>LR991004.1:13757762-16157762 GCA_905163435.1 Mamestra brassicae
TTTTTCCCAACTATATTGGGGTCGGCTTCCAGTCAAACCGGATTCAGCTGAATACCAGTATTTTACGTGGAACGGCTGCCTACCAGACCTCCACAACCCATTAACAGCTATAACCTAATACATAATATTGATTTTCTAATTCGTGATAGTTTGGATACATCGCGCGTTTGACTTAAATGTTTTACGTGGCCATTTTTTTTTAAAAAGGCCCTAAAAATGTTTCAATTTCAATGGAATTTGAACTTTGTCTTGTACGACATCGAGTTTGTTGTTCCAAAATTTTAAAATGATCTTGAATTATTATCAATTCAAATATGTGTTATAGTTATTAACCGACTTCTTTTCTATTCATAATTATCAAGTTGGTCGCAGTAACTTTCTACTACCTAGAACAAAATTTAAACCGAACCAAGCAGAAGTCGCAAAAGAAAAAATAGTATTTTCTATTTTTTACTCAGAGGAAAGCCAGTTATACAACTCTGACGTTGCCTGATTGTTTATTTAGCCTTATCATTGCTTCAGTCATTGTACTTATATTATGTATGTAGGTATATGTACCGTGTTTTACATAACGATTTATAGTCTCTACCAGGTCGCGAGGGGTCGCAGTGAAATTGTTTTTTTTGTGATAAAATTTAATTTAATGTTTTTTTAAGTGATACAAATGAAGGTGATTTTAATTCTGACACAAACAAAAAATATTAAAGTACTTATGTTTTATCTAACAAAAACAGTTTTTAAATCACACAATTTTGTTGTTTAAAATGTTTTAAGTCTATCTTTCTTTAGTACAGTTTACGCCAACTGAAAATATTATTAACTAGTTTTTTTTTCATAAGAACCTTCTCCTGACTATGACAAATATGTACAACAAAAAAAGAATTGGCGAAATTGGTACAGCCGTTCACGCGTGATGCCGTGACCAAGGGAAACAGGGATTCATTTTTAAATATATAGATTTACAGTTCCTAGGTATCTAGGTACAATTTCATTACCAATCACCTTCCTTATCAAACAACCTACAGCTTACATAATTAACTGCACAGCCAATTAGCAACTGAGGAAGAACACGGCAATCTCTTATCAGGGTGACCCATTGTTGCCATTTATTTGCATGGGTATTCATGGGCCACGCTGGCGAGTGGCGTACGTGACTAAGCTCATGTACACACTGGTTTCATCTTCCAAGCTTTTGCTGTCGTTAAGAAAGATATTCAATTACGTCGAGGCAACTAGCTGGGTACAATCAGTGCTTAGTCTGTGGAATTGGCTGTAGGTATTGACACAATATCTTTTTGTAGGGGTCGACCAAGGGTTCCCAAGCATACTGTTGAAAACTGTATTCTACTTTTTTTTTTCGATCGTTAATACTTTTACCTGTTCTTTGAAAAAAAGTATACAAAATATGTAGGTAAGTACTGTTTTTATGACCGCTGGTATTCCTGCCTTCACAGAAAAAAAAGAAAGTGGCGGGATGACAGAAATAGAGCTTGTATTGATTCCATACCAAAATGCTTACTGATTTGAATATTAACTTAAAATTGTGGAGAAGCTTGTGTTTTACACAAATAAATGACGGCTCAGCTCTTCGTGTTTACCATAAAGCATATTATGAATATTTTTAAATTATAACAAATTTTGCAAGAAGCTCCAAAAATATATTTTTTCAAAACGTCAAAAAATGTAATTTACTGTTTACATTTCTAAAATACTGTTAATTTTAGTTCGCCGTACAAAAAGTTGGGAACCTTAGGTCGACCACATGACACACGTAAGACTCTATTTTCGGAAGATCTGACAGCAGTATCACCAAGGGATACGTTTTAACCAGTTTATGGTTTGTGGAGGTCAGTTAGGGAGTCGCACCAAGTAAAATACTGGTACTCAGCTGCATGCGGTAAGACTGGTAGCTGACCCTAAAATACCTAGTTGGAAAAAGGCTAGGCAGATTTAATGTACCTAGGTGTACCTTTTTTTTAAGGATGGGAAAATCATCAAATGAAATCTTCCGCTCTGGGTGGAGCGGAAGGGCGTGTCAGACTATTACTGACTAAAACCCATCCGTGTTCTTTCTAAAGCCCTTTGCGTTCCAGGGCCGCGGTCTCTTTCGAACAAATTTTGCAACCCTGGCAGGCTCTGGCCCTAGCAGGCCCCGTCTCCTATGCTGACATCTTATTACGGCGCGCGTGGAACACAACGCGTCATCGACCCGTGCCTGGTGGTGATCGGACAGCGAGCCACCCAACGCTCGCCGACCGCAGGCCCGCGCCTACGGTGGCCGGGGATCGCCTTGCAACTCCCGACGCCCGGGCGTCTTCTTCTGTAAATGTACCTAGGTACTTAATTTTGACTAGTTTTTGACCGCAAATCGTACGCGTATGTCCCGATTTTTCCCGTTCCCGTATAGCCTATAGCCTTCCTCATGTCATGAATGTGGCTATCATATAGGTATACAAAAATAATTTTCCAAAAAAAACTTAAGCTTCGGCTTTATAATGTTAGTATAAATAGTAAACAATAGATTTATTAGCTAGCAGTAAATTTTATTTTTATTGGGAAACTACTCGTAAATTAATTTATACGTAACTTGTGCACGTCTATAAAAGAAGAGTTTTACACGCGTTGCCATTTTTAATTTGTTGATAACGAAAATATTCCTTATCGCGATTTAGTATCTAATGAAATCTAAAGATGACCTATCTATATTATATAAATATCTTATTAATTATACCTTTTTTAAAAAAATTTAATATGGGTCTGCTCTTGACTCTAGTCTAGGTCATAGATGACAGAGACAAAGTCGACGATGGAGCGAGCTTACCCAGAAGAAGCCTGTTCAGTCTAATTTTGAAGAGATTAGGGTTGTATGCGTTCGGAAACACAGACGCATGCAGAGAGTTCCACTCCTTTGCTGTGCGAATTATAAAAGACGTTTGGAAACGTTTATATATATATATATATATAATATGTTTATATCTTTGTTATGTCAGCATTTGCAATCGTTTTTGTTTAATCGAAAATAATTATAGTAACTAGGTACTTACTTAGTGTTACGTATGTCTATATAAAGTTATAAATTGTCGCGAAACTCTTGATATTAGCTCGAATGATTACGAAATTCTTTCTTAGTTTCCAATAATATCTACTGCGATGCAATTATGTAACAACATTTATTTCCAATTGACATCTCTTTGAAACCTACGAACCTACACGGTTCTTCTTAACCGTTAATTAAGGAACAATAGGTATTTTATAAAATCACTCTGAAATTTCTTATTTCATAAAACTATTTATTGGCATAAAACTTGAATCAATGCAGAATTTGACAGATAAAAAAAAATCGGGGGTTGTCTTAATCTTATTTTGAATAAGTACTACTATGGTACTATCACAGCATAGATATCTTTACCGTGGTACAACTTACATACTTACATAAATAAATTAATTACTATTAAAATCAACCCATCTTACAATGTAATTCATAAAAGGTTCACTATACCTACCTACTTAATTACTTTAATAAGCTTCACTATCCTTATAAGAAGGGCGACTTTAGGGTATTTGCGTCACTTGACATTTGGCATAGTGACGCCCTCACCCACTTGAGATCGAGCAACGCCCGACAAACATACTACTATCTGCCTTCTGTGACGTAAACGTGAAGCTACTTACTTAGTAGCTTAAAGTACCTGCTTTTTACTTACAACTACAGTTAATACGCCCGGTTTTTCTTAGAATTTGCAGTTGCAATAACTTGTGAAACCTAACCATAACGCTAAAATTTGTCAGACTTTCAGACAGAAGTGCTATTTCTACTAATTTCAATGTACGTATTCGCAACCCAGACGCTACGAGTATCTGTCAAAATGTAGAGAAATAATCATAAACTTATACATGACTTTTATGTCAGTGGAAATAAAAGGAATCTTTTTGACAGCTTGCGACTGAGATGTAGCAGAAATGGTCTTCCTCTAGGTACCTACGTATAATATACTTAAGTACTTCAGTCTTAATTAAAGGTCTTAAAGGAACTGAAATACCGCACGTTACGTACGTACTAGTTCCGGTATTGGTTTGGTACTCAGAACTACCATGAATAACGTTTTTATGGTTTTATCTACTGCAGGGAGGTATAAGTATGACGCATGTCGTTCACAACCTTGACCGTCATTCATTTGTTCCGGGGTCAAGGACCCTTGTTTTTTTAGTAAGTGCTTCTAGACACGTTACATAGTAAGTAATCAATAAAGAACGGTCCTGCAAACTCTAATAAGTAGCAAATACTCATTATTGATGAGTGTTTGAGTCGTCGAAAGTGAAAGTAGGTACCTACTTTCCCAACAATTTGATAAGAATAAATCGATATACCTACGTACTATTTAATTTTTTTTTTGTATCTGCTTCTCTGCAACAGTGGTTCAATAGCTTGAAGAACACAAAAGCTAGCAACCTTACGGTCCCTGTTATTAGTGAGTGCTGAAATATTATTTACATCGAAGCTTTTAAAATAGAAAATATTCACCCGCGTAGTTCCCGTTCCCGTGGGAGTGCGGGGATAATATATAGCCTATGTTACTCGCTGATAATGTAGCTATCATAGAAATATAAAAAAACAGAAGTGGTGTTTATTATATCTATGGTAGCTATCAATTGCTGAAAGAATTTTTCAATCGGTCCAGTAGTTTTTAAGTTTATTCGTTACATACAAAAATACAAATCTATCCTCTTTATAATATTTATCTGTAATATTAAACGTAAAATTCTCATTAGTTTTCAGTGCGAGAAGAGGTCATTTGCCTTCTCTGGGCCAGTTAAAAAAAACTTTTTCTGAGGAAGTCGTTATTATTTTTGCACATTTTCGAATCGATTTTTTTTATATTCTTGTCACAGGCAGTTGAGCCAAGGTTTTGTCATTGCCAGCAATAAAAAAATTACACGGGTCTACAATTTTAGTGTCAAAATTTAATTACAATAAATACTCAATACTCAAACTTTATTTGCATCCCACAATGTGACAAGAAGTTTTGACATGAAATTAATAGAGAAATGTCATCCGCGAATAATACACATGGCCCGTCTATGATTTTAGGTACCTAAGTCGTTGATATAAATTAGAAATAAGATACATCCTATGTCCTATTACACTTCCTTAGGGTATGGCGGCGCCGGCGCTAATTGATTTGTCTGTTTTTTATATCTTGAATTTCGTGTGTTGATTAAAAATATCAATTTCTACTGTTTGCTCTCTATTCTTTAGGCAAGCCAATCATGAGCTTTTGCACGAATGCATGTTCCGTAATTTGGTAAGTAATTAGATAACAAGTAGGTATAAATCAATCATTTCCTGATTTAATTCAATCTTATCTGAGAGTTAAACCCCGATTGATTAGTTGACATACGTGCCATCGCTCCTGTATACACTTGCTTCCGATATAGATATGAAATCAATTTGGAATATGCAATTACTTTGATACTATTACAATGGTTCAGTCGTAATCAGCATCAATAAGAAAGAAAACATGTTTATTTCGCACACACAAATAGACTCTGAGCAATAGGCCGGTTTTTTTTAAGAACGTGTGCAATGGTACAATGTAAGACTTGAACAAATGGGCACGCCACCATTGCGGCGGTAAGGCCCCTCTTTGAGGAGTGGCTGGAGAGGCGCCACGGCGTCCTCACCTTCCGCCTGACGCAGGTACTTACCGGACACGGCTGTTTCGGGAGGTACCTGTTTCGGATTAAGCGGGAGGACACGCCCGGGTGTCAGCACTGTGAGGATCGCCCGGAGGACACGGTGGAGCATACGGTGGAGGTCTGCCCTGCTTGGGCTGAGCAACACCGTGTCCTCGTCGAGGCGATCGGCGGCGGTGACCTCTCGCGTCCGGCCCTGGTTGAATCCATGGTCCGGGAGAAAATTGTATCGTCGAGCTATTAGATTTTATTTTTGAATTTGGAAAGCGTTCGATGACGCGAGTTCTAGATTTTTTGTTTACCCAAAAAGTGGTCAACGCGCCTAAAGAAGTTTTCAGCTCAAAAACCGGCCAAGTACAAGTCGTTCTTGCACACGAAGGGTTCCGTACCATAAGCTGAAAAAACATGTTTCTTGTATGATATTTATCATCATAATATATTTTTAATACATCATATTTTTAATTTTAACAACAGAAATACACACTGTAAAAATTTCAACTGTGTAACTATTACGGATCATTAGATACAGCCCGCTGACAGACAGACGGACGGCAAGCGGAGGCTTAGTAATAGGGTTCCGTTGGTTACCCTTTGGATACGGAACCCTAATAAGAAGACTTAATTTTTTAAACTATGACATGAAATATTTGGCGCAGGCACACAAGTGCCTCACGGCTGCGCCAAATATTTCAAGAAAATGCCAGGCAACTAGTATCTAGTTGCCTGGTCGCTGGTTACGACGCTGGTTTTCAACTGAGCCCTCCGTTCACTGTGCACCTGAAATCCGTTTTGTGAGGTGTAATTTAATCATGCTTTTTTTGTAACCCCATGGTGTAGTTATCGTTGTTTACTTTGCATACAGTAAACATTTTACAATTAATAGTCGGGGAATCCCTTCATTCCTTTTGGTGAACCCATACTTAAGTAAAATTAGAATTTAGAATGTAAACAATTTTGTTTATATAGAGAAATCCTGTGTTTGGCTGTATGATCGTTTCACAAAAATTGTCGAGTTATATAGTTTCATTTATATGCCCAGGAATTCAATCGGCCTAGTCTTTTCCCGACCATGTTGTGGTCGGCTTCAAGTCTAACCAGATGCAGTGAAATCATCATCATTATATCAGCCGATAGACGTCCACTGCTGGACATAGGCCTCCCCCAACTGTCGCCACAACAACCAGTCCTATGCGTTCTCGCATCCATCGGCTACCCGCGACCCTCACCAGGTCATCGGTACACCTTGTGGGAGGCCTTCCAACGCTACGTCTTTCGGTACGCGGTCGCCACTCCAGAATTATTCGGCCCTATCGACCATCTGTTCTGTGGGCAACGCTCGCTCGCTCGCTTGCAGCGAAATACCAGTACTTTATATGGAGTACTGTCCGACCCTGCACAAACAACTAACTGGATAACATGAAATCCCTTGTCAGATTTTCAGGCTTCTGACTTCCCGTTACGGCTCTCAAATATCTACAAATGACAGCCGGGACCAACAGCTCGATGTGTAATTGAAACAAGGAAATCTGATCCCAAAAGCCGCTTTCTGAATGGAGAATTAGAAGTTAACTAGCTTTTGCCCGCGACTTCGTATGCGCACATCCGTTCTCGTATAGCCTATAGGCTAAACTAGAACGGATAAAACAGGAAGGCCTTCCTCATGATTACTCATGAATGTGGCTATCATATACAAAAACAAATTTCCAAATCTGACCGTTCCAGAATTAGCGCGTTCAAACACTCTTCAGCTTTATTATATCAGTACTAGCGGTCCCAACAGACGTGGGACAATGTCTGTCGGGACCGAACTTTTGCTTTGTGTATTGAAAAATCATAGAAATCGATTGCAGCGCCACCTACCGGATCCAATTGTGAATCTAAACCATTCTCGAATCCCCTTGAACACACACAAAAAAAATCATCAACATTAGTCCAGCCGTTTAGGAGGAGTTCAGTGGCATACACACGTACACAAGAAATATATACATATATTAAGATAGATAACGGTTCAAACACTATTTTAACGCCAAAGAGCAGATTCCGACAATTATTCAACTTCAAATCAGAAATCGAGGGTTCCTTAATCATCCCAAAATGGCAGGCAGGAATAATTTAGAAATGGTGTGTCCCATTTTTGCATAGACCAAACGAAGCTGGAGGCGCAGTTATTACTGTTATTCAGTCTGTCCCGTTTTTTTTTTCGATCGTCGAGACGTATTTACGTAGCATTTGACATTGAATCGACTCTAACAGTGTCTGACTGTTTTTGTTATTTTAGTTTTTTCATTGAGAAGGATTTAAATAAAAAAGTTCTTTCATTCTTTTAGTCTTTATTTTCGAGATGTCAACATTATCGACTATTCAAAAATACTAGAATGATGTATTTTTAGTAATGGTTTTTTTCTTTACTGGATGTCTATAATAACTCTTCATTTCAAAAGTCTTCATTTTTTTTCGCGTCAGTTACTAATCGAAACCCATCACATCTTTGACTTATACTAGTTAATAAAAATAGTCCCAGCTTACCAAGGAGGCGTAGTCAACTTTTATGGCATTTCTACCTAAACCTGTGAAACGTCAGGACCCAATCCTGTGATGGGAATTCAGCGTACCTTCTGCTTAAAGTTCCATCTTATTATTATAAAATAAAACCACGTTTAAGATTTAACTTCGTAATATATTCGGCATCTGCCTTAGACGAGCGCTGGTACAGGAGTCCCATATAAAAACAAAACATATTTTCATATTCCCAATTCTAAATCTTTTTAACTTTTTGCCAGACGCTTCCAAAGATCTACCTTGTCTGCCAAAAACCTGCAGCCAAGGAGATCCTCCTCACAATAAACTCATACTTAATGAGATGTACAAAAGGGCAGTCCTATTGATGTAGCTGATATCAGTAGTGCTATTCTAAGAGCTTAGTGCGAGTTTTTTAACGTACTCGATCGCGTTAACGTAAACGTTCGCTTATGTTAAATTGCATGAAAAAAAAGGTTTTCCGTTATTGTCACCAGACGGCGTTTATTCAGTTTCAATACTAATTGACGTTTAATGCCACTGTTAATATGTCACCGTGAAAACTAGGGTGAATTGAACTGTCAACCCCTTATCCTAAGGAGGAATGATAGATCACAAAAGACGCTGTTTATTTCAGTATTGTGGTCAACATCCGTTTAACCTTTTGAACGCCATTGTCACGTATACATGACAAGCAAACGCCAAACGTCACAAATATGTGACAAAAAGTAAAAGTCGGGAGCACGCCGATGCGTTTATGCTCTGGCGTTAAAAAGGTTAAACATGCTGTCACAGCTAACCTAGAATATTTATTTCTAAACGCTTTACATATATAAAAATATGTATGTCGGTTTGTGCAAGCGTTTCGCTGGAGATCCCAGAGCCCCGTAGACCGTGGACCGTACTAAGCAGAAGTTACAAATCTAAAAAACAAAAAACAAATATCTCCGGTATTGTCTGTAGTTTCCGCTTATTCACCAGGGTTTTGCGACAGCGTCATCGAACTAGTTTTTAATCAAGACATGTATAGTTAATGATACCGTTTTTTTTACTCATGTCCGGTTGTTCAACTCTGCGAGTATATTGTACAGGAGCTCGATTGAAACGGAATTTATTTATGGAGCAGTTCCGCATCGATTGAGTAATTTATCAATTTATCATAATAGTCTTAACTAGGGTTGTTGAGCGTTTCAATTGATTGCTCGCACAGATTTGAAAACAATACCTATGTGATTTATTCGGAATGAAGCGACTTCTATTGAATTTGGTGTACGGTTTGAAGCCGGACTCGCATTATGTTCAGAAATTGTTGGTTGATTGTGTATTTTATGAGTGAGATGACTTTTATTAAACTACGTACAAATCAAAGGAAGAATCCTACTAGATGTTCTGGCTTCATGTTCCCGAAGTTAGAGTAACATCTTCACATTATAAAATGAAGTCGCTTCCGCTGTCTGTTCGCTTAGATCTTTTAAACTGCTCAACGGATTTTAATGCAGTTTTCAGCAATAGATAGAGTGATTCAAGAGGAAGCTTTATATGTATAATTCGTCCCGAATAATGAGAGATGCACGTACGAAGTTGGGCAAAGCTAGTGAAGTATAACTTTATAACCACAAATATCTTAATTTATTTGTACTTAACAGCCCTAATCAACATATTACTTGGTATTAATTACTCATATAGTGACAGCTCATGTAGGAAACAGAAACGGATATTAATAGGACCCTGATCTTGAAACCAAGCTTAAAAATACAAATATATAATTATTGCCTACATAACTTTTATTTTTGTATTGCGAAGTGCTTACTTCCGAAACAATTCCGGTAAACAAAATAATTTATTTTAATTCCTCTATAAAAAATAAATGTTATTTGATAAAAGGGTTATTTTTTGTTGTTTTTCCTGTCTGACCATAAAGGAAACATTCATGTACAATATAATTGGGTAATACTTATTGTAAGGAAAAATAAATTGCCTAAATCCTATTGTATCAATCATAAGTTTTTTTTTCTATGATTAAATTTGTACTTATCACTGAATAAATTAAGGATTTACCGTTTATTGTTTAAACTTTCGCGTTTATAATATTAGGAATACGTTATTATGTGCACACACAACAAATATTTTTTATGTACAGTGACTTCCAAAAATGCATAAGCAATCTCACAAAGTAATAGCTTGGCGTTTAGTTGGACTTACGACCTTCTCTTTTCAAATTGTCTTCAACAAGTGATTGTCGTTCATAATTTCGTCATTTAAAAATGAGTTAAGATGGCCCAACAGTTTAGCGCCCTCAGAGAGCAATTGAAATCAATGTGTCGTAAGTTCAAATCCCACGCATGACTTGACTTTTTGTAAGTTCTTAACCGATTGGAAGTAATGGATTAGCAATATATTAAATTATTCTTCAACTTGTTCACACATTTCGTAAAGTTAGAAAGGTAGATCACAAAAAACTAAATTAGGAATTTGGATTTCTGCGAGGTAGACATGAGTGTTATGAATATTTAGCTTGATCGGATTGACTGTCGGTTGGTTGAAGTTGTTGGTTAGTGACGTGTGATTAACAGTATTGTAATATTCTCAAAATGCAGGCAAATATTAGTATTGAAGTGAGGGCGACTATTATTGCGCTGCATAAAAGTGGTCTTAATAAAACACAAATATCTGAAGAAACCGGACTGAATGTGAGTATAATACCTATTAATGATAAATAAATATGATTATAAACATATTATTTAAAAGTTAAGTCACTTTAGTATTTTGTTAAGTATAGCTGCCTAATATCATTCTTTTTTTGTTTTAGAGAAATACTGTAAGTCTTTGGATAAAAGATATTAGGAAGAGGGTAGCCTTGCTTGTCGAAAGAGATGTGGAAGACCGAAGCTTATTAGCGAGGCGCAGCGACGACATATGGTGGACGAGTATGAAACAAATGGTTTCACACCAACGAGACACTGCGGAATTATACGACATCTCGTTGCAAACTGTTCGCCGTGCGCTCCACGCCGAAGGCGTGCATCACAGTAAACCTGCTAAAAAGCCCTACTTAACAGAGAGACACAAACAAGAACGATTACGTTTCGCACGAGATTATTTAGATTTTGACTGGAATACTACCATATTTTGAGATGAAAAAACATTTAAATCTGACTGGATTTAAATGTTTTTTAAAAGGCAGGTTTCATTTATGGCGCAAGAATAACACTCGCTGGTGTGATAAAAACGTAATCCCTAACACCGAATCAGGTCGAATTACATTTAATATGTGGGGATGGATGAGTGCAGCAGGACCAGAAGAACTGGCTTTCATTCCTCCTCGCGCAAACAGTTGGACTTATGTGGAAGTGTTAGACTTAGTCATGCTACCTACTGTGCGCAACATTTACCCAGCTGATGAGTTAGCACAATTTTCATTTGTCCAGGACAATTGTCCTATTGACCGGGCGAGTACTGTGCGTGAGTGGTTTTACAATCACCCGGAGGTAATTCTTGTTCCATGGCCAGCGCGATCACCCGACCTCAAACGATGGTGCAAAGGTGGGACTCGCGGGTTGAGAGGTCTCCTGAACACTTAAAACCCATTGCATGGAGGTGTGGGAAAATTTAAGAGGGAGCGAAATATGCAGTAATATTGTTGTTTCCACGCGCAAATGTCTACTTGACTGCATCGAAAATAATGGGGGTTATACAAAATATTAATACCTACTACTTTTCTTTGTTTATTTTATAATAATCAGACCATGTAACTAAATATTTAGTAGGTAATTTTAACATATCCGTGATTATTTAATCATTAACGCAACACTATATTAATAATGTTGTGTTTACTTTAGTTTAAAACAGCTATATCTTTTAACTTGTGCCATCGCCTTATCTTAGGAATGCAGTGAACTTGCTACGAATTTTGTTGACAGCAATCATGATTCTATTTTGTTTTTTGTTTCTTCTACCCGCACTGTTGTAACATAAATTAATAGTTAGATTTATTTTTCTCATGTAATTGACGATTGTCTTAATGAGAACTAAAGTTCTTTGAACTGAAATTGAGGTTTAGTTTCAATCTTCTTTTCGTCAAGAAAATGAACAATTAAGCCATAACCTCAATACATTCAATGTGACGTTACATAAAAATAACATGTTTACAAAGTCTAAATCATATTTGAGTTTTCAATAAAACTTGTTGAATAGCAATACTTTTAATAACTGGCTATCAACAATTATATATTTTGTATTATTAAAATATCCTTTCGTTGTTATGTTATTATGAATGGTCTAAGTGGGTATACTTCCAACAAACAATATTATCAACGGTTCCAAGAGAACTTGTTTTGCATAGGTTAATTAATTAATTAATTAACAAACAATTCTCATGTTTGTTAATTTTATTTATAAATAAGTATAACGAATAAACATTTCCATTATTATTCAGCACGACTTTATTATTTCCACCTTACATCATCGAAAAGATGAATTACAGATCACTAGTCACTACTAAATAATTGCAAATTACGAATATGATTAATAAATCATATTCGTAATATGCAACTATTTAGTGCAAAAATACAATAAAGTTTTTCATAGAAATATGTAAAGAACTTGTTTTTTTATATCTTTAGTATTTTCAAAGAAAGAAAACAACAACGGGCCATTACTAAGATTGGAACTCAGGTTTCCCTGATTGCAAATCCTACACTTAGCCCAAACGGCTACCAGCACATGATATTTTAACGCAAATTTTATCAATGGAATGGTAACAACAGGCCGCCTCTGTGACTGTGTGACGGGTATTCTTAATGACACAGAAATAATATGATGTTCTTACGCGTAGTGTGACGACAGTTCCTTAGTGTGTGTTATCTGTGGAATGTTAAGATACTCATACACGCGCACTAACCAACAACTAAAACTTACAAAAAGTCTGATCATGCGTGGGATTTGAACTTACGGCATACTGACAACTTGAAAATAGAAGGTCGTAAGTCAAACTAAACGTCAAGCTATAACTTTAAGAGATTGCTTATGCATTTTTGGAAGTTTACTGTACTTGTGTTGATTTTTTTGTCTATTGTACTTTTCATGTTTCACGTCATGAGGTCATATCTAAGTACTGTAAAATAATACCTAACACTGATTAATACCTCTGGCGGTATCTGAGTATATTCTCCACAAAAAAAAAATTAAAGAGAAAGTCGAATATTAATTCCATGAATATTTTCATGAAATTTAAATAATCATATAATAAACAAGTGACTTGCAATTTGTCTTTAATAAATTGTCTGCAATTGTTTTACCCACCACATTTCTCGATTTTCAGTATTTATTCATACTTCATTACTGAAATTTCTGCTTTTTTGAATAATAAGTGAAAAAAAAAACATGAAATTAAGAGTATGTATTTTAATTTAAGTATCATACATAAGTAACAAAATTTTATACGACGACGTATTAAAAAATATGGTCATCGATATTTTTTTATTCTGTTTTTTTTTTCTACACATAGTCGCATACCTGCTACCCACATAAGTGAATATTTTGAGCCAAATCGTAACAAACAAACAAATCTTTGCTCTTTATAATATTAGTTTAGATTTATAATAGTTCTCCATGGCTACAATTTTGCCAACTTACCTATGGGTGCTGCAAGTCAACAAACAGGAAAATTTATTTTCCCATTAGATTAGCCGCACGTCCGTTGGCAGTAACCAAATAATGAGTTTGTTATTTTTTTAACTAGGTAGGTACTAGTAAGTAACTGGTAACAGTCACGGAGTGTAGGCACTTAGGAACGAGTACCTATTTAGTTTTAAATTGCACAACCGTGACTACTAAGCTTAGCGCCGTCTGGTGTCAATGACGGAAAACATTTTTTTTCATACACTTTGAAAATGTTAACGGTAACGCGATCGAATATGTTATAAAACTCGCACTAAGCCCTTAGCATAAACGCATCGGCGTGCCCCCGACGCCAAGGCACAATTTCGCCGTACTTTTTGTCACATATTTGTGACGTTTGGCGTACAAGGCACGCGTTTGCTTCTCAAGCATACGTGACACTGGCGTACAACAGGTTAATTAATAAGCAGTAGGCAGGTAAAAATCTCTTGGTAGTGTGTCCATCTACTTGGCAACAACCCGCTTTTGATGTAGGTATAGGTGTACCTTCTAACTCTTTCTGGAAAATAAAATCGACTCGTCACAAATTAAGCGCGAGTCGGGTGATGCGATTAGCGTTGAAAAACTCATTAAACCAATGGACAGCTGAATAACGCTCGTTTGACAACTTGTCACAATATTTTGTGTCAATTTTTGTTTGAGGATCTGGACATTAACATTATGACTACGGGATTTCTATAAGATTGGATAAAACCTTGGTTCGAAAGCACTTTACGTTCTACATTGAAAGAAAAAAGAAAATCTTATCTAATTTGACGCAAATCCACTCAGTTGACGGACAAACTCGTCGCGATTTGTAAAAAGATCGAAATTTCTGCAAGCTGAAATCGTCAGTAAAAAGCGACGCCATTATCGTTTATTGAAAACTGTCAATAGAGGGACGAATCATGGGCCATATTAATTACTGGGCTTGATCTGTACCTACATTGGACATTACTGGAAAAATAATAGCGTTAGATAACACTTATTTTTGTCCATTTCCGGAAATAGTAACATCGTCCTATACGTAGAGAACGAGGAACAGGCTCCTGCATAGGGAAAATAACTCGTGAAATTCATATAAACTCCTTTTTTAGGGTTCCTTACCCAAAGGAACCCTATTACTAAGCCTCCGCTGTCCGTCCGTCTGTTAGCGGGCTGTATCTCAAGAACCGTAACAGGTAGACAATTGAAATTTTTACAAAGTGTGTATTTCTATTGCCGCTATAAAAACAAATAATACAAATTATATTCAATCAAAAATAAAATGGGGCTCCCATACAAGAAAGGTGTTTTTTTTTTCGGTTTATTGTACGGAATCCTTCGTGTAAGAGACCGACTCGCACTTGGCCGGTTTTTCAGTCCGATAAAATATAGCCTACCTACCTACACTAGAAACGCAAAGCTACTACCTACAACACAGGGTAATCAAACACCCTATATGAAAAAAATATGACACCTTGACATTGTTGACAGTGCCGATAACCGAAATAAACTGACCTTGATCTCTATTTATGTAATTTTGGGGCTGGAATGCAGCAATCAAAAAAACACTGTCTACAAATATGTCTGTTTATCTAGACGTGATAATATCATAATAAATTATGTATTTATTGTCAATAATAACTCATAATCTTCTCTTTTATCTTACTTTATGTGTCATTGCGTTGTAGTTTGACATTGAAAAGACGTAGCTCAAAAGCTCAGTTGTAGGGGCAGAGTCCATCGGGCCTGCGGACGGCGAGCGTTAGGTAGCTCGCTCTCCGATCACCACCAGGCCCGGGTCGTTGGCGCGTTGTGTTCCGCGCGCGCCTCAAAGTGATTTCAGCATAGGAGACGAGGCCCGCTAGGGCCAGAGCCTGCTAGGGTTGCGGAATTTGTTCGAAAGAGTCACCGCGGCCCTGGAACTCAAAGGGCTTTAGAAGGAGCACGGATGGGTTTTATTCAGATAGTCTGACACGCCCTTTCGCTCCACCCAGAGCGGAAGAAGTCATTTGATGATTTCCCATCCTTAAAAAAAAGTCTTGGACCGCCTTTTTCCTTCGGCACAACGGATCTGTGTGGACTTTTGACGAAGAATCTAAATCAAGACTGGAATAGGTTACTCCAAGGCAAGTGTGTGCCATCGTAGAACCTCATCATCGTTTTTCACCTGGTGAGATTGTGGTCAAACGCGCGAGCCTGTCAATAATAATAAAAAACTGGCCAAGTGCAAGTAGGACTTGCACACGAAGGGTTCCCTACCATAAGCCGAAAAAAACATGTTTCTTGTATGGCCCCCATACAACAAACATGTTTTTTTTTAAATTTTATTTTATTTCATTTCAATTATTTATTGTTATAGTGGCAACAGAAATAATCTGTGAAAATTTCAACTGTCTAACTATCACGGTTCATGAGATACAGCCTGGTGTCAGACGGATGGACAGCGGAGTCTTAGTAATAGGGTCTCGTTTTACTCTTTGGGTAACCCTAAAAAATGGCTTACCTGTTAGAAAGATAGAAAGAAAGAAAATTGTTTTTATTGGCATTATACAAAACAGAAACACCTTAAAATTAAACAAAATAAATAATCAAACTATCAATGCCAAAAGGGCCTCAGCTCAGCATAATGCCAGATGGCAACGCAATTACACCACCTGACGCTTATTTCTCAGCTGCAGCCCACGAGTGCCATACGCTCGAAAACATAAACACACATGTTATAAAAGTCTCAAATATTTCGTTCAAAAACCAACTAAATAAAATGTTGGACTCTTAATTTAAAACAAAAAAAAAATGAGCCCTTGCGAATAAATATAATACATATTGTAAAACGTCATGAAAGCGGGTCGCTGGATAAATTAAAAGACAATAATGAAAACAAAAATGATAAAATCGAAAACTGTATAAAATTGATAAATTATAACATGATTTGAAATGCTCAGGGGTAATTTTGTGGTTGCAAAAGTATTTTTACAAAGTATGAACAGTGACACACTTTGCATTTTAAATAGTTTTTATTGCTTTTAAGTGTTACAGACACCTAGTGCAAAAAAAAACCTAACAAAAAGTGAGTTTGTGTGTCAATTATCTACAAGTTGCTTTATAAAAAACTGTGTACCTTACTATAACTTTCTCCCTACATAGGTCGAATAGCGGAAATCATTATTTCCTCTTACGATAATGTAATCTTCTACTAGCTGTACTAGACCGATCATATTATATTCAGATAATGTTTTGGAGCTTCAAGTATGTTACTAATTAAAATGTCAATCCTTACATAAATAAATCGCTTCTGATAAGTCCGGCAATTCATTTGTTTTTTTTGGACTTTTTTTTTTTTTAAATAAAATCTGTCATGACGGTTTTGCTTCAATAACGTGATAAGTCGACAATTCATTTGTTTTCTTGGACGTTTTTTGAAAAAATAAAATCGGTTGCGGCGGTTTCAATTATCAAAAAAAAAATCACCGTCGGTCTTATCACGTTATTGAAGTAAAGAGGCGAAATAATTATCTGAATAAGATAAGAGATGATAATAGGGTATTTGACTAAGTACAGCCTAAAATGTACCTGCATTCATGAAAACATATTTATCGGTAAGATCTTACAAAAAAACCAAGTGGAGAAATTACACGCTTTAAAGTTATTTTTCTGTTTTTGTTTGTCAAAAAGCCTACTTACATCTTTGATTTTTTACTGTGGCTTACCCCATTCAAATTCCCTATTCAACATTTACGTACGACGGAATTAAATAATTTGAATATTTCACCGTTGCTGGTGGCAGCCCCGATGACGTCACGATTTCTAAGTATGCGCGTACGCATGTGTACGGCAACGTTTGAATTCTCACAGCACAGTAGATGTTGTCGCTACCTTGAGGATTTCTGGTGAAATCAACATCAAAACATCTTATGATCGATAACAACAGACAATAACTTTAAGAAAGATTTGTGATGCGAATTATGAATACAAAAAGGTGTACTTATCCAAATTACATCTGATATGATTTAATGGGAATGGTTTCTACAATAAATGTTTCAACGCTGACGACTTCTAAGTAAACAAATAAATAAACTGGCCAAGAAATGTCCGTTGTACGGGAGCCTCACTTAAATATTTGTTTTCTTTTAATTTTATTTTTTATTTTTAAAGTGAATACATTACTAAATATTCTGTGAATTTGCATTTTTTAAACAAGTCTTTTTTGAGTACTATTTATCTCTTTAACTTGACGGTTTTAAAATGCCATTAAGATCTAAATATTTAAATTGACCTACGTCAACTGTTTTTTGTCAAGAATGTATTTACTTTGCGTCTGTCTCGTAGATCGTAGTAAAACTTGTTTTTAAAACGCATTTTTTTTGTGGAGCGAAATTATCACTTAAATGTTAATTAATTCCATTTGTTTGCTTATTCCTCACTAGAAGTTGTTATTAAACTGTAGCTGTAACAAGAGAGGATGAACTGACTGAATAAAACTGATTAAACTATTTAAACATGGTTGTTAGGAAGGTTTTTTCGCCACAGCCCGCAAGTCGAAAATGATCTCACGGAAACTATGTCCAAAGTAAGTTCTTATCCTGACAATGGTCTATACGTTTTCCGAATGCGTTCAGCCCTTTAGGTGTGATAAATTAACAAACATCCAAACAGTTTTTCGTATCTTTGCGTAGTATAAAACAAAGTCGCTTCCAACGTCTGTAGGCTTACATTACATTACATCTTTTAACGTACGAAACGGAGTTTAATGTGGTTTTCACTATCATTTAGAGAATTTCTTCCGGAAGGTTTACAATGTATAGTATACATTATTATTAAAATTTGAAATACCTAGTGTAGAAAAGTCGATGTTTTGCTAAGAGTTAATAAAGACCAGGGACCAGGGGGGCTACTCTCTAAGCCCGAAGTCCGTAGTTGCGGGCGTATTCTAGTACGTATCACCTAACCACTAAGAATTAATGACAATCATTCATTCTTAGTTCGGGTTCGGAACTAATCGTAAGTCCCTAGGTGATACGGAGTAGAATACGCCCGAAACTACGGACTTCGGGTTTACAGAGTAGACACCCAGGTCCAATGTTCGATTTTCGGTGCTTACCTACATCAGTAAAAGCGGGTCGCTATGGTTGACACCAGATAAACGTGCAATAACGGTCATTGACCCACATACATTTATTGACATACTTAATTCCGAAAACAAAATAATGACAAACCTATCCTGAATCGACATCTATCGCGATCCTTTACTTTTTCTACTAATGAAAAACGACTCATTATTTATTGTCCGGATACCTACGCAGAAAAATTAAGGAAAGGGTAATGAACTTTATTGCAAATTTATCTGGCGCTTACCATAGTTTATAATATTTATAGAAACTAGAACCGACCACTTAATCCCATAAAAGACTTCACTATTCACTATTTATTATGATAACAAGTACTTGTTCCATGAAGGGCATGCACCTAGGTGTGTCAGTAGCTGTTTATTCCATATCTTTTGTTATCATTTATAATCGTTTAGTATGTAGTTGCAATACCTGCATGCAGCAGGATAAGGTACTTTCTCAAGTACTAGTTACTAACTCAAGTTATCATGATGTAACATAAAGGTATGTAACCACTGTAAATAACATACGTACAGTCCAAAATTAATCACTTAGTGGGGCGTGGATGGATAAATATGTGCTTGGAGGAGTTGCGAACAACAGCCCGCCAACATGCAATCTATGAATAGAGCATTTTAAACTAAAACCATGATAAAAAAAACTGTCACCGCATTATATGTACCTATTATTAAATTTATAGCCGCGTTTTGCAGCTTTAACTTTACGAGCGATTTACGCTCGTAAAGTAAAACCAAATAAACATGCATATCGCATACTCACCACCCACGGTGTTTAAACTAAGGTTTTATTTGCAATAACTTACACATACAATAAGATTTGTTTCAACCATTGTTTTATTACGTATAATAATGTATTATTGTAGTCTTTGTAAAGTGTTTTTTTTTTTTAGAATAACATAGCATAGTAAAATTAAGCTCAACAGCTAAATCATGTAAACCAGTCCCAATAAGAGTATTTGTCTGAATTTTTAGTAGATGTATTTCTCTAAACCTAGAGAAAAGACAAGACGCAGTAAAAAAACAACTATGCTTTGCATGGCAAGGATAGAAGACTAACTTCAAAAGCATGTAATCTCTTTTTCATACATTTTATTTATTTTTCTCAAAAAATACCTAATATTTTAGTATTTAAAGTTAAATAGCTAAGTTTTTATTTATTTGGATTTTTGCTACGGGAATTATATTTTTTTGTCACAAAAGTTTATATTTGCCATCAACTTGTACCATCTTCTAATTAATAGATCGCCACGAAATATTTTAATTTTTCAGATAAATAAAAAGTGTCGCCCGGTATGAATTACCAAATTAATGTCAATATGTATCTAAAATAAGAGATGGATTATTAATCGTAGTTCCTTCCTTGGATACAAAATTTATTATTAGGTATACACATAGAAATATATCTGTATGTTTATGTGTGCGCGACTGCGTATCTATTGCTTTTACTGAACAGCATGTGTAGTAGTTGCCGTGTGGTAGAGGCAAACTGGAGACACAGGTTTCCAATATATTAACGTCTACCCAGCATATCTCCTTGTTTATTAAATTTATGTGTTTACAGTTGTTAGGATAAACCCTACCTACTTATATAATAAATCAAAACCTATTTATTTTATTCTTGTATCCTGATGATTATACGTAATTTATTATGGAATTGTTTTTACATTGTTTGGCAACTACATTTTGGTGACAGTCTACCCTATTATTTATGGAATTCAAAACTTATTAAATTGGCGATGGCTTAAATCATACCCTTTTGCTAGTAGTCAAATGTCCTATTGCAATGCCTTTCACGATGGTAATTTTGACAGTAACTGATCAATTGACAGCTGTAAATCATCGCTATCTCTATCATCGATATGTCAAATTAAACCGAATACAAAATTGTGATATATATCCTACCCAGTTCGTTCTCAAATAGCGAGATTGTAAATCTTCGGGACAACTTATAACAATTTGACGTTGTTTAAGTATGTTTTACGAAAGTTCTTGTATTTTCTAGTTTCTTCCAACGATACTTTTCTACTACCTGCATACTTACATACAACATTGGCTCTTCGGGGTATTTCATAAAATCTGTGATTGAACTAAAATAAATGTCGCCTGCATTAGACTGCTTGAAAAGTGGATTTTTGGAAGAAAATCCATTTTTTGTTATTGTTTCTTTACTGTACATCAGATACAGAACACTATCCTTAAAATTGACGACGCACTTCTGAAACACTGTATAAGGAAAAGTTATTGTTTACAAGAAGACTATCAACATACCGTCACTGACCTGTGACCTTGGTCGTTAAGATTGGCGACCATCACGTAGTGGCAGTCGACATGTTTTGATAAGAGAAATCAATTGACAGTTGGCAAATTAACGTGACTACTTGAAATTGGAACATTAAAGGCCAATAGTAAAAATATTCAATACTCACAAACTTCGGTTTTTTTTTGTATTCAGCCTTTGCTGTCCCACTGCTGGGCGAAGGCTTCCCCCAAATCCTTCCAGGTACACTTTTACCGAGCCTCCTCGATTCCCTCCGACCGGGGCCTCGGGCGGCTACATCGTCTCGCCACCTTTCTAAGCAGGCCTCAGCGACGCCGCCGTCCATCCTCAGGAACCCACTTTGTGGAGACTATTGCCCAGTAGCTAACCAGATGCACAGTGAGCATCTTTCAATTATGAATTAAAAATATCAAACGTGATTTTCGAATGCACGCTATCGAATCTGTCTGGATCAACAATATATTAAATTAATGTCTTCCAATCAGACTGGTATAGTAAAATTAATGCGTGAAACTACTAATCGCAGAGTCATTAATAAGCTGCAAAAATATAATATAATATCTTATCTTGGGACAACTCACACACGGTCATCTGATCCCAAACTAGGCAGAGCCTGTGCTATGGTAACCAGACAACTGATAAACATACTTGTATATTTCTAAATACATACATATTATAGACAAATTACACGCATACACAGAACAAATGATCATGCTCATCACACAAAGATTTGTCCTGACTGAGAATCGAACCCACGACCTCCGGTTTAGCAGTCAAGGTCACTAACCACTCGCGCAACAGGCCAGTCAGTCAAACTGATTTTAAAAGAGCTTATGCCTATTCAATACATTTCGTGCATTTTACTACTGGCTTGACACTTAAAATTCAAATCGAGACGCCATCAACACTGGACGATTATCGTGATACTGAACAATCGGAGCATTTCAATCGATGCAGCACTTGTCTGGCCAGTTCTGCATGCTCGGTTTTATCGGTCATTTGGTCTTGTGGATCATGGCCTTAGCCTATAGTTTATAAATATACAACGTGTAACAGAATAAACGCATTACCTCGTAAGGGGTTATTATACTCATAATTATAAACAACTATTTCTGTGGGACCAACACTGAAATCGCGAAAAAAAAAAATCGACTGTTCCATACATTTCTGTGCGCATAACGCATAATGTACTGAACAGCTGATTTTTTTCGCGATTTTAGGTTTTCTGTTTTTTAGGATTCTGTTACACGTTGTCGATCTTAGGTCTGCGGAATACACTGAATATTAAAACATTCCCCAATCCCCAGATACAAATTAAGCAGCAAAAGTTGTGGCAAAAGGCTGCACATATCCCCGATCTCCATCAGTAGGAAATTACCGTAAACGTATTTCTTTGAACAAGATAAAAAAACTATATGCAAATAAGGCTTGCTTGCGAGCTTCTGACGTGAAGCAAATATCAAGATATGCGTGGGTTGTGTGACGTCGGTATTATTTAACATAGGGAAAATCACGAGACTACTATGTGGTTTTCGAACTTAAAATACCCTTCCTATCTAAGTATCTACCCAAACCACAATCCCTCACAAAATAATTTTCTTATTTTATCTTATCTATCTTATCTCACCAGACTCAAAAATAGTGTAACCTAGTCTCACAAATTTATTTTTGTCGTCTACTATGCTATAGTATGCCAGACGTTCATTGAAAAGTGTACTTCCTAAAAACTTGGACACGATTTTAATTATAGCTTTGGAGATTTTTGTTCTGCAGCCAAGTAGGAATTACCATGTCCGATAGATCCGCCCGGTTTACTAAATCGATTTGATACGAATAAACGATAGAACTCGGTAGTTGCTGAGGACTCGTAACAATGTGTAACGTGCAATGCGTACTTAGCTCCACAGATACCATAGCAACAATTACCGATGTAATAGAGACAATTATGTTGCCTATTCACTCATCAACAATCTGAGTCACAAGACTCGAAGTATGAACTAGACGGTGGCGTTATGTAAGATGTAACTAACCTCCGCAATCAGCGTTTGTAAGTCACACGACAACTGGGCGCTGCCAAATAATGCGAGAATTGGCACTTGCAATTACAAAATTACATAACAGATTTTTTATTCGTCTCTTTTTCCACGATACTTAATTCTCTTTCGTAAAACGAGATCGTTCTAAAAAAACATACATCATTTGATCCACTCAGTAATTCTCACTGCATTCGTTCGTTGCTAAATGAAAGATAATATTTTTCTGTTCTAACTATTACAGCTTGCTTATTTTCTTTTCTTTATTGTTTCAGACTTTGCCGTGACCACAGGAGATCAACTAGAATTTTTTACCAATGGAAGCAAAAACCACTCTGAAGGCGTCCAGTTCAGAGATCTCACAGCATTAGCTTATGATGCTGTGCACAACATGCTTTTATTCGTTGACAAACAGAGCGACAACGCCTCTATATTTAGCTTTAACATATCGAGTGCAAAATACCAAGCTTTGGTTAAGAGAAAAGCATATGAAAACATCCAAGGTCTCGCTTTCGATCCTGTCAAAGGATTATTGTTCTGGACAGACTCAAATGAGAGAAGCATCTTTTGGATTTCGTTGAAACCTGGATCCAAAAACAATGTTTACGGAAATCTTTTGATCAAGATGGATGATGAGATTCCCGGAGGTATCGCCGTGGACAGTTGTAGAGGGTACGTTCCTTTTAACAGTTTGGAAAAAAAAACATAGGTCCTGAATTGCATGATAATTTATAGTGATTTACAAATTACAGGTATGTTTACTGGACCAACACGAACACCAATAAGCCCACAATAGAAAGAGCTAGATTTAATGGCTCCGACAGGGAAGTCGTTATCGACAGCGATATTAACATGCCAGTCAGCTTGGCCATAGACCAACGGACGAAGAAAATGTACTGGGCGGATGATAGAGAGGGCATACACTTTTCTATTGAAAGTGCGGATCTAAATGGGAAGAACAGAACAAAATTATTTGCTGGAATTCATCATCAACCAAATGCATTGACCGTGTCGAAAGATTCCATTTACTGGGTGGACTGGGGCTACAAATCAGTTTGGCAATTACCGAAAACTTCAGTGATGGATCACGAACCTAGAGAGATTAGCACCTTCAAACCTGAAACACCTTTCGGTATTGCTGCAAATTATAACATTGAGGATCAGACTGAAGGAAGTGACGAATGCGAAGCACTGACGAGTCTGCCACAAGACAAATCAGCGATCAACGATGCCTTCACCATTCCTACTGATGCTGGTTTGTTTTGTGTCCACGGCATGAAAGTTAATGGAAAATCACTATGCAAATGCACCCCTGGGTACACCGGTGAAAGATGTGACATTTCAGTCTGTCAAAACTACTGTTTTCAAGGGGATTGTAGCGTCAGTGCTGAGGGACAGCCCCAATGCAGGTAAAACTTTTATTCTATCTTTTGGAACCTATTGGTGCACTTAAACTTGAAAATTAAGTTGCCCTTATTAATATTCTTGATGTTCCAGATGTAATGCTGGTTACTCTGGCGAGAGATGCGAGGTCAATGCATGCCACGGGTACTGCTTAAACAATGGCCTCTGTTCCTTAAACGAGAAGAGTGAACCTGAGTGTCAGTGTATAGGAGATTACGAAGGCTCAAGATGTGAAGCAGCTAAAATTTTCACCACTACCACTGAGGCCACCACTACCACTGAGGCCACCAATTCTGTTAGTCCTAGTTCCACTTCCTCCACGGCGCCAGCTAAAGTAGAAACTAATGAAAAATGCCAGTAAGTAGACTAAATCATTCACGTACTATTGCTTAGTTTTATCTAGCGCATTAGCAAATAAAAGAAACATTGGATCAAGGTATACTAAACGCTTGAAGTGAAGATACATAAACCATTTGAATGGACACTGAACAATGAATAATTGTTTATTGACGTTGTTTGTGATTTCGTACAAACAAAAATATGAAATGTATAGCCTACTGATATTCAACCTGGTTGTTGCTTGACCTGGGTTAGCGTCTTATCTCTGTCGCTCATACATGTCTTACTTCAATCGTTTTCTTCCGCAGCGTCTAGCACATAGGCCTGTAAAATTGTATTCTTTCCTTTCAGGTGCAATGACTCTCAAGCAATCCCAAGCTCGCCAATGCGTATTTCTCCCGATGGCTATAACTCAGATACAGTGATGGTAGGCTGTGCCGATGGATGGGACCCCGTGAGAGACCCCATCATCATAATACTTGGTATCCTGTGTGGAATGCTTTGTTTGGCTTGCGCGGTGCTCATCACCAAAGTTCTGCAATTGAGGAGGAGGCCGAGGTTTGTACAATTACTTGAATTAGAAATAAGCTTACGAGGCAGATGATATGAATTAAAAGGGAGTGAATGATAATAGGCAGATGGCAGGACAGATAACAAATACGTTTCAGCTGGCTCCAATTACGGTCTACCTGTAATTCGACAGCAGAAGAAGATTGATTTATTATACAACGTGTAACAGAATAAACGCAATACCTCTTAAGGGGTCATTGTACTCATCATTATGAACAACTTTTACTATGGGACCAACCCCGAAATCGCGAAAAAAAACAGCTGTTCGGTACATTTCGTCGAGTTATGCGCACAGAATTGTATGGGGGAGTCGATTTTTTTTAACGGGTTGAAATAGGGGATGAAAGTTTGTATGGGAGTCCGTCATTATTGGTGATAAAATCATGAACCTTGGTATTTAGGCACTTGATAACAAAAAAACAATAATTATGTTGCTTGCAAACGTTTTTGTAAAATTAGTATCTTAAAAATAAAAATGGCTGCTCAAAGTAACTATTCCACGCAGACAAAGTCGCGGGCAAGAGCAAATTTTTTACAAGACTGCTTAAAAACGAGTTTTTTATATATAATAGGTATACAATATGCATGTTGTTATCTTGGAACTGTAGAAATTACCACATTCATTGCGAGTGACGCAAGTGGTTTACGTACTAAAATGTCCTTCGTTGTTAAATATTTACTTAATCCTTGCTTTTATCTTAATAAACACATTAATTTTGATGGCATTACTGGCTTTTTCCGAATAATAACAGTTCCGAATGTTGCGATTTTACATTCGGAACTGTTTTTCATGAAATTATTTGATCATAATAATCATCACAATTTACAATCGTTCTAAAAATGCGACTTTTTACGGTAACACTCGATGGCATTCGAATTTATTTGGCAGCGGGCTTCTTCTTCTTTGAAGTATCAAAGACAATTTGAAATTTAAAGCAATTTGATAGTTGAACAGTCGTAAACTGAAATTGTATTATTGTACTTACGTGTAGAGTAGAGTTTACTGTATACAGTATTTTCTTCCCTTCTGCGTCACTGAAACATCGTGTTATTTATTTATTTTTATTATTCCATTTATTTATTTTATAATTATTACATATTTATTGCATTTTTAAATATTTCTAAAAAATATTTAAAAAAAATAGTAGCTCACCGGTGGTCAGGGCCCCTGAGAGAGGAACCTCCTAACTATGAGCGCCGTGTCCAGGAGTACTGCTTTCTGGATCTAACCCTTGATCCAGCTGCTCAACGAAAGCCTCCTCAGATGTTGGTCAAAGCCCTTGGCAATTATGCCATTGGCCGTCACGATTATCGGCAAAATTACTGCTGTGTTCACATCCCACATGTCGGCAACCTCGCGAGCCAAGTCAAGATACTTATATATTTTTTTTTTAATAATTAATAAATCTTTATTTTATTGTTTCCAGGATCAAGAAGCGTATTATCGTGAACAAAAATGTAACACCGATGACGGCTCGGCCTGACCAATGCGAGATCACTATTGAGAACTGCTGTAATATGAATATTTGTGAAACTGTGAGTACCACCTTTTATTTCACATCTAACTGACAGCAAAAAACTTGAGATATTTTAGAAATCTAAAATTAATTTATTGTATGAACTTTCTTGTTTTTTTTTTTTATGAAATAGCATGGATTTGTGGATAGTGTAACAAAAATACCACCTACTCACTTTATCAACATGACATACGATATTACTAAATGTTACGAAATTATTTAAAATGTATCCTGTTTTTGCAACTATTTTTTGGAACGCGAATAATACGTACTTACATTATTATTACATACATCTTGCATAACATTGCAATCATGAAATATAATTTAATTCAACCAATATTATGGCATGGAAAACTTATATTTTATTAATATAATAATATTACTAAAAATCTCATGCCAGTCTTTTCTGTAAACATTTTGAAAATGACAGTTCACTTCAATCTGAAGCTTAGGATAGACAGGTCATTTCAAGCTCACTGCACCTAAGTTTTCACGGTGCGATATTTGCACAATCGCACTGCTGTACCTGTGTAGAAAACGAATTAAATGGTGAAATGTCAGTCATCACACATAAACATTAAAGACAATATTCGTAAGCATGATTCGACATATTTCTGATTAAACAGCAGATAGCAATGAAAATCGCATGAATTAATTAAAAGACAATATATAATTTGATGCGAAATTCGGTTAAGAACGGAATCACTTGTTTAAATAATATCGAACAGTTGTCGGACTGTCATTGACATAGCAATGTTTGATCGCTTCCGTATTGTTGCCACGTTTTCGTTTTTGTTTGAAAATGTCACGTGTCGTTTTGAAAACTTTCGAATCGTAATTTTCAATCGGTACAGGACACGTGCGCCTTTATTTTGCACTTTGAATTCTTGATTTCGGACCTAATAAAACGCTTCAGGTTCAGTTTTTACATTGCGTGTCTGAACTAGGGTTGCCAACCGAACTCTAAAATAGACTACTGTCCTCTATTTTGCGCAGCCGTACTTTATAATCTTCAAAAGCAATAGAGTACGCTTAACTAGTCTATTTATTTTGACTCTGTATTTTAATTAAATGTATTTTAATAAAAACTGTATGAAAACTTGCCGTTTTAGTATTCCACTGAAGGGGTTTTTGTCTTTTCGGTCATAATTGAAAATTGGTGATAAAAGAAATCCATGGCTTCATTGGAATTTTCTAATTGTCGAACCATTAATTTAAAAACAACAAAAATTTGGTTTCGCAATAAGTAATATTATAAAAGGTTCTCTAAGACTACTCTTCATTTACCCTTTCTAAAATCAAAAACATTTCTTCTGAAAAAAGTTGGCAACCCTAGTTTGAACACTCCGCCTTGTTAAATTTGATTGCTTTCTTGTTGAATAAAGACCCATCGTTATGGGTATTTATTCAACAAGCCCTTACTCTCACTGAAGATATCAATTAACTCGTTAGTTAATTGATATCTTCAGTGAGAATAAGGGAAAAATTTCACATTATACGCATTTTGTCAGGACGGATTGACGCATACGGCTTAAATGCGTCCTGTTGGCGCGTAAACATAACACAGTAATTTAGAATATTGTTTCCTTAGTTTGTTGTGCTGTCATTGACACAAAAATAATGTTTGCACATGTACCTACATAAAACTATTGTTGCCAGTTGCCATAGTTTTGTTCATTTTATTAAAGTCATATCTAGTCACGAGCTGTCCACGCGTCGTTTAGACAACTATCCAACCATATTTTTCAAATATTTATCCGTTAGGCATAAGCCACGACTCACATAAAAATGTTTTTGACACATTCGTATTGTTGTCACGCTTTCATTTTTGTTTAATAAAATCACGTGTCGCGTATAAACTGTCCACGCGACGTATGTTAGTCAATTATCGTTTCGTATTTTTTAAATAAATCGTCTTTAGGCGTTAGTAGTTGTTGCTTTCGGCGTACGCGCTCTTTTTTTAGTCGCTATAGACAGGACCATAGATATATAAATGACAGAACTTTTTTTAAATTTCTATGGGCAGGACACATTGTCAAAAACCTCTAACGCATGATGAAAGCACATGTTTCAGAGAAGGTACGAGTCATCATGAAAAACAAAAAAGTTGGCTGTCATGTCTGTGTTTATATTTTTGAGAATAGCAATGATAATATAAATCATTTTGTTGTTTTTGACAAAAAGTCGAAGATTACATTGATTTGTAGTGGTTTATTTACCTAATCAAATTGTTTAAAAATATTATCTTACTTATTTACAAAAAGTGCCATGAGAAGATTAAAATTACATCCAGATATCCTTGATAACGAGATTACGCTATCTACGACTTGATGTCCTAATAATTTAGTTCTTGAAACTGAACCAACAACCATTTAAATTAAATAGAAACTAGTACGTGTTCTTGTATTGCACGCACAAAAATACAGCACCTTCTTTAATTTTAGAATCCAATGCATTCTGGCATGTATATTAAAAAAGTAATTTACTATATTTTTGTCATACTGGCAACTTATAAATATCGCACTCGCAAACATGTTCGCTTCCATAGACAAATGGAATTGACAAAAATCTTTTTTCAAGATTACCAGCCAGCATGGAGTTACTATAGTAGGCACCAGATAATCGTGGAATAACGGTCATTGACCCACCTACAATTATTGACATTTTTAATTTGAAAAACGGAATTAATGACACAAAGCTGTCCCGAATCATCATCTCTCGTGATCCTTAACATTGTCTAATAATGAAAAACGATTCATATTTAATTGTTCAGGTACCTATGAACAGTTATTAGGGAAAGGTCAATGTACTTTATTCCACATTTATCTGGCGCCTACTATATAAGAGTCGAATGGTCAAATTAAATTTGATCGCAAGTGCGTAACCGAATAAGTATTAATCTGCCAGGATGCACTGGGTACTCTGTTATTGTGCTTATACTGACGGCTTACTGTAATCCTGTGTCTGTACTATGCGTATCTTGTTTTGTTCATTGTGTTTGTCCCGAATTCTTGACCAAAAATAAGTCCCCCGATTTCTGCACTTAAACTTTAGTATAACTCAAAAATCTTTTGGTTGTTTTCTCGTGATAAATCGAAATCCATAAGACCTGTGTAATCCTACCAGCTAATTTAATTTGACCCTGCATAGTTTGGTTCATTGCACTACCGATTGCAGGGATGTTTATTAGTTTTTATTTTAAACCAGTATACTGTTTTAGCATGTATATTTTAATGTGCCCATGACATTCCATACAGGTTGATAATGCTTGGGCAAGCTGCAATGAATGAGTTTGGTCCTAGAGCTGTCTGTTTAAGGTTCACATTTTGATCTTACTGCTTAGCCCCGCATGGTTTGGGTACACGCGCTTACTAACTCGATTTACATTTTTGTTTTTAAGAGAAGAGAGAGACGAATTTGTCACTAATCATTATGTGAGTTAAATACAAAAGGCCCTACCATACCAATAAAATATATATTTTTTTTTTATTTAATATGGGTTTGCTCTTGACTCTAGTCTAGGTCATAGATGACAGAGACAAAGTCGACGATGGAGCGAGCTTACCCAGAAGAAGCCTGTTCAGTCTAATTTTGAAGAGATTAGGGTTGTATGCGTTCGGAAACACAGACGCAGGCAGAGAGTTCCACTCCTTTGCTGTGCGCATTATAAAAGACGCTAATAATGCTAAATAATAATAATGCTGCAATTAAATACATTTTGGGAAAGTAAACAGTGTTCTAGGTTTAGTTTGCCATCACAGGTACCTAACACTTGCATCGGAAAAGTCGTTTTTTTTCGCATTCGCCCCAATTTTTCCCCAACAACCGGAAAAAAAATACCGGACACCTTCGCACCTTCGTTGCGTACTTACCGAAATTATATTTTTTTTTTATTCGTATAATTTATGTATGATGCCCGTTAAAAGATCTTTCAAAATATTCTGTAGTATCAAGGTAATAATACAGAATATTTTGACTTTGTTGCATGCCTATGACGAAGTTTATTTCGTCTGTTGTATGACAAGAATATAACACACAGTAAAATGCAAATAGGAATTTGCTAACTCACTCAGGTCCAGTTGTACCAAAACCTAACTCTGAGTTAGTTACTAACCGTGGCCGTAGGCCGTGTAACAAATGTTTAATGATGCCGTTAATAAGAAACTGGCTGGTGCAAGCGGACGTTAACGAATAACCAACCAAATAACAATATCACCCTTACTTCTAAGCTTTATAATATCATAGAGATAATTACGAATTATAATCACTAATAGGTAGATAGGTATTTGTAACAGGAAATATTATATATACGTAGTTATTAAAAGGTCAGTTTACTTCACATGTAATATTAAGAAGGCATTTATTATATGAAAGAGGTGTTGGTAAACATTTTAATCTATATTTAGTTACATAAGAACTCATAAACTAAGGTGATTGTGAGAGTGCACTTATTGCGTTACTTACTCACGAGCAGCTTCTTTGACAATGCACTAAAATCGCGAAATGACGAAACGCTTGATGCATCTTCCTCATACAAAGCGATCATCGCGGGAATACGCGATCGTCGTGTTAATTTGTTCGGCAAAATGAAAGGCGCCCTCTGTCGGCGCGACAAATAACCAATAATGAACGTGACGATCGCGTTTTCACGCTATAATCGTTTTGTATTAAGACGACACTATAAATCTCGAAATTAATATTGAACTGTTAAAATGAAAGCGATAGTGATTGTGAGTGCGTTTGGCAATAAAGCCTCAGTTAAAAAAACATAGGTTTGAAGAGCAATAAATTAAATTTTCTATTTTTTTTTGTTGCAGCCATGTTTCGAACCAAGATCCACGATACGACCATCTTTACTAGACTCAAAACCAGGCAAGGAAGAGAAGAAGAACTTGATTGCAAACATGGAATATCCAGACGATCCATACTAACATATAAGGAACATTTTTGAGTGGCGTACAATACTTTGGCTATAACACTAAGGCACAATATACATAAGGAATCATTCATGGAACTATAGGGTTTATAGCATCCAGTTGTAGTCGTGCAAAAATATCGTGGCATTTAAAGTTTAGCCGCTTTTTAAATCAAACTGTGATGTTTTGGGTGCTAGAACAAATGTTTTAAAACGAAGTATTAGTTTGCGTCTAATGCACAAATACACCATAGATAGGTACTATATTTTATACAGGCTGTTTACTGTGTACAACTGTACCACAGTATAAATATGAACAGTACAGAAACTAAGCCTAGTTCATGAAATAATTACCTACGGTCCACTGAAGCAATAGGGTTGTAACTTTTAATGTTCTGGTTCTGTAGTGATTAATCAATCAAATTGAAATAACTATCTTACAAATACAATTTAAATAGGTAATCTCATGGCATTGGTTAATCTCAGCAAAAGCCGATAGTATACAACACGGAAAACAGTTTAATATTAAAACACAACAACTTGTGGAACTATAGATCTTGAACTTTGTAAACAGCCGTTATACTACGCAATACGCTCGTGGCATTTTTAAAAAGATCGCGGAGATAAACTTATGCGTGACCACTCGTCTTGACGCGGCACTCAACACTGACAGCACCGCGACAACCGCTTAGGGGTCTCGTCGATGCGCATGGTTGTGTGAATGTGCCGTTTCGAGCGTTTGTAGGTAGTTTACGTACTGTTCATATTTATACTGTGACTGTACTTTCAAGTACGTATGTTTTTTATTATCTTTAATGTAGCAGGAAATAAACTGCACTACATTAACGATAAAAAACATTACACTATTGAAATCACTAGAGACGTTTATTCCAGTAATAGAAAACAATGAGGATATCATTCAAGCGCAGCCCAGATAGGTAGGAACTTATACGAGTTCTTTCCATACGAATGATCCTTATAATATTGTGCCAAAGGTTTACATATATGTGATATTTGATTAAGGATTGAGAAAAAGATACACATAAACGATTATATTAATCTTTGTGCGTGATCTAAGGGCTGTGTATGATTGCTAAAATCTGAGCGCATGGAAACTAGATTTTAGGTGTTATTATTTATTTTGGGTTCACTGGGATCAGGCATATCGTGAATACGTAAACCTTGAGGATCCTCGCTAAAGTTGTCATGGTTCGGTAGGAAGTTTTCCTTTTAGCATTCACAAGGTGCCTTCTTGTTACGCTAGTGCTTTAAAGTTACGATTAACCTTTTGCGTGTCTTAAGTTACACAGTTCGACATAAGAAAAAATGCTCCAAATGTCTTAAGTCGGACAGTTACACTTAAGGGCTTGGTCAGGATTGGACGATAAAAATCTGTGGTAGACACGCAAAAGGTTAACATATCGACGCTTTAGTTCACAACAAACTTACCGATACATGATCATTTTAGCAGCGATCCTAATGAAATGGGCATTTGAGTCGATTTTTCGTTATTTCCTTCATCAATTCAAATAGAATAATCGTTGCTATTTGCTTAGTCCATTCTATTAAAACACAATTCTATGTTCTTAGAAAAATATGTCGAATTCTATGTTCTTTTCTTTATTAATAAGTTTTAGTGACTTTGTGCCAAAGTTGTGTTTCGTATAACGAATTGGTTACTTTCTTAGGTGATAATTTAAAAGAAGATATATTCGGCAACACTACAATAACGTGAAATGGTCTCGATACTAAATATAACGTAGCATTTATAAAGAAATAAAATAGTGTACTTCTTGTACAGATTTTTGTTCTAATTTTAATTACTGTTACCAAATTTTTTACAATATGGACATTTTTATTTAATAATCTAATTTTGTTTAATTATTTTCGAGGATAAATTCATTGCTAATTATCAAGAAATTTTAGTTAAATGGGTTGTATTTTACTGTACGTCTTTAAGAATAATTTGAGACTTTAATTTTTAAACGTCTTATTCCGTTTCTGTGTTCAATCTTGAAACCACCAATTTGACATCATATTGTAGCTTTTCGCGGTTTGTGTGCACACAATGGCCCATTTTTGGACATTGCGTCGGTCACTAACAAGCAGTACGGAACTGATCCTACCGTGCTTGGGTCATCATGTGTTCCAAAATGTGTTCTTCCATGATTCAGAAAGTACCTACCGCACTGTTAACTATTTATAAAAATGTGGGCAATACTGTTTTTACCTAGAGAATGATCTTTTCTAATTTTCATGAACTTAGACTAAGACGAACTTTAAAAACTAAATTGACTGAAAATTAATTAGGATCATACTCATCAGTTATTTTAAATGCTCCTGGCTGCCAACAACGTGCAGGTTTTTTTTTCATAACTTGCCAACTCAGACTTATCTTAAAGGTCACACAATACTGCCTTTAGAACGTCAAACTGTGGCTCAAAAGATTTAGTACAGTCAGCGACGTTTTAAACTGATGGTAGAAACAATAAGGACGTGAAAGGTTGTTCATTTAGTTTTTAGTATGAATTTAAACTATGTCAGCTGCTTGCAGACGGTTTTCTTTTGCCAAAATTTGTGAAAATATGAGTGAGAAATTCTAAATTTTATACTATTTTGAAAGTGGATATGTAAGCAGCGGGAACAGTTTTGTTTCATTATTTTGTAGCGCGGTGCCTCACTCGATGTAATGTTAGCTACCTTGGACTACTGAATTAAGCGCAGGCCACACGGCGAAGCGAGGTGAAGGAAATAATATAAACTAAGCGAAGTTTTGGCGAGCTAAACTATGTGGGTTACTACGGACGGGTTATTGGGCGAGCGAGCTAGCCGGGCGAGCCACAGAGCTAAGCTATGCTAACGAGGTAAACGAATAGCATCGCTGGCATCGTCGGATATTTTGTTCGCATCGTTTGTATAGCTGACGAAGCATATTGTGTGTAGTGTGTCAACTGAAGTATGAAAAGGGGAGAAACCATGCTCGCCCGGCTGGCTCGCTCGCTAGCTGGCGGTGTGGCCTGCACTTTCTGTCGGCCTTTTTATAATTTTTATAAACGACGCATGTATGGTATAAAAATTTACCATTAAGGAGTTATGTTAGTGATGTGCCAATCAGTCAGTAGTCCAGGTCCAAGCCTCAGATCGTTCTGAACGATGCAACCATTGTTTAGGCTTTTAGTGTAAGAATTTGCGTTCCTATAGTAATTCTAAAAATATTTATCGGAGTACCTCAATATAGATAATTTATTTACGAACATTTATTTAGATAACTTTCAAATTTGTGACAAATATATATTTTTAGTGCAGTTGTAGAGTAAGATTATATTGTTTTTGACTTATTATTTTGGTGCTGACTAAACCTACTTATTAATTTGTGTGGCACAGAATCTCAAGTTACTTAAAATTAATTTGTACTTACCTCCTACTTGTGAGAAACAATCAAAATTAGAATTTGTATTTGTGAAAATCAGAAAGACAACATATTTTAGTAACAATAACAGAGAACCTAACTTTAATGGTTTATTGTACTTAACAATTTTGTAGACTGTACTTATCATGTTACTGATTCGCCATTATGAATTAGTTTATATTTGCAGCTGAACTTATGAAGAGGCACCATTACTTAATTTGCCCTATATTGGTGGTACTTAGCTAAGTACTTAGACAAATTAGAAATTACTTTTTAGTAGTTAGTTTAGTCGTGGATTGATAATATCCACATGAGAAATGTGATATTATTGAGTCTTGGTATAAGCCTAAGTTAGTGAATATTGTGATTAATAGTAATATTAAATTAAAGAGCTTGCATAAACGACGTTGTTTGATTGTAATAAAACCTGTTTTCGCTTGACAACTTCATTTATTTTATAATTTAGAAGATACAAAGTTGAGGATATTGGACACACGGTCGCTTTGGTCGGAGAACAGTTAAACAGTATACAACGTGTAACAGAATAAACGCAATACCTCTTATGGGGTTATTGTACTCATCATTATGAACAACTTTCACTATGGGACCAACACTGAAATCGCGAAAAAAAAAAACGACTGCCCCATACATTTATGTGCGCATAACTCAACAAAATTAACTGAACAGCTCATTTTTTTTCGCGATTTCGGCGTTCGTCCCATTGTAAAAGTTGTTCATTATGATGAGTACAATGACCCCTCAAGAGGTATTGCGTTTATTCTGTTACACGTTGTATACAAACATAAAGCAGTGCATACACTATTGGCTCTTAATCGTCGCTAGACCATTATACATAGAGTTGCGCTAAGCACAACCAATATTAATTTATCGACAAACGACTTGAGCCTCTATTTGAATTTATTATTATCACATTGAATAAATACTTCTTTGTCTAACATTAAAATCTCAATATTTTTGATAATACAGAATAATAAACATGTTCCCATAAACATTTAGATAAACAACGACTAGACTCGAGACATCACAAAACAACATATTATTATCAACTATTGACAGTTAAGGAAACCGTAGACAATCAAGATAGGATTTCCGAAAAGATTTAATATATGAGATGAGAAATCGTAAGTAGGTACAGGGTCAAAATTAAGTTTTATTTGTTAGCAAAACTCAGCAGGTGTGCGAAAGTTCCGTACCATAAACTAAAAAAAGACGAAAAAAAAAATCGGTTTATGGTACGGGAACCCTTTGTGTAAGAATCCGACTCGCACTCGGCCGGTTTATTGTTTTGTAGTCATAAGATCCATCAAGTCTGGAGTTTCGCTTGAATTTGGCCCAGTATTATATTTCTGGATTCATGGGAAACCAATCGTTGAGTAGTTGAAAATATTGCTACTTATCCAGGAAGTTTACGCTGACCGACCAGCAACATTTCAACTGTGCTGTGCAACTTTGGTATCCGACAAAATACGAGGAATTGACATGTATTTACAAACACAATAAATAAATCACTCTTAGCTAAAAAAAAATACTTTGAAAGTTTTTGTTGTTGTGTGAGGTGTTCCCTTAAAAAATAGACTAAAACAGGGGTTCCCAAACTATTTCAATCCGTGGCGCACTTACACCGTTGAGTATTATGACCGGGCGCCCTAGCTTGCCGAAATAAATTATACTAGGCACAAAAATTAAAACAACCACAGATGTTGAGCTTTTTTTACAAAAAGGAAATAAAATACTAAGCAGCGAGCGGGATTTGATCTGTTTATTAAATTTTGTTCCCGCGAATACGTAAGTCTAGTTCCCGAAGAATGGAAAAAAGGAGCGTCTTACGGCGCCCTTCTTTACTTTCTACGGCGCACACTTTGGGAACCCCTGGACAAAGAGCATGGAACATCACATCGGCTTCGACTGGAAATGGGCTAGAGTTGTCACGGTCCGTCAATTTCTATGAGTGAACGTTGTGTGGAAATTTTTAACATCTTTAGCACTCCTCCGAGGAGTTTCGGTGCTCTTGGATATAGAAACAGATATTTTAACCATTAAAGAGCACATAACATCTATTAACCGGATGCTAACAATGATACTGCATTTATATTGAAAATACCCTTCAGATTTCTCAACCGCAAGCAAATTTTACACATTTTTATAACGAAATACACTGTTTATTTTAGAAATTACGTTATACACTGATCTTACAGGCAAGTTATCTGTTATGTAAATATATTTTATTTATATGAATTTCAATATTCTAGTAAAATTTATCAATGGTATTATTTTTACATTATGTTTATTCTACATACATTTTGAGCCTACTTTAAATAATAAAGAATAAAACAAGCAATTTTCAGCGTCTAACGAATTGCTTATCATTAGATACCAAAAAACGAAACTTATTTATTTAATTTTCTTACTAGTAAGGTAACTCTTTTTTGATAATTTATTAATTTGCACTTGAAAAATATAGCGTGAAATTATGCATATTGCCGCATTGAATTTAAATTAATTTCAGTACATTATTATAATATTTCATAGTCCGATATAAATATGCAATTTTACAAAATACAATCATGCTTACTGGCAAATACACCGTTTTATTATTATTTATTAGTGAAGACCATCATTACTATTATCTAAGTCATTATAATATAAGAAAAACGTATAATTTAATATTATTATTCTAGTTTGTCAAGGATTATTAACAGGGGTAAGTAACAATTTATTGCATAAGTAAAGAAAATGCAATGTATTATGGCAATAATAAAATTATAATGTATAAATAAAAGATGATAATTAATTAAGATTGCGGAATACATGCTTATGTATCAATACCTATTAGGAATGCATTATATTGTACATAATTTCAATATATAAAATCTAATAAAGAATGCTATGTTATAATCATAATTACGTAATATCGAAGCATAGCCATACTAGACGACATAGTTGGCAGTGTTGCCACAAGAATGATAAAATAATACATCAATTATTTTTATATTATTATTTGTTTACGTAACATCAATATAAAACACTTAGCACTATACATAAATACTAAGCAAATTAATAGTATATTTAAATTAATATAACAGATAAATATTGCACATTGGATTGTGAATTTTTTCCTATGCACCCGTAAACTAAATAAGGCTGCTTTGCGAGTATTCGAAAGCCTCCTAAAATAAAAATAACTAGAATAGTAGTTGCATTTCACGAGTTAACTGCAATCTATGTATGTTTTTTCAACCTTATATCAATACCTATAAGGGTATAATTTAGAGAAACTTCGCAGTGTGATAAGTAAAGTAGATATCCAAATTGTCCAATGACGATTGGGAGCCACGGATTTCCGAGTCAGGGTGGAGTTAGTGTGTCCGTCTCGGAATTGTACCATCGAATGGATACGTTAATGGTCCTTAAACAAAAAATCGAATCCCATAACTTCAAGTAACTTTACAACCAGCGGGTGTTGAACCCGTAGTCACTTGTTCTGTCAGATTTTATGTTTTTAATTTTTATTGTCGATAGATATCGGTACGACACGTCGGCAAAGTAAACCAAATTAATTTATTATCCCAGATTATCCCTGTAGAAGTATCATGACGCCCACTCATGGTTCGCAAATACTCTATTCAGTTATGGTACTATTTCACAATTTTACAGCACAAACATTATCTTTAAAATGTGACGACAAAAGTGATTCATAAGAAAAAATTACTCATAAGAAAAAATCTTATGAGACAGTGATGTACAAGTATCTATATCGATAGAAAAACTAAGTTCCGAAAGTATCGAGACAAACAAAACAAAAATGAAGATCAAAAAACCTTGTATTCCTACTAGGAATGTTAAAAAAAACTAACAAATATTGTTTACGAGTAATTTGTTTTAGTTGTCAGGTAAAAAAAAAACAAAAATAATCTCTAATACAAATATACATATACACCTAATATGTTTACTTAAATAAACCCTGCCATTTATGTTTTTTTTTATGTCCCACATTTTTTTTATCATTATTATTATGCCTAGGTATTATATTATGCGAATATGTTAAAAGCTATGTTATACGTACTTACGTAAAGCTTTGCTTAGCTCTAGGGTGTGCAGATTAATTCTTTGAAGTTACTTCTGAAACAAAAGATTAAAATAAAATAAAGCTTGTTCTCAATAATCATTTTATTCAGTTACAATGTTACTAAGTTTGACTTTTAATTGTATTCAGTAACTTGATAGTTCGGAGACAAATTTTTAATAATGTATAAGTATCGTGTTTTAACGACAGTTTATTAAATTTAAAATAAAAAGTTTACATATAAGTATATTATTTAAGTTCATTCTAAAAGGCCTGCTACACGGTCGGAACCAACCACCGACAGAGGTCACCTTGGTTGGGTCAAACAAATTTTATTTTGTTCTACACGATCATGTGGTTGACACAACTTGTCAGTGTATAAAAAGACATCAAGCTTGGGTCTTTTGATTTCAGTCTTTATATAATTCGGACCCTATATCCCATAAACATGGAAGGTTGCAGTATAATTCTACAAATTCCGTTAAAATTTCCCGCTCTCGGCGTTCCATTTTGAACTTGACGTGTCAAGGTGCTGTCAAGCGGTCGAATGCCAAGCCCCAACTGACAAACCCAACCGCCAACAGGCGTCCACACGGTCGAGATCCGACTCAATGCCCTCTACTAGTCCTTGGTAGTGAGGGATGCGCTCACGACCAAGGTCGTTGCAAGGTCGTTGGGTAAACCGAAATAAATTTTTATGCAAACTCAACCAAGGTGACCTCTGTCGGTGGTTGGTTCCTACTGTGTAGCAGGTCTTTTACACCAACAAACATTTTTTTTGGCAAAATCTGAAGTCTTCAACTGTCAAGTTACTGAATGCAATTAAAAATCGAACTATAAATCCTATGACGCTAAGGCCTCAAACAGAGTGACGAGTGTGCCGTATGTTCCTACACTGCATTACAACTTGTATGCAAGAAGTAAAACACCCATCACATGCCGAAATCTACACACTCTATACATCAAACTAAATTACATTGACCAAAAATGATTGCTAGGTAACGACTTTTATTTTAAGGCATAAACAAAGCGTGTATTTAGTAGCGCGCAATGTAATGCCTGCAACAAACTGCGCCTATGTGCGTTATACGGATTGTTTGATTTTAATTACGCTTTTGTAAGTTCAAATGCAAAAAATATTCCGAAAGTGTAGAAGAAAAACATGATTCCAATGTGAGATATCTGGGGTCTTTTTAGAGCCCATATAGTTAGCAGTAGCTCACCATGCTCAGTATCGTTGAGCAGCGCCGCCAGCTCGGCGACGCGGTCGCGGTGCGCGTGCATGTACGCGTGCGCCTCCCACAGCATGGTGACGAGCGTGTCGTCTGTTCCTACACTACACTACAACTTGTACACTATATAGTTAGCAGTAGCTCACCATGCTCAGTATCGTTGAGCAGCGCCGCCAGCTCGGCGACGCGGTCGCGGTGCGCGTGCATGTACGCGTGCGCCTCCCACAGCATGGTGACGAGCGTGTCGTCTGTTCCTACACTACACTACAACTTGTACACTATATAGTTAGCAGTAGCTCACCATGCTCAGTATCGTTGAGCAGCGCCGCCAGCTCGGCGACGCGGTCGCGGTGCGCGTGCATGTACGCGTGCGCCTCCCACAGCATGGTGACGAGCGTGTCGTCTGTTCCTACACTACACTACAACTTGTACACTATATAGTTAGCAGTAGCTCACCATGCTCAGTATCGTTGAGCAGCGCCGCCAGCTCGGCGACGCGGTCGCGGTGCGCGTGCATGTACGCGTGCGCCTCCCACAGCATGGTGACGAGCGTGTCGTCTGTTCCTACACTACACTACAACTTGTACACTATATAGTTAGCAGTAGCTCACCATGCTCAGTATCGTTGAGCAGCGCCGCCAGCTCGGCGACGCGGTCGCGGTGCGCGTGCATGTACGCGTGCGCCTCCCACAGCATGGTGACGAGCGTGTCGTCGGCGCGCTCGTCCATGGCGACGTCGCGTGACATCTGCGGCGCGAAGCGGTAGTACGGCACGCCCACCGCACTGCACCACGCGCGCGCTCGCTCCACTACACGCCCATCTGATTGTGTCGCCTGGGAAGATACCACTTTGTTATAGGAAAATCGAGCCCATCGGATGGTGCGAATTATTTCCAGTTACAAAAAATTAGTTCACTGAAAGAAAGCTTTACTATCGTTGAGTATTGTTACGCGCCAGAATTAATGTCGGGTACATTAAGTTACTACTAGCGCCATCTAGTATCGAGTAGCAGAACTAGTAGAGTCAAGTACCTTCTAGACATTTCTTTGCCAGAACATTCTACACTTCTCGGTATCTAGTCAGTCGGCAGCGGTAGTTACGAGTACTTTCCAGATGTTTCGAGAATGGAAGTTTCTAGAATAAACTGACCGATAAAAGGAGCGCGTATTCCGCGACCGGGTCAGTATTGAATTTGCGATACAAGCGAATACTTCGAAAGCGATCTTCAAGTGCGAATAAAGTGATCAGTGGTGAACTTGTGTTTAATAATTAGTGAGTTTGAAGTTGTAATTAGTGTTGTTAAATTAAAGTGTCATTTTTGGTTATTTAATCGGCTGTTTTTATTGTCACGAACCCCAAGCTCGTAACAATTGGTGTCAGAAGAGTGGATATTTAAACCATGCCGATTCTACCAAAGGACGACACGGAGGGTATCCGTACCCGGAGTCAACGTCAGCAGGACACGGACCAGAGGCGTTTTGGAGGTACAACGCCGCTGACGTCGGAGGGCCAGCTGCCGATTGTGGAGGCCGGTCCGTCCACAGCAGCTCCAGCATCTGCAGCACCAGACTTTGCTGCTCTGATGCTGATGCTGCAGGAACAGGCCCGCCGTCAAGAGGAGCAGGCCCGCCGTCAGGAGGAGCAGGCCCGCCGTCAGGAGGAGCAGGCCCGCCGTCAGGAGGAGCAGGCCCGCCGGTTGGAAGAACAGCTGCAGCGTGACAAAGAGGAACAGGCTCGCCGGCAGGAGGAGCAGGCCCGTCGGTTGGAAGAACAGCTGCAGCGTGACAAGGAGGAACAGGCCCGCCGACAGGAGGAACAGGCCCGCCGACAGGAGGAACAGGCCCGTCGGTTGGAAGAACAGCTCCAGCGTGACAAGGAGGAGCAGATGCGCCGCCAGGAAGAACAGACGTTCCTCATGAAGGATCTGCACGCCACTTTCGGAAAAGAAATTAAAGTCGTACAAGATAAGGTAGTTCAGCATGAGAACCGGCTGATAGAAGCTGAAACCCAGATTGCTGAAATGAAAAAAACAATGGACAACCTAAAAATTGGAGATGGGGTGGCAGTGTCAGTAGCTACTACACCTTCGCTACGTGGATTCAAAGTGCCACCGTTCGATGGGACATCTTCCTGGTCAGCCTACAAAAGACAGTTTGAGGCTGTTATGAAGGCGAATGGGTGGAGTAAAAATCAGGCCATGACTGCTCTCACCCTAGGCCTGCGCGACCAGGCCTTAACTGTCCTAGAAGCTCTCGATAAGGAAGTGACTTATGAGCAGCTTCTTGAGGCCTTGGAAGCTAGATATGGCGACGCTCATCTGGAACACGTGTTTCGGGCGCAGCTCAAGGATCGCGTGCAACGCAGCGGTGAAAACCTGCAGCAGTGGGCCCTTGAAGTGGAGAAACTGGTTCGTAAAGCATATCAGTCTTTACCCGCACTCATTCAAGGGAATCTGGTGCAGGCATTCATTGACGGAATCCGCGACCTTGAAGTTAGAGCTGCTGTAAGGCTCGGGCACCACGGGACGCTTAAGGACGCCTTGGCTCATGCACTGGAGGTGGAAGCTGTGCGACAGGATCATCGTTCCCATCGCATCAGGGAGGTTGCAGCGCCTACAGTTCGCGACCGTTTAAAAGGATACAGCCCTAGGTGCTACGGCTGAAAGGGGCCACCTTCGATCCAGTTGCCCAACGACAACAATAGAAAGGGAAACTGTGTGTCAGGATAGTCGCTCCCACCGCGGCAGGGAGGTTGCAACAGCTGCAGTTCGCAACCGATTTATAAGGTACCGTCCTAGATGCTACGGTTGTGGTGAAAGGGGCCATCTTCGATCCAGTTGCCCTAAGCGAATTGGGGAGAAGAAAGATAGCCGATTTCCAGAAGGTAGAGCGGCTAGCAACAGCGCCAAGCGGCCGCAGGAATACGACTTTGTGATTGAACATCGCAGCGGAAGATCTCATGGCAACGCCGACGCATTGTCAAGAAGACCTTGCCCTGAAGACTGCCGGCATTGTACTAGGCAAGAGGGTAAAGAAGTCGTACCTGTGAGAATGGTCAAGACAGACCTCAGCAGCGAGTGGAAGGAAAGCCTACAATGTGCACAGCAGGAAGATTTGGACATCAAGCCGATTCTGGAGTGGATGAAGGCCAGTGCTCCTAAGCCCACGTGGAGTGACGTCTCAGCGATGAGTTCGATCACAAAAAGTTATTGGGCCCAATGGGACAGCTTAGTGATTCAGGATGGAGTCCTGTGCCGTAAATGGGAAAATGCTCGGGGGAACAGCTGTCATTTGCAAATGGTTGTCCCTAAAGCAAAAGTACCGAATGTCCTACAGCTGTACCATAATGGTTCTTGAGGAGGCCATATGGGAGTAAAACGGACTCTACTGAAGATAAGAGAACGGTTTTACTGGGTCCACTGTCGTGACGATGTCGATGACTGGTGTCGCAAATGTACAAGTTGTGCGGCTGTAAAAGGACCTCAGACTCGCAGTAGAGGTGCATTAAAATTGTACAACGTCGGTGCACCATGGGAAAGGATAGCCCTAGATGTTGCGGGACCTTTTCCGGAAAGTGAAAGTGGTAACAAGTATTTCATGGTTGTAATGGATTACTTCACTAAGTGGCCGGAAGTCTTCGCCATTCCAAATCAAGAAGCCTCAACAGTTGCAGATAAACTAGTTCATGAAGTCTTCTGTCGTTTTGGAGTACCCTTGGAGATTCACAGCGATCAAGGAAGGAATTTTGAGTCCCAAATATTCCAGGAAACTTGTCGAGTTATGGGTACTCATAAAACGAGAACAACTTCTTACCACCCACAATCGGATGGAATGGTGGAACGATTTAATCAGACATTGGAGAGATACCTGGCAAAAGTCGTGGAAAACCGGCAACGCGATTGGGACAAGCATATACAACCGTTTTTGCTGTCATACCGAAGTGCTGTTCACGAAAGTACATCGGTGACACCAGCCTTCGCCAACTACGGAAGAGAATTGCGGCTGCCTGCAGATCTGATCACCGGAATACCACCTGATGCCCCACGCAATATAACCGATTATGCGAATGACTTGCGGAACAAAATGAATGACATTTATGAGCACGTCAGACAATCGGGCCAGCAAATGTCTGAAAAGATGAAAACCCGTTATGACCGTAAAATTAACAATAAAGGGTTCGACGAAGGTTCACTAGTGTGGTTGCACAATCCAGTTCGCAGTAAAGGGAAATCTCCTAAGCTTCAAGCTAAATGGGACGGGCCGTACCGGATTGTGACAAAATTTAACGACGTGACCTACCGTATACAGAAAGGTACAAGAAGTGCTCCTAAGATCGTCCATGTGGATCGACTGGCGCGTTATTATGGGACCGATAATGCTCGGGACGAGCATGTCTTAGGAGGGGGCAGTGTTACGCGCCAGAATTAATGTCGGGTACATTAAGTTACTACTAGCGCCATCTAGTATCGAGTAGCAGAACTAGTAGAGTCAAGTACCTTCTAGACATTTCTTTGCCAGAACATTCTACACTTCTCGGTATCTAGGCAGCGGTAGTTACGAGTACTTTCCAGATGTTTCGAGAATGGAAGTTTCTAGAATAAACTGACCGATAAAAGGAGCGCGTATTCCGCGACCGGGTCAGTATTGAATTTGCGATACAAGCGAATATTTCGAAAGCGATCTTCAAGTGCGAATAAAGTGATCAGTGGTGAACTTGTGTTTAATAATTAGTGAGTTTGAAGTTGTAATTAGTGTTGTTAAATTAAAGTGTCATTTTTGGTTATTTAATCGGCTGTTTTTATTGTCACGAACCCCAAGCTCGTAACAGTATTATCATCATCCAAAGCCCGATTTCGCCCATTGCTGAGCATAGGCCTCTCTTGAGCCAATCCCCACGTTCCTGTGCCAGACTCGTACAGGTTGTACCCACGATGGCCACAATATCATCTGGCCATCTCGCCGCGGGTCGACCGATACTTTTTCTTCCAGTTCACGGACGCCACTCGGTCATCACCCTACTTAACCTTTAATCACCGTGCCTTGCCATACGTTTTCCGATGTCGAAAATGTTCGTACGTCTTCGGATCTCGCCGTTCTAAACTCGGTCTATTAGCCGTATGCCAAGCATGGATCACTCCATGACTCTCTGTGCAACTCAGCCTCCTGCTTGAGCTTCCATGTCTAAGAACTGTAAGGCATGGTGGGCAGAACACACTGGTTGTAGAGGCAGAATGTAGTCTAATTTGCTAAAACCGTCCCGGCCCACCCAAGCTGTTTTCTTCTCTATACCTCCGTTTGCTGTTCTTTGCCATATAATAATAATAATAATAGTGTTTCACCGCGACCCAACAACGTCGGTGAAGATGATGGTGATGGGGCTATATCCGTGAGTACCCAATGCAATGAGTGATTGAGGAGCGCTTTGGAGGATGCTTTCCGAGAGTATCGCTCCACACCGCCTGAGCTTAGGCCCCGTCTACCTCGTTTGCCCATGCATAATAAAAATAGGGCGCTGGTGTGTGCTCTAGATTCGCAGCTAACAAATTGTTTTGATAGCAGCGAAGACCTCGCCGATACCCACTCGATCTTGTACTGTGCGGCTGCAGCGGCATGTCGTGTAGCTCATGTCAAATTTCCCACCAGTGACAGAGCTACACGACCAGCTGTACCAGCTTGGCAATGCAGGATCGAGCGTCGTATCGGTGAGGCTAGAGCACTCATCGGAAAACTTATCTGCTTCAGGGAGGGCAACACTCGCCGTAGAGTGATGCGCTTTGTGAGGCGGGCGTTCTCGGGGACTGATACTAGTCCTCGGGATTATCTGACCCGCGTCACAGAGCGTATCGACTTCCTGAAGCAGAAAATCTATGCATGGGCAAACCGTATACGTCGGTACAAGCGGCGAGTGGAGCGATACACTCAGAATCGCACATTCCAAAGCAATGAGAGGTGGGTTTATAGGGCTTGGGAGCGACCTGACCAAGGGGTGACTGATACGCGCCTACCGGATGATGACGTCATGTGTTCATTCTGGCGCAACATCTGGTCGGTGCCTGTCAGTCACACCGAGGGTGATTGGACTCGGGAGGTCGAGCGCGCGTGCGATCCGATACCAGAAATGGGGGCAATTACCATCAGCCCCCAAGATGTAGCTCGTGCAGTCCGTCCGTTGCCTAACTGGAAATCCCCAGGACCGGACGGGCTGCACAACTTTTGGATCAAATGGTTCAAAAGATCGCACGCTCGCTTGGCATCTCAATTCCAGTCTGCCTTAGAGTCAGGGTCGCTGCCCCAGTTCCTAACTACAGGAATAACCCACCTGCTCCATAAATCAGGTAGTACCGCGGAGCCTAAGAATTATAGACCCATCACGTGTTTACCGACGGTCTATAAAGTTCTTACATCCATTTTGAGAGCAAAGATTAACCATCACATTGAAACTAATTCAATAATGTCTGCCTCTCAGAATGGATGTAGGAACGGGTCCCGCGGTACTAAGGAGCTGCTCCTCATCGATGTTGCCATTAGCCAACAGTTTCGTCGCTCCCGAAGGGATCTGTCGACATGCTGGATAGATTACAAGAAGGCCTATGACTCGGTGCCACATACATGGCTCATGAGGGTGCTGGAGCTGTATAAAGTTGATGCAGTTCTACGCACCTTCCTGATGTCGTGTATGGGGCAGTGGAGGACAGTCCTTCGCTATCCAGGATGTCGACAGATCCAGACGAACAGCGACCCGATAAGGATCGAGCGTGGTATATTTCAGGGCGACAGCCTGAGTCCACTGTGGTTTTGTCTGGCCCTCAACCCTCTCAGTACACTGCTGGAAGGTTCGGGCCAAGGCTACCGGTTGAAAAGAGGTGGTCAGGTCATATCTCACCTCCTTTACATGGATGACTTGAAACTCTTTTCCCCTAACAACTTGCAACTGATGAAGCTACTGAAGGTAACAGAAACCTTCAGTAGGGCCATCAGTATGGAATTTGGTGTGGACAAATGTGCGGTCATGCATGTGAAGCGAAGGGAGATTATGGAATCCGTGGGAACCCAACTCTCGGATTCCATAAACCTTAGATCCCTCAGCTCAACCGAAACCTACAAGTATTTGGGTATGTCGGAAGCGTTGGGCATCAATGTTGCTGACGTGAAACAATCGTTGAAGGAGCGCTTCTTTGGCCGCCTGAATAAAGTACTAAACAGTCTTTTATCAGGCGGAAACAAGGTGCGCGCCTTTAACAGTTGGGTCATGCCGGTATTGATGTACTCTTTCGGCATACTCAAATGGACTCAGACGGAACTTGACGCCCTGGATAGGAGGGTACGCTCACTGCTTACCGCAAATCGGATGCATCACCCACGGTCATCGGTGATGAGGCTGTACATATATCCCGCGGAAGTGCGAGGGTCGTGGCTTCCTCAATGCTAAGACCCTGCACAACCGCGAGATATGCTGCCTTAGGGAGTTCTTCCTAGAGGCCGATGTGGGTATGCATCGGGATGTGGTAGCAGTGGACAAAGGCCTTACTGCGCTCTCCTTGGCTAACGAGAACTGGCGCAAACCTGTGGTGTTAGATACTAATGACCGCAGGGAGGTATGGCAGAGCAAGGAGCTTCACGGACGCTTTTACCGGGTCCTACATGGACCTGATGTAGACTTTTTAGCGTCCGTAGCCTGGCTGCGTTTTGGTGACCTCTTCGGGGAAACCGAAGGTTTTGTCTGTGCAATTATGGACGAAGTTATGATGACGAACAACTACCGGAAATACATTGTCAAGGACGGTACGGTTGACATATGTCGGGCATGTCACCGGCCCGGAGAATCCATCCGCCACATTATTTCCGGTTGTTCTAGTCTGGCTAACGGAGACTATTTGCACAGACACAACCTTGTAGCCAGGATTATCCACCAGCAACTTGCTCTTAAATACAATCTTGTGGAATCGGAAGTACCGTACTATAGGTATGTGCCCGACCCAGTTCTCGAAAATGGCAACTGCACGTTGTATTGGGATCGGTCTATCATCACTGACAGGACTATTGTTGCCAATAAGCCGGACATAGTGGTGATAGATCGACTAGAGCGTCGCGCAATGATTGTTGATATAGCAGTCCCTCATGACGAGAACCTCGTGAAGACTGAGAAAGATAAACAAACGAAGTATCTTGACTTGGCTCGCGAGGTTGTCGACATGTGGGATGTGAACACAGCAGTCATTGTGCCGATAGACGTGACGGCCAATGGCATTATTGCCAAGAGCCTCGACCAACATCTAAAGAGGCTCTCGTTGGGCAGCTGGATCAAGGGCTTGATCCAGAAAGCAGTACTCCTGGACACGGCGCGCATAGTGAGGAGGTTCCTCTCTCAGGGGCCCTGACCACCGGTACCTTGGACCCTGTTCCCGATACCGGTGGGCTACTATTTTTTATATTTTTAAATGTTTTTTTTAATTATACAGAAATATTTAAAAATTTAACTAATATGTAATATACAATAAATAAATGGAATAATAATAATAACTAACGAACAACTACCGGAAATACATAGTGAAGGACGGTACGGTTGACATATGTCGGGCATGTCACCGGTGCACTGTGCTGACAGAATAAAAAGACATATCTCTGGTCTCGCACAATTGGCCCTAATTATTTTTCAGGGAGTCAATCTACGAATTATTTGCAATTTTTTGATATATTGCATTATAAGGCCAGAGGTGCGAAACATTTTTTTTTTTAATTATTAAACATTTTTATTGTATTTTATCAAAAGTTTAAGTTAAGTCCAGCTTGGAGATTATAGCTAGCGCAATAAAAATAGGAATATGAATAGGACCATGGACCATATGGACCATAATTGCCAAGAGCCTCGACCAACATCTAAAGAGGCTCTCGTTGGGCAGCTGGATCAAGGGCTTGATCCAGAAAGCAGTACTCCTGGACACGGCGCGCATAGTGAGGAGGTTCCCGATACCGGTGGGCTACAATTTTTTATATTTTTAAATGTTTTTTTTTAATTATACAGAAATATTTAAAAATTTAACTAATATGTTATATACAATTAATAAATGGAATAATAATAATATCTTGGGACAACTCACACACGGTCATCCGATCCCAAACTAGGCAGAGCCTGTGCTATGGCAACCAGACAGCAGGCCCAGTGGTCAACACTGTCGAAATCTTTCGCGTAATCGACGAAAGCCATGCGCGGGGTCTGGTTATATTCTTGGCACATGTCAATCAGGTGCTTCACTGAGTGAGTAGGGTTTTATAAGTATCATAGGCTACTTTTATCCTGTGGTATTGACCTCAGAATGAAGCTGAGGAAAAAAGCTGGTGAATACTAAAACGGTGTCACTGAACTAACATTTAAAAATCACCTACTCCACATCTTAAAGTGGCCTCATTCATTATACAACACAATTTGTCTAAACATACTTTTTGAGAGCACATCTAAAATCTTAACTTTCTACTATTATAAATGCGAAAGTTTGGATGGATCGATGTATGTTTGTTACTCAATCACGCTGGAACAGCTAAACGGATCTGTATGAAATTTGGCACAGATATAGAATATAGTCTTGAATAGCATATAGGCTGTTTTATCCCGGGTATATGTTCCCTTGGGATAATTTCCGCAATTCACGCGGGCGAAGTCGCTGGCAGAAGTTAGTTTCAAAATAAAAACCCCAGGTGTGTGATCTTGGTAGCAGAATAGAGGGCTTTTATTGGACCTCTGTTTCACCCACGTGTTGTCTTACCTGATCAACAAGTAGACCTCCGATTGCTGACAATCCCCACGCGAGCCGGGCGGTGTCCCACAGACTCTCTGGCTTGAACACGTCGAAATCTTTTAACTTCGATACGGGTATCAGACCTGAGAAAAAAAAAATCGGATAAGTGCGAATCGGACTCTCACACGATTGGTTCCGTACCATAAACTGAAAAAAAAAACACGTTTCTGATATGGGAGCCCCTTAATTTTTATTTTTATTAGCATCTATTCGGAAATAGAAATACACACTCTGTGAAAATTTCAACTGTCTGCCTTTACGGTTCTTGAGATACAGCCCACTGACAGACGGAGGGATGGATGGTTAAAAATAAAAGTAACTCTGTTTGTCTGTTTATTACCTCTTCAAGTCTTAATGGCTGAATAGATTTACATGAAACTTGGGACACGGGTAGGCCATGTCATGGAACCTATGTCACCTATGTCCTCAACGATACTGACATGTTCTGCCAAGGAAAGTATCCTACGGATACTTCTTATACCTGGAATATGTTCCCTTGGGTTGGTTTCCGATTTTCAAGCAGGCCAAGCAGCTGGGAGAACTTGGGAGAAGAGCCGTATAAATAAAAAAGTCTTCACTTACCAGTACCGCACGACACCACTACTTTCAGGTTGGTCTTCTTAGCCTCTTCTTGTTGTCCAGTGGCTCTTAACGCAAGGTTCAGCTCAGTCAGTTCCGTGAGGACATCTAGCGTAGGATTGTTACCCATCAGACCACCGTCTAAGTACCTGTAGACACACTATGTTAGAAGAAACCATTGCGAATCAAAATTTGTTGCAATTTCGAAATTAACTTTTCAGTAACACTAGACCTCACTAGACCTCAAATCGAACAGCTTTCATTTAGGCGTCTAAATGAAAGCTGTTCGATTTGAACGCTTGGCTTAACGCCGAAAGTTGTCAATTCTAGCAGACTTCACTGACCTGCCTGAAGCCCGGAAGTAGGAAGGCGCAGCGCCAGTAGCACGGGCAGCTTGCCACACCAACTGTTCCGAGGGCGGCGGTGGGGCTGCCAGGGACACCACTGACGCCTGGTCACCGGCTTCCGCGTGAGGACCTGGGAACGAGGTTATTGGAAACTGATACTAGAATCTATGAGAAATGAGGTTCAATATTTTTGTGCCAACTAAGAGATGTTCCAAGTTGGGCGTGTTTTATCCAACCACGACAAGAGTTATACTTTGTGCGTTGATTTACACTCACAGATTAGCATGTGGCATATCCCTCGTCCTGAGGTAAAAGGCTATTTTCATAAAACATTGCTTTCAATGTGGCTTTCAAGGGAACTTCTTGCTCCAGCGAATGACACAGGCTCAGTAAAGATAATTCATGCATGTTAATACGAAATGACTTCTAAGATTGAACTGTCAACAAGTTCTGTGAATTTTCATTTTCACGCACTTATGTGCATGAAATATGTATGATAAATTTTGTTTTTAAATAATGAAATTAATTGCTGGTCGTTTTACGTTTACAGATTTTGAAAGTAAAGGGGTCCATAAAATGGTTGGCACTCTTGTCTTTGGTTTAAGTAAAATTAACACATTCATTTATTACTTACTTGTAGTTCCATTATGGTCATCCAATATTTCTTGTGCAGACTTGTAATTTCTGAATATGTGCAGATCGACAGGTTTCCGGTCGGCCAAGACAGCTAAAATCATCAGCTTTGGGTGTTCAATATCGGCCATTACTGTTTCTGTACCTACAGATAAAAAAGAATCAAATTAGTTGCGTTATTTTATTTACAGGAAGATGTGGGCTGAAAGAAATGTATGTCCAAATTTCATTTATTTCAAGTCTTCATTTATTTCAATTAGACAAAGAAAACGCACTTTTGAGCGACACCATGTACGGTAAAAATAATCATAACAAAGAGAGAGAGAGGGAGGGAAAGAGAAGGATAGAGAAAGAGAGATTGAGAGAGAAGATATGCTAACGCCAAATTAATAGGTCAAACATCCAAGAAAAAATGTTTTAGGTCGGTTATAATGTCATTTAGTTCCCAATCTAAAAAAAAAAGAACTAAATGACAATGAATGATAACCCCGAAAATATACAATAACAAAATTAGATCCGCAGTAATAATCAAATCAGTTTAGTATTTAGCTAAAGAAAAAAAATAATTCCAAAAGTTAAAAAAAAATCCGTGGTTCAGACTCAGAGGTATCAAAACTTTTCAGCAGTGTAGTGCAATATGTGCACTCAATAATTTAGTTTTCGTACTAGTAACAAGCTCATTTTTAAACACGAACATAACTTTTGAATACTTTTGACCTTCGTTTTTTAACACTTCTATGAAGCCTAGCCAGACAAAAATCAATATTTAAGAGTCAACGGCCCAAAGAGCCGACTCACGATTACACTCAAAACACACCAAAGCACACAGAACAACAATGCCATTACTTCACGCATACATTCCTAATGAGCTAGACAAATGTATGACAATCGGGGCTGCGCGTGAATTTATTTGTCTCCCGGGCCCAATCTTTATTACTCAGTTTTTATTAGGTATTTTAGGGACTATCTTTTGTTATACGTGACCTTGAAAAACTGCTGATGCACAACTTCAATTTACATGAAAAACTAAGAAGCGAAATTTGTAAAGCAACAAAAATAACCGCAACGCCATCTGCGACGAACTAACAACGAAATCCTGCATCGCGCAAGCAAAGTTCTCCGTGCGATTTGAACATATACATATATCAGTCCGAATATCAACTATCGGGAAGTTGCCTACCAGACACAACAACCGTCTGGCAGGAGGATCCTCCCATTTTCAGTGGAGGTGTGAGGGACTTTACTCTCTGTACCGCATACCTTTATAGAACGACTTACCCAAACAATCCTTCAGAATATTTTCCAGCGCCTCCGAAGGATAAGGCCTCATGCCAACAAAGGCGAACTCCTTCATCCTAAAGTACAGTCTCTGGCAGTCTCTCAAGGACTTCCCGCTGGCTAGAGCCAAGGCCAGGATGCCTCCAGTGCTGGTGCCTGCCATCCAGTCGAAGCATTGCACGATCGGCCTGCCGACGGCCTCTTCTAGACTGATAAGAACCTGGACTAAGACCAGGCCTCGGATACCACCGCCGTCTAAGCAGAGCAGTCTGAAAGAATTTGTATGTAAGATTTATTTATTTAAACTTTATGTACAATAGTGGTACATGGGCGGACATAATGCATCAAGGCCAATGGATTAAGATTCCCGTGATGTGCATTTTATTTCAAAGTTTGATGGATGGATAAACTTCAAGCCGTGTGGTATTTTAGTGCCTTACATATACCAATTCAAATAAAATAAAGTGGAACTCATAAGATACCATCATAAATAGACGAAAAAAGTTACACTAATAGGCAAAATAATGCGTCACATCTGAGCAAAACGGCCATCGCACAACATTATTCTGGTACTGGTATGCGAGACAGAACCAAAGCGCTGTTTTTGAGCACGGTACGGATAAAGGATGGGAAATCATCAAATGACTTCTTCCGCTCTGGGTGGAGCGGAAGGACATGTCAGACTCTTTCTGACTAAAACACATCCGTGTTCCTTCTAAAGGCCTTTGCATTCCAGGGCCGCGGTGACTCTTTCGAACGAATTCCGCAACCCTGGCAGACGGTACAGCTATTGCGTCTGCTTGGCAGTCAGGGTTGGGCAGTATTTGAATTACTTGTAATTAAAATACAAATGCGTATTTAGTATTTGTATTTTATTACTTCTTAATTACTTCTTAAAAATGTTATTTGTAATTGGTATTTGAAATACATGACGCTGAGGTATTTTGTAATTAGTATTTCAAATACTTATGACTTCAAAATACATTTGAACTTAAATACATTTAGTAATCTTATTAATGTAAATGTTCTGCAGAAAACAGCGCTCAATAGCTTTCGTAAGCAAAAAGGCTAGCCTAACCTAACACCTGACAATATTTTGTAATTAGTATTTTGCATTTTAAATTAAAAAAAATACTTAGTTAAAATACTGTATTTTGTATTTTAAATACGACTTAAAAGTATTTTGTATTTCGTATTTTAAATACACTTCTCATCAAAAAAATCGAAACACCTCGCAGTTTATGATTTGATAAGGATTATCAGAAAAATGTGTATATTTAGGAATAAATGTAAAATGTCATTTAATAGTGAGTAGTATGAGGTTTTTAAATCCTAATGTTAATGTTCTAAATTCAAATTAAGTCTTCATAGGTTTCGTATTTTGTATAATGAGTAATTTTTACCCTGTATGGAATATGAAGGAAATGGGTAAAACAACACGCGTAAATGAAAAAAAATGTAAGAAACGTTTATTTAATAACTTGTATTCCCTCCGCGAGCTCTTATTACTGCTTCCATACGGTTCTTCATCGATCGGATGAGAGTCACGATCACATGTTGTGGTATATTATCCCATTCCTCTTGGATTGCATTTTGCAGCTGGCTAAGTGTTTCTGGGGCTGGATCTCTTGCTCGAATTCGTCTCTTTAATTCATCCCATAGATGTTCAATGGGATTCATGTCCGGGCTTCTTGCTGGCCATACCATAATGGAGATACCGACTTCGGTAAGATAATCTCGTACGACGCCCGCGGTGTGAGCTCTAGCATTGTCGTGCATGAATATGAAGTCGTTGCCAATAAAATGTGCATAGGGCATCACATGAGGTTCAAGACACTGTTCGATGTACCGATGAGAGTTTAGTGCAGGCAGCCGTGGCCCAGATACAAAGGCAAGTTCTGTCTTACCGTCGGCGCTGATTCCTCCCCAAACCGTCCACGAACCGCCACCATAGCTGACCTTTTCTTCAATGCAGCATTGTGCAAAGCGTTCTCCATCTCTTCTGTAGACCTTGTTCCTTCCGTCGTTACCATACAGCATAATTTTACACTCATCAGAAAACAGTACTTTGCTCCACTGAAGGTATGACCAAGTTAGGTGCTCGCGTGCAAAGTTAAGGCGCGCTCTTCGATGGTCTGCAGTTAATTTCGGCCCATTCGCTGGCTTATGCGGTGCCAATCCGCGTTCCTTCAACCTTCTTCTTATTGTAGAGTCACTTACAGCTACTCTTCGTACAACGCGAAGCTGCTGCTGCAGTTGAAAAGCGTTAAGGCGTCGATTTCGTAAAGAGGTTGTTACAATAAATCGATCATCTCGCTCAGAAGTGACCCGATTCCTGCCAGATCCTGAACGGCGCGTGAACGAACCAGTGTCCCGATAGCGTTTGTAGACTCTATGAACAGATGATAAGCTTAGATGCAATCTTGCAGCCACAACACGCTGACTAAGTCCAGAATCCAGCAATGCCACCACTTGGGCGGCTTCTGCGGGCGAAGTATCCATATGTTTTAGAAAAAAAAGTTTTTTCAGACGTCCCAAAGTCACAGTAAATGAAATAAGAAACAAAAAGTTTAAAGACAAGCGCTAATTTTAGTTTTTAAACGAGAAACGTACTCCAACCCTAAATACACATTTGTCTCAAAACAGTGATTAATTTCATTTATAGGATAAACAAATGAAATTCTAATTTCGAATTTTGATTTTTTTCTTCTTACTGTAATGACCAAACTGCCAGCTACACAATAAAGTTTTTTTTTTCATGGAATTAATTCTCTTTTGTAAAAAATTAGGACAAAAACAATAAAAACGAAAGTGTTTCGATTTTTTTGATGAGAAGTGTACATGCGAGATAGTATTTTAGCTTTGTTGGCAGTTACATGTTAAGCACTACAGACTTACCGTCCTTTTTTCTGATTTGCATCAAAGCAGGCAGCCCTCTCCATGGCGGCCACGTTCAGCATCTGACTGACGAGGTTGCGAGTGGAGCCCCGGGCGACAGGGGGTGGAGGCACCCCATTGTAGTCGCCTCTAGCGGAACAGCTGGGGCCACAGCCTGGCACTTCTGGGGCGCATCTAGGGAAAATTCATTGGTATGACACTTATAAAAGTCATCATCTGCCTAGCCTTTTCCCAACCGTATTGGGTCGGCTTCCAGTCAACCCGGATTCAGCTGAATAGTGAATACCAGTATTTTACGTGGAGCGGCTACCTACCAGACCTCCACAACCCATTAACTGGTTGACACGGTACGTCTTGGCAAGACGAGTCAGATTTTCTGGCTTCTGTCAATCCGTAACCAAAGATCTACAAATGACAGTCGGGGCCAACGGCTTAACATGCTTTCCGAGGCACGGAGGAGTCTCGGCATGTTAAGATGGTCACCCATCCACCTCGGCAAGCGTTGCTTAACCTTCAAGATCGACCCGTGCGGCTGTTATTATTTAACCACGAGATCTTCTCGATAACATTTATAAAAGTGTTTTTTTTTCTGCAGGCGATCCTAGACTCATTCTATCAGAAGTAACAATTGTCATAAAGATGTATGTGATTGACTTGAGTTACCGGAATGAAGTTTTGACTAGCGTTGTCGCTAATGGACTCAAATTTAGTTTAAAATCCCAGTTTATTACAGTGTCTCACAATCGAAATTAAATTCCGACAGTACAGTCTCGCAATACTTTAAAATTTAAAGGACTCTACTATCTTTTCCACTTCATAAAACTGTGTGACGTGGGCAGAACCCTAGAAAAAAAAAACGAAAATAAAGTCTGTCTTACCTTCTCGCACCGACCGCATGCAAAACATACAATATTCTATCATAATTGCTGTTCGACATCTCCGTAGGCAGAATATGTCTAGGCGTATTCCCTTGATTGTTCTTGGCTTCCATATTTGCGCCAAACACCACCAGCGCTTGGACTATTGCGATGTTCGTTTGTTTCACGGCCAGATGCAATGGCGTATTGCCCTCATTGTCTCCAATGGAGTGTTCAGCACCTCTTGATAGTAAAGCTATGGCACATTCAAGCCGGCCACGTAAGACCATTATGTGGAGGGCTGTCCGACCATCGAAGTTGAGGGCGTTAATGTCACAGTTTTTGTCAACGAGAGCCTCAATGACTTCGCGGGAGATGGCCCAGTGGATGGGTGTGCCTCCGTGCTTCATGTCTTGTTGGTACAACTTGGGCTGATTGTCGTGGAGAAGATCGCCTACTATTCCTGGAATTTAGAGGAAAGACGCTTGAATATTCGAAAATATTGTGTTAAGGGCCCCTTTTAATTGGTTGGAGAACTTTAAAAATAGTTCTTACTTTAAGTGGTGTTTCATCAGCATCACGTCTGTGACGTTTCAGAAATAAATAAAAAAATACACTATGTTAAGTATAACTGAAAAGTGAAAAATATTTAGGAAAAGATAATGTTTCAACACAGAAGTACCAGTACCAGTACTTTTATATCAACAAATTCAATAAAATAAATATTTCATTGTTTCGATCGTCACCATCACCTTTTTATCTAAAACCACCCCAAAATAACGATATCAGAAAGCACATAAATAATACTCATTAAACCCCTGAGTAGATGCAATCCTGCCAATAAAATCCTTGACCATACCACAGCACAGGTAACAAATAAATTAAAAACATGAAAGACTATGTACCTGACAGCATAGTTGAGGATTTCTGTATAACCGCCACACTGCCTTCGGTGTAAGCTAGAAATAAGCAAGCACAAAGAAAGCTTTAAAGCATAGTGCAACTACTAAGCAGTAGATCAACACAGCAGCTACCATACCACAGAGCACGGAGACAATATTAAGGTGGCTAATAGTACAAATACATACTAACTCAAGTGCGAGTCGGACTCTCACACGGAGGGTTCCGTACCATAAACCGAAAAAACGACACGTTTCTTGTAGCGGCAATAGAAATACACAGTTCGAAAATTTAAACTACTACTACAGACAGACGGACGGTCGGACAGCGGAGGCTTAGTAATAGGGTTCCGTTGGTTACTTTTTAGGTATCCCTAAAAATCACGAATCTGTATGACCCTTCTTTTTTTCCTTTTAATTTTATTTGTATTATTGTTGTAATAACGGCAATATAAATACACACTCTTTGAAAATTGTGAACTGTCTCGGTTAAATGGTAGACTTAAAGTAATGGCTTAATTGGATTCAGAATTGGATTCATTAATTTTAAATCATTGCATGCGATTCTTTGCTCTGTGGCAGCACCCGTTAGACTACTGCAAGAGTGTTAGGAGCTGTGGTTCGTTACAAAGACTGCATTAAGCTAAGAGTTTTAAAAAAAACGTGCTAAACTACGGTCTTACGTAAGGTTAGGTTAACGGTAAGGTTTCTCATTTACACTGTGATAGTAAAAAAAGAGTAAGGATAACCAAAACGGGGTAGTTTAGTTAATGATACTGACACACTGTTACCTGTGATATATTTATAAATAGCAGATTTCTCGGCCGACTAAAACTCACAGTCTCACAAAATAAACAAAGTATTGTACAGTCAAGGTAAGAATAGGTTATGAGCACCTGAAAATTATAAAATAGCTTACAAACATAACTACGCAGTGAAGTTTGGTTTAATTCATCACGCTTCTGCTTATAGAATGAAGAACATTTATCTGACACCATAGTTGCAGATTTTTGAAGAACTGTCATGTTGTCTTCGTCGCGAACTAGAAAGAGTCAAGCACACACAAAGCGTTAAAGCATAGTGCAACTACTATACAGTGGTTCAACAGTCGACAAAAAAAAACTTTTGTTGGACTACTGCAAGGAGTTGGACTGTGGAAGATGAAGGTCTTGAGGGTTTAACGAAAAAGTGCACAATTTAAATGTTCTAAGCGTTATAGTGCAAAATTAAGGTAAGTAAAATGTGATGTAAATTATTTATACTAAGTGGCAGACAAAAGGAGAAACAAAGCAAACAAAAACCAAAACGTAAGCAGGCACTAGAGTATTTAGTTACTGACACACAAACATTAACCTGTGGATGGACAACGCCTGACTTAAGACCACCGTTTCACACCAAAAACTATGTACAGACCCCAGCACATCAAATTACAACAATCTGTCAAATTTCTTTAATATACATATTTTCAACTCTATCGCCTAAGCTTAGGTTCAGGTTCATTGGGAAAATTTGACAGTTTCGCGTAGCTTGATGTGCTGGCGTCTCTACAGTCAAGGAATGAAAAAGTCAAGCACCCTTAAACTATCTACTGTCCTTTAAGACAAGTTTTTCTTAGGGCCGTAATACACTTGCCTTTAACTAGCACAAACGTTTGTTAGTAGTTTGCATGCCATAGTGACATCTAACAATCGAAACTTGTTTATATTGCACATTTATATTTAGGGCTTTAGTTTGAAGGACCGGGATACTTTGTCATAGTATAGCCATAAGTATTGACTTTATTAACTCACTTATTTAGCTTATCAATAGAAAGGAAAAAAAGAATGCTTAACCTTTTCTTCCTGCGAGTAACTTACAACGTTTTTTTTTTTTTTTAAAATACCTGGTAGCAAGCTTGTAGATCTCTTCGCAGCTGTCAAGTTGACATCGGCGCCGGCTAACATAAGTGCGCGCACGCAGTCGGGTGCGTCTGCCAGACAAGCTGTGTGTAGAGGGGTGTAGCCCTGCTTGTTGTATACGTTGAGGGATATGGAACTCTTGCTAGCTAACGCCTGGAACAAGGGATTTTTTTTTTAAACCAGATATGGCAATGAGAGTTTTGTTTAAGGGTATATATTAACTTAGTACTCGGTTAAGTTTTTGAATAAACGACAAGTATTTGTAAACGTTATAGAATAGAAGCTTGATGTCCTGACATTAGCTGGCACCCGTGGTGGCAGGGCCTGGTGGATCGGTAGTCGAAATCATCATCATCTTCCTGCCTTTATCCCATGTTACTTGGGGTCGGCGCAACACGTTTTATTCTTCCATCCTGTCCTGTCAGCCGTCACGCTATCATTCATAACTCCCTTTTCTTTCATATCACTCCTCACACAGTCCATCCATCTTTTCGTTGGCCTCACTCTCCCTCTCCACCCATCCACATTTATATTTATAACTCTTTTAGTTACATGCGTGTCATCCCTCCTATTCACATGACCATACCAAGATAAGCGGTTCCCTTTCAACTTCGTTCGATAGTCTAAATGTAAACCAATATTATAAGTTTCCGTTGTCTATCGTAGTTTGTTTCTAAGAGGTAATTTTTGAGGCCTTAATGCATGTTTAAAACTACTCGATTGCGTTAAAATAAATAAAGGTTTTCATTTTTGTCACCAGACGGCGGCTATCCAATTCCAATACAAATTATAATTTACGTTAACACGATTGAATACCAGCTGAAAATCGCTCTGAGACTTTATATCCCATTTTTTATTTTAATATATCCATTAAGTACCTACTATCCTACTGATGGACAAAGGCCTCTCCCAAGTACTTCAAGTACTGATCTGATTACGAAATTTATTTCACTGATAACAAGTTATCACTGAGTGCCCTAGACTTTTTTTTAGGTGTTGGAAATCATCAAATGACTCCTTCGGCTCTGGGCGGAGTGGAAGGGAGTGTCAGACTCTTACTGACTGAAACCCATCGGTGTTCCTCCAAATGCCCTTTCAGTTCCAGGGTCTTTTTTTAGGATAGGGTTTTTTTTTTTACTTCGTACGCTTGATCGTGCAAGTCTTTCTACATCGTTCTCACATATATGTATGTTTGTATAACTTTCACACGAATAATGTAACCATATCATTGTAAAAAACATTGATTTAAAAGAGTGTCCGTGGAGTTTCTTGCACGTTTTTCTCTATAGAGATCTACGCTTTGGAACGTGTAATTAGCTTCATCTCTTTGGACAGACCGACCTTGAGTATTCAAAGTGCCTGTAATGGTTTAATTGAAAAAAAATGCTTTGTTTTTTTTTTATGTCGCGGTGACTCTTTCGAACTAATTCCGCAAGAGTAGGTCTTTTAGGAGCCACGCGAGCGAAGCAGCGGAAGCACTAATGATTCAATTACTCAAAAAAAAACGTAAGAGTTTTCTTTCGAAACATTTTCTTATCTCAGTCTGTTAGAATACTTATATCAAAACTCAAAGTCCAATATCACCGACCATTTATCGTAGTGTAAAAGAGAGAGAGTATTCAACACCACACAACATTAGTGCTGACCCCTTTGTATTAGTCATATCTATCTATTAATTCCTTATCTAAGTATTTGTATATGTTTGTACTTACACGTATTTTATCTAACACCATATTGAACATACAAATGTAGAATGATAAGTCACGATTTTGTTATTATAAATCTAAACTAAGATTGTAAAGAGTTTTTTTTTTGTTTGTTCGCAAGAGGTAATCTTTGGAAATACTGGGGTACGAAAATTCTTTCACTGATAATTAGGTACATTAACGCTTAGTCTCCTGTTTTCATACAAAATGCACAGTTTCTGGGGACTAGGCAGCGGGGGCAAATTCGCGGGAAAAAATAATTTCTAATGAAGATTATATGTATACATCATTCGCAGAGTCACGCTTAAACCACTTAATAGGGAATATGCATGAAAAAAATATTTATTATCTTTTACACAGACAAGTGCAAGGCAACAGTTTATCTAGAAACATAAATAAACATAATACTAACAGTGAAAATAGAATCAAAATTGACCGAAAAACAAACGAGATATAACTATTTTAAACAAATATATCTGTCCCTCTCGCGAAAACGCTGTTTTCTATGGTAGCTGTATAAATGTCAACTTTGAAGCTTTATAAGTTCATTGCTGATGTAGGTATTTTAAAATTTTCTTCATAAATTGTTTACTAGAGCTATTAAGTATTTTATTTTGCAAATAAAACAATTGCATGCATATTCCCTATTGACAAAAATTCGCATCCAAGCTACTGATGCGAATGTTTCAGATTAATACGCGGTGTATTCGCTGGTCTTCTATTTTATAGAAGTTCAAATTATGGAGTTTCAATAGAAATTGATACGAGCTTTTACCGCAGTGTTCTCTTGTTAATATTTCGCCATGAAAATGTCATTCCACCTATGGCTTTTAATTGGAGCTTACTTCAAGATTTTTCGGTGATATTTGAGCTAAATAGTATGGTGTCGGACGTAAAAGAGTAGCACCATCCCATCACTTCCCGTGGGTGTCGTAAGAGGCGACTAAGGGACCAGAGTATTGGCAGCAGCATTCTCCGCGCACTGCAACAGCTACACTGCGATCGCCAACCCGTCTACCAAGCGTGGCGATTATGGCCTATGTCCAGCAGTGAACGTCTTTCTGCTGATATGATGATGATGAGCACGCAAATTAACTGGCTATTTTTGTGTCACTAATGTGCATACCTACTGTACACCTAATCCTTCTCATTTGCGGGATATAATACTAGCTTTTGCCCGCGACTTCGTACGCGCATATCCCGTTTTTTCCCGTTCCCGTAGGAATATCAGGAAATTCTTTCTTAGTGCTCCCTAAACTCTCCAAGGAACCTACATACCGAATTTCAGTTTTCTACGACCAGCAGCTTCGGAAATGCGTTTTCTATCAGTCACTTAATCACTCAGTAACGGAAGAGTTTATATATGTATATTGATAGCGTGATAGTATGTTATGATATCAGCGCAGGACCACTCTTTATATTGTGGTTATTCTTGGAAGAGACATGAAGATACACGATGAAGATAAAGCAAAACAATCTCGTTGCTGGTAATTTACTCATTAGTTCACATTGGTAATAACGCTGGTTGATAACTAATGAACAAGGGTTCCGTTTGAGTTCGAAAGGAATCGGAAGATCTCGAAGCATTTGACTAAACGCGATAACATACATACGAATAGCGATAATATACTTAATGACGTTTTTATCCCACTGCTACGAAAAACTCCCCCCCCCCCCCCCGCCAATCCTTCCAGGTATTCTTGCCAGGTAGTCTCGCGACCTCTTAGGCCGGCCTCGACGGCACCGTCCATTCTGAATTCCTCAGCCATGAACACTAAAATTACCGAATTTACTCTCGATTCTAGAACCGAGACTGAACTGTTCCTAACCGATACTAAGTTTATGTTGTTAAAAGCATAGTGTTCCGATGTGAAATGTGGATCATTGCCAATAAAAACTAAATTTCAAATGCATAGCAGACAGAGTACATCTCCCGAGAGTCAAATGTAAGCGGAAACTTCAATCAATGTCATTTTAGGTTTGCATATTTTATAAGGACAGAAATACCTATAGTCTATGGAACCTTATCAAAGAAAAAAATCTCATGTAATGAGATTTAAAGCCTGCTATACATTCAAAGTGAGTCCAAGAAAACTGTAAAGCCTCGCTCAGCCTCACAAAGCGGTAATCAATTCATTGGAGCAAAGAAATGGATCCGAATCGACTAACTGCTCTCTGATGACCCGAAAAACGCGATCTCGTGGTTCCTGGTGTTTCAACCCCAAATGGTTACATTCATATAACTGCTAATGAGGCTGAAAACGTTGTGAAACGAAGAAGTAATAGAAAATCAATAACTTACATTAATTATTTCCTTATTGCTCGCAGCTGCATAGTGGAACACCGTGTTCCCTTCAAGGTCGATAACATCGAGGGAACAGTTCAGAGACACTAAACTTTGAACCATGCGTACGTTACAAGATTTTACGGCCACCTGAAATGAACAAAAAATGTTAACATATTTTTAATTGATCATTAACGCTACAAAATCTGTTACATGTCATAAACATGCACAAAGCGAAACGTCTTCCGGTACGCGGTCGCCACTCTAGAACTTTTCGGCCCCATCGACCATCTATTCTGCGAGCAATGTGCCCTGCCCACTGCCACTTCAGTTTGGCGATCATTCGGGCCGCGACGGTAACCTTGGTTCTCTTTTGCGGATATCATCATTCCTGATTCGATCACGCAAGGAAACTCCGAGCATTGCCCTCTCCATTGCCCTTTAGGTGACTTTAAGACTTCTGATAAGGCCCATTGTTTGCGACCACGTTTCAGTTCCATAAGTCATCAGTTCATCACTGGCAACACGGTCCGTTATTCTCCAATTCGGATGAAATATTGGCGGACCGAAGTAGCCGTAGTACTGTTTGTACGAAAGCTTTCGCATTACCTCTGATTCAAATCGGAAAACTTAGATTTGGATCAGAGATCGGATTAGTGCGTAAGCAATATCCGAATTCGGTCCGACTTTTTATATCCGTGTTTCACGGATTCGGATCGAATGTAGTGCTGAACCGCTCTAAATCTTTGTTTATATATTGGTTTTCGTGGGATTTTCGAGAGGAAAGTTTCAAGAATCTACTATCTATCCTGATGAAGAAAAGAGTTGTTGGATGAAGAAGACATGGGTACTGTGGCGACCGTAATAAATTGGGATAAGGGCAGCAGAATGACTAGTAAAAACCTATTGTGTGTATGGTGTCAGCATGGGTGTGTACCAGCCATTCGTAACCTTTTTTCTTCCTGGGCCACATAGTCCTTGTACTGTTATCATAATGGGCCACAATAACCTACAGTTAATTGAAAATACATGAATGGGATTTTTGAATTTGTGACAAATGTAATTGCAATGAAATTGCTACTTGCTGTATTTGCCCAATTTTTCGATTTGTTACCAAGTGAATAGTCTCAGCACATCATCTAGGAGCCATATATAAAAACAAATAGTTTGAAACACTAATATGCTAGGCTACAGGGCCACATAGAAAAGCATGGCGGACCACATGCCGCCCGCAGGTTGAGTATGACTGGTGTGTACCTACATTTTCTTCGTTCTTCTAAATTTAAAATTCCACAATGGATTTCGATGCGGATTCGATCATAAGTTAGAGAATTTAATCCAGATTGTTTACGTGTTTAATACAATAACATTCAACTTAGTTCAGCACAGAAATCTCGATGTTTTGACAACATGTAGCCACACCAGAGTAGCTGTGTCGGTAGTAAAATACACTGGGCTTTTCTTCGGCCAAAGAATCAGCATTGCCATTCAACGCGGCAATGTGGTAGATGAATTTTTTGATGCCCAATGATTATTATTTTGTTTAAAAAATTTATCCACATCGGTTTCAATGGCAAAAGTGCCCAGAACACTGGCTGCATTGCCGCGTTGAATGTCAATGCTGATTCTCTGACCGGAGACAAGCCTAGCCCTCTGGTCACGTGAACAGTCGACAAGTTTTTACTGATGGACCCAATGTTTCAACCCCAAACGGCTCAAATATTAAATCAGAGCAAAAGACTAGGGCGTCGTCCTAAAACAAAGCAATAATCGTGCGAATACGCGATTGACGTGATCGCTTTGTATTCGGAAGAGTCCTTCGAATAACCGCTGACGGCGCTGAAAATGCTAAGCTAGGGGGACAGTGTGATGCCATCACTTTGCCCCTAGCTGCCTGGAGGTTTTAGTTAAAACAACTTCGAAAAAGACTCGGATGAGCAATTACTGGCTATGTATGAAAAAAAAAAGGTCACCCAAAATAGTACAGGATAATGACATCATGACGCCTCTGGCTACCCTATTTGGGGACACAGGCGTGACGTAAACGCTAGAGTGTAGTTGATTATAACAATTATAATTTATTTAATTGTAATGACTTTCAACTACTGGGTCGAGCTCTGAAAGTATAACGCTATTTGTGAATAGCGTTATACTTACTCACACTGTAGTGGGTATCAATCAGACTGAAAAGGATTTTAGGGATTCTCCCTGTCAACACTATTATAATTAATAAGTGTAAATATTGTGTTTGCTATGTCTATGTCCCTTTATGACACAGAAAGACTTTTTATTAAGTAATATGTTCCTACTATTACGATAGCCAAAATCAATGACTGCTTATCTTTATCAATTATACTGAACCAGCGATAAAAGAACAGGAAATTATAAAAAATCGAAGCTATTCCCTTTGGCTCTGCCATTGTTGAGTATAAATTACACTGAAACCAATTGTGTTTCCCATATTATTATTTAAACACAACCAAGTTAGGCTGAGTCATCACAGTTAAATACCGAAGTTTGCTTCACCGAGACAACTGACTTTGAAATGCTTAGGAAAATAATTACTTACATAGCACATAATACTGAGAACAATACAAAATTCTACCCACTTATTCTCCCTGATTGACCTCTTAAGTTGCCTTGGAAATTTACCACAAGGTAAATAAATTTTAACCCTGGTACCAAACCCTACCAATGACTTGCCTTGTTTTAATATTAATTGGAAATGATTTACTTATTATTTTGCTCCCAATTAGTCAAGTGAAAAAACCATAATGCTTTCAACCACAAACAAGTCCGAGAATTAAACCCAATTTGTTATTAAAACTCATTGTTTTACCTTATTGATAGGGTAAAACAAGTGAAAAAAAAAACATATTATATAATAACACTTGCTTGGAACATAGAAAAATAACATTGCTAAAACAACAAAGGCAGAAATGATAACTTTAAGCCAACCAATCCAATCACAATCAGTCATGATCATGTTTATCAACTTATAAGATGACATCTTTTAACGGTATGGCAGATGAGATGTTGAGCCGAACGAAATGAAAGGGCAAGGGAATAATGAGAGTAGAGTAGTTTGCGGTTAACAGACTTCTTAGAGTCTATTAACCCGCAAACATAGCTAGCCTAGCTCCGTCCAGAAGCACCGAAGTTCATTCAAGGTTTTGCAGAGCGACCTCTTTGTTCTGAGGATTTGTACACATTGAGAGTCCACAGCCTCGCATTCCAGGATGATTTGCTCAAGAGAATGATAATGTTGATGAAGAGACAGACATTCACATTTCTGTTTAAAGCAGGGATGGCCAACCAGTTGCTCGCGGTCTACCGTTATATCACAGCAAGGCAAAAAATATAAATTCGTATAACAGACTGTGCAACTATAAATAGGTCTGGTTAATAAAACAAAAAATACTACATAATACAATATATATGGAACACTAAACTGTTAAATTTAAAATTTTAAGAAATATATAATTGGTAGATCGCATCGTCAATAAAAAGTAGATCTTGGGTCAGTCAAGTTGGCCACCCCTGGACTAAAGTAACCTATAATAATATGTGAGCAGCAATAGTTAAATTTTCAACAAATAAACAAAACTTTCAAGGCTCTATACAGTCAAACAACAATAATACTAGTAATTCTGCTTACCATCAAAGGTGTGGCTCCGGTCAATGGATCAATGCTATCAATATGTTTCTGGACCTCCGGGTCATTGAATAGTTCACTCAGACCAAAGTGAGCCACCATGTGAGCGATGGTCCATGACTGGTGCTCTGATAGTGTGTCGCAGAGTTTCTGAAGAATTGCTACTGTGCACTGGAAGGGAAAAAATGCTATAAGTGTTGAAGTTGATAAAATGTTTTAATGGACTAGATAAACTATCATGACAAACAAGGAGGAGGTTCAATACTGTGAGTCCAACTCGTAGGCACAAACTGGGAAAAATAAAAAAAAAACTTCATTATATAACAATACTTACTTCTTTGGTAATCTTGATAAATACTGGTATTCGCTCTTTGTAAACAATGAATTTGCCTTCCGCATCTTCTAAGGTTTTAGCCCGAAATAAACTGCAATAAAATTTAATGTGAAAAAATACTAGTAATCATAAATAAAAAAAAAATTAGGTAAATAGTTTTATTGAAAATAAAGATTAAAATGATGTAGACAATGTACCAAAAGCTAAAAATAATTCGGTAGGTCCTAGGTACCAGTTATCACACCACTCTCCTTATCAATCTAGGGCATTGATCAGACAAAAAAATAAAATCAGTAATCGTATTTGTCATGCGGATGGACGGACGGACAGACAGATAGACAGACATACCGAAACTATAATGGTTGACTATAGAACCCTAAAAAGTACCAGATAATTACTATCTTAATTCCAGTCCACTTGTATATAGATAGTTAATAAAATTAGGTTAGCACATTGATCTGATAGCCGGCTGATGAAATGGGAGTAGGTATTATTAACATTCTGAAAAGGAACTCCACATACTTATACCAACAGCCAATTTATTAACAATAGTGATTGTTTTCTACACACATTAGTTAGTAAGAAAACATTGAGTTTTCTCTTACATAATAATTTTAATCTCATTCTAAATAATGTTTGAATAATGAACAAGACATTGTTTTGAGCTAGTTGATCACTAGATCTTGGTGGGAATTATAACTTATTGATTCATGCTTTGTCAATACTTATATTGTGAAACTACTAAATTATAAACATAGTCTGTAGCATGGCTTTCGTGATTGAATAGAAATATTTTACATCATGGTGGCGTGGTTAGTCTCAATTCAAATCAAAGGCCTGTGGCCTATTTTTTCTTATAACATAGCAGTGAAATTTAAATAATATTCTCATTAAATAAAAGCAATAGAGATTGCCAAAAAGATAAAAACAATTGGCAATTAGCATAGAATCAATGAGTCAAACCCATGAATAATAACTTACCTGTACATCTGATGTAAGCTCTCAGTAAAAGGCTTATGAAGTACTATTTCATAGTATTTATCCTTTGAATTCTTGCCATCGGGCGGATTCTTTGGTCCATACAATAAAATAGAATCTTCTCGGTAATGTATTGGCCTTGAAATGTAGTTGTCTGACCGCACCTCAATCACTTTAGTAGGAGCTTCTTCCGTCCCCAGAAGACCACGAAAAACTAACAAATCACACAAAGATAAATATTTTCTTCAACTACGTGAAAAATAATGTTTATAAGAATCTCATTGCGCGTGATTCTACGTTACAATTTCCAAGAGAAATAGAACTTACTTGAATTCAGCATTATGTAGGAAATAATCTTGGATTTTTAGGAGTAAATATGTAACTGTAACTCCAATTTCAGTTTTATTTACTGCACAATTCGAAAAAAACACGCACAAATCCTAGGTCAGCCAGCTGATGTGTTTGACAACTGACTAAAGGCAGAAACTCAAAATTGACAGTGACACTGACAATATTTTTGCTTTGTGGAAGATAGCCGCCCACAGAGTAAAACCAAATATTAGCCTTCCTTCGCCTTCCTTCCTAACCTTCCTTTATTAGTGATGATAACACTGATAGGATGAAGTTTTCTTCCACCTCTTGTTTGAACTTGTTCTTAGTATGCTCTAAAACTAGTTCGTCAAATAGACTAAGACGGAATCCTTCATTAAAGGTACACTGCGTTGCGTCCAGAGGCAAATAAAATGTTGCCAGCGCTCTAGGCAAGCACTACATTGGCAGCTGAAGATAAGATCACGAGTAGCATAACGAGCCAGGAACGGATCCTAGATTTCGCTCAAGGGAGTGGGGGAGAAAGATATTTGTCTCTAAGCGGAGAGGGCGGACATATTGAAAAAAAATGAGACGTCGCAAACTTGTACAGATGCCAGCACGTCAAGCTAACCGAAACTGTTAAATTTTCCCAATGAACCTTGAATCTAATGCTTCAGCGATAAAGCTGAAAATCTATTGTTATCAAGAAAGTTGTCAGATTGTTGTAGCTTGATGTGCTGGCGTCTGTACAAGCACACGTCGACAGCTTCCACGCCATTGTCAGACATAAATCCACATAAATCTGCCTCTTTGCTCTGCAGATTGCGGGTCAACTCCATCCCGAAGAGCGGGGAGGTACCAATGGTTCTCCTGCTGTTGGAGATGCATTTCCAACAACAGCCTAGTTTATAAATAGATTTTATAAGTTTACTAACATAGGAATAAAGTTATCTTTTTGTTTGCTAACCAATATGAATGTTGCATATCCGAAAGATTATTGATTTTTATTTTTTTTACTTCTATGGAAGTTTCTTTGTTAACATAGGTTTACAAAGAAACCTAAAAACCTGGGAAACAAAAAGTAATGAAAGAGCGAGCTAAGCGAGCTACACAATTTTAACACCTAGCCTTTGGTGGATTCGATTTTTTGGAGCAACTGTTACTAGAAGTGATAGAGTGGAAGCCAGACTAACAACTTCCAAATTCTAGGCTGCTACTGAGAAAAAAACAGAATGACACTTCCCCAGCCCGAGAATTTGAATACAGGGCGCGCCGCTCAGCTGCCATGATTTGCGGCCACAACACCAAAGATGCAGTCATAAGCAAGAGATAGCTATTATTGTGAATGCCGTGAGCAGTTGTCAGATAATTGGTTTTTCGGATCGGGCCATGTAGGAGTAATCAAGTAGAAGTAGTAAAAAATATGATTTATGAAAGTAGGCATACCTAAATAGTACCTACCTTACCTACTCATTTTTTTTTCCCTCCCCTCTAGGCACGTGCCTAGTTTGCCTTAAGGATAATCCGCCTCTAGTTGCGTCAGCTGAATAACCGCCCGTGATTATCAAGGTCGTATTAACAGAATAATCCTCATTTTCGGACGTGCTAAGCTAAGTAGATGATTTGCTGCTTCAAAATCTTGCCTCGTGCTGTGGCAACAATCTCTCCCTCGACCGATGCCCTCAGTTAGCAGTATCAAATAGAATAATATGATGATTGCTTATTACAGGGTATGAGTGTGGCTGAATTAAACAGTTGCTTGGATACATTTACGTTTATTTTCATAGTTTAAAATGGAATGCATATAACACTATAACTAAATAAAATATAAAGGTCTACAACTAAAACAATAATATATTTCATGAAAGAATATAAACAAATAAAGCATTAACATTTTTGGTAAGTAATTACTTTTAAAGCATAAGATACAAATGACTAGACATTATGAATGTGTAAATAACTGATTACAAAAGCACTTCTTTAAAATAGGTTTGTTAACACATGAATATGATTTTTGTTCCTTGATGTTTTACAATTTATACAGCATTTGGTCGAATGTTTATTTATTGTCAAATATACTTGGTCTAGATTGTTTTCAAACAAAAACCAGTGAACTAAATGAAAACCAATCTCAATATAAATTCCAGTTAGTATTAAAGTTATTGGAATGGGCAATTAATTCAGTTATTTTAATTCAATCAGTTTAAAATAATACTATAGAAAGTCAAATGCAAGAATAAATTCATCAAATAACACTACCTAATATTTTGTTAAATTAAGTACTTCATTACAATATTCTAGACCTATGATATACTTAACAATTTAAACAGGAATTCAATCACACAAAATTAGTACAACTTATACACTATGAATAATAAATGATCAAATAAGACATTGGATTATCAAGTTTACTTTTCACATTTAACAGATCCTTGTGAATAAGATATTCGTGTAGAGAGCACAGTACAATATATAAAATGTACATAAAATACATGATTATAGTGTAAGCTAATGAGCATATTACATAATACATTCATTGTACTTACTTATTGAAGTTATATCTAAAACCAAATACATTTTTGTTTATAAGTACCTCTACATATACTCAAAATTCTCCTATATACATTATGAAACGCTTCTTTCACATCAATTAAATCGCTTATTTATCACTGTGTATTTATTTGAATTCAGAATTCGAGATCATAATCAAATTTTACATAATAAAATATACTGTTTCATGTACTGCGTTGTAGTACATGACACAGTTCAAATTCATTTGCAACCTAGACTTTTCAAAGGCCTTTAATACAAATGGTCACATAAAAATCAACCTAAAATACACAAACCTAAAGTCTGTAATTAAGTGGTGATAGATTGAAGTTATTTCGAATTATAAATTCAAACATAGTTTATCAAAACATTTCCTAATCCTTGTCTTGCCTGACACGTCATAACCCATTGTCCCTTTAAAATTGCGTCATATATCAAACAATACATTATACAGCGCAGGATTCTACAAAGTCAGCGAAAAATAGTGTTTTATTTAGGTTTTCAGTTAGGATATATTTAAAAGAAAATCTAAGCTTTCTTGCCTATTAAACTCTTAAAAATGATTAGGCTGCATGGCTATGATTGGTGTTGGATCCAGGGAGGTTATCAGGGTTAGCGAGAGGATCCAGTTCAGCAAAGAGCTTGAACCAGGCTGCTTTATCTTCCTTCTTTGGGATGGCTGTACTTGGACTGGGTTTGGAAGCTTGTTGAGGAGTCTGTGTAGACTTCGGAGCCTGATTTTTGTTGCTGTTGTTGACGGGAGCCATTGGACCTTGCAGTAAGCTGGACGAGTTCTGTAACAGGTTTAAATTAGTCTTTAATTGAATCATCCAGTTTATATTTTCCACTGGTTACAAGCTTGCCTCATGCACCGTGTTGTGGATTAAAATATGGGCAAGTACCAAAGTAACATTCTCAATTTGTATGTACTTTTCTTTATCGGTTACATCACTGACATCAGTGAACGGTGAGTTGCTTTGCATTTTAAAATGTAAGTCTGAAATCGCCAGACCACCCTGCGAGTGAGTGGTGATTTATGCTTGTGACTTCTTTGTTTGAGAGTAGGCCTTTGCCCAGCAGTGGGGCAGTTACTGGTGTTCTTATTATTATTATGTTTAGGCAGCATTGTCAAGGCATGTAGGTTGATATAATTGCTGATGATTCATTTGATTCATTCTCCGTATATGTCTGATAAGACTGATAAAATAGGTTCAAATAGAACTATCACACATCCATACCAAGCATACAGCAGTGTAATTATTTGCATGTAAACAATGCACTCAGAATAAGAATGGGACTGGCCTTGATGTAATTTTAATGAGTCAGTCTTATTAAAAGTCTATGTAACTGCTCACAGATACAGACAGCAAAAATCAAACAGAGGATGAAAAGGATCTTGTGTCCAAATCCAGGTCATGATTCATGTGCCGTGCAGTTTGATCCAATTTCATTAGGCTAGCACTTTCGGTGCCCAGAACTCAGCATACAGTGCTAGCGAAGCATGATTGGCTAACAAACTTCTAAATATACAGCCTTTCATGTTAATGAAATAAGTGGAATTCCCATAAAAAATGGAAAAAAACCAAAATAATAAATGTGCTAAAATACAAGGAGCCTAAGTTACTCTTCATGCATCGCCAGTGTAAGCCTTGTCAAAATCTGTTTAGCCATTTCAGAGATTAGCCAGAATAAACAGACAAAATGTAAAAAGTGTTTTTTTGTTAGTACATACTATCATATTTAGTAAAAAGCTGATATTTTGATATACCAGACACTTACAATTTTATTTATTTGTATGGAAATCCATATGAATATCAATTCTAGCTCAAATAGTATTGTTACCTGTAACAATTGTGAAGGCAAAAATGTTCCAAAACTCCCTTGAGCATCTCCACAATCCATCTGTAGCCCTGCTAATTCAGACATAATCCCAGAATTTCCACTGGATAACTCAGACTCCAAACAACTTGTATCAATTAGGTTCACCGAAGTACTTGGCTTGACTTCTTTATCATTGGACGGTTGCTTTTCATTTTCGTTGTCAGTTTTGGGATTCTCATTTTTCTGTTCGTTACTTTTTTCTGGAGTGTCATCTTTGAATTCATCCTGGAATAGAAAAGAAGTTGATGTTTTAAATTAATTTTTAGCTTATGGAGGTATGCGGAACAGAGAGTAAAGTCCCACACACCTCAATTGGAAAGGGAGGATCCTTTGACCAGATGGGTGTTGTTTGGTGGGCAACTGTGCTATAACTGATAGTTGATATTCAGACTGTTGTATATGTTCAAATTGCACAGAAAACTTTGCTTGCATGATGCAGGATTTAATTGAATTAGTTTGCAGTTGGTGAGATAGATGGTGTTGTGGTAGCTAGCAGCTGGCGGGTAAGATGGTGTTGTGGTTTTTTTTATTGCGATGTAGATTTTGCTGCAAGATTAACAAATGTTTTTCTTCACTAATCCTATAAAAGGTATGAAATTCAGTTTCTTCTTATTATTCAAGGTCTTGCTCTGTTGGCAAACATGCATTAGTATATAAAAAAATGTGGGCTTCAAAATAAAAGGTACTTTATTTTACTCAAAAATAGTTTAAGGGTTGCCTTGCCAACAAGAAACAGTGGAAATAAATTCAGTTTCTATTATGTAATACTCTTAAGGTAAGTTATAGCTGTTATTTGTACCTGGAAGAACAGCATTTGATCCTTATCCTGTGGTGGGACATCCTGCTTGCCTTCTGCCTCACCCAAGGTCTGGGACAATTCCTTTAGAATAGAAAATTCATACTGCGGTGCAGCATTCATTGTGTCTGCTGTAGCTACTAAAGTTTGTGCCACTTTAGTAGCAAATGTTACAAAGGAACTCTGGTAATTTGATAGGACATGAGAAAACATGTTGCATCTTGCTGCAGCTAACAAATCAATCTGAAAGCAGGAAATATTTATTTCATCATCTAATCAGAGATAGTAAGTTATTAAGGTCTATAATAGTAGGTATTTTACTGTGTGGGAACTAAACATTTTTACAATAATTAAATTAAACCATACTTTTTGTAGAACATCCAGTGTCAGTTTATCAAACAGCTTTTTACTCTCACGGACTTGTCGCTGCGCCTTTCGGAAGTTATCGAGGCCGCGTCCTGTGTCGGGGTCTAGCTGGGCGCTAGTCGATTTCATCCAGCTAAGGGCCGCACGATACTCAATTCGGGCTTTTTCCATAGCAGACACAGTCGCCCGCATATCGCTTACAGCGCGACCTCGAAACGTCTCCACTTCATGATAAAGCCTCAACAGCGGCCCCCGCACTGATAAGCGCTGTTGTCCAGAATATGAAATCGCTTTACCCGCAGATACCATGTGTTTACCGGACGCGTCCGCATTTTTTCCAGAGTCCCGTAAAAATTTTCCCAGAGCGTTCTCCTCTTGAGCCAAAATACACAATCGTTCCTGATATTGGTCTAATACTCGCTGTAATTGTAAGCAGCTGTCTGATATTGATCGAAATAATTCCAGTTTAGCATCAAGCTCGGCGTCGGACGCAACAATACACTCATCTTCTTTGGTTCCTAGTTTTTTTAACACAGTCTTTTTAGTTACCCAGTATTGATGCTGCATCATTTTACAAGAAAATTAAATGAAATTCCACTGTAAGCTACCAGTAAATTAAAAATTCTGAATCTGAAATAATTCAATAGAAGCCGAATTGTTTGACACTTTTGACATTTAAAATAATAACTTTGACAGCTGTGCAAACAGAGTGTTGCCAAGAAACAAGCTTTTCCATTTTGTAACCTACATTCCCTAATAAAATTCAAATGGTTTCCTATATATAATGATTTTGAGAAACAAACTTATTTATTTGGTAAATTATGTGTTACTGAGAATTGGTCAGTCCATAAGCCTGACCACAAATGGAATACAAATAAAAACATTGAAAGGAAATGCTTTAGCTTTCAATGTTTTTATTTCACATGTAAAAGAACTTTCATTGAAGATTTTGTATCAAACTTTTGAATAATATGCACTTTCTCAATGTTTTATTACATCTGTGTATGTTTATGAGATGGTTTATTTTGTCTATGACACGAATATTTACAACCGGAATGTGGAATGGCCGCCGCGTTTCGCGTTAGTGCGAATGTATTGTGTTATCGAATCGTCTTGATAATAATATGTACAATTTTATTAGGTGAGAGTGACTTATTAACACAATCGTGTGGAAATAATTATAATGTATTGTGCTGCCGATAAAACTATCCCCGGTGTGTCATCGTCACAATCTTCGAAGAACGTCAAAGATGGTAAGTTTGGTTGTCACATAATAAGTGTTTTTTATTTTGCTATTGCATGTAATATTTAGTTACTTTTCATTATGCTTGATCATTTCAAACATTTGTCGACTTGGATAGCTTCTATTCTTCGTTACAACATGTGATCTTATTGTTTTTTGTTTATGCCAAAAGTTTGAGGATACTTTTCAAGTTTACTAATCTTTAAAATTGTCGAATGCATAACAGAAATCACTTGACTTGATCTACTAGTTTACAACACTAGTCTAGAAACTAAATTAATTTTGTAAGTTTAGTGTGTGTTTTTTAACTACAAAATTTAAACATGTCAATCATCTTGTCCTAGTTATGATTATTACTAGGTATTCGTCTTCAGGCACTAGACTTTCAAAATGTAACGCACGCGATTAACGTCCGTCCGATTCGAGTTTCGAATATTCAGGTCATAGTTGTTTGTAGTTGTAAGTTTTCTTTTTTTGTTTATGTTTGCCAGTATTATTGCTAATTAGACCCAAGTTATGGTATTCTTCTGTATTTTTTTATCGTTATCCTTTTAAAATTGTAGAGACTGAGAATTGCAAGGTTTTTATCTCAAAACTACCTTACTAACAATAGTTTCTGCTTTGAACACTTATAGGAATTACCTTTTCTGCAATCTCAGACATGTTGCTGAAGATTACAAATAATACCATGTTGTTCAGTACCTATCAACTTTTTGGACTATCCATGTTATCATCCTTCCAGTCTAAAATTAGCCACACTACAGTGATGGGGAAAATTGCATACCAGTTGGGTCTAAACAACATACTGAATACAATCCTTTTGGAATGTAAACATGACTAACTAAATACAATTTAACAACTTTTCATGTGAAAAATTGTTTGTACATCTAATAAAATCTATTGCGAATAGCCTAGGTGTTAAAAAGTTATTTTCATTACTGGATATTAGTAAAATTTGCTAAAAGTATTGATAATTTGATAATAATAACACCTGAAGTAACTTGTTAATGCAGTAAAGCCATATTGTAATCTTTTGCGATTTGAGGCTTCAATCCCAATGAACTTACTTTGTTGGGGATTTAAAGGAATTTGTTTGGAAAACACATCATTTAACACATTAACAGTCCGGTATACCTTGGTTTGATACAAATGGAAATGTCCTTCCAAGTCTGTGTACCCTATGGGGTACATAATCCCAGTGTAACTGGACTCAACTGCTATATGGACTTGTGAAATTTGTTAGCGTTTTAATGCTGCACTGAGACTGTTAACATGTTAATTTTGTTGATGTTTTAACTCCAGTTTAGTTATGTCATGCTCTCCATTTATGTACCTACTTATCAAACATTTAGGTTTTCCAATACTTACTTTATAGGTCATCAATAATATTAATTTTTATTGTCCTCTTTTTGGTATTGTGTTTTATGGTATATCCTCTTGTGGATCATAACTAACGATTGATTGAATCATTAGTAATGAATAATTTGTAAATTTGTAGTCTCATTACAGCTGTCAGAATGTAATTGTTGAATAATTCAGTCATGTGTCCTTTTAGGTTCACATTGAATAGGTCAGTCCCAGCCTCTGAATGATGATCTATAGACAATAAGGCTTAAGGCTGCATGATAAAATTGATAAACAAGCATCAAACAAAGGCAAAGTCACCTTAGCACCAAGTTACTGGCAGGTTGAAAAGACAGCTAAAACACTTTCGTCACATCAGTCGCGTCATTGTGAACAGAATCGTATGAGCGAGGGTAACATTTGGCGGTAACCGGGTCAAGGTGGCCGTTTGATCCGCGTCGCGTGTCTATTCCCGACATATCGATCTTACAGCTCTTAGACCTGATATCACGACCGGCTTTTAGTGCCGAATTAGCATAGGCGAAGGGTAGCACGAACATTTGGGGTTTTAGTAAGTTGCCTAGCCTTTTGCAAGCTTTATTGGGGTCGACGTGACTTTTTTTTTTCGCTCAGGTGCGCCAGAATATCGGAACTTTTACTGAGTGTATGTCATGTCAACCAACGATTTAATATGAAATGTAGGGTCTATCTTCAAACGTTTCATAGCCAACACATCGCAGACGACCTTTGTTTCGTTTAATCAACTGGCACCGGTGGCGGTAATAAAATGTTGTTAAATAAGCAATGTTTTAGTGCGAAACTTGTATAGACTTTGTTCCTATACCTGCGTGCAAGGACGACAAGTGTTGCGGCGGCTAGTGTGCGCCACGACAGGTGTCTCAGAAACCGCAACACGAAATCAGGTAAGGGGAGCTGTACCCTCAATAAATATCATTATTTTCTCAAAGAGAACAAGTTATGGTGTTTACGATACGAGCAAGCTATTAAGTTAAGCGATCGGACAAATGGTTTGCCACTACAAATGACGGATTTAAAGTGGTGTTCAGAAAGAGCTAAGTCTTCGGTTTCCAAGAGGTAATAGAATTGCACTTTCAATTTGAGCTTAGTTCGAATTGTCGCTGAAATCTTCGGTTTTCCAGAGAGATTAGGTGAGCTAAATCTGAGCTTTAGGAGACGAAAATGCAAGCGAATGAAAGAGTTTTTAGAGCATTTTCGCCGATGAGACTTTAGAATGGCAATGTATTGTCAATATGTCAAAACACGTTCAAGCCGTGCAGCAGAAACGCGTTAAGTACTGACGTAAAAGCGATAGAATTAATTAGATAGTTTTTGTTGCACATACGTAATGAAAGTTCACTATCTGAGCTGCTGACCTTTCGTGCCTCGCTTTGTATTCTTTATGCAATTACAGTTGACGTACTCTGATAATTACTATGCTAGAGTTATTTTATAATTATGTTTATTTCCGCAAGAGACGTAAGTAGTTGTATAAGAGTAGTATGTTTTAAACGCCTCGTTAACGGCGGTGGCAATTATCAAGATAAGGAACTCGCAAGATTGATTTGCAGACCTTTATTTGTAATTCCGTAGTTTATCTCATGGACGCTAGTTCTGAGGTAGATTGCCCGAGGAACTCTGTTATATTGTGAAGTCCCTCGTGAAAAGTTACGTAGTTTTTATATCTTTTCAGTCAAAAACGCATTGACGGGCTTGATTAGCGCCAGCCTAAAGACAGCCTAAGGTATCACCTGGAGTAACGAAGTGAACTAACGTACTGAAATGTTAATGTAACTGGCCGCACTGGGCGCTTGGCGGCTTTGCGAGTCGCCCTGCGCTTGACAACTGCAGCCAGTTAAGCAAGGTGCCTGTTAGTGCGTTTTCGACCTTAGTGAGTGTTTGAAATAGGCTTAACCTTTTGAACGCCAAAGCAAACGCATCGGCGTGCCCCCGACGCCAAGCAACAAATTCGCCGTACTTTTTGTCACATATTCGTGACATTTAGTGTACAAGGCACGCGCTTGCTTGTCATATATCGTAACAATGGCGTTCAAAAAGTTAAAAACCGTAATACCTATTAAACATGGCGTAACTGTAAAAGTAGCTCCTTCATTTGAGTTACATCATTATCAAAACAGCTTACTTATTCTATAAATTTATAACACGGTAACTACAACTCGGCTGTATTGCAATGGAAAAGCAGGTATGTTACACAAAGAGCTTTGTCGGTCGTTAAATATTAAATATATCGCTCGAGACTGAAATTCCAAGTATATTAGCTTTACGTATAAAATAAGACGACATTTACTTGCTAACGTAAACATTGCGTTGTCCCAGTTCGAAATAACATTTCCCAGGTTGGTGGCCTGTAATGCTCGCTTCAAAATGTCAGAGGTCGATCTGTTAGCCAGATAAGATGGAAGGAGCTTAGCGAGTGTACATATAGCTCGTCTACCAGCAAATTAATTCATTGCTCTGATATTTCTCTGCAACACAATCTGGGCCGGTTGGTTGGCCAGATTGCTATTTATTTATAAGAGTACGAGCTATTTGGCTAGTCGTAGCTATCCAATTTGTTTGGGTTATATCCTGTTCGCTTAGGAGTTTGGAATAGTTCTCGTAATTAAAGTTTCTAAGCAGTAACAAGAATTAACAATACAAATTAATGCTTAACTGGCAGTGTAGGACGTTTTATGGGTTTTGTTTAGGTAACAAGTCATGATCAACATCAATTAGCCTAGAGTACTCTTCGGATTTCGACAGAGCTAGCTCCCTTTTCGAAAGGCACGATCTATTTTGGAAATACACATACCATCTAGCTGGAATATGTCTCTATAAAAGACAATGAATAGCCTAGACACGTCATTGTCGGTGCTTAGTTGGCAACAATGGACTGTGTGTACAATTACAGGGTGCTATTCAACTTATCCGTTCCAACTCCAGCAGACTAGACACATTCGTCCTCACTAGAGCGCTATACTCTGTAAATCAGTCCTTTTGTGACGTAAAAGCTGAGACAAAAACGGCTGGCAGTCCTGAAGTCGGTTAAATAAGTGTACTTCTGTGTTCTGTTTAAAGCTCAGTGTTTTGCCAGACAATTCAAAGAGCGGTAACAGTCGTTAATTTGTTATAGATTAAACTCCCTTTTATTTTTGTATAACATCAAATAGGTCTTTAAAAAACACTAAAAGCACTTCGTTGCCGTAAGCCCCTTTGATTTTATTGCCAGTCTATTCGTTTAATTATCGTAGAACTAATTTCTTTAGATCTATTATATTGCTCTATAAAATTGTTCTGAAGACTTATTTAATGTTTCTCCAATAAACTCGTTATGGTTACAGTCAACGACAAGTAGTTAAGTACATGAATTTCACATTAAGAATTTAACGGTTTGCTTATGAACAAAAATTTTGTACAAAAAAAAAATACAAACGACTTCCAAATAAAAAAAAACATTACGAAATATAAAATAACTTTAGTTTCGGAAGTCGGTGTTAAAATACGAAGAAACAACCAAAAACATTTTCAAACATTTGGAAGTCGCTTGTATAATTTTGTAAAAAAGTTTTTTAATTTTCATTTTTAGTGGTACACCTAACAACACAACTGGAAAGTCACAGCAAAACACGCAATTTCGTTTACTTGGATGATATATTTTCTATTTTCCCCAGCTATGGACCGATCGGAACGTTTATCCTTTCACATTAATTTTTCAAATCGGTTCATAAATGACGGAGTTATGAATGAGGTAACAAACATTAAAAAAATACAACTGAATTGAGAACCTTCTCCTTCCGAAGTCGGTTAAAAAGTATTATAATATTTATGTCTTGTAATTACAGTTTCAAGCGATTATTAAATTTCTGAAGAGCCGTATCGTAAAACTGCGTGAAGAGGAGACGACAAATATCTTTCTGCTATCACTTTAATAATGCATTTACAGATCCGCTTAATATTCCAGTGAAAAATATTTGGTCTAACCTATTTGCTCACCATCATGTGATTTTCCTACTTAAGTACTATCTATTACTCTATCCGAAACATGTGCCTGTTTGGATTTGTAATACAAAATTTGTGCCTGACGTTATTAAAATGCATGTGATCATGTGTGAATGATACTTGAAGTCGTATTTACTTATATTCAAGTGAAAAAACTCGTGACATACAGCGTCATTTAGTATATGACTGGTGGGTTGATAAATGATTGCCTTTGCCTTAAAAAAAACAAGCTTCAGAAGACGCCATTCATTAAAATCAAGAGGAGATTTCTTGTTCCGTCTAAAAATAGTACATAATAAGCCAAGAGAGAGGGAGGGGAATGGCGCGAAAAGTCCTTCACTTAGCGGCTGGACTCAGTAAAGAATTACGCTTAGAGCCGCCGTAAATATGACAGTTATGATGGCAAACTCAAAATGGTTGAAGCATTATACCGGCGAGGGTTATTAGGCAATTAATCGACTTAAATGGCCCATTAATGCGGTCATTGATTCTATAGGAGATATTTTGCTTTGTTTTCTTACGCCTTGAATAGACCATAGCCAACAATTAAAGTTTAATTGAAGCTTTAAACATGCGCTTGGATTTACCTTTAACATTAAAAAAAGTTATTCACGTTGATGCGGCAATTATAGTTTGCCAAGCCTACGGCAACGAATGTATTGATGCGTCAAACATAGAGAGAGGTGTATTCATGAAAGGCCGGGGTGCCGGGGTGCTCTGGGCGCCGCGTCTGCTGACACAGTTCCGGGCGCCGGCGCGGCGGGCAGGGGCACTGCAGCCCAGCCAGACGACACGCGGTCGCCCTCACGAGCGCTCCCGCCCTACTGACAGCTCCCGAGCTCCTACGATCGCGAACTTATAACTTCTTTTGAATTCCGAACGTCTCTGTTGTGATATCAAACATTATCGTCGGATCCATTGTTCTGATAAGACAATAGTTCGTGCGTAACTCGGCTTCCATCTAAGTAAAGTTGTCGAGGTGATTGTAAATATTTTAGCCTCCAAGTGGTGTAACGAGTCGACGAAAGTTCTCTTTGACATCATCGGTGAAGTGTCGTTTGTGGAACTAAAACCCTCAGTTTCGAGGGTCGAATTGTGTACTTTTGAACTGTGCTGTTAGCAGAACATCGAATTGTAATTAGTTGATTCGGGCTATTTGTTACGAGCACTTTGAGTCGCGGAAGTTTTTGCGAGTAGGAAGAAAAGAAAAGGCGTCAAGCTGTATTCATTCGAAAGTTTCAAGGTTTACGAATATGATGAAGATAGGACGTGCAACGGCCACGAAGATGGCTTCGGCACTTCGAAGAGAAGTGAGTAGTATATGCCTTTATGGGAGTCATAAAGTTATTTTATGTATAAATTGTTTATCCTACAGGTGCGATGCGCTTTTGATGTATCGTTAAATTATGGCTGGAGAAAAATATGGAGGTACTTACTGCATTGAGTTATGTAGATGCTTATAATTTATCGCTAAGCCGACACCAGACGTAGTTGTTGTAGAATTATGAGCACTCAAAATAATGTTCTTCAACAAAGGGAAAAATGTGTGGGCTGGAAAAAGCATTCGAAATTTAATCATGGAGATGTTGAATCTTGAAGCAAAGAAAGTTCATATTTTTTTATTCTCTCAAATTTTGGGAAGGTACAAAACAGGCCTGATTGCCGAACGCTATGCCAACGCGTTATAAATTAGAAATTAATTGTAATTAGGATACACATGGTGACATAATTCTCGGTGCTTACTTCATATCAGTTATTTTTAATAATCTTAATCTAAAATACAAATAACTAGAAATTAAACCGCCCAAAATTTTAGTAACGACATGAAAATAAAATATTTATAAATCTCTTGGCCCATATTGTATTTGATAGAGGCGGAATATCTTGCCACCGCTACTTCTACGTCCCATGAAAGTTTAATGATACTGTGAAACGTATCGGCGATCGATAACAAAACAACGGTTATGGTTCTCATCAAATTGATAACATCACATTGCGTCTCCGTAACACGTACTTCAAATAGCCGCTCTGGGGGCTGACATCGAGGCTAACAAAGCATTAGAAGCAAGCTTTCTTAAACAATGAAAATGAATATATTTTTAACCGACTTCAAAAAAACAACCTCCATGTTTTTTTGAAGTCGGTTACAAATTCGGTTGTATTTTTTGTTTTATTTTATGTTTGTTACCTCATAACTCCGTCATTTATGTTCATAAATGACGGAGTTATGAGGTAACAACTTGATTTGAAAAAATCATTTGAAAGGATTTCATGTGAAAGGATATATACGTTCCGATTGGTTCCATAGAAATTTCATCAAAATCGGTTCAGTAGCTTTGTTTTAAATTAAAATAGCTTTGTGTTAAGTATTAATAATAAATTTATAAGTTAAGTATAAGTGTAAGTCGGTTGTATTTTTTTTGCAAAGGTTTTCTGTTTCCTTTCCACACATTTCTTTTGCCTGCTAATGTTGATCCTTTTGGTAGGAGTCAAGCTCATCTCACCATTTTCGCCTTGTTCTTCCGCGATGTTGCCTGTTTCGATAGGATCCATCTTGTGGTTCCCCCTTGTAACTGTTTAAGCATTATCTAACATATCAGTACTTTGTGCACTTTATGTAACAGTTAGTCCATTCCAAGTTACGACTGTGGGCTAATCGAATCTGAATTTTACGAGCTTTTTGACATTTCCTCAATAGTGTATCGTCCGATGCTATTTTTACGATTTCCTGAATCGATGTCACAATAAACCGACTTCGGATTTCTGATCAATGAATGAATGATTTTGATTGTTTTTGATTCTGATCATTGATGTTTTGGACACAGTCCATTTAACAATGAATGAATTTATTTGATTATTTGCTTGACAATAAACTCCATTAAATTCATCACGTCACAACACCAACACCGTTCATACATAGACATGAAAGGTGTTGTGACGATGAATTTAATAAAATAATTTTATTGTTTAGCTCTGTGCAGATAAGAAAGGAGGAGGCGAGCCACCTGGTTCATCTTCCGTTCTAGTGTTAAAGATAACGAATTAAAGGCTTGCATTCTGTAATATTAGCATTTAATTTTATCTTAGACATTTTCTTAGACATTTTAGAACAATTTAATATTTTGAATTGACAAAATTGTTTATTATTTAAATGGTTATTCCATTTGAAGCTTAGAGGATGGAGGTTTCATAGCTTAACCCTTCAAAGAGTTTGTGATACAAACTCTAACAACAGAACGGAAGATGAACCAGGTGGCTCGCCTGCTCCTTTGTCATCTGCACAGAGCTAAACAATTAAATTCTTTGCATCTGTGTTTCCGGACCATTGCAACTTGGGACTTTATACAACTGTAAATTACATGACTAACGTTCTGGTGGGATCGCGGTCAAATACAATAATTTTCATGTAAAAAACCTGAGAAGCACCTTAGCCCAATAAACCACACGAGTCTTCACCGGCTTATTAAGTGAAGCTACGTTATAAAGAAACGAAAACAATGTCAAAGCCAAACGTACTTTCACTTCCCTATACGTTAGAAACAGCTCATCATACCTAACGATCGCAATAAAAATTACTAGATGCAATTATGTTGTACACAAAGCTATTTGGCTTAGCGTCCTATACCTAATGTTTTCCTTATTGTATAATATTAGCATTTTATATACTAGCGTCTAGTTTCCCATTCTGACCTCGGATCGGCGATTTGTGATTAAGATAGTAAAAATGTAGTTTATAATCAAAGACTACATTTTTACGTCATTTGTAGTCTGAGTCTATTGGCCTTATATTGTTGCGGAATTTTTTCGAAAGAATCACCGCGGCCCTTGAACGCAAAGGGCTTTAGAAGGAACACGGATGGGTTTTAGTCAGTAAGAGTCTGACACGCCCTTCCGCTCCACCCAGAGCGGAAGAAGTCATGTGATGATTTCCCATCCTTAAAAAATGGTCTTATATTAATTGCAAATAGACTATTAATCTACCTATTGACTGCGATCTTTGTCATTGTTCCTGACTGATTCGAATTAGTCTTTTTGTTAGGTAACTTCGTCAATATTTGTTGAGTAGATAACGTTTCTAGGAATAGATGAATCTCCCAGCAATTGTCAATAAGGAAAATTGTTATCTTTGTTTTTCCCAAAAATCATATTGAGTGTTTCAGATAATGTTGATTGTGGATATTCATTTCGTCCTAAACCCGCTAATTCTGGGCTAATTTGTTTGATTAATCAATTCAAATTGACATGATCTGTTAGTCCATTCACGGTTTAGCTTAATTTGGTCAAGCAATCTATGAGATCATAAAGAGGAAGCTTGCAAAATTATTTGTATCCTGATCAAGCCTCTCTGTCTAACTTCCAACTACGTATCCAAACGGTCCCAAAGGCATGAACGAAAGAATTACTGGAAGTTTTATTAAACCATTCCAAATAAATTCAGAACGACAACAAAGCAGTCTTTAAAGAATTCGAGAATCGATACTTTAATCAAGCTATTTATCTTTCTCTACGTACAAATTCCTTTAATTTTATCGTCGATTCAACGTGATTAATAAAGGCCATAAAGAAAACGAGGTAAAGAATATTGCTAAAAAGTTTTATTTGATTTTCTCGTATAATATTGAACGTAGTGCACGGCAACATAAACTGCAGTCGATGCAGTATAAGTAACCAGTCAAGTAAGCGCAGCGAGGAATAAGCAAGCAAGTACCACCACATACACAGTCATCGAAAGATAAGAGTAGGTGAACTGGTGAACGGGCGTTGGCTTGACTGTCTGTCTGGCCGGTCAGTAAGCCCCGGCGCTTCGCACCGACAGCACGGCGTACGCGCATCCCACGCGAGTCTACATAAAAATCTAGGCCGCTCTCATGTGATAGTTTACCATTTCTCTCGCTTATTATGGAAAAAGTGTCCGCCAGTGGTCAGCCACTGTAGTAATTTCTTATTTTTACTGTACTTTTCTTTTGTGAATTGCAGCGCTTGCTGACATGATTGCAATAATCTGAAGTGCCAAAAACTTAATTTACCACTTTTATCTATGTGGGCTACGTGATAAGGTGTCAAGTGTGTTACTGTTTTCGGTTGTTTGTTTTCAAGAATCGCCGTTAGAAGGCAGACGTTACTTTTAAGTGTTCATTGTAAGATAGTTTTGGTGAATGAGTCAGCTAACAGGCGTCGGGATTGTTAACTTTGTCAACGTGCTGCCCACGATTTCCGAAGGTAATATGAAGTGTTCTTGATTGTAGAAAAATAATCTTCTGATGGTTTTAATAGCTCAACAATTGGCTCTAATTAATCGTAATGTATTGATAATACATCAGTGTGATGAAGCACTGTGTTTGTTATAACTGAATCATAAATTCATAACATTCATTCTAGTTCTTTTGTTTAAAAACGGGTCTGCAGTCTGCACTACCTATTGCGAGAATTGTAAAACAATCTCTTGTCAGGTAGCTATTTCGATGCACGTATACTTACGTAGCTCCCCTGTATGTTGAGTTTACTGCTGCACTTATGGTGATTCAAATACCCGATGCGTATTTATCTTATTACAAGTATTACGTGTCAAACTATACTTGCCATACCAACATGTACATACATACTGAACACAAACGTGCTCATGTTTATTGTTTCATTCACGTAATATTAGCGTTATGTAAGTCTGTATAAATGTACTATTGATAAACCATTATTTCAGCTATTAATATTATTATGATCAACTGAAAATGTATATTGCGCTATTATTAGAATAGCATTGCAGACCGTTTATTATTGTCGTAGAAAAGGAGTTTTTGTATGTGATTTCAACAATAATTCACAATGAGAACAAAAATGTTAAAGTTCTTGTTCCGTGAAGGCCAAATTTTACAGCTCTTGATTTTAAATCTAGATTTGAAGCCATTCCATATTAGGCAACGTTCGTTTAGTAATTTCTGCATCTATTAGCAGCTAGTAAATTGTTTGGTTAGAAACCGAATTAATTATTTCGTGGGTAGTGTTCTGTGAACGATGATATTGCTGGTTGAAATGTTCGTGAAAGTATACTTTCTTTTTTGCAAACAAAGTTCATTCATTACGGTGTTATCCGTCAAAAGGAGAATCCAAAACTGGTACACTTAAACGCTTTCTTGACTAGTGTATTGTCTTTATTACGAGAAAGGAACTTGCCAATCTAACACAACACGAAGCGGCTGCAAAGGGATGGGGAGTTTTTTTTTTGGAGCCAAACCAGCATTGTCTTTTGGCCGTTAAGCCTAAGAAAAACTGAGGACACGAGAGCATGAATGAATAATATTGTCTTTTGTCTAAAGTTTATTTACACCGATTTGATCAATGACGTCCCGTGTAGTCATAACTTGATGCTATGCGGAAATGCTTAAAACTCGTTGTACGGCAGGAGTTGGTAGAGAGTGAGTCAGAGGCTAAAAAGCCCGCGGCCTTGGTGGCATCCGCCTTATCCGGCAGTTCAGAGCAGGCGTCGCAGGCGCAGGTGCGATCGGCCGGCGCCTCGGGTCGACGACCGGGAGGACGAGAACGATTAGTTCCATTTGCCTGTAATTCAATCCAATCAGGTGTTCTTATCGCGATTTTCTCCTGCAGAGGAGATGAATTTTAAGTCTGATAAGCACATTGACAAAGTTTCTTCTTAAAATCATCTTGAATTTGAGTCGACATTATCCTCTTATGAACATGGGATTAGTCTCTCAATAAAAATCATTCTTTGATTCCCAAGGAATTCTCAGATAAACTTTAATGCCACTGCAATGCGCTTCCGACTAATATCGCAAACGGTAAGTTTTCCATTACACAGTGGTTACGCGAGTGTGAGGCTGTAATCACCACTGTTTCTAAAGATTCTCGCATGCCGTTCCCAATGGCCGCTACCTTGCGCCGAGTTCCCGCCACGACAAGTTTTTGTCACTGCCATACCGACCGTTAATAAGAAGTTGCACAGTTGCATTCGACACACATGTGCTGTCGTAAGCTTTAGTCGTTTTTACCTGTTCCGACATGATGAGACCTACTCTATTTTAGTTATATTCCAGACGTTCTTCGGTTGTTCTCTTCTTAATTTGCTTTGTGCTAACTTTTTACCTTTGAATCACTTTAAAACTTAAGATAATTTCGCTTCGAAAGTGCTTTGTAAAGCAGGCTTTTGATTCCCATTTTTTCAATTTTGTCATAAAAATCAACCCATACGTAAAACAAAATTAACATGGTTCCTCCAGTAACATTTCCTATCTGGCAAAACACTCGTACTGCCCAGAAATCGCATATGCAAATTGAAAACAAACCAACATTAAATAGCATCGTTCACAGAATAATATCCTACGAATTGAACGTCGATATCATGCAAAAAGCGCATTCAATTGAAACGGCCTCTCCGAATACTAACGATCTTTGTTTTCAATGAAATGCATTACACACCTACGAATGCATGAATTGGATCTTTGATCTAAACACGTTCGTAGCGTTAGATATAAAAATGTTCGTAACAGTGGATCTTGGAAGGTCGAAACTATCCGAACTCATCTACGTGGTCACTCAGGTATCTATCTACATGTATAGATTTTAATAATTTGTTTGTCCGTGACACGCGTTTACGTTACTCTAGGAAGTTGTTAGGAGCAATTATAGGCAATTTTCAAGACGGCAAAAACTCCACTGTGTTCGTGCTTCGTACGATGTGCAGTTAGTTTTACGTTACTACAACAAACAATACTGTATCATCCAATACGAATGAGAAAATAAAAACCGACATTTCTTTACGAGCTGTTCAAATGTTTATTTGTAGCATGTTGGAATATTAACAATGTCCCTACTTTACTCAAGTGTGGAGCATGTAACGACATAATAAGGACCCAATATTGAAACGTTCGTACAGCGAATGTCCCATCGCATACCGAATAGTACGGATACAGACCCTAATTTTTTGGACGCTTTTAACTTCGGTTTTACGTGGTATGTGAAGTAGGGTCGATTCTTGGATGGCTGCCTGTTTTATTTCGTTTTTTCCGAGTTCAAGGAAGAACTAAGTAATAAAACCGAGATTTTCCGGCCAGTTTTTGTGCTACTGCCGTGTTACGTGACTGTCGTTCATTACAAAATAAAAACGAAATTAAACGTAACATTAGATGAATTATGTTAGATTTCTTTTATTTAATCACATGAATTACATGGAGAAGGTCGACGGAACTGAGTAATATATCGAAATCACGCTAATGTAGAAGAGTCAATTACAAATGAGTTATCCTCCTCGGATTTCTAAATGCAGTAATCCCATAATTCTGAAATCCATAGGGAGAGCGCAGAACGGTCGGTTGGGCACGCAGCGCCGTCGACTTGGCCACGCCTCGGCGGGCCCGCCGGCAACCGACAATGATATGGAAACGATTGTACCACTTGCATTAATATACTTTATATCTGCTCCAGTCACGAAATCAGCTTGTACGAATGCACGTTGTAGTCGAGATAACGCACGGACGCAGACATGCCGTAGATTGTGCTGTAAATCAACTCAATATTTCTACACCATGATTTGTTAATAAACGTATACTACATCGGCCTTATTGTATTCAGATATTGTAGATATATTTGCTGTGGAGCTGCATCTATTTTGAATTATTATTCATTGTCTGCTATTCATGTTTTATCTTTCACATACTTTGAAGTTTTAATATTTTAGTCGTCAAGTGATTTCGAGTGCTCACTTAGCTTTATGACATTTTTAGGTTAAGCAAATGACTGTTGACGTTCTAAATATAAAATAAAGTGTTTAAGATAACGTAGCATATTATACGAGAGTTTTCCTTATCTTATCATAGTGGTAGTAAGTAAATCTGTGTAATATTTTAATAGAAAATCAGCCTTAGTAACAGTTAATGAGCCTCGCCTATCATAGTGATACAGCTCGCGTGATAATTAATGATCTTGACTAACGACAGTTAATTCACGTTGTTTCGCTTTCTTGGTTTTCGTAAGTGTGTTCATCTTCCCCAGTTTGTTTGCTTTTATCTTTTTCTTCATTCGAAATGTGCAATATATCATCCAAATCTTACAACCGCATATCAGAACATTAGGATTATAAATATCTTTCTTTAATGATTACGACGATATTATATTCGAAATTCTTGAGTGTTCTTTAAACCTGACTAAATATAATCGGATTTAAGAAGAATGTGCACGCTTTGTTATTTACGGAATAACAGGCATTATTTTATATGCGAGCATGTGAGTCTTGCCTTTTATTATTCAAGATAGAAAACAGTAACTTTTCGATTTCACCGTGACTTTCCACGCCGATCTGAGAATGAATGAAAAACTTAATGTATTTAATGCATGAGATCAATTATTAAGTCTGTTAAAACGTGGTGGGAATTATGAAAGTGGATGATGCTAGAGAGGTGACTGAGAATGCAGATTTACTGAGTTTTTTTGTGTCTTCTTTGGAAGCAGGTGTAGATACTACGCTCTACGCTGAGACGTTGAGGTCAGTTTGTTTATTGGCGTCATCATTGAGAAATATAAACCGATTTTGCGGTTTCTTATGTCTCTGTTTTTAAGAACTGTAAATTAATATTCCTTGTAGTCTTTTCAGTTAGTCTTTTCTATATCGGGGAAAAAAAGAAGTTGCAGTAAAAAACCAACTTACAAGAGCTGCGTATTGTTATATTTCAAACCTAACAATGTTAAGTTATAGCTTAGCTTCCGCGATTACACACAAATTGTAACGGTAGTGATATTTGTGCGTATATCTGCCTCACGAGGCGCTACGTCGTTTTCCACGTGAACTGAGTTACGAGCTCATTTGGTGCGAGCTTCAACAACAATCGGTACCAGAGTACGAGTGGCACAACGGGTTCAATCCACATTTACATTACAATTGTTCGCATTGTGTGCAGGGTCACAGGTTCGAGGTCGCAGCTCGTGCACTCGCGCCTCAATGGGCTCCTTTGTAAGATAAAGTTGCAGTATCTAGATCTCGCTCAGCTTTGCATACGAATATCTTAGCATACGTCTTCTTCATTTTTGCGCAACTTGGTTTATGCGATATGAGAAGATATGCGGCTTGACCTGAATTTAAAAGGCGGACGTGGAGTCACAATCTGTAATTTCCTACTTTGTTGATATTCATGTTTGTGTGTCACTGTTATCATATCGTTATCGAACTTTTTATGGCATGGTCTTGATAAAGTCTGTAATTCCGTATTTCGTGAAATCAATTCGGTCGTTGACCAGAAATACGCTCCGATACGTGTGCGAGCATTAGCATGGCCTTTAAACAATTCTTATCAGGTACCGATTGTGGTGCGCTAGCCGATTTAAATTTAATGAAAGGTTGAGGCCCCGAAACACCTGCAGCTCAATCAGAAATTAAAATGGAAGCTAATTAATATTCCTCGGGCGTATTTGACGTAACGTTCGACGTCCAAATTCGTTCTTCAGCGTTAGATTGCGTTTTTTCTTCATCTTCTATTATAGTTATGGTCTCCGCAAGAATGGGTCGTTTCGTTTTATCGCTTCACTATTGACGGTTGACACCTTGCTCTTAATGGACGGTATATCGAAATTGTGTATGACAATAGTTACTATGTTGTTTTAACGGCCTGTTCCCTACCGCAGTACCCCGTTTTGTTTGTCTTACCTTTGGCTAAAGACCAGGGAAAAGAGATCTAAAATATAGAAATACCTGAAACTTCAATAACATAAAATGTCGTAACAGATAGGCTGAACAAATAATAAATTAAATCCCTGTAAATGTGTTTGTTTTTTATTAGCTCTTAATGTAATACTTTGTAGTATTCGTCATTACTAAAACAATGTTATCTCTATGTCCTTGATGGTGTAGCGAAATCACAAATAAAAAGATTTTCTCACACATTTTTGGCTGAATTACACAAATACTCAACGTAACGTCTGACTGTACAGTCATTTTGTAAATTTACAGTTTGTTGTGCTGGCAACTTGAAAAATACAAATACTTTCAGCAATTCTGAAAACTTTATTCAAAGACTGTTCATTCAGTAAAGCAAATTGTTGTACTTTTTTTATGAATCACACTGCGAGATCAACCACATTTTTAAAAACATTGTCCGTAATGTTTTTATTTGAACGGTAGATTTGTAACCACGTAAACTAGTCTTGTGAGGCAATGACTAATGTTAGAAGAAGCATAAACAGAATCGGGCCGTGATTGAAGGGAATCATCACCAGGCTTCTAAGCCATGAGTCAGGTCAATCAATATTACGTTATTTGGAATGCCAAGTGGGTGAATCATCAGTTTGAAATGAATATGTGCCGACTTGGAGACCTAGATTTGACCCACGCGAGGAACCAATTAGACACATCATCGTGTTTTAGCACATTCATCATTAAATTTGTTACTTCCTCTAACATAGTTTATTTTTCTGTGAATGATGCGGTCGTCAGCCTTGTTTACTAGTGGCCAGTATTTATTGTTAAGAGAGACTGCTTTTAGAAAGAGCTGCGCGTCGAATTGTGAAATATGCACTGTGATTCGGTATGAGAAGTCCACTTTAAGCAATGTCCTAAAAATTTTCGTAAATATTTCTCCAGGACTTTTACTATTTCTCAGTATTATTGTGTCCTCGTAAATTCTATTCTGATGAAATAGTGAGTAATGTCTTTTGTCAATGAACATACAGGAAATCCATTGCACCTGGTCAGTTGCTAATTTACCTCTTAGAATATTTATTTAATTACTGTCTATCAGCTCATTTGAATAACTCGGGTATAACTACTTAGTGAAAAATTTAGTAAGAGTGACAGAAAATTTTAAAATAAACACAATTTAAGTTTGGGAATGAGACACACTTCATTTTGTTTTAGTAATAATGAATTGTGTTTACTTGTAGATTTTTTTGTAAATTAACTAAATCAGAGAGATTCAAGTACTTCCTTGAATCTCTCTGATTTAGTCTCTGATTTAATCTCTAAATCTATAACTACAATCGTTATAGCGTGGTGTACTTGCCTTTTTAGGTATAACAGCGGTTTATACATAAACGAATGGGTACAGGGTCTTTTGGCCTTAAGTACAATTATAACCGCAAAACGAGGAACACTGGGAATTCACGTTTGTATTCTTCATTAGGGAAAGCAACAAAGCATAACATTTATTACTATATTTTTGTGTGTACATGAATAATAAAATAAATAAATAAATTAGATCATTCAGTCTGCCTACACAATCAGAGAAACGGACATAGTTAATCAATATATTATTATCTAAAGCTCTACTGTTAATAAAAAAAACTAATGGTCGTTTAAAGCTGAAATTTGGCACCCGAAATTCCTACGGGAACGAAAAAAAACGGGATATGCGCGTACGAAGTCGCGGGTATAAGTTATTTTTCCATAATGCTACGAAATAAACTTCTGGGGCACGTTAATATAGTTATAGTATTAGGTTTTCTGTTACTGTGCTTGTTAGTGGAATCGTATTCTTGGCTTCAGTTCAAACGCTCCTTCAGTTGCTGGCATTACTGGCGCTTGCACAGTCACAATAGCCTACTATTCATCTACAACTCTAAAGATATCGTTAATAAGCTTTGCATGTATAATTTTACTCTTACTAATATTGGCAAGTCTATTTTCTATCTACTGGCAGTAAAAGCTGGAAATAATCTTACAGCCAAATTAGTATTGTGTCATCAATATAGAGGGACAGTGATTTTATTTTTAACACGCGCTTAGAGCCATAAAAGTTTATTTTTATGTTCTGCCGAATTCCAAACCCCGCGAGCAAAACCGAGGGCTAAGTATATTTTTAAACACTAATTTATCATCAGGATTAAAATACGGTTATTTATTTTACGTTCTTATTCAAGGCGTGTAAGTCATGAAAATGTATAATTTTTCATACAAATGTTTCCTGATTGGCTGACGGACTGTCATGGTTAACTCAATAATTACTGCAAAGAGAAATACTCATTATGTGAGAATAACATTCCGACGTAGTTGATTGATCGAGTTCACTTGTCCGTGTCGCAACGTCATTAAACATTTCGATATAACGACGTGTATGTACGTCTTCGTAATGCAGGAAATTCTTTGTTATAATGGATTGCTTTGGCACCTATTTTTAGGCTTTTGTTTACACAACTCAATCATCGTTGTTATGAAACACTTGGTTGATGGTATTAGTTTTTTTCTTGGTCACTTAAGACGGTATGCGCAAGCGGTTTTGTAAGTGTATGTGAGGTGTACAGCCGTGTGCAGTAGGCGGAATGGCACGCGGCCTGCGCGGGCGCAGCGCGGTCCGCGACGCTCACGGCAAGGTCGACGATCGACTTTCGCACGTCGACCAGGATAACCCGCCGCGTTTTGTCACACTAGCTCGCTTCAGTTTACTTAGTCAAGCTCTATTGCTGCATACCACTAGTTACAACGTCGTGAAACTGGTCTAATTGGTGTAAAAATTGATGAGAAATAATGCAATTCGAAATCAGTCAGTCGCCTTGAGTCATGATCATGAATGTTTGTTTGTAAAGTGAATGAATCTAAATTTTTATGTAAGACTAGTTGCCGCCCGCGACTCCGCCCGCGTGGTTGTCGAAAATTATCCCAAGGGAACATTTCCTGGGAAAGTATTCTATGTGTTATTTCAGACTATAATCTACCACTGTGCCAAATTTCATCAAAATTCACTCAGTAGTTTTTACGTGAAAGAGTAACAAACATCCATCCATCCATCCATCCTCACAAACTTTCGCCTTTATAATATTAGTAGGATTACCTACATTTGCAATATAAAGTGTCTAACACAATACAGAATATTGACTACAATTCTCAGTAGGTAATATTTTCTGTAGAGACAAAGACCGGGAGGTAACAGCTGCTTAATCTTCGAAACTCGAGAGAAATAGGTCACTACGGAAATTGCAGAAGATAGGATAACGATTTGTCAGTAGTTGAGCATAATAATATTGAAATTCAATACCTTGTACGTGACTTAGTGTTAACTTCATTAAGATGTTGGTGTTGCTTTCTTAACGTTCAAGTTTCTGTTTGGGTTACTTGCTGTATTCAAATGGTCAAAACTTGACTGATAGGTACATACATATACACGGTAATGACAAGGTTGTCCGTATCGATGATATAAGCCTGCATAAACATTCGGGCTTATCAGTTAAATTGAAAATGAATCAATGTGTTCTGTTTATCGGACATCCGATGATTATTTGTCAACGTTACGATATTTTCTATGTACGTTTATTTTGTGTTGTGATTCTTGTAACAGCGTCTTGTTTATTTCACGGTCTACGTGTGGGTTGTGGGCCCACGCGCTTGTCTTCAATTCTCTTCACAATTTTCTGGTTTCAAAGAATTTACAAGTCCTTGGTTCATATCACAATGTGTTAAAGTATTAAACGTATTTGTACAGTGATTTCTGCAACTCCAAAATCAAAACGCTGTTGATATCATCTGTTGTTATGTCTAACGTGATAAAGTGCACGTAAGCAACTTCTCGCAATTTCATTGGAATATGATTATTTTAATCAGTCCTTACAGCCATTTATGACATTTTTTTTTCGCCGTGTTCGTGCGTTACAATACTTACACTAGAGGTGGTATAAATCACGCAGTATTCACGGAAATAATGTTTATCTGCAGGGCCTATTCTGATATTTGTCGCATAGTAATACGGGCGTGGACGACAGGGCGTGGGCGTCGGGAATGAGTTCATTGGACAGTCCCGGCATGCGGAACTGTTATTAGTTCATTTCATCTATTTACTGATTTCTACACTTACGTTGGAATGAATGTGTAATATTTAAAATTATGCCAACATGCTACTAAGAGCATGTAGTTCTAGTAACACGGTACTTGTAGCCCAGTAACCTAGGTTCCAACTACTGTCATTATATCAGCCGAAAGACGTCAACTACTGGATATGGGCCTCCCCCAATGGGGGGGGGAGGGTTTGCTATAATCGCGACGCTCGGGTTGGCGATCGCAGTGTAGCTGTTGAAATGTGCAGAGAATTCTGCTGCCCATTCTCTCGTGAGTCCCTAAGTCGCCTCTTAAGACACCCACGGGAAGCAACTACTGTACTGTACTTCAATATAGAATGTCGTGTCACTCAAAAATGCCCTTGCAGAAATATATGTAGCCCTCTATCAGACATATTGTCACATGTCACGGAATCGTCCCCTTTTCTAAGAAACACGTTTTATAGTCCGGAACAAACTTTACGACTGTCCTATGTAAACACAGCTTACCATCATATACTACCTTACGTTCAAGTTTCCACATTACCCTTCCGAGAATTTCACCCGTGCGGTTGCATTGAAGTAAGTGGATTGAGTGCTCCTAAGGCGGCTGTAACGAAACCATCAATGGATGCGCATTTATTCAATTGTGTCTTATTTGAACACGTTTTCTGTACAGCTGCCGGAGCGCAGTGTATTATATCCTGTACCAATTCCTCCCAGGATGTTGCGGCAAAATGAATGGTACTTACACTGCGGTTGATTTATGAATCGTTAATCCTTTCGTAAACGACTTACTGAAACGTAATGTGAGCTTTTAACATCGTTTGTAATGTATAATAGTCTTCAATTGGCAGGTAAAATGTTCTGCTAACTGAAATACGATATGAGCGCAGATTATCATTAAATGCACTCACACGTGTGAATAATGAGCTTACTTATCGTTCTGTTAATGACGGGCTCTATCGGAATATCCAATATTCTCATTTCAGGGACTTTATTCGTCCGTGCTGCACTGTATGTACTGTGTGTTCCCAGCTAAAACACTTGGAAGTGGTGACGGGCGGGCGTTTTGGGGGACTATCTTTATGTACTTTATACTAACTGTAACTTTGACGTTCAAAAAGTGCTGGCACTCAGCCTAATTTGAATAAATGACTTTTGATTTTGATTTTGTAGTACCTATACTCGATTGTATCCGAAGCAGAATTTCTCAAACACTTATGTAATTCATTATCGATTACCGATCGATTTGTAAGGTATGCTAAATTATCGATACCTACATTTAACGATTGCGCGTGCCTAACAAGCATGTTTGTTATGTACAGAGATCGGAATAGGTAGACTATATTTACCTAATGTTCGTGAAGGTAAGTAACATAGAGTTGATAATACCTCCTCTAAAATCCCGGAATCATAAACATGACGATTGTATCCCAGGATTTAAGAAATTGCACATTACTTATTGCGCTTTGAATACATTTGAACAAAATGATTATATTGAAGAATCTTATTATGTTTTTAGAGTTCCGTATCTACTAAAACTGTTAAATTAAAAAGCTTTGTTTTCGCACAACTCATTCTTCTTTTGATTCTTCAAATCAATCATTTGTAAATTGTAACTATACTCAAAGTCCAGTTCATGTTTTTATAATCCCGGGTATTCATTGTCATGATTCCATTTATGATTCTGGGATTTTACAGGAAGTATTATAAACTCTATGTGACTTACTTCCACGAACATTAGGTAAATATAGTCTACCTCTTCCGATCTCTGGTTATGTAACACTGCTGTATATTGGTAATGTTTGTGTAGCCCACGCTATACATATTGTTACTGACGTTTTCCAGATTAGATAGCGTTGACATCGCGGTTGTTTGCCCATGGTGGTCATGTTTGTGCAGCCTGAAGCGTAGGGCTGTTGACTGACACCGGACGAATTTAACCCCATTCGTCATACAATACTGAACCTTATCGTTCGATAACACGATCATAAATCAACACGCCGTAATAATCTCGTAGCCAACCAACCCGAACATTGTTTGTCGTGTTTGGTCCTACAGGTAAGACTTATTATGTACCACATGCGCAAATATTGCCATAATAAATACGTTTCCAGCACTCGAGGTATAATCTAACAGGCGATTCGTTGTCTCTAGAGGAGTAATATCGCTGTGATTTATAAGCACTATTAAATCCGTTTTCACCGTGAAGACAGTAAGAATCTGGTCCAATAAATTGGAAATCCAAGTGGATCTATAAAATTTTCCATTTGCCAAGTTCATAAAATCTGTCTTTATCATTGAGTACGAAGACGTGAGATGAGTGTAGGTGTTCATACAGCAGTAATTCGCTTTCTAGGTCAGTGCAGTAAGACCTGCTCGCTTCGTCTCTCATAGAGCTTGATGACTGCGGACTGCGGTCTGGCCTTAGACTGGGCCCTGAGCCAACATACTGAAGGAAACCAGACAGAATTCTTGAGAGTAAATTTTACGATTTAATTTTACGGATTACGCTCGTTTCTCAGGAAATTTTATTTCAGAACTTAACCTTGCTTCGTAACATCCATATAAATAAATATTTGGTGCAGAACGGTTGACTTTTATGGATTTTGATTTCCCAATTTCAAATTTGTTCTTGATATTGCATTCGGTGCAGAAACCTGATTCGATCAAATAAATGGGAGTACTTACCTAAAGTTTTGTTGACAATGTTGTTATTGACGAAGACGAGGCGTGGCGGCAGCGTGGCGTCGACGGCGCGGCGCCCGGCATTCTTGGCACGCCGTCAATGAGCATGCGCCCAATCATTTTACAAAGAAATTGTCGCCGGCTACGTCAAAGTTGGAAAAGTTCGCCGCTTTACGACACCCATAGTGTAATTCCGTAGTAGTTGTCGTGAAATTGGGTACGATATCGTCCCGACATACATAGGAGCATTGAACGCACACCGCACACTCGCTATTTTGTTTGCTTTTGAATCGTGGATTAATCATGCACTTTCCAACAGTGGCAAATAAAATTTGACGATTCTGCGAGTACAGTAATGCTGGTTACTTGTAAATGTTAAATCAGCCGGTCAAGTGCGAGTCGAGCTCTCACAGGAAGGGTTCCGTATCATCATCCGAAAAAATACGTTTCTTGTATGGGAGCTCCCTTTAACTTCTAATTTAATTTAATTTTTATTATTTGTTGTTATAGCGGTAATAATAAGAAATACACACACTGAAAATTTTCAACTGTCTACCAATTACGGTTCTTGAGATACAGCCCGCTGGCATACAGACGGACAGTCGAACGGACAGCGGAGGCTTAGTAATAGGGTTCCGTTGGTTACCCTTCGGGTACGGAATACTAACAAAAATTGTTTAAGTCTCGCTTGGCATTTGAAATCAATCGATCCCTATTATGGCCATAATTTTTAACAGCACCTATCTATGAATCTTTCAGCGAAGTAATTCAATTAAGCGATTCTTTTTCTTCGACTGATTTATGAGAGATGTCTCGCAATATTCCTATTAATTAATTAAGTAAATGGATTGTCTCGTGCATTAGTTAGACATATTGTACGAAGCGATTGATTAATACCTGTGAACCTTGTGATAATTAGCGATTGCATTGATTATTCCATCATGGGTTAGTGCATTCAATATGTTTTCAAGGTGCGTGGTTGCGTCAATACGATTATGACGTGAAAACTACGCGTGAGGTGATAATATATTCATTGCGTTTGCAATAAATTATGGTGCTGGTGTTGATTATTCGATTTCGCTTAAAAATTTAGGTCTGTAAATGAAATCAAGATTTTGGCGTTTTTGAAGGTAATTTGTTAGGGGTCGGCACAACACGCTTTCTTAAATACTTATTCTTCTCACGCTATGACACATCTATCATATAAAAATCGGAAGGGTTGCGAATCAATTAGTAAATCTTGAATAAATTATGATCAGCAGCGTTAGTGCGAGTTTTTTTAAAGTTATCTAACGCTATAGCGTAAACGTCAATTTGTAATGAAACTGAATAAGGCACCGTCTGGTGACAATAACGGGAAACCTTCATTTTCCATACAATTTAACACAAGCAAACGCGATCGAGTACGTTAAAAATCTCGCACTAAGCCCTCATATTAATGAAGTCGTTCCAGCCGGTGTACTAATACCTAACAAATACTCAAACACGTTCATAAAATGCAGATACATGTACCCTATCTCAATGCCACTTGTTTTGACATAATAGACTTCTTGCTTATCTTCTGAACAAAAACTATTGAAAACGTTATTACAGTCCATAAAATATACCTAATCCAGTTTTTGTATCAAACGTTCAATTAGTCGAAGTATAAGAGTGGTCTTATTTCTATTGATTTCAATAGGAAATATGCATGCAACTTTTTTATTTGCAAAATAAAATACTTAGTAAACAATTATGAAAGATTTTTTAAAATATCTTCGTTAGTGATGAAGTTATTAAGCTTCAAAGACAATTAGAAAGAGAAGTCCGATACAAACTGTGACGTCAAATACTATGACACCTATACAGCTGCCATAGAAAACAGCGTTTTCGCGAGAGGGAGCATTTGTTTAAAATAGTTATATCTGATTTGTGTTTCGGTCAATTCCGATTCGTTTTTCACTGTTAGTATTATTTTTTTGAATACTTCTAGATAAACTGTTTAGATAGTAAAAAAAAACATGCATATTCTCTGTTATCAAACCAATTATGGATCTTTTTTACTTATTTTATCCATGAAATAAAGGCTTTAAAATAAAGTTATTTTAACCGTTTCGCAACTGTACTCCAACTACGATTTTTTGCTGCGATTGTGAAACTTTGCATAGAGGAAACGTATGTCACAGGAAAAGGCTATAACTTTTTCAGAGCTCTGAAAAATAATGTGTATTAAAATCAGAGATCGGAATAGGTAGAGATCCCGGGATTTAAGAAATTACAAATTAGTTATTGCGCTTTGAATACATTTGAACAAAATTATTAAATATCTTATTACGTTTTTAGAGTACCTACGTACCTACTAAATCTGTTAAGTTAAATAGCTTTGTTTTCGCACAACTCTCTCTTTTGATTCTTCAAATTTATTATTTGTAACTATACTCAAAGTCCAGTTCATGTTTTTATAATCCTGGGTTTTAATTGTCATGATTCCATTTATGATTCTGGGATTTTACAGGTTTTATCAACTCTATGTTACTTACTTCCACGAACATTAGGTAAATATCGTCTACCTGTTCCGATCTCTGATTATGATACTGCGTTTCTACACTTCAGCCGGCAAATTGATTTATTCTTAACTCTTGGATCTCTATCCTAGTGTATTGATCAATATCCCAGTGAATAATCGCATGTGGGAGCTCCGGTACCGAGTCGATGGCAATCGCTGTATAATTGACATTTTAAATACCAGCAAAGCAGTGAATATGCTCTCTAGTTATATGTTACATGCTGTATAACATGTGATCAGTGTACAAAGCACATGAGAGGTAACTTAAGTTAATTAGAACGTGGAATTTTAGCTTATACCGTACACGCGAATAGCTAGTGCTGATGACATTCAACGCTCGTTTAATTCTGCCGGAGACGACGTCAATAAGCATGGTAGTACTGTTACTAGCATTGTGTAAGATGCATTTTGATGTCAGGGGGGCTACTCTCTAAGCCCGAAGCCCGTCTTTCGGGCTTTGTTGCGGGCGTATTCTAGTCCATATCACCTAACCATTTTAAGAATTAATGACAACACGATTTGACAGTGACTGTCAAATCGTGTTGTCATTCATTTTTAGTTCGGGTTCGGAACTATTCGTAAGTCCGTAGGTGATACGGAGTAGAATACGCCCGCACCTTATCCCGAAACTACGGACTTCGGGTTTAGAGAGTAGCCCCCCAGTGCCGTGTGATTATTGTACTGGCTCATGTACGGTGAATTGGCTTGCTAACTAGCCCCATGCCAGTCGAGCTTTAACCAGAGGATTGGCGTGACTGCGGCTTATAAACTTGAGTAATTAACCGCTATCCGCAACGCTTGTTACCCCTTCTCCCATGTTATTAATTAATACGTTTGCAATTATTATTTTAAATTTACAACTGCTAACTGTTTGAGCCCGGGTTTTGATGGTGAAACGGTTTACTATAATGCAAGCTGACGTCATGGCTCGGAACGTCATCGTGAATTATTCACTTATTACGGTTTATCTAATTATCGTAATGGGCGATTATTATTTATTCTTGTCCGAAGTGCTATCCCGCCCAGTTGCTGGGCAATTATAATGATGAATTATTTATCAGATAATGAATAGGTACCATCGCACTCAGACTTACAATAATTATTGTATTATTAAGGTCGTTAGGGCCTCACAGGGTTGTTCTACGGTCCCCTTTTGTTTTAAATTGATCCTTGTCAATTTATTTGATGTAATAGTCTGAGTTTATTTTTGTTTAACTGTAAGATTTAGTGTTGATTTAATTAATTATTTCTCTATTGAGTTTATGCAATGGGTGAAAATTAGGTACATGAACGAATGTTTTTTTTTAATATTTGTGTTTTTCGTCGTAATTAAATTTTCTTTGTTTGTTTCAGGTGTGACAATGAGAGAAAAAAGGGGTGGCGCAATGAGCAAAATGCAAAAGCTTAGAAAGCGCCTCTCCCTAAGCTTCGGCAGATTATGTAAGTGTTTTTGAGTGATTCATCCAAACGAAAAGATCCCTTCTCGAAGCTGGATTTCGGAAACGTGTGCCAATATCCGGCCCGATTCAGACTTCAGTTGGCGCTCATCCTTCAAGCACCCTATATCATATGGAAGTGATAGATAGAATTGAAAGAGTAGCAGACCGTGAATATTTCTTTCATATGTGAAATTCTCATATTAGTGATACCCACTCCTACTCCGCATTCCGTGTTCGTTGTTTGTTTCTATGTATACTCTATTTATATCGTAATAACGCCATTGTTATTTCTCAAACAGCCTAAAGCAAGCCACGTTTTTTTAAGATTATGAATTAATTTTAATATTTGCATATTTCTTGTTACTAAAATGTAGTTATTTTTTCAATATCTATACCTACTACTAACAATAAAGCTGAAGAGTTTGTTTGTTTGTTTGAACGCGCTAATCTCTGGAACTACCAGTCAGATTTGGAATATTATTTTTGTATATGATAGCCGCATTCATGAGGAATGCTATAAGCTACGGGAAATTCCTATGGGACCGAAAAAAAACGGGATATACGAAGTCGTGGGCAAAAGCTAGTAACACAATAACTGGATATTTATTTTCCTTACGCTTTAATAAAGTACTTAAAGTTAATTTGACGCTCGGTTAACAAAGAAGGACACCATAAGGATAGTAAACCCATGGGTGTGTAGCATGTGCTCCGAAATCGATCTGTCTGTCTGCGCGACAATGAAGGAAATGTCGCTTTAAAGGAGAACTAACTTTCTACGAAGATTGAGTACTTATCAAAACTTTAAGAAACCGAGATTAAATGTAATATATGTTGGAATCTGAAGGAGCTCGTGGCAAAATAATAACAGCCGCACGGGTCGATCTTCAAGGTTAAACAACGCTTGCCGACGTTGGTTTGTGGATGGGTGACCAAATAACATACCGAGACTCCGCCGTGCCTCGGAAAGCACGTTAAGCCGTCGGTCCCGGCTGTCAGTTGTAGTAGGCAGTCGTTACGGATAGTCAGAAGCCAGAAAATCTGACACCAGTCTTACCAATGAGGACCGTGTTACCCAGTTAATGGGTTGTGGAGGTCTGGTAGGCAGCCGCTCCACGTAAAATACTGGTGGAAAAGGCTAGGCAGATGATGATTTGTTGGAATCTATAGGTCCTTTATTAATAAAGGTTAGGTTAGAAAGAGGAATTGGAGAGGAAATGGAAAGTGTGAATTTTGTAAGTTAGTTTCCTTGTATGAGTTGTATGTAATGATGAGGATAATCTCCTTTTGAATAGTACATTATACCTGATGAAAAAAGGTTATCGATATAATAATTATGTCACCGGAAAATAAGATTATAAAATATTGCGTGAAATTGTAAACTATTTTGCTTATTCAGACACGGATTTAGTGGAAACTATTGAATTTCGATGGGATTTATTGTTTACAAAACGATTTTTTTCATAATATATCGAAACTGATTTATTTATTTATTATAATCTTACGCTTTCTGCAATTTTCCGGTGACATATATAAAACTCTTGCGTTACTGAGTGACTGACAGACAACGCGCAGCCGAAACTACTTAAATTGCTGAAAGCTGAAATTCGGCATGTAGGTTCTTTGGAGAGTGTAGAGGAGGATTTCCCGAAATTCCTACGGGAACGGGAAAAAACGGGATATGTACGTACGAAGTCGCGGTTACCTCTTCACGCTTAAACCGCCGAACCGATTTGGATGAAATTTCGTATAGAGATAGTTTGAGTCCCGGGAAAGGACATAGGATAGTTTACCCGGGAGTATGTTCTCTTGGGATAATTTTCGACGTCCACGCTGGCGGTGCCGCGGGCGGCAGCTAGGGCAAAGCGAGGGCGAGTTGCTAATGTAGTGTTAAATACCTAATAGTTGAGTAGATATAAGTCTGACGTGATGAATCTTAAAGTTTCCGCTTCTAAAAATTAGGATGGCGCCGCAAGGATTACAAAAAAAAAACACGCTAATGAGACATTAGTACTCCAGTGTTAACGATCCTTCTTTCAAGAAACTAAAACACGAGTCAGCGTTCATGAGAACTGATTCCAGTTGCTTTCTAAAACTAGGTCCCACAGTACAATTATCCCAGTAAAAGCTATACATAGAATTCTTAATTATACTAGTTAATTCTACGGATCGGCTTGTAATTAAAAAGCTAGGGAGTTCCACAGCTATGGATATTGATTGGAGGTAGTTAGCGCCACCTGGCGGGAACTGGCTTGTATTACCGGTGTAACGTGTCTTTGAGATCTCAAACATTCATCACACGGGTTGAAATCAATTAAGTATTTTAACTCAACCGGTAGACGATGCAAATAGAATACACTGCCTTGAATTATCACGGAAATTCGTCATATTGTAGGTAATTGATTTATTGACGTGATGAGGTTTTAAAGTGAAAACTGTGTTAGTCATTTATTGTAAAAATCAATTATTGTTAAAGTCACTCATTACCAGATATCGGAATAGGTAGACTATATTTACCTAATGTTCGTGGAAGTAAGTAACATAGAGTTGATAATACCTCCTGTAAAATCCCGGAATCATAAATTGAATAATGATAATTTTAACCCGGGATTATAAAAACATGAACTGGACTTTGAGTGTACAAATGATTGATTTGAAGAATCAAAAGAAGAAAGAGTTGTGCGAAAACAAAGCTATTTAATTAACAGTTTTAGTAGTACGGAACTCTAAAAATATAATAAGATTCTTCAATATAATAATTTTGTTCAAATGTATTCAAAGCGCAATAAGTAATTTTTAATTTCTTAAATCCTGGGATACAATCGTCATGTTTATGATTCCATCCAGTCGTTTCGGAGATTAGCCGGAACAAACAGACAAACATGTTTTTAAGTATAGGAAAACGTGTAAATATTCATAGGCATTTAATAACTTGTCATTACAACAGATACTTCAATTTTATTCTTTTGAATACACAGATGACACGACATTAAGGCATCACAATACTGACAAAGTTGGTAACGATGCCGACGATAGCGAAAGAAAATACTCAAAAAAAGAAACATATTAGACTGAAAAGTCATTTAAATTTTTCTATAGGTTTTACCACTACTTTAGTCATCAAAAATCTCTTTATATCACACAGATTTGTTTGGGTTTTCACAGATTTCTTTATCATTTTTCAAAAATCATTTGTATCATCGTTGCTTGTAAAAAATACTACAGCCAATTGTGTCCTAGGAATTCCCCGTAAAATTGTATCAGTGTCGACTCAATGGATATACAAGCGGGCGTCACTCCGCACCGATTAGCACAGATTAACTATTTATAGACTCGGATAAGATACGGCGAGTTACATCTACATCTCGTACGCATTACCGTTTAGTTATCTCTGCGGGCTGTACCAAGTAGGTCTACACTGCTTCGCGCGTGAGAAAACATTTTCTTTTATTTTTCTGAAAGTATTCTGAACTTTTTGAATTTATTTTCATTTTTTTTTTTCGTTTCTGTATTGTAAAGTTTTTGGTTTCAAGAACCTTATAACTTTTTTGTGCATCCTTGTTTGTAAATGTGAAGACATTGTGAAGTTTACCAGAAGACGGCAACTTAAAGAAAAAGAGTAAGTATAAAATACCATTTTATCAAACACCGCATAGATGTTAGGACCCGAGAGAAATGGCGGGACGGGTTCAATTCCTTCGTGAATTATTGAAATTTAAAAAGTTAGGATTTAAAAAAAGAACGATTTTTTTTACATATTTACGGTTTGCGTTGGCGCCAAAGTGTTTACTGCAGTGATTCAGTGCATAGTAAAGATAAGGTGTTTTATTATTATTGTTGATAACGCTACTCAATAAAAGTATCTTGTTTAAGTAATAAATAGGTGCTGCATTTTATTGCCACTTAAATTAATAACGCGAACGGTATTCGTTGAGCACAAAAGATACTTGATTGAACAGGCGCAAACTTTTTAATTTCTGCTGTCAAGAAAAATTGCTAAGGAAAGATGCTAAGGAAAATTACATGAAAAAATCTCGAACGAAAAATATCTTTCAAATGGGCACCAAGTTATCTTATTTAGCGGCTGTTAAAAATAGCGTTTTAACAAGCGCTAATTAAATAAGCTTCGGTGACAGCCTGCTTAGGTAAATATGACCGCGTGACGGGATAATTAACGTTATTTCGAGAACGTTAAAAATAACCCCTAATGACACTAATGCGGCCAATTACAGAGCGGTATAAAACGTATAGTCATGAGTTTAGTTCGTGAACAACCGATCGGTTTACGTAAATTAATCGTACACAATAACGTCTATTTATATCGTTGGTGACGGTATTACAAATGTTTTGTCACTCCGAATATAAACAACAAACAAATTTAGAAAGAAGTATGTTGATGATATTCATATTTTCAGAAAGGTTAACAAATTAATGTAAATTACCAGCTGAAAGCGTTCGCTGTACCTATCTGATTTTCATGTTACTTTATAATGGAAATCAGAGGGCCAATTCAACTCATTCTTAGGGTTCCGTACCCAAAGGGTAAAAACGGGACCCTATTACTAAGACTCCAATGTCCGTCTGTCTGTCTATCATCAGGCTGTATCTCATGAACCGTGATAGCTAGACAGTTGAAATTTTGACAGATGATGTATTTCTGTTGCCGCCATTAGTAGTTCCCTATACTAATAACTACCTACATTAACACCTGTTAACATAAGGGAATACAGTTATATCAATCCCGTAAACACTACTTATTCGTTATTCATCAAATTAAACAACAAAAGTCATACTACAATGAAGCATGTCATCGTTCATTAGCTTTCGTTTTACAAAACCGACGAAGCGCAACTCCAGCTTTGTATTTTCTCGTTTGCTTCTATTTCCATAGCAGGATGAACACAATAGCTATCATTTGGTACACTTGTTCTCATCTGTACTTCTATACTAATATTATAAAGAGGTTAAGTTTGTGAGTCTGTAGGTCTTTTTTTTTCAAATGACTTCTTCCGCTCTGGGCGGAGCGGAAGGGCGTGTCAGACTCTTACTGACTAAAACCCATCCGTGTTCCTTCTAAAGCCCTTTGCGTTCCAGGGCCGCGGTGACTCTTTCGAACAAATTCCGCAACCCTGGCAGGCTCTGGCCCTAGTGGGCCCCGTCTTTTATGCTGACATCTCTTTGAGGCGCGCGTGAAACACAACGCGCCATCGACCCGGGCCTGGTGGTGATCGGACGGCGAGCCACCCAATGCTCGCCGTCCGCAGGCCCGCGCCTACGGTGGCCGGGGATCGCCCTGCGACTCCCGACGCCCGGGGCGTCTTCTCCTGTTGCGGCGGTTGGGGCGAAGGCCTTGCCTTTCCCTCGCGCGGCCCGCCTCCTCCTTCGCTAGCATTACTGTTTCGCAGGAGGTGAATCTCTAGGTCTACTAAACCGATTTTGTAAATTATTTTTGTATGTGTTATCCACATTTATGAGGAATGCTATAGGCTATAGGGGAACGGGAAATTCCTACGGGAAAAAACGGGATATACGCGTACGAAGTCGCGGGCAACAGCTAGTATATGAGTAAATAAATAAACGGCAAGCTCACCTAGCGTGGGCGAGTTTCTTAGATGCTCGCATGCAATCTGCGATGCAAATAAACATCTTCGATCACCCACGCCACTTTATAAGCATGTTCGTGCAGTAATTCGATTCGATCGTTCGTAAGTACTTGTATTAACTGTACAGCATGGAAAACACTTTGCATAATATGTAAACATAATGCTGCCTGTCAAGTTTCGTAAAGAATAGATTACACGTAAGGTACGAAACACCCCAACTTCCTAACTTGTCATTAGGGTAGCGTTGAATGGCTTAGATATTGTAAGGCGACAGTCGATAAAATCGAGTTCAGTGCCGAAATTGTCAGCTCTATCCATATCTACTGAAGCTGCCATACCCTAATTTTATTCTTATCCCAAAGTGATGCTCGTAACTTCATCAACTTTGCTGTTTGTTTGCTTATGATGGAGCGTAATATCCTGGGAGTTCGAATTTCGGACCGTGTAAAGAACACAGTACTGCGCGCCAAAACTAAAATCACATATATATACGCAGAAAGATTCTTGTCATAAGTGGGATTGGACCGGACATTTCTTCAGTATGTCAGATGAGCTGTGAGTTAAAAGAACCACTAATTGGGTACCTTTCAAAGCTAGGCGATATCGTGGTAGACCAAAACGAAGCTGGAGAGACGAACTCGACTCTTACCTAAAGGATTGGCCCGCAATGGCAGAAGACAGACGTGTGTGAAAAAACTATTTAACAAAAAAATGCAACAGACTTACACTTTTTTTTTATTTTTTTATATTTGGAAGTCGGTGGTATTTTTTTGTTAAAAAGTTTTTTAGTTTTCACTTTTTAGTGGCACCCTCACACCTAACAACACCCATGGAAAGTCACAGGAAAGCAAAATACGCAATTTCGTTTACTTGGATGACATATTTTTTCCAGACAATTTTGATTTAAAAAATCTACTGAACCTATTTTGATGAAATTTCTATGGGACCAATCGAAAAGTATATCTTTTCAGATAAATAAAAAATCAAATTGATTCAAAATGACGGGAGTTATGGGCCTCCTCCTTTTTTTGAAGTCGGTTAGAAAGGGAGAGGGAGGCCTTTGCCCAGCAATGGGACATAACGGGCTAGATTAGATTGCTTAAGATTAGAAACAGTTGATTCATCTTTGTTTGTATTTCTTTCATCATCGGGAAGTAAGTATGTAAATCTAATGAGTGTGTAATGATTTATCGTTATCCTTATAGGGCTGGCTAAGATTGTGTCAGTCGTAATGAATGCCGTATTCATTTGAACCTTTGGATCATAATAGACACTTATTCATTCCATGACTTATCGAATTTGCTATGGAAATGATTCACTGCTTCGTTATGTTATGTTGCACCTATGAAAAGTATAATATTTTCAAATTCCTAAAAGATTTCAGTAAGTCTTCCAAGAATACATGTAGCTCCGTACCTTTTTCCAAGAATTTCCCAAGTGAACCCGTACGGGCTTCTAGTGTTACATAAGTACACGATCATTACTCGGATATCGGAGTACTGAAGTGCTGAAACCTTGTTATGAAACTCTCCTGGTATTTTTAGATCCTCACTTTTGCTGTGCGTAGTTTAATGCACTATGGTTCGTCTTTTGATGTTTCTAGAGTTTACCTTAACATTGATGCTTTCGTATTCCAATATTAGGGGAAATGAATCTTTTACTCAGCTCTCGTTATTAAACATTGAGACAAGTAACTGGAAAGTTGCCACAGTTGATTTTGTCTCAATGTTTGAGTTAAAACCAAAGTTTCTTTGTTCGTCGAGAGTTGTTTAAGTCACTTTAGTGTTTGGAACGGCACTAGCCTTTTCAACGGTTGGCCTAATATTGTTATAAATGGCTGGGGTTTTCCGACTTATCCACCTTCAGTTTTTCATCAAATAAACCTTAAGTTCACGTAGATTAACAGTGGGTAATCTTTTCACAACACAATCTGTTTTGTTTTTCCTCAAACCCTGCCATTCTTTAAATATGAAGTCGTTTTCCTCAAAGGGCCATTTAGCCCCCAAGAGATTTAAACATCAGAAGAAGTCTTTATCTAAAAAAACCATTAAAGGTATTTGGAATACCACTGTACATGCCTTTGTAAACTGGTTTCACGTTTTAATATTTAAGACGTTTCAGGCATTCTTTTACAAGAAGTTCGGTTTATATTAACATGGTTAATTAAAAATTGTTGCTGTGCAGTTTATATTTTCTGCAGTCATTATTTCGACAATGTACACTGGCTGCATAATGATTAGCTCGATAGATTAGTGTCTGGTAATATATCTATATAGCTGTGCGTTTGTATTGTACCTATAGGTAAGAGACCCACAGCTGTGAAAATATTGAAGATATTTCACATACCTACAATTACTAGTGCGATACGATCTACATTTAGACGAATATGTGTTGTCTGTTTAGGGAAGTGTGAAGTGTCATTATTATTACTTCCTTTTACAGTATGATTAACAATCTCAGTGACCAATTCTAAGTTCTAGTAATCATTTGTGTTATCTAACGTCGATCCTATACATATTTAGTGTTCGTTATCGGTGTTTCAGTAATTTTCTTATTATTCTTTAATGAAATTCTGTTTCTTCGATGTGCTCGTTCTGATTACAAGTGTTAATTAAAAATATATGTTTGTATTTGCTTGACATGGAAGCTAGTACATCAGCATCAAATTGTTTCCATTCGCCTTCCTAGCATGCTTAATATAGAAACTGATCGTTTCTGAAAATCGATGGAAATAGGTCGTTCGCCACTTAGCAGTTAGTTAATTATGGTTTCCAGCGTACCATTCGTCCATTACTTCATTTGGCAGTTTCTCAACTGCCAACGTTATGTTACAAATGATGGTATCTGATGTTTCAAACTACCCGTGGCTGTTATATCTGGCCTTCGTCGGTTTGTTTATTTATAACACAGGTACAAATGTTGAAGTTCGTATCGATATTTTGTACCTTCTCTATTTTTAGTTTGGATAACTTTCAATTTTTCTTCGACGATTGTTATTCTGTAAAGGTCAACATTGTGCATACTGTAGGTATACAGCATGATTGGTTTAACATTTCGGTTAAACGTGACCTTAATAGAACTTTGCCGTTCCGTTAATATTTTTTTCTTCTGTGTCCTTTTGTCTTTCAAGTCCACGTTGTTATAATACTGCTTCAATGTAAATAAGGTGGGTATCTAAGTCAATTTACGTATATTTTTGTTAAACAAACAATTTTTGTGTCTATTGTTGAGATTGCCTTAACTTTGCACGACCTTTCCTAATATTTCGTTCCGTTTTTTGCCTTGTATTGTCCTAAATTGGTCTTATTTACTGTTTTTATTATTATTCTTACATTACGGTATTGTTGCCAACAATAAAGAAACATTTATTACAATCATGATCTTTCTAAGGAAGATTTACGAGGGTTGTTATTCCTTTAAAACGTCCGTGTCCTATTTTGATAATGGATAAGTCAAGCTATCAAAATAAACTAAAATAATGAATGTAAATTCCGAGTAATGTTAATGCTGTGAAACAAATTAACCTTTGTTTATCCTTTCAGGGGCCATTAGCGTAATACATAGTTTGCTGTGAGCATCAGCAATCATACAAAAATTACATTCTAACTTATCATGCAGACTGTTAAATTAATAATCTTCACGAATATCAATTTACTCTACCAATAAGTATTTGTTTCCACACAATATAAAAATCTCTGAGCCCTTGCAGACAAAGGACACTCCTACAATTTGGTATTCATATCACCAATCATTCCAATCATTGTTTCATTTAAATATAAACTATTTTATATTCAGCTTCCAAAAACAGATTCATGTAATAGATCAATGATCACAGATTAGGCAACCATTGGCTAGCCTCGGCCCTCCCTTATCAGTCACAGTACCAACAGAGCAGTGACACGGTTGATCGCATATGATGACGCGACGCAGGAAGTTGACTGTGGACCGTTCAACTATTCAAGTACGAATTTGTTAATGGTCGGTACCAAATCAGTGGGCGAGGGATCAGTACCAAAGGTATCAACACATTAATATATACATAGTATTAAAGCTAATGCAGAATCCTCGAATGAAAAAATCGGTAGCCGAAGAGCTATTATGGACGAACAACGGTCAGACGAGCGGGTTACATAGGACGATTCCCTCTTTTGCGGAAATCCATCAATTAAAGAAGATTTTCAAAATATGCGTGAAGTTTTTACTCTTTACGAAATAGACCTTCTGACTGTAATCATGGACCGGATCATTGATTTAGTGGCAGCTATTTTCTGTGTAGTGGTTATTGAATATTTTAGTAAGCAATTCCTTGTCATCAAGGTTTTCATTATAGAATTTTCCGGTGTCTTATTACTGTCCATTATAAGCCGGCTATATCATTAACGATGGTTCATCTGCTCCTAATGTTCTAATATCAATACCAATATTATCATCACTATCCGTAAAATCGCCACTGATGGACTATGGATCTAATTATGGTGTACGTAAACGACGTCGTCTTACACCGCAAAAATGATCGTAAGTACTGACACAGTTGTTTATTGGTTTCCATCGTCTTCTTGGTCAATAACAGTGGTCTCATTTTCAGCGTAGAACTCTTGAAGTATTTCTTAAAGCTTAACTCCGTCTTATTCTTTATCCAACTTTACTTAAAAAAAAACAGTGAGTATACTCAAATGAGACAAATATTTCAAAAATATGATTGGCTAAATCCTTCCGTTGTGATCAGCTGCGCAGTCGGTCAGCAGTCATTAAAATGATAACACAAACAGCATTGTGGCATGTTTTTTACGGAATTCAGTTTCGCAGAACACAAACCATACCGATACAGTTGATAACCAAACCATGCATTGTTGATGAATGTTATCGACATTCAATTAAAATAAATGTTGACACGCTTTTTTACATTGCGAGCTGAATGATAACATGGCTTGTTATGGCAGTTTAGCTTTATATTTTTACAAAAATGGCCAGGTTGTCTCACTAAACAGCCATCGAGTTAAAGATTTTGAAAATGTAGTTGGTACATTTTAGATGAAATTGGTTATTGCTGCATTAGCTGTCGATTATTCAGTTTCAATAACAATAACACTGGAATGCTCACAAACGCAATATACTCAACTGAGATTTGAAACATTGAGATTGTCCATTACATAACAAAACGACCTGATTTTAAATGTTTACAAGCTTCACCGATTGTTTACGTACTGTTACTCGCCGGTTACTATTCCGTCAATGTTTTTCAGCTGTCGCATGTTATTTACACATAACATTATTAAACGCCAGCTAGCTTCCAGTTCCTGCTGTTTGAACAGTGGTGCGCTCACAATTTATATATTTGACGAAAAAATAAACGGTTTGCTAAGTAACTAATAGTTGTTGAATATCAATGTTGTTTGCTTTACTAATTGTTTGATGGTTACATTTGTCACGTTAATCTATTTGCTAATGTTTATGTGATAGTTCTGTTGTAAGTTATTTATGAGGGTGGTATCTTTATACAACTTGTCGTTCAACTCATTCTAATTTAAGCAGATTGGAATGAGTTCGCGAAAACAGTGCCAGTAGTGCCGATCGATTGTGCTAAATTAATTGGCGGTCCATTGTTAAAATACACGCTGTAATGTAAAATTCTAATCTCGTAACGAGTTCTCTATTTATATTCTTTTAGCCGCTGTTTCGCCATGGCTATTGTTTGTAAACTGACAGTTATTAACAACTTAACGTTTATGTTGTCGTAAACAGCAATATAGTACCAACAGCAAAACTAGGCGACAACCACGTATGAATCAGAGAGGTTATGTAATGTAAGGCTCGATCGCATCACGACTGCCTACACTGATCCACACACTCGGTTAAGAAACAACATCATAAAATATTATATATTTCCCAAAATAAAATGTTACGAGCATAGCATACAACAAAAATATTACCGAAATTTTTATGTGATTGCAATCTTTGACATGAAAAATTTACTGCACTTCTTACTTTACATGTGTATCGAATGATTTACCAATTTTACCATAGCAGTTCGCCAGGAAATAAATGAGACTTCGCATTGCGTTACATATTTAAGTACTGACGTACAAACAACCTCTTTAATATTTATGGTGTCTTTCGAGTCGATTTCGTATACGCATTTCGCTCTGTCTCCTGCTTCCTTCATATCGAATTTACATGCAACTACATTAGTTTTGTTGTTGTCGTTTTGTCAATGGCGTGATTCTGTGTTCGGAACGTGTTCAGCCCACTGAGTAATAACGGAAGCGTTGTAGTGGGAGCGACCTTCGAGTCGTGAATCAGCCGTGCGACGTTACTACTAGACCCGGCTGCACCATAAACGGAGACAAAAGAGTACTTCGGGGCACTTCGGACCCGCCTGTCAGTGACAATAGCTAGCTGTGAAGAATTAATTATACGAAGAACATGTTAATTTATTCAAATTATTACAGTTAGGTATTTTAAGTAGTGTGAACATTTCTCGTCATATCAATTGAAAGACAGTTCCCAGCTTTAATAGGGCCTTCAATATAATCGGGCCTTATGCTATCAAAATGAATTGTCATGACATATAATAAAATTGCCGAAAAGTAGCGACGAAGTGTCGAATAGCCAGCTTCCGGTGTGCGTGACGGGGGTTCAACATCTCCATTATCTGGTCGTTGATTGATAGCAGACTTCCGCGCGGTCCATTGATAATAGTTATTTGCCCTATTTGCCCTACGTGCTCGACGGAGCCACGTCGCCGGTGGACACCTACTCGCATTATTAGTTCCTTGACACCATGTATCGGATTGCTTCTATTTCCAGTATTTGTAATCGTAGATGTTTCCTTAAACATCGTTCGTTACTTCGACGTCGACATTTTAATTGTTAAGATAACTGTTTAAATTTTAATGCACGTTCACACCGACAGTAGTTTAGTTCCAAGGCAATAATTTAAAAGGGAAACGTTTCACTATGTCGTAATAATGTTCTTCGTCTATTATATCACAATATGCGGGTATATGTATTGAGTCACTCGACCGCACAGGAACTGTATTGTGTTCCCTGCATCACAACCGCGAAGCCTGGACGAACGGCCTTTTGTCGACCCGCGCTATTGTCTTCAACCTATTCAGATACTTTTGTAAAGGCGTCTGCTGTATTTTTTACTTTTTAGCATTTCATGACGGTTCAGCTTCGCTTGTTAATTTCCTAGTCAAAGTACAATGCGTTACGACAGCGTGTTCAATTCCCTGCAATTGTTAAGAAGTGGTTGTGTCCCTAATGCTACATTAATAGTGATACTTGCCCACTTGAGAGTGTTTTCGTCTTTATTGAGTCAATTGTCTGTTGCTCAACTGTCGGTCATTACGTAAGCACCTTGTAATATCTTGTGCGTAGGGTTCGATGCACTGACATCATTTTTGATGATCAAACCGTTACGATGCTCTTCATTGCAATTATCTTGAATAATGGTCTTGATACACAAATGAATGATATTCAGAGAGCTATCTTTATGAATTGTGATATGTTAGCAAGCATTTCTGTCAATAATATCAAAATGTAATGCACAGTCGATTTGAATCAAGTAACAGGCAACAGGTCATACGCAGTGTTTATATCTTGTAACTTGTTATTGGCTCGCACGATAACAAAGCGCAATCGCTAAGTGATCGCCGCTGGCCAGCGGAATTTATTGCTTCCATAACTTACTCAGTTTACTCTTGAATTATCGTTACTTGATTTATTACTTCTATAATTTTCCACAAATAGTTAACCTTTGCTATGATCGTAATATTCTGCGTCGATTTCATCTTATTGAGTTCATTGTACTTGTCTTCTTGTTTTGCTCTAGCGCTATTTGCTTGGCAAATCATCAACACAGGACAAAATTAGCTTCGAATCAAATTGTCTGTCATTGCTGCATTTCTGGGTTTGTTATTCAAATGTAAGAGGCAATTATGAGCGTGTCTTTGATGAAATTAACTTCGTGGACGAAGTTCTGTGTGATCGCAGCAAACTGCCATCTGTCAGTACGTTTTAATTTGGTGAGTCATGTTCGTCTGCTTCAGTAATAGCGTCTGTTTGCTCCGAGTGTCCCCACCCATCATCGAGCCGATTGTTTGGCCTGAATTGTTTTAGCCGGGTTAATGACTGTCCCTGACTTCTTACGCGCATCTTTCTCGGGAAAGTTGATTAGTTTCTCGACAAAAATTGTTGTCACGCATGTCATTAAACTTCTTATGACTATCAGTCATCAAATTTGTTTGTCAGTTAATTGTACAAAATTTACATATTATTTACTGTTTTCGTTTTTGTCGTTGTCGAGCGTTGAAATAAATTCAGGCGTTATTTTATTGGAAAAGCAAATACTACGAACAATTTTTAATCTTCCATAGTCTCTGCAAAAGGAATATCAAACATATTCCAATAAGCAAATTCAATACACGTCTAGATATCAATATCAAGGAGACGAGTTTCTGAATCACTGGAGCGTGGTTTCCATGTAATATATTGAACTATGCGAAGGTAAGGTCCACATGCCACACGGGCCAGTGTGGCTACCCTTAACCGTCGATCACACAAGAAAAGCTGCAGGTTTACGAGCGCACTGCACTTTATACTCAACCATAACCAACCATCTGATAACACGGCAGTGTGTTAGTCAAGCTCGTAAAGCTATGTATAGTAGAATATAACACGAACAAATTCGAGCAACTCTCGACCCCGATTTCGGGATTGTCCCATATTAAAAGTTGTTCGTAAAGATGAGTACAATTCAAGTTCAAATATTTGACAAACATTTTTTGCGTGCTTTTCCTAGTTTTTTTTTTCGGTTTCATTATGAAATTATGATGAACAAAGTGAAGCTACATTGTCCACACGCCCTTATCTGACCTTTTGCTCAATCGATATTACCCTCTTCTGTAGGTGTTCAAGGCAAAACAAAATTAAATTCCATAGACATTGTAAAAATACCTCAATCCATCGTTCGGTAGGCGCAAGCATCAAGACAAACCATGTCCACCTATCTATCTGCCTATCTTATCTTACTGTTTGCATGTAAGACGGGTAATTGTTTGTCCAATTAAATTCCTGTTTTCTTAAAGATATCCCTTAAACAAATATTTGCTCTCTGCGAAACTTAAAAATATATTTTCTACGAAAACGAATCTGTCGCAACACATGCTCCATTTCCGGATGTAAAATTGTTCTTCAGTTAAGTAGCAAAATTTAAATTGTGCTCCGCGTTATTGTAACGTGCAATTTGCCTACATCAACAACATTTGACAACATGAAATTTAATTATGGTAATCATATGAATCCCATGTAAATTGGTCCACTTACCCAAACTCACACTTGTGCTAGATAAGCCGTGCCGGTCGCTTATAGTCGTACGGGTGGCGTTTGTGTGAAGTTTAACCTTTTCGTCTGCGACATTGGGTCCCCCACCCTTCCTGGGAAATAGGTCGGCTACATTACGTAATGGATTTTAGTATTGCCACAAGCTACTTGAGGGATGCTTTAGGGGTGTATACTTAGACCAGTTTTATTTATGTGACGTATGGAATGTGTTCAGATATGGAAAGTGAGCTTTTCCGTGACATACTTCTTCTTCCTTCATTTCGCTGAGTTTTGGTGCTTTGATATTTAATGTTTGTTTATTTTTATGAATATTTTGAGTAGAGCTTACTGGACTTTGCATAACCTTTCAATCGTAGTAGGGTAGGAGCACACAATTATTTACCAGAAAATTGGCACTCTACAATTTTAAACGCAATGTAAGGACATTGCTTTAATCTCTAGTATAAGTACCCCAGCGATAAATTCTACCAATAGTAGTGACCGCAAACAAAATGTTGTACAATCAGCTTATCACCGTTACCCTAACACGAGAAACTCCCAATTGACTTTTTATCGTCCGACATTTACTTTGTCGTGTTATTGTTGTTTGTTGACGCTTATTTTCTGAATAGCCCCCAATCTTATCGAGTAGACGAGTCCGTGGAAGGGTTCTTTAGGGCATCCTCCCAATTGCGCAGGGAGTTCGTTTAAAAAAGGGGAAAATAGAACGGTCGAAATGTTTTTGTTCCATCATGGGGCTTATCTACTTTGTACCCGTCAAGGTTGAGGTCTTATCGGTTTTCTATCGAAAACGAAATGTTTGAAATAATCATGATTGATTCCACAGTAACATCTTCATCTACATTTAATTTAGATGTGAAAATAAAGAAATCGTACTTGAAACAAGTCACTTTCCCGTAACTGATGTCTCAGGTCAGTCAGAGGCATCCAACTGTTTAGTGCGTAGGAAAGGGAAAAACTATCAAGAGCTATTAAACTTTCCATTTTTATTACTACTACAAAACTAAACATAGCAACCATTAAGAGAGATCTGGCACCGATGATAAAGCTTTTATTTTAGTAAAAAAAAGTTAAAAGTCATTGAAACAATGGTAAGATCGTTTATAAATGATAGTAAAAATACGCATGTTAACGATTAGTGTCTGCCTTCCAACGTCACAACAAGGTACTAAATAATTAGTTACAAAAACGACAATGCGGACGCACTTAGCACGTCAGAGTTATGGGAAAATATTTGTAATGGCGGTAAGTGAGCCGTCACACTCCAGATAGAGTACGGCAAACAGGTCTAGTCTACCTAGATGTTAGCGTGACCTACATCGCCGGTGACGGGGAAAGCGCGCGAAATGTCGCCCCCCGCCTTTTCGTGCCACCCAATTGTGATGCCGCAAGCCGTTAAACGTCTGAGCTAATTTTGTTAACATTTTCCGACGCCATGACCCGTAAAAATACTGGGCGCTTTTGTTTCAGTATTATTAGAATATTTATTAGACCTTGCCACGTTTACCTTGTGGTCGCAAAGGCTACAGCTGCATTAGAGGTCCTGATTGATGATTCTCGGATCGGATAGTGTTATTGGTTTTTACCATCTGGAATTTCTTAGTAGCCCAGAATCTGGGTTTGTGCCAGGTTGATGGCATTAGGCTCGCCCCTAATTACACGGTTCTTATAGTAGCTAGCGTAATGTGGGTGTACTAAAGGCAGGAATAACTCTGCTGGCATAGCTTTAGTTATTAGACTTTGATAATAGTGATCGTCAAAATAGCGCTACTAAGGTATTTGGTATTTCCACGGTGAATAGCGTGAAAGAAAATGCAGTTACCGTTGTTTATTTTCCGTGAAGTTCGTAAAATTCTGAAACACGGGATTATTAGTTCGTGAGTAATGCTTGCTATTTCTTCCTGTTTATATACCGCTACAACGACCTCTATTAGTTACTAGCTGTGCTCTGCAGTTTCACCCGCCGTTTTCAGATTTTTCTTTTTGCTTGGCTCCTAAGGGTTGTAGCGTAATTTTTCTTCTATAAGGGATACAACAGAAAAAGAATTATCCAATTTAGTGTAGTCGTTCTGAAGTTATGCACACATAAATTTCGGCGATTTATTTTATATATGTACATTGATGACTACATATCTGCGGTCTGCCAGCGTTGATTCCGTGTCCCTATAACTGTACACTTGTACTTGAGTTCGCGTTTACACCGAATTTTACCAACCTTAAAATCATCGGCACATTTTGGAACAGAATATTTAGTTTTATTACGCAGGTATTGATATTTGAAAAGTCTCTCATCTTGATTGATCTCATTTCTCTCATTTTGATTGGCGTTTACCATCATTTAGTGATTTCTAAAGTCGTATACCCTATTTGTACAATATCAGAAGTTATAACCCTACAATCGGAGTTCTTGTTTTCCAAACAAACAATGTTGTCAACTAAGGCACAATCAACACAGGGAATTGTAAGGTAGATCACCAAATCGTTGCTATCGATCCGATCGGAAATTCGCGATAAGCCGTCGCCGCTGAAAGCGACGCTGACCGCAGGGGTCGCGACTACAACCCTCGTCAACTTTGACATCCTGTCGTACGACTTCGGGTAATCCAGCCTATAGCAAACGGGATGGATTTTATTGTTCCATTTGATTTGTATTGTATTATTCAGTATTATTCACTTTTAAATCAAATTTCCATGAAGTGTCAATTAAATGACTGATTTCACTTGAAATGTTATCGATGTCCCTCATACGTTTAATATTAATATACCCAGGTCTGATGTTGATAATTCGATTGAGCTTCTTCATAAGGGTCGCTTTGTTCCTATTGATGAAATGCAGGAATGTATGTATCTAGTATTCTATGTCTTCGTGAGTATCATTATTATGCTCTTAAATCCCATTGTCTTTTAATCTAATCTATGTGTCATCTACTTAAGTATCACTCTGCTTATCTAATAAGCAATCAACTATTACATTAGTTTACGTAATTTCAAGGTAGGATTAATTCCTTGAAGAATGACAGATAGAGTTGGTACGTGTATGACTTTATATCGTTCTTGGCCATATGGATATCGTCTAAATGTGATATCGATGAAACTGAACAGAATCCCGATCTAACGATTAGATGTATTGCAAATCTGACATGCGATTTATTTAATCAGTCGTTCATAAGGCAAATTGAAAGACTAGATTAGATCACTGAAGATTTACGTTTCGATAGTAACAGCAGATATTTTCCAGTAGATGGGTTTAATCTTGATATCAAACTGAGAATAATAGCAACTGACATGTGATTACTTTTATGCATACAAATATCCATGCTTTAATGAGATCCAAATCGAGACTCAATTTTTGACACGATGACGTGTGTCTAACCCTACTCAAATTTTACAACTCACTGACGCAGAAATGAACGAATATTGATATTAAAACCCTTTGCATGAAGCTTGGAATATTTTTCTTCATTAAAAGTGCTAAAACTGGCTGTTACGTCGCCGTCGATGTAGTGATTCATTAACGTTAACTGTTCGTTAGTTCCTTCGGCGCAAACTTGCTAATGGCTAAAAACTGTCGACAAAGTTTTCTGTAGTCCTATTTTCTTTTAAAATATTAACTCATTTTAAAGTTTTCTATAGCATCATCGTCTTGCAAGTTATATTTCATCAATTTAATTACTTTCATGGATTGAGGAAATAAAATGCAATGATGGATGTTATTCATTTTGTGATATATTGGTTCGTTAGTTAGATCGTAAAATTGCGTATATGAGCCACATTTTTTAAATAGCTTTAATAACATTTTTACTTGCAAATGCAATCTGGCAGCGGGCATACGAATGGATCTTTGAGCATAATATGCGGTGCAGAATGTTGCAGGAACTCATCTTAATATTAAACCAAGTAAAAATGTAATCTCTTGCGGCAACCCGTCTTGCCTAGCATGCTGGAGGAGGAAATTTTTGCTGAGAACTTGTTTTTTCTTACGCCCATTGTCGGAGTGTTATTTTTCTTGAAAGTGTTGCCAACAAACTTACGAAGTTTGCTCTTTCAACCAGCGTTACTGTTTTAAGTAATGGCTGGATGAAGATTCGAATAAACTTGGTTTCATTGTTTAAATCTTTATAAAGTGAGTGGTTTTTTACACTGGCACTTTTTCTCGTTTGTTGTGTTCATGAATGAATCATAAAACTCAGTCAGAAACAGTTTAGTACTATAGATTTTTATATTTAAAAATTGTGTGTCCTCTTCTACTATTGTATTGCGTACCCTTGTAGCGTATTCTATTTTCCCTTAAATGCCATATCTGATAAGATATGTTTCAGTTTACCTGAAACATTACGATAAATACATGCTTTCAGTTAATAATGATGAAACCGCAGTGTGTGCAAGGTCGCAGCTCGTTGGTCATGCTATTAATTTCCGTAATAGGACACCATCTTCGATATTAAATGCAATATTACCATATTATGGCCGTTCCTTGCCTACTTTAGCAGAACCAACCGACTATATTTGCTCTAGAATTTGCAAGTTTTGTCGTTTTATGAAATAGCTTCGGGACAGCATCACAAATTGTTGCTTTTACACACACCGGGGAATAGTTTAGGTACGGTTGGGTAAATATTTTCATAGCATGTAGATTTAATACAAACTTGTAGGTGGGGTTTGCGTTTATTTAGTGTTCTCAAACACTATGTTACGTGCGATACGGTGCCTTTGTTTCATACGACAATAAAACACCTAAGTTATTTGTTATGACCTCAAGTCGAATAGTTTCCGAGTTACGCTCGTGATCGCGGTGTTATATTTTATGAGTCACGTCGACTAAACGAGCTTGTAACGTTACTAGAACTTGAGTTTAATTTTAACTTTAAAACAAAGACGTGATTTTACACAAGAAAGCACCACGTTGCTCTGCGTGTATACTGGAATTTCTCGTATTCGACGCAGCGGTAATGCGGCAGTGGAATAAGTAGTCGTTTTACCCAAGAGCTCGCGCCGAGAGCAAATCAACGCTTTATTACATCCATGACTGCCACTTGATGCAAGATAGCTGTCTTGATGAGAACGATAATTCTGTAGCGAGGAAGCGGCAAAGTAAACGCGTTTCCCTGGTTCTAATTCAGTGTCGTAGATTCGCAATTACTTCACATTTAGTTAGCTGAGATTTCCCCTTCCGAAAATGCAATCTTATTTGACAAATCCCAGACGATCCCTTATCTGGCTCGAGGAAATAGTGATTGATCGTCGGGAGTGATAAAGAGTTTCTGCCGGAACTGGGGAAGGTGAAACACGGAAACAAAGCTCACCTATCTAATTGCATCGAGACGAATGACGGAACCTTAGCGTCGGTACCTCGGCAGCCCGCCGCGAACGTGCGCACTGTGAGCATTGTTCTCGACACCACCACATATAAGAGGGAGCTTATCGCCATCGCACGTGCTGTTACTCGACTCGCTTCTAATCCCACGATAATCCAACCCGGAAAAAACCAATAACCATTGTTTTCTTAGCATATTTACGCTACATTCATGGGATGTTTGCACGAATTATCCGTGAGAACACCTGGCTGTTACTATTTCAATATCGTAATCGGACTCTCGTGAGTTATTCCACACGGAACTTTCCGCTCGTTCTGATCTTGCCGAGGCTTACGGCGCTGAGCCAATGCACGGTACGTGGCTCTAAAGAGAATAAATTGTGTGTGTAAAATTGTTTCACGTGAGTTACGCAAGAGGAATGCACAACCGCGTCTCAATTAAACCCGACCGCCCCAGGGCACCGGTTGTCGCCTTACTTTGTGTCTACGTAAAATAGTACTATAGAAATTGTGTCTCTCTCTCCGGCAAACAGCTGCATGTGAATTGTGAGCGTTTGAGACAAAAGTTAAGCCTCGTTGTTTCAGGATTGTGTTCGCAATCTCGACGCTTTTACATGAAACTTATATTCATGTTCCACATGCTCTTGGAACATACAATGTTCGTATCAAGTTACAACCGCACAAGTATTCACTAATTTGCATTCAAGATGAATATGGGCAGCGCTTAAAACAATGTATAAAGTTATTACTGGCGCCAAAATGATGGACAATATTTTGGTCAAGAAAGTATGCCCGTGTTGCCTTGAGACGCCAGATGGCTACTTCTTGTTTTGGCGATGCACGAAACTGCGGAGAATGCATAATTAATGTGCACGAGGCGAACACTTAATTTACTAATTTGCAATCGAGGCTGCGGCAAATTGTTCGCGTAATTTGACATGAATAAGTACTGAAGTGTACGTCCCCTGTAATAATGGAGTTCTACATGTAATTGAGGTCCTGCATATTGATTAGAGAATAAATTGAATATTTTAAGAATATGCGGCAGTTATTTTTGATAGAATTTTCGTCTTAAAGTATATAGAAATGATCTGCAGTTCCTTATAGTTCACAACTTTTGTGACTGTCAAAGTATGCAAATTTTTCGAGTTTCAACACAGGTGAAGTTTCCCCTTTTAACGTAAAGAGTGTTTCGCAGAAAATGTATGTTCCAACTACATAAGTGCTATAAAATAATAAGACAGCCATACCAAGTTTCCGGCTAAGTTCCGGGGTGCAGCTAATTAAAGTTTGGTGGCCTTTGGCGCCAGTTGTCACTTCATATCCTGTCTTGAGAACAGTATGCCTCCAGGGTAAGTTGGAGGCTTGTTATATGCAAATTAGTTGCTAACTGAGCTGAACATTGGGTTATTATTCTGGGTCAAGTCAGCTTAATATGTCGAATAGGTAGGTGAAAATACTCTTCTGTGAGATCACATTTTATGTGCCCAAAATAAAATTATTACACCCGGTAATTAAAAACAGGTCGTTTTATTATTTACCACAGCCATAATTTTATTAGCAAGCAAGCAAGAATTAAGCTTAATTTAAACATTCATGATTTAAATGCAATATGTCGTAGTCGCGCTTCGCTGCCCAATATATTCATTGATGCTATTCAATAAATTAACCTGTCAAAACGGTGCCTGCTCAAACTGCTACAATTGAGTTCGATCGATGGGAAATGAGGGACAGCATGATGTGCAATTTATCTACCACCGCAACACTGATGGAAATTATTTGTCCAACATTTTTCTTGCAATTTCACCATCCCTAATTTTTGTTGCTTTCATTTCTTCAAAATTGCCATCCGGTCCATACACTTTCCGAAAGATATTTTTTGCACTTTTCCATTTTATTTCGCATTTTTAGGTCAAGTTGGCCCTTGTATCTTTACTCCCCATTTCTAGTTCCCATTTCCACTAATGAGTCGCTAGATGCAGACAAATTACTGTCCGGTTCTCTCGTTACTGTTTCTGTGGCTATTTGAGGGAATCTAGTTTGTAAAAGTTTGCTTGTAAATTCAGATCCTTTGGGGTTCCGGCCGTCATTAAAGATCTGCATTTAATAGCCGACGCCGCATTGAAATATTTGTAGTTAGCTTCATTGTTAGGTTCACAATGCTATTAAATTCATCTGCCGAGTGGCCGAAATGGGCTTTGCCAAAGTTTCTCTCAATTGAAACCCGAGTGTCGTTTGTCAACCCTTAATGATCTCGGCTTTGAACCGCGTCAGGAAGTAATACCATTATACTCTGTGTAAGTGTACACTGTACGTGTACATAATTAATTTACGGTTTTATATACGGTGTCGCCTCTCTGCTCTCCAAATTCTGAATGAGTTTCGATAGTCAATGGGATAAAATAAATTGCATCGGAACTGTTACCATTTTCCGTTTAAGCTTTTTTGAAAGTTCGCGTTAAAAAGAGCACACAAAACGTATTTTCAATTAATTTAGGTTCTGTTTCTGTTCTGGTTAGGTTTTTTAAGCGCTGTATTGGCGTATGGATGTGAGGGACATTGTTTTTTGTGGTTGTTGATTTTTTATTCCTCCTTTAGTCGCTTGTTTACTGCTGAGCGTTGTGCTGTGCCCGACTAACCTTTTAACGATGTCCCATTCAACCATTTGTGAAATTTTGTAATACGCTGGAAATCTTAGTGTCTAATAGTTTAAGAATTATATTAATAATTTAATATAATTTTCACATGGTTAAAAGACCATTGGCTACGACTACGTCCGAAATCCCGTATAGAGAAGAGCTTCCCCTGGATCTCTTTGCTCCCATAAAATATTCTCTTTAATCATTTTATTAACATTGTGTTTATTTTGTTGCAGCAACAAAAGACGAGCCTGACGGCGACGGCAGTGAGTGTCGTGGGCGACAGCAGAACGGCGGTGGCAGAGGGAAGTTGCCTTACAACGGGTACTCTGAGGAGTGCCTCGACCGGCTCGAGCCCAACGGGAACATACCACACGATAAAGAGCCCCATTATGGTCAGTACCTATATATTGCACATTGCTTTTATATATATGACGTCATCCCAAACTGCAGGTATAAGGAGCTATTGATTGTAATGTTGTTGTGAAGGACTTCATAGTTGGTTGCCTGTTCAGCTTAATTTATAACTTATTTTTAAGATTTACAAATGTGTATATTAGTCATTGTTTTTGTGGTTTCACCCTTTTGTGAAAGGGGATTCTCATGAATTTTGATGACATTTGCCTCCACTGAACCATGACTTAAAGCAGAGTGATTCATAATCTACATAACTAAATTATTCAAAGTTAAAGAAACTTCAGACTTCGCCAAGTCTAGTAATCAAATTATTACAACTTAATTACTGAGCTCGCCAAAGTTGGCAGATCTTCGGCTGTAAAATTCAATCCACTCAAAATCTCCAGCGAAATAAACATGTTTCGTGGAATTTACCAAAAATGGTTTCCTTGTTCTACATTTGAAAGTGATAATTGTACAGTTACACTGCAGTGTACTGAAATGGCTCACATTTAAACGCAAGTGCTTTTTACGTTGAATCAGCAAGCATTGAACAAAGTGCACACCGAGGAGTAATAAGAAAAGTGGAGTCGGTGACAATATTATGAGCAAACACTACACGCCGGCCAATCGGGAATCCCTTGTGACGTCAATGATTTTGCTTTGACAAAATATAAATCCACCTGAGTGGGAATATTTTCTTTCCTTCCTATTCCATGTAGCATTAGTGAGGTACTCTGATTTGAACACGTCACCGTGTTCGTACCTTGTTACTAGACAGCTACTCGGTGGCAAACTGCATAAGGGCACAATTTTGTTAATCGTCGTTCTAGATACATTAATGAATACAACGCGGGTTCACGTTGATATACCGTGTTATTACCCGTAATCATGCTCAAATTACTGGGTATACAACGGCCCTTTAGTCTTGACATAGGTATGAAAGCTCAAGGTGAACCATGGATACCAACCTGGTTGAAAATTGGAAACATGGTGATTAAAAACGGTGTGATAAAATTATGGATCAAAAACGATTTTGCTAAAAAAATACCTCTATTTCGGCAGCAACAATCTTATTAAATGTAATAACATGCCTCATTCTGTCGCCTTCAGGTAATAAAGAAAATGAAACGACGAAAATTTCAAAAAATAATCGAGTCGCAAAATTCATTGTGTTATGTTTACTGAATCAGCAATTTTCATCATTTCCTTCCCTATTATTCGGACTGTCATAATTTATACAATACAGAATTTGGTTGAGAATACAATATCTTTGGAGTGAAACTCATTTCACGCTCATTCGTGTACAAAAAATATTATTTGTTCCTCGCGATAAATTCATAAAAGATTTCTGTCTTGAAAATAAAGTTTTTATCCGAGTTACCCTTTATTTTCCACTAGCGGACGTCACGCGGTTTCACCCGCGTAAGAAGTAGTAGAATACGGGGATAAAATATAGCCTATGTTACTCGCTGATAATTATAATGTAGCTTTCCAATGGTGAAAGAATTTTTGAAATCGTCACAGTACTTTTTGAGTTTATTCATTACAAACATACACACACACACTAAAATACAAATTTTTCCTTTTTTATAATATTAGTGTAGATGTTTACGTAATCTCGTTAGGATATCATTCTCCAGGTTTTCTTAACATGAAAACCAGTTTATCTATTACTGATAGGTATGTTGAGAAGAGGGCAATGGTCTGCCGCAGACATTTACACGCAGTCGTTAATGACGTTAATTAGAGAAATGTTCGTTACTTCCACCTGTTACTTGTAACTAATCATTATGTATAATATTAACTACTATTTACTTTTTATATTAGTACTGCTATTAGCTTTGCTTGCTAACGGGGAAAATTGTAAGTGATACATTACTGATATGTGAATAGAGCATAACTTCTGGGCAAGCGTGCTGCGTCCACATTGTCGCTAACTACCAGAGTGCCAAACCTACAGTTTGCGACTGAGATGCAAATGCGAATGTTGCTTAAAAACTGGCCAAGTGCAAGTTGGACTCGCAGACGAAGGGTTAGGGCCCCCTTTTATTTTAATTTTATTTCATTTTTGTTATTTGTTAATATAGCGGCAACAGAAATACACCATCTGTGAAAATTTCAACTGTCTAGCCATCACGGTTCATGAGATACAGCCTGGTGACTCACAGACAGGACAGTGGAGTTTTAGTAATAGGGTCCCGTTTTTACCCTATGGGTACGGAACCCTAAAAATTAGTTGAGTTGACCCTCTTGTGTGATAGTTGTCACACGCTACCTAATCATTGAAAGATTGTTTGCAAAAGGCACAAGTATTTTGATCAGCATTAATTGTTATTAAAATTTTGTAAAAAAAAAGTGTGTGTCAGCTCCGACGCACGACTGGAGTTTACTCCTTAAGAAACGATTTTCATATTTAGCCCGCGGTATGAAAATTTACTGAGAAGTAAAATCTAGCGTTAACTAACAGTGAGGCGTTACGTTCTTTTGCGCACCTTTCACTTCGAGATTATGTATGTGCGAATATAAACAAAGTATACTCAGCTTATTTAAAGATGCTTGATGACCGCGGGCTAAATATGAAAATCGTTTCTTAAGGAGTAAAGTCCAAAAAAAAAGATTTTGAAGAATTAAGAGTTGATACTTCTTAAGTCACAAACTCTTCAAACTCCTGCGAACATACTGAAATTAATTAACGATATTCGAAATATTCAGCATCAATGAAAAAGTTTTTAATGCTGTTATACAGCGTGTACAATCATTTGGGTTTTCGATTATGATTTAAATGCTTTCAAAGTTCCGATGTTAGCATTATTTTGTAACCGTTCATTGTTTACCAATAGTTTAATAACAATTCTTTCAGCTTGTCGTAAGACTTTTAATTTTAACGGTTAGATGTTTGGGTTACTAACTTTAAAGTTCGGCCGTTCAGAGAATGCGTTCCTGACACCTATCAGTTAGTCACGACTAGTGATGGGCACAACATAACACTGAGTTCGTTACCGTTCCTCCAAAATGAACCGCCGCATTATTTTAAGATTATTTTCGTTTTAAATTGGCGGAATCATTTAAAATTTATATTTTAGTTATTTAAGTGGAAACCAAAAAAAGGTAATATTCATATAATAAAATTGTTTTATTTATTCTTTGTTACAAAGTTACAATCTGTATTTCTATGCAATAAAGTATTTCATTGAATTGAATGTGCGTACAGAATATTAATCAGACTCCGATTCGCTTGAGGAGGTGGTGTCTTCATCATCTTCGCCTACATGTATAATTATATTATTATCAATAACAGAATCAATCCTCATATCTCGGTCAAAATGTTCCAAAATCAGGTTTTTAGTCTTCTCAACAACCTTTGCCCAGTCATCTCTTGTGACTTCCCCGCAGGCTTCTTTTAATAGGGTCATCATCTTTTTCGTGCTGAATGGCGGGGAAGTATTGTGGCGGGCGGCGTAACCTTTTATTTGAGCCCAGATTAGCTCGATCGCGTTATATTGGCAATGATACGGTGGAATTCTTAGAACGCGATGACCGTACTCCAGAGCCAGTTCATCGATTTCGTATCGCACATTTGCCGCTTTATTTTCTTTAACTAATTTAATTAGCTCTGCTTTTAGCATCTGCATATTTGCGTCAATGCCTTTTGCTTGTAACCAAGCCACCATTTCTTCTTTTTTATTAGCTTGGGTAGGTGGTTTCTGTATTTGAACCGAGTGATAGGAGGCATTATCGATGAATATTACAGAAGGCTCTGGTAGGCTGGGCAAAAGCACGTTCTGGAACCACTCTTTAAATGTAGTGGCATTCATTTCCTCGTGGTAGTCATTTGTGGTTTTTGATTGAAATGCCAGTAACGCGTTCTCCACAAAGCCGTATTTTGCAGAACCTGCGTGGCATATTATCAGACGGGCCCCCTTACCCATTGGTACTTTTGACGTCGACGCTTGTGTATCATCCGTCCAAGAACGGGAAACCGTGTGATTGGCGTTTAGCCATGTCTCGTCAATGAACACTACATTATCCCAGTTATCAATTTTTTTTGCTTCTCTCAAAAAACTTATCCGTTTTAAAATTATGTCGTATCGTTCTAATAAAATTTTTTTTTGTCTGTTTTTTTATACGAAAAACCAATATCTTTTAAGATTTTGGTTAAAGCAGTTTTACCCCCGCTAAACAGTCCAGCTTCTCTAAACGATGCCAAAAGCTTCTTCCTGTTGAGATATTCATTTCTGGAATAGTAACCATATATATGATTTCTGATTGCATCGGCGTCAAAGGTGTCAATATCTGTCACGGGTTTAGTTCTACGTTTCTTCTTCGGAGTACGTAAAATATTATCTTCCATGCCAGTCGAGCCGAACTTTTCTTTATTAATATTTGTTATCGTTCGTTTGCTAACTCCAAGCGCCTGAGAGACGCGTTCTTGTACTTGTTCGACAGGTACCAGGGGTCCGCAATTTTGCCGCTCCCGCTCAAAGTAATCTTGCAGCTTGATGATTAACTCACGGGCTCCACTTTTCAATGTTTGTCCACGTTTAGGCATTATTGTGCACCAAAAGTAAAAAGAACGCAATACAAAACACAATCGAAGTCCGATTTAGCGCCGATGTCAGTTTGAAAAGCAGAAACAGTCCATTAAACGAAAGCCGGGTAATCAAATAAAAACAGATCGAAAACACTTGAAGAACATGGTCTATGCGCACGAAACGACAACAGACGACTGTTTTAGCGTCACAAAATGGCGGCCCAACGCCATTTGGGGTTACCATTTTCAACCTAAATATAAAAATGCTACTTTCTTTCGCGCGTTCGGTTTGGTCATAGTTTTATTTTTATATTTCATAAAAGTTATCTTATAGTCCATTATTTTCAAATTCTTAAAAAGAAAAACAAAGCGTATTATTTTAAATTGTAAGTATAACTGTATAAGAACAGATTACGATACTTGCCTGTTATTTTTAGCACAGCACTACAAATATAAAGCGCTGACATAACCTTGTAATAGCGCAGTATAGATTTAGAAAAATATTGTTTACCAAGTTATTTGACACTCAGTTTGGCACAAAATTATAACATTCATTGATTATTGATATAATAATGTTGTTTTAATGCTCATCAATTGTTAAAACGGTAAACAACCAGCAAAAATATTTTTATCGTAACTGCAACGCCATTACAAAGTTACGTCGTCAGTTCAATCGCGACGTGTCAGGAACGCATTCTCTGAACGGCCGAACTATAGTGTAGGTATGATAACAGTACTATGCACTATATGTACTTTGATGTAGACATATTTTTATACTGAAAATATAATGCTATGTCTGCTATAAAAATATAAACTGGGGGTCTAACTGGGGTAAGGTTTCAAGTTGCTAATACTTAGTATTTAATGAAACAGTTTGTGATTTGATTATTGATAACTGATAAACACCTTTTTTTTTTCTTTTTTTTTTTAACGATGGGAAATCATCAAATGACTTCTTCCGCTCTGGGTGGAGCGGAAGGGCGTGTCAGACTCTTACTGACTAAAACCCATCCGTGTTCCTTCTAAAGCCCTTTGCGTTCCAGGGCCGCGGTGACTCTTTCGAACAGATTCCGCAACCCTGGCAGGCTTTGGCCCTAGCGGGCCCCGTCTTTTATGCTGACATCTCTTTGAGGCGCGCGTGAAACACAACGCGCCATCGACCCGGGCCTGGTGGTGATCGGACAGCGAGCCACCCAATGCTCGCCGTCCGCAAGCCCGCGCCTACGGTGGCCGGGGATCGCCCTGCGACTCCCGACGCCCGGGGCGTCTTCTCCTGTTGCGGCGGTTGGGGCGAAGGCCTTGCCTTTCCCTCGCGCGGCCCTCCTCCTCCTTTGCTAGCATTACTGCTTCGCAGAAGGAGGTGACCGCTTCCCAAGCCTCCATGGTCCGGAGCGCCATGGATTCAACCAGGGCCGGACGCGAGAGGTCGCCGCCGCCGATCGCCTCGACGAGGACACGGCGGTGCTCAGCCCAAGCAGGGCAGACCTCCACCGTATGCTCCACCGTGTCCTCCGGGCGATCCTCACAGTGCTGACACCCGGGCGTGTCCTCCCGCTTAATCCGAAACAGGTACCTCCCGAAAAACTGATAAACACCTGAGAACTTAATTTGAAAAAAAAAAAAAAAAAATTATTAATATTTTTTATAAATAAATAAATGATTACATCAAACTTAATATACTGTGTTTTAATTTCATGTCGTAATAAATGCAGCATAATGTGTAAAATGCATCAAATTTCAGTATTTTAAGGAATTTTATACTTGACCACATGAGTTTCGGTTTCGGTTTCGGCCGAAACTGAAGCCAGGGCCGAATATTCGGTTTCGGTTTCGGCCGGAAAACCAGTTTCGGTCGGACTCTAATAAATACACATTCAGTGAAAATTTCAACTCTACCTATTATGGTTCTTGAGATACAGCCCACTGACTGACAGACAGACAGATGGATGGACAGCGGAGGGTTAGTCATAGGGTCCCGTTGGTTACCCTTTGGTTACGGAACCCTAAAAATAACTATGATTTATTTCGAAATGAAAATTAACGTTAAAGTTGTTTTTAATACTGTGTAACTTGGCACTCAATTTATATTTTTTTAACAAAATAAAACAACGCAGATGGTCGTAAACTTCAAAAATAAATAAAGATTGATGTAAATCGATTATTCTCAAAAATGCATTGCCTCATTCTGTCACCGACTGACTTAAAGAGCATGATTTGTTTGCGAAAGTCACTTAGTTTCAACACAGAAATACATAACTTACCGGATTTATTTATCAATCAGTTAAGTATGCCTTTACATACGGGTTTGTTGAAATAAATGGCGTCGAAATGAAGCATGGCGTATGGCGCCGAAGACGAATGACACATGTAAATAAACTTGGTGCAGGGCTGAGGGCACATGCCTTCCATACGTTGGGATTATGTCAACAACGAATGTTCCTCTTATGTAGGCCGTGCGATAAAACACACATAATGCACGGAGCCTAATGCTTCCAAATATTTGCACATTTGCGCCCACTGTTACACAAATATAGCTCATTGCATAAGCATATCCGTGTGATAAGAACAAACCTCAAAAGTTCAAACTGCCAGCCAACACATGCGGACATTAATGTAACTTTACCTGTTACCGAAATACCGTTATCAAAGTTATATAATACATGCGCCATGTTTTATGTAACAAAAGCATGTTATTAATACACAGAGCCGTGCTATAAACGGATACAATATTTAGCTACACTGTAGTGCAAACACGAGCCATGCAACTAAAACGATAAACCTAATCCACGCTGAGATTAAATCCTCTAGAGGCCACTTCAGTTTAGTATCTTACACTTAATTCCTAAGTAGATTTCCTAATACTATAATCCAGTATAAAATCATAGACTAGAAGATTAATTTAATCATTCCCTAATGGCTTTGTGTTGTAACTTCAAAGATTTGACAAGTACAACAAATATTTTGTGTTGCGCAACATTGTAAATGTATTCAACAGACTTGGTTCTCGGTGCGAACACAATTTCAAAGTTTCTTGTCTACCGAAGTTCTCCACCATAATGCACTGAGAAAATAACTTTTTTATGTAAATCGTACATCGCAGTATCTGTATTAAATCTAAAGTTTGCTCGCTGTAAACATGTTAGTACAAACTATTAAAGTTTTAATCGTTTTGATTTCCTTCACAAAAAACTTCCGCAACGTCATATGAGGGAATAGGGCGGTCGATTCTGTAAACATGTCGAAGTGAAGGCTTGGGTGAAGTGATCACGAGGTGAGCGGTCAATCCATATAATCAAGATGGAATGACAGCTTTCTTCGTGATCACGTGACATCTGGATTATATGGTTTGACAGCTCACTTCGTGATCACTTCATCCAAGCCTTGTCTTCGACGTGTCTACTAAATCGACCGGAGGGTTTTCTTCAGTTCACCTTTACACTTTTAACGTACATAAATACATTTGCTACGATATTGAATGGCTTCTCAATTTAAACTTTGTTAAAATTAGAAACTCGTTCGTTATAACTTTTTCGTGTTTTTCAATTTCCACGTGTTTTGGCAGCACAACACTTCGGAACATGGTCATCAAGCGCTCTTTTTGTAAACTCTTGATTGAGTTTCGTATCCCGGATTCTGCGTGAACCAGCCCTCGCCTGCCGCCCACTAGTTTATGTAAACAATTTATGGTTTTCCCGCCAGGGGTTCTTGTAAAACATCATGAATGAGTAAACATCGGGTATATACACGGGGTGTGCTAGAACAAGTGTTTCGCGTCATCCAGTGTCCTGTGATGCTTCACTTTTGTGTTTGTTTGCACGGATTCGTTTGACTAGTGTTTATTATGTTCGAAGTGCTCTTTTGAAGTTCTAAGCGTTTCTTTTGACGTGGCAGTGTATTTGAATCTAAATATATATAAAACTGAATCATTATTGTCTTTGGTCATGGCATCACGCGTGAACGGCTGGACCAGTTTCGCTAATTATTTTTTTGTTGTGTTATGAAAGAAAGGCCTTCTACCATCGGACATCTAGACGCACTGCAAGTTACCATTCCTACCTTGTTGCTATTCCACCAATTCGCACTAAACGTTTACAAACGTCTTTTATAATGCGCACAGCAAAGGAGTGGAACTCTCTGCCTGCGTCTGTGTTTCCGAACGCATACAACCCTAATCTCTTCAAAATTAGAGTGAACAGGCTTCTTCTGGGTAAGCTCGCTCCATCGTCGACTTTGTCTCTGTCATCTGTGACCTAGACTAGAGTCAAGAGCAAACTCATATTAAATAAAAAAAATAAAAAAATCTGTAATAAAAATATACAGCCGGGTGAAGCCGGGCGGGCCAATAGTCTTAGAAAATTTACATAGTTATTTGAAACTTTTTTTTTATTATTATTATGTCAACGACAATGCGAGCTCATCGATTGAAAAAAATACGCAACCAAGTAGATATGATCTGCGGTAAATGTGTTTTAACTTAACGTACTCTACCGTAAATGTAAAATAAATAAATATAATCGTTCAAGAAAGCATTACATGATTCAAATAGCAACTAGACTCGACACTAGGATTTCCTGTGCCTTGAAAGTAATATTATAAAGATAACTGTAAAACTCCTTGACGATCTCCTAGAACGTTTTCCCGTAGTTTCATCGGATAAGTCTAAAACATGAAGCTATTTGCACGTTCCAGAGGGTAGATCTCTATGGAGAAGAACGTGCAAGAAACTCCACGGACACTCTTAAACCATTTTATGTTTCACAAAAAGCTTGGTTACATTAAACATGTCAAATACTCTGTATTTTATTTATTTTATTTTGACAAGTACAGTGACAGACTACAGACTAAAAACAATTCATCATAGCCAAGACAACATACATTATGTGAATCTGGGGTACAATAATTACTGTACAATTACGTTCAATATTTAATAAGCTTCATTAGTGACATTTTACAAATGTTTAACATAATGTGAAAAAAAAAAAATACACTTCTAACTACAATTTATATAAAGCATTTCTAAATTCGTTGAAACTGTTCAAAAATAAGTCTACCTTAGGGCATATTGCATTATATTGACTGCACATTCTGGACAACGGGTTATTTTCAGAAACATTATTGTTACTAGCCGGAATACTGAATAATACCTAATGTTAATCATATGAGGATAGTCAACTATTTCCCCTTTGACATTTCCCCAGTGTTGAAATACACCGTCTCCCCACAAATTATATAATTTCATTGATTGATAGATACTCCAGTTATATCAGCCGCTTTGTGGTAACGATCCAGATAATTTAATCAGTGATGCCAGTTTGCAGCCTCGCTAGGTAGTGTTGCTAGTTATGAATGGAAACCTAATTGGAATTCCTGAATAGCTTTGGCCAAGGAAGTGATACAATTAGATTGTAGTGAACTAAATGGAGTGATGGGCGAAATACAACGTTATCTATTGTTATTGGTGTGTTACTTAGATTTGGTGGGTTTATTGGGTTAATATTAGGTCAAGCGTGAGGCCTTGGGTTTGAGTCCCGTGTTGGGTAAGTGTTATTGAGTTTTTTTCGTCTCGAATTTTCTCTCTCTTTTTTAATGGTAATTGAGTTGAGGTCCATAGTAGGCCGAAAAAAGCTTTTTTGAGAAATAAGGGCACCTTTTACATGTAACATTAATGTTATCCAAATAATATCAGGTTGCTTGAACGTTAAATGAATATGAAAATCTTCTAAAAATGAAATTTAATTACTTTTTTTTTAGTCTTTATTTATTAAGGGGCATTTGTAAACAACGTAACCTAAGCTAAATTACATCCTTTATTTATAAAAGAAAAAGGAAAGGGCAAGAGTCACTGGTGCGAAATTATATTTTCAACAATTTAATTACTTACATTGATACTTAAGCGCTCATATCAGCAAAACAGTGTTTTAATTATAACCTTTCTAATAAAAAAATAAAAAAGGCTACAGTAAAGCTAGCCTCCAACTAGGTGAATGTGCTTATAGAAGTGTGATCACCTCAACGGTTCAACGATTCGAACCAATGACCTTTCGATTTAAAGGCCGCTCCGGTAGCCTTAGGGACATTGTCGCATAATGTACATGTTGCATGCACAGCTTCTATATTAACTAGCACATAAAAAAATAACATTTTAATAAACGCTGAATCATTAACAGAGATCGGAGTAGGTAGACTAAATTTACCTTATGTTCGTGGAAGTAAATAATATAGAGTTGATAATACCTCCTGTAAAATCCCGGAATCATAAATGGAATCGTGACAGTTAAAACCGGGGATTATAAAAACATGAACTGCACTTTGAGTATAGTTACCAATTATTGATTTGAAGAATCAAAAGAAGAAAGAGTTGTTCGAAAACAAAGATTTTTAATTTAACAGTTTTATTAGGTTCGGAACTCTAAAAACGTAATAAGATTCATCAATATAATAATTTTGTTCAAATGTATTCAAAGCGCAATAAGTAATTTGCAATTACTTAAATCCTGGGATACAATCGTCATGTTTATGATTCCGGGATTTTAGAGGAGGTATTATCAACTCTATGTTACTTACTTCCACGAACATTAGGTAAATATCGTCTATCTATTCCGATCTCTGATCATTAATCTACTCTTACCATATTAAAACTATCAGTTTAGTATATTCTGAGTGTGTCCGATTGATCCGTATCACTCGAGGGTCAATCAATGCTGCCAGCCGGTGGTAGAATGGATTAGTCGTCAACAATCAATTCTCCTTCACCACACCATTGGACCGACGCCGATCAAAATCAAATGTCATTTATTCAGATTAGGCTTAGTTGCAGCACTTTTTGAACGTCAACCTTTACATAAAGACTGTCCCCCGAAAACGACCGCCCGTCACCACTTCCTAGTTGGGAAGAAGTGGCGCTACAAACTCCCCAGTAACACATCTGTCTGTTAGTAAGAAGAACAAGAATTTATACAATAGTAAATGATCGACGAACGATCGTTGATCAGATCTAGACAAACGATATTTATAGCTGATAAGTTACTTACGATTCTTACCTTTTTACCCGTCTAAAAATATCGGTATCTTCTGAATAATGCATACGCGGTAAATACCTCCTACATGGTCAATTTGAGCCAAACGATTATGTGATGTAAGAACGATCACAAAGCGAGTCTCGGCAGTCGTGGGCGAAGTCAGCGGACACTGGATTTAGCTTGAATACATAGTAGTAAATTAGTAAGTAGGTAAAATGACATAAGTGGACAGACAAATCCGAGTTCAAAGGCAAACATGCGTAATCCTAAGACGACCTACAAGAACAGCTCATTAAAAATTCATATGATTATGGTTACAAACGCCTTGTAAGGTGGACCGGTGACCTTTAAAATGTAGCTCGGTCCTGGGACTGGATACGGAAGGCGGAGGACCTTCTGCTGTGGCTCAGCTTGGGACTATGCCCAACAGTGGACAACTGTAAGCTAAATTGATTGACGTTACATACGGGACGGGACAAAAAGCACTTGGTGTAATCAATCAATTTGCGTAGCCTTTTTCCAAGTACTTTGTAAGGGTCAGCTTTCAGCTGCCTATCTGACTTTCACCACCCAGTAACTGAATAACACGCTACCCCTAGAGGCTAGAGTACGGTCAGATTTCTTCGCTTCTAACTACCCGTAGTGACTCATTCAAGGGTCATTGTCAAATTTTGAGCGGGAAACTACGACCTAAAAGAAACTTTAAATTTAAATATAAATTAAGTGATGAAACCTGGGGCTCTACTATGAAGTCTTAAAACGATAATGATTCCGCTCCAAGAGAGAGACAGAACTATACATAGCGAATAGTACTATCCCTTTTACATCATTGTAATTGGGTGGCATTAGCACGTCATAGTAGAACTCCTAAAAATATTAAGCATAGTATACCTAAAGCTCGATTTTTCATGTTCGGTTTTTTTTTCATTCCCAAATTTTATAGCCTAAGGCAGGGGTTCCCAAACTATTTCAATCCGTGGCGCACTAACACCATTTACAACAGAATTACATAGCGATTTAATATATAAGTAGTAAATATGTACATAAAGTGGTTCGTTGTTATGTAAAAGAGCGCCTCCCATCATCAAACGTAAAAGTTTGGCGAGTTTAGAATTAAGTATTAGTAGTAGTATTATAATTACGTTAATTAAATAAAAAAAATAAAAATATTTGTAACTTGCCAAAATAGGTTACAATTATACTAGGCACAAAAATAAAAATAACCATAATATTATGTTGAGTTTTTTGTTTATACACAAAATGGAAATAAAATACTTAGCAGAGAGCGGGATTTGAACTGTTTATTAAATTTCGCCCCGCGAATACGTAAGCCTGGTTCCCGCAGAATGGAAAAGAGTAGCGTCTTGCTGGCGCCCTTCTTTACTTTCTACGGCGCACTGGGGCGCCGCGGCACACACTTTGGGAACCCCTGGCCTAAGGTGAGAAAAATAAACAACTGTTAGTGTCCCAATTATCTTTACTCTGCTACCTATAATTACCATTTTGTTACTTATAAATACACGAAATAAAATATTTAAGTGCATTAATTGTTAAGATTTATCGTTAGTGGACCATTGCAGTCTGTTTGGTATTGATACACTTAAAGAAACTTCGATAGTAAAGGGGCCACGTTTACCTGCGCAAAATTTGACAATGACCCATAAATGACGTGCTTTCGGTGCCACGACTTCGTTCATAAATACTTGGTTTAATATGGTTACTATTTTACTGATTCTATGACGGAGAAAGTTTCGATTACACAGTTACAACTTCTATATTTTAATTGCTCGCAATTCACAATCCAATCCATAAGGTGGACTGATGACCTGGTGAGGGTCGCGGGTAGCCGATGGATGCGAGACGCACAGGACCGGTTGTTGTGGCGACACTTGGGGGACGCCTATGTCCAGCAGTGGACGTCTTTCGGCTGATATGATGATGATGAATTCACAATTAAATCGCTATAAACAACAACGTTTAAAAGAAACCATCAAGCGCGAATAGAGCTCATGTTCCGTATCTAAAAACAGCGGAGTAGCATACATTTGTAAACAAACAGTTTCTGCGAACAAAAAATAAACATAAACAATCTCCTTACAATTTTCCTGTAATGTGAACCTCATTACGGATCTGCCCATTTATAACACTTTCCATGCGAGACCGTGGGGGGAGGGAGTAGTATAAAAGACAAATACACTTTGTAGGTACAGCGTATCTTTCTGTACGGTAAACAAACATGGCGTGAAAATCACGAGGTTTCGTATTGATTTGTTTGGTACGAAATTGCAGCAAATACTGCTTCAACCAAACCATAATTAGCACATTCCGTGTTTGTTTACTAAATTAGACATGTCGAGGAAAATACACTTTAGGTGTAAGTAATACTGTTTAGGATTCCGTATCCGGAGGGTAACCAACGAAACCTTATTGCTAAGCTTCCGCTGTCCGTCCGTCTGTCCGACAGTGGGCTGTATGACATAATCCATAGAAAGTAGCCGGTTCACATAAATTGATACTCACCCCCATACAAAAAACGTTGTTTTTTTTTTCGGTTTACGATACGGAACCCTTCGTGTGCATTTTCGAATCGCATTTGGCCGTTTTTGTAATTTAACGCTTCCACGCAACTCAAATAATAAGGCATCAGACAGACAACATAATACCAATGTACGTAAATTGATCGCACGAGCGAACATGAAATGTAACCGTTGCGTGTTGCCGCAACAGTTAATTTTGATAATTAATCACATTACATGCGCGCAATTATTAAAGCGGAATTTATGATTTGGATATCTGCGCGTCTGTGGCGCTGGTGGCTCGTTACATTACATGAAATAAGCTTTTGTTCAACAATATTTAAACCACCATTGCTGGAGCAATTTCGTTAATCCTCTTTGTATTTAAAACTGGTATTTTTGTGCATGGTAAATCATGTAATGACATCTCCCTCTCTGGGCGGAGCGGGAAGGAGTGTCAGACTCTTACTGATTAAAACCCACCCGTGTTCCATCAAATGCCCTTTGCGTACCAGGGGGGCTACTCTCTAAGCCCGAAGTCCGTTGTTTCGGGCTTAGTTGCGGGCGTATTCTACTCCGTATCACCTACGGACTTATGGCTAGTTCCGAACCCGAACTAAGAAAGAATGCCAACACGATTTGACAGTAACTGTCAAATCGTGTTGGCATTTATTCTTAGTGGTTAGGTGATACGGAGTAGAATACGCCCGCAATTAAGCCCGAAACTACGGACTTCGGGTTGAACTTTTTCGAACAATCCCACAACACTGGCAGACACAGAGGCACTGTGGTCTAAGAATTTTTATCCTTAACATTGACGTTTGAAAAACATTCAATTTAGTTTAAGGCCAGGAAAGTTGTAATTATTAATATTACATAAAATGGATCAAGTAAAACCACAAACGTATGTTGTTCCACGTTATTCGAAAACTTCTCTAATTGGGTCACATCGCGTCGAGAGTAACACGTTTATTGAATTAGCGTTGAGAAGGAAAATCCTCCATGTGTACGGTCCCTAAAGAGTTCTACCGTGTAACTTGATCAAAAGGAATAAATAATCTATGACTTTTGTGACATAAATATTACTGTACCTCTCTAAAAGTTTTCTTCTGCGGAAAACACAGAGTTCGAAGAAAAGTTATCAATGAAGAGTTCAGTGAGATTACTTTAGCCGCACTATAAACATTGTTATAGCTTTGCAAGTGTCCTGAAACCTCAACTGCAAAACCACGAATTTTAAATGGAAATGCGACGTAAACCTGTCTGTTATGTCACACAATCTGTCATAACACTCAATGTGATGGACACTTCCGCGTCTATCCTAATGTAACTCCATATCAACACGACTGCTGAATAAATTCACTCCCAAGCATAACATAGAAGCTTAAACAATTAACCTAATTGCTCAAAGTTTCGTGCATAACGCGTGTCATAGCGGAAAACATCCCTGTCCATTTTAATTACGAAAATACCGAATGAGGAGTGGCCCGAATGAAATGAGGATTTAGGACCCGATAGCCGATAAACATTTTTTATTGCGCCTTATGAAAAATGATGTATACGTTCATTTCGGCGAGTAAATACCCAATATGCATCGAACCGACATCAAAAAACTGCTCGTAAAACAAGATTATACGACACATGACCCTTAAATTTAGGCATAATGGTGATATTACTATTTTATAACCCGGAACCTTCGAAGAAAATTACTCCAGAACAGTATACTGGCGTTTTGTATGCCGCAGTACGGTGCTCTTGTGATAAATTGAGTGTGTGGGTGTACATACGTACTCTCTTTTATTGTTTATAGAATTAACATGACTGACAATATCTTTTTTAACGTTTAGTGAAAGTATTCATGACTTGTGTAAATCAGGAAGTTAGGGAACCACTTCTTATTACATGGCTCTTATTTCATCTAAATAATAATGAAATAAAGATTTTAAGAATGACTGTTTTCGACCCATATTTTCATGGTTGCTGCTAAAATACTTGAAGCTCTATTTTTTACTAATTAAGTGGTCAGCAGAAGCATCAAAAAGTCTTATGTTGAATTATTAATCAGAGAAATGTGAATTCATGAAAAAAGAATTGCTTCTGCAATTCTAAATGTTTTTTTTCCGTGTACTTTTACTTTTAATTGGCGTCCCTGTTTATATTCGTAATTTTACGTTCCTTCAAATCGAATTGATCTCGATATTTAAATCGAGTTAATAGAAGCGGGCAATGGGGACTTCTCCGATAAAATTATCGTTGGGTTTGCCGGAATCGGCCCGTAGTCCGTTACCGGGGGTATCGGCCGCACCCGGGCAACCCCGTGACCCACTTACACATTATCCTGGATGCGCGTTATGCCGCACGCAAAAGTGACGTACCCATCACTGCTTTGTAGCGACAAGAGGAAGTTACACTGTGTAACTTTCTTGATAAAAAATGAATGCTGGTTCTTGCATAACTTGATTGCTAGAGTTTCAGGGTGCTTTATTAAAGTCAATCATTTATTTAGATCTCCGTTGAAAAGTTCTTGAGCTACGATGAACAAATGGACAATTGGACAGTATCGTTTATCTTTTGCTGGTTTCAATCATAGTGATCGATCGCCTTTATAATCGATTTGTTCTTCTTCAAACGATTCTATGTCTGCGAATGATTTATTCGTTTCGCGTTTACATCCGTCGCGTCGCATCGATGCCGCGTCTTTGTGCCGCTAACGGGCTTTCCGAGAGCTTCGATTCCCGATACCGGCCGATATTGATAGCCGCGGGAAAAATAGCTTCTTTCAAACAACGTCGCATCAACACGCCATTTTTTATTCGAATTAATTTGCTTACTAAGTGCTTGTGGGGAATTTTCTGACGGGATTTTCATTCTGTCAATTGACGAAGCTTTCAATGAAAATGTTTGTATTTAAGAGTGCGGTAGATGATTGTATCGTGAGGCACATTGATGTGGGGGAGGTAAATAGCTACGTCATGTGTACGAAAGAGGGAAGCGAACATTTCAATGGCTGTGCGGTGTAATGGGTTTATCAAAAGAGCGATTACTTTTACACACCAGCTGCAATTTCGAAACACGTGAACAGGATTCGTGGCAGGATATTTCCAACGGAAAATGTCGGGAGTTTCCGATTGATTCCCACGCGAATTTCACGCACGACGTGATTTGTTGGACTATGTAGCTCCATATTACTTACAGAGACTTTTTTTAAAATATTAAACGATCTTAGTCGAGAAATCTTATTTGATTTTTCTTTTATAATAAACCAATATCTCCTTTGTTGTACAGAATGGAGCGGCGGCGGCGGTAACGGCGAGTATCGTGTAAGAAGACAGTTGTCCGTGTCTTCGGACTCGAAACTCCTCGACGAAGGTGCCAGGGAGGACGCGCGGGTAGTCATGAGGCCGAAGCGGCCGCCCAGGCCCAAGTCTGAGGCCTTTCTAGGGCCTCACGACCACTCCAACCGACGCACCAAGCGGTTTAGTGCCTTTGGGGTAAGAGGACACATAAATTACGTTACTATTTCACTTTGTATTAGTTTCTCGTGTCGCATTGTCTGTGGTTCTGTGCATTGCAACAGCTACACTGCGATCGTCAACCTGCCTGCCAAGAATGGCGATTATGGCAAACTCTTGGGGGAGGCCTATGTCCAGCAGTGGACATCTTTCGGTTGATATGATGATGATGATGATGATTATGTTAAAGAACTGAATGTTCAAATACAAATATCTCAATACTAAATAACGCTCAAGCTATGCCAAGAGAAAACCACATACCTAAAAAGAGGCTCATCACAGGTATTACGGTGGATTTGTTTTCAAACAACGTAACCACACAATACAAACTTGATTACAAACACGCTCTCCAAATATCTCCACCAGACAGACATTCTAAAAATGTTTACTTTTGTTTCTTACCGACGTAAACACAAATAGATTGTACGCCAACTTCCATATTTATTTTCACTTCCATTTCGCACGTCCGTATGCACATAAATATGAAAGAATAATGATAAATGTTAGTGTTCGCGGGCGGTGGGGCGTAGTGTTGCTAGCTTACAAATAGGCCGAGTAGGACCAACGGCGACGTTGATAGATTGTGCGATTAGATCGGGGAGTAATTCTGGGATACCAGTCATTTGTAATACTTTGTGCTGGTGCTTGAAAAAGGCTTTTGCCCGCAATTTAGTTTTTACGGTCGTTGGCGATGTTTGTTGTTCAAGCTTATGTAGACGCCGCTATAAAATCAATGGGACTAGAATTAAGCTTTCTTGTATGAGACATTTTCTTAAAATCTAATTTTAAGCGAGTTTACAAAAAAGCATATTAAATACTAGCTTTTGCCCGCGACTTCGTCCGCGTGGAATAGTTACTTGGGGCAGACATTTTTATTTTAAGATTATGAAGTTTAGTAGAGTTTCAGTCAATGCTACTGAACAGAGAAAGAATAGATAGATATAGATAGTTTAACAAATGTTCGACGTGATTCTTTAAATTGGCATATTTTTTTTTAATTTACGAACCTATTGACATGAAACAAACACTAAAAGTTAAATAAAGCTTAGCACATCTAAATCGGATAAGCCGTTTCTGAGATTAGCATGCACGCACGCACAGACAAACAGACAAAAATTCTAATAAACATTGTTTTGGGTGCTATTTGCGTTGATAAAGGTCCCAATAAAGTTTTTTGTAATATTTCTTCCATGTACAGACAGCGATCCGTTTCTTTGTATTATATGTATAGAATATAATTTAATCTAAATAATAAATTAATAGATAGAATTCATACAATAGGTACTTAAAAAATAACATTAATGAATTATAATTTAAAATACTTAACTGATATAAAATATTCAAACTCAGTAAATAGGAAAATTATTATTAAAGCGCTCTTCCTCTCTTTACTTATTTAAACATTTGCTGTGCCCGACAGGGTCCTTAATTGTTTCTATTTTATTTGTATTTACCACCTGTATGTGTACATTATGGGTTGCAATTAACGATTTGAGATTTCACTACGAAATTTCCTGTTTATAAATGAGGAACAAGTTCTTTACTTGTAATTACAAAACCATTGCTAGCTAAAGGCAGTAGTTTATTAATAGCGATCGATTGAAATTCATTACAGCCAACTTATTTATCAAAGAGTAAACCACTTAAAATCGTCCAATTAACGTTTCTAACACGAACTCAAGTATTTAAGTTACCGTTAACCGTTGGTTATGTTTACGAGGCGTTCACTTAATAACTAGAATTTTATTCGAGCATGCAACTCTGCGTGAGCGCATTAGATAAGCTAAATATTTAGAGTTGAGCTGGGTTTACACCAGAGCTGTGGTGGATACGGGCACGGTGTGCGAGGAAAAATACACCAATAGAATGAAGGTTAAAATAAAACATGTCACCAGTTGGCGCCACTATGGCGAGAGTGACGTCAACATGATGTTGACGTAAATTTAACTGACGTCAAAAACCAAAGCTCTTTGACAGGTGTCAGAACTTGACGTCTCAGTGCTGCCACCTAGTATACGTTCGTTTAGAAAAACCTCATGCTCCAAATTCAAAATGTAGCAATTCTATTGGCGTATTTTTTCGTCGCGTAAAAAACGGTTCAGAGAGGAAGAAAGCCGAGAGCGGTGTATACGATATCTCCAGTATTCTAAGTGGCGATACGTCACAATATAAACTAATAGTTATAAATAACCTCTGTTGTGCTTACTGTGATTTTATGCCGTAATAAAATGGGCGAAGTTCGCAGCTCCGATGCTGTTTTTACTTGGAATTATTATTTATTGATGTTATACTGAGCAAGAAAATTTCGTTATTGAGGATTTGTTTGTAGGTTATTCTATATAATTCAGCCTCGTGTAGAAGGTTTGATAGAGGGCAAACGATCATTTAACTCCTATTCAAAGTGAAATACAAATGCATGATACATTACCAACTGTAATTCACATGAAATAAATTTCCGTTTCGACGTATTCAATTTATAATAGCGACTGAAACGTTGCAATAACTTTGTCCAATTTTATTCATAATCTAATTTCAGCATGGTTTTGTGGTGTCGTAAATTACGGGATTATTTCAATGTGTTAAGTTGATTAATGAATGTTTTCTGTCCGTCAACAGGGTGATTCTCCCTTCGGGAAATCCGAAGCTTACATAAAACTCGAGCAGCTTGGTGAGGGTTCCTACGCCACAGTGTATAAAGGTTATAGCAAGTGAGTATATTTTATTATATAATATGTCACCGGAAAATGGCAAACGCCGTAAGATTGTATAATATCTCGTGAAATTGTAAACTATTTTTTCTAAATAAGACACGAATATTTATTAAACACTATTGAATTTTATAGAATTTTTTTTTTCATAATATATTGATAAATTATAATCTAATCAAGATGTATTACAATCTTACGGAGCCTGCAATTTTCCGGTAACATATATAACCTTACTAGCTTTTGCCCCCGACTTCGTACGCGCATATCCCGTTTTTTTCCGTTCCGTAGGATTTTCCCGATCCCGCTATTATATACATAAATCATTTTCCAAATCCGACTGGTAGTTCCAGAGGCGCGTTCAATCTTCAGCTTTATTATATTAGTATATTAGTTATTGTATTTAAATAACCTTATTTAGCTTAAAGTTCCGTAGAATTCGTCGTCTGATGCTCAGTTGCTGAAGTATATAAGTATCTAAGTTCTATTTAAATAGTTCTTCTTAATGATTGCCTGACTCGAAACACCCTTTTTCCAAGATTTCGGATGCATACTATCGAAGAAACGATAAAAAGACTTCTACAGGCAGTAACAGCATTTTAGAAGATAACTGGTGAATCTTACCGGCTACGCACTGCAAATTACAGTATACACAAGAATTACTCGTTTATAGCTTTTTTTGCTAGTGAAAATCGTATAAAAAATGGTTTCGTGGTTTAGAAGAAATAAGCGGTGAAAGAGAGGCAGGCAGCGACTTTTTAAACTATTTAGAGATTATGGCCCTTATAGGCTAACGAGGGTCCAAAGTTCTATGTGTATGCACACAAAATCACAGGCAAAAACGGCAAACTTACGAACACGGCTTACATTTCCCGGGAAATTGAGCAATCCCTTCGGGAGATACAGAGGGCTGCTGACGAGCTAATTGTAATTAAGTATAATGTTATAGACTTAGCGGGCAGTATTTCGTTCTACTTTTAAAAGGGTTCCGTACCCGAAGTGTAACCAATGGAACTGTCCAGTCCGTCTGTCGGTCCGTCGGTATGTCTATCTGTCAGCGGGCTGTATCTCATGAACCTTTACGAGTAGAGAGTTCATGCACAGCATCTGTATGTCTATGTATTATAATATATGTTGTTATAACAACATCATTATATACAAACGTAAGTTTTTCGCTTCATGGTACGGAACCCTTCGCATGAGGGTCCGACTCGCTCGCTCTACGTTTTGCTATCAATCACATATTTGGTCTAATAAACTGGTATCCACTAGATACAATACTACGCTCAGCACATCTTGGATAGTCTCCCTGATTACCACTATGGTGATTAATTAATCACGAATATTTTTATCACGGAACAATCGACTGTTATGTACAGTCAACAAAGCTAGTTGGTGTACAGGCAAAAAAAAAAATTCTAATGTGTGCATTATAAAAATAATTGTCTACTCAGCGCACTCATAATATTGTTTGAAAGCAGTTGCAAGTTAGCTGCCTGCATACCAAATTTACTTTGTTGACTGTACATAGTTCGGTCTGTGGTTCAATAGAAGAAAAATAAGCCTCGTTACCAAAACAAAAACAACCACAGACAATAATGTCCTTTGAATTAAAATCCACAGCATACTAAGAAAGTTACCTAATTGACACAAGGAAATTAATTATTCCACGGTAAAAGTAATCAGCTCTATAAATATTTATGCATTACGTTACGAACATCAATATTTAAATGTGCGTTTGGAGGGTAGTCCTTTGAGTGAATGCGGCTGAAAGCACATTTTCAGCAAATCTTTGCTATCATTCGTATAATTAAAGAGTTCTTTGTCTGATAGCTTTCAAACAGCTTTGTTTTGACTTTATCAACTCAAATATTCATTGTTCATTATTAGCTCGAATATTAACAAAATTTATTTATCTTTAAAGAAAATTTTACAATCTCTGGTTTGTCTTTTGGCAATCAAATCCTTGTTATTGGAGTCGTCTCGTTTACTTCTTTACTTTTCAAAGATAGCATAATATACTCTGTATTCCCCGGTTTTATGTCTACTATGTATTCTTTCAGCAATTCCAGTCTTTACGAAATAAGCTCTTTTCTCTTTATCTACATCCACCTTTGTGGCGCACTTGTCAGTCTCCTGAGTTTCCACTTCGAAATCAGCCTTTGACGTCACTCGATATGTAAAGCACCAAGCTGTCATCCCATTTTGTAACAAAATACACAAACATTTCAAATTGAGAGCCTTTGACTGTTAAAAATAATGTTTACGAAAATCCAACCGGAATATCAGCTTTTTCAGATTTATTTATCATTGGCTTCACAGCCTTTAACATTCCGGCTCGTTAATTTTAATATCAGGACTCATGCCAAATAAAATTTTACGTTAAAAACTCTCGTATATTTTAGTTCACGAATTAATATGCTAAACCCCGGTGGTTCGCGGCGGGGTCAGGTCGAGTGGGGCAAGTCAAACGGAACTTACTGTGTTCATTGCTCGTGAATATTGAATGAAGTTCTTCACCTCTCTGAGTTGGCCGGTAATAAGCGTGTTCAACTCCAAATTGTCGTATTCATGATGGCGCCTCAAGTTTCTCCGCCATGGTAACACGACAACATAATAATTTCAACGCGAGTTCTGCACATCCTCTGTATTTAGATCAAGAGTAGTTCAACTAGCTCTCACAAAATTAGTTCAAGAATGCCTTGAGATCGGGTAGCTACATTCTCGTACTTCATAAATGCCTTAAAATTCTTGAAGCTAAAAAGCTAGCGCTGAAAGGAGCAGGTTACATTTCACTTATGTAAAAGCTTTTTCGTTAATGTTAACTAGTAATTAATTTGTAAACAGTTAAGCAACATCTACATAAAGCTTTGAAGCGGATATAATTTTTGCTTTGGCAGGAAAGTTATTAGATTGTAATGTCATAATCAGGCGCGTACTTTGCTTAACGACGTCAAGCCGTCTGGCATATTAATGAGCGTAATTTCCTGATCAGCAGGTGCTAGACACATTGACATAATTACTTATATCCGGCAATAAAACCTTATAGGACTTCCTATCCCACTTTTCTTTATGTATTGTCCTAGGTCGACAGGTGCGATAAATTGTTTACTTTTCCATGCCTCCAATTTCAGTGGCCAGAGCATGTGATGCAAATGAGGCGTAGCGTTGCATTATTTATGTTACCTAGAGTAACGTGTGAACTAGCCTAGTCGTGACCACGAGCGGTATAAACAATGAGAAATAATCCGTACACTTGTTTTATTTTATCAAACGTGCCATTAGCACAAAACGTGGACGTAGGTAGTATTGTGTCTCAAGTCCTGGTATCAGAAAGGCATTGTGTACTTATTGTCTTCAACTGACAATTATAATAAGATGTTTTATCAAAGGGGCTTGACGTCAAAAGGACCCGACTAGCTATTCAGCAGCATCTGGTACAGACGGCATGTTATTGGAGCTCTCTTTATGTTATCTTAGGGCCGCAGTAGACACATTTTTTTTTATATTAGTGACCAACGATTGAGCGACTACCGTACATCAAAACTGCTACGCGACAAAAATACTCTTCACGGTCACGGCAAAAAACATAACAAATGAGCATCAAGCATTCTTTCACAGATGCCAAAGGTTTTCGCCAAAAAAAACTGCATTCGATCGCTGTATTCACGTTCAATTCTAAAATCTTCCCTTCTTTCCCAGTTTAACGCAGCAAGTGGTAGCATTGAAAGAGATCAGACTGCAAGAAGAGGAGGGGGCGCCGTTCACAGCCATCCGGGAGGCTTCGTTACTCAAAGAGTTGAAGCACGCCAACATTGTGACGCTTCATGACATTGTGCACACCAGGGAGACGCTAACTTTCGTGTTTGAATTTGTGGTAAGTGGCCCTTAGCTAATGATCTTGTAGTTACAGAAGGTTGGAGTTCCGGGGTGGTATTTTAAGAGGTCGCTGGGCTCCTTGTATAATGTATATGCTGATGGCGATTACAGGGCTGGTTTTAGTGAGGTTAAAATCCCACACTCTCTTTTCTCCAAAAGTCTAAGCGCCTTTTGAAGGTTTCCCCACGAAAACAAAAATAATGTAGTAGGTAGAACCTGATTGAAAGGTAGAGGAGCGAGGGGATTGGCACGAGAAAACTGAGACCTTAGCTTAGTAGGGGGCGAATTTGGTTTGGGCAACGCAGGATTGGTGGTTGTGTGGACTTGTGATGTTTTGGGAGACTTCTATCCAGCTGGAGACGTCTTTTGGCGGTAACGAAAGGAAAAGAAAGATGCAACTTAAGGGGAGGCTTTGCTCACGCACATTTTATTTAAACGCAATGACCGAATTCATATTTATTCCTCCCTCACAATATTTTGCTTCGTACCAATTGGTAGGATTTATAACCGCTGTAACCTTCCTCCACTTTCATAGTTTATTGATCTTTCATCTCCAAAATATAATAAACACAAATATCTCCACCAACATTCTGTTCACGAATCCAATTTCATTTGACGTGTCTTTCTTTCCAATATCAATTGAAATTAAATTCGATTACCATTGGGTGTATCATAACCAAAGCTTATTTCGTGTTTAAGGACCGCTTTAGTAGTAATTTTTCTTCAAAGTGCGTCATTTCGATGGAAAACCGTTGTTTTTTTTCACATCACCGTTTTTATTACCTACGTCTTGTATACTAAATTCGACTTTGTTAATACCTGAAAGTGAAACTAAAGTGGCTTGGCTGATGTCATCGGTAAATACTGTTTTTGTTTAAAATGACGCTTTACGCCAGGTTTCACTTTTTGTCGCGACACACCCAATTCTAATATTTGAAAAAGCTAATACGTTATGAGGTCCTTGACTATTGTTTGTAAGTAGTCTCGCCTTTATCATATTTGTATGCTCTTGGCAACATCAATCTCCTCTTACATGTCAAAAACTCAATGGATCAACTGAGTGCAACCTTGGTTCTACCGAGTGCAGGGAAGGATAGTTCAGGGATTTAAAGTTACTACTACTTTAAATCCGTGGACTATCTTATCAAAAACTTCTGCTGAATACACACTATTTTTCAGCTGCATACAAAATTCTTTTGTAGCTGATTTCTATGCAGTAGCTAAATCGTTGTTGGCCATCTTATGAAGTGGTCGGCCATTTCACATTATGGTGGGCCATCTCAAATCCAACCTAACCTGGCCTTGGCCACATCATGAAAATGCCAATTTTAAGCTAAAGACATCTACAACACAAGAGAAGTAGAGTATTTGACTAGTATGAAAAATCGAAATGAATGAATGCTTATTTCATAGACGCTATTAAAACATAACGATTGTTGTTATAGTGGCAACAGAAATACATCATCTTTTTCTTAAATTTATTAATATTAAATTTCAACTATCTAGCTATCACGGTTCATGAAAAACAGCCTTGTGACAGACAGACAGACAGACGGACAGTGGAGTCTTAGTAATACGGTACCGTTTTTACCCTTTGGGTACGGAACCCTAAAAAACGCATGTATTTTGGGGTGTGCATATGTTTTGCATGCATCGAGGGATAAAAATACTGACCAAGTTTTTCTTTCGTCCAGGACACGGATCTATCACAATACATGGAGAGGCATCCCGGTGGGCTGAACCACCACAATGTGAGGCTGTACATGTTCCAGTTGCTGCGAGGGCTCTCGTACTGCCACAGGAGAAGAGTTTTACACAGGTATGTTTCACAAAGACTTTATTTTATTATAGTTACCGTAGAGGGATGGGTTTCTTCTGAAGAGAAACAATAAGGGCTGTTTTGGAATGTTTTAGAAAATTAGGTTACGGTGACAGATAGCCACATGATAGGATTCCCTGAACCTGCAATTGTAAAAAACTGTATGATACAGTATCCTCTCTTAACTTTGTTCTATGTAATATCCTTCAATTTACTTCTAAACCTTAAAATGAAACTAAATATCGGTTTTTATTTAAAGATATTTTGCTGCATACGATAGTGAATCTATAAAAGTAGTGGTAAATTAACATAAAACAGATGAAAAACATTTCTGAAATTCTTGCTCCATACTGTTGATAATATTTTTCACTATCTGCCAACAATTTTCATTTACAAACACAATCAAACGTCTGGTCTACCATTGGTTTTAAAATTATTCTCAATTTCGCCAGACAGCTTAAAAAAAATCTTCCTCGTGTAATACCTAGGTCTTCCTCGGCTATTTTAATATCGCCCGAGAGGCGAAGGTAAACAATGGCGTGTAGGTGCTGTGCGTTCGCTGTTTATAATAATAAAAGTAAGCTCTTCCTGTAGTAAAGAGAGTATTAGCTTATATTGTTTCTCATGCGGAGATGAGAAACATGAACATGGAATAGTTGGAGAACAAGTTGGTAACGTTGTTTTCCTGTTAGTTGTAAGTTTTAGTAAGTAATAATAATCCCTAATATAATATAAACGGCTTAATAACCACGAGGCTCGACCAACACCTCAGGAGGCTCTCGTTGGGCAGCTGGATCAAGGGCTTGATTCAGAAAGCTGTACTCCTGGACACGGCGCGCATAGTTAGGAGGTTCCTCCCTCATGGAACCTGGTCCAAGCTACCGGTGGGCTTCCCAATACCGGCGGGCTACTATTTTTATATTTTTATATCTTTGTATTTTAATATTTAAAAATGTAATTTATATGTATATACAATGAATAAAGTAAATAATAATGACAACATGTGGGTTGTGGACTCGGCAATCATTGTACCGATAGTTGTGTCAGCCAATGGCTTAATAGCCACGAGCCTCGACCAACACCTCAGGAGGCTCTCGTTAAGCAGCTGGATCAAGGGTTTGATCCAGAAAGCAGTACTTCTGGACACGGCTCGCATTGTTAGGAGGTTCCTCTCTAGAGCCCTGACCGCTGGTAGCTTGGACCCTGTTCCCGATACCGGTGGCCTACTATTTTAAATGTTTTTTTTTTAATAATTTATATTGAAACATTTAGAAATATAATTGTATGTAAAGTTAAAATGAATACACGGAATAATAATAATGACTTGGATTAGCCCGTTAATGTAGCCTAAGACTAGCTAAAGAGCTAAGAAACAGTCTTTATGTTTTTCCAAATAATAATAATAGCCTTTATTTAACAATCTTACAAAAAATCTAACTTAATCTATTACAATGTTTCTGTTTATTGACACCGGTAACTGAAGATTGCCTTGCTTTCCAGCATAACCGTACACTGTGTAAAGCTCTGGGGGCAGAGCTTTACACAGTGTACGGTTGTCTCATCCAAGTAGTACCGTTTTTTTTTTAAGGATGTGTTATCATCAAACGACTTCTTTGGTCCTGATGAATGAAAGGCGTGTCAGACTCTTACTGACTAAAACCCTGGCCCTGGCGTGCCCCGTCTTATCCCATCGTACCTGCTGTTTTTATAACGTCGTCCTCCTATCTTGGACGCTGTTCCTTTCTTTCGTTTGAATTGTCTTGGGCACCACTCTGTTACGTTCTTAGACCATTTATCCTTATTACTCCGATCCATATGGCCCGAGTTTTGAGATCCGATAGCACGTTACAAATATTCAGTGTCCGTCGAAGCTTCGGCGTCGACCAGATTTGGCGAAAAATACCATTTTTGGCGAAGTCTTCGTCTACGGACAAATATAGTCAGAAATTTTGCCCGAAGCCAAAGGTATCTTATAATTCAAATTATTTGAAAATGTTTTTATTATTCACATTTTGTAAGGTAATTTTTGTCAAGTCTAAATCATTCACACAGCTACTAAAATTACCTTTTTTTACACAGTCATCAAGACCGAAACTTCTGGAGTTTGTGGAAATAGCCGATTAATCGGCTTCGGCTCAGCTCGGATGTTGGAAAACAACATTATCAGCATTGACTTTGAGTTTATAATCTAAAAACAGAATTACATGTTTTTACGGGCTGTATTTTGAACAAAATTAGGATCCGATTTTATTGACAGGTCCGATAATGTAAAACAATTCAATTTATCTTCGGTCCATTTCTAAGCCGTAAACTGGACAACGTTCCCTTTGTGATCAAATTACGATCCTTATTTTCTCATTCGTTCATTGAAAACGTACCATAGGTACATTCATCTCTAGGTACATAATAATTTTGGTACTTGGAACAGTTACAGCTAAGTGCCGTTCCTAAAAGCTGTTGATTTAAGTTATTGGACAAAAAAAAGGAACTGACGGACAGACATATCAACGCACAGCCGAAACTACTAGGAAATTAAAGATAAAAATTTGAAGAGATTTTTAGAAATTCAACCCTTAAGGGGGTAAAAAATCTGCGCAGACGAGGTCGCGGAAGAAGTTCTAGTTAATTTTAAACACTAGTTATTATAAAAATAATAAATATGTCTAGTATTACTTATGGGTTTATTAGTCCTTAAGGTAATTATGTAAGGGTATTGTAACCTGAAATAAATGGTATATCGTTACATTATACTAGCTTTTTCCCGCGGCATTGCTCCCGATATAATAACCTGTAACTACTGTACTAAAATTCATCAAGATCGATTAGGCGTAAAAGCGTAACTAACAATGTCACGTCCGCATTCATAATATAAGTTAGGATTATATAGCAGCTGATTATTTAATCCTAAGTTACTCTTACAGTTTACATTGTGTCTAATAATTCCGTTTCGTTCGTGACAGGGACGTGAAGCCTCAGAACCTATTAATAAGTTCTCATGGCGAGCTGAAGCTGGCGGACTTCGGTCTGGCGCGTGCGAAGTCCGTGCCGAGTCACACGTACTCGCACGAGGTCGTCACGCTATGGTACCGGCCTCCTGGTAAGTCATACTCTTTAGTTCACCTTTGTTTTTTACTAGTCTATGCTCTCTTGCCTACCACACAAGAATCGTGCCTTTTTGTCATGAAAAGAAGCCGGTCACTCAGCGATAGTTTAGTTTTGTATCAGTGATAAAATTTTCTTAATCGTATTAGTACCGATTTACAGAGACCACCCACCGTTTACAGACATAAAACAAACGGAAAGAATTTCGTCTCTCCATGTTTAAGTTAAGGATTTTTTGGGATCATTTTTTCGTGGAGGACCTGCACACATTTAGAAATAGATGAGTGAGATGTCTTATTAGCAGTAAAATCAGGAACTTAATTTGGATTAAGGATATTGCCTGGGTTAAAAAAAAATGATTGGGAATAGTCCGTCAGTTAAATTATCGAAAAATATTATATTACAAATTTTATCAAATTAATAAAAAAATACGAAAATCAAACGCATCAAAGATACGGAGTGGGGGGCTTTTAACGTCACTTCCCAGTAAAAAGTGTTCTGATAAGTGACGTCACACGAGTTTTCAACGTACTGTATCGTCTTCATTTTTTGTTTACGTGACAAAAGAAAAAAACGTGTCCAATATTTTTTGGAAATCTATCTGACGGACTAATTCAATTTTAGTCAAACACTATATTTCTTGCAAATTCTATGTGTAATATACCGACCTGGCTTAAAACGACAATACCACTGACATTTAACAGTCAACTATAAATAGCGTCCTGGAGAAGAGACCATTATGAAAATTTCTAGAAAACGGACTTAGTAAAATTAGAAGTGACAGGCTCTGTTTGTATTTAGAAGTAATGCTTTCCTTGAAAACTTTACTGTAATATAGTTTAACGGGTGTCGCCAGTAATATTGTCACGCGAGCTAGGGACGTGCTACATTTTTTGTTTTCCTGCCTACGGTAGAGCGAATTGCTGTGTTTAAAACTCCCTGTTGAAGCATTTGTGCTGGTGATAGAATAAAATAATGCTCCTCTATAGTTCCCAGCCAAGAATAACTAGATTTTATTGACTGTCTGACAGAAATAGCGGTAAAGGGATTGTTCTACGCACGTGAGTGTCCTCATTACCGCCATAGCTCAAGCGAACACATAAGCTATAAAACAGCATTATTACAATGAGGTGTAGCTATCACAATGCTGAAGTATCTTGCTGTTATGAGATGAACATTATATGTTGATGGTATTAACGAAAATGATGTGTACCATGCAGTACCTACTAACTTTTTCTCGAGAGTTTCGTGGCAATCACAGAAACCGCGCTTTTTCCGAGATATAAACAAAAAACTGGCCAAGTGCGAGTCGGACTCGCGTGCCAAGGGTTCCGAACGAATTTCATTTTTGTAACACTAGGATTCTTATTGGTTTTCCTTTTATCTTTAGGTAAAGAACTATTATCTGCATTTCTTTTTCCATAATTTTAGGCTCAGTGGTTTCGGAGATAAGAGAGGGATGGTCATTTTTCGTCTAATTTCTTGAATAACTTCAAAAATATTTATATTAAAATTATGAAAAAAAAAATGCATTTATAACCCTCACAATAAGCCCTTTCATTTGATATGTCATACATAGTTTAAACATTTCCAAAAGGAGGAGGTTCTCAATTCGTCTGTATGTTTTTTTTTTGTAATCTTCTAGTTTGTCCCCCAAAAAAAAAAAAATTATTTACGTAACGCGTCCGTGTTTGAGTCACAATAGTTCAATTGTCTATCAAACTTCAACAGAATCGGTCTTGAAGAATCGGAGAAAATTGGCTGTGTCAGACAGACAGAGACACCCGAGTATCTTATAAGGCTTCCATTTATTACGGATGTTCGGAATCCTAAAAAGTTTAACATACAGCTTTTTATTAGTAAAAGAATTTTAGTAGTCAGACCTTACTCTTCCAAACATGTAAACAATTGTCATTGTTTGTCTGCAATGTGCTATCTCGCTATCAACTCAACTCTCGTGATTCATTCCCGACATATTTTTCATACACGTTTTGGAACAGTTTACAAAACATTCTCTAAAACTCTCATAGTTATTAAGTTAATTTATTTTATTGTTTGTAGTGCCTCAAAACATATATCAATAATACCAAAATATCTACACTGAAATGTGAATTTACGGTTTATTTTTGCACAGTGAGAATTGAATGTCGCCTACGATCCCTAAATATACTTTTATGGCTGTCACGAGTCGTCATTTATCTTCATTTTTATATTCAGCTCGGCATTTTCATGACCCTTACCAAAAGTCCGGTAAATTGTTGTCGAGTGTCTTATAGACAGCTTATTTATTTTTCAGAAAAATAACATTGTGAGGTGGTCGTTGCTACGGTCTATTAATACTAATTATAAAGGTTTATGAAACGGTTCTTTGGTCTATAAGTCATCTGTCGCCAGTTAGGTGTCAGTGGCTTTACCAAGCTTACCGACTGAACGACGTGAAACCGAACCCAGAAGTTAGCCCAGACTGACTTTGTCCAGCTCGAGGCTAAATAATAACAGCCGATCGGGTCGATCTTCAAGGTTAAGCAACGCTTGCCGAGGTTGGTCTGTGGATGGGTGACATAACATACCGAGACTCCTCCGTACCTCGGAAAGCACGTTGAGCCGTTGGTCCCGGCTGTCATTTGTATATCTTTGGCAGTCGTTACGGATAGTCAGATGCCAGATAATCTGACACCAGTCTTGCCAAGGAGTACCGTGTTACCCAGTTAATGTCAAAGTCAATTCATTTATTTCAACTAGACCATTAAAAGGCACTTTTGAACGTCAATTTTACAGTTTAAAATTAAAATATAAGTGACTCTAATTGTCCATTCGCAAAAAGTAGATTCTTATGGAGAAGAACGGACAAGAAACTCCATAGTTACTCTTTTCAAATATAGGTTTTACAATATTTTGTATACATAGGTACATTGATCAATTGATTATATTATGTGAGCACAATGCATCCAACATTACACTAATATACAGCACACACTTATATACTATAGGTACAACAAAGCAATACCAGCAGAGATAAAATTAAGTTTTCTAGTAAGAGACATGGTACTCACATATTTACAATATAATTAAAAACAATGGATCAGTGTGTGAGTTAAATTACATATTAAAAACCTGAAAGTACACCAGTAAATAAAACAAGTTTGACTTTTTCTACTATACCCTCGATTGTCCTATGGAGCAGGACCAGCATGTTTCCAAGCATTCTTATCTTTAATATAATCATCTAGTTTGTAATATGCTTGTTTACAAAGTGTGGTTTTAATGTAAGTTTTAAATTTTCTTTCATTTAGTTCTAATATGTCACAAGGTATTTTGTTGTAACATTTAACACAGTACCCCATGAAAGATGTTCGTACTTTGGCTAATCTATAAAATGTTTGATCTAAATTATTTTTATTTCTAGTATTAATATGATGTCTATCACTAATTCTGTTAAAGAGAATGGGTTGTGTAGGTCTGGTAGGCAGCCGCTCCACGTAAAATACTGGTATTCAGCTGAATCCGGTTTGACTGGAAGCCGACCCCAATAAAGTTGTGAAAAGGCTAGGCAGATGATGACTGTTAGACATCATAGGGCTTTTCAAAGATCCTTTCGTCGCGCGTCGTGACAAACTGACTTCTTGTGATAACAAAAGCCACATCCTGCTATAGACGCCTATGACTCTAGACGTTTTTCTTCCGTCTTATAGGTACAAAATTATTAGCTAGTCAATAAAGTGGGTACCTTGAGCTGTTAGAAGACGGGGGTCGTTAGGGCCAGAGCCTGCCAGAGTTACGGAACTTCTTAGAAAGTATGGGACAATCATCAAATGACTTCTTCCGCTCTGGGTGAAGGGGAAGGGCGTGTCAGACTCTTACTGACTAAAACCTATCCGTGTTCCTTCTAAAGCCCTTTGCGTTCCAGGGCCGCGGTGACTCTTTCGAACAAATTCTGCAACCCTGGCAGGCTAGCCCTAGCGGGCCCCGTCTCCTATGCTGAGATCTCTTTGAGGCGCGCGTGTAACACAACGCTCATTAAACTCTAAGAAGAGAAGGTATTCTCTTGCCAGGGTTGCGGACTTTGTTCGAAAGAGTCTTTTGAACGAAAGGGCTTTTGGAGGAGCACCGATGGGTTTTAGTCAGTAAGAGTCTGACACGTCCTTCCGCTACACCCAGAGCGGAAGAAGTCATTTAATGATTTTCCATCCTTAAAAAAAAACCCTGAGGTGTATCACAGTACATTTAAGTATCCACTACCCGTAGAGGGATGTTGAGGTCAGTTAAAAGCATAGAGAAAATCCCTGTCGGAGTCTGTATTTCCTGACTGCTACAAACTGAGGGTCTTTAAGTCAAGAGTGATTTACTATACAAGCGTGTCCCATCGTCAACCATATCATCACTTACCGTTAAGTGCGATTTTTGTCAAATGCGCGCCTATCATATAAAACGCGGACCACTGATATAGTAGGAAAAACGGTCAGGTAGATGATGATGGTGACTTATCGTTATGATGTGTTCTGTGCAGATGTGCTACTGGGCAGCACGGAGTACTCCACGTCGCTGGACATGTGGGGCGTGGGCTGCATATTCGTAGAGATGCTCTGCGGAGTGCCCACCTTCCCGGGCGTCAGGGACACACACGACCAACTAGATAAAATATTTAAGGTATGTTATTGTTATGTTATATCTTTATGTTTTGACTAGCAAGGTGGGTCAAAACCTATTATGCATATTGTTTTAGTATTTTTTTTGTAAATTGACATGGGTGTCTGTAAGCATTGTGAATCTTTTATACAGTGCAAGCAAAAGCTTCCTAGTGGATATGACAGTGACTGAATGAATGAACCTGGGCCAAACCATACCTTACCCACGTGTCATCCAGGTATTTCGATTCATTATTAGCCCTGGATCGAAAGACCTAGAAGTCACGGAGGTAGTGCTTGATTTGGGGCAGTTGTACACCAATAGATACTTATTTTCTATACATTTGACAAGCTTACACACGACAAGGATCACTCTTTTTCTTTGAACACAAACGTTTACCCATCCATTTCCTCCAGGTGGTAGGCACGCCTACCGAGGAGAGCTGGTCCGGCGTGAGCCGCCTGCCGGGGCTGCGCGCGCACGTGGCGCGCTGGGGCGAGGCGCCGGCGCGCGCGCTGGGCGCCGCCTTCCCGCGCTTGCGCGACGCCGGCCGCGACGCCGAGCGCGTGGCGGCGGCGCTGCTGCAGCCCGACCCCGCGCGCCGCCTGCCCGCGCAGAGGGCGCTGCACCACGCCTACTTCGCCTCGCTGCCGCCGCGGCTCAGGGACCTGCCCGATGGTGAGTCGACTAAAATATTATTCTTACTTGTCCTGACCAATCATCATCTTCCTGCCCTTTTCCCATGTTCTTCCTCCATCTCGCTCTGTCTCATTAAAAAAATATATATTTATTTAGCTTTAATTACTCTCTGCACTTACAGAATAATATGTCTCTCTTATCTTTCATTTTAATATGTCCTTAGCAATATCTTTCATAAATAAGTTTGTGACGCTGCGCCAGAAGAATACAATACAATCTTGCGTATTGATTTTCCTACTAACAAGCCTGCTTGCAGATTGTCCGCTATCCGTCGCTGATTGTCCGTAGCGGATTCTCCCTTGCGGATCGTCCGTCGTTGATTCTGCTTAAGACAGCGAACAATCCTAAACGTTTTTTTTGTATTGTTCTACAACTAGAATGGTCTTATAAAGATGATAAAGACATGACACTTGATAAGTAGTACCCAAATTAACATCAAGAAATATCAATCCTTCTTAAACATTAACATCACATTCCCTTGAAGTTAAATAAAAGCCTTCCATAACGTGTTTTCCATTGTTACAGAGGTGTCAATATTCACAGTGGAGGGCGTGTGCCTGCACCCGGAGACGCGGCACGCGACCATCAAGTGAGGCCTGGCTGCGGAGCCCCTTAGTCGAATCAATTACGCTTTTTACGTTCTGCCGGCGCCTGCGCCGCGCCCCCACCCTGCACTCGGCGTCACCTGCCCGCGACTGACTGCTGACTGTGACTCGCTCCGTCGGACCAACATATAGTGATACTTCTATCGTCTAGTTTAAAAAAAGAACAATCGCTCGAACGGGCATCCAATGCCGACAGTATTCTAATTTCAAAACTCCCCCCCCCCCCATCATTGTTCGTTTGTCTATTCGTCCGTCGATTGCTTTATCCTTTCTATTAGTGCTTGTTAAGCTTCCAACGGAATATCCATCCATATAATTCAATTATTCTATGGTGACAAGGTAAACTGATAGGTAACGAGTGTATGAATTATAACTATAAATATATAAACAGAGCAGTGTGCCATGTATATCTATAATTGAGAAGAGTATGACGTATTATTTTAAAAGATTTTTATGCTGGAAATATATGCTCATAATTTGGTAAAAATTTTGAAGATGTTTATTTATATTTATTAAGGGATAATTGTCGATGAAGTTAACTCTAATGCAGTCTTATGAAACTATACGGTTTTATCATTGAGCTTCTAGCATGAGTTTACGATTGATTTCTGATTGGATGTGAATCAAATATTGGTTGCTATTGCCTATTATCCGATGTTTATTGGGTCTACGGATATCGAGCCATCGTAACTCATGGTAGACGTTCGTACATTGAATCTTGGCGTTTATCTAAATCTTATGCACACATTCCTTCCACGGTGCTCAAATAGTAAAGTTAGTGTGGCGAGGCGATGTGTGGCGGCCCCGAGCCGCTCCAGTGATACCATGTGAATTGAACGGAGATAATCTATTACCAAAATTATTTAATCTTCGCAGATCTCAAATATAATCAAGTGTGGGACCGTCCTACTGTAAATTGTAACGTGATAGGAAATTCGACGATTTATAAATAATAATATACTAATCATTGTTCTGAGCGAGGCGAAGTAGAGTAGATGGAAGTAGGTTCCGTCTGGACTAAAGACTAGTGAAATTAACCAGTTTAGTGAATTATTAGTGGTCCCACGACGTAAGGTTAGGAGCGCAGTGTAAGTTATGTAGGACCGGCGCATTGGCAACTTGACAGTCAAACATTAGACGGACATCATGCGATTTCCGCCATGTCTTGTTAGATAGCAACAAAAACAAGTTATCTGTGATTCTGAAATAGATTGTAGCCCTACAGAAATTACAGTAGCCGAACGAAAATTGTGCCAACAATTAAAATAAACGCTTCATTGGAATCCGGGAATTTAAATTAATCAAGACATTAGTATCGCATAACGGTCATTTTGTACGTAGTCTTAAAAATAATGCTAGTCTAGAAGCGAAAAAAAAAAATCATAACTGTAAATAAAATTGGTGACAAATAGCAATAAAATCAATTTAATGTTACCTACGCTAAGACTAAGCGAATAAAGCCTTAAAACAATTGAATCGCAATGAACGCACTGCCAAATTACGCGACAAAAATCGATAATAAGTAATAGAATCGAGTAGAATCGAGTTGTCAGTGTGCGCGGAGATAAAATAACACTAGTGAGCATAGATCAACTTAATGTAGTCCTTACCGAGCTTTAGAGACGTTTACACTGAGTGCCGGGGGCCGCACTTAGCAGAATTATAAACAAATTTAACGAAATTGAGCACAAAATTGTTACGTCACAAATTCAAGTGCCGCCCCCGGTACTATCGAGTAGTTAATTCATAATACGGTTCCGAACACCAATAGTACGTAAATTGTATAGTATGTGAAACGCAATATTTTCAGTGTATATGGTTTGTTGAGTTTTATTTTATGTAGGTAGTGTAAGAGAGCCGCGATGTGAGCTGAAACACGAGTGTCGTAGAAACTGACGCGAATTTTGAAGGTACGGTGGGTTGGTCAAATATTGATTATTGTTATATATGTTCGTTCGAGAGGAGCTCGTGGCAAAATAATTACAGCCACACCGGTCGATCTTCAAGGTTAAGCAACGCTTGCCAAGGTTGGTATGTGGATGGGTGACCATTTTAACATACCGAGTTTCCTCCGTGCCTCGGAAAGCACGTTAAGCCGTTGGTCCCGGCTGTCATTTGTAGATCTTTGGCAGTCGTTACGGATTGTCAGAAGCCAGAAAACCTGACACCAGTCTTGATAAGAACTACCGTGTTACCCAGTTAATGGGTTGTGGAGGTCTGGTAGGCAGCCGCTCCACGTAAAATACTGGTATTCAGCTGAATCCGGTTTGACTGGGAGCTGACCCCAATATAGTTGGGAAAAGGCTAGGCAGATGATGTAATATAAGTTCGTTATTTGATTGTTGAATTGTTGACGTGTTTGTAATAAGCAAGGCGACGCGACCCGCCCTCTGTTGACTTAGATAGTGTGTTATTTTGTGAAGTGTTTAGATACTGTCGAATATCGAAGTTTAATCCATTAATCTAATAAATAAATGTATAGAATATATCGTATATCCAATGAAAGTCTTCAGAATTCGCCGAGTTAACGTAGTTATAAAATTCACTAGCAATTGAATGAGTGGAGCGCACTCGTGGTTCAGGTCACTCGCGGCTCTAGTGAGTAAGGGATGCAAAGTAAATTCACCCGTTGAGTGAGGCACATGTACGATACGAGATTACGTCGAGCATTTATATTGAGAATAGTGGAAATTCTATTGTATACATAATAATTTGCATTTGTACGATGTACTGATCGAGGCCGCTGGGCTCACGTTCGTTGCGAAGGAACGAATTGTATATAGGTATTATTAATTAATTAATCAGTTAGTTGTTACGATTTCTTAGTTACGTCAGTCCTATACGAGTTGCCATTGCTGATTGTATGAGTTCCGGACTACGCGGAAGATATGAGATTTATTTTAATTTTTAATCTATCATAGGTTATTTTCGATTAACTATGTTTTTTATTATTTTACGTATCACGAAATTGTCCCGCTACTGATTTAGTTACGATTTTTTAATACTTTTTTTTTGTAATGTATAAACAATGTGCTTTTACTCGTTTAAAAGAATGTAAATACGATATTTGAACTGATAATAATAAAAGTTTTTATTTCTTAATGACATGCCTTGTTTTCTTCCCTCCGAAATTACCCTTCCCCTCGATTGAAGCTCAATTTATAACGAGCTTAATGAGTGCGACTTATCGCCGCTCTCATAGAATTCAATTAGACAAGTTGGTGCTATGGTGAAATGAGATTCGTAAAAGTTAACTGTAGATTTAACTTTACTGTTACTTCGTTTCTGACCTCATTTGGCTTTCTAAAAAAGGATAACTACAGCATGAATAATATTAAAAAGGGAAAATTAATAATAAAATGATAATGCCTGGGTTGGTTATTGTACGAAGTGAAGAGAGCCGTGAAATTCCTGCTGGCTGGGCGCCAAGACTTGGCCAACGAGAGTTGGCGCCACATATACATAAGTAAGTACCTAAGCCTATAGTACAAACCCTAAACCCCATATTACGTCAGCTTAAGGCTCCGTCAGATGCTCGCTTATGCTCGATCTCAATAACGTATATACCTTTATCCAACTGTAAAATTAGCTACCAATAGTAGCTTGAAACGTTATGTTACAAAGGCAAAAATGACGTTTCAGCTACTATTGGTAGCTAATTTGACAGTTGGTTAAAGGTTATTGAAACGGGCCGTTAATGAATTTATTTGGGCGTATTCATTGTGTGTTGGTGGTAAATCTTCAGTTACTATCATTTTTTGAAATCGTCTTTTCAATATTAAAGAAGAGTAGGAGGTGTATTACCTAATTAGGTTGCTGATGGCTTGTATCTTGCTGTTGGTGCGTGTGTGCCCTATTTCTACTTATTAGGGAACATCTTATTTGTACCTGAAACAATCTTATTTTTAACGGACTTCAAAAAAAAAGGAGGAGGTTCTCAATTCGGTTATTTTTTACGTTTGGCCGATTTGAATTTTTTTATCTGAAATGATATTTCTATGGGTGGTCCCATTGAAATTTCATCAAAATCGGTTCTGTACCTAGTTTTGTTTTTAAATCGAAATAGCTGGAAAAAATATGTCATCCAAGTAAATGAAATTGTATAATATATTTTGCTTTCCTGTCAGTTTCCAGTGGTATCACTAAAAAGTGAAAAATAAAAAAAAACTTTTTTAACACCGATTTCCAAAATTAGTCATTTCATACTTTGTAGTGTATTTTTTTATTTGGAAGGCGGTTGTACTTGTAAAAAATTTTTTTGTGAAACAAAATCTTTCCCAATGATCTCTTTTTTTAATGATTACACACGCGATGTAATAAAACCCATGATTACATAATTAAGAAGGAAATGGTTCCTGAATTTTAAAACGTTGAAACGAGCTGTTTGAAAATTCTATGGAATTTTAAATGGGTACAAAAGGCCAACGTGCCAACCCAAATTGACAGACTCACGGAGCAGACGGCAAGACCCCGACAAGAGTCCTGGCTATGGGCTAACACATAAAAGGAGGAAACATTCCACGAAAGTAGTGCCAGAATTACTTAACGGAAATAAATCCCGCGTTAATATCTATCAAGTTAGCTGTTAGCAACGATTTAAATTACATTCCTGTCTTCACAGTTACTCCAACAATTCCTTGGAAGTTAATCTACTAGTCTGTGACTAAAAAGGTGGTACTTAAGTACTTACCTACCCTAGGCTACCCTAATCTGGTACTTTCACACCTCTACCCAGGGGTGCGACGTTATCAATCAAAACCCATCGCAATTTGAATGGTATTCCGCCCTAATTGTCACCCCTCTATATTTTGTGGAGGGGGACGAAAATCCAGTTATTAACTGAAAAAAATATTTTGGTTTTCATTATGTTCGTCCCCTAATATTTATAAGGGAAATTATTTGATTTGACATAAAATACAGACGGCTTTCCAAGAAAGCTGCATCATTGTTCATTAATAAGGATCGATTTACGTAGGTAGGTAATATAAATATTTGATAGGTGTAGACGCAGGTACCCATAATTTCTACCTATATGCTTAAGTGATTGTCAATACTTTGTAGGCATAACAACGAAGCTACCCTGCCTTTAGACAGGCAGATAGGATCAATATTCGAGCATGGAAAATTCTAGTTCCCGCCTTAAGAAGTGTAGGTTTTTCAATGTTAACTTAATTATTGAAAGTGGCTACGGTAAATAAACACCCAGGTTGGTAGGTAGCCTTTTCTTCCACAATATCGGAATCCGGGATCCCAAGGCTATAATTTCCATCCATGACAAAGCTCATATTTAAACTTTAACAGCGACTTCCATTAGTCGGCACGCTAACAAAGACTGATAGCGAGAAATATATTCGAACTAACGAGTCTGACTGAACATAATTATTCAGGTGGCTCCTAACTCGTAAGTTTCTCAGATTAAGAAGAGATAGTGGCTAATCCAGTTCGCTGAGCTCTTTGGCGAGTCTCTCATTTCGTCTTGTATCTGCTAAAGCTTTGAGATAGATCAAAGTTCGCTCACGGTCATTAATTACACTAATAAGCAAGGGTTTAGCGTCTATTTCTTTTTGAAGGTGCGTCCTTACTAAGTAGGTAACATCTATACTATTATAAAGCGGTAAAGTTTGTCTGTAGGGGGTAATCTCTGGATCTGCAGAACCCATTTCGAAAATTCTTTTTGTATATGATAGCCACATTCATGAGGAATGCTATAGGCTATACGGGAACGGGAAAAAACGGGCGTACGAAGTCGCGGGTAAAAGCTAGTGTTGTATAACTTAACTTATGCTATTTAAAACGGTCACATTATTTAACATTGCTATATACCTAACATTGCAACATAAAACAAGACTGTACCGTGTATATCGTCCACACTAATAAAACATGTTAAATAACTTTGTTTTGTAACATGTTTTGTTAAATAGTCTGGACTCACCTTTAAGGTATTTCTAGGTACACTGGATTGTAAAGCTCTTTCAATTTTGTTTCATCTAAGAAACTGTGTTTCCCTACCTAAACAATTTTATGGACTAGGGGGAAATGGGGATATAGCTGCTTTGATCTCTGCTCAACCCTTTGGCGAATACGTACAGGCGTGATATGTATCTGTCACCGGAAAATTGCAGACTCCGTAAGATTGTAAATAATCTTGATTTGATTATAAGTTCTCGATATATTATGAAAAAATTGTTTTGCATGTAATAAATCCCATACAAATTCCATAGTTTCCAATGTATCCGTTATTTAGAAGAAATAGTTTACAATTTCACGCGATATTTTACAATGTTACGGCGTTTGCCATTTTCCGGTGACATATCTAACTTTTGTTTTACCATGGGAACAATGTGATTTTGAAATGGGTGTCAGGCCACGCGCAGTGTAGGGTTCCGTAGTTGCACGTAACTAACAACTTTATCTGACTAATTTTGGAAATTACCGAATTTTCCTTTTTCAAGTACAATTTATTGATTGGTCGACTTTTACTCGTTAATTTGTAAAGTCTACTTAGCTTTGAAAGTTTTACTTTTAAATTCGTTACTTACATACCATGCTACTACCATGATTTTTTTCACTTCTCCAAAAAACAACCGTTTAGCTGGCAGAGGGCCCTGGACACTTGTCTCTAACAAAAATTAGCACTTTAAAGCTTAATATTTCGCAAACGGATCCTTGGATGGAAGTTTTAGTTTTAGTGATTGGCATCTCTAAGCTAAACCGCGGACAAACAGAAAGACGAACATGGCGAAACTATAAGGGTTGAGGGTTCCTAGTTGTCTACGGAACCCTAAAAATGCCTGTTTCAAAGGTTGCGTCTACATGTTGACCGCGTAGGTATGAAATGTTTTTATATTTCAGAGTGGGTCCAACAGTAAGTTAGCTCAGTAGTGCTACGCGGGTACTTATCAAAGCTTGTCCAGGTACTTAGGTTGGAACATATAATATTAACTTACCTTCATAGAGAGTTCCTGACTTGACCAGTTTGATTCAAACGTTGTTACTTAGTTAATAGTTAGTTACAGGAGTTTCGAGTAGGTTTGTCCTCAATAGGGTCTGTGCAATGTTCGGATGTAAATGTAAATACATTACAAATCCCGGTAGGTAACCTCCGAAGACTTGTTGCAGTCCAATTTGTCCTCGGTTTAACAGATTGACACGAACTATTGTCAGACCCTTGATTGTCTTTGGAATTCGGTGTTTTGGTAGAATCACTTTAATTGACAAAGGACAGGAGAAATCTTTGTGTGATGAGCATGATCATTTGTTAAATCATTTGTGTAATTTGTCTATAATATTTATGTATTTAGAAATATACAAGTATGTTTATCAGTTGTCTGGTTGCCATAGCACAGGCTCTGTCTAGTTTGGGATCGGATGACTGTGTGTGAGTTGTCCCAAGATTATAAAAAATAAAAAATATGCCGAAATCTCGTGTCTTGGTTACTTAGTTGATTTAAAAGCCCGGCTCGAGTATTTGAAGCCTTCTTTAATAAAAATAAAAAGCATAGGTAACCCTCTGGGCGGTCGCGTAGTCAGATAAAAAAAAGAAAATACCAAAAGAAATAAAACGAAGGTAGTTCCATATTTTTCACGCTGAAAGGAGGATATAAATTCATTTTATTATGGTTCAGAACTCTCCAGGTGACGATTGCAGTAGTTTGTTTAACGGACAACCCATTTACTGGCAACACGAACGAACCCATTCCCATTATGATGGTAATATAATGGCAACACAAACTAATAAAGTGTTGGAGGTTAGAACATATCGTTAATCCCGCGTAGATATCTAGTTGATAGCTGAGTAACACGCACAGAGAGAATTAGCAAGAGAATCTTATAATAACAAAATATATTCGGGGAAATTCGTTACCTATATTTAATGTACAAATGTATGTTGAATGTGTGTATGTTGAATGTGTGTATGTTGTAATGTGTTTGTATGTTCATTGTTTAAGTATTTCATGTAGAGTAAGTGCGCTAAATATGGACTGGGTCCGTAATATGGACTACCTTCGTTTCTCAGAAACCGTCCGTCGTATTAAGCCATCGGTCGCCGCGCGCTTAGCTCCACCCCTCCCGCGGCCCGCTAGTCTCTTGCTGATCGGCAGAGAGCGCGCATGTATTCATGGCAGCCATTTTTGATTTTTATCAAGTCGCGATGTAATTTTTTACCTAACTTCATAAGGTCATAATTTCAGCGAAGATTACTGTTTGGGAAAGTGGATTAATCTAGGAGAAAGGTGAGTTATTTTACATTTATTCATATTAACTTGCGATATCCAATCCTTTTTGTAATTTTCTTAGCAACAATATTAACCTAGAAATGTATGTGTATTGTAATATGGACCACCGGCATGTTTTGAATATAGACTAGTGGTCCATATTCCAAACAGTCACTTACCTATATTTTCAATTAATTCTTTTAGGATGGCATCTACAAATTCTACAACCAAAGGAAAGACCAGACGTCGATACAAAAGAATTTAACAAAGAATACGGCAAAGAGAGCGCCAAAAAAACGCCAAAGAAAATGCCGAAGAAAACAGTTCAAAAGAAAAGAAAGATCTCAAAAGAAAGAAAGTCATCGTCTTCGAGTTCTGATAACAGTGATTGATTCAGTCAATGATAGTACAGATGAAAGTCCTGATCGTTCCCAAAATGGTAAATGTTTGTATTGTAATGGGCTTTTTTCTGAAGACGTTGATGGAGAGAAATGGATCCAATGTGCATCATGTAAGCAGTGGGCTCATGAAAACTGTGCTGGCATAGAAGATATGGTTGATTTCTATGTGTGCGAATTGTGTACCAGTGATTAGTTTAATCATAGTAATGGGCTGATTTAATTTTAGGCAACACGTCCATTTTTTTTAATAATTTTGAAACCATTTTGCTATGGTCCATATTTGAAACCATGTGGTCCATATTTTGTCCATTTTTTGCAAATACATAATAATGTCAGATTTTAGAAAATGTTGATTATTTCTAAGCTGTTTATCAATAATTCTAACAATTATTTTTAATACCAAATAATTATCGAACTGATCAAAGAATATAAGGCTGATTAATCTTTATTATTCTGAGTTTTATTTCACAAAATACTTATGGTGGTCCATAATTGGCGCACTTACTCTACCTATTTATCTTGTTAATTTGAGTATTTATTATATATTTCTATAGTTTATATATTCGTAATGTTTGTATGTTTTAATTAAATATCAATCGCTTTTTATTCACCATGTTGCACCTACCACCATTCTCTGCATCACCCAAAGGTTGACTGGTAGAGAATGCCTATGGCATTAAGTCCGCCTCTGTACATTTGTGTGCGTAAAGTATAAATAAATAAATGTAGTTTTCCCGGGACTACATTCGAACTACAACTTACGACGCACTTCCCGTTAATAATGAAGGGGTAGATCTTCAGCAAAGCAGTGTAGAGGTAGATAAGTTCATTATTATCAGTTTGCAGTGCGATACGCGATCTAGTGTCGTGCTTACGCTGCTCAGTCCGAATATTTAATTCGCGAATCGCGCGTTTGTAGCCGCTGCTCGTCTTTTGTACCGCTATGAGTTCACAGCAAACGTTTCCGCGGCCAGCTTCGCGACACCACGTCGTCGAAACACGACGTCGTCATTTCGTGAGCAATATTTACCATTTATTGTAATATATATTCATTTTATTTGTAGTTATTGTTTAATGTGTTTTATTGTATGCCTGAAATAAAGGATTAAATTAAATTAAATTATTTTGGTACATGCGTTACAAGTTCACGCCTTTACGCATGGTGGTAGACAGAAACAATTATACATAACGCCAACAGCTAAAACTTTACATATCTACTGAACTTCTTTTGCTTCGTTTGCGTTCGGTCATTTTGAATTAAATGAACTCACAATGATTACTGGTACATAGGCCTTGTCGTAGCAAAAATACCCATAGTCAGATATATACCTAATCTGCAAATAAACTTCACATGAATGTAAGTCTGTGGCTGTATATTTGCTTGCAGGTAGGTTTCACCAAGTAGGTAAATCGGTCAGCCTAATGGTGAACCAGGGAAGCAGGTCGCTGTGCAGATTGCTGTTTACTTATTTATGATTTTATTCTTAGTATTTTGTAAGTCACTGGGTCCTCCATCGCCTTTGGGGGTGCCGAGGTATCTCGCGTACTCTGCGACTTACGGGTGAACGCTATTCAGTATTTCTTGCCAGGTTACAAACTGTAAACTGCTCTATCTATTTGCGTTGTATGGAAGTTTTGGTAGGTAGCTTATGTTTTTGTATCAGTATAAAACTTGACTTTATAGGAACAGGTATTAATAATCTATGGTTTTAGGTTTCACGTGGATTAATTACTTGAAACTTAGTTAAAGGGGGCGACAATTGCTGATAGAATAATAACAAATTATTTTTGATGGTAGTACTTTATTGTAGAAAATTGCCCTATAGTAGGCGCCAGATAATCGTGGAATAACGGTCATTGACCCACCTACAATTATTGACATTTTTAATTTGAAAAACGGAATTAATGAGACAAAGCTGTCCCGAATCATCATCTCTCGTGATCCTTAACATTGTCTAATAATGAAAAACGATTCGTATTTAATTGTTCAGGTACCTATGAACAGTTATTAGGGAAAGGTCAATATACTTTATTCCACATTTATCTGGCGCCTACTATAGTTACCTACCTCGCATACCTGCTTATAAGAATCTTCTAAACCAAAAATAAAAATAAAAATAAAAAATCCTACTTAAAGAACATGCTAAGTAGCACATAATACAAAAGCAACTGCCACAAAACTTTAAAAAAAAATTGGGCAATATATCTAGTACGTTCGTACGTAGTTTTTGATAAAAAAATATTATAACATGCTTGACTTACTTTTATTGTACTTACATCTACAGTAAAAGAGGAAAACACCGCTCCGCTCGACTAACTTTTTCATCGTGTCACCCTGTTTTAATAATGCGCTGGATCTATTTTTCATATTGACGCGTTGTTTTCAATTAAGTGTCGCTCTTTTGTTCTTTTCTACTTAACTATGAAGGATATTAAAGTTCGCAGTGGTATTAAAGTGGTATAGAGTTTAAGGAAAACTCTTTCAAGAGACATTCTCGTGTGCGGCAGATACCTGGTAATACATACTACCTAGGTAAGAATTAACAGTCAAATCGACAAGCTATGTGAAATGTTTTTATGGATGGGAAATCATTAAATGAGTCCTCCCGCTCTGGGCGGAGTGGGAGGGAGTGCCAGACTCTTACTGACTAAAACCCATGCGTGCTCCTTCAAATGTCCTATGCGTTTCAGGGTCATGGTAACCCGTTCAATCAATCCCACAACCCGGGCAGGAAGTTAACCTACTCTCGATGCTATGTCTTAGATGGGTGAATAATTCTGAATCATGGGTAGTTACCGCTGATAGGTTAGATAACCTAGGGAAACTTAGAATTTTCCTAAGCAAAAATAGCAACAGAAATCGAATTCTTTGCAGTCGACCTTCCAACCACTTCATAGACAACCCAATGAGCATCGACTTTCTCAAAACAATGCGAAAATAATGTAATAATAACATCACGTACAAATTAATGGAGAACCCAATTATGAGGCAATTCACTGAACTTCAGACGCCCCGACATTTTGTAATAAAATTTTAATCCACCAACACGACGTTTCGGCGTCAAAGTTGGTCAAAAAGTGAATAACGTAGTTTCATAATTACGATGATATTACTCTTCGTCCTCTCCGTGATAATCTGTAATGTAAAACGGGAATTTCTCTCGCATTTTGACATAGAACTTTGTTATTAATCTCTGTGTAAGTGAAATTTAGCCCACATTAAATGATCCGGTGCTTTTTTATGCGTATAAAATCACCGGAACATTTAATGTGGGTAAAATTTCACGTTCTCCTAATGAATTCTAGGAAAACAAACGAACCCTTTTTATAATAAATATCATTTTACCTAGTTAAATATTTTTTACAATACAGGCAGAAGCTCAAATACAAATTGCTCATTTAATAAACTCGTAATTAGAATTTGGTACCGTCTAAAACCCTTTGACGGCAAAAAATAGAGAGATTTATCCGCTAAAATAAACAGTATCCGCACAAACGCTACTCTATGGATTGACCTTTCCGGAGCAAATAAAAGAAATTTTAAAAAACACTCCCACTTCCCTTTTGATACGGAAAAATGTATTTTCCTCTGACGCGAAATTTGTTTTTGATAAGTGTATATAAAAGGGATGAATGGGAACTCTTATTGGTGTACCTACACAAAAAATATGCAAATACAACCCTATTGAATTTGAAACGAGAAGTTTTACGATACAGATATTTTGTTGTACACAATAGATTTGTGTCGGCTGTCTGTGTTCAATGGGTTTTTGCATGAAATGAATAAAATGATGAGAACTTTTTGCCAGTAATTTTATTTAAAAGGTAGGTAAGGCTAGCCCTAATGGTTAACGTTTTCCCAGCGTTTTTAAGGTAAAGAACTAAATCAAACAATTTCAAGCTAAAATCCCAAAACTTTCTGTAAACATTGAAGTCATCTAAATAGGGCGTTCTGATTGGGCAGACAGACAAATTTACTGTCTACACTACACACTACTTGTACTACGGTACAAAGTTGTGCTAGATATTATGAATCCTTTATGGAACAAGCGGAGCGTGAAAATCAGTTTGAGCATTTAATTTGGCGTCTCGTCTGGTGCTCGCGTACTCGGCATACTCCTCATAATTCAATTTGTTGGCTGAATCGATCAACGACAGGAAATATACGCTTCCTAGACGTCTGCCTCTTTATAAATCTATGATTTCGCAGAAGATATTTGTTTTAATTTTATTTTGATGTAAATTTGGGATGGGTGTGAAAAGACTGATTGGAGAATTTGACTGTCTAGAATGTCATTTGGAAGTGAACCTCTACAACCATGATAGGGGTAGATATCTTGATTCTACATAGAATCACTACCACATGTCATTCAGAAAAAGGGATAATAAATGATATTTATTTTGTAAGTAGGTTAAACATAACACTTTCAATGTAAATTTTTTTTGGTCTGTTTTAAACTAGATGAGGCCGGTGTTTCCTAGCTGACTACCCTGAGAAGAAACACCGAAACAAACTCAGAGGTCAAAGTCTCTTTTAAAGTCCATACAATCGTACTGGTCAAATCATACGAGAACCATGTAGGTTAATGTCTGAAGTTGTCTTTTGAGGAAAGGACCACACAGATTTGAGGGGACCTGTCCAGACAGTGCAAGCATTTGTCAGTTATCGTGTAGCTTAAACATAGAACTTTAAGGAGTTCAACGATTTGACGAACAATACCAAAGTATGGACATTGGGTAGGCCGCATAAAGCCGCATAAGGCCGCATAAAAAGATGAAATCCGAACCCCAACATTTTTACAACTGTTTTGTCATCTGAAATCGGGTTTGAGGTCAAATGGCAGTCGGTCCTCAGTAAAATATAGATAAAAAAACTTATCTGTTCCTACTAGAAGCCGGCCCCAAATATATTAATTAAGACAAAGGCTATGAGGCAAGATAAGGTCTAATTTAAACGTAAAACGTCGTAATTTCTCAGTATTATCCAGAAAAAGCCAATGAATTATCCTCGCAACATATACTGAGCATTATTTTATTCCATTTATCGGTCAACCATTAATCGGGAGAGCGTGCTGTGGAGAAAAGAGCGGCGTAATGAATCCGCTACTAATCATGCTAAGTGGTCGCTTGGACGTCGATACTACGTGATCAATCCTTCGGTTGGGCTTCTAAACTAGCGACAACAAGAAAATATTGCCTACTAGCTTTTGCCCGCGACTTCGTACGCGCATATCCCGTTTTTTCCCGTTTTCGTAAGAATTTCCCGTTCCCGTATAGCCTATAGCATTCCTTATGAATGTGGCTATAATATACAAAAATAATTTTCCAAATCCGACAGGTAGTTTCAGAGATTAGCGCGTTCAAACAAACAAACTCTTCAGCTTTATTATATTAGTATATTGGCTTTATTTATTAATATTAAGATAGATAAGTATAGAAAGATTATAACATGGAAGATACAGCTATTTATACTAGAACTCAGATGCGTCCGGGTAGCTGGCTTATGCCTGGATGGGTGGGAAAGGCTAGCTAGATGTTGAGAGCTATTTTACTCTGCAGTTATAACTTTTTGTTGTTGTTTGATTGTTAAAGCGCAAGAAGATCACTTTAACCACTGTTGGGCCATAGGCCTCCCCCAAGTTCGACCAGTTCTATGTTTCGCGCATCCAATGTAGGTATTCTCACTCCGTTGTGGGGAGGCCTTCCAACGATAAACGCAAGACACACACTTCCACGTTTGAAAATAGTAGGTTCCTTCCCCGATATCTGAATCAAGCATTTGAAGTTGAGAATTTCTGCTTAGCCTGAAAAACTGCCAAATTTTGGCATTCAAGTACCTGTCACATGGGCACGCCACAATTACGGCGGTAAGAACTCTCTCTCTCCACCCACAGCGGAAGAAGTCATTTGATGATTTCCCATCACTAAAAAAAAAGTACCTGCGACAATAAAAATACCCATAAATAATATGAGGAATCCCTGATAGAAGCGATGATGTGCTTAAATAAAGAGGTACACAACAAAACTCAAAGAGCTACTTTTCGATCATAAAAAGCTCACTGAACATTTTATAAAAAGCCGCATTAAAATGCACTAGAATAACTCGAATAAAAAACTTTCAAGGATAAATTCTCCGCATAGTCGTTATTTACTTTTGTGTGCAAAGTTTTCCTTGAAGTGCACTAGGTCGCTATTAAATTTAAATGAAACCAAACTGCCTGCAAAGTTAAAGAACAGTGCAATTATTTTGCTTGGTCTCTTTATTTAATTATTATCCTTAAAACCGCCACAACAGGTTTTTCTCCTGTAAATATTATTCTGCAAGGAAAAATCTTAAATAGTTCCGGAAAACTTCAGAAATATTTATTTCTTACGGAAATTGAACCAGCTGCCGTAGTGCAGGAGCCAATCACTTTGCCACTGCACCAATCGAACTGTTTATTAACCAGTCATATTCCAAATGGAGTTATATTTTCTTATTTCCTGTATTTGAACTCTCTTTCAAGATGCCACCGTGTGTACCTACTAGACTTCTCACTTTGCCAGCGTCGAGTACGTCATGTTTGATAAATCGTATTGAATCCACTCTATCTATCCTTCAGCAAGTGTGCCTATTCTGCAAATAAAAAGCCGCACTAACACTGTTCCATTTTAATCACTATCTACTAGGATTGACTGAATGACTAAGGGTTGATAAAATCACTCGATACCAGCAGAACTCGCGAAAATATCAGTAAAGTTTTCACAGAATGATTGCAGAGAATATGACCGCATCGATCACGTCGAATCACTGCGTTCTTCAACTTTTCGCGATGATTAACTTACTTCTCCTATTTTGTCCGACTAATGTTTTTCGGGCAAAATATGAGAAGTTGCTAAGCTCTGTGTTTAGAGATATCCCCCCATTTCCTCTTACAAAATGAATCTCAATTTATCGCCGATTTCAAGGCTCTACCTAACCAAACAAGAAACATGTATACATAACCTTACACCGGTGTGAACGTACCGGCAAATGCCACAAATAAACACAAAGCTATGTACTCACATATATAAACGATATATCAATATAGGTGAGGTTTGTTTGATTGACTTCATTCTATTTTGGCGACGGATAGTTATTTTTGTGACAGTTTAATGGGTTTTTTTATTTGTTTTTAAGGGTGGGAAATCATCAAATGACTTCTTCCGCTCTGGGTGGAGCAGAAGGGCGTGTCAGACTCTTACTGACTAAAACCTATCCGTGTTCCTTCTAAAGCCCTTTGCATTCCAGGGCCAGGGTGACTCTTTCGAACAAATTCCGCAACCCTGGCAGGCGCAGGCCCTAGCGGGCCCCGGACATCTCTTTGAGGTGCGCGTGGAACACACCGCGCCATCGACCCGGGCTTGGTGGTGATCGGACAGCGAGCCGCCCAACGTTCGCCGTCCGAGTTTAATAGGATAGTGATATGTTTGCTGCTTACAAAATTAGTCGTATAGGGTAGCCAGGTAGTATTGAACTACCGGAGTTCTTGCTGCCTAAAATTATTTGGAAAAACTCGACCGTAAAAACGAATAAAAATTACGACAACTGTATCAGACTGCTTAAAATTGACTTGTTTATGGATGTTTGCGGGACTTTACACCCTTTTCACCCTAACAATTTATGTAACTAATTATATATAGGTAATTTTAAGTAACATCAATAAATGCGTTTCACTATTAAACTTGATGTGATAGAACAATTTTATTTCGATATTTCTGATGTCTAAGTCAAAGCATTTATTTCAAATAAACCACTAACAGGTACTTTTGAATTGTCAAAGTCAGTCCGTCAAAAACATGAAGCTCTTTGCACATTCCAAAGCGTAGATCTCTATGGAGAACGTGCAAGAAACTCCACGGACACTCTTTTAAAACTTTTATGTTTACAAAAATCCTGGTTACATTAACCTTGTTAATATATGAGAACAATGTAAAGAAAGAAAAAACAATTTATAGTATCAAATACTAAAATGAGGCAGTGGCAACTAAGGGATGACCAGTCTCCACTGACGGCGCCCGTTCACGAACATGACGTGTGCATCAGCTCCATTCAGATCTACCATTTTGAAGGGATGTTGAAATAGGAAACTTATACTTACATATATCGTGTAAAGTATTTGATACCAAAAGTTTCCTTTCAGATTGTAAAATCGTACACACAACCCAGTTCATTTCAATTATTTAACAAAGTCAAACAACAATCTCTGTTGCCGTCACAAACCAATTTCATTGGAAACGAGAGAGGAAATTGACTAAATGGAAAATTAAAAGGCGAACCGAAATGAGTGAACATAGAGCTTTCTATTTAAAATGAAAGCTTAAACAGGATATCCGAATTGGTGCCACATTCAAAGACAATAAAGTCAACATTTTGAAGGCAAAAGGTAGTTTGTACCATAGCCAGTGGCGTAGCTACACCCGAAGGGGTCCTAATCAAGAAAATTTGGGCCCCTTTTTTACTCGATTGCAGAAAAGCTCAAAAGGAGTCTTGTTTTTTTCAAGTAAATAAACCCTACTAGCACAAAACTGTCGCTATATGTATAAGGGAAACTGACTGACTGACATATCAACGCACAGCCGATACTGCTGGAACAAATAGGAACATGAATTTTTGCGCAAGGTTTCCTTTTATGACGTTGGTGAGTACTTAGAAGAAGGGGTTTTTGGAAATACAATCTTTCACGGGGTTAAGACAGATAAATTGTATGTACTAACCAAATCTGCGCAGAAGTCGTGGCCGGAGTGATAGTATCACTATAATTCATCCATTACGGGCTTCTCATTACTAAGACTTTAAGGTTGCGGACAGTAGGTATTTTACGATTTTTGCTTTCACACGTTCGGGGCCCCTGTAGGTCGGGGGCCCTGTATCATTAATACGGCGGTAGCTACGCCCCTGACCATAGCTATGTATTTGGTCAAACTACCTTCTTTAAGGCTTCCACAGACAGGTGCAACGTGACAATGCGTGTACGCGTTTTCATTGAATCTGTTCTACGGATTAGAATAATTTCTATGAAAAAATCGCAGTCGCATTGTCTGAGGGATTAAGATTTTTGTTCGGTACATTATATTACAGCAGTTATAGGAAGCTATGGTGATACTTAAATATGTTTAACACAATTCATTTATTATTATCGTAAGAAAAGAAAGGCTACGTAAGTACGTACATACATTATAAACATATATACAACGAAATATAAGCTTGCCCTCATACATCTGTAATCTAATCTTACTTTTGAAATACATAATTCTTTATCCCCCCAAAGAGACAAGTTTCCGTGAATTTCTTTGCGAGTCACGAGGCGGGTGACCCAATTAAGATGTCAGGTCATCATATACCGGGATGCTGCGGTAAGAGTTCGAGTGAGTCGGATTAAGATATGCCTCATGAGCTGTGGGAACTTGTGTGACTGTCATAGCAATAGAGCTGTTCGTTTTCCGGTGAATAAGGATTTACAAATGTACTGTACTGTAACTGTAACTAAGTACAGATTACTAAGCACTATCGTCTGATGGAAGTATCTTATATTTCTAAAATAAATATGGCGGTTTGACATTATTATAATTATTTTCCATTCAAAAGCTGTCAAACTATCAAATTTATTCCTTAGTATCTGAAAAAATTGCCCTTAATAACATCAGTTTATGATCCCACTAGCTTATGCCCGCGACTTCGTACGCGCATATCCAATTTTTTGCCGTTCCCGTAAGAATTTCGGGAAATCCCTACACTCCCCAAGGAACCTACATGCCAAATTTCAGCTTTCTACGACCAGTAGTTTCGGCTGTGCGTTGTCTGTCAGTCACTCAGTGAGTAAGTCACTCAATCACACTGTCACCAGTAACGGAAAAGTTTTAAATATGTGCATTAATGATAAAGTTATAACTAAAAATTCCAATAAATAGTCAAACATAAAGATGCTTAAATAAGATTTGGAACTTTAGTTAAGCATTCGCGAATAAACCCCCTTAAATCTGCCCTCGCCTTAAAATAAAAACACTCATACGTAGGTATAATATATGTATGTAGGTACAATTTTTTTAACAAAACGACAACACGTTAAATAATATTGATTTCATATAATAGAGGAGAGTGGGCACGGCAGGCATTGGATGAGTCACTTTATAACTCGCCCAGTTAAACGCACCGGGCGCCGAGTGTGAACTTAACTAGCCATAGACTAGGGATGCTACGCAGCGTGGACTCGGATTCCAATAAGTCGGAACTTCCGATTGTTATTACACCTCCAGTACGGACTTCGTCTTCAACACTCTTAAATCGATGGTCGAAGCAAAGGCGGCGGCTGCGAACAGCTTTATGCACGTCGTGCGAGCAACCCCATGAATCACCAAGTATTTTCTGCCTTACACTTTTTCTTACTAATTATATAATCCGACACCGCCTCCGACTTCGACTCCGATTCAGGGGGGCTACTATCTAAGCCTGAAGTCCGTAGTTTCGCGCTTAGTTGCGGGCGTTTTCTACTCCGTATCACCAACGGACTTCGGGTTTAGAGAGTAGGGCCCCCTGGCTCCGGCCCCAAAAAACAAATGAAAAAATTCCGACTACGACTTCAGTTCGGATACGAGTAAAATCACCTCTGTAACATCCCTGCCATAGAGTTAACGTTTTACGTTTTGTCTTCATGCAAATACACGGTGGTGTTACTGGCAAAATTCTTGAAAAAAGTTTTCGAACTCATTAGTCTAGTCTAGTTGATAAAAAAGTTTTTCAATATTTGAATATTCTTGTTGAACTTTTCTAATTATTGACATTCTTGAGACGTGAAAATAATTTTGAGCTTTGGTATTTTCTTTAATATTCTTGCTCATTTCTAAAGATAAATACAAACCTATTCTCTAACTTTTCTCGTTTAAACAAGGTTTTAATTAAACTGTCTATTTATGCGTTCAGGGGCCGTACTATGACTTCTTAAAACCATCATGATTCTGGTGTGGAGAGGGAGATGAAGCTATATAAGACGCATAGCACTATCGCTTTTCCATAACGGAGTAGTGATGTAGTGGCATGTCATTGTCGGGGGTTGACAGATCGTTACTACTCGATTTCTTAACTTCGATAATATTGCTAGCGCGAAAATGTGACCACATTAGTTTAATTTCTCTTTAAATTAGTCTAGAATCTAACGTTACAACTCTAGTTAGTATGTAGTTATTTTTTATTGAAATGATTTCGGGAAAAATTTCCATTATCTTGAACTTGAGATGATTGTTTCGTTAAATATTAAGTAAGAAACTTAGGTTGTCCGTTTGTCATGATATAGTGGATAGGATTTTTTATTGTGTCTGCTTTCTTTATAATTAAAAAAAAAACCAACATAAGCTACTTATGCTAAAACGCTAGTGTCAACGTTAATATATATATAGTTCAAATATTTTAAACTATAGTAATTTATTAGACGCAGAACCATAACCGATGGAAGGAATGGAGGGAGGACTTTGACAGCTCGTGATAAAAATACAATATTTTGCGTAAACCTAATATTTATATATATATTAGACTAGGTGCCGCCCGCGGCTCCGACCGCGTGAATGTTGAAATTATCCTAAGGGAACATGCTCCCGGGATAAAAAGAAGTGTGTGTGTTATTTTAGACTATAATATACATACCTTTGTGCCAAATTTCATCAAGATACTATCTGTACTGACGTGATTGAGAACAACGTCCGTCCATCCGTCCATACAAATATTCAAACTTTCGCATTTATAATATTAATTTAGCAGTATTGATTTATTTCCGCCAGCACCGTTCAAGTATAAAGTCTATAGCTCTTTACACATACTTAACAGTTTTTCGAAACAAATGGCCCTGTTCAAAGCGCCCGCTCTACAACCAAAAACTTACATTTTCACCGTGTATAGACCTGAACTACCGACAGCCCAACAAAAATAAACGTAACGAAAACTAAATAAAACCGTGACACAAACAGATTATGCAGAAAAGTTATTTAACCTGCATAAATACGTCGTTTGCGCCATCACTGCACCCACTGGAAAACTACAGGGGACAATATTATTTTCAATATTCGTCCCCTGGATGGAGAATAAATAGACTATAAAGGTTCGCACACATTGGCAAAAATGCTTCCATTTTTAGTTTTCACATTCAGTTCGGTAAAGAGTGATGTGTTTGCAAAGTGTGCGTTTAGCGCGTTTATCTTCCGTGATTTGAATATCGGGCAATGTATACCCACCCTTAACAGTGAAACCAACATTTTGCACGACTTTATAGTGTCCTGAGGCAGGTGCGGCTTTCTGGGGTCGGGAAATTTCCTGTCGCTGACACTTTGATGGCTCAATAAAGGAATGAGATTGCACTAATGTCAGTCTTCCTGACAAAAACACTATTTTATGCCTCTGGCTTTGGTTGTCAGGAGTAGTAGTTTTTATAGGAAACAGTTTTTTTGGATAAAGGGTTAATATTTTGTTGGTTATTTCGGTATCGGTTGATCAGTAAAATATATTTAATTGAAGGCACAACCCATACGACTGTACCCGTAAAGCTTGATTAATCAGTATTCAATTAACTGGTGCGGATATTCCATATGATAGGTTTCTAGAGCAGGACTAAACATGCAACGGTGTAGCGTCCTCTATCCCCATTTCCCCCCTGTTGACCGACTTTCAGCTAGTTGACAGTCCAATATAAGTTAGTAGACACTGCAACCGATAAATTCGATTCCTTTCCATTCCTAAGCCAACACGGAAATCTAAAAGCTACCTTTGCGTAAAATATTGTTTGCATATCATGAATACTTTTTGATTTCATGCAAAAATCCTGACGGAATCGCTCTAGACTTTAATCCTCGGGACTTTCAATCACAATCGCCATGAATTCAATTGGAGACTTTAAACTGATTTTTGAGATTTGCATGAAATATCGCGGATGGAGTAGGTCGTCGTCTTGTGGCTCGGGGCGTATCGCGGTGCAGTCAATATTTCACATTTTCTGTCTAGCCGGGTATGGGAAGAGGGCGTGTGCATGAAATTCCATTTTGCATCATTATTTTCGAGTGGGCGCGGCATTTTGTAGGACGTATACTCGTATAGTAGACAAGTACTCTATATTTATTGCGGGCAGGTATTTGGAAAAGCAATTTCAGTTTATCTCGCAAACGGGATAACCCGCTAGGCTAGCGTCTAGCTTGGATACCTACCGCCCGTATAAACATTAGTATGGTACTTCACATCCGTCTAATTCTCACGCGTCGTTGGCTAAAAGAATAATGGTGCTACTTGAAGCTGGTTCGTCTTCAGCGGCCATTGAGGTTGATAAATGGATTTATTTAAGTATTATCTTGACTAGTCTCGAGAAAAAGTAGTAAAACTTTTCCAAGATAAGAAGATAAAAATCTATCTCGGAAAACTTTTGTAAATAATGGTTTTGAACGTGCTTCAAGTTTAGGTACGTTTTTCAACTTTTAGTTTTAAAGAAAAATATACTATTACGTTAGCTTATCCAAAAATATATGTAGGTATATAGGTAGGTAGGGTTTTCATAGCCTCTATTTTGAGGGGGTTAATGATTGAAAATATAATAATAATAATATAAAATAATATATCACTACACCTAAATAAATCTTCATATACTTGTATAAAAAATGGCCCAGAAAGTTGATGTGCATTGTGGCCTCCGTATAAAAACGTTCTATTAGCAGAACGTCTTATTGAAAAAGTACAGTAATGCTGAAAAATTGCCATCAGTTTTTCGTCATGGCTCATTATTTAGTTTATTTCAAATTAAACAAAACTGAGATATTATACCTTTGGTATTGGCACAAATTGTGTCGACACCCTTTTAAAATCTTATGTTCAAGTACAGAGGCTTCCAGAGACTGTGGTAGAAATGAAAGTTCGGAGACGGGCTGAATCTAGAGCGGCAAAGACTCACAAACTACCAGGAGACCAGAATCATGAATAAGTATTTCCGGGGCTGAAACCATCGTGATTGGTAAAAACTCACAAACTACTACGAGATCAAAATCGTGGACAAGAATTCCCGGATGGAGTCGCTGGCAAGATAAAAACATTTTTTGAATTTCATTCTGAACCCAATTCTTAAGACATTACGCGGACGAAGTCGCGGGCACAAGCTAACATTTAATAACGTCCCTATTTTATGAACTGAACGCGAAAGAAAAACTGTCGGTATTTACTTGTTAAACATTAAATTCTTATATTCTTATATTTATGTAACTGATTGTTGTGAACTACCTATTTCAATGATGACAAAACAAGTAGTGATAACGTATGATGACGACGACTAGGAAATAACTAGGTCATTCTTTTTTGGTGGTTGGGTGACGGTAACATGATAGAAAAAATATGCTGCCAATTATCTATTATGTATCTTATACAAACTTATACCTACTCAATAAATCTGTAGACGAGTCGTTTCTGTACGTACCTACTAATCCAAAGTAATCCGAAAGAATTCTGTGCGTCCGTCTGTTTGTTACCTCTTCACGTCTCAACGGCTGAACGGATTTGAATGAAACTTAGCACATGGGTAGACCACATAATGGAATAGGATATGGGAAAACTTTCACTCCGGGAGTACGAGTATGTTCCCTTGGGATGATTAACGACTTTTGGCAGAAGGTCACCACAATACTTTTTCTTTCTTTCTTTCACTTGCCCGAATCAACGGGTTAATACGAAACTATAAGGAATAGCGAAAAATACTAGAAGGAGTCTCGAGCCTGGTTTTGATACAAACTAAAACTGCATCAATTCACCCTGTATTTTATGCGATCGTCGTTTTCTACGTAACCCTAGGGTAAACCACATCATAGTTGTACCCGCACCTTATCATAACAAGATACATAACAGAATTATGTTATCTGACTAACACTGACCACAACATCGTAGTTTCACACGAAAATAAAAATAGTTAAAGTTAAATATTTTTTATCTATTATTCTTATCGAAAACTGTACAATAGGCTATTTGAGGCATACACAAAACATTTAAAACATGTTTATTTCATGTACAATTTAAAATATCTCTGCAAGATAAAGTTATCCGCCACGATTTACGTCAATTTCCAAGGAACGTTTTTATTTACTGTCACCATCAGGCGAGCATGTAAACTATTATTTACGTAGTTTCGTCTCGATCAAGAACAAACGAATCTCGTGATTTCAAGCTTGTACAAAAACAATGTATGTAACTAATAAGCGTGTTCGCGTACACGTGGGACTCTCCACTGCTGCGCCACTGGATACGTTTGCATACTGCACTGTGAATAGTGGACAGTTCCGCCTCGTCCTAATGTGTAACTGTGTCCTTAACTATTTTTTTCATTGTGTGTGTTGTTTTTTGTTTTATTTTTTATGTCAATTAATTGTTTATTTAGTATGTGTGTGTGTTGAAATAGGGATTTTTCTGAAATAAATGTTTACTATTATTGTATTACTTACTGGTAACACTCACCGATTCTCGATGAATCTTCTATCCTCTTCCGTCAGTATTCACATCTTCAAAGTAAAATTTTATCAGACATCTTATTAAATTACTTTGTTCGTTATAAAGTTCCACCTTCTATACCACAGTTTTCTCAAATTACCGGTACACAGATCCCTCAAATCTTCATCTCAGAATCGAGTGATATTTTTCTACACGGCTTCAGTATTATTATCTAGTGCGGAAAGGGAATATATTGGGGTGGTACAAGTACTCGAAAGGGTGGAAAAGTGCACTAAATCGTTTTTATTGCATTTTATTACATTGTGCGTGCCTGGGGCCCTCCGTTTAAATGGCGCGAAAGAATTTACATATGAAAACTCTTTGGCATCGGCCGAATATTAATATCTTGTTTGAGTACAACCCATTGCACGTCCCCGTAAATAGTAAAATTTATTTATCGTAATATTAAAATTGAAACATTTTCGAATACTGTCACCACGTATATGACGTAATTTGTCAGCAATTTATCTCACAGATAAAATATCAAACCTAATAAAAAGACATGTGCTCGATCTGACGTTTATTGGCCTATTACGGTGGCCATCAATTACCATAGTCTGGAAAGAAATATTAATGGCTTTTGAGATTGCTCTTGAGAGAGACTTATTAAAAATAGTCTAGCTTTCTAGATCCAATAGGTAAGCCGCCATTTTTATTCCATGAAGCCTTGTTATGACGCATACATATCTGTAACGGAGTCAGGAGGAAACTTCCTCCTGACTCCGTAACAGATATGAATGCAAGGTAGTGGATAAAATGTTGGTTCGTGTCGAACTTCGCACATTTCTGTTAAACATATTTAAATTTATAAAGAACACGTTGTATTCTGTTGCATTTTAAATAAAATTATGTTTTTATTGGTCTGTTCACAAGTTTAACTGCTACTTTTAAAGTTTAAAACGTTTTTTCTCAGTTTATTTTTGCTTGTGAGGAATGAGGTGAATTTCAAAAACTCAGAAATCAATACCAAACTATTTACATGTCTTCATCTTCTTAAAATTCTTCCGACATTCTTTTGTTTGCAAACCAAGGTGAACTCATAAATGAAGATAATGCTTACCTTGCAAAAGTTTCATTAAATGGCGACGTGTCCGTTTTTATTCATGATGTTTATAAATCAATGGTTTCCGTACACGGTTCAAACGAGGAATTCTGTCTCTCGGAATAAATATATGGAATTTACTGTGGGTTTCTGTTACGTCAATAGGTTTGTGACGAAATGTTTATTTATTCCATTGGTGTATATTTTATTTGCAGGTTTGTAGTTTTAGCGTTGAATATTAGTTTTTAGTTGTCTTTTTGTATTTATCAAAACTATAGTGGAGTCAAACTATAGTGCTATTCTGAAACAAGTCTCACCGTGATAACTTGGTGAAGCGAGCTTGAAGTGAGTTGTCAATCCCTAGCAGTAGAAGAAATGACAGCTCACTTCAAACTTATTTCAACTAAGTTTTCACAGAGAGACGCTTACAGAACAGTGAACTGTTAATCCTTATAATCAAGATGGAATCACAGCTCACTTCGTGATCACTTCACCCAAGCCTTCACTTCGTCATGTTTACAGAATCGACCGGAAGAACTGAACAAAGATGTCCATTTTTTTTTATATGTATGGGAAATCATCAAATGACTTCTTCCGCTCTGGGTGGAGCGGAAGGGCGTGTCAGACTGTTACTGACTAAAACCTATCCGTGTTCCTCTTAATGCCCTTTGTGTTCCATGGCCACGGTGACAATTTCGAACAAATTCCGTAACCGGACAAAGATATGTCCTACACATATCTATATCTAGTCCTTTTTTTTCTTTGGAACATAGGTTCCCAGTCCAACCAGTTACTGGTTCAGTTCTGTAACTGAACCAGTAACTGTAACTGGGTGACATGATAGCCCTTGGCAAGACTGGTGTCAGATTTTGGCTTCTAACTATACGTAACGGCGATCAACACTTCCCTTCATTGAAGGCTGTTTTACGAAAAAAGCCCTAAGATAGGCTAAACAACAGTTGCGTACAGTCACAGCCGTCACAACTGGCCATGGGTCTTTTAATAAACACCTATATGTCATAGGAGTCACCGACAGCCCACTCTGCAGAGCCTGCATGGAGAAGAACGAGACAGCAGCAAATGTGCTTCTAAGCTGCCCGGTAGTCGCGGATTACAGGGCGTAGTACTTCGGAAACCCAGGTACCCTCTGTGAGATAGTTAGTAACACCAAGGCGTTGCTGGCCTTCTTTGGGGAGCTGTGGTGGATCGAATGACACATTTGTCCCACCTGCACGCAAAATACGCGCTTTGTCGTGGATTTGCGATCGATGCGATTGCGAGCCCGATTTACAAACATACAACGGCTGTCAAAGATTTCCGGGGCACGGAGGAGTCTCGGTATGTAATGGATCGGCAAGCATTGCTGAACCTCGGAAGATCCCCGTGCGGCTATTATAATTATGACCAATTTATTAAGGCACATTTCTTTTTTTGACCATAGGTACAGCCAAAATAGACATACCTACTTATTATGTATGTCAGAGTATACAAATTGTGCCATTTCATAAACATTCACGGCTACGCACCTATTCACAATGTTTCATCAATATTCTGCGAGAGTTGTCCCAACAAACTGTAGCATGTGGCCATTTTATTAAGTCCCCTTACAGCCATGATACATACACATAACTCACACACTACAGCCTAACAAAAAGTTGTCATTATGACTTTGTTGACTGCGCAATTTGAGTCGCTTGTGTGAGAGGATATTCTAGGCTGAGTCCTGAAAAAAATTAAGGTCGTCTGTTCAGGACGAAACTGCGTGTATTTTTGTCACTATTATTATATGGCTATTGTTGTTAGTTATGTGATGTTTTACATTGATATTAATGTCTGTTTTCACGAACTATTCTTGCTTAGTGTGAAATAATGTTAGTTTTCGCAATTTTGCTTTTATTAAAATGGATGTTTATTACTTTGATTTTGTGCGATGCTATCGTCATTTGTTTTGATGTAATTATGAAGTAGGCACGTACGAAAGTGTCAATATTTAATCAATTATTGTGAAATGAAGTTTCATCGTTTCAAGTTTAAAAGAAATTGGTTGTCTGTAAAGTCGGTTTACGGACGATAGTTTAACGTGACAACGTCATAACAAAACTTTGTTGAAATGATCGTAACGTTACAATGAGCGTAACGTTACAATGATCGTAACGTTACAATGAGTCAGCCTTTTTTGTGCGTGCAGCCGGCGTTCATCGATTTATTAGATTTATACAGAGTAATTGGTATCGTCTTTTATTTGGACTAATCTTAATAACAGATAATACCTATTACTAACTAATTATTTTAACTAATAAAGAAGCATTTATTAATTACTTTTTTGTAAGCCTCAAAAGTTGTTATTACAAATGATAGTCCTATAACGCACCTGTATCTCAAACAGCTTAACCCAAACTCTTTATTAGATATCCTTTCGAGAGAAAAAAACTACAACCTCATCCAGTTTTATTTCCAAGACACAAAAAGGCTTCAAGACGAGCCTCTAACTCACAAAATATTGCTCAGCTCAAATCTATTTACAGGCCCATATTGGCAATCCTAGGTTCGTCGGAAAATCTCTATTATTTCTTGAGCAAAATGCCTGGAGAGACAAATACGTTAAGAACAAGTACGGTGAGGGCAAAGACGGGAAAATAGGGGCATTCAGTTCGGTAATAGAGGGCAAATTGAGAGCTCGGAAGCTTTGGGACGAGTGAACGGGAGATACGGAATAGCCCAGCCTCTAATACTCTTTGAATTATCCTACGGGGTTGAGCAAAAGTTTAGTGTACGTTCTAAGATGAATATGTATGTTCAATATGAATTATTTTCATAATAGCATCTAATACCAGTACTTACTGAGAAAAAGTCAAAGTCAAAGTCAATTCATTTATTTCGACTAGACCATTAAAAGGCACTTTTAAACGTCAAATTTACAGTTTAAAATTAAAATATCAGTGATTCTAGTTGTCCATTCGCAAAAAGTAGATTCTTATGGAGAAGAACGGACAAGAAACTCCATAGTTACTCTTTTCAAATATAAGTTTTACAATATTTTGTATACATAGGTACATTGATCAATTGATTAAATTATGTGAGCACAATGCATCCAACATTACACTAATATACAGCACACACTTATATACTAATAGGTACGACAAAGCAATACCAGCAGAGATAAAATTAATATTAATTTAAAATAAATATTGTTTATTGTTTGCGCCAAGTCTAAACATTCGTAAAGACTCAGTTAATATCTACTTATTGACAGCTTGCGTTAACCATATTGCAGTAAGTATATTAGATTTGCACCTGCTAGCATTACAAGCACTTATCAACAGTCAGCAATAACCAGCGAGATATTTCAGATTTTGGGGAACTGTTAAAATGTATGTGCCCTTTGTTTTTAATGACGGCGTAAAAAAGTTTTGGCCACACAATATGCAAGTGGCCTTTGAGCGGTACTGTACGTGACTTAAGTTGCGCTTTTTTTTTAGGGATGGGAAATCTGCAAATGACTTCTTCCGCTCTGAGTGGAGCGGAAGGGTGTGTCAGACTCTTACTGACTAAAACCCATCCGTGTTCCTTCTCAAGCCCTTTGAGTTCCAGGGTCGCAGTGACTCTTTCGAACAAATTCCGCAACACTTAAGGTGCGCTTACACTTGCAATAACAAAATGATCGATGATAATCGCTACTGGTCGATTGTGACGTCACAAAATATCAAGCAATTTAGGTACGACAACGGCAGCAAGCTTCAATTTGGCGAAATGTTTTGCATGACAACATCGAGAGATATTCAAGAAAGTAGGCAATACATGAACATTTTTTTTTAAATACTCACATGGAAGATACGAAGCAATTAGAAACAATATTGCCGAAAAAATTGTCGCATTTTATTGAAGTTGCTGCACATTGCTCCAATAATTGCTCCAGATTGATCCATACGTGTTGCCGAGCAATCAATGTAATCAAGCACCTTTACCAAAATGAAAACCTATTAACTCCCTTAGTGGTAGGTTTTTCCTCCATCTCCCTCTAACCACATCTTCCTGTAGAATTCATTACTCAAACACAAACTGCGGCAGAGGAAGACGAAGCGAAGTCTTGTGCTCTCGTTAAGTAGCATTTTGCATATCAAAGTATGTTGACAACGCTCCGGGGTGCTGACAATTCTTTTTAGTTTATACCTAGACGGTTGATTTGTAAGATTTCAAATTGGTTGGCATTTTCTTTGGGCTTTGAAGAGTTTGGAGGTGTATTTTGAGGTATTTTTAGAAAGTTTTAATGGATTTGACATGTCAATTCTATCGTGTAAAGGGATGGTGTAGTTATATTTAAAAAATAGATTCTTCCCATGTAAATAAATAACTTTCTTCGAAGAAGGCGTAATTATCTCCAAAAAAAAAAGAATTGATCAGCTTATGAAAAATACAATTAAAATATGAGTAAACCTCCGCTGCACTCTGCATCCTGTCCCATTACTTGACAGAAGCCTGCTCCAGATTTTCCAGGTGTTTTTTATCCCGCGTTATCTCGAACCAAATTTACTTAAAATTTGAAGAACCCAATAACATTTTTACCTTTAGGTATGTCCCCAAATCGTGAAAGAATTTTCTTGCACCTACGTATCCTCATAACCCTTAAACAGGCCCCGAAGAACCGCTGCAAGAAATAAAGTGGTACAAATGGGTTTAGGCTTTGAATAGCGCCCTGTATGATTCCTTATCAATTTTTTTAAAAACACTGAAAAGCCTGAAAAAAAAATGTGGGAAAACATAATCCCATTGCCTGGGTAGAGATTACAATTTATGTGATAACTATATATAAATGTCGAATGTTTGTTTGTTCATAATTCTAGTGTCTGATTAGGTACTACATTTTTTTTTATATATAGTATAGTAATTTTTTTTATCATTTGAATTAAAAATATTTATATTTTTTTAGTTTAGGTTATTTGCGTAAAGTAAAAAAATATAGGCAATGGTTAAATAGCTCCCACAAATTAGTTCGACTCAACAGGCTTTGGTCACATGTTCCCCACATTATTATTTGCCTTATTTTAGACAATTTAGCAAGAAATCAACTAGAAATAGTGTAAATCTTGATAGAAAAATTCAAAATCTCTAACATATCAAAAAATTGCACGACTTACCTTTCTTTGTTTCGCCATAATCTAAATAAAACTTGCACAGTCACACAAAAACACAGTTCTACCGGACACTCAAACTCAAAATGGCTGTCAAGTGTCACATTCGTTCGTATACACAGAGTTTGCTAATCGGAACCACAGAGTACATATTTATTATTAAATTTTGACAGATTGTGGGCTTATCGTTACCGAAACCTGGCTACGGCATCGAAAAATCTATGTGGGAAGCATACGTCCGTGGCCTGCTTAAGGGATAAACGTAATTTGAAGATACCTACAAATCTCGGGACAAAATCAAACCTATCTTTTATCGAAAAAAGAAGACTCAACCATGCTTAAACTCCAACCAAAGATAGTGACAGCTTTACTATTTGGCTTTAAAAGCCCACTGTGCAATCAGAGGCTGGAAAACCAATTGAAATGATACTTCTTCCTTCAATCAACTTTGAACCTTCTACCTGAAGTCCAAAGTGTAATTTTACTTGATAATCTATTTAAGGGGAAGTAATCTTGGGGTTGCTACCGTTAATTGATTGTTAATTTAGTTAATGTAGACTTTTATTGCATTCCGTGAATGCGAGACAGTGTTTGTGAACGCTATTGTTTCCTGTAGCGTGCGAAAATTAAGCCTTTTAGTGTTTTCGATCTATGGGGGACTTAATTAGCAGCTATGTCTACGAATAAGACGTTAGAAGGTGTTTAATAGAGATGTTTACGAATTCTTCATTCTTCAGGAATTTCGGTACCTACACCAAATTAGTGTTTTTACCACAAAAGAACCACACTCGTCTTTTGAAAGGTTCTCTAGAAAAACAGTCTGTCGGACATATCGCTAAAATGGACCTTCTAGCGAGGCCAAGAGACATGCTCACTTTTCGAAATTCAATTTTTTCATTACTTCCATGTATGTACATAGAAATAACGAAAAAATGAAATCTCGAAAAGTGAGCATGTCTCACCTATCGCGCTGTTCCATGTAGGTAGGTATTTGGTAAGTTAATTTTATTCTTCATCTATTTTTTAAATTTACAGTTGATCCAGTTGACCGTTTAATTACATGCCATGAAATAATTGTCTTCAATCAATAAAATAACTTTAAAGAGTGGTGATACTTAACTTTTACAGTGCTTTTTATTAGTGCATATAGTTTTGTTTAGTGCATAGTAGTAAACATAAAATATACCGGCCTTATATAGTTTAAAATGACTCAAAAATATTGACGTGTTATATTTAACCTACTTACAAAATAAATATCATTAATCTCAAATCAATAATTTCTTCTCATTATCGCTCTCGTTCTCGTCACAACAGCTAGCAAAAAGCATTTTAAGCGCCAAAAGCAGTTCAAAAGTACAAAAACTGCACTTTCACTAAAATTCCCTTTGAACACAAACCTAGTTCCCAATGTTCTCGTCAGTCGCCTGGAGATTCCAAATATACGAGTTCCATGAGTTCTAAAACTGTGCACTTTTTTCGGAAGAAACCGGCCAAGTGCGAGTCGGACTCGCGCGCAAAGGGTTCCGATCGGATTGTGACTTTTTAACATGTAACTTTAAAACCATAGACTTCTTGTAGGTTTTTCCTGTAATCTATTAGGAAAGAACTAAGTTATAACTATAATAAATATTCGAGACCCTCAAAGATATTAAGACAAATTACTTTTGGTGTACAATAAAGTATATTATATTTATCTATAAGCCTTTCATTGAATACTAGATTTGGCCCGCAGCTCCGCTCGCGTGAGTGATGAAAATTATCCTGAGGGAACATACTCCCGGGATAAAAATCTATCCCATGTCCTTTTCTAGGACTCAAACTATCCCCATACCAAATTTCATCTTAATCGGTTCAGCGGTTTAAGCGTGAAAAGATAATAGACAGACAGACACACTTTCGCATTTATAATATCAAGTATGGATAATTCATACTTGATATTATAAATGCGAAAGTGTGTCTGAAAGTCCGTCTAAGGGTCACAGAAGCAAACATATAAGGTTTGCGTTATTTTGTACGGACGTTCGGAACCCTAAAAAAGAAAAAGGAATTAAAACCTCGTTGGAAGTCTGTACTGGGTTTGATCGTGGCTTGCCCCATGTTTGGTCAGCACTTCAGTTCTAATCCTGGTAGACGATGAACTGATAAATTGACCTTTGAGAGCTTTATAGTGCAGAGAGTTGTGAATTAGGGCAGACTTTTTAGGTTCTAAGTGAGGCGTCGAAAATTGTTTAAAATGTTTTATGGACCTTTTGGTGTCGTTTCTAAGGGATTTTTAAGGATACCTAGAAACAATCAACCCAAGACTGAACGTAGTTTCTCTGAGTAAAAAATTAAACCTATGTTAGAAATATCCATAACCATTATTTGGTTTGTTTTATAAAATAATAATTACAGTGTAGTAGAAGTCAAAAAAAAATTCTTTATGGTGTCGGTGGTATGATCCCGTCAGAGGCAACTCAGGGACTCAACAGAGAATGGGCAGCAGCATTCTCTATGCATTGCAACCCGCCTGCCAAGCGTGGCGATTATGGCAAAGCCCTTTGGGGGAGGCCTATGTCCAGCAGTGGACGTCTTTCGGCTGATATGATGGTAATGATAAGAAGTGAAAAGAAATAAAATCAGACACAATATTATTAAAACGTATTTCCCTCCATTAAATCCATGAAACTCCCACTAAAACTCTGTTTATCGGACAATTCGACGATAATATTAATAAATATTAGCGAAACGAGCTGTTTCGCGTGCGACAACTCAACAACAATACAAATAGTAAAAGAACCCATTAAGCTGTTCCTAACTCCCATTACTAATAACGACCGGTTACATGCAAACGTCTTCGCAATTATTGTTGTTTTCAGTTTGAATTTAAGTGGATAATGTTCAAGGTGCTAGTTTTGAATTGGGAACATGAAATAATGTTATTTCACTTGTTGTTTTATTAACTAAAATAATTTCATTTTCTGAATTGTTAGTTTACTCAAAAAGACAGTTATATTCTAAACTAAACTGAAGCAAAAAAAGTTATGTTTCTTAATATCTTATTAAGCTTTGCATAGAAACGCATGAAAAATTCGACTTGAACTAATTTTCTTACATAAATTAGCTAAAAAATCAGCAAAAATGTTGGAAACTGAACAATAAGAGCAACTAATAAGCCCATTCAAATTCACCATTTCCTTCATGATCTCGGCCAAAAGACATCCACTGCCTCCCCCAAGCGTCGCCACACCCGTTTGTGGTGACGCTGAGAGGACCTGTGCTGAGAGGACCTGTGCTTCTCACATCCAGCGGACTCCCGCGGCCTTCACAAGGCCATCGAACCTCCTTATGAACGGCCTTCCAACGCTGCGTCTGCCGCGGTCGACACTCCAGAAGTTTTCGGCCCCATGAACAATCAATTCTGCGACCAAAGTGCCTTGCCCACTGCCACTTAAGCTTGGCAATTCTTCGATACCTTGGTTTTCTTGCGGATCTCTTAATTCCTGGTGTCGATTACCCAAGGAAACACCACGCAGAGCCCTTCCTATTGTCCTTTGGGTGACTTTAAGCCAATGAGGCCCAATTATTTATATTAATCGAATTCCTATCCTTCAAACAAAACCGCCATCCTCCGTTACACGAGTTAGGCTAGAATGAAACAATATTACAGTGATAGTCAATAAATCAATTACTCTGCGGTGAGGTGCAGAGCTACGACAAAGCACCAATCAGGCTGGATCAATTAACCCTTAAGTAACAATGCCTGTAGCTGGGATGTCTCTCGTGTTCGTATCATGCGAGGGTTATTGGCAAAGATCATAGAAATTAGGTTGATGTGGCAACGGAAAGAAATAATTTATTGACAAGACCATCGAAGTGTTCGAGTTAGAAAAGGTATATTTGTGAAAATGTAAATTCTATTACAAACCAGACTCCTTCCAGAGCCTTTTCATTAAAACAGATGGTGCCACTTAAAAATCTAACTAAAGTACACGTTGCCAAAATCGACACTTGTACTGATGGCGATACTATGGTCATAGGACCAAAATATTTGGGGATGACCAGGTAAAATTTCAGTAGCGAATGTGAATCCCATAAATTTTGGGCTTTTTGAAATAGTTTTATGATCTGAAAAAAGGCAACTTTGTTAAATGGTCATCTACCAGCCTAAACCGGCTACCGCCAACCGATTACTATGCCACTCCTTGCAATTTACTTGCACTGGTTACCGACTGTGAAAGATTTCAACAACACTCTTTAATCTAACTTCTCCATTTCCCGTAGCTCTATGGTTAAAACATAGTGCCACCCTGAAAGCTTTGCACAATTTGATCAAAATTGAGTTATCTGCGAGGGATTAGCGAGCTGTACTGTAATTTAATTAAAATTCTGTGATTATAATAACTTTGTAAACAATGTCCTAACTTTTATGATAGACTACGAAGTTGAAGTCTACCTTTGAAAGACATAGCTAAACTAGTTTTATAAAGTAGTTAAGTCTTACATTAAAGGACAGGGATAATAGAATATTATCAACTAGGTATTTGTTATTTTAATTTAAGTAAAAAAACGTAAATAAGTCTTTTTTTGCCAAAGTTGCTTATTTAATAATACTTTTTTTATTATGTAATTATTATAAAAACTGGAACAGACCATATCATGTCAAAATACGCACAGCACATTTTATATCTCGACACGACTGTATGGTGTTTCAAATAAACTGCGAAGGGTCATACAAAACCGTTTAAAAGTTTAGTATTTTACAAGGGTGTGACACACGGCCAGACAGATGGACGGGAGGAAATTAAAAGGGTTTTGATTCAAAGGAACCCTAAAACAAATTTGAATTTAAATAACTTTTCTTAATACATCTCTACCCTAAGGTTAGATAGAAGACAGACATGATGTTAAACATAATTTTTAATGTAAAGAAAAAGAGCTTAATAAACTTTAGTTTTATGATAAAAATCCACAACAGAATTTCGAACTGCTCACTATATAAAAAACCGGACAAGTGCGAGTCAGACTCGCGCACCGAGGGTTCCGATCGAGTTTGATTTATTCCGAGAATACATTACTTACGGAAGTTTATACTAAACTATTAAAGACAACAAGAAATTTGTGGAATTGAACTGATAACTCATTCTATTATTGTAATTTGTGTTTATAGAATTCCTAAATACAATTATTTGACATTTTATGAAAAGCTTGACATTGTTTTGAGTAACTTATGTTTGTTAAATAGGAAAAAAATTGTTATATGTGGCGATTTAAATATTGATACGTTAAAAAGGAATAAAGTTACATTGGAACTAGAGAATTTCCTACTGAGTTACAACTTGACATTAGAAATAAATCAACCTACCAGGCTTAGTAGTAATACATGTATCGATCATTTTGCGCATAACATACGAAGAGGATGTAAAGCTGAAATTACAGATCTCATCCTTTCTGACCATACATCACAAATACTCAGGGTTCCCATAAATAGAACATGTCACTTAAAATTTTGGAAAACTGTAAAAAAAGAGTACTCTATTGAGAACCTCATAAAATTCCGAGAATGCATTCGAAGTTTAACTTTTAAAGATGTATATGAAAGTAACGATGCTAATATAGCTTACAAAAGATTTTATGAAACGTTCTCCCTATTCTACAAACTTTGCTTCCCTAATAAAATAATAACTATTCATACTAATAAAAACGTAAAATGGTTATCGCGCGGCATAAAAAGCTGTAGTAAGAAACAAAGAAAATTACTGTGGACATACAGACTAAATCCTGTATTAAGGAATAAAACTAATTTAAAAAAATACTCTTTACAATATAAGAAAATTATAAGACTAACACAGAAAGCTCAAAATAATTACTTTATAAAAACCTCACAGAATAAGTCGAAAGCTACATGGCAAATAGTTAATAGACCAAAAAATAACTCTCCTAAAGAACAAATAATGACTATTAATAATTGTGACCTGACCTTTTCAAAACCTATTGACATTGCGAATGCATTTAATAACTATTTTATAGATGACATTGAGAATAATATTAAAACTAATATAAAATTCAACAATAAATTAGGTAATTTGACAAGGCAATCAATGTTTATGCAGCCTGTTCTATCAACTGACATAGTTTCGGCTATAAAATCACTTAAAAATACAAGTACTGTAGGATTTGACGGTGTGTCAACAAAGGTGATAAAATTTGTAAATGAACTTATAGCAGGCGTGTTAGCACATATTATGAACCTTGGCATTATTGACGGAGTTTATCCTGAAGACTTGAAGAAAGTTATTATTAAACCACTTCACAAAAAAGATAAAAAAACTGATTTGAAGAATTATGGGCCAATAGCTAAAATTTCTGTATTTTCCAAAATTTTCGAAAAAATTATTTATAGGTCTCTGTATTGCTATCTCAATAAATTTAATTTATTATGTAAGGAACAAAATGGCTTTAGAAAGAATACCACGATCAACATGGCTATTTTTGATTTTTTACGTAGCATTATGTTAGCAGTAGACCAAAAAGCTCCAATTTGTGCTATTTAGACAGATATGACCAAAGCCTTCGATTACGTTAAGCACGATGTCTTATTAGAAAAACTACGTAGCTATGGTATTAGAGGTAATATTTTAAAACTACTCGAATCCTATCTCTCCAACAGAATGCAATGTACTGAGATTGCAAGAGTATGTGAAAAATCCAAATTTGAAAAGCGTTTTTTATCTCCTTGTAGATTGATAAAGTTTGGTGTCCCACAAGGTAGCGTCCTTGGACCACCTCTTTTCTTAATCTACATAAATGATCTGCCAATGGTAACTCAACATCAAATGGTGATGTTTGCAGACGACAGGTCTGCCATAGTGAAATGTATTGATCGCAATATTTATCAAGATGACATAAATAATACACTATCGGACATAATTACTTGGCTTCATGAAAATAATTTAGTTATAAACTTAAAGAAAACTAAAATAATGCACTTTCACCAAAGAACTGCAGTACCAAAAGTAAATATCAGACATAGTAACTGTGACATTGAAGAAGTTAAAGTAGCAAAATTCTTAGGTTTATTCCTTGATGACCAACTTAACTGAAAGGCTCATATAGATGACGTAAGTAAGAAAATAAATAAATCAGCATACGCACTTTTCCAAATTGCCAGAAAAATAAATATGGATGCGCTACTAGTTACATATCACGGTTTAGTAGCCTCAATTTTGCGATATGGCATTATTTTTTGGGGCAATTCTACTGATAAGGATATCGTTTTTAAGGCACAAAAAAGATGCATAAGATCAATGTGTGGTCTTAAAATTGATGATAGCTGTGTATCTTTCTTTAGATCGCTGAAAATACTTACCTTACCTTCCTTATATATTTTTGAAATTAGTGTTTTCGTCAAAACAAACATGAGATTATTCGAAAAAGTATCAACGTTACGAGATGTTGCAATTCGTAGCCAATACGCAAACTCTTTAAGTAATCAGCGTTGTAATACTGCCTTAGTGAGAAAGAGCGTTTTGGGTATGGGACCGCGCATCTACAATAAATTACCAGATGTCATAAAAAATTTGAATGTTACCCAATTCAAAAAAGAATTAAAACAGTTGTTAATTGAAAAATGTTACTATGCGATTGACGAATTTCTGAGTGATAAGAACATGTAAACTTATTTATGAATATTATGAGTATGACTAATGGTAATTTATGATAATATATTTTATGCATTGACATTACAAATTACTCCATATTGTGACATTTATAATTTTGGAACTTATTATTTTATCATCATTAATTTTATTTTTTATTTTTTTTGTATTTTAGATAATTAATTAATTTTGACATCCCTAGCATTTTTTAAATTTTATTAAGTTTGACATTTTTATTTAATTTTATAAATTTTGACATACATACCTACCAAATAATTTGTGTTTACCTCTCGCATGATTAATTCGCATGCAAACCATATTTGTACGCTTCTTGGCATAACATAGCGACCTCATAACTTTAATTTAAGAACTGTATTCACTACCTATGTTACACAAATAAAAATTATTATTATTATTATTATTATTATTAAAGCAAAATATAGCAGGTGAGATTGAAGGACAAACTTAACTTTGTTGTAGAACAAAATGGTCTCCTATAAATAAACGTACGTCACGGTCAATTCTTCAACCGAAAATAAAAGTATCTAATCTCAAAAAAATATTTTATCTGATAAATTACAAATTCCCAATTTTCAGACTTTTCTGTACTTGCATTGAAGTTCTCTTTTTGCCAAATTTCATGACTCTAGGTCAACGGGAAGTTCTCAATAGGTTTTGATTCCCTTGCGAGCGTCAAAACATGCGCCATAAATGGAATATAAACGCATCATTAGGTTGCGTTGACTTAGAAGTTTGATTTTTCACTGCTCCAGGGGGTAGCAGGCCTGAGTATTTAATTTCAGCTTTTTTCAAGGGACTTGACAGACGGAGAGACAGATAGACAGACGGACAACTTAATGTTTCTATAATGTTTCCGTTTTTGCCAACTGAGGTACGGAACCCTAAAAATAAATTCGCGTTAAATAAAAAATATGGTAGTAAACATTGTTTCAATCTCAAAGGTAAACTGATACATTACCTTAACCTACATTATAAATAAAAAAGGAATATAAGGCTGAATGTCCACTGGAGCGGAGAGGAGAGGAGCGGAGAAATATTAACCAATCGAATTGCATAAAATCTCCGCTTCGCGTCAGTCACTGAGATTCGTATTGGTTAAAGATCTTGTTTATTGCTCAGTCTATATGCTCTATGATTAGCTGTCAGTGAGACGGACGTACGCTAACTAGTGATTGATGTTGTAAACAAAAGATGGTAGGTACCTACGGTATGATATTAGTGAGTGACTTGGTGTAAGTGACAGAATCGAAGGTCTATGAACCAAAATCTGTCTAGGGCCTATTTAGTTAAACAATTGACAAGCGACAATCTGACAATTCTACAATTTTGTACGTTTATTTCATACATTCTCTGCTTAATTAAACAACACTGTCTCAAAATTGTGTCAAAAAATGACAGTTTTGGACAAATTTGTCGCATTGTCATTTATATTAACCTTTTGAACGCCATTATCACGTATACATAACAAGCAAGCGCGTGCCCTGTACGCCAAACGTCACAAATTTGTGACAAAAAGTACGGCGAATTTGTCGCTTGGCGTCGCGGGCACGCCGATGTGTTTATACTCTGGCGCTCAAAAGGTTAAACAAGGTCCTACTATGAGGTACGAATACCATCATGATTCTGCTATGAGAAAGGGATAGTGCTATTCGTCCTGCATAGCTCCGTCTCTCTCTCACTCTTGAATGACGATTATGATGGTTTTAGAACTCATAATAGAGACCCTGGTCGTTTCTCAACGTTCTATGTTGGGGTCAACTTCCACTCTAACTGGATTCAGCTGAATACAAGAATTATACATGGAGCGTCTGCTTCTCTGACATCTACAACCCAGTAACTGGGTAACACGATCCCCATGACAAAACTGGTGTACCTTTCCACGGACTGACTTCGGAAAGCATTCGAACCTTGAAGTTCGACCTCCGATCACCGACTATATATGTACCATTGGAGTAGATTATTCAATCCAGACAACGCACAGCCGAAATTACTGATCGTAAAAGGCTGAAATCTGGCATGTAGGCTTGGGTAGCGGTGGGGAGCACTAAGCGAGGTTTTCCCTAAACTCCTACGGGAACGAGAAAAAACGCGGGCAAATCTAGTTTGACCTATAGACAGCGTAGTACATACTTTAGCAGTTTCAATGACTCTTCTTAACCGACTTCATTCACATTCACACACACTTCAATTTGTGACACTGGGTAATAAGACCTGTCAAATGTTGTGAAAGTAAATTGGTAACTGGCAACACTTGGAGGTGACAGGCAACCTCAATTTAGTCGTAATACCTCAAATCTTTTTTTACGACTCAGAGGCACGCAGCCATATTGTATGTATTTCTTATTTAGGTTTCGGATTTGATTCAAATAAACCTGTTCAGTAATACTCGTACTCTGAGCTAATTTTCTTTTCTAAATAGAGAAATATTTTTATGAAAACTCGATTTCGAAAACAAAAATGGAAACCTTTTTGCAAGACCTTACTTAAATGTTAACTTTTAGACGTTATTTAACTGTTTACAAAGAACTCATCACTCCGGAACTTAAAATGGACGTCAAGTTCAATTTTAGAAATAGAAATCTATTTAAGCTTAGAAAATACATTCAACAGAAATATTTTTACGTTATAAGAACTAGTTGACACCTAAAATGGAAGCAGTATTTTAGCCCTTTTTATTTAAGTATGGGAAATCATCAAATGACTTCTTCCGCTGTGGGTGGTGCCGAAGGGCGTGTCAGAATCTAACCGACTAAAAACCATCTGTGTTCCTTCCAAAGCCCTTTAGGTTCCAGGGCCGCGGTGACTCTTTCGAACAAATTCCACAACCCTGGCAGGCTCTGGCCGTAGCGGGCCCCGTCTTCTACGCTGACATCTCTTTGAGGCGCGCGTGGAACACAACGTGCCATCGACCCGGGCCTGGTGGTGATCGGACAGCGAGCCACCCAACGCTCGCCGTCCGCTGGCCCGCGCCTTCGGTGGCCGGGGATCGCCCTGTGACTCCCGACGCCCGGGGCGTCTTCTCCTGTAGCGGCGGTTGGGGCGAAGGCCTTGCCTTTCCCTCGTACGGCCCGCCTCCTCCTTCGCTAGCATTACTGCTTCGTAGAAGGAGGCGACCGCATCCCAAGCCTCCTCGCTCCAGATTATGGATTTAACCAGGGCCGGACGCGAAAGCTCGCCGCCGCTGATCGCCTCGACGAGGACACGGCGGTGCTCAGCCCAAGCAGGGCAGACCTCCACCGTGTCCTCCGGGCGAAGTACTTTAGCCCTAGATGCACAAATGGTATTTGTTTGTATGTTATGTTTATAATTACGTAAATACATACTTGTTATTGTCGGGGATCTTATTTTGATCAAGTTAAAACCTGACACTGACCTGCAAATTACAAAAACACAAGAAAAGTTGAAATTCGCGGGCCACTACGCAATATTATTTTTTTTATACTGTTTAGTTTTTAATTTTATTTTACTAGTTTGTTAGTCTTGTGCGAGTCCCAAATAAACATTTTTCTTTCTTTCTTTCTTTCTTTCAATCACCTTAAGTACTACTATGGATCAGTGCATAAAAATCAATTTTTTTATTAGTGTTTGCAATAATCCGGTGGCCCATAGACACGTCCTGCGTTGTCCCCGCATTCAATGTGTCCGAGCATAATGTCAGGGCTGCGACCTTTTGAATCGAAGCTGACATGTTTACTACCGGGTCTGAAAACAACTCGTGTTAAAAGTTCTCGTTACTTTCTAGTTCGTTCTAATTGCGGAAATATTAAATTAAGGGTCAAGTGTTCAATCATCAATGTGTGTGTAATCATTTGTAAGACTTTTATATACTGTCTAATCAAGAACATTTCATGACACGTAGGTCACAGGTACATCTGGAACCAGATGGCGAAGACATTTCTATGAAAACATTGCCATCTTTCTAGGACAGTCAGGTTAAAATATTTATAATTTAGATACAGCTAAATCTTTACTGGAATTAATTTAACAATCAATAAGAATGTTACGCAATCAGTAAATTGATGAACGAGAATTTTCTTTCTAACGAAATAAATGAAAATGTAAATTGTGTAGTCCGTATACAACTAAGATTTTTATTAATCCGTATTATCCCACAGCTGGACAAAGGCCTTCCTTTTCCATCAACTAAAATATTCCCCAGCAGTATATGTGGCTAAAGAATATCAGCCGCACGAGTCGATCAAGGTTAAGCAACGCTTGCCAAGGTTGGTCTGTGGATGGGTGACCGTCTAAACATATCGGGTTTCCTCCGTGCCTCGGAAAGCACGTTAAGCCGTTGGTCCCGACTGTCATTTGTAGATCTTTGGCAGTCGTTACGGATTGTCAGAAGCCAGTAAATCTGACTCCAGTCTAGCCAAGAACTACCGTGTTACCCAGTTAATGGGTTGTGGAGGTCTGGTAAACAGCCGCTCCACGTAAAATACTGGTATTCAGCTGAATCCGGTTTGACTGGAAGCCGACCCCAATATAATTGGGAAAAAGCTAGGCAGATGATGAGTAATATGACTAACATAAGAAAACTTAACTAAGTTTAGTTAAGTTTATCAAGAAGCGATTCCTAATAAAAAATTGCATTTATCCCAGCAAATCATTGCAAGTAAGTGTCTATCTAAAAAGCATTCCTTTCCTTTTTCTCCCGCCTCGTCGTACTGTGACCTCTGCTGACCTACTTACGACGCAGGCTCGATTTAAAATGATTAATGTCCTAATCTCAAGATTGGTGATGAGGCAGAAAAAGATTAGAAATATTTTCCTCCTAGTGTAGCTAAAAATAACAACTTAGAAATAAGTATTTATGTATTTTTTTCCTCTCAGGGCCATGATTTCGAGAAATCTGAAACATTAAGAGGAAATGTCGGTAAAATACTTATTGAATGTTGATTGATTGATGTGATTTGAATGTGTTATTGGGGAAATTTATTAAAACATATTAGTAGTTTTAACTGTCATGATTCAATTTATGATTCCGGGATTTTAGAGGAGGTATTATCAACTCTATGTTACTTACTTCCACGAACATTAGGTAAATATAGTCTACCTTTTCCGATCTCTGCTCATGACACTCAGTGATGTCTTTCCATCTGTAACAGAATTTTCATGATTTTTCGTAATCAGATTAATATTTCCAGCCGGGGCGGGAAGGTAGTGCACACTATCTACACTAATATTATAAAGAAGAATTTTTGTGTGTGTGTATGTTTGTAATTAATAAACTCAAAAACTACTGGACTGATTTGAATAATTGTTTCATCAATGGATAGCTACATTATCAGCGAGTAACATAGACTATATTTTATCCCCGTATTCCCACGGGAGCGGGAACTACACGGGTGTAACCGCGCGACGTCCGCTAGTTTGCAATAAAGGTAATCTTTAATTGTATACTAGTGTCGCGCGCGGCTTCGCACGGGTGCAAATTATATTCACAAAACTTCTTTCTTTATGGCTCGTTCTATTCGTGAAAACTGTATTAAAATTTTCCCCCACAAAAAAAATACAAAGTCAAATAGATTTTAAATATAAACAGTGGACAATATCTCTCTGTAGTGCTATAAATATTAAATGATATAGTCAACCCGTTACCAGCGACAATGTATACCTCGATGTGACCCCAAGGAGAGAGAGGGTTACCTGTTTGATATACGACGCCTTAATTTTTTATTACTTTATTGGTAAGCCTGCTGGATTATTTTATGACGTTGTTTTAGGGTTTACTTTAAGAATTACCTTTGGAACTTTGTGGCTGGACTGTTCATAAAACTCGTTTTAAAAGATTAGGTTTAATGCTACGTGGCCAAACTTTGCTCCGCAGAATATTTTTTATCTATTTGTAAATTGAGATAATTTCGTGGCTAGATTAATCTAATACACCAGAGTGCCAATTTTACTTTTTTTACAAGCTTTTATTTAACTTGCACCGTTCGTATAAATAAGTAAGAAGGAAGTGAGTAAGTTCGTAAGTTGTCTGCCAAAATTTGCAAACCACTTTTCGACCATTTCTTGGTATCCAATTGAGCCGAAACTTTGCTTACAGTACATACAACCTTTACTTCTGTTGACAATACAATGTAAAATACTCAATATTGTAATAATTTCAAAATGGCCGCCACTCAAAGATGGCGGATTACATATGTTTTCTCAACCCCCTTAATATGGATATCAAATGAAAGGGCTTAAAGAGTAGAAAACGATAAAGTCAGTAACATTACCAAATTTATTTAAGCAACGTTCGCATTCGCATGTCAGTCGCAATCTGTCCGTATGTCTGTCTTTTTGACAAATTGCGACAGAGATGCGAATGCGAACATTGCTTAAAATTAGTGGAATTGACCCTCTGGTAAAGTGTGCTCCATCGTTGACCACATCATCGCTTACCATCAAGGTTGATAGTGGTCAAGCACGAACGTATCATAAATAAAAATAACCGTCCTTGTCTGTCGTTTTCTAATTTTAATTATTATTATTCTTGTCCGATAGATATCAGTATATTAATACTTTTATATTCCACTATTTTTTTAATAATAAAGGCCACATACCGTTCGCTACTAACTAAACCAACCGATTGCTCTATACGTACACATTCGTAGCATCTGCTACGCCGTAGCAAATTAACCGTAGACACCGCTACGAAACGCTACGAATTCACATCGTTCTATCGAACATTCTACATAATGATACGTTTACAGTTTACGAGCCATTTCAGGCAATACCTGAGTAGACTGTAAACATATGCATTAGACAAACTGAAACATTGTTGAACATAACATCACTTCTGTAATGTTCTAAGGATTCGGCAGAGGTGCACCTATATATACCACACTCGCATTGCGCAAAAATGTGAGTCTATTGCCATCAAACGGATATAAATCCGGACTCGAAGCTGCTACTGACAGACTCCATATTGAAAAACCCAGGTCCTCGTGCTCAGCAGAAGCGCAACTACTAGTCAGTTTTAGCCACAGGGCAGTAAACGCCGCCGCGGCAGCGACAATAAACGCCAAGGTCAATAATATTCATGGCCGCACCAAAGAGTATTTAACTACATAGAAAAAGTATACTTGTACATATTTAGTCCTATAATAATATAATAATTCTATTTAAATCGAATGGATAATCGATTTTCAAAATATTGGACACGTATTTTTTGCCATTTGAAATAGCTAAAAAATTATAAAGATAAAGCGCATCAAAGTTTAAGAGCGGGGGGGGGGCTGGTGACGTCACGTCGCTAGTAAAAAATTGTACCAACGTATTGACGTCACGACAGTTTTCAACGCATGGTATCGTCTTCATTTTTTGAATATGTGAAAACAACGTAACAACAAAAAATACGTGTTCCATATTTTTAGGAAATAAAAATAAAATCTGACGGACTAATTAGATTTTTTCAGTAAAATAACCTATTGCGGTAACCACAAGTTTTGGCTGTCATAGCCAAAAACCGAATTGTCACATGCTGTCTATTTTTATGAGTAAACGATGACACTCACTGAGCATCTTGGTTTATACAGAAAGTATTCACAATGTTGTTTCTAGCAGTTTCCGCCAAGGCTACTCGCTGTTCTGTGGTTTAAACATTGTAGCACTTTACTGCCAATAAATCCTCTTAAGCCCCATACATTGTCCTTTCCCCTAAAGGTGTAAAACAAACAAGATAAAACGATTACGGTATGGTAAAGACCATAATTTTCTGGAGTTCTGAGTGCATGTTTCAGGGGCATAATAAAACGGAGGTAGGTTGTGTCGGCCCTCCCTTGAGGCTATCCGTTTGACATTCCCTCCATAATTTCGGGCAATACCCTTGTTCAATGTTCATCGCTTTACGTATAGTGTTTCAATTTAATTTGTGTCGGGTGTGCCTCTTATTTTATTTTTTGAGTATGTAAGCGAGTATCTTTCTACTTTTGCCTTTGGCTTCGTTTGAGTGAAAGTAGAAAATAAAATAATACCACGGGCAGTGGCGGCCTTAGGGAGTGGCGAGTGGGGCAACCACCCAGGGCCTCGCTCTTACAGGGGCCTTGCGCTACCCGAGTTAAAAAAAACAAAAACCTTACATTTGAAATGTTTTATACCTTTAGCAATAAAATGAAGTTATTTCACAGAAAATTATTTAATATTATTAATAGTAATAAGTGCCATCGGATTTGAGGAATTCGATGACACAAGACCAGTTTTAGTTTTGCAATTTTTTTATTTAAATGTCACATTGTGGTTTTAAATTTTAGTCTTAGGAAACGCTGCAAACATAATCAGAAATACTTACTTTCACATGAATTTCATAAAGAACAAGGGCCTCGCAAACTTCTGTCGCCCGGGGCCCCGCCAAGAACTACAACCGGGGGTACTTGGATAAAAATATCCTATGTTTAAATGACAGGCCATGGAATACCTGTCATTTAAATCTATGCAGCCGGTGAAACGTCATTGAATATTAAACGTTCCATAATCTTACCCCCATATTTCAAGTCACGTCGAGCTCAATTCCAACTCAAATCATTATGATGATAAGGCATGATGCTATATTATGTTAATCGAAGGCTTTTTTTCCGTTGTCATAGCGACAACGTCGAGTCTGTTGTTCCTTCAAACTGACTTGGAAAATTGGATACTTTGTTTCTTGTAGATAATGTTATAGAAATCGATCTCAGATTATCTTATAGGATTGAAAAGGATGGGAAAATTAAGGAACAAATAGCCGTGACAGATTTAACAAAGCTGAAAGCGATGTTATTTCAGTAAATGCAAATAAGTCTCTTGCTTGTTGATCGAAATCCTCGAGAGTTGGTGGCAATTTGGAGAAATCAGATCACCAAAATATTTACTTCTTTATAACAAGTGAGCACTTACCGTAACAAAATATTGTGTTTTGTTTAGATAAGTACTAGTATGCGAGATCTCGTTTAAAATTTGGTTTGCTTTAAGAGAAACTTAAATCACAAATAAAACGTGGGAAAATCATAATTCACCATAACCATGATAACTCACTACCTTGTAAATAACTGAAAAGAAAATCTGAGAAATAAATACCTATACATAATTTTGTTTCAAACAATTGCAATCCAGAAGTCAACTCAAAATCTAGTTTTTTAATACACATTCCCTGCTTGCTTACATACATCGTTACAAAGTTTAAATCTACCGCATCCTATCTCACGAAATTCCGACTAAGTCACTGCCAATTGAACTTTGGAACTGCAATCCCGGACTTGTAGTGATGTTACACAATCCCGGGAGGATTCGCTTCATATCGTAACAGAGACAAATTCGGACGATTCCAGCGATCATTGTTCCAATATGGCGGTTGATACGTCACTGTCATAGCGGACTGCTTTGTAGTGATTGTGGATTCATCATTCAAGATATTATTGCTACTAGAGATTGATCGAAAATATTGTTAAGCGTGGAATTAAAAGCATGTCAAATAATAAATAGTTTTTGAAATTGGAAAATGAGTAATGGGACTCAAATGTAGTTGAGCAGGACACATGGCAAGACACCGTAATGATAGTTGAAGCAAGGCAATGACTGAGTGGCAGCCAAGGACTAGCAGAAGGAATGTTGGTCGTCCGGCGGCGAGATGGGCAGACAACATCGTTGCGATAGCGGGTAGAAGCTGGATGAATGTGGCACAGAAAAAAAGAGGCCGGTGTCATTGAAATTTAAAAATAAACCGGGCAAGTTCTAGTTGGACTCTCACACAAAGGGTTCCGTATCATAAACCGAAAAAACACGTTTCTTGTATGGGAGCACCTTTAATTTTTAATTTAACTTATTTTTTATTAGTTGTTACAGCAGTAAAAATACACACTCTGTGAAAATTTCAACTGTCTATCTAACTGTCTTGAGATACAGCCCGCTGACAGACAGAGATTTTTATGAGCCACTCAATGAATCACGTACTCATTATTCTCCGACACCTATTTCAGGGGTACGACAAACAAGAAACTGAATCCCATTACCCACCCCTTGTGAAACGCAATGACCGCGTTTAATCATTTTCGTTCGTTCATCAACAATGCTCCCCACTCCCCAGTACAAGGGTGATTCTTCTCATTATCGGGACGATGGTCCGTGATTACTGGCAATACTGTAACTGACGATGGTCCGTGATTACTGGCAACACTGCTACTAAGCTTTTTATCGAATCACCTTTTCGCTTGGCTGGTAAATACTGTTAAAGGGTCCATTGTTAAAGTTTCTTTGTGTGTGATCTATTGAAGTGTAGGTTGGTAGATAAGAATGGTACGTTTAGTGAGCAAGATTTTTAACCTCTTTTCTCAAATGAAATCGAAAAGGCTCTCCAATTGGTGATGATTCGATAACTTATTTTGTGTTTCAATGCGGGTTTTGTCATTTGCCGGTCGTATTTAAAACATATTATGTAACAAAGTAGGGGAATTTGTGAAGCCACGTCTGTCTGTGTTTACGTGATATAATTAAAAATTGCCGAACGAATTTTCGTACGGTTTCCAGCAATGGACGGAGGGATTTATGAGGAAACACAAAACCCTAATGAATCCTACGCCTATGGTAGGATTCATTAGGGTTTTGTATAAATTGACTGAAATAGCACGATGATTGTTGAAAATATCGGGTAAAATCATGACCATTTTATTTTTATTAGCTTTGCTTCCCCTGTTTTTGGTAATATTTGAATTCTTCCTTAACTAATTAAACTAACGTTTGTAGTAGAAATATTCCTGATTATTCTTTCTATAGGTGACAGTGCAGCCCTGCAGTTGGCGAATTATAATTCATGAAATCAGCTGCACCGATAATAATCTATCTAGAAAAATGTCTACCGATTACCATGCCACCCAAAATTCTTGTAACCCAGTGTAAAAAATACATGATATAAATTGTGTGTATGATTTATTTTGGTAATATTTCCCTACATATCCCTATCTCAGTTTGATGGAGGGTGTTTCACGATTAAATCTTCGGTACTTTTCTCGCGTATCACCCGGCCGCGGCCTCGAATGAGGACGAAAGAGGATCACCTCGGGTTAGTGTAATCTTTGTCCTCATCTGGGTACCTACTTTCTTACGTAACTAAATTAAATATTTCTGCAGCATATAAGTCTCTTGTGCTTTGTTGTGTAGCTTTATTTTTCATTATGTTATTCTAGTGTGTGGTTATTGCCGGTTACGTATCAATACAGGGTGAATTTTTAAAGTGTGCGTGGATGTTCAAATCCGAAGCTATGAGGAATATCGAAAAACACTGAAAGGAGTCTCGAGCCTGATTTTGATGAAATCTAAAACTGGATTATTGTATTTTAGAAAAATCGGTTTTCCTAGTCAGGAATCGATACGGTTGGTTTTGAGAAAAGACACACACACAATCCGAAAGTGTTGCTAATAAGGATCAAATTCTGGGAAGTAATAATATGGCAAACTAAAGGAAAGTGCTCATTTAAATATTACACACACACAGGAGAGGATTTCCGAAGTTCCTACGGGAATGGGAAAAACGGAATATGCGCGTACGAAGTCGCGGGTAAAAGCTAGTCTAAGTTAACGGAAAAGAGTCTTAAATATACTTACATAATATGTCCAGGGAAAACTTCATAGCCGTGATGTTAATCAATATCGATCGAAAAGGAACAGATTCTAAACTATATTATGTCATGTGACTTCGTAGAAAAACCGCTACTATAGGGTATTTGGCTAAAAGAATCTAATTAGTCCGTCAGATAGATTTCCAAAAAATATTGGATACTTAGTACATATTTTTTCTTTTGTCACGTAAAAATTTAGACGAGACAGTACGTTGAAAACACGTGTGACGTCACTTATCAATACATCTTTTACTGGAAAGTGACGTTACAAGCCCCCACTCCTCATCTTTGATGTGTTTTATCTTCGTATCTTTTTATTGATTATATCAAATAAAAAATACGTTTCCAATATTTTTCGATAATCTAGCTGACGGACTAAATAGATTCATATTTTTACTAACCAGACAACATCCCTATTGTCCGACCGGGACCGCTGTACCGCGCTTTAGAAGGGTGCGGTGAGGTGGGGTGATGTTGATCACATGTTGCGGAATTTGTTCGAAAGAGTCACCGCGGCCCTGGAACGCAAAGGGCTTTAGAAGGAACACGGATGGGTTTTAGTCAGTAAAAGTCTGGCACGCCCTTCCGCTCCACCCAGAGCGGAAGAAGTCATTTGATGACTTCCAATCCTTAAAAACAAAAAAAAAATGGGTCCACATGAGTTCGATACTGTCAGACAGATCATATGATATCAGTTTACAATATTTTATAGCATAGAGATATAGCTTCAAATATGTAATAGGAAATATTATAGTGTTATAATGGAACCTAGGGATGTTTTTATTAAAATATTCACATTATTTCAATTTAAGTTTTATTAATTGTTGATGATGAATAAAAACTAAATTTATTAAATTAACTAAAGTTACTCTGTCATGGGATTGAAATCTGGGTGGTACGTTATCACGAGATAACGCACGACCCATCTCTGAATATTTGCCTCATGTGCGACCTCATGTGTCAATAATCGATCAATCGTCGATCGATGTCAGAATGGATTAGACATCGATCGATAGTTTCTACTACACAGTAATAAGGGTAGCGCGCCTTAGGGTTTCTAATACCCTAAGGCGCGGCACAGGCTTGGGTGAAGTGATCACGAGGGGAGCAGTAATCCATATAATCAAAATGGAATGACAGTTTACTCCGTGATCACGTGACATCTTGGTTGTATGGATTCATAGCTCACCTTGTGATCACTCCACCAAGGCCTTCACTTCAACATGTTTGCAGAATCGACCGACCGGTCAATAGTACCTATTTGAAAACCTATTTTCATAACCTTAAAACTTTTAATGTATCTTATATGGTGAAAGGGACTTCAAAAACCATATTAATAATAGTCTTCTCAGCTTAATTCTAAAACAAAACCCAATGATTGATCATGGAGCCTGTCAAACACAATCGAAATAATCAATTCGGTACAGTGAACAGCACCTACTCACCTACAAATAGAACATAGTAATCCGAGCTAAAATTACAACAGCCAATCAGGAGAGATCGGCCTACTCAGAATAAAATCAAGTAAAAAATTCGTTTAGAAAGGTCAGACAAATAGGAAGTTTTATAAATAGTAGGTTTTTAATTCTATTTAATTATATTCTGACTCCTAAACCTACATGCATATGTACAGTCAACAAAGCTATTTGGTATACAGGCGAAAATATTACTTTTTCCACTGCTCTGCCAATATTAATTTCCAATATCGCACCTTTACAGTAAAACCGTTACTAAACGAAATTATGAAATTTTATAGGGGAGCCAATATTAGAAAATAGTCACTGTTTTAGATAGATGGCATTGATACCTCAATTCATGAACATTTTCGTTTAGTAACGGTTTTACTTTAAAGGTGCGACTATAAAATTTCATAATTTCGTTTAGTAACGGTTTTACTTTTAAGGTGCGATATGTGCATTATAACTTATTAAGCTTATGACACAACATTATTTAAAAGTAGTTGCGAGTTTGTTGACTGTACCTTATATCCAAACCACACTCAGAAAAGGCTGGCAAATGATAAAAGGATAGATATAAACTTTTACCGCGATATTCATAATATTTTCGCACGGAAAAACATCAAAGTTCATAAAATATTTTCCGAGAATATCAAGTTTTTCTTTTTCAGTAAACATAATATATTACCAGTGCGGCTCCGACTGCGTAGGTACTCGAGTATGCTTTATATTTATTTGTGAGCATTACGCAAAATATACGAAGCTTTGCCTCCCTCCCCTTCCGTCTGAAGGATCACTTGTTACCCCACATGATTCACTATATACCTCACACTAAATACCCCACACTAAATACCCCACACTAAATACCCCACACTAAATACCCCACACTAAATACCCCACACTAAATACCCCTCACTTGTACATTCAAAGTGAATCAAAACTGAAATTAACAAACGATGAATGAATCTATTTCTATAATTCATCGCCTGTAGGAACTCCGGCACTCCAAAGAATTATTGGCTTACTGACTTTCTTTGAAGTTAATACATAATTAATCGAGGAGACCCGGATAAAAATATAAAGGCCATTTTTTGTATCAAAACTGGGCCTCCGGAAACTTGGGGCGTCGGATGACAAGTCATTAATGTAATCTACGGCCAGTCGCCAGTCTCCGCTGAAATCTGACTTAATGACGTCACGTTTCAATGAATATTTTATGAAAATGTTCCTGAGTTGAAAAAAACGGAGATCTGGGTCAATATTTGTCAATGGAATATTTAATTTTGCTTTTTTTAACGTGGATTTACTTCTCTGACTTGTCATCGAAAAAGTTACATTATATTTATTTTTAACTTTCTAGTCCCAGATCGAATTTCAATTATACTCTAAAAGACAGACTTTTCAGGCATGAATTCATCAAATGAGGAGCCGAAGTCGAAGCCCAACTTTCATAATAAACTTCTTACGTGGCAGTACAAATAAAACCTCCTTGGCAAATTGCAAAACTTCACCCAATTTCGAGGCGCAGTATCGCTTCGTCTATTAATAAAAAAATAAAAGAAAAACATTCTTATTAAGAATAACTTCTCACAAAAACAGTTTTTAATTTTGTTTTTGTTCAGTGATGCGTAGCTAGAATTTTTTGAAAATGTTAATTAAAATTTAACTTTTACAAAGAAATAACACTGAGTGAGTGAAACGTACAATGTTTTTTTTCTGTTTATTCGGGAGCAGATAGACATGCTGAGGGACCGACTGAAGAGAGAGATTATGGGGTCGCCTCCCAGTCTAATCGGATGAAGCTGAGTGATTACTAACTATGTAAATGCGAAAGTAACTCTGTTTGTTTGTACCCTTTTCACGTTTTGACGGCTGAACGGATTTGGATGAAATTTGGTACACGGGTAGACAACACTCTGGATTTGGACATAGAATTATAGGATAATGTTCATTTGGGATAGATTCCGACAATCACGGGGGTGAAATCGCTGGCAGAAGTTAGCATTTTCGTAAAAATGTCCTCAATAAACCACTAATAAAATATTTAGGTTACCACCATGACTACATTGTTTACGTTGACTCAAAAACAGTTAGCTAATAACTTTGAATCATAACATTTTAATAAAAACCTCTTTTAAAACCGTTTATTGAAGCTATAACGTTTGCGTGAGCACCACTCTATGAAAACGCCGGGAACAGACGCCACGTTTGACGTCCCTAGCCGTCCCGGGGTCCGGGGCTGTAATTAGTGCTGCGAACTGATTTCCTCGGGACTGACAACCGGTAGTAGAGCGGTAAAACTCAGATGTTTTCTAATCGCTGTTGCAAGATTTGAAATAGAATTTTAAAATTGGAACGCAGCAAGGGGGGGTGATTTTAAATTGTTATGTGATAATTATTGGCTTTGCCTGAAATAAATGAATTTCATTTATTTATTTATATCATCTAAGAAAAATAAACAACGTTGAATAACTGGAACAGGCTTCGCTCGTGTTAATATAGATTTTCGTAAAAAATAGCGTCGATGGCCCCATCTAACTCTGTACGGAGAATTCATTAAAATCGGCTCAGCGATTTAGGCGTGAAAGCATAACAAACAAACTAACTTTCGCATTATTTTATAATATTACCTAGAATTCTAGACGCAAAAATTGCTATTATGGATGTTAGTTGATGGTGAAATAAACGTTCGCAGCCGCAATCCGTTAAAACAACCTTAATTTCCCCACATTTTGAAATAAATGGCTTAAAATATAGAATGAGTTACTAAATTGAAAAAAGCTAAAGACTGAATGTGAATGTTGTTTTAAAATTAGTAGCATTGGCCCTTTGGGCCATTCTGCTTCGAGAGAAAAATTTGAATCTACATTATTAACTCTCTCTAAGACTGCAGTATGTCAACACTAATTGCATTAACTATGGTTGCCCCTTTGAGCACTAAACTAACAAAACTTCGACTTCAAAGCTTACAAGCTTTACTAATAACTTATAGTCCAATATTTGATAGTAAGTATTAAACAATCAAATATCAACAGCACTTTAGAAAAACCAAAGATATACCTCATTTTTATGTCAGAGTTTAAATTTCGAATTGACCTTTTAGAAAAATTATACATCGAAAAAAACCAGAGTCCCATTGCTACTCATTTCCATAAATGGTTGAAAATGATGGGTTGGAAATTATTGAATGAGTAATTGGGGTTTTTTGCCAGATTGTGACTGAGATTCGAATGCGAACGTTCCTTCAAAATATGACAAAATATATCTATATATATATATATATATACGAGTAAATGTATTAGCTACCTAGTTCTCCTGGTCACGCTATAACTTGAGACCGGCTTGACCGATTTGGCTAATTCTTTTTTGTTTTGTTCGCCAGATTACAGGGATATAAAAAATAGGTAGGTAGGGTAAGGTAGGTAGGTATGTAAGTATGTATGTAGATAGGTAGGTAGGGTAGGTATGTAGGTAGGGTAGGGTAAGTATGTAGGGTAGGTAGGGTAGGTACGTAGGTAGGGTAGGGTAAGTATATAGGGTAGGTAGATAGGGTAGGTGAGTAGGGTAGGTAACGGTTGACGGGAGGTGACGGGAGCAAAGACACGGGCACAGCTTGTTTGATTATAAATGTTAAAGTACCTGTATAAATGACATAGTAACTGTCACTGCCTCTTACCTCATCATGTCTTAACGGCTGAACGGATTTGGATGAAACTTGGCGCATGGGTAGATCATGTCCTGGAATAGGACATTGAATATTTTTTAAAGGAGTATGTTCCCTTGGGATAGTTTTCAATTTTCATTCAAAGCCGCTAGCAGAAGCTAGTTTTAAATAATGATTATTTATTTTGGTGGTTCCATATAGGTTCCGAATCTACTCGCATATGGAAAAAACGGAACACCTATAGGATCACTCGGCTGTTTGTCACAGCCGATATTCTCCGAATGTATTCGACTGATTTAGTTGAAATTTGATATACCTACATATAATTATAATCTTCTATATTTCTTCAAAGGTCACAGAAGATTATAAGGACGTGTATCGAAAATAAATGGATGAAAAATTACCATTACCTTATCTTCAAAAATACTGAGTCTAAAATTTTTAAATAATAAAACTTATAAGAAGTCTATAGTTTGAAAATAACATATTACAAAATTTAGATTCCTTCGGAACCCTTTGCATGCGAGTCCGACTCGCACTTGGCCGGTTTTTTTTAGAAAATGAACACCTATATAAATGTCAGTGAGTATAATCAATGTAACTAAGGTTGAATAACCAGACTTTAGCAGCGAAAAACATCTTAACCTTGATAAGCCATTTTAACCTTATGTTCTCGAAAATAAATCGATGAAGGTAAATTAGATTAATTGAATGTTCGAGGATCGTGACTCGCTTACTGTCTAGGATTCTACATTATTTATTTACTAGGTTATTAATTAAATTGTAGGTACTGTGAGAGCTGACCTTTTATGTTTTAAATTGAAAGAAAGGGAAAAAAAAGAAACATTTTCACTCTTTAAATCTGTTGTATTGACAAATATCATTGCAATTTTGTTCTATGTAGCCTAAAACAAGTTAAATCATTGACTCCAACACTGTTTTTTGCGAGCTTTCTATGTCGTCATCATATTCTAAAAGCCCGCTGCAGCGAGTTGGCGTGTCACGCGGACACGTCACATTTCAATCTCGTGTCACGCGTCACACTGTCGGCTCGCTTTTGAACAGGATTTAGTGCAATTTGTGAACCATATATTTTGTTATTCTAGTTTCTAAAATGTTAGCATGATTGGAGCAAAGGTTTTGTTTATATGAGCAATTTTTAGAGTGCATGTCAGCTCTATTGGCCCATTATCTGCTACACTTGGCTTAACAAAATCGTCAAAGATGTATTTGAATAATAAGAACTAAGTAAAATTATAGTCGGTAGGTAAAGGGTTTTTAACGTAAACAAAATGTTTTCTTGCCGTGACTTATGTCTGACATCTATCTCTCACTTCACACTGTAACTTCAAGATGTCAATGTCACATTGTAGCCTAGTCACTCCACGGTTATTTTGAGGTAATTTAATAAGTTTGACACAACAAGTATATTCCAAACTTCTCTTTAGTATATTCTAGGCTAGTATAAAATAAAGGTGTCTAACGCTGCACCGATTAAACCTGTTTGTACATTTCACGCGTTTGCATAAGAGTTGCCGTGACACACGTCAATCTCTTGTCGCGCTGTCATCTCAATATGCAAGGGATTTGTCACGACACATGTCAAGGTGCGTCACGAACTTTAAAGCGATTTCACCAAGCAGCTTATATTTGTAAAGTGTACCTAAATATGTTTGTGATAAGGGATAATCATATGTTTGACAGAATATATTAGTGAAGTTCGGAACAATTCATGTTTCTCCCATTTTATTGTTCACGGGACCATGTATTTTCAGTAGTAATCAGTAACTTAGATGCAGAGTTGTTTCTAAGTGCTGATTTTTTTTAGCTTAATATGTTTTATATGAACAACAAATATGACGGTTTAACATTTTTTTCCATTCAAAACACAACCGCCATTTTTATTCTGAAACTTCAACAAAGATGAAATGAATTGTCGTGTTTGTTTGAACTTGATTTTATTAGTTTGTTTGTACTGCTTTCACGTCTAAATAGAATTTAGATACAGAGATAGATGGGTTCCTTAGAATGGTTATAGGCTAATTTTGTTGCGAAAAGCTTTATTAACGCGAGCTAAGCTTCGTGCAAAAGCTTTGTAAATAAGGCTGATGCTTAACTAATTTTACAAAACAAAATAAATGTTCATTCATCCAAAATGCCAATATTGTCTTTACACATCAATTTAACTTTTCTGTTTCAAAAGAAAATTGCCATTGCAAAGTCACAGGCTCCCGGGGCAGATCCCCGGAGTGATTGAGGTTAAAATAACGTATTTACTCGAACTACTTGTATCCTCTGGGACTTGGCATCAGTCATCTAAAGGGACAGGGTTGTCTGTCAAACTTTGTAGTTTTCTAGAATATATTATTTTGAGTTCGGGTTTATATTTCGGAATTATAATGTTGTTTTAGTTACTACATAATTTTATTCACATTAACTATTACACTAGCTTCTGTTTCTCTCGCGTGTAAGGCGGAAATCATCCCAAGGGATCATATTCTCGGTTTAAAAGTATTAATAATAATAATAATTTTTATTTGTGTAACATAGGTTGTAAATACAGTTCTTAAATTAAAGTTATGAGGTCGCTATGTTATGCCAAGAAGCGTACAAATATGGTTTGCATGCGAATTAATCATGCGAGAGGTAAACACAAATTATTTGGTAGGTATGTATGTCAAAATTTATAAAATTAAATAAAAATGTCAAACTTAATTAAATTTAAAAAAAAAATGCTAGGGATGTCAAAATTAATTAATTATCTAAAATACACAAAAAATAAAAAAAAATAAAATTAATGATTATAAATTAATAAGTTCCAAAATTATAAATGTCACAATATTTAATTCATCTCTACGTTTGAATTCAGGAAATGGTGTATCCGTGTGCAAAGACCCATCCAAATTAGTTCAGGCGTTAATACCTGAAGAGATAAAAACAGACAGACAGATGGTATGGACCAGTATGGATTCGAATATAATAATTTACTCGGTCTGTTTGTTTTATTTGAACTAACTCATCTCATCAGAAAACACGAATATATGGCATGGAAGTACCTAGAAAGCCGAAAGGTAAGACTTAAGAAAGACACAACTTCCTTAAAAGGGACAATTGGTACTTAAGTAGGTACGATATCTTTGAAAAACACTCGGTACTTTTTGTTTTAACAAAAAAAAAACATTAAAAAGCACTTTTATTAAAACGTAAATTCATCAAAAAGTAGTTATATGCATAATGTGTAACACCCCTGACGTGATTCCAACGTGACGTGACATGGGATGCGCCGTGACGTGATCGATACACCCCGGCAGGCCCATGGGACCCCCATGGAGACTGGCAGGAGGAGATTAAATCAGGGAGAGCTATTGTTATGAATGTAGTATGCCTAGATTTAGGTGTTAGGGACACAATAGTTCGGCAAAGAGCCGGATCGTTTTTCTCAGTCGCTAAAAACAGCAAACGTCTTTTATAATGCGCACAGCAAAGGAGTGGAACTCTCTGCCTGCGTCTGTATTTCCGAACGCATTCAACCCTAATCTCTTCAAAATTTCTGGGTGGGCTCGCTCCATCGTCGACTTTGTCTCTGTCATCTGTGACCTAGACTGGAGTCAAGAGCAAACTCATCCGATAAAAAAAGTTATATGATAAAGTAGGCGTTCATAAAACAACTTTAAAGTTACATGTAAGTCTGCCCACCGATTATGAACTTAGATTTAATAATGATCTTACTGGATCTAAGTTTGATAAAGAAGTAGCAAGAACTTCATTTCTTCACTATAAACAATAAAAAAGAAAATTTATTATTGATTGAATCAACTTGAGAAAGAGAAACCTAATCAAAGTCAAAGTCAATTCATTTATTTCAACTAGACCATTAAAAGGCACTTTTGACAATTTGAAATTAAAATATTAGTGACTCTAGTTGTCCATTTGCAAAAAGTAGATTCTTATGGAGAAGAACGGACAAGAAAATCCATACTGGAAAGTACGCTCGAAGAGAGAAATAAGTAAATTATATAATCGTTCAACGTTCCGGCAGTTTACATAAGAAACCTTTTTATACACACAACTTACATAATTATCTAGTGCATTAAATATACCTATAGTAGCCTTAACCAGTCAATGCATGCTCGTAAACTTCTCACTCAATTCAACCAAATTGAATAAATGTGTGCTACATTCATTCACACAGAATAGACTATGCTAAGATTTGAAACCGAGCGGCATTCGGCACAAACACTGCAAATGTTTGAGATATCTGAGCCCAACATTCTATCTACCTCATATACGGGCAACTTAAGTTGGCCAACTGTGATTACGTATCAACGGTCGCTGAAAATTCAGGGTATTGAGTGAATTTACGATCTAGGTCAAAAAAAAGTCGAAAAATGAAAATAAATATGCAGACATTTTACCTATAAATGGATAGGTGGCGTTGTTGCATATCTCGCAACTGCGCTGCCTATCCTCTACGAAATTCTTAACCTAACTCAATCTGCTGTATGTGGTGGATGATTCTATAATACCAGGTATTTTATTAAAGCATGCAATATTAGAAAAATTCAAGATATAAAAAAATAAGAAGTCAATAACGTGACAATTGACAGGGGCGAGTGTTCTAAGAAAACGTGTTGTAACTACCCCAAGTAACACAGGACAAGGATGGTAAGATGTAGACCGTAGATAATTTTGCGGTTCCTTATTCAGGTTTGCTTCTAAAATCCCTTAAGAGCAACAACTTGCTACACTTGTGATTGTCGACTTTTCTGCCGCAAAGTTGCCCGTCTATAAAGCACTACGGAAAGACTAGCTGTGTCTCTGGGGGTTACACACGTGCAACAAAGATGGCGATTAAATCACGGAGCAGGGTGTAGTACCAATAGGTGCTGGAAGAGGATATTGTTTTCTGTAGCCGGTGGCGTAAACACGTCTCTGTTTGCTGGGTTATTGTCGGATCGGCGTATCGCGTAGCTTGTTTTATTGTGTTCTGTCAGTATGATATTTTTATTACAGGTATTTTTGTTGATGATAAAGGATAGTGTCAGTATCTTAGTACTCAAAAACAGTTTTTATATTAAGTAACTTATTAACAATACTAAGCTTGTTTTGAGTAAATGTTCGTATTAAATATAAACAATAGTCAGTGTTAGGTAGGCCTACTAAAGCTTAACTTGGCGGTCCAAAAGCGGGTTAGGTTGATGATATCATCAAAGTCGCGGGAAAAGACCTGAGTAAGAGATGTAGGGAACCGGGAAATATGGCAGGAGAATGGGGAGGCCTTTACCTACCCGGCAATGGGTAATTTCGGCTTGTTATAATGATAATTGAAATGCGAAAGCTTTTTTAGAAAATTTTCGGTTGATACAGCAAAATAAATAGTAGAAGGAATCATTATCACTTCCTAAACTTATTTTTGCCTCTTCTCTATTTTAATCTTCTTGTCTTATCTCTATAGTTCTCTTTGTTACAGACCTTTTCTCTATATTAACAAAAAAATATACCCAACCAAGCCAGCACGGCTAAAATCTGCAATAAAGAAGCAATAACGCGTCATAGAGGATCGTAAACGGACCGAGGATTGAGTGCGACAAAACTGTTTTTACATAACAATTTGTAAGGAAACACTACTTATTTGTGATTCTGATCAGCGGGGGTCCGTTTTAGATGTACAGCTGTTGGTGAAGGCAGTCGTCTGGCAATTTGGAATTTTTATTTATAAATAATATCCCGTAAAAATGTCAACTTGCCTAAAATATATTTTTTCGAGTTTTTTGCAAAATAGTTTTGCAAGCTTCTGGCAAACCTGGCAGGGTTGCGGAATTTGTTCGAAAGAGTCACCGCGGCCCTGGAACGCAAAGGGCTTTAGAAGGAACACGGATGGGTTTTAGTCAGTAAGAGGCGGAAGATTTCATTTGATGATTTCCCATCCTTAAATTTTAAAAAGAAAAAAAAAAGAATCTAGCAAAGACAAAGTTAAAACCCGACTAAATGATCTCGCTCATTTATTTCTTTTAAGACATAAAAAATGCAAGGATATTTTTGTAAAAAACAAATCGTTACCGTGAAAATATAACGGCTCATTTTATTTAGCCCCGCTACTTCTCAGCCAGGTCTGCAGTTCTGTGGTATTATGGGAGAGGTATAAGACAAGTTTTCAGCTTGCCTCAATCATCTTCCCAAAAATCTCTACTAGCTCTCGGGCCATATAGATCAGTAGTCAAACTGATCGACTGACGGTATTTGTGCGGCATAAGCTAACAATTTTAGTAGACACGACTTCACAGGCTCCTATAATATACATGCAATCAAACATATCGCGTTTTCTCAGCTCTTCAAATATGTCAATTGATTAGTGGTGTCAACTATCCGGGTGTGTAATGTATGGTATAATAATAAATAGTATAATATCACTTTTCATATGATATAATTTTCATAAGCTATGAAAACACATATCCTACTTTCATGTGATCTAATTTTATATTTTCATTTCATATAATTTTCAACCTGTATAATTCTATTTTATATAAAGTTCTTTTGACATAATTTTTATATTAAGTAATTTTAGAAAAATAAATTATTGTAACCTAACCTCAAATTCACTAAAGTTGCTTTTGTATCGTCTCCGGCGCTGCGGGAAGTGCAACCCCTTCGCCCTTATAAAAGTATATTAAATTAAATAAGGTCATAAATGATCATTAAAACTTTTGTTATTATTTCAAACTTAACACACCCCAACTTCCTAATCCACGCAAGTGTGACAGTGCCGCAGTGATACAGGCCTCACATTGTCCTATGTAGCCCTTGATCAGAAAAGTGAGACGACCACTGGTATAGATGATAATGTCGCCATGTCAGGTTATTATGTATATCGGCGCTTGACATTACTTAATTATAATTACATTTTCGTTGTTTTCGCAAATGCCAACAAGGCTTATATTCTCCAAAATTAAAAAAAGAACACGTATGTTTTTCCATAGCACATTTGACATTGGCAGAATTGCGGACATCGGCACCATTGCCGGCACATGTTATAATTTTTTTTCTAACTTATTAGTCGATAGGTATCCGAATTATCGAAGGTTTTATTTGTTCATAATTTCGCGGATTTATTAGTCTAGTTTGTTTTAGTATTTAACAATTAGGTACTTTAGGTTACCTGTTCATAATATATTGCGAACACTTGTCTTCGAAAAATGAAATAACATTATAATAGTTGTTTGTCACTATATACGGAACTCTCTGAGGAAATTATAATAATGCGTTTAATATTTAGCATAAATTACTAACATAGAGATACTTATGAAATATGTAGCTTACAACTAACACAATTACTTCATATTGTTTTTGTTAACGTGGTGTTTACCTTTAAGTAATTGTTGCCTGTGTAAAGTTTAAACGAATTTTTTATTTTTGTTTGTAAATTAGTGTAAACAATTGTTGGTAGACCTAATAAATAAAATAAAATAAATTTACTGACATACTTGCATTGCCAAGGAAGGAAAACTACCTTAGTTAATAGCACACGTGCGTGGGCCGATGTAATTAACAAGCCACTTGGGCTACTCTACTTAAGCCTTACAAGAACTTCACTTACGTTCTTAGGAGGTAAAGTGTATCTTAAAATATATTCGTACCTACAAAAGCGAGATTACTTAATAAATCTGCTTCTATACATATATTTATTTGTTTATATTATTATACTGAACATATGTCACCGGAAAATTGAAAACGCCGTAAGATTGTAAAATATCGCGTGAAATTGTAAACAATGTTGTCTTAATAAGACACGGATATATTGGAAACTATTCAATTTGGACGGGATTTATTGTTTACAAACCGGTTTTTAAATAATATATCGAGAAATTTTAATCTAATAAAGATAGATAACAATCTTACGGAGTCGGCAATTTTCCGGAGACACATATATGTTATGTATATTTAGACCACCCACCTATATTTATTTATTTAAACTTTATGTACAGTAGTGGTACATGGGCGGACTTAATGCATCAAGGTATTCTCTACCAGTCAACCTTTGGGTTATAAAGACTATACTGTGGTAGGTGTACAATCAACAAAAATAAAATTTAGAATTGAATTGGGGGTCCGATGCAGCTGGCCTGTCTATCTGACCTCGAAAACCCAGTAACTGGGTTACCCTTGGAAAGACTGGTGCCAGATTCTGTAGCTTCTGACTATTCGTAACGACTAGCCAGGTCCAATAGCTTAACGTGCTTTCTGAGGCACGGAGGAGTTTCGGTATATAATGGATGGTAACCCATCCACGCACAGACCTCGGCAAGCGTAGCTTAACCTTGATCGACCCGAGTGGCGGTTATTATTTAAAACTAGTTGCCGCCCGCGGCTCCGCCCGCGTGATTGTCGAAAACTATCCTAAGGGAACATATTCCCGGGATAAAAAGTATCCTATGTGTTATTCCAGACTATAATCTACCTCTGTGCTAAATTTCATCAAAATCCATTCAGTCGTTTTTACGTGAAAGAGTAACAAACATCCATACATACATCCATACTTACAAACTTTCGCCTTTATAATAGTAGTAGGATATACTACTTCTATACAACGTGGCAATGCCGCCAGTCTTTTGGGTACACTTCCAGTCGACAGCGATGCCGATGAAGTAGTTGACGCTATATTTCAGGGTTAATTTAGTTAGGAGTTTTTATTTATAGTGTATATATATGTATTAGTTAAGTATTCATTAAAACAGTTGTAAAAATCAATTTCTTTAGCAAATAAAAGTATTATATAAGGCCTAATAAATACTAAGACAATGTCTACAAACATTACTGTTTCAAGCACGGTAGAAGAAGGAATAGAATATAAAGCTTTATCTAAATCGTTCACGAAGACGTTGTAGACGAGAAGATGCGGGTTAGGGTGCCTATAGTCTTTGGAGTTAGTCCTGGTTGGGGTTGATAACCCGTTCCTTTGGTTGCTTTAAAGTATAGTGCACTTGCATTATGTTTTGTAACCGCGGGTAAAACCGATTGTTGGCGTGACGACGCGTTGCCAGATTATAAAATAACTTGAGGGATTGTAACTAAAAAAAAAAAATTGTCAACTGAACATTTGGAATTCTTTTTTACGCATCAAAGTTTGATAGTCTATAATCTCGTGAAGTCATTCCGAGAAATTGTAGATTATAAATGTGGAAAATGGCGACCAATCAGAGCACAAGTCCACAATTTATCTGTTTTGGTGTGAAAGTTAAATTCCTAAATTTAGTTTTTGTTTGTAACGCTTTTAATCCTAAATCGTCGAAATGATTTCAATGAATTTTGGAATAGAGGTTATAAGCTACTTTAACGCGAACGAAGCCGCGGGCGAATTCTAGTTAATTTATAAGTCTTTCTCACAGTAATTGTTAAGACTACGAAAAATATCATAATTAAAGATTACTTAACTTGATAACCCATTAGAGTTTGATGTAAAATATGTTTTAACTCTTCAAAATACGACCCAGATACAATAGTACCAAGTTACAACAAAGATGATAAAAATAACTTACAGAGTTTTATAAAAAAATCTTGGCGTTTAACAGGCCTTGTAGAGTAAATTTTCTTTCATTACGGTGCGAAAGAAACTTGAAGTGCCATTTATTTATTCAATATTTGATTTTGTTTTAGATATTCAGCTAAAAACTACAAAAGATAAAAAACAGGATATTTCACGACGGGCCATTAACAAGCGTCCGCATTTGGCAAAGTTCTCCGTGCAATTTGAACATATACAAAAGTCCGAATAGTAACTATCGGGCAGTTGCCCACCAACACAACAACCGTCTGGTAAGAGGATCCTCCCATTTCAGTGAAGGTATGCGTGATTTTACTCTCTGTACCGCATACAGAGGTATATTGTCGGCGGGCAGGTGAATGCCAACTCGCACGTGCCAGTAACTCGTAAGATACGTCCATACGATGCGGGTTACTGCACTGCAGTTACTCGGCATGCTGCCTCGCACGCTAGCTCGCATTGTGTAGGTAAAAAAGCCAAAGTTGCTAACATGAGGTTGAATAAAAAATATGCCATACATACTGACCCCGGGTCAAAACTAACTAGGCGTTGAAAAATAACTTTGCTTTGTAAAATGAATCTTACATAATGGAATATGTATTTGGAACTTCTTGCCATTGACCTTGAATTACATTTCTCAAATTATTTTTCCTTAAAAGAGCTAATGGTATCCCCATACACAATTTTCCCGAATCTGTTATGACTTGGCGTCCCGCGTTTGTCACGCAATTTATTATTCCTTTTTTGTTTAAAATAAATTCAAGTCCGGAGACCAACTAAAACATACTTATTTGATATATTATTACCTAGTTAAACATTATTATTTTTGATAAAATGATGAACAAACCGGTTGCGGTCACAGATAAGATACCACTGCTTCTATCCTGTCAAGTTTGCGGAAATCAGGAGTTTGCTTTAATATATAAAGGGCGATCGTCAGCGGTGGTCGCACATCTGTACAAACAACGTTTTTATTCTGCAGCATTAAAACATGTGTAAAACTCAGTGGCTGCTGGCGGTAGTGGCGTTGCACGTGGCGATGGCGCACTCCTGGGGTGAGTACGAGTAATTACAGATCAAATTTTTTTTGACGATATTTTTTTTTAAATTAAATGATCATTATTTTTGATAACTCGTAGTCAATATTTGTTGCATATTAATTGGCTTTCAAGACCGTTTCGTAACGTGACAGCTTTAAATCAACTATTTTTTATGCGCACAGCAAAAGAGTGGAACTCTCTGCCTGCGTCTGTGTTTCCGAACGCATACAACCTTAGAGTGAACAGGCTCCTTCTGGGTAAGCTCGCTCCATAGTCGACTTTGTCTCTGTTATCTATGACCTAGACTAGAGTCAAGAGCAAACCCATATTAAATAAATAAATAAAATATTTTTTTCAGAATTCAGCTTTATTAATTTTTTAGAGCTTCGTATAGATAGAGCATATTTATATTTGAATAATTACTGCCTCTTACACCACGATATGCAGAGATGCCTATACAACTCTTGCCAGAGATGCTCTATTGGGTTTCGATCAGCACTTTGACTTGGTCAATCCAGGAGTTTGACTCCAGGGTGGGAAGTCACGACATATGTAGTTACCGATCGCCTACCGACCGAATTCTATCGTTAAGTCCTAAGGCCACCCCACACAGTCAACTATTTCAAGAATTTGATAACATAAAAGTATTATTATTAAATCAATATCTGTTCAGTGAAAACCTCGACAAAGTTATTTTCTATGTTTTCAAATCCAAAGCGTGGCGTATATAACTTTGTATTTTTTTTCTATCGAGAAAATTTCTTCGTATCGTGTATTCCTTCAGTTGGATCCTAAATCATTTAGTCAAAAAGCATTTAAATATACCACAATTTTAAATTCCTGTTCCAGGTACTAAACAAGATAAGCTTAAATGAAAAACGGCCTTATACTAAATGTCTCGCCATTAACATTAACTGTCGGCGCCCTATTCTGATTTGAAATACTAAAAAATAACTATTGAATCGGAAATATACTCGTGGACTTATGAATTTTACGAGCAATTGAAATTGTGCAATTTCAATACGCTTCTGATATTTCCGTGAATTGATCAGTGTTGCGAAAACGCCATAATGGTCTGGAATTGCGCCATTAATGGCTTGTGTAAGCGCATTTTTATAGTCCAGAAAAATTACGCCGAAAGTTAATTGAATTTAGCAATAATTCTTAACCATGATTGTTTGCCTTTATCGTGTAAGGAATAACATATATAAGAAGTATCCCACAAGAAATTAACCTATTAAATAAAAATAATAATATGTTTGTTTGAATATGTAATAATTCGTGGTAAAAATTATGAATGGTTGGAAATAAAAAAGAATTGATCGGTGCAACTATTCTTTATTAAAATTGTTATATTTGACTTCAATCGTGCAACAATATGAATTAGACAAAGATAATGCCATTTAGGTTTAAATCGATATATTTATACATTAAGAAAATAAAAAGAAATCTACAATTTACTGTGCACTTCCGAGATATAACAAAATGACAAATAACACTTCAGGCAAAAATGAAAACGTAATGAAAGTTTTTTTAAATTTTGGAAAATAAAATCCGAAGGATAATTTTCCAAAATTAAACAGGTCTGATTTATTTAGTTACAAAAAAAAACATAAAAAAATGCTTGGATGTGTTTAATTTTTTTACTTATGTCAGGGCCTATAAATAACATCTGGAACCACAAGTGTAACAACCGGAATAGCCTCAATAACACGGTGATACGTGAATATATTTGTCACTTTTTGGCAAACATATTATTTACATCGACTTCAGCTACGAATGCAAAAAACAATCTGCTTTGCCTTTTCCCAGATACATACGAGTATGCTAGGGCCGGCTTCCAGTCTAGCTGGATGCAGCGAGTACCAGTGTTAAACATGGAGTGACTGCCTATCTCACGTCCACAACCAGTCCAGGGACGGACCCTAGTACTAGGGTAACACGATACTCCTTGGCATGACTGGTGTCAGATTTTCTAGCTTCTGACGATTCGTAACGAATGTCAAAGATCTACTACAGCAAGTGTTGCTTAACCTCGAAGATGGAACCGTGCGGCTGTTATTAGTAATTCACGAGTTCCACTTTTCATCCTTCGTCTAGCAGCCGTGGACGTGATGGATCACCCATCCAAAGACCGACCTTGGCAAACGTCACTTAACCTCGAAGTAGCTGTTATTATTTCGCCATGAGTTCTTCCTTCCTTACACTTAAAAAAAAACTGTCCTTATTTTAGGATGGGAAATCATCAAATGATTCCTTCGCTCTGGGCGGAGCGGAAGGGAATGTCAGACTCTTACTGACTAAAACCCATCCGTGTTCCTGCTTATACCCTTTGCGCTCCAGGGCTGCGGTAACTCATTCGAACAAATTCCGCAACCCTGGAAAACTACCCTGAATGTGGTTTTCTGACACATTAACTATAAAAATGTTGACAAACCACCATTTTCATTTCTTAGTAAAGTGAACTGCTATTCCTTTGTTTCAGACATCGCTGTTGGCGTAGGAGATCAACTAATATTTTATAACAACGGATACAAAACAGACACCGTACGTCTGAAGCACCAACAACTCGGAGCGTTAGCTTACGATAGGGTTCACAATATGATGCTGTACGTCGACAAACAGGACAACAACGACACTATATGTGGCTATGACATATCCTTCAAGAAAAAAGACTGCTACATCAAAAGAAACGGTCGAAATATTCATAGTCTAGCATATGAACCAACAACGGAAATTCTTTTCTTCACAGATATCAATGAAAGAAGTATTAATTGGATTTCATTGAAACGCGGATCTAATAACAACATTTACGGAAACCTTTTAATTAAGATGGAAGACCGGATCCCAACTGATATCATCGTCGATAGCTGCGAAGGGTAAGATGCCAATGATTAGTAAAATAAAGAACTCAAATGCATATAAATTAAAAACTCGAACTAAAATCCTTTACAATAGTATTGATAGTACTTAAATTATGTTCATAAAGTAACTTACTGCTAACAAAATAAAGCTCCCACTCAGCATAATGCTGTGCCATGGGCGCACGGATTCTCAGCTTCCTAACTCTGTAATCTATGTCGGTAGCTCCAGTTCTTTTCCGGATAAGTTCCAAAATTACATTATATAACAGATTTATTCTTTGATGAGATATCTGAGCATAGCGCTCTTCATCTTTCAATTTCTGGACTGGGTTAGTCTACAAATTCAAAGATGGAGAGCTAACCAGTAATCTGTTTCATTTTGTAACCAATTTGTTTTGAGTGATTTTTAATTTTCAGAGACATTTACTGGATTAACACCAACGTTACAAAATCGCATTACAAGGAAACCATGGAGACAGCTCGATTTGATGGATCCAAGAGAAGAAAATTTTCAACGACACGTTATGATTTTTTCACGCATTTTCCAGACCTTAGCTTTACCATGGACACACAAAATCGGGCAATTTATTATTTTGATGATTGCGTTTATCCATGTTCAACTATATTTCTAAATGTTTTTTATTTGAATGGTAAACCCTCTGAAAAAGTATATTCTAATTCGATGCAGGTCCCAAAAGAGATAACCGTCTCAAACGATAACCTCTATTGGATGAGCCGTTACGAGGAAAAAATAACTCTTTGGACGTTGCCGAAGAACTCAAGAGATTATGAAGAATTTCCTAAAGAGATCAGTACTTTTTATACTCAAAGTACACTCGGTATAGCCGCAAACTATGAAATTGATGACCAATTCAGGAAAATTCAGGATTGTGATTCACTATCGAGTCTCATGCCAACAATTAGAGTAGCACCTGCTAACACCGGCGAGCGATGCAATGTTTCCGCCTGTGAGAACTATTGTATGCGAGGTGACTGCAGCGTCAATAATCAGGGTTTTCCTAAATGCAGGTGAAACACATTCTACATTTCATTCAATATATTGATCTCCACTTTTAAAGCAGATTAAGGTCACATTATCGTCATTTCAGTTGTGATAGCGGTTACACCGGGCAAAGATGTGAAGTCTCCGCGTGTCATGGTTTTTGTTTAAACGACGGTCACTGCTCCTTAAATGAAAACAGCAAGCCAGTCTGTCAGTGCAAAGGAGACCATTCAGGTGATAGGTGCGAGGTATCAGATTGCCAGAACTATTGCATCCAAGGCGACTGTCATTTAAATGATGAGGGACTTCCGACGTGCAGGTTAGTACTACATAGGTATTCTACATGTTTGTGTTTCCTTAACAGTTTCCTTATTTAGTTTATTTAAATAACTTTGTTTGACACTATCGTTATTTCAGTTGTAATGCCGGTTACTCTGGAGAAAGGTGTGAGGTTTCCGCGTGTCATGGTTACTGTCTCAACGACGGTGAATGTTTTATCAACGAGGAGGACGAACCGGTCTGCCAGTGTGTTGGTACTTACGACGGAGCAAGATGTGAAGTTGATATAAATAACAATTTCACTTTCACCAACAGCTCTACGTCCTACTTAGCACTGAAAAACCTCACTCTAGCCGATTTACTGTTAAATTGGCGAAAGCCTAGCGCAAAGATTTCAGTAACTGTTGAAGTATAATCTCATGGATTACTATGACTTACTTCCTTAGCGACAGTTATTTTTAAATGCGTTATAATAAAGTTTTTTTCGTTGTTAGTAATGTTTAGCGTTCTTATTAGAAGGTTTCTTTGCACAGTGCGTAGTATTTTTTGTGTGTCATTATTTTGCTTCCTTTTTTAATAAATTTACATGATTATTGATTACTTAAAATGTTTTATTTTCGTTACGCATACCTATTTAGCATGTTCCGGAAGTGTGTGGTCATATCTAAGGATGGTGTTCTGCAGCCATTATACAGTTTATTTTACCTTTTATCAAAAAACTGTCCTCGGAATAGGCCGTTCCCAAAAAATGTATCTTATCATGAATTATTATTTATACAATTACACACTACAATTATAAATGCGAAATTTATTTGTCCCGAGCGTAGGTGTATTCTTTTAGTATGATTTCTGACTTTCACGCCACTGCAGAAACTAGTACATTAAAAGCAATGATCGGATAATCGGGCGCTTATATACCTAAACTTCTTTCCGAGAAAGAATAATATGAACATTCCTTTTTGAATAAATAAATAATCCCGGGTTCCCGGGAATGAAAAATTTTGAAAAAACAACTATAACAAACTTAATGAAATTAGCAGTGGTTATTTTGATCACTGATAATAAGACAATTTTTCGGTCCACAACTACTAGCACTTGATATTATGCCAGTTGTCATATAAAAATCAAACAAATACGCTGACTGGCACATGACTAACTCATTAACAGTAAGAATGTGTTCGTTTATTTAACTTGCACCGTTCGTACCAATTTCTGGTATCCGATTGAGCTAAAATTTTGCAGTTCTGGTAAGAATACAATATGAAATATGGCCGCCTCTCCAAGATGGAAGATTAAATTTTTTTCAACCCCCTTAATATGGGTTTCAAGCGAAAGGGCTTGAATAGTAGTAAATAATTAAAAACAAACAATCGAGATTTACAATCAGCGGCGGATCCAGGGTTGCCGTTTGAGGGGGGGGGGGGGGGTCTTGTCGTCGCTGAGGTTATGTTTTAGCAAAGTAGCAACACTATAAAAGCGCAATAAAAATATTTAGCTTAACGCATAACAAGCCTACTTGGTTTAATTTTCGTAAAATTCTCAAAGACTTCATTAGGATGTAAGATGTCTCAGTCTTTTGGGGGGAATCCAGGGGAGAGCTACGGGGCTGGTTGGGGTCGCAACCTAAGTGGTATTGACCATTAGTCATCATCTGCCTGCCTAGCCTTTTCCCAACTAAATTGAGGTCGGCTTCCAGTCAGACCGGATTCAGCTGAATACCAGTATTATACGTGGAGCGGCTGCCTACCAGACCTCCGCAACCCATTAACTGGGTTACATGGTACTCCTTTGCAAGACTGGTGTCAGATTATCTGGCTTCTGACTATCCGTAAAGACTGCCAAAGATCTAGAAATGACAGCCGGGACCAACGGCTTAACGTGCTTTCCGAGGCACGGAGGAAACTCGGTATGTTAAGATGGTCATCCATCTACAGACCAACCTCGGCAATCTTAACCTTGAAGATTGACCCGTGCGGCTGTTATTATTTAGCCACGAGCTCCTCCTGGTATTGACTATTACTATGGCTACTAAAACACTTTGTTTCACTGGTTATGCTGGCGAGGTCACCCGATTTGACGTCTGAATATTCACTGACTTCGTGGCGGAATGAATTGGATAGCTAGAAAGTATTGCACCCCCCCCCCCCCCACCTGATAATGATATATATGAATAATAGTAATCAAAAGGACCGAGACCACAGGGTCGAGTTTGTAAAAGACGTAACTACAAATAATAATAATAATAATTTTATTATCAGGCAACTGAGGCCCATAGATAAAAAACACAAAATTACCTGAACTTTAATATACACGTAACGTTGTCGATGTCGTGTTTCGCTGAGTGGTGTCGCGTAACCGTCCTCGGAAACGTTTAAAATGAGACAGCTTTCCGCCAAATGTCCTCTTTTAAAGTTTGTAGAGAAGGGGTGGGAATAGTAGTACCTATAGGACGTACCGAGAGAATAATTATTAAGTCAGTTATTTACTGATACAAACATTCGACAAATTCTACTATGCGTTCTTAGTTTCGTTCAATTCGGATTTGCTGTTTCCGTGTATTTACGTCTATTGCACTAAATGGCGTATTTTGAATGCGTTATAACGTAATTAAGATTTATTTGCCATAGCACAATCAGGTGGTGCTTGTTTAATTCACATCGTGCAATTTGTTAATGGAAGGTGTAATATTTTGTGACTGATAATATAAACATTTCACTGTTCGCCGTAAAATGTTTATTGGAAACAGCATGTTTTCAAGAGTAGGTATGTATACCTACCGTGATTGAAGGTTAATGCTAGTATTGGAGACTACATTAATCTGGATCCTATATTACAATATAGGATCCGGTGCCTTTCCTAAGAAATAGGATAATGAGATAGGTACCTATAGGGATGAGACAGAAGAAAATTTAAGGCCATTTTTTTCCTCCTATTCTATTCTAGTTTAATGGTATGTAGAAGCGAACTAATACACCTAAGACTAAGCTAGGAAAGATCGCCGTTAGCGATAAGGCCGCCCATTGTATCACCCTATGTAATGTTTATTTATGCATAAACAGTTTATGCAAAAATTGGCGCAAAAACTGCATGGTGTCTGCACGATAGCGACTTACATGCGCAAAAAGTTTGCTCATTTATATTGTGCCGTCTTCCTTATTTGTGCGGTATACCGTTTTGCCATCAAGAATTGATGGTAATAATATGGAGGTATGGGTACAGAGAGTAAAGTCCCGCACACCTCCACTGAAAATGGGATTATCCTACCCTACAGCCCTACAGTTGATATTCGGGTATATGTTCAAATCGCATTGAGAACTTTGCTTGCGCGATGCAGGATTTCGTTGTTAGTTGGTCGTAGATGGCGCTGCGGTTCTTTTTCTTGCCGTACAAATTTTGTTTCTTAGTTTTTCATGTGGCTGCATTGATGCTGCTACAATAAGATTGAGCGTATTGCCAAAGCTTTACTTATGTAGTGTAATAATGAGTATTCTTTTCGATTGTTATGTGCCAAAATTAATGCCGGGTACATAACGACATAAGTTACTACTAGCGATATCTAGTTTCGAGTAGCAGAACTAGTAGAGTCAATATCCTTTCAGACTCTTCTATGCCAGAACCTTCTAGGGTTCTCGACATCTGGTCAGTCGGGACCGGTATTTAGGCAAACTTGCAGATATTTCGACAATAGAAGGTTCTGGAATTAACCGACCAATTTATAAGGACCGCATAGCCCACGACCGAGTCAGAATTGGATTTGCGATACAAACGAAAACTTCGGAAGCGATCTTCAAAAAGTGAGTTTAAAGTTGTAATTAGTGTTGATAAATTAAAGTGACTTGTTGGTTATTTAATCGGCTGTTTTTGCTGTCACGAACCCCAAGCTCGTAACATTATCAACCAATAGAAATACCTAATAGCGTATACCAAAACCTTTTCATCCGTGTATCCCTAACATGTTTGCAGCATCCCAGAGAGCGTCACTCAAGCCAACTTGACGGTACCAATGTTGGCCAACTTCACGGTATAAACATTGGCGAACTACCAACCTGAAGACGCAAACAAACTTTCAGTTATGCCGATAGCAAACTGTTTCCATGTAACTATCGTCCGAGTAACATTGATTGGAAAAGTCGGCGATGTCTATGGAAAGTCACATATCTTCCTATTGGATGAACCTGTATGGTGAACAGTTACAGTAATACACGTACTTTACCTAGTAGATGTTAGGTGAACTTTGTAGGTCATATTGTAATAGTTGTACTTTTAGATAATTTTGTGAGTTATCTTGTCTTTTTTATAATAATAATAATAATATTTTTTAAATGAAAAAAAGATTCTGTAAACCTAAAAATAATGTAATAATAAATTGTTAATTCATCATAACAGCACTGTAGTACATAGTAAAAAGGTATTCAGTTACCTGTATTTCGATACCGCAAATCTAAATATTGGTTTCGTCTCAGGAACATATCTATTTATATAAAACATAAGTCGTGAATATGTTTGGTAATAAGTAGGAAAGCTTGTTGAGAGAATCTCCGAGTTTCATATCCACAAACAGAAATCAGTGTTTTAAATCCTTTTAGATAAGCAAGTCTTTTTTTACGTTAAACTAGTGGCCGGCCCCGGCTTTGCAGGGATATATATTTTCAACTTTTGAAGTTTTTTCATAAGAACCTTCTCCTGACAATAAACAACACAATAAAAAAAAGAATTAGCGAAATTGGTCCAGCCGTTCACGCGTGATTTATTTATTTATTTAGCTTTAATTACTCTCTGCACTTACAGTCCGAACCAACACGTACAGAGAGTCATAATCTTATTATAAATTAGGTATTTAAAAAATTGAAAAGTAACACACATACTTAGGTATTAAAAATTTAAAAAAATACAAAATAACAAATTATTTACCAATAATGAAAACAAATAATTAATTGATGCAAATAATAAACAATAATAATAATCAAATAATATACATATATATGTTAATCATAAAACCAAGGGAAATAGGGATTTATTTATATATACATATATAGATTTAGATTATTAGTTTATCAAATAAAATAAACCTGAGTGGTGCTTTCCTCATATAAAATGTACAATCGCACGGAAAGCGTGTAATATTGTATGAACACATAATTCCGTAGGCTGGACCCACATCGGGCCGCGGTTAGCCTTCACAAACATTCATTTGGTCGGCAAAAGGGCTACGGCTATTTGTAACAAATTGTAAATGGATTTAATTAAACGTTTTAATTGTAATGAGAGTAGTTTTTTCTTTGATTTTTTTTTTCTACAATTTTATTTACCACTTTGTTGTTCCAATTCCAACTTTCTAGTCAATCTCCGAGCTAAACCGCGGACAGACAGACGGACATGGCGAAACGATAAGAATTCCTTATTGACTACGGAACCCTACAAAATATGAAAGCCTAGAAACGTCTGCTCTTAACAAATACCGTAACGTTTAGTTACCTACCGTGTAGCATTACCAGTTAACATTTGATTTCAGTTTCAGCACAATCCACGAATAGATAACATGTTTACTAAACAAATTGACTTCAACAACACCAGTTAGCATCAGAAATTTTAACCTTACATTTTAACTAAAATATAACTAAATGTTTTGCTGAAAACTTTTTTTGTTATTCTCATTGCATTTGTTATTCATTCGAAGGATTTTATTCAATATCTGCATAGAAAAGTTTTTCATGAAATAATACATGTTTTGTTATTCTGTTTTATGGTCAACATGTAAAGTGCGCGAAGGCTTTTAAAATGTGAAAATATTTGTGGGGAATATTTTTACAAAGTACTCGTGTGAAATTGAAATGTGAGTATAAAATTTTGCAATTCTGATGGAGTATTGGAGTATATATTCCATCCTAGCCAGATCATAGCATTCAATACTAGCTTTTGCCTGCGACTTCGCATATACCGTTTTTTCCCGTCCCCGAAGGAATTTCGGGAAATCCTCTTTTAGACTCCCCAAGGAACGTTTTTTTTTAAGGATGGGAAATCATCAAATGACTTTTTCCACTCTGGGTAGAGTGGAAGGGCGTGTCAGACTCTTACTGACTAAAACCCATCCGTGTTCTTTCTTGTAGCCTTTTGTGTTCTAGGGCCGCGGTGACTCTTCGAACAAATTCCGCAACCCTGGCAGGCTCTGACCCTAGCGGGCCCCGTCTTCTATGCTGACATCTCTTTGAGGCGCGCGTGAAACAAAACAGGAACCTACATGCCAATTTCAGCTTTCTACGACCAGCAGTTTCGGCTGTGCGTTGTCTGTCAGTTATAGTATAGTCAGTCAGTATCGGGTTTAATATATATTGATATTGATGATTGAAAACGCGATAAAATTCTGATTAAGTACTGATTTCTGTCAGCCTATCATCTCACAGTTGGGCAAAACTTCACCTCCATGTTTTCTCTCTAGTTTGGTCCAGAGCTAGTGCGAACCACTGAAAGAAAGTGCAAACATACCAGCCAGCTTGATATATGCCTTGGATAAGCTTAAAAGAGCTACCGATTTTAAACCTGCTGGTTCCAGCCGAAACTACTGGTTGTAGAAAGCTAAAATTTGGTATGTAGATTTCCTACGCTTGCCAGGGTTGCGGAATTTGTTCGAAAGAGTCACCGCGGCCCTGGAACGCAAAGGGCTTTAGAAGGAACACGGATGGGTTCTAGTCAGTAAGAGTCTGACACGCCCTTCCGCTCCACCCAGAGCGGAAGAAGTCATTTAATGATTTCCCATCCTTAAAAAAAAGCTTTCCTACGCTCCGTTGGGGAGCGATAATTTTCCGAAATTCTTACGGGAACGGGAAAAAAACGGGATATGCGCGTACAAAGTCGCGGGCAAAAGCTAGTTAAATCTATAAATAGGTAAATAAATGTTTGCGTATTATTCATATGGCGTCAATAATAAATAGGTATTAAGTGATAGATCAGATATGTTTGTATGGGTAATAAGAAAAACACTAGTTATTAATGTTGTCTACAATAGCTCGTCTCGCTATCTTCTGCGTGGTCTGTCGCGATGCCTTGTGATTATACCAGAGTTATAATATATAATTCTAAGGCATAACATATACTTTCACGTTCCCCTTTCTGCAATTTACAATTCATCATCATTGAAAACGTCCACTGCTGGACACTGGCCTCCCTAAGTGTCGTCACATTGACGGGTCTTGTGCTTCTCAAATCCTGCGGATTCCCTCGGCCAGCACCAGGGCAGGCCTACCAATGGGTGATACGGTCATCGCTCCTGAACCTTCCAGCCCCAATCGAGCATTTATTTTGCGAGAGCAATGCGCCTTGATTATTTTAATGTACGAATTTGTAAAGATAGCTAGCTATCGACTTATGCCCGGTTTCTAAGGTTTTTATCGATTGTTTATCTGTCCATTAACGCTCATTAACGCACGTCTGTAGTCATTCGCGCGCGCAGCGATTGACTACAGACGTGTCATTAGCCTCGCTTGTTTATTACTCATAAGTGTTAAGCACGACAAACCTCTCAAAGTAAACTGTACCTTCACAAGTGAGTTTAAGGTTAAAAATCAGGTGTCGTGTGGTTCATTGAAGTCACATTAATTTGTTAAAATGTTTCACTCGCCAAGCAAAACTGTTTCAACCCCTGATCTACCCAGTGCTCGAGAATCACGAGACCCGTGTGTGACTGTGCATAAAAGAAAACACCCGGATTGCGACTGTTCTTCGGCGATTTGCGCTTCTCACTCATCGGCAACAAGGGACGTGGCTAATGCATTAAATGCATTTCGCCGTGAGCTGGACGACAAGTTTATGAAAATGAACGAAAGCATCGTTGGCACAATCAAGCTGATTTAGAAATTCTTCAAGAGACCTCATCTCACATAAAGAACGAGGTAAGCGCACTGCGTCTGGAACATTCGACCTTCAAAGAGGATTTGTTGCGATTTGAGAATTCCTTACAATTTCACTCGGACCAGCAGGACGACCTTCAGAAACGTGTGGAGCAAATTGACGCTCGTACCACATTATTCGGCGCAATGAATGACAAGCTGTCCAATCTTGAGCTCAAAATGGAGTCACTTGAACAACAAGCGCGGCTGAACAACGTTGAGATCTGCAATGTGCCCGAAAAACGCGACGAGGATTTGTTTACGATTGTGGAATCCATTGGCGCTGCCATAAAATGCCCCATATCTCGCCAGGATGCTCTGGCAATTCATCGTGTTCCACCTGCACGCAGCCAAGACAGCAGCCGACCAAAAAACATCATAGTGAAATTCTCATCACGCGTACTCAGAAATAATGTCTTAAGTGCATTTCGGCTAAATAAATCACTAAAAACCGAAATGATTGGTATAGCAGGTACTTCTCAAAAAATTTATCTTAATGAGCATTTAACGTTGTACAATAAAAACTTATTTCGTGAATGCCGCGCTAGGGCTAAAGAACACAATTTCAAATATGTTTGGATTAAAAACACCACTGTGCTTGTCAAGGAATCTGATAATGCCAATACCTTTGCTGTACGTTGTCTTAACGATGTTAATAAAATATCCCAGCGTAAACAATTTCCCTACACTTCTCATAACTTTTTTTTTTTTTTTTTTTTAGGATGGGAAATCATCAAATGACTTCTTCCGCTCTGGGTGGAGCGGAAGGGCGTGTCAGACTCTTACTGACTAAAACCCATCCGTGTTCCTTCTAAAGCCCTTTGCTTTCCAGGGCCGCGGTGACTCTTTCGAACAAATTCCGCAACCCTGGCAGTACTTCTCATAACTAGTATCTTGTTTTTGTGTTGTGTTCTGATTGATATACTTTGTGCTTGGTATGCATGTTTAATAACCATAACTGTCTTACATACAATTATTTCTACGTTAATACCTACTGTCATTAAGATCAAAACATATATATATAATTACCGGTTTGCAAACGTAGTAACGGTCCCCACTTATTCCTTGCCCACAACAATAACTTTTGCGACACTATTTGTTTTTGTTTATGTTATAAAATTACTCTGTTGTATTGTGCTTAAGTGTGATCATTTTAGTTGTATTTATGTAATTTTCTGTGTGTTTTTAATGTACCGTAAGCAACCAATGAGGATGGGAACATACTTATTGGGTAATGCAAATTAACTTGTTTACAAATTAAGTGATTTCTATCATTGTTACTCGTCAATGACCCACTGGCTCCAATTTAACTTAACTGGCTTTAACTCTTTCTTTTTATTAATATACCCACGCTCCTCTCAAATAATCTTTGCAAACTTTATTTATACGACGACTAATCTGTAATGCTATCGAAAAGAGTATCTTTATACTGTCAAAACTGTAGAGGAATTCGAACTAAATTACACACATTGTATATGAATATACTGTCGTTTTCTTTTGACGTGATCATACTATCCGAGACCTGGCTTATACCTAGCATTGCCGACAGCGAGTTTATTGACAACCGATACATTGTTTTTAGAGATGACCGAGACCGGCTCGCAACCAACAAACGGGATGGTGGGGGGGTTCTCATTGCGGTCCGCCGAGAGCTTCGGCCTATAAGACTGATGACACGACCTACTCACGTAGGCATCGAGCACGTTATAATACAGATCTCTGCGTCGCGCTCGGACAGACGCCACATTATCAGTGCTGCCTACATACCTCCACGCACACATGAACACCTGTACGTTAGCCATTTAGATATGTTACAAACCATTCTTAATGACTCTTGTACCGAATCGTTTTATATAGGAGGTGATTACAACCTGCCTGACATAGATTGGCTGCAATATGACGGTCGCACTCTTGCGCAGCCATCTAGCAGCATAAATCGCTGCCTTTTTAATTTCATGTCCGTCACCAACGCTTCACAACATAATACTTTCAAAAATGATCTGGGCCGTATTTTGGATTTATTTTTATCTAACGTTGACTGTCAAATTCAATCAGGTGTGGAATTGCTCCCTCCTGATAGTCACCACCCACCATTTTCCGTACTAACGTCACTGGAAACACTTTTTACGCCAGTGAAACATCACAACAACATGAAACATAACTTTTACAAGGCCAACTATTGCCAGATTAACAGCGAACTTGAAAAAATTGACTGGGATGAGCTTCTTAGCCAGCCGACCGCTGAACAATCCGTTGAGACTTTTTATGATTTCATTTATGGCCTAATTCGATTCCACGTGCCCTATACACGGACCAGAACCTCGCGGTTTCCAACTTGGTTCAGTGCCTCCCTAGTCAAATTTCCTTCCTGATATGGTGAAGAAAGGTACCAACAAATTTATTCAGCCCTTAAATTTAAGCTCAGTGACCATCTATCCCAACGACAAACTGAAGTCTAGTGAGGAGACAAAGTCACTTGTACAAAAAATTATATGCCCAGAACAAATGAAAATACAAGTAAGAGGACTACGCAAGACAAAAAATGGCGGTGTCATCATCAGCACTGAGAGCAAGGACGACATAGAAAAGGTAAAGAAATCGATGCAGTCTTCAAATTCAGGCCTTACAGTCGACGATACTAAGAAAAGAAAACCTAGAGTCGTAATTATCGGAGTGCCCTCATCCATGCAAGATAAAGAAGTTTTACTTGTTTGTTCAACCAAAACCTAGCCGAAAAACTTCAGGATTGCAGCCTCGACACTTTTTTGTCCTACATTAAGCTGAGCCACAAGTCAGGTAAGAAGGATGCTGACACATGTAATTTTGTAATAGAAGTGTCGGTACAGATACGTAAAGCCCTGATATGTAAAGACAGAGTATTTGTTAATTGGTCTTCCTGCCCTGTGAGAGACTTCACCCTAGTCACACGTTGTTATAAGTGCCAGCAATACGGACGTGCGGCTAAATCATGTCGGGAGACCACCTACACGTGTGGCCATTGTGGTGAAGTAGGTCATTCCATCAAAGAATGCACTAAAAAAACAGAGGAACCAAAATGCGCTACTTGCTTGCACTTCAAAAAGCCAAGCAATCATAAGACAGGTGCACCGGACTGTCCGGTAAAAATTATGGCAGAAAATAGGTACATAAACTCTATTGATTATGGAGGCGCCTAGGAGCGCCGTAAATTACGATTCTTTTTGGCCTTTACTGTTATTTTTAATAATCATTTGATATGATTAATAATCTAATTAGTGACATAGATAATTTCTCTGTATCTCAATCGGAAGTTTGTGACGTTGAACAGTGCAAACACTTTCTCTCCTCTTATACTAATGCATTAACCATATTAACCCAAAACATTCGCAGTGTTTTTAAGAATTTCGACAGTTTTAGCATTTTTTAAAACGTCTAGACGTAAATTGTGACATTATTGTCCTAACTGAATGTTGGCTTGCTAAACAATATAACATACCACAAATCCCGGGGTATTGTATGTATAAGAGTAACTCAATTTACAATCAGAACGATGGGGTGATAGTGTATGCAAGAGATCATCTAAATGTGTCAGTCGTGGAACCAAACATGCACGACTGTAGCAGATTGTTAGTTAAAATCGGAGCAGAATTTGCGATATTAGCTGTACATCGATCTCCCTCTTTTACGAATATAAACAATTTTACTAACTCTCTAAACGAAACCTTGCAGAACCTATCATCCTTCAAAAATATTATTTTAACTGGAGATATTAATAGCAATATCCTTTCTGGAAGGGCAGACGCTTCAGCTGAAGAGTATCTGAACCTATGCGCGTTCCATGGTTTGCTTCCCGCTCATAAGCTCCCTACACATCAAAGTGGCTCCTGCTTGGATCATATGATGCTCAAGACCAATTTCCCTGCTCTTACCCTTGTAACTAATTCAACAATAACCGACCACAGTGCTAACCTACTTATTCTTAATTGTAAATTACCTAATGTGGCCTCTCGCACAGTCTCTAAATTAAATGTACACAAACTTGAAGAAGATTTACGCAATATTAATTTTGACCCAGTCTACAATTCCGCTGATCCGCAATTTGTATGTTGTACCTAATTAAAAAAGTGCAACATGCTATTCAGAAAAACACGGTCACATCTCGATTAAATAACAAATATTGCAATATAAAGCCATGGATCACGGCTGGTCTTATACGTTGTATGAAAAATAGAGATAAATTGCATATGAAATCTAAAGAAAATCCGGATAATTTAATATTGCAAATTTCATATAAGCGATATCGTAACTTTTGTAACGACCTCTTAAAAAAAGTAAAACGCAATTACGATACCACTGCACTAAAAGAGGCCGGTACAGATAACAAAAAGATCTGGAAAATTATTAAAAATGTGACGTATAATTCAAAACAGAATAAGTCTCCTTCGGGTTTATTACAAGCACATTCATCACAGCTAACATCTGCGAATATTGCAAATAATTTCTTTGTTAATGTGGGCAAGTGTCTAGCTGAACAAACTCAGGGACAATCACAGCACCTAACAGGCACATTGTTTGCATCTAGCACTAGTTTATCATCCTTTGTGTTATTAGATACTGACGAGGCGGAAGTGGAAAGGATTATTATGGGTCTAAAAGTAGACTGTGCAGTTGGCTGGGATAACATATCTAATAAAATTATCAAGCAATTCAAAGACCTTTTAGTACCACCATTAACTTGCATTTTCAATAAATGTTTAACTACAGGGGTGTTCCCCAAGTGCTTAAAAAAAGCTGTTATTGTCCCAGTGTACAAATCAGGGAGTAAAGACCAAGTGACTAATTATAGGCCTATTTCCTTACTGCCTTCCATGTCTAAAATATTAGAAAAGCTTATAAACAATAGGCTTTATAAATATTTGGAGGACAAATCTATTCTCTCTAGACGGCAGTTTGGATTTAGACCTAAAATATCTACAGATAATGCCGTACACCATCTGACTGACTATCTAGCACAAGAACTCGATAAAGGTAACCACACAGTAGGAATCTTCCTGGACCTCGCCAAAGCTTTTGATACAGTTTCTATTCCCATTTTGTTGCGCAAGCTTGAAGCCATAGGCATCAGGGAAATTCAGCTGAAACTATTTCAGAGCTATCTAGAAGAACGTACGCAATGTGTAAAGATTGGGAATGTTATCAGCAATGATGAAAATTGCACAGCTTTTGGAATTCTTCAAGGAAGTATTTTAGGGCCTTCACTCTTTTTAATTTACATAAACGATCTCTGTAATCTAAATTTAGATCATGGCCATATCGTTTGTTATGCCGACGATACTGCTCTGTTGTTTTCGGCTGACTCAGAAGAAAATGTCTACAAGTTTGCGCAACACGGATTCAATGTTATTAATAAATGGCTTCAAAATAATTCACTTACCTTAAACGCTGACAAGACAAATTACGTCAAGTTTTCGATGCGCAAGCAAAAACTAACTTGCACTACCCCAACATTGTATGCTCATAACTGCACATCTAGCACAAATAACCAATGTGTTTGTCCTAAAATTAAAATGTCAGATACAGTAAAGTACCTTGGAATTATAATCGATGAGACACTTTCGTTTAAACCTTTAAACCTCATATAGAGGCTGTAAATAATAGGATTCGGAAATTGATATTTGTTTTTAAAAAATTACGCTTCATTGCAGACCCAAATATTGTGAGACAAGTCTACTTTGCCCTATGTCAATCGATAGTAACATACTGTATTACGACATGGGGTGGAGCGGGTAAAACATTGTTATTAACTATCGAAAGAGCTCAGAGGGCAATTCTCAAAGTGTCTACTTTCCGCCCTTTCCTTTTCCCTACTAACCTCCTATATAAGGAATGTGGAGTATTAACAGTCCGGCAGTTATTTATAATGGGTATTGTATTAAAACAGCACGCAGATCTAACATATAGCACGGAGTTTACTAACAAAAGACGTAAAGATTTAGTCTGTCCTCAAAACCATACCAAACATGCTTTCTCATCAAAATTTTATATGTTTCTTGGTCCTTTCCTCTACAATAGATTGAATGCGAAAGCAAACATTTATAGCCTGAATAAAGTTAACTGTAAGAGAATTCTTATGAAAACTCTTCAAAAAATGTCCTATGATGATACAGAGAATTTACTGATTGTGCTAAAGTGATTTTGTTTTTATGCAATTCTTGACCTAGTTTAAGTACCTTGTTATTTAAAAAATTGTACGATTTATACAATTTTAGACCTAGTTTAGTTAGTTATCTAGAAGTTAAGTTGTAAACTGTCTATATCACAGATTTTTTACACATATGTATTGTACTATAGAATCCTTTTGATTATTTGTTAATTTTAAATTATTTTAGATCTTCTCGCCTGAAACACAGGTTTTCCTAGTTCAGGCTCGTAATCCTTAGAATTAAGATATATATTTAAGACTTCTATGTAATTTGTCCAGTAAAATTGGTAATAAATAAATTGAAACAAATTGAAATTAAATTGAAATCCTTCAAGAAAAAGGAGCGCGCTTGGATCAGGTGGAAAAAAATTAATAATATATCCGATTATGAAGACTTTTCTAAACATCGTAGGTTTTTCAAAGCAGAATGTGATAAGTGTTTTAACAAATATATAAGCTCTGTAGAAGACAGCATTCCTCTTAACTTGAAACATTTTTGGTCATATATCTCGAACCGCAAGGGACATGCAGGTATCCCAGCTGACATGCACTATAAAGACACAACCTCTAACTGTCCAACGACAATCTGCAATCTTTTCTCTTCCTTTTTCAACTCAGTTTACGAACCTTCCAACTTTAATCCAGATACTTGGGTACCCCCAAATTCTTTTGCGGACGAATCTACCTGCTTGTCTAATATTTATTTAAGTAAGGATAAAATAAACAGAGCCTTACTGTCATTAGATGTCACCAAAGGATCTGGACCTGACGGATTGCCGCCTAGCTTTTTAAAAAACACTGCTTGTAACATGTGCTCGCCCTTGTACATTCTATTCAACAAATGCTTACGACAAGGCACTTTTCCCTCTGCATGGAAGCGCGCATTTATTACTCCCATTTATAAAAGTGGTGATAGAAGCGACATGGAAAACTATCGTCCTATTTCGATACTTCCTGCCTTGTCTAAGCTTTTCGAGGACCTTGTGCACAGCTCAATTCTTCCCCTTTTGCGACACCTCATAATACCTGAACAGCACGGCTTTGTCAAATGTCGATCTACTACAACTAATCTTATGATTTTTACCGACTACCTGTTTGAGAACATGGACAACCGTGTCCAAGTAGACGCTGTGTACACCGACTTTCGGAAGGCTTTCGACAAGGTGGACCACAAACTACTTATGGACAAAATAGCATTCAATGGCATCCGAGGAAACCTATTGCGTTGGTTTGCATCTTATATATTTAACAGAACTCAAAAAGTTGTCGTGAATGGGTTTGAGTCCGACTACATTTTCGTTGCATCTGGGGTGCCACAGGGATCGGTTTTGGGTCCTCTGCTTTTCATACTCTTCATAAACGACGTCAAATCTTGTTTTAACAACTCCCATTTCCTGTTATACGCTGATGATATGAAAATATATAGATCTTGCAGAAGTACTAACGACTGCTTGCTACTACAAGAGGACCTCGATAGGCTTGCTGACTACTGTGTGGTTAACCAGCTAAAACTTAACTTAGGAAAATGTAATTCCATCTCTTTCACTAAAAATAAAAAGATGTTAAATTTTCCCTACACCCTTAATGGAGTGGTCTTAAACAAAGTCCAGTCCACGCGAGATCTTGGTGTGCTGCTGGACTCAAACCTTCACTTGGACACACACATTGACAACATAACGACAAAAGCGTTTCGGATGTATGGTTTCGTCATGAGATCCTCTAACGATTTTAAAAAGCCCTCTACATACTTATTTCTATATAAATCATTGATACGATCTCAGTTGGAGTACGCTGTTCCGGTTTGGGGCCCATTTTATGATAAATACAAAAACTGCATTGAAATGGTACAAAAGAAATTCTTACGTAGTATGCATTACAGATGTCTTCGCACTCGAATCCATTACACCGAGCTGTTAAAACTTTACAACTTATTAAACTTGGAGTCCAGGCGAACATTTCTAATGTTCATGACACTACACGGTATTTGTAACAACAAGTTTGATTGCAATAGTCTTACGAACAATTTGTGTTACGTAGTACCTAGAACTGTCATGCGGCGAGAGGTGCGCGTTCCTTGTTTGTTCCACACTAAAAAGTGCAGAACACACGCGGGCGAGCGGGCACCTCTCCGCCGCCTCGTAGCTACATATAACTCCCACTTTATCGATTTTGATATTTTCGCTTTAACGCAAAATGAATTTAAAAAACAGGTTCTCGCCTTTCTATCCGAATCCCCGTAAGGGTAAAATCTTAATTTGTTGTTCCACATAATGTTTACATAATAAAATCATTCATATATTTTTTAAATTAATCTGATGAGCAATATGTGCACGTTGGTCAATCTCTGTCTCTTTTACAAATTCGCGGACAATAGTGTGGGTTACATGTTTGTTATTTCTATTATTTTAAACACCTGTGTTAAAATGTAACGTGTAACTGTTTTTTGCTGAACCTATATGTTTAAAAATGATTACCTTTTACTGTACCCATATTTGCAAAATAAACGACTTACTTACTTACTTACTTAATAAAATAACGCCTTTTGTTGGCAGTAGTAGTATCGAATTTTGTACCCGATACTTAAGTTAATAAAAACTCTACGGACTTAGACTCTGTAACCTGATATTTGACTAACTACTCAATATAGATCGAGTAGTAATATCAGGTTATAGTCACTGACACACTACAAGGGCGGCGGGCCATCACTCACAGAGTTAATTAAGCGCACCTTCTGCTGACGCCCCTGTCGGCACGTCAACATGTGTCGTCTTACAGCCGGGAACAGATTGCCTACACCATGCCCTCAGTGTGCCATGGTTATAAATCTGTTTTGTATGGTAAACGAGCTTGTGCCAAATTCGGGACAGTTCATAATTTAAAGCCAGGAGTCGTTCGATGGAAAATTCTGATTTTAACTAGACATTTTTTTTTTAAGGATGGGAAATCATCAAATGACTTCTTCCGCCCTGGGTGGAGCAGAAGGGCGAACTAGACCTGGTTAGTCTGGAAGCCAACCTAAAGTCCTGTACATACTTTTGGACAGGTTAGGCAAATTGATAAGATAAATTTTTGTTAAACAATCGTCTCCTCCCATGTTACTAAACCAATCGATCGATCGTCCATCGATGCCATCGATCGACATGGATCGATTGGTGTGGTAGGTTTGGCGGATCGATGAATACCGGGCGGTAAACAATTGATCGACCGCCGATCGATGGCATCGATAGACGTTGATCGATTGGTGTGGTAGGTTTGGCGGATCGATGAATACCGGGCGGTAAACAATTGATCGACCGCCGATCGATGGCATAGATCGACGTTGATCGATTGGTGTGGTAGGTTTGGCTGATCGAAGAAAGAAGTAGAAACTATCGATCGACGTCGACAAATCGATGGGATCATCATTGCTAACACAGTTTATACGGGTTTCTAGGAGATCAAAAGTCCTCAAATGGATACTAAACTCTTTGAAAGAGTCAAGAATTACTTTTTCAGCATCCTTAGATGATTTTAACTGCTTCTGTGAGTGACAAAGGCTTTTAACATGTGCCCAAAATTCTACAACAAAACGGCTATGTTGATTTTATGATTTAAGATACCGATTCAAACTACGTCTGTACAATCAATTAAAAAATATGCCGTTAATAACTCACTTATAAACTTAAAAAGTTTCTAAATATAGACAGCGTTAAAACGTTGATGTTTTTTTCGATTTTCTTGTCACTATTTCTTTTATGTGTGTAGGTACCTACCGGATTATCGTCAAATAATGATATTTTCGATATTTTCTTGCTTGTAAACCGAAGAATTTTAATGAAAATAATTTGTTTAGTACATTTTCTTCACATTAAAATTCTATTAAAACAACTTAATTAAATAAAAACATGGTAGACAGAATATTTTAATCGTTCCTTCACCATGCTCGTAAACGTCGTTTGTGACCCACAAGGACTGTGGGTCAGCCTCCCTTCATTACTTATGCACTGTTCCACTCTTTAAACAAGACACTTTATGGCCACCCATAGACAACTCTAACCTACTTTGTAAGGTAAGGTGCATCACGTAAACTTGTCACAGAGTATAAATATTGCATGCAATATTTTACGGGGACGTTGACCCACTTTGAGAATGGAGTCCCTAAGGGGCCTAAATATATCAAGTTGTCTTTTGGTCACGTATGGGACCAAAGGTTTTCAGCGTTATATGGTCTTTTGAGGAAGGATACATTTGAACAAGTTACGTCGTTACCGGTCTTGCCAAGAACTACCGTGATACCCAGTTACTGAGTCGTGGAGATCAGATAGACAGTCGCTCCATGTATAATACTGGTATTCAGCTGGATCCGGTTTGACTGAAAGGTTGGCAACCGCCGTTGCCAACCCCAGTATAAATATTTGAGTAAGGCTAAGCAGATGATGATGACGTACTAATGCTGCATTTACAATTTATCTTTTTATGAATAAATGTAGGAATAAAGTAGAAATTAAGCAACCTTAAAAAAATAAAAAAAATAAAATATTTTTTTAGAAGTTATATATAATATAATAAATAAAAAAATAATAATAAATGAAAAAAATATATAAAAATTCATTTTATTTTAATTTTCTTTACTGACAATGTAATAAATATGACGTGGCATGATGGCATGGCATGATGATGGTGCGTTTAATGATAATTTATTAATTACTAGTTGCCGCCCGCGGCTCCGCCCGCGTGATTGTCGAAAACTATCCTAAGGGAACATATTCCCGGGATAAAAAGTATCCTATGTGTTATTCCAGACTATAATCTACCTCTGTGCCAAATTTCATCAAAATCCATTCAGTAGTTTTTACGTGAAAGAGTAACAAACATCCATACATACATCCATACTTACAAACTTTCGCCTTTATAATAGTAGTAGGATTGTTCGAGAAAAATTACTCGAATGGCACTTGCAAAGTAAATAGATGGGAGTATACGTTTCCGTACCTAGGAAACACTAAAATATATTCTTGCCCAATTCTAAAAAAATAAAGAACAATATTTGAGACACGCACAAGACAAACAAAAAAATAAAATAAAGTGATTTAAAAAAAATACCCACCGAATTGAGAACCTCCTCCGTTTTTGGAAGTCGGGTAAAAACTAACAATATAAAAAGGCTACTATCCAAAATCCTTAATATATTTATTTCTTCATAAAAGTCTTTCACCCGCAAACTTATTAAGAAGTCTCTAAAACCCGTTATGAATACAAACACAGTTGTAAAAGCAAAGAAAATCATTACTTTCCACACGGTTCTCACAAAGATTTCCTTATGAAGAGATTTTATGATTCGTTAAAATGTCGTTCGCCTCGTAAAACTCTGCGAGTTACTCTTTAAGAAGACTATTAAAACGTATTATTTGAGTGGACTTGGTTGAATAAAATCTTTAAGACCCGGATTAAAAAAAACTTTTTACAAAACAATACAACCGACTTCCAAATATAAAAAAACACTACAAAATATAAAATAACTTAAATTTCGGAAATTTTTTTGGTTGTTTTTTCGTATTTTAACATCAGCTTCTGAAATTAAAGTAACAACACCACCAGGAAAGCAAAACACGCATTTAATTATTTTATGGAAATTTATATTGGACCAATCGGAACGTATCATATAAAAAAAAATTAGGTTTAACCGAATTGAGAACCACCTCCTTTTTTTAAGTCGATTATAAAATCTTTAAACTGCGACTTTTGGCGACGTAAAACTGGTGGATACCAAGCTTCACAGCTTGGCTCATCGCCGCAAGGTTGCCTGCTTGTCGGTCTTCTACAGATTGTACTTCGGGGAGAGTTTTTGACCTTCTACCAACGGACATCTAGACGCACTGCAATTTACCATACCTACCTTGTTGCTATTCCACCAATTAGCACTAAACGTTCCCAAACGTCTTTTATAATGCGCACAGCAAAGGAGTGGAACTCTCTGCCTGCGTCTGTGTTTCTGAACGCATACAACCATAATCTCTTCAAAATTATAGTGAACAGGCTTCTTCTTGGTAAGCTCGCCCCATTGTCGACTTTGTCTCTGTCATCTATGACCTAGACTAGAGTCAAAAGCAAACTCATCTCAAATAAAAAAATTAAAACAAAAAAACTATCGTCTTGGGTTCTGATAATTGAGCTTGCTTGAGGTCTCTCTCTTGAAATTGGTAGAACAGGTCAGAGAAGCTTCTACCTCTTTTTTGTTCTGGTGGGTGTAAGTACGCGACTTTTTGTCATTTATCGATGATTGATGCAACTTTGAAGCTTCATGATTTAATTTCGCACACTGTCAAGCCAAGTGACACCGAGCTCGTCTATCGTTGGTTTTTTCATAATTGATATCGATGGTACCTAATCCACACGGCTTTTTTACAAAATAAAATCATTTGATAACCAACCTTCAGTAAAACCTAGATAGTCTAGACGTAGGTAATGGTTCGATAGTACAGATTTCTATTTAAAAACAAAGTCTACATGTTTTCCTCCTTTGCTTTTCCGTTCCAGTATAAGAAAACATTGTGAGGAAACTCCCACTCGAGGTAATATATGACTTGTGTAATGAAGCGAGCTAGCGATAGAAGCGCAGACTACGGAATAGCCGCGCCGGCCCAGCACGGCTGCTACTTTTTTGTATGAGTGGCCTCTCGCAGGTCAACCTACGCAGTTGTCGTCAACTGTAGCACAGTATAAATATGAACAGTACGGTTCAGTACCTTTTTTTTATGGATGGGAAATCATCAAATGACTTCTTCCGCTCTGGGTGGAGCGGAAGGCCGTGTCAAACTCTTACTGACTAAAACCCATCCGTGTTCCTTCTAAAGCCCTTTGCGTTCCAGGGCCGCGGTGACTCTTTCGAACAAATTCCGCAAGCCACTGACAAACGCTCGAAACGGCACACTCACACAAACATGCGCATCGACGAGACCCCTAAGCGGTTGCCGCGGTGCTGTCAGTATTGAGTACCACGTCAAGATGAGTGGACACGTATAAGTTTATCTCCGCGATCTTTTTAAAAATGCCACGAGCATTTTGCTTAGTATACGGCTGTTTACAAAGTTAAAGGTTCTAAAAGTTTAACTGTTTACCGTGTTTTATACTATCGTCTTTTGCTGAGATTAACCGACGCCATGAGATTACCTATTTAAATTGTATTTGTAAGCTAGTTAATTCGATTCGAGTGATTGATCACTACAGAACAAAAATGCTTAAAAAAAAACGTGTGCGTCTCGGGACGCCCGACAGAAGTGATAACTTAAGATAAAGATAATTTTATTTGTCAAAACATGCGTATACATGCAAATTTTGCATGCAGGATGTCACAATATTAATCTTTCGTACGTACATGTTTCACCCATAAGGCGTACAAATTTGATAAAATTTACAATAAATATAAAAACTAAATTACAAATTAAATCTTAAAAACTAAAGGCACTTCAACTCAAGTATGTCAATGTCAGTGTCAACATTGTTATGTCAGTCAAATAAATTCATTATAAAATGTCACAAAAACTAAGAATTCATAAATAAAAATGTCAAATAGTGTCATTCAAAAAGTCATTTACATTATAATAACACTAAGTCTGTTAATAAATCTCGAATCTTTTTTTTAAACAAATTCACCGGCAATGCTTTAAATGACTGGTATTTTATTATAGATTTTAGGAGCCATACAGAAAACGCTTTTTCCCATTAACGCAGTTTTTGACGTATGCGAACACGATTGACTATTGTCACGTCTGTTACGAGGGAAGGTATCAGCTAGTCGTGGAAATAGATATTGATTTACCCTAACAAATGTCGCAATTTCAAAAATATACAGAGATGGCAGAGTTAATAATTTGTGTTTTTTAAATAATGGCATACAGCTGTCGGTCGGCTTCATGCATCTCTTTTGGGCCTTAAACGCTATTGCTTTGTCCGTTGAAAGTAATCTAAGTTGAACTATTTAATATGGGAAACGTCTATCCAAAATACGACTAGCGCTGTGGGTTAGAGTGAGAGAGGAAGAGCCTGCCTACCGCTGCCGTATGCGTGAGAGAAAGGGAAGCCAGACAGACTGGCGCCGCAACGCGTTACGTTACGAAGAAGAGAAAATATGAACAGTACGGAAACTAAGCCTTAGTTTCCGTACTGTTCATATTTATACTGTAACTCCAGCCAGGGCTTACATAAAACTTAAAAACTAAAGGTGTTCCATGAACTGCTGGATCGTGGGCATTTCGAGGTCTACGTGTAGACTATCATAGCGTCAATTTATAGTACGTTAACGGAGACACCCACTGACACGCTTGTTTTGTATGAACATTTTCGACAATACTGGTTTGTCCAAACTCTGTGGAAACGTGAAATGTGCTACTTCTATGCACACTTGAGTAAACCACAAAGGCATGTGGAAGAGTATAAATATCTTTATTTCTTTAGACAAGAGGAACTCATGGCTTAATAAAACAGCAGGGGTATATTTTCAAAGTTAAGCAACGCTTGCTGAGGTCGGTCCGTGGATGGGTGACCATCTTAACATACCAAGATTCCTCCGTACCTCGGAAAGCACGTTAAGCTGTAGTTCCCGGATATTATTTGTAGATCTTGGATATCGTTGCACGTAGTGAGAAGCCAGGAAATCTGGCACAATTTTTATACGTACTCAATCGCTTTAACGTTAACGTATTGAAAGTTATCCAGTTTTAGCGCCGTCTGTTGGCAATAACAGATAACTTCTTTTTGAAGTGATAACTTCTTATGGGAGGGTAAACCGCTTCGTAACGTAACGCGTTGCGGCGCCAGTCTGTCTGGCTTCCCTTTCTCTCACGCATACGGTAGCGGTAGGCAGGCTCTTCCTCTCTCTCTCTAACCCACAGCGCTATTCGTATTTCGGACAGACGCTTCTCATATTAAATAGTTCAACTTAGATTAGTTTAAGTTATCACTTCTGTCGGGTGTCCCCAGACGCACACGTTTTTATTTCCATAAATTTGAATACCAGTATTGCCAATGGGTACCATGCTACCCAGTTACTGGATTATTGAGGACAGATAGGCAGTCGCTCCATGTCTTCTTTTTCTTTTCGAGTCGATGGTCCTTAGATTTTTTGGGCCAGTAGGTGGTCACGTTAATTGCACCGTCGGTAGCATTCATCAAATCCCCCAAAGTACAGGTGCAATGGCACATGGGGCACTCCAACGTGTGGCTCATGTTTTGAACAGGAGCACCGCACTCACATTTTATATCAGACAGGTCTATGAAACCCTATTTTACCAGGTTGTGTCTGACCCGGCCTACCCGGTTGCGCAACCGATTCAGTGCTTTCCATTTAGGCCACTGCAGATCACGTCCAGGTGGCAGATATTCATCACATAACCGTCTTCTTCAATTTCCCACTCACCGTACTGACTTTATTCACTCTTCTTTGTTCAGTCTATTTCTTTGTGGAATTCGCTACCCCAGGAAATCAGGATGGTCACCAACCGATTAGCCTTCAAAGTTAAAGTTCGCGAACATATTCGTAAGAAGTTGGCAGTAGTATAATCACATCTCTAATGTTTTCCAATTACCTACATATTTGTTGTAATTGTTTGAGTATTTCGTGTACCTATTTATCTTGTTAATTTGAGTATTTATTATATATTTATATTGTATGTATAGTTTATATATATTCGTATTATTTATTTAAATGTTTGTATGTATTAATTAAATATCAATCGCTTTTTTATTCACCATATTGCACCTACCACCATTCTCTGCATCACCCAAAGGTTGACTGGTAGAGAATGCCTATGGCATTAAGTCCGCCTCTGTACATTTGTGTGCGTAAAGTGTAAATAAATAAACAAATGTTCCTGGGGTTGCAAGTAGTCAGGTGGTGGTGGATGATGTTTTTTTCCACAGCTTAGTTCTCATATTAGGTAGACGATCTTGGATGGCCTTTGTGCAACGAAGAAAACTCTTTCGGCTCTTAAGCCTACCCGGGACTGTTGTGTAATCGTAAAGAGGATGACGGAAATCGGATTCTTGGTCCATTTTTTCAAGCGTGCATGCGGCGTCCAGGTATTTCACCAACCAACCAATCAACCAACGAAATACCAACCAACGGGTAGAATTTATTGAGCGAAATCGGTTTAAGACAACCCGATATAAATCGACACATGTCGTTCAGGGCGATGTCGACTTGCTTTACATGAGTAGAACAAAGAAGCATAAGGACATGCCATTGGTGCGAAGACATCGGGTGCTGCTCCCCAGTAAGTAGCAATAAGTCGGCGCAATAGGTTGTTTCGGGAACCAACCTTCTGCTTCGTGTTGTGGCAATGCACATTAAAAGTTAAGTTAGTTTAGATGTTCAACAACGTGGGAGCCAGCACACTGCCTTGAGGTAGACCGTTCTTTAGGCGGCGCCATCTGCTCTTTTTCTCATTGGAAGCTCACCCGAAAGCGACGATGGTGCAATAGTTCGCTTAAAATATTGACAAACCCCTGGTAGTTTATTAAGGAACCGACTTAAGCGAGTAAGTTTTAATATTTATAGTTTCGTAAGCCGCTGATAGGTATATTCATTGCTGCCAAAAAGACAAATACTAATAAACTTTACAAAACTAAAATATACTTGACCACACACTACACTTGAGTTTTGACCACACACTGTCAAAACTACTAAGTCTAGAAAACTAATATATGAAATATAGGATTATTTTGAACGTTTTAGAAATCCGTTGCTAGTCATTTTATAAAAACACACACCCCGCATTTACATATTAATCCAAGTAAACGACAATATCAACGTGCCCTTCCTCATCCGTACCACGCATTTCCAGCATCCAATACATAAAAGAAACAACTTTTCTCAAGAATGCTCCACTCCTTTGAACACCCTAGAGGTACTTTCATCGGTACACGCATACAATCAAGTGAAGTACGCTAATCGTTACGACTTGGCTTTGAACTGTTTCGAGTACAAGGGGTACTAATGAAGATATTAGTGGGATTTTATCTTTGTGCGAGGCTTAAGGATTAAAAGTAGACTTTCGCTGCCGTTATGGGTCGCAGAAAAATAATACATGTTAACTTTATATTTCAGTGACTTGATTTGTGGGTAAAAGTAGATTCTAGCCAAGTTCCTGACTTGGCTAGAATCTACTTTTGATACATAAATCATAGCAGCAGTTAATAGAAAGCATTTGGTAATGGTCAAACCCAACCAAAACTTAAGTTTTGAAATAGGGTATTTAACTGGATTGTTTTAGTTACATTTCTCAAAACCTAGAGAAAAAACAAGGTGCAATAAAAAAATATTTAGCAACCTCAAATAGTTACGGGGTCGAAAGCGTTTTAAAATCTATACTAATATTATAAAGAGGAAAGATTTGTATTTTTGTATGTAACAAATAAACTTAAAGAACTGGACCGATTTCAAAAAATATTTCAGCAATGGATAGCTACATTATCGGCGAGTAACATAGACTATATTTCATCCCCGTACTCCCACAGGAACGGGAACGACGCGGGTGAAACCGCGTGACGACCGCTAATCTATGATAAAAGAAAAATGTTTATATGGAAAAATAATAATTTAAAATAAAATATTCAAATACCACCACAAACATTCTACTTGCCTACTCGGCATACTACAGCCTCATTCGCAGCCACTCACTCACCTGAGAGTCGCCAATCATCCCACAAGCGATCGCAGCCGACTCGCTTTGATCTCGAGAGACCACTCGATGAAGCAATTAGCGCCCTTGTGAATGTTTGTGGCACCCTAACTATCTGAGCCTTCGGCGTGGAACCTCTCATACTGGGACGTACGAGGATGGTAGCGTAGATGCTCTTTTGATGGCCTAGTCAGGTTAAGCCAGAGTATTGTAGGATGCAATGGAAGTCACATTCGCTTCCGCAAGTGTATAAGAAAATCTGAGTCTAACACACCCTTCCGCTCCGCGTCATTTGATGATTTCCAATCCAAAAAAAAAAGAAAGTACTCAAGGTTTCCAACTGTGAAAAAATGGCTGAATATTTATTGTTCTTACTTTCGAAGTTTAAAAATATAATTTGTGAAAGTTTTAAAGTGGTATAATGTGCATGAAAATACATGTAGGTAATAGAGAGAAAAAGTTAAAACTAGTTCCGAGTAGTATATTCACATATTTCCTACTTATTTCTTTGCAAGTTCTTAACGTTCTAGCCACGTGTATCCATAATATCATACACGTGGCTCGGAAATTCCGAGTTTCCACTGCTATATTGAATTACACGCCGCGCAAGGCAAGAAATTGTCATCTTGATTCCACAAGGCAATTAGTTAATTAATGGTCGTGTCGGATCCCTCCTGATATATAGTAAGGATCATACTACTCGTTCAGACCTACGTCAGGACTTGTGGTTCGAGCTTAAACGAGATAAGAGCTAATCTACAACAGACAACTGGTCTATATAGAACAGTTCATCGTACGTTCGTATTTCATTAATTGTTATTACGACACACAAATGAAACCAGATTTCGAAACCAAATTACCTGACTTTATCAAATATTTATTTAACTAACAATCCCTCTTAAGCAAAAAAAAAACATAATTATTACACTCGGTCAAACAGCAAAGAATTGACGTGAAACGGGCGCCATGTTGAATCGCAATTATAAATGAAAAAGAAAAGTCAACGGAATGTGAAAAGAAAAATAGAAAAAATACCGTGAAATCGTATTAGCGAGGGGGAGGCACGAAAATGATTGAAAGCTGATTGGAATGATTGGCGGGATGCTCCGGACGATTGAAATAGTCTGGCGGACCTGTGAAATTGTTGGGGGGCTGGCGTACCTGACACCCAGAGTAGAGAACGCACCAGAAGCCACCTACTGTCATAATATGAATGAAAAAAATAAAAAAATATATACTAAAAAACGTGTAAGGGAAAGCGGGGCTAAACATGCCGCGGGGAAGTTGTTCGGCTTCAAATAGGTTTTATGAAAAAAAGGAGATAAACACGTCAAGTAAATTAGTTTATGACTAATTTACTTGACGTGTTTATCTCTTTTTTTAAAACTTTACGTGTTACTAACGGAACGCTGCAGCGCACTGATGACAACTATCTTAATTTAGCCAGTAACATCCGGTACATTGTTGAATTACATCGGAACATCTTCCCCGTGCCACGTTTAGCTCCGCTCTCCCCTAAATGATAAAATGCATCAAAGTGCAGGAGTAAGGGCTTGTTACGTCGGTAAAAGATGGTACGCTTGTAACGTTAACGTGACGACTGGCGAAATTAATGTACTGTATTGTCTTCTTTTTAGTATTATTTTCTGTATTGTATCCTATTTCTAAGCCACCGATGTCCTTCCATCCGTCCGTCTGTCTGTCAGCGGTCTGTATCTCAAGAACCGTAATAGGTAGACAGTTGAAATTTTCACAGTGTGTATTTCTGTTGTTGCTATAATAACAAATAATAAGTTAAAAATTAAAGGGGACCCATGCAAGAAACGTGTTTTTTTCGGTTTACGGTATGGAACCCTTCGTAAGAGAGTCCGACTCGCACTTGGCCGGATTTTTTGTTTAGTCGGCAAAAGAAAAAAAAAAAAACTAGTGCCGTCTATTCTACTAAAGAAAGATCTTGCCCCTCTTAGTTCAACTCGAAGTATGACTAGCAAGTAGGAAAAAATTTATATATATATAACTCAAACGCCTGTTTTGGCTTTAGATTCATTTATTTGCCTGAAATATGGTATTTTACAAATTTTATCACACATACACAATAGTTCTTCATATTCCGCCTACTAAATTCGGCATGTAAATAATGATCCTAGTTTAATCAATTTAACAAAATAATGAAATTTCCATTTATTAAAAGAAAGGGGCGCACAAATGTCAAACGTCACTATTTGACAGTAGTTTAAGTTTTACGCGTTCTTCTGGTTTGTTCTATATTCTGAAACCTGCCTACAGAATGCTAGACCAGCGGGTGGTAAAAAAGGCTTTGTTTTGACACGAATATTGTTTTTTGTGTTAATTGTTAGAATACTTGAGAGATTTCCGGTCCAGTGGAGACATTATAACATTTAAAACTCTTAAATTTTTCTTTCAAACATTTTTATACATGTATATGATGGATTGCAATTAAGCCATAAGAGGATTAAATAAGGTAATATTTATCAAACAAAAATATAAGCTCCGTAGGGAAATTAGACAGACTAGAATAAAAAGAATCATCTACCGAGTTCGGATAATAAGCTAGAATTTCGTAACTTCTCTTTGATCCATAGGTATATTTTATAATGTAGTAGGAAAATATAAACACAAATTATTATCCTTTGTTGCATTAAGTTCGCCCGAGCTCGGCCCGTAAGTGTACTTATCTGACCATTACAATGTTATCGTATGGGCTTAAAAGGAGACTTCGATCTCGTGAGTTTTTTCGTGGTATTTCGTCTCAGAATTAGGAAGATATTTACAACTGTTTTAATGAATACACTATAAATAAAAATAAAAACACCTAACTAAATTAACCCTAAAATATGGCGTCCAAAAAATTCATCCGCATCGCTGTCGACTGGAAGTGTACCCAAAAGAATGGCGGCATTGCCACGTTGAATGGCAATGCTTATTCTTTGACCAAGGTAAAAGCCAGCCCATGGGTCACTGAAAGTGTCAACTAAGCGTCTTGAGAGATCTTTAAACAAGATATGCGCACTCGGACCCCACGACCCGAGAGTTTCAACCAAAGCTCTCTGCAGCCGCAGCGGCAGCGCCAGCACAGCACGAAGAGCTAGGAAGATGGGATGGCGCAAGAGTATCGACTCAAGTAGCGTCCCACACTAATGGTCTACCTATCTTCCATGGAAATAACGACATGCCGTCCGGTGTCTTGCCATCATCGGCACATCCGGAACGACACGAGCGGTGACAAGAGCTCGTCGGATGATGTCGTTAAGATTCCGAAGCCGCACTATGCGGCCCGCGCTACGGCTGCATAACAGGCCGTGGTGTATGCCTCAAAATAGTTAGCTGGAGCATGCCAACCATACCTCAAGACCAGAGGCCCTGCTATGACATATCAATAGCATCATGCTTCCGTTGAGCAGAAAAGGATAGTACTATGCGATTTATAAAGCTCTTTCTCCCTCCCACCACTGAATCACGATGGTTTCAAGAAGCCATAGTATGGCCCTGAACGTTACATAAGTAAAGAGCCCAGCTCCTGCAATAATTATTCTACGTCATAACAACATTACCGGTCCGGTTTCCTCCGAGCTTCATTCATGTGTGAGTGGCCCGCAGTTTGTTCAGCCCATAATAAATGCGCACTTCCCGTGACTCCCAGTCAGCGGAGCTTGTTTAGAAATACTCTGTTTAGGTAGTTAGGTTGGTGTGTACTGGAAATTCATTTTACTGAACAATTTAAAGGGTGCAAGCAGTTTATAGCATGAGCGGCCGCGAATGCATTAACATGTTATTCGTTTGTCTCTGAGTTGGTCCTCTGATACAGTAGTAAAGGTATAATAAGATAACGTGCAATGCACATGTCAAAGGTAAAGTCAAAACGTTTATTCCAATTAGGCCATTAAAAGGCACTTTACAGTTACAAACATTTACAGTTACAAGAATATGTATAAAGATAAAGTGACTCTCCTCATCATCATTAGCCGAATAAAGTCAACCGCTGGACATAGGCCTACACGCAGGCGGGTTCGCGATTGCAGTGTAGCTGTTGCAATGCACAGAGGATGCTGCTCTTACGACACTCACGGGGAGTGCCTCTACTGACCATTCACAAATGTTCTTATGGTGAAGAACGGACAAGAAACTCATAGTTACTCTTTAAAAAAAAAAAACAATATTATTCCACGATTTGATTACGGAAATCGGATGACGGAAGTCGGATATAGTACGTATACTACCATACAAATAATTCTATGACTACTTCGGAACGTATTTTCACGGATTCGGATCGGATGCAGTGAGTAACCGCTCTTATTATTTAGCTCTTCTCCTTAACCTCCGTACAGCGACCGTTGGCTCTTAATCCTGAATGTACCACGATTTTATCAAGCTTGGTCTCAACTAAACAGGGTGTTTCAGAGTGCTTAAGGTTGCAGTAGATATCTGATATGCACAATTGCACATGTAAATAAACAATTTGAAAAAATTCAAATGACTTTTATCCGAAAACTCGACCACTTTAAACTTAACCAAAAGCTAAATACTTACATATAAATTTTCACAAAAATAGATTATTATTAAATTTATTTTTGTGAATATGTAGACTATATGGGTTATCTTTTTTTTTTCAAGTATTTTTAACGATGTCTGGCAGTTTGAGTACTTTTGCGGCCTACCCAAATGACCTTACTTTGGTATTGTTCGTCAAATCGTTGAGCTCCTTAATGTTGTTTGAGCTACACTATAACTGACAAATGCTTGCACTATCTGGACAGGTCCACTCAAATCTGTGTGGCACTTTCCTCAAAAGGCCACCTCAGACATTAACCTACATGGTTCTCATATGATTTGACCAGTACATATTGTATGGACTTTAAAAGAGACTTTGACCTCTGAGTTTGTTTCGGTGTTTCTTTTTAGGGCCTCATCTAGCTTAAAAGTGTTATGTGTAAATATTATTTTATCATTTAATAAAACCACTATGACATGAGTGTAAACGCTCCGCTCGTCACCCAAGTCACTTTCAACCCGCTGTCGCTTTACAAGCTGCAGCCTCACGGTGCACTTAAGATATTTCAAAGATTTCTTAGTTTATTTTCTCGTGTAGTATTTGTACAGTAACGTTTAAAAGTTTATACGTTGGCTTCCCGCTGGCAGAGAATGAAAGAAAAACGAATTGAACCGAATCAATTGCTTAACGACCCGACTAAGTTCTGAAGTGAAAGAATGAGCGAAATTGATTTCTAATGGCAGTTATTTTTACACTGTCGTAACTTTTATGGGAGAAATAATCTTGTGATAATTCTGTGGCAGTCAGCTGAAAATATTTTCGAATCTTTATTAGATTATAATTTCTCGATATATTATGAAAACATCGTTTTGTATACAATAAATACCATCCAAATTCAATAGATTCCAATATATCCGTGTCGTATCTAATAGTTTACAATTTCACACGATATTTTACAATCTTATGGCGTTTGCAATTTTCCGGTGACAGATACATACCCAAATTACTAGTCCCATACTATTTAAATTGCAAAAGGAACACTGTCTGTTTGTGTATTTTGTAACCTCTTCACGTCTTAACGGATGAACGGATCGTGATGAAACTTGGCACACTAGTAGACCATGTCCTGGATTAGGAAATTGCGATATACCTATTCGTTTCATCCCGGGGGTATGTTACCTTGTTTTAGATTTTCACGCGGACACAGCTGCTGGCGGTAGCTGGTAACATTTTCAAAGCTCCCCGGTCGAAATACATGGAGCCTAATATTTTAAGAACACAGAGTACTCTGCGTGTATAACGTAGGTACCTATAAGTTCTCCAACCTTTCGGGAATTACACGGTACGGTTTCCAGAGGAAAATCGTTCCGGAGAGAATAAGATGAAACAAAACATTACTATCGTACCTTCGTGTTACTTCGGACTGCATATTCCCAAGACCATTCACAGATATATATAGTATTTCACGTTAGTCTAAATATGTTTTGGCCTAGACTCTTTAAAAAAACATCACCAGTAATGTCTTGCCACATAGCCTAATTTATTTAATGTCAGTGTAACATATACTCTAAGTCAACTCAGTGGTCGCCCCTTTTAACCGACTTCAAAAAAAGGAGGAGGTTCTCAATTCAGATGTATTTTGTTTATGTTTGTTACCTTACACGGTCATTTTTGAACTGATTTGAAAAATCCTTTTATGTGAAAGGATATAGTTTCCGATTGGTCCCATAGGAATTTCATCAAAATCGGTTCAGTACTTTTTGGTGTTTAAATCGAAATAGCTGGAAAAAATAAGTCATCCAAGTAAACGAAATTGCGTATTTTCTTTCCTGTGACTTTCTAGTGGTGGTGTTAGTTGTGCCTACCACTAAAAATTAAATAAAATACTATTTTACAAAAAAAAATACAAGTACCTTGTAATTTAAAACAAAAATTACAAAGTATTAAATAACTTTAATTTCAGAAGTTGGTCAAACAAAAACACTGACTTCCGAAAGTTATTTTATACTTTGTAGTGTTTTTCTAGAATCTGGACATACTTCACACAGTCCACCATCGTTTCTTCGGTATTAAAAAAGTTAAAAATACCAAACTACCAAACCACCTAAAAAGCTCTTCAAGGAAATATGCCTGACTGAAACATGTCTCAGCAGAAGTTGTTCTATTAGCGATTTCAGTGTTCTGAAAAGTTTATTAATCAATCCAAATGACCTAATTCGTATTTGCTAAATACAAATCAACACAACATATGACCCAACATATACCTCTATATAACGTGATATTATCTTCGATAGAGATTGTCGAAAAAACAAAAATATATGGTGGGTGATGGCATGGCATTTTGTCATTTCAACCATAGCTTTCGCCGATAGAATATCACTTTGTCTATAGCCCTAGATACAAAGACTGTCAAACTCATAACCCATCTTTTTTCCCAATCGCGTAAGAATACAGTGATCTACGTACGCCCCATTGACCTAAATATCGGCTATAGAGCACACTGTACCAATCTCCTAATGAAAGACAAAAAATACTTTGTGTACCTTCTTTCTAAACCGATCTACCTCGAGAATAGACGTCAAAATAGAAATATGATGACGATACTCATCTCTTGGGGTTTACGGCTATATTTTATGTCTCAAATTCCTCTTAACACCTCATAAAAGTCATTAAAAACGTTATAACCATGTACTAAGGTCCATTTCGCCTTGTTAGGGATACCAATAAGGATGGTTCTCTAGCTAGAATTAGGTCGATGCTACACAGGTGTGTGCATCTTTTGACATTTTGATAAATCACCGTTTCTTGGATTTATGGCCGAAAATTCTCCCTCTATTGTTTTAATATATTGATATTTCGATACGTGACAATAAATAAAAAAGATAAAGGCAATATGAAAAGTTCAAGCGCTCGCATATCGGGAACATGTAACAATGTTTGACAATATCTGCGTTATATTGCTTCATGATTTTTGTACGGGATTTATTTCGCTTTGAAAGGATTATCATGTTTCATATAAATCTTTGAATATCCGTCTTTTTGATGTTATATTGTGGATATTATTAGAGTACCCTTTTATAAGATTGACGAAATGGCAAAGATCGCAGACCTAGTGGAGCACGATCGTTTCTTGAAAGGGCCCAGCTGGTTGATTTATACAGGGTGACTTTTAATATTGACCATCTTGCAAGGTTTAAAAGTAGGTATTCAAACATGTTTAAAACTTGAACCCAAATTGAAATCTGAAATTTGAGAAAAAACTGCTGTTCAGTACATTTACGTTCGCATTCAACTTTTCAAACATAATTCCTTTCGAATTAGTTGTCTCCATAAAAAAGTTAATACTCTTCTCTTTCACCCCTAAAATATTGCAAACACAATTAAAACTTAAAATTTATAAGTTTATGTTTACGTCCACCGACGGATTATCTCTCAGTAAACCAGCAAGTAACTCGCATTTGTCTGATTGTTTTGTGTTACCAGAGACAAACCACCAGGCTAAACTCAAATACAACCAAACCGAGTCACTATGTATAATGAAGCTATAAGGGTGTTCTCACACTGAGCTCGCTATGTTTGGGTTTTTTTTATACCTTTGTAGTTTTTGTATGAATTGCATGACAATAAAAACAAAAGCACAACGAGTGTTTCGTGAAGCACCCACTAACTTAAGTGTGGAAAGCTCCTTAGTTCTTCAAAGTTCCATAGAAAACATACGTCACAGGATACTTGCGTATACTTTTCATCGTAGTATGTTTATAATACCCGGATTATTAAAGGAAACTTAGAAAGAATTCTGTAATAAGACGAACGTGAATATCAGGATTTATGCCAAAACACCGAAAAAAATTAAACGCTGATTGGCTGAAATTTACCATATGCTCTGATGGATGTGGTAGTAACTGATAAACAGCTACATTAAAGCCATGTTTTGACCAATCAGAATAAACATGTGATGAACTGTTTTGCCGCGCGTTTTATGTGTGCTACCCTTTAGTTTGAAGGCAATCTAAGTTGTCTCGGTTTCAATATCACGTAATTTTAAACAAGCAGCCTTCTATGTTTGGTATGGTTTGGTTTGCTTTCTATTAAATTACTTTATACCTCTTTCATTCTCGCCTTAAAGATAGTAGATGGACTAAAAAAGTTACGTCATGGAAAGGCCCACCGGGCAAACGATGTAGAGGAAGACCGTTCACTAGATGGGACGACGATATTAAGAAAATTGCTGGCCCAGAATGGCAACAAATAGCCCAAGACAGAGAGAAATGGAAAGCTTTGGAGGAGGCCTTTACCTGAGGGGGGTTCCAGTACAGTAAAATGCTACTGCCTATGTACTTACCTACTTATAATATGATTTTTTTATAAGTGAAATAGATATTAGTTTTCCCAATTTTTTAATTCCTTTGTTAATTAAGTTTAGGTAAGAAACAACATAATTGTAAGTTAATTTGTTAAACTGGAAATATAAGGCTTTTTTATTTTTATTTTATTTTATATAACTCTTTCATTAACGTAGCAGTATTTGCACGTACACAAAAATTGTAACCATGTTTTTATTCCATTAAATAATTGAATTTTGAATGAATTATAAGTCAGGGCCTATTTTTAGTATTTTACATATTTGATCGTGTTCAAAATATATACAAGCAAATACACACACAAGTACCTACCAATATTTGAACCTAGTAGAAAGGAAATTATCTTTAAGGTGTAACAAAAAATAATCAGCATTTTTAAAAAGGGGTCATTGTAAATCACTATTGTAGATCAAATGGCCCCAACACTAAATACGCGAAAAACAAACAGCTGTTCAGTAGTACATTTGTTCGAGTGATATTTTTAATACTCCCGCTCCTCCCTTTTATGTTTGGCTTTTTTTTTTCTTTTGCAACCTGTATAAGGCATACATTTTCAAAAGCAGCCATCTGTGTTTCATATTATGGTCTATCACCATCGTCATCATTAATTCAGCTTATAGACGTCCACTTCTTAACCTAGGCCTTCCCCAAGCGTCACTACGTCGACTGGTCCTGAGAATCTTGCATCCAGCCGATTCCCAATGCGGCCTTCAGCAGGTCATCGGTCCACCTTGTGAGAGGTCTTCGAACGCTGCTATAAAGCGCCGCTTTCATTTAAATTACTTCATAACTCTGAATTTTCATTCAAAGTTAAGGCTACATTTTAGGCATATGAATCGTGAATGTACATAAATATAAATTGACATTTATACTACCTAAGATTTACTCTAGTAGAAAGGAAATTAACTAAAGATATATGACAAGGGTTTGACAAGTTACTAAGTATCAATCAGAAATGGGCCTCGCTCGAGATGACAGTAAATATAAATTGCCTAGTTACTATGAGAGAAATTAACTTTGCAATTGTGAAGGGAATTTTCACTACGCTAACATAAACTGTTCTGTATGGTGTCGGATTTAAAAGAATAACACCATCCCATCACTTCCCGTGGGTGTCGTAAGAGGCGACTAAGGGACTCACCAGAGAATGGGCAGCAGCATTTTCTGTGGTTCTGTGCATTACAACAGCTACACTGCGATCGCTAACCCGCCTGCCAAGCGTGTCGATTATGGCAGCCCCTTCATCCTTGGCGGAGGCCTATGTCCAGCAGTGGACGTCTTCCGGCTGATAAAGTCAAAGTCAAAAGTCAAAGCATTTATTTCAAATAAACCATTATCAGGTACTTTTGAATTGTCAAAGTCAGTCCGTCAAAAACATGAAGCTATTTGCACGTTCGCAAGCGTAGATCTCTATGGAGAAGAACGTGCAAGAAACTCCACGGACACTCTTTTAAATCATTTTATGTTTACAAAAATCCTGGTTACATACACCTTGTTGCTTCTATATATGAGAACAATGTGAAGAAAGAAAAAAAACAATTTATAGTATGAAATATTAAAATGAGGCAGTGGCAACCAAGGGATGACCAGTCTCCACTGACGGCGCCCGTTCACGAACATGACGCGTGCATCAGCACCATTCAGCTCAACCATTTTGAAGGGAACTGAATGATCCGATACACGCGCCACCATCAGCGAGACATTGGAGTGAGCATGACACACCCTCAACTGCCCCTGCTATTTCATGTCAAACAAGGATACTATCTATTAACATAATGGTCCAGGGTTCTCACATTTACAGAACTTGAAATAAAAATTGCTTCTAAATTATATAAAACTATGAATATCAATCTGAAAAGACAGAAAAAGAAAAGTTTATTCCAAACATAATATAAGATTATGCGGAATAGTATTATTATTAGACATAAAAGAGGGTGAGCATCTCTTCCAAATATAAAACCTAACTAGTGGAACCAAGCGGCTGAGGCTGTGGAGCAGGACCGGCATTTAGCCAAGCATTTTTATCAAGGATATAATCTTCCAGTTTATAATATGCCTGTCTACATAGAGTGCGTTTTATGCATGTTTTAAATTTTTTCTCATTCAGTTCGAGAATCTCACGTGGTATTTTATTATAAAACTTAATACAATATCCCATAAAAGAAGTGTGTACTTTAGCCAATCTGAATCGGGGTTGATCTAATTTATTCCTATTTCTAGTATTAAAATTATGCCTATCACTAATCTTATTAAAAAGATGAATATTTTTCCGAACATACATAATGTTTTCGTATATGTATTGATAAGGTACCGTCATGATGTTAATATCCTTAAACAGTTCCCTTAGGGAATCGCGCCGACCAAGATGGTATATGGCTCTGATGGCTCTTTTCTGCAGAATAAATATAGACTCGATGTCTGCAGCTCGTCCCCATAATAAGATACCGTAAGACATTATACTATGAAAGTAACTAAAATAAACCAGCCTTGCGGTATCTATATCAGTAAATTGACGGATTTTTCTGACAGCATATGCTGCTGAACTTAGCCGTCCTTCAAGAGATGTTAAATGAGGACCCCATTGTAGCTTTGAGTCAAGCGTGATCCCTAGGAAAACCGTGTCTTCGACGAATTCAAGTTTCTCTTTGTCCAATACTATGTCGCAAGTATTACTTTTGACATTCGGTAAAGCAAATCTGATGCACTTAGTTTTTTTTTCCCATTTAATACTAAATTATTCGCAGTGAACCAATTTTGGACCTGCTGTAGCGCATTATTTACGTCGTCAAGACTTGTAGAACGTCTATCTATCTTAAAAATTAAGGACGTATCGTCAGCAAATAACACCATCTTTGGTTGATTTTTTAAAAGATGGAGTAAATCATTAATATACACTAAAAAGAGGAAAGGACCCAATATTGAGCCTTGTGGTACCCCCATTTTGACTTTTAAACCCCTTGAATTAACACCGTTTATTTGAACTTGCTGCTGTCTGTCATTTAAGTACGACTTCACTAAACTGAGAGCAAGATTACCTAGTCCGTAATGTTTTAGTTTTAGGAGCAAGGTTTCGTGATTTACGCAATCAGATGCCTTGGAGAGGTCACAAAAGATTCCTATGGCATCTTGCGCCTCTTCCCACGCTGTATATATGTGATGATATGATGATGTTCATAACATGAACTGTAAAACTTAAGAGTGCACCAGCAAATAAAATCATATTAACTCATAGATTAGTAAAACGTCAAGTTGCACACGTTCTAGTGTAAATATGAGAAGGGAAACGATTTTGTAGCATAAGGAATATAATAAGTCTTTACCTATGAAATTAACTGATTTAGAAAAAGTCCACTGCCAAGTCCGATCAAAATTATCAGGCCCGAACAAAAAACGCTAGCGAGCCACGTGACGCGTACCCTTACATTGACTAAGTGCTCTTGCAGTTGCTAAACTAGACGTAGTAGCTTTTTGACCGGCGAAAAGGTTGCCTTTGACCAATGACATTATTATGATGTTGATGTAGAAACTTTTAATTTTTTTCAAAAATATATTTCCTCACGATGTTATATTTATTCATTGGAGTCTTGCATCATTCACATCACTCATTAATAAAATGAAATTAGACCAAATGAGTTTATACGTCATGAAACGCACCCCGCGGTCGCACGTCACTGTCACCGGTCGCGGTCACGCGTCTCGGCCGCCAAGATCGGAATTGTACTTTGAGTACCTGCCGTAATACAGGCTGAGTAATCAGAAAAATATCACAAACATACACAACATCAAATTGGTATTCGCCAAAGTCAAACTCGCGAAATACGGGTGTATCATTAATTTTTATTTATTTATTATATAGGTATCATAGGTACACCGCCTATGGTACACCCATATTTCTCCACTTACGCGTAAATGATGTAACAGAAGGTGAGCCTATCAACCAGGCACAAATCCAAACTACAGGCTGCTACTGAGAAACCACCCACTAACACATAACCCAACACTTTATATATGTATCGAAAACATAAAATACCTATCACAAAACCAACACCCACTCAGCCAAACATGGAATAAAAATTTAAACGACCAATTTCAAGTGTATTGCACATCCTTTGAGCCCTGTATAGTCAATAAGGCGGAGCACAGACGATTGCAATCAGAGATAACCGGTCTCATCCAGACCGAACCGGTTCTCTCCGGTATTGAGGTCAAGTCGATTATATCGGATAGTACTGAAATAAAATGTGCGTAAAAAATATAGCTTTTTGCTTTTTTTTTGTTGTAATTGAGATGTATGGTTTTATTTATTTAGGTTAAAAAAAAGATTTTCGTTTTGAAAAAGTATTTAAAATCCTTTCTCAGACTAAATGTGTACCCTCCTTTAAACTCTTATATGTTGTGTGTTTACTTTTTATTTATTTCGCTTAATCAGTATTTACCATGGAGTTAACTCTTAACATAAAAAATAAGAGGATTCATATTCCAGTAAGAAAAGCCAACTAATAAATATTTCCAAGAACACCTTTAGCTTGCAGACAATATTAACATATTTAACTTAGTCAGTATTTACCATGGAGTTAAATCTTAGCATAAAAAATAAGAGGATTCATATTCCAGTAAGAAAAACAAACTAATAAATATTTCCAAGAACACCTTTAGCTTGCAGACAATATTAACATAGTAAAGTTGACGATGCCAATTACATAAAACTTCATTATATTTTATTAAAATAATAACAAGACATAAATACATTCGAGGAGAAAACTATAGTTCGATTTTTATATATATTATTTTATTTTATTTAATTGTATTCAGTAACTTGACAGTTGAAGGGTTCAATTTCGACAAAAAGATGATAGTGAGTTGGTGTAAGAATGAACGAAATTAAATAAACTCAAATAATGTACTATATGCAAACTTTATACTACTTATTTAAAAATTAATCAATTGCCTTTGAACTGTCAAGTTACTGAATACAATTAAAAGTCAAACTATAGATCCAAATGAAGATTTCGCTATCTCTACGCTTGGCTCGCGTAGCAGTCTACGAATGGCTACGGGCGGCGTAGGCCGCTACGCCGTAGCCATGTTACAATTAGTTTTTTTTTGTTATTTTAAGATTTTAATGGCACTTCTTTACTTTGTGATAAAGTTTTATATTTATTATATATTTTAAAATATTTTTATATATATTTTTTAAATAGCACATCAAATATCTTCTTTGAATGGATACGAAGAAAACTCAATCCAATTTACAATAAATCATGTACTTTAGTAATCTGCTTTGCTCATTCCACAAGATAATTTAATGCGTATGTTTTGTAAATCTCTTCATACGAATAAAAATAATGGTTTTTTTTTTTGTTTGAACCAAAGAAACTGGTTCATAGGAATTCCAAATTGAATTTGATTCACAAGAAATATATTTTATCGAATTCGTGCGAGTATGTGAACAAACGGGGTTATGGAGTTATAATAACAATTTATTTTGGTCGTAATGTTGTACAAACTTTTTCATTTTATTTTTGTTCTAATGCGGGTATAGCGTTTTTACTTGTTGTTTTATACGCATATACATGGAATAATATATTGTTAGTATAGTAGAATGGGTTGAATATTGTTAGAAATTCATTTTCCAGACGTAATTTTGTATTCGTAAAACTCTTTGCATGTTTTAAGGCTTAAGTACATTTTAAGTTGTTGTAGAATTCATTCACATAATATTTACTCGCGGACCATTTTTAACCGACGGCTCCAAAAGGAGTGAAATATTTTCAACAATTTCTCAACTTTGAACCAAGTATTTTTCTTATTCTAATATGAATAAGTGATTATGACTTAGACTTTCGAAGAAAGAAGTGCAAGATGTGTGTACTTATGAGTTTTTTTCTCAATATATACTTTTGACTTTCAAACTCCTAAGATGTTCAGAATTCGATTCTAAAAACTTTTTTGCAAAGCATTGGAAAACTTGACGTCAAAATATTTCGTGAGAATTTTGGGTTTCAGGGTTAACTTTATGTTTTCAATCTAATCGAATCCATGGGTTGGAGCAGCCAAGGAAATTAAATAATATTGGGTCTTAACCTATGAAGTTGCAGTTTTTGGACAACTTTGAAAAGCGATAACTTCAGTTCACTTAAAGCGGTTACACACAGCATCTGAGCCGAATTCGTGAAAATATGGATATAAAAAACTAGAACTGAATTCGGATATTGCTTTCCGCACTACATCTGATACGAACTCGTGAAAATACGGATCTAGAGTCTAAAAAACTCGGACCGAATTCTAATATTGCTTACGCACTAATCCGATCTCTGATCCAAATCCACCCCATGCCCCGCCCCGCTGTCAAGCCGCGCGGATCCGATTTTAATTCGACTTAATGCGAAAAGCGTTCATACAAACAGTACTACGGCCACTTCGGTCTGTCAATATTTCTTCCGAATTGGAGACTCACTCCGCCATGGAAAGAAATCCGTTGACGGAAGTCGGATCTAGTGCGAAACTACCATACAAATAGTTCTATGACTACTTCGGAACGTATTTTTACGGATTCGGATCAGACGCAGTGCGTAACCGCTCTTTGAATTTTAAATTCAAATAAAGTTTATATTTATTCTTGTTTTGAAATCAGATTTTTTTCTGTAGGTTTTATTTTTTCCGCAATATTTATATACATGGATTCCAAGAAAATTTATGTTATTTTTGACGAGTTTGAAGCGCATATCAATAACGTATCCGGCCTTAGTACAGCTTTTAAACGAATTGTGCGTGATTGGTGTAATCGCTTTCATTTGAGAAATTTTACTCCGTGACCACCCGGGGAAGTGGGTTGATTTATTACGCGCTTTTCGTACTATAGCAGTACTTAAGCCGGATACCAATTACGCACGGTGCGTTCGTTAGCGGTGGTCGGCTCCTGTACGACATTGATATTGCGTGACGTGATAAAACAATGGTTATAATTATTGCGACAGAAAGAACAAAACAAAATCCAAAAAAACGACAACTTCATAAGTAAAGGCCAAATAAAATACCACGGACAGGAATATACTTGAAACAATAATAATAATATACAATGGAGAAAGAACCCAGACTACCGGTGATCTATTTACTCTATGGCCTTGATTCTTGTGAAAAACAAGTCAGGTCAATTGAAGGCTTTTCATTCAAATATATTAAGAATCTACCAACTAAATATACCTAACTCAATATAATTTTTTGAATAACAATGAAAAAAAATTAACAGTCCCATTCAGTCTAGACATTCAAAGGATACCAAGGGCTCTTCAGAAACAGATAAGTTTGGAATAAACAACCCTATCACAAAAACATAAGGGTGAAAATACAGCGGATGTTCGGTTTTATAGCCGTACGTATTTAGTTGTGAAGATAAGTTCCTTATTGTTAGCAACTACGTGACTTTTGTTGACGACGCTTTTCAGCGGCGGTTCAGATTATTGAGAATCCGTGGACGCCTGACCATTTGCATTTTACTTGTTTTAATTGAAATTCTCTCTTTCTACGTATGTACCGTCGAACAAGATATGTGTTGCGCCGGTTCGCTGAAAATCAGCGCTGTGGCTCTGTCTCGCACACGAGTCTAAGCATTATGCTGAGCAATGGCGAGTTTGCGCGAATGTGACGCATATCTTCCCAACTTCCATAACTTTTGTTATTTCGTTTATTTAATTTTTTGGCATGCGTCATGCTTGTCGCAAATAAACTCTTTTTCTTTATTTCTTCTTCTTTTTATTAAGTAGGTACAGATTTCCAGCAGAAGCTTACTTTTGTCGGACCCATAGTGGGTGACATTCCATACATACCGAGATCCCTCCGTGGATCGGAGAGCATGTTAAGCTCTTGATGCCAGCTACATTCATAGACCTTTGAAAGTCGTTACGGGTAGTCAGCCCGAAAATCAGGCAACTACGAAGTGTTATCAAGTTATCAAAATATTGCGTTTTCGAGGTTATACAAGTAGTCGATCCAAGTAAGTACAATACTGGTATTTAGATGCATCCCGTTAGATTGAAAGCTGACCCCACAAAAATTAGGAAAAGGATTTGACAGTGAAGTAGAAAGATAAATATTTTTGCCTGTACTCCAAATAGCTCGTTTGTCTGTACATTACGAGTACTTCCTAGGACTTTTATGTAAGTTAAGTTTAAAAGCACTACTTGTAATTTCATTAGCTTACGCTCCGCTGAAGTTGGCACAGCTACAGCCTTTAAACATGGAATTAGTTTTACTTATTTTATGTTCTCGGTATACGGGTCACCAATTTACTTGGTAAGGGTGCTTATGTCAATATTTCCTTACGACCGCACTCAGAATAAGGTTATATGATGGTTTAATGTGTGTGCATAAGGGTAGTAGGTACCCCTTGTAACTAATAGACATGGGTATTCCTAATATCTAACAACTGACCTTGTTTTTACTTTAGAGTTCGAAAAGATCGCTCCCTCAACATAGTATCTAAAATTTTTCCCTTCTTTACGTCATATAGATACCCAATTGCCATAGATCAACATCGAAAGGCCTAAAAACTACTTTACAAAAAACTTTCAATCACTGCTACGTTTTATCTCACACAAAACAGCTGAAACCCATTTATTGTTCTATTCAAAACTTAAAAGCCGTCCCAAGTTTTACCAATCACTTTTCTTTCACTCCGTGTAATAGTGGTGGTGGCGCCATCTAGTGTCTCTCGCAAGGATTAATGATTCTCGGAGTCTGTCTGAGGCTCTGAGGATAAAATAAGAGTTCCTAATGTACACAGACAAATTTGGACTTTGCCATACCTAATAATGGAATCAAAAGTAGCTCAATTTAGGACCCATTAGTATTACTGTTAATATATAATCCGTGGTGCTTGGCAACTGGGCTTAAACCAGTTGTAAATGTCCCTTGTTGCCTATTGGCCTAGCTCAATTCTGTCTCCTGCTTGAATGGAAGGAAGTGGAATTTTTTTTCCTACTCCTTCGCTTTGCTGTTCTGATTAATTTTGTAGCGGGATCCAAGACAGATCCAATCGTTTCTCTGGGACGCGTCGAGCTCGGCGTTTTTTCTGGTGGTCGCCACTGTTGATTCTGGCTTTCCGGAGTTGCAGTGGTTGGGAATGTGTGGCGGGCTTGTCCCATAGTAAAATTTAAAAAATGGACACATACACTCCTCAGATAGCCCAATGATGTGACACTGGATGACAACACATGTGCGTCATGTAATTATGTTCAGTAACACTCTTTTTGTATGTATGTTTATATATTTTCTTTAATTTCTGAGTGTTTGTGTTCATGTGTGTGTGTGTGTGTGTAACTTAGTTTGTAATGTTTTTAAACTACGGGCTCCGTCTGAAATAAATTGTGTTATTATATTATTCCGTTTATTCATTTTTTACACAATTTTTTAAATATTTCTAATTAATTCCAAAAAATACATTTAAAAATATGAAAAATAGTAGACCACTGGTATCGGGTACAGGGTCCAAGCTACCGCTTGCGTTGTATCAATCACCAGCTACATCAAGTATATATTTCATAACGGTAGATTTGTTACAAAAAACACTACAATAAAGGTGATTTACGAGGCAATCGCCTCAACGCTAACCCACTCATTGATCACTATTGGTCCCTAAACCGTTGATCTATTACGCACAATATAAAAGAAATACGATCCGTCCGTACTACTCGAATACCCAGCCTTTGTGTTCGCTCAGTTATGAATGAAACCGTATAAACCAGAAAGTTTCTGGGTAGACGTTATTTTAGATTTACTTAATTGTACCTTAACTGGGCATTATCTACAAGTCTTGCACCAGTTCCTTTCAAAATGGTTGAGCTGAATGGTGCTGATGCACGCGTCATGTTCGTGAACGGGCGCCGTCAGTGGAGACTGGTCATCCCTTAGTTGCCACTGGCTTATTTTAATGTTTGATACTGTAAATTGTTTTTCCTTTCTTTATATTGTTCTCATATATAGAAGCAACAAGGCTAATGTAACCAGGTTTTTTGTACATATGAAATGTTTTAAAAGAGTGTCCGTGAAGTTTCTTGCACGTTCTTCTCCACAGAGATCTACGCTTTGGAACGTGTAAATAGCTTCATGTTTTGACGGACTGACTTTGACAATTCAAAAGTACCTGTTAATGGTTTATTTGAAATAAATGCTTTAACTTTGAATTTTGACTTAGTTTTTTCGAGACTGTAAATCGAAATCGCTTGCATACTCGATAAAGAAATCGATTATATTTTTGGTGACACAATATAGAATATACTGTCTATCTTCTATATATATATACAAATGAAACCCTATTTCCCTTGGTCACGGCATCACGCGTGGCTGGACCAATTTCGCTAATCCTTTTTTTGTTATGTTTGTTTTTGTCAGGAGAAGGTTCTTATGAAAGAAAATTTTGAAAATAAAATATACATCCTGGCGAATCCGGGGCAGCCTACTGTTACAGTTATAACATAATTATACAACTTGTCCATCACGATGCGGTTGTATCAGTTACGAGTAGATCTCAGAACGCGTCATGGCTTTTCTTCGTTGACACAACGCGTCATGGCGAATATTATGAAAGCCACGACGCGAATGTCACTATGTGGACTGTTTGTATTTGCCATAACGCGTCATGGCTGTTTTTTTAAGTGCCACGACGCGAACTTCTCGATGTGGCCGTCTCAAGAAGGCACAACGCATTGTGAGCTGTTTTTTCTCTCAATGAAAGTTTTCGGTGTTTGATCGTAACATACATAGAAATCAAAGTGCTGAGAGAAGCTATTGGTAGAGGAAACGAGGCATTAAAATGCATCGCGTATCACGCTTGCAGCTGGCACGCTCTGACCTATTACCGAAGCACGGTCGCGTTCCGATTAACCGATGGCAGATATTAACTTTTAAAGGCGATCATGCTTGTAGTAAACACGAACAAAATGCTTATCACTTTCAGCTGGACTAATATAGCCCATCATGTTAATAAAGGCTCGTGGCTAAATAATAAGAGCAGCACGGGCGATCTTCAGGGTTAAGCAACGCTTGCTGAGGTTGATCGGTGAATGGGTGACCTTACCTTATGTATTACCTTGGAAAGTACGTTCAATCAGTGGTGCTGGCGATCAAATGATCGTCCGTCTGACCTTCAAACATCTATAGAGGTATGCGGAACAGAGAGTAAAGTCCTGCACACCTCCACTGAAACGGGAGGATCCTCCGACCAGACGGGTGTTATGTCCGGTGGCCAACTGCCTGATAGTTGATATTCGGACTGTTGTATATGTTCAAATCGCACGAGGAACTTTGCTTGCTTAGTCGGACTCGCGTGCGAATCTCATTTTTGTAACATGTTACTTTAACACTATAGACTTATTATAGTTTTTCTGTAATCTATAGGTAAACACTATAATTTGCATTTATTTCAAAATTTTAGGTTAAGTAATTTCGGAGATAAGGGGGAATGGTAATTTTTCATCTAATTTCTTGAATAACTTCAAAACTATTTATTCGAAATATATGAAAAATCTATATTAGAACCCTCACAATAAGCCCTTTCATTTGATATGTCACACGGTACAGTTTAAAAAACTTTTTTTTAATTTCTAGTTTGTCCTACAAAACTGACCCTAATGCTCAAAATTTATTGATTGACGTAACGCGTCCTTGTTTGGGCCACAACAGTTAATTTGTGTGCCAAATTTTGACACAATTGGTCTAGTAATTTCGGAAAAAATTGGATGTGACAGACGGACGGACTACCACACCCGAACCGAGAACCGAGTGATCCTATAAGGATTCCGTTTCTTACGGATGTTCGGAACTCTAAAAAGTACTGATATTTAACAAAATGCGATTACACTGGAAGCCGAACCCAACAGGGATAAGGCCAGGCAGGATTTTTATGTTAATAAAGGTTATAATGCGATGTTTAAATCGTGCACGAAGTCTAATTTCCGTCCAAACTTTAATATCCGTTCTCTGAGTATAGATATTTTGATCTTGAGATCTAGACCGTACATCCGGCGACTAGAGAGCCTGAAAGCCTGAAGCGATTAAAATAAAATACGTTTGTATCTTAGGTATAGATTTATCTGTAGCTGCCGCATCCGTTCCTACCAAACGGGGTTTTTTTTTTTAAGGATGGGATATCATCAAATGACTTCTTCCGCGCTGAGTGGAGCGGAAGGGCGTGTCAGACTCTTACTGACTAAAACCCATCCGTGTTCCTTCTAAAGCCCTTTGCGTTCCAGGGCCGCGGTGACTCTTTCGAACAAATCCCGCAACCCTGACAGGCTCTGGCCCTAGCGGGCCCCGTCCTCCATGCTGACATCTCTTTGAGGAGCGCGTGAAACACAACGCGCCATCGACCCGGGCCTGCCAAACGGGCTTGCTGATCAATTCTGCACTTAGAGCCTATGTTCTAGGTGCAGAATTGATCAGCAAGCCCGTAATACGTCAATCGAAAAAGAATTGACGTATCATCATCATATGTCATCATCATCTTCCTGCCCTTATTCCATCTTACTTGAGGTCGGCTCATCACGTTTGACAGACGTATTTTAACCGCGCCGACGACACGCGTTTTACGAACGCGCGCTCACGGCGCTGTAAGTAACCAAAAAGCAGATTGTCGCAATTTTATCGATACAAACGCGCGAACAACGCGATACATAAGCACGCGAGAAGCGCGTTTAAAGCTCGTCTGTATCGCGTTTGTTTGTCGGAGAAACATAGCAGACACATTACGTACCGCGACTGCAGAGCGTCTGTATCGCCGTATCAGCGCGTTAGTATCGATACAAATGCGCCACAAAATTTTTTACGAGTGCAAAGATATTCTGACTGCGTCTGAATTGCGTTTAAAACGTGTTAGCGCGCGTCATCTGCGCGTTAGAAAAACTTCGTGTGAAAAGGCCTTAAACATCTCACCGTGAAAAACTTAGTGAAGTGAATTTGAAATGAACTGTCATTCCACCTAACGCTAGGGACGAATCGGCAACTTTAGGTTCACTCAATTTAGTTTGCACGGTGAGGTTTTTCAGAATCGCTCAAATGATTATAGTAGCCCGCCCCGGCTTCGCCCGGGTGTACGACTTTTACTATGGAAACAAACCCAAAATCGTTAAAAAAAATCAGCTGTTCAGTACATTTTGTCGAGTATGTGCACATAGATGTATCGAGCAGTCGATATTTTTTTCGCGATTTCAGTGTTGGTACTGAAAATTGTCATAATGATGAGTACAATGACCCCTTAAGAGGTATTGCGTTTATATTCTGTTAGACGTTGTATAATGCACCCACTTTTTGCCAGTAAATCGAAGTCTGTTACCATTAACCGGGTACAAATCCCTGGGATCCAACTTTATAAATATGAATACCAAATGACTCTTGACCCACATTGTGTCCCAGTCCCCCTTTCATCTAAAAACTAGAAAAACGATTTCTCGCTTTAGCCAAAACACCTATGAAATGAACATTTTCTATAAAATCGGCACCAACTGAATAGAGATTAAAACGTGCACACAACAAACTATCTTTATTCAGCTCACGACAACAAATGACAACAAAAACTTTTGGAATGTTGGTTGCATTGTAGCACGTTGCTAAGGTTGGCAATATTGTCGAGCTGTTGGTAATATTCACAAGCTGATGGTATAGCGGCCATTAGCCGGTTTGTTCGTCTGTGATACTGATACATAAAGTTTGACGTCCTCTCGGCAGGAAACTGAAGGGAGATAGGAAAAGCTGTTTGGCGATTGTGGGAAACTTGATCGTGGGATCGTAGTTGGAAAGGTTTGTCAGCCCCGGATCTAGGGGGGCAAACCGTAGCACGTGGCAAGTTCAAGGGGCGCCCCTTGCTTTGCGTCGTTTCTCAACTTCGTAATTTGTTAAGAAACATCGAAAATATTGATCATGTTTGTATGGAATTAGTTTAAATATATATATATATATATATATGTATATATAAACTTTGACCTTCAGTATCTCCAATACCAATAGATTCCCATACATGATCTAGAAAACAAAAATGCCAATAATGGGTACAATGTTCGTTATCGTTAAGCGTCTTTTTACACCCGTTAGGTACATAATAAAATTAATCACAAACGTGGAAGACAGGGGGGCGCCACTATCAAGTCTCTGTCATTTCTGATCCGGGGCTGGATTTTGAATCTACTTTAGTTTGTGAATATCGGTATCCAAACTGTCGAATCTCACTTACTGAATGTCCATCTTGTACAGAAAGAAAGAGCAGTAACCAAAAAACACAATGAACAAACCAAAGTATAGTTTAAATAAAAATAAATACTGGGTGTAACAAATTAAAAGCAAAACCTGAAACCGGGTCATATCAACTGATTATTACGAACAACTTTTACTGTGACAGACCCCGAAATGGCGTGAAAAAACAGAATATTGCGATACCGACATCTCATTTCCTGTTACGATCAAGTATGTAATAACATTAATGTAGGCTAATAATAACAGTTGTTGTCCTTAAAACAAGGACTATACGGATCTAAGAAAAAAAAATAAAAATCTGTTTAAATTTTTAAACTAATGAGTAATGAGGCTTGACGCCCTTGAACGATGTTGAACACCCAAGTATAACACTACCCAAACCAAAAGGTCAAGGCGCAGCTAACATAGGGACAGGGTTTTGGAATTGTTCCAATTTGTCTAATTTGTTAAATATTATTTTGCTTATTTAAAAGTCGACTAGTTACCAATGTTTTTTCTTTAAACCACGTAAATATTTTAAAACTCTTTCGAAACAGTTCACAGAAGTCACTTTCTATAGAAAACTTTAAAAAGTTCTTGATTTCTCGCTGAACTATTTCCATGAGGAGGTAACACTCACAAGGCTGTCTGCACAACCACAATGCGAGACCGACGAAGTTTTTAACACCAATACCGACCTCAATACACATTTGACACTTGCAGCAACTGCCAGCACCACGCTGGCGAGCCAAAAGCCTAATACTCCCGGAGGGAACGCTTTTCTAAAAGTTAACGGGAAATTGAATACGTGTTCAGAACCTATCTCACTTTACCTGTATTGAATATTTTAAACGGAACCGCTCCGGTTTTCTTCGGGCGAAACTTGCGAGATTACTAGGGCAAGCGATCCTGTTTCCTAATCTTCTCCTTGCGAATATTTCATTCGGCTGGAGATCTGATTACATCGCGTTTTAATGAGCAATCCGATTACTGGGATTGTTTTTGCTGTAAAGATTTGATATACGAAATGATCCGTTGGCGAAATGAATTACGTTGAGGTCTTAAATAACACAAGAAAGAAGTATTGAAGAAGAACCATTGTTTTAATACATACAATTCGTCTTGTGTTATTTAAGACTGTTCTTTTTATTATTTACACCCCATCATGTATATATACTCTGAACGTGGCAAATGACAGAGCTTCCCAATGGCACTACTATGACTTCTTAAAACTATCATGATTCTGATGTGGGAGGGAGACGGAGAAATACAAGACGCATAGCACTATCACTTTTTTCATAAAGGAATCATGATGGCATTTGGCACGTAGGGGACAGGTAGCCTAACCTACTGGTTGGACTAAATTTAAAAATGAATTTAGTAAGACAAGAAAAAAAATTAGTTGACACTGAACTCGGATCATGACGTATTAATAGACGCGTCATACACCAACATCACGTCTCTAAAAAATAGTTCAAGCACTATCGGTACTAATCGGTAGCTTCCTCTTTTCAAGATGCCATATTGGAATGCGGACAACGCATCCACAGTTTATTATTTCTTTGTCTGAAGTACACTTTGTTAACCAAAGGCTACAAAAGATTCAAATGTTAATGTAATCCAGATGTTGCAAACCAAAACACGGAAACACACAAAGTGGAATGTATGTATAAGTTGAGCAAGCTAGCTAGCCTTAACATTTCCATTCAAAGCAAAGCACACAAACGAGGAACCTACGAGTACGACCGCTTGCATCTCAATAAACTAACAACAATAATAAAAATCAAGGCGCTACACTAGTGCACAACGAAATACGACATCCAACCCCCACTGCACTGTAGTAAAGATATAGTAGGAAATAAATAAGGATGGAGTCATAGACTACTGGGTTTCTAGACATGTCAAATCTATAGTCACGTCAAATTTTTCAATGATTTAATTTAGGTTTTATTTTTTTTTATGATTTTCAAGTATTATATCTGAATGTATTGTTTCTATTTATTTAATTATACTTTGTTGGAGATTAAAGATAAATAACTAACTCAATAAATAATTCTATAAAAATAAAAAATAAATGTATGGGATTCAATTGCGCTACCGAAATATCACGTGGGCAATCCAATAATTCGGCACAAGTTTCGGTTGTCATAGCCACAGTCAAAAATCTCACGAGACGTCAATCTCTACGACTAAGCGGTGTCACTTTCTGACACATCTGGGTTTGTATGGAAAATTTTGGCAATCGTTTGGCACATTTTGTTTGGCAGTTGTTGTCTAGTGCGCCCCGATTTTTTTTTTGAGTGGCGTCTCCCAATTCAACCATAGGTTGTCGACTGGTTAACCGGGTTTGCCTGTGGTGGCCTTAATATAAATTTTAAAGCCTCCAGCCAGGGCTTATGAAAAACTTACAAACAAAGCGACTACACGCTAAGGGTCCCCCTATGGGGTACGGGCCTCGATTTAGGGCGTCACTGGGGGGGGGGGACTGCTAGAGACGGGCTGGATCGAACTAGACAGTGTGCGCCGAGTCGATTTCGTACTCTATGGCCGAAGTACCGCAAGCAATCCAGTGATTGAGAACGTGACTGAAAATACTGCGGGATACTTTGCAGGACGAAGACAGAAAAAAACTTATAAATAAGAATTGTCGTGCATTTTTTTTTCGACATTCCATTATGCAAGTGGTGGTCGAGGAGGGTTCGTTCTGTGTGCAGTGGGGAATTGACTGCAAGCTGCGTTGATAGTTTTTTGTTTACAGTAATTTAAGATGGAAAACTAATAACAACTGTCCCAACCCGTGATTTGAACCTATGATGGCACGTTGAGCAGTAGCGCTTAGTTATGAGAGATTCGAGTATGTGGCAGATTACAAGAAGTATCTCTACTGTGGAATCTTATAATGTCGCTGATAATGTCAGTCGTTATTGTGTATGTCATGTTGTATGTCAGTTGTTATGTCAGTTCTGTGACAGTAATAGTAGATTGTTGCATCGAGCGCAAAGTGAGTTATTAATGCACGAGTGTTATGTTGGTGCCTGAGCGCATACGAGTGCATTAATTACTCACTTTAGCAAGGTGCGTAATCTACTTTTCTTTCAACTATTAATCTACCTACCGTGATAAAATATACAAAGTTATTCCGCGACTTGCGGCATAAGTTATTAACAATTTCATTTGCAGCTGTTTTATACTTTTTGGAGTTGAATTCATATCGCTATCGCTGTTTATTTCCATTTTTTTTCACTTTTCTTACTAAATATGAAGTATCAAAGTTTTACAATGGTAAAAAATACGCGCGATTTGTTTTTTTTTTTTTTGTTTTTCATCGAGTCGGTTTTATTCAGCCGATTTTTATTTTCAGCCAGTATCTTTTTGACCTAATGCGTAGATTTTATGTTATGGGAGGCATTAAACCTCTGCGGTAAATTTATATCTAGATTAAAAACTGTGCATTAATGAAAAACTGTGCAACCATGAGATTTCATATAACATTTCTACACTGTTTTGGTTCTAAGCAAAAAATACGTCCTTTGTGATCGGTTTAGTGAGATACTACGTTGTTGAAAGATGATACTTTCTATAATCTTCATCAGCCTAGCCTTTTCCCAAGTGTTGGGGTATGCTTAATTTCTTACTAGATGCTTAGACAACTTACCTGATCACAAAAAAACAATAACTGGATAACACGATAAACATTTTTGAACTGTTTAGCTCCCGTTAAGCAGATTTTAAATTCAATTCTCTTTAGAAAATTTTGCTAATCCATTACTTTTCAGGTACTTAACAGTTCAGATATTTTTTATGAATAAGAACGTTTGGGATTTGATGGGATTCTTATTTAAGTAGGTGATTTATATTATGGTCCACATAATATATATAATGTATTCGTAAACTTTTTAATTTGCGTCTCCTTGCAAGTCCTGTTGTTAAAAAAAAAAAAAAACAAAATATTAACAAACGCACTTTTAAACTGTGTTTCATACGTTTATTTAAACGAGAGACTCAATGTCAATATCAACATTCAAGTAATGAGAATTTCATAAGCCCATATACAAGTATTTCAGTGCCCCAGCAATCAATCGGTTCAATCAACAAACGCTACTTAATGGAATTCATTGAAATACATTCGCAAATAGTTCACAAAAACGCGATTGAATATTTCCAATACAGCCAGATATTAAACAATTTCTGCGGTATCTGAAACACCCAGTGAAAATGGAAATTGAAATAAGCAATTTCAGTAACACTTAGTTAACTACCTACTATACAGGGTGAACCTACTATACAGGGTGAACCTACTATACAGGGTGACTTTGTTCATGTTTTAAACATTGACAGTCTTTTAGGAGGTGATACTACTCATGAAAATTGATGTCGCAGCCAAATAGCTTAATCAGCCGTTAAATTAGTTGCCTAGCCATTTTATTTAACTGCGCTGATTTTTCAGTCTACAAACCAAAGTGACATCTTTAGTTCAATACTGTTTAATGACTTGCCCATGTCACTTATGTCGCCGATTAAACGGCGCAGTTCAATGAAAAGGCTAGGCTTTTAATGAAACGGCTGATGGACCAAACCCAATATCGCGAAAATAAATAGCTGCTGTCGTGTACATACACAAACCTACATGAATATACTGAACATGGCAGCAGTTTATTTTCAGATTTATAGTTGGTCCTATAGTAATAGATAGATATTCATTATTCATGAATACTTTCATCCCCAAAAGTTCCCCCATTTTATTCATTACCAATGAATAAAAAGTCACCCTGTATAGTAGTTACATCGAAATATCACGAAATATCGGTGCCATTTCAGTCCCAACAAAACCAATTAAAACGGTCTAATGATTCTATTCATAATTAACAATTTCATTATTGCGACCGGGTGAAGTTAATTAAGTGAAGATTTATTTAATCCCTGCTTAATACTGTGTGACAGATGTAGTGATTTCGTCAACAATACAACATGTAACCCTTCTCATGCCACTGTCCCTTATTTGTGACATTTTACGGCGTTGACAAGTGTTTTTGTGACACTCTAGTAAATTATATTTCGATTTTCATTTTAAGTTTACTTTTTAGGAGTCATAAGATGCATTCAAACCTATAAAGCGTCTTTTGATTATAGACAGAGAGACGCCTCACATTGTGACAAGCGTCGTTTGGCGCACTTTTTCTTAATTACGAGCAACAAAGTAATTGTCAGCGATTCGAAGAAAATTCATGTTTTGTTCTGCATTTGAAATGGTGCCATCTCAATATGGCAATATTGAGGTGGTACAATATCTATCTAGATCCAGTTTAAAGCATCAGGATATGCTATACATGGTAAAATAGCCTTCAATTGCATGTTTAATAAGCTTTGAAGTCATTTAGATACAACAACAATACAAGATGCGGTATTTAAAGAGCTTAGTCAGTAAACAGACCCAAAATCTCATTACAAAGACGTACCCTAATTCTGTTTGAATTAAGAAACAATACCTCTTTGTAAGTGCCGCATAGTGGCGCGACCGTTGCATTTTTTATTTCTTTTTTTAATTTATTTAATGGTCGGAATGGCTGTGAATGTCGGAATAGACGCGAGTGGGGTATCTTATCCGTAGTTTTAGGGTTAATTCTAGCTTTCCTCGAGGCTTTGCCTCCGTGGCCGATCCCGCAGAAACTTTGTATTTTTCCTGGATCAAAATTAGCCTGTGACATTCAACGATAGAGTAGCTAATATTTTTTACTTCTAAGGATTACCGATTCAAGCATACAATACCTGCGTACTGCATAAGTTCAAATAGGAATTTCTCTGTAACAGCCCGGAGTTTGGAAGTTGGTGGTGTGACACCTCCGGGTCCTGTGCCAGATCTCTCTCCGGTCGTGCCAGATCGCCGACCCATCGGAATATGAGAGTGATGGAAGAGGAGGTTAACCTGTTTTTGCGTGCACACTTATGCACGCATATATCCCGCGCCGATGGCTAGTCTCCATTGAGATCAGCCGCCAAAGCCGAAATCTGTCAGGAGGACTACTACTACATACGACTATTACTACATAAGTTAAGATTGGACACTTTTTCATGTAGGTGTACTTTATAATCTACGACATTAATAAAATACGTAAAATACTCTTTTCTCTCTGACGCCTTTTGCTTTTGATTTTCATCAAACTAGTTTTTTCTTAATTTTTTTCTTGCCTTTTACAAAAATAATAACTTAATGTTTTACGTTATTATTGCAAGTTGGAGATTTTTTTTAATTCTCTGAACATAATTGAAAATTTACTTTAATTTGAAGATTAGTTTCAAAGGTTCACTGCCTTAAATATAGGTTCGAAAATAACAAATTTAATTAAGTACTAAAATGAACAAAAAGCGATGGAAAATTAGTAAAACCGAAAAACTGAATTTATCTTTACTTAACACAGCCTTCCTTTATTTTCCTTTTTTTTTAACTGACCCTAGTTGCAACTGTCAGAATGGCCTTGAGTGTCGCAAGCATATTGGTCAGTAGCTAGGGCCAGTGCCTACAGTACTGGCTCGCGTATTAGTGAAATAAATTTCTTTTGTTCAAAGCCGAGTGAAAAACCTAAAAATAAAAGTACCCTTTTTTGCTATCAAAAAAACACAAATGTACTTACTTTAACTATTACAAAGAAATGTGCTGACCTTAGTTGCGAATGTCGGAATAGTCGCAAATTTCGCAAGTATCGCTACACACTAGGTCAGTAGCTCGAGCCAGTAAGTACTGTAGAATATTCGTGAAATTCGTGGCTTTTGATCCAAGCCTTATGTAAAACTTAAAAATAAAAGTACTCTTCTTTCTTTTCGCCATGAAAAAACACTAATGTACTTTTATTGTTACAAAGAAACGTGCTGACCTTAGTTGCGAATATTGGAATAATCGCCAGTGTCCAAAGTATCGCTACACACTAGGCCAGTAGCTCGAGCCAGTACAGTAGAGTATTAGTGAAATTAATGGCTTTTGTTCCAAGCCGGTATTGCACTGGTTAATTACCAACTGGCTTCGTAGTAACTGATGGTACTTCTAGGACCAAATTGGGGCCATTTTGTCTCAAAATATTGCATTGTTACTTTTGAAAAATGGTTGAAAGTTTTGTTTGTAGTTCATTCGTCGTTAAATATTGACTACGATATTCCAACCGCTTCAATTTTTTATTTTTTTTATTTAATAAAATTCGATAAACTGATGATGAATTATTTAAAGGTGACTTTATAACATTGAATATTGTAGTTGATATAATTTAATTTATTTCCTGACATAGCACATTAGAAATATTTTAATGAAGTATTAAAATTTATATTCGATTTTCTATCCAAAAATGTTAAAATGTAATTAATTTGATATCATTTCTTCGATACTTATTACGAACCTGAAAGAAATATTGTTTTATTTACAACACAAAACCGTTTAACCCCAGCTGCCGTTCCGACCAAAATATCAGCTAAAAATAGTTTAAGCTTAGCACGCACAGCCGAGAAAATTGATCATATTTATGTGAAGACCGCAAACATATAAATAAAAACAAACAGTAGTGGAAGCTATCCTAAACTAATTCAGCTTAGCTCCTGGCCAACAACGAGTTTACCGCACGGTTATCATACTCGTAAGTACGTAAGCCACTCAGTGAACAATACTTATAAACCGATTACACAACACGTGTAAAGATTATTGTTAAGCCAGGCATACACGAGCGAAGTTTAACATAAGAAAATAACAAATCCAATTTCCTTCGATTACTACAAAATATTATAAATAATTGTTAGTCTGAATGTTGTTTGTTTGTGTTTGTCGCCTCAATGGCTGAACCAATTTGATTACGATATCAAGCTGGGCTCGAAAGCATATACCGACATTATCGTGCCGGTTTTACTGTAAACATCACACCATTAACACTTTTGGGAAGTAAGCTTGAAGTGAGTTGAGGAAATTAAGCTGTCCAATCCACTTGTAAGTGTAAGTGTTGTGCACACCTTTAAGTGATAAGTTAGTGAGCTGATGCCCTTTTGGCACAATATTGTTATAAATACTTTATAATTTTGATATGCTCTATTTGTAAGGTGCCATTTTCTTTCTTTCTTTCATTGTAATATTATAAACTATGAGATTAATTTGCTGGAAATGTGTCTGTGGACTATTCTTTGGAGTGCTAATGCACACATAACAAATAAACAGTTCACTGAAGTTTTCACGGCGAGATTTTAAGTGAATATACTACTGGTATTATTTTGGACTTCCACGCGGGCGAATCTACTGCAAAAGCTTGTTAACAATATTTATAAAACAATTAGTTTACACATGGAAAGCTTGGCAAACACGATTACAATTGAATGCATTACGAAAGCAATCTAGGCAATGAAAGACAACACTTTTATAAAGCACTCAAGTTCATGCAGCCAACCTTTTACACATATATAACTTAGTTGATCTCACATACTTATTCCTCTTCTCTATAAAAATCTTTTTGCAAGTCGCTCCTGACGTTAACGTCGCCGTGAATTCATTTATAAAATGGAAACACATAACGGGATTACTCCTTTGTCTGCGTTGATGTTAACTCGGTGCTGTTGTGTTTAACCAGTACTAAGTGATTCACGTGTTTAATATAAGAGTAGAAATAATGTCTGGTGGGATTATTGAAAACTATCGAAGGATAAATATCGTAATAATACGAGCGTACTTAACTGTATCAGGATTTTTGAGAAAAACGATTTTTCTAATGATCTTACTAGGGGCATTCTACAACGGAAAGGTGTGGTTATATTTTAAAAAATGGTTTTGCCAATATAGACGAACCACTTTCTTCAAGGAAGTCATAATAAATTCCTTAAAACAAATTGGATTTTTCATACAAAGTCATCAGCAAATGAAACAGTATAGGAGGTATAATTTTAATAAGATAAGAATAAAGTTATTCATCAACAAGACAGGTGCAGTTTTTTTTACGATATACGCGAAACACGGGATTGTTATGTTAGTGTTGATTTCATCAACATCTACCTCGCCTTTTCCCAACTACATATTAAATGTTGGGGTTGACTTCCAATGCAGCAGAATACTAGTGTGTATCATATTGGATTTAAAAAGTGCCAATTTGTCTTGGAACATGCGACGGGCTACTAATGAGTTCTACATTTATTTTAAATTAAGATTAGCTTTTCTGTAATGTAAAAGTTCTTAAAATATGTTTCTTTAACGGGACTGACTCTCTGAAGAGAAAGTATTCAACACCACTTCGATGCCGATCTTGTGTTTATTCTGACATTTACTTCACTTAGGTCGCCTTGGCGCTATACGGTCTTCTTAAGCGACTCCATACAATACACGAAAGACTTATCTACGTAAAAAGACCTAAGCTCTTCTATACCTGTAACTCCGCCGGTAAAATATTTTGCATTACTTGTGATATTTAAAACGAAATTCGGTCTGGCGAGCGACATTAGTGCAAACGCTACGAAATCATTTCATATGGTCGCCATTATCAAAATTGTTGATTTCAACAATGGCGAGAATATTACATATAAATTAGGCCCTTTTAATTAAGATATAACGAAGAAAAACAGACAGTCAGTAATTATTTCTTACATGATGGTTGTAATGGGAAAATGAAGGAAGACGTCGTCAGCTAATCACCCCTCAAGGAGTGGGAGTTAACTGAGGGGATCGGTTACTATGGCGCTCGTTAACTATCTCCCTGTCTCAACGCTATAACTAGGTTAGCTCAAGTACTGACGCAGTCTTAAATGATATCTTTAAGCTAGGTGAACAATAAAACACATTGGCATTTTTTTATTTAAGATCAAAAGTAAATAAATGCAGCTATGAATTTTATCGACAACTCAAGAATTGCAAATCCAATCAATGCATTAATTTCAATCGAACTATTTTCAGGCACTTTTGAATCAGAAGGTGAGTCAGAAGAATCAAGCTAATTGCATGTGATATGAAAAACCGTAGCATTCCTACATCTCCATGAACACTCAAATCTTTAAATTTTTTGTTAACTACTTTATATAGGTTGAATTTTTAAAGTGTGCGTGGATGGTCAAATCCGAACCGATTTTGATGAAAACTAAAACTGCATTATTGGATTTTGAAATTTTGATTTTATATTCCTAGCCAGAAATCGAACCGTTTGGTTTTGAAAAAAAACACAGCCTGTATTATTACATTACCTGAAAGTGTCGCTAATACGAATCAAGTTCTGGGAAGTCCCTATATACGGTTAAAATGAAGATTAAAATTACAAATTGGGTTCTGCAGATGCTGCTACGTAGAATATAGGTACGTAACATCTACATTTATAAATAGAAATGCAGATTTACTGGTAAATTTAAAAGAGTGTCCGTGGAATTTCTTGCACGTTCTTCTCCATAGAGATCTACGCTTTGGAACGTGCTTCATCTCTTTTGACTGACCAACCTTGACAATTCAAAAGTGCCTGTAAATGGTTTAATTGAAATAAATAATTTGAGTTTTGAATGTAGATGTAACTATAGGTGACGATACCAAACTGGCCAAAGCTAGGATTTTGTCATGAGAAAAGGCAAAGGGGTTGTTTTGGAATAACATAAATCTTCATTTTGTTCAAGGGCCGATTTCTGAACTGAGAATTTAGAGATAAGACCGACTAAAACCCTTCTTTTATGCCATATTTTGACAGGACAGGCTTATGTAGAAATTGAAAAAATACTCAACTTCAAATGCTTTATTGAAAATATATAGGTATTAAAAGTATTCTGAAATCCATCCGTGGACTAAATTCAAACCACAACGTTAAAATATAGCAGAGCAGCTACACAAACCAAACACACTACGCAATAATTTCCAAAATTTATAACCTAATTCTCCATTTAATTAACTAAATTTATATCCTTGTGAGCATGGCAACACCAGCGTCGAGTTTCCATGTTGGCCGCCATGTTGCACTACGAAGCGGTCGCCACAGTTCCAGCAAATTGCGGACAAAGCCGAATGAGTCGTCCGAAGCAATGGAGAGAGTATTTTATATTCAAACCTTTTTGCTTCATAATGCAAAGTATGTACGTAGGAAGCTTTATTTGGATTCTGTATTTATTTTTTAAGTGTTTTATTTTTAATTTTAGCTGTTGGTTTGCGCCAGTGGATTCACGTCTTTATTTTATTTTTGTTGTTTGGATTTGTTTTAACTTCTGCGTGTTTTTACATTTTACTGCTAATTGAAAAGGTTGGCAAAGGAAGATAATGTTTTAAAAATAATGTTCAGTTATTTTCTAGCTGATAGCTTACAGTTGGTGATATAAGATTATAGGGTACAGGAAAATACCATTGACTTTAAACCCCATTTTTTTAATTATGAATTTAAAGCTGACTTGAATTGAGAGTATTAATTAGTATTAATAATTGATAGATTAAGAGTTATTTTAATATTTTTTTTGCTACATACCTACTTTAAGAATTCTTTATTGTGCCAAAATAACTTATATTAATAATATTTACAAATACATGAAACTTATTAGGTACATACCTAATACAAGCGGAGTCAAAAGGGAAGGGGAAGAACTCATTGGGCTTCGAAAAATTCGTCCACATCGCTGTCAACGGGATTAGTACCCTGAACACTGACCGCATTGCCACGTTAAATCGAAATTTAAATTAATGAAAACAAATAATGCTATAGAACTACCTACGCTTCACAGAGCATACAAAAAGTGGATAATAACAGCTCCCAACAGACCAGGCAAGTTACTACAAAGTAATACTGATTAAGTTTCGTTTGTTACGTCAGACAAGCAATTTTCAATGCCGCTAATAAATCTTGGTAATCTCATTGTTTCTTGTCACAGACCAGGGAACTGCAGAGCCGGTAACAACTAACGATGCCTTTACGTGTTATACTTGAGGCCACACAATGAGAGCACCACGACCTGGTGAACGCCGCGGGAATTTGTTGGATGCCAGTCGCACAGGACCGACATGTGACGACACTTGGGGGCAGCCTATGGCCAGTAGCGGACAACTTTGGGCTCATGATGATGATGAATGAGAGTACTGACATAGCCAGGGGCCCTTCTATAACGTTCCAATGCTTAGAGACTCCCTTTTGCACAATAGAATCATGATGATATTATAAGATGCCTCTGGTGAAGATGCCTCTGCCTTATTTTTGTTACACACGTATAACCAAAATAAGAAAATATCAAGAGAAATCAGTACTCTGTGAGATACTTCTATCTTCGGTTTAGAATTCACACGCAATTCCACAGGGCGCAACTAGATAAGTAATAAATGTAGTGTCATGTATCCAAATCGAACAATACACTATCGATGTCAACCATCGTTCGTTTCGAACTATCGTTACATCGATGTATAGTATTTCGGACAAACGTGTTTCGAACAAACGTTACATCGACCTAGTGTTTCGGTTTAACAAGTTTCGCACCAACGTATTTTCGAACAATCGTGTTCGCACTAATGAAAATCGAACAAACGAGTTTCGAACCAATGTAAGACAACTGTCAGAAATTGTCACGGGCCGTCAATTTCTAGAAGTGAACGGTGACATGCTTGGTTTGTATGACATATATATATGAGTTTTAACATTGCCGTATCTAGCTGTCCCGTGCTCTGTGCCTCTCTCAGAGACTCGCAGGACTAGATCTAAATTTTATTATCTGTGCGCCGTTCTACCCTCTCTGAAGATTAACTAGTAAAAAACACTCCCTATTCGTTTGTTGGAAAAAGAAATGGAAAAATAAAAATAATAATTTTCATTTACCGGTTTACCGTAGGACACCCAACAGATAACAGGTCAATTTAGGTTTACTTCTGAAATGGCAATTCGGCTCAAAATTAGATAACAATTGGTAAACTTGGGAACAACTGAAAAGCCCTTGAAACTTACTTATCATAATTACATACCAAAACCAGCAATTTCAGACACAAAGGAAAAAATTTGTTCAGTGTTTTGAGCGCTACGGCAGAGATTACTAAATACGTAGATAAAAACAAACATACATACATAGTCTGCTAAAATCATAACCTTTCCTTTTGGCTTTGCCTATGTCGGATAAAAAAACATTCGCCATGACTACAATGAAGGTAATCTGAACTGAAATGGTATGCACAAGGCAACACATACAGGCGTCAAATACTGACACCTATCGAAACGCTCATGTTTTCCGATAACAGTCGTTTACGTCATAAGTTACGTTTTCAAAGCCGAAGACACCTAACTGGCGCCACCTGGTGGTGAGTTTTTTTTAAACTAAGCCATTCCATGATTCAATTCAAGCCTTCAAAGATGACCTTGAACGTTTTCCTTACCGAAAATCGCAAGGAACCATTGAATCAGAATCCAAGCAAGGTCAAAAAAATATCACCTTTTCCAATAAATTCTTAAGTATTATCAGGAAAATATCTGTGATCTGTAAGAAGTCTCTCCATATAACATTATTTATAGACATACTTATTTTCTTTGGCAAACTTATACTTGCTACGATTCGTATTATCCTTCGTCGGTAAATTTTCTTCATCGAATTGTTTTATATTATTTATGTTATTTTCATATGTGGGTATTATTATTTCACGATGGTTTTTGTTTTGTTATTTTGTCATTTGGGAAAAAATTCTATCTGTCGATTTTTTTTTTGTATGTCGGGGTAAATCCCAGAAAATTCGATTATACAAATTCTTTCCATTTAAGAAAGCTACACAATCACCAAGGATGTTTATCTATGAAAGGTCATTTTTAGGGTTCAAAATCTCTGTATGGACAAACGTATCCCATATAAGATCACTCGATTGTCTGTCTGTCTGTCCGTCTGTCACGGCCGACTTTCTCCGAATCTACTTGACCGATTCAATTGAAATTTGGTACACATATAACATTCTGTGACCCAAAAACGGACGCGTGACGAAAATTCATTTAAACCAACAGTATCGTGTGACATATCAAATCAAAGGGCGTATCGTGAGATCCTCAAAACTATTTTATTAACAATTTTAAAGAATCCATTCCGAAGTAATCAAAGAAAATTGGCCCTTATCTCCGAAACGCATGACCCTATAATTTTGAAATAATACAGATCAGAGGTCTTTAGCTATAGATTACAGGAAAACCTATATTAAGAAGTCTATGATTTTAAAGCAACGTGTAAAAAAATATATTATTCGTTCGGAACCCTTTGCACGCGAGTCCAACTCGCACTTGGAAGGTTTTTATCATAGAAATACATATATACACGTTAACAAAGCCATAGGAGCGAAGCTACGGGAAGTTTAGTTTTTTTTCATGAATAATTCGCTTTTATAATGCATATTACTATCTCCAGATGGATAGTCAAATAAAGGATCAGCCGAATAACTTCTTAAAATTCTGATTCAATTACTTAATGAAAGCTAGATTAATACGCAAACCCTATGACACAGGTCCATACCCTCACATAACCCTGCATACAAACTACATCATTCAGCCCAGATTTAACCGAAAAAATGTAAAGCCATGTAGCCAACAGCGTTGTTTATATATTTACGAGCTTGCCTCCCGGGCTCGCCCGTGTCCACAAGTGGATATCAATATTTACAAGCGGCGTCACGTGCTCTCGGAGGCTGTAATTAAAGCTTTTATTACTCCCACGTGGTAGTGGCTTCTATTGTCTCTTAGCTTGTTTGTTGTTACGGTTCATGAACTCTTTACAGACAGATTTACGGTTTAATGATATTTAAGAGTGTTGGAGGAGCTCGTGGCTAAATTACAACAGCCGCTAGCCGAGGTTGGTCTGTCCATCTTAACATACCGAGACTCCTCCGTGCCTCGGAAAGCAGGTTAAGCTGTTGCTCCCGGCTGTCATTTGGAGATCTTTGGTAGTCGTTACGTATATAGTCCAGTCCTGCCAAGAAGTACTGGGTCTGGTAGGCAGCCGCTCTAAGTAAAAAACTGGTATTCAGCTGAATCCGGTTTGACTGGAAGCCGATCCCAATATAGTTGGGAAAAGGCTAGGCAGATGATGATGTTTAAGAGTGTTCATTCGTCACAGGGTTTCATGTTAACTGGCTTGTCCTTATTCTTGGAAATGAACAATGACATTACATTTATACTACCAATTAAATCGCTTTGGAAATGAATGAAGAGATTTAAATTGAGGAAACGCACTTAATTCATTTTTACTGCAAAAAATACAGTCGAGACTGCGAGGTGATCAGGTCATTATGATCCTATCAGTCTTCAGTAATTTGCAATTTCTTAAATCCCGGGATACAATCGTCATGCTTATGATTCCGGGATTTTAGAGGAGGTATTATAAACTCTATGTTACTTACTTCTACGAACATTAGGTAAATATAGTATACCTATTGCGATCTCTGCTTATGATGTTGACCGTACATGTCATCTTTATATTAATACGTGGAGAGATATTGTAAGCACATTGCGTTAATGTTCATATGAAGTGTGAAAATTGTTTTTTTAGCCCAGACCTGTTACTTGCTCTTATCAAAAGTAGTTAAAGTACGACTTCCAATTCCGTGCCACCATTATACCCACAACAGAAACCCAAAACCATCTTTATTTAATCTCTAAGACTAGCGGCATATTTACATTCAAGTCTAGACGTTATTTTAACGAGTTTAAACCTGATATTCCCTTGGAGCATGTCCTGGGGTTCCCCTGTGTCCACGTGCGATGCAATATTTACAGCCCGCATCCAGTTACCGGGCATCCTGGGCAGCGTTGGAATAGACATGGAGGAGGAAGAAATGGAGTGAATATGTGTGGCACGTGAGAGTGGCCAATAGGATACACGGCGGAGCTATGACCGCTCTGACGTCAGCAAAGCGAAGAACTCAGCGGTGGATGGACTGACAATGCTAATGTGATGCGGACGGAAGGTATCGCTCAACTTCGTCCGCAGTGGCGAAAAACTGGTACTGGTGGTGGTTATTTTTACTTTCTCATTTAAAATCCTTCCTTTTCGTAGATGTTATCTCACCTGCCAGGGTTGCAGAATTTGTTCGATAGAGTCACCGCGGCCTTGGGACGCAAAGGGCTTAAGAAGGAACACGGATAGGTTTTAGTCAGTAAGAGTCTGAAACGCTCCACCCAGAGCGGAAGAAGTCATTTGATGATTTCCCACCGTTAAAAAAAAGGTGTTTTCTCAGGAAGGGCAATCGCTCCACGTAAAATACTGGTATTACCGGATATACTGGAAGACGACCGTTAGGAAAAGGCTAGCGATATTGATAGATTGCCATCTGTGACCAAGTCAATATACAGTTAGCTTAATCGTGTATTTCTGGACGCCATACTTTAATTTTCAAAGTTTCAAGATCAGGCGTTTTCGGAGGCACATTCGCCAAGGCTTCTGATCACTCTGACATCCTTACTCCATGTCAATCGTAAGCAATTAAACTTTTTCATAGGATAGAGATGGGAACTGTCTGTATTGTCTCTTCGAATATTTGCTCCGGCTGTTTACTGTGTCTAGACCGATGAGCAAATCATAAGCTTTAAAGTTACAGAGCTTCCGGATATGTCTGTTTAAACTTGTTTAGTGCATTCTGTTTGTTTGCTTCCACTTTGATATTGCTTGCAAAGTTAAAAAAAAAACCCTTCTCGAGGGTTTTATGCGAGGCAGTAGACAGAATGTCCAGCGTATTATGGCATATACTTCTACGAAATGTGCGAGATGATTGAGTTTATTCGATTTTTTTAAAGCAGTTTCAAAATCCTGTTAAATACTCAATAACAGGGGCGGATCTACTTAAAGGCTTTTTGGGCTGCAGCCCAGGGCCCCGCGAGTACAGAGGGCCCCCAACCGAACTGAAACCAATCGACGATATTGTCAATAATAAAAATTATCTAGAATTAAAAAAAATCCGATCATAAGGTTGGCAACACTACGATCAATAAACCCGTGTGCGCATCTATCAAACGGAACGGGGAATTCCCTGTCGCTTGTTTTCGGTCGGTGTATTCCGTGTATTGTCTATTACTGGGGACTTCCCTCCGCTTACCGCCCGACGCAATTTTGTTATTTTTCCGCACTTCTGCTGTCGTCGACTATATTAACGAATTGACTTTGTTATTGTTAGAAATGTGTTTAGTGCGTGTGTTTAGTTAACTAAGTGATAGATAACTTAAAAGTTATAAGGACCGGACCTTTCTTTTAATTTACTAAAATTGAAAATATTCAGCATAACTAGACTTCCTGCTTTTAATAGGCAGTAGATAAGTAAAAAGAATTATAAAACATGACTTTTTTATTTTTATTTCAGTATTCAAAACTAAATGAATCCAACTCGTTCGATATTTAATGATTATTTGTGAATTGCTACACTCATTACAAAGTAGGTATTAAAATTAAAAGTTCTATCCAGTTCTTTGTTTATTTTCAGAAAAATATAAAAGTGGAGCTGAAAAAAGAAAATTACAGTTTGGTCGAGAAAAAGAAAGAAATAAATGCGCAAAAATTGAAACTTTTTTTTAAATCAGAACATATAAACGCGAATAAAATAGCTATAAATCCATTTAAAAACGTAAAGGAAGGTATTTTATGCGAAGAGAATCTAACCGAAGGAAGCAAAAAATCGCAAAACCAGGAAAAAAATACAAGTGATGAAAATATACAATATCTTGACTTCCAGCAACCCTCTGGTTCCTCTGAAAACGAAATTGGTGTTCAGCAAAAGGAAGGTAATACCGATACCGAGGTGGAAAGAAATTTAGAAAATATTAAGTTTGAGTTTGAGAAATATGTTGACGTGGGCTTGTGGCCAGATTTTCTAAATAATGATTTTATTAATTTCGTCCTCTCACGTGAAATGACTGACTTTCAAAATAAATATCCGAAGAATATATATTCACCTTCAATGAAGAAATATAAAGAACAAAACAGATCTTTTTCAAATAGGTATTTCACTAGAAAAATGAAAAATGGCCAATTACTGGAAAGATCTTGGTTATGTTATTCAAAAAGGGTTGGTACTGTTTTTTGTTTGACTTGCAAACTTTTTTATATACTACACACTACTACTACTACACTTATACAATACACAACCGGATTTTCTGATAAGAAACACATAGGATTTTGTTTAGAAAATCACGAAAATTCTAATGAACATAAGAATTCAATGTTAGTGTGGTTGATATGAAAATAAAATAAGTCTGTTTAAGACAAGCAGCTTTAGGAGCAATTAAATAAAGAAACAGAATATTATCACAATGTCCTAAAACGGGTTATTGCAGTGCTAAAATTTTGAGTATAAGAGGCTTAGCACTTGAGGTTCCGAGGAAGTATTTGGTTCTAAACATAATGGTAATTTTATGGGTGCTGTAGAGCTATTGGCAGAATTCGACCCATTCATACGTGAACATATTGAACAACGAGAGCTGCGACCAAACCCTGTAATATCATATGTATCAAAAACAGTATATGAGGAAATAATTGAGATTATGGGTAAACAGATAATTAAACAAATTATAACTGAAATAAACAACGACGACACAAAGTATTATTCAATTATGATGGACTTGCTAATGTATTACGATACTGTTTTCGGGGAAAAGTGTGTGAAAGATATGTATGTTTCATTAAAATTAGTAGTCATACTGGCTTATATTTATTTAATATTCTACAAGCCTTTTTGGAAACAAACAACTACTAGATAATTGCAGGGGACAGTCATATGACAACGCTGCTAATATGGCCGGAATCTACAATGGTGTACATGTACTACTAAAAGAAAAAAAAAATCCGCGGATTACGTGCCATGTGCTGCGCATTCCCTTAACCTAGTTGGTCAAGAATCCGTGAAGGTTGTAACCGAAATTGTAATTTTTTTTTGGAATAGTGCAAAAAATATACGTTTTCTTCTCTGCTTCGACCCATAGGTGGGAACTGTTAAATCGTGAAACAAAACTAAAATTTACGTTAAAAAGTTTAAGCCAGACCAGATGGTCTTGTCACTTTGATGCTGTCAGAGCTATGAAAAGTCATTATGATGACATTATGAAAATTCTCAATAGTTTTGGCGAAAATGACGATGAAAAAGTTGGCACGAAATTTATTTAATAAACTGGCGAAACTAGAAACTGCAATTTTGATTGTTTTTTGGGAAGAAATTTTGGAGAGATTTAATGTAGTTAATAAAAAAGTACAGAGCCCTGGTTTAGACATTGGTGAAGGCTATATATAAGTTAATTGTGTCATTAAAAGAGTTCGTGAAAAACATAAGGCAACAATCAGATCAGAAGCTAAAGGAATACGAAGAGAAAGCTAAAAAATCAAGTACTAGTGTGGGAACAGACTACAGTGACATAAATAAGAGACGCATTACTTCAAAATTTTCAGATATATCTACAGATAAAGTCGCAGTAAACGGCGCAGAAAAATTTAAAAGAGACACGCTTAACGTTGCGTTGGATAAGATGATTATGGATTTAAATAATAGAAGCCAAGCCTATGAAACCTATAGCAAAAAAATTAAATTTTTAATGGATTTGCAAGACTAAAATCAAGAACACATAGATCTGGAAAGTGTACGTAATATTATTGATTATTATAATCATAGTAAAAATCTTACTTACTGCACTCTAAGACACTCTAAGACAGAGTCTTACACCTCTTGCAGTGAAATTTTTTGGCTAATCCATGAAAAGAAACTTGTTGATGTTTTCCCAAACTGCTATACCATCTTAAAGATTTTTTTTACGATGCCTCTCACTAGCTGTGTAGCGGAGCGTTCTTTCTCCAGGATGTCGTATATAGAAAACAAATACAGGACAACAATGTCGAACTATCGACGAAATCATTTATCAGTTCTTTCGATAAATTGCGATTTAACAAAGGACCTACAGTGCGATGACCAAATAAAAGAATTTGCAGCACAAAAATGCAGAAAGGTTGCTTTATAATTTATATAACATAACCATTTATAACCTGTCAATTTATTTTGCAATAAATAATGTTTTAATAAATAAATAAAATATTTTGTTTTCCTATTTTCTTCCTGTACTTAACATATATTACATTACATATATACCTACATCACTACAGAAAACAGTTTCTTGTCAAAATGGCAAGTAGTTGAGTAATTAGGTAGGGCCCCTAAGCAGTATTAGCCCAGGGCCCCACAAATTCACGATCCGCCCCTGCTCAATAATCTCGCAAAGGTACTTTGCAGACGTACACATTTAAACTAGCCGCTGGGTAGACCATGACCTGGATTCGCACACATTCTTTTGTTCTGTATGGTGTCGGACGTAAAAGAATAGCACCATCCCATCACTTCCCGTGGGTGTCCTAAGAGGCGACTAAGGGGCTCACCAGAGAATGGACATTGCAACAGCTACACTGCGATCGCCAACCCGCCTGCCAAGCGTGGCGATTATGGCCTTTGGGGCCTATGTTCAGCAGTGGGCGTCTTTTGATGATACTTTTTTAATCCCGATTCACATTCTCTCGGGATAAAACCAATCACGCGTGCGATGCGGCTGGCAGATTATATTCAGGTATTTCTAAAAATAATCCCCCTGCCTACTCATTTGTTTGACTTACTCCAAGTGACCTCGCTGTAGGTGTCACAGCCTATATTAAGCCTGAAACGAAAACAAGCAGTACACCAACGACCGGTGGGCCCATAAAACACTAAATTGGTGCCCTGAATTTGCGAGACGGGGCGCGGTAGACCACGAAGGAGTTGGCTGGAAGACTTTGATGTCTTCCCGCCATCTTCGTCGTGCAGAGTGAAGACGTGGCTCAAAATCGGGAACAATGGAAGGAGTAGAGGGTGGCCTTTGCCCAGCAGTGGGATATTTCAGGTTAGTCATAATCTCAATATCTTTTTTAGGGTTTCCCGCCCCAAGGGTAACCAACTAAACCCTATTACCAAACCTCCACTGTCCATCCGTCCGTCCATCCGTCTGTCTGTCAGCAGGCTGTATCTCAAGAACCGTAATAGTAGACAGTTAAAATGTTCACAGAGTGTGTATTTTTTTATTATTATTATTTATATTTTTATTCAAGAATAGTTACATAGAAAAAATACACATATCTTCTGCCAAACTGCTGCACAGTTTGTCGGCACTTCGGCAGTGTTCTCGTGGATAAAATTTTATGATATCTTAGTACTTATTGACTACCTTATATTAATTTTGCGTCTATATGTACCCCTATGGGTACATATAGACGCAAAATTCTATTGCCGCTACAACAAAAATGTTAAAATTATATTAAATCAAAAATTAAAGGGGGCTCCCATACAAGAAACGTGTTTTTGTTTCGGTTTACGGTACGGGACCCTTCGTGTCAAAGTCCGACTCGCACTTGACCGGTTTTTTATACTTATTTTATTTTTATTTTTTTGTTTAAATCGTTAAATATAGTTTATAGATTTTGATAAATAATCGGAAGAACAATAATAAAGACCCCAAAATCCAGACAACCAAAATCTATTGTCATCAACCTTTATTTACCCCATAACCAAAATAAAGAGCAAAATTAATAAGTTTCGGGCTGGCGTCGATTTGTTGGCCGTAGGATTGAAACCCAGCAAGCCATGTGATGCCCAAACGGTTTTATTTGGACGTCAGAGGATGAACTATGTTTGGGAGGAAACTGCGCACTTTCTATCATCGGTTATTGTCTTTAGTGCTTGAGGGTTGTTCTAGTTTTGTGTTCTAGTATTTATAAGGATTATTATTTGGCAGAACTATATACGTTTCAGCCTATGCTTGTTGTTATGACGTAGTATGACTTTCTCATAAATCTACCAGCGTGTGCTGACAGAGCGCAGATCAGGGTGCTTAGTAGGTATCTGATACAAACTGGCGTTGGTGTATGACCAGAACACCAACTCAAAATGCTCGGCGACAATCAATTTCAAAAACTTGTAAAAATGTAGGTAAATAATAAGTATTTTAGACAGTTTGCGATTGCGAACGCAACTTAAATTTTTTGGCGATATTTTTTTATTTATTACTAGCTGTCGCCCGCGGCTCCGTCCGCGTACATTTCTAAAATTAGCCCAAGGGAACATACTCCCGGGATAAAAAGTATCCTTTGTGTTATTCCAGACTATTATTATAATCTACCTCTGTACCCAATTTCATTAAGATCCGTATAGCCGTTCTGACGTGATTGAGTAACAAACATCCAAAAACTTTCGCATTTATAATTATGGTATTACATAAAGATTATGGGTACACCAACAGCAGTACAGTACATAACTACATGTAAGATACAAAAATGCACGGCTTATACCACACCATTAATTTTATTAGTCTTAAAGTAAAATTAGCACAAAAGCAAAAAATAATAAACACACAAAAACATGCAAGACGAAAAACAAATGCAAATATAAGAAATACAAATATACACTTCTCATCAAAAAAATCGAAACACCTCGCAGTTTATGATTTGATAAGGATTATCAGAAAAATGTGTATATTTAGGAATAAATGTAAAATGTCATTTAATAGTGAGTAGTATGAGGTTTTTAAATCCTAATGTTAATGTTCTAAATTCAAATTAAGTCTTTATAGGTTTCGTATTTTGTATAATGAGTAATTTTTACCCTGTATGGAATATGAAGGAAATGGGTAAAACAACACGCGTAAATGAAAAAAAATGTAAGAAACGTTTATTTAATAACTTGTATTCCCTCCGCGAGCTCTTATTACTGCTTCCATACGGATCTTCATCGATCGGATGAGAGTCACGATCACATGTTGTGGTATATTATCCCATTCCTCTTGGATTGCATTTTGCAGCTGGCTAAGTGTTTCTGGGGCTGGATCTCTTGCTCGAATTCGTCTCTTTAATTCATCCCATAGATGTTCAATGGGATTCATGTCCGGGCTTCTTGCTGGCCATACCATAATGGAGATACCGACTTCGGTAAGATAATCTCGTACGACGCCCGCGGTGTGAGCTCTAGCATTGTCGTGCATGAATATGAAGTCGTTGCCAATAAAATGTGCAAGGGCATCACATGAGGTTCAAGACACTGTTCGATGTACCGATGAGAGTTTAGTGCAGGCAGCCGTGGCCCAGATACAAAGGCAAGTTCTGTCTTACCGTCGGCGCTGATTCCTCCCCAAACCGTCCACGAACCGCCACCATAGCTGACCTTTTCTTCAATGCAGCATTGTGCAAAGCGTTCTCCATCTCTTCTGTAGACCTTGTTCCTTCCGTCGTTACCATACAGCATAATTTTACACTCATCAGAAAACAGTACTTTGCTCCACTGAAGGTATGACCAAGTTAGGTGCTCGCGTGCAAAGTTAAGGCGCGCTCTTCGATGATCTGCAGTTAATTTCGGCCCATTCGCTGGCTTATGCGGTGCCAATCCGCGTTCCTTCAACCTTCTTCTTATTGTAGAGTCACTTACAGCTACTCTTCGTACAACGCGAAGCTGCTGCTGCAGTTGAAAAGCGTTAAGGCGTCGATTTCGTAAAGAGGTTGTTACAATAAATCGATCATCTCGCTCAGAAGTGACCCGATTCCTGCCAGATCCTGAACGGCGCGTGAACGAACCAGTCTCCCGATAGCGTTTGTAGACTCTATGAACAGATGATAAGCTTAGATGCAATCTTGCAGCCACAACACGCTGACTAAGTCCAGAATCCAGCAATGCCACCACTTGGGCGGCTTCTGCGGGCGAAGTATCCATATGTTTTAGAAAAAAAAGTTTTTTCAGACGTCCCAAAGTCACAGTAAATGAAATAAGAAACAAAAAGTTTAAAGACAAGCGCTAATTTTAGTTTTTAAACGAGAAACGTACTTCAACCCTAAATACACATTTGTCTCAAAACAGTGATTAATTTCATTTATAGGATAAACAAATGAAATTCTAATTTCGAATTTTGATTTTTTTCTTCTTACTGTAATGACCAAACTGCCAGCTACACAATAATGTTTTTTTTTCATGGAATTAATTCTCTTTTGTAAAAAATTAGGACAAAAACAATAAAAACGAAAGTGTTTCGATTTTTTTGATGAGAAGTGTATATATAAAAATAAGAATAAAAAAAACTAGGTTGGATATCTATAACACAGTTGAGAATATCTCAGACCTCAGTATGTGTGATAGTAAACTAAAGGCAGTATGTAAGAATAGTGGCGTTCTATAGTTTCTGCCTGTCCATCTAGAGTTCTTGAAGTTTTAAGCTAGCAATCTTGTTAGTTCAGAACCTTACGACACGAGTTCTTTCCAACCAACTTTTCCGTATTATCTAAGCCAATACCATCTCCAATATCAGTTTCCATTTGACTTCCAAATACTTCTCTAACACAAAAATATCGAAAAACAGAAAAGATTTCCCGTGTAGGTAAGATCGTACGGCGGGCAGCGGCGCGGTCCACACTACGTCAAATATTCAGAGCGGCCTCCACTGTTTTATTCATGCAACCATCTGTTGTCTCGCTTTGTTACCTCTGCCTATGTACGCGCATAAATTGTGTGTTAGGACACCCGGGGAGTCGCGATTTTGCGTTTTTTTGTGAGTGTGTTGTGAGGTTATAGCGTTTTTTTTTTTTTGTTGCGGAGCTGTGTTTTAATTTGATGAGGTCAACTTTTATGAAATGTTTCGTTTGAAATTAAATTCTTTTACACAAAGATTAATTTAAAGTTATAGGTATAAATGTTTTGAAAATATTTAGAAGGAAATTTGTTATGTAGACTTTTGTCGCATTTACTCAATGGCATCTAATTACTAGAGTTGATTATACATATATCTGTCACTGGAAAATAACAAACGACGTAAGATTGTAAAATATCGCGAAAATTGTAAACTATTTTTTCTTAATAAGACACGGATATATTGGGTACTAATAAATTGGATGGGATTATTGTATACAGAACGTTTTTTTCATAATATATCGAGAAATTGCAATGTAATAAAGATTTATTACAATCTTACGGAGTCTGAAATTTTCCGGTGACATATCCACGTACAATATATCCCAATTTAATTTAATTTAAATCCGTAACTATAATTTCAGTCTTCCGACAAATAGCACAGTCGCTAAGGCCACATACACACTAAGCGACTTTTTCTTGTTGTTTGTCATGTTTCCTACCTTTGATGCGGTGAACAGCGAAGGTCGACGGATGCCCGGGGCCCATCCGGGCGCTTTTTACATGGTGGTCACGCGAGCAGCCCGTGGTTGCGCAGTGGTCGCTTTGTACCCTCGTAGCAGTACGACCACACGATTTATAATATTAATGTGAGGGAGGCCAGCAAAAATGTTTTAGCAGGTTATTATTTTTTATTTGTTTTAATAATAAAATTGCGTTTATCAGCCTCAGGTTACCTTGATATGTGCAGTTTGAACTCGAAATTCATTCTATATTTTCACTCCCATACATAAAATAATGAGTTTAAATATTTAAACTTTATATACAGTAGTAGTACATAAGCAGACTTAATGCAACAAGCCTTTCTCTACGAAACCTTTGGCATAGAAAGACTACACTGTCGTTAATAATAATAATAATTTTAATAAAATTTATTTATTTATCTTAAAATTTGTACAACAAATAAACAATTATTTTAAATCGACCAATGTCTGGCCAAGTCAACGAGATAACAAAGCTCTAACGGTAAAGTAGAAAATGTAGTCTTAAAATTAAATTGAAAATAAATAAATGCTTTTACCAAAAGGCTCTCGATTTATAATACCTCGAAAATAGTATAATAAAAAGCGACGTTGTCGATTCGGCTTATCCCAGCCATAAATTTTCAATGTTCGGCCCACAGGCTTTTTACTTTTTGCTAAAAGTAGTTTTTCATCGATAATTTACTGAGGAGAATGTTAGTTTACAAAAAATATTGGTTTGGGAAAACGGTTAAAAAACTTAATCGGCATTGAAATGTTTACCTTCCTATTGTGGGATCGTAAGTACCTACCTACTCTGGTCTTGTTACTGCTGACTGATTTTATATCGTCAGATTTCTGTCTGTAGGTAATCCTGAAATATGTAGTCACTTATAAAAATACTTTAGCAAATACTCGTAAAATTATAACAATTCTACATAAAATTCCGCGCAATTAGTCCTTTCACAAAAATTACCGCAAAAGTTGCGAGAATGAAAATATTATCACAAAAGAACGGTCTCTCGTAACAAGGATACCCGCAGAGGGTTTTTGGGTGTTTCGCTTTAATAAAACAAGCGAGCGTTCAACTCTTGACAACATTAATTGCTTCCTATTGTACAACAAAGTTCTTCCGACGTTATCGTAATATTAAAATTTTGTTCAAAGTTCGTATGGAATTGTATCCGTGAACAAAAGTGCATAGAACTTATCATCGTAACTCCTTTACAATAAAGTGTAAAATAGCGTCGAGCATTTTCAAATTTCAATAATAGAACAATAACTTATAGACACTTGACTTCAAATTCGCAATGAAGATTAAATAAAGTTCTGACAAGATATTAATATTGTTGAAGTAGGCTCAAAATGTACCTAATACTTACATTAAAATTTGATGGCTAATTTTCGAGATTTTTAAACTCAATTCCATTTCTAGTTTTGGCATTCTTTAAGTAATTGAAATATAATACAGGTAAGTAAACCTTTGTTTATTTTCAACAATATACATATTTATTAGGCACCGACCTAATTACCTACGTAATTATTTTACACAAAATAATTAAAGCCAGAATATACCAGATGTGGTTTATACTGGTAATAATTTTCATTGCAAAATAATTACGCCCCATTATTAATATAACGCCGCATTGAACCGTGTGTTTATACTAACTTTATAATACGAGTATTATAAGTAAGTAGGTACATAATAAATGGCACACATAAATACCAATAGTCTACTACACTATTAATTAAGACTGATAATTCAGCTTAGGCTTGTAAGTAAATACATTATCCATTGAACATAACATCAAAGCGACTAACTTAGATATAATCAATATGGAATGCTTACTAAGTCGATAACAGAGGCCTACATTCAAGTGTACGCTTAATTAAGTAAAGTCACGTACTGACTTACGGCCGGTTTCAATAACATATCTACCTTTAACCAACTGTCAAATTAGCTACCAACAGTAGCTGAAACGTTATGTTTGCCTTTCAAACATGACGTTGGTAGCTTATTTAACAGGTGTCCCAGAAACCGTGCGTTTTCCCAGGATACATGATACGTGTATACCAGGACGCGTACTTCCCTGGATACAGTTGAATGCCATGGACAACTACCCATTGCATTCAACTATCAATCAATCAAAGAATTTTTGTTATTGGATCAGAGCTTCCAGAGAATGCCTTTTACAAACAATTTTAACTACTTGTTTATCGATAAATAGTCCTTCAAACCAAATTTCGAGCACAGGCTCAGTTTAAGATTAGCCATCAGCGCGATAGATGTGCACACACAAGTGCACTCTTTCTTCTTTTAGAAATATTTCATGCTAAACAGCTAATACAGCATGTTCCTACATTCCTACTCACGTGTTTAATACCTATGTAATTCTAAGAAATAGGAAGATTCGAGTACACGTTAAATTAAACTGCCATGTCCTTCAGTCGAGCCTCGACCGGGCGAACTTCCACAAAATGCAAATGGCCGCCAAGTTCAAGTGTAACAAAACTATTAACATAAACCAACAACACTTGGCCTTCACTAACTTATATTACTTTTGTCGTAATTGGCTCGGCGCCTAACTATTGTCTGAGATGGGCCACTTAACCTTTGGGATGCTCCCCGTCCCCGGACCTATTATGACCGATACATTTTGGCGCCAAATGTCAAATGTGACACAACAAATGTCATAATCAATTTGCGCGGCAATAACACCTTAGCCTCCTTTCACACTAAAACCAAAGGGCTGGCTAGGAATCGTAATCAATATTTTTTGTCCCATTGCTCTCCTATGGCCTTGCACTCTTACCGGTGTTTCACCTTTTCCGGCCAATCCCCCGCTAATGTCTTTAAGGGTCACGCCAGCGTTTACTAGGCCTGCTTCGTCAAGGATGCCCGGCCTTTAGCCCCCATTGCGTGATGACTTTGGTTTTTATCACTATAATTTAATAACGTTAGCAGATGAGCAGTACCATTACTATTGTTTCTTAAACAACAAGCCCTATCTCAAATCAACGTAGAACACATGATCCACAGGACTGAAAGCACCTTGATATCTTGGCATCGATCCGTGGTATCCGCCTGCCCGGCGCCGAAGAATTTGCAGAAACTTTCACACAACTAGGGGTGATAGCGATAAGCGATGCGCGATAACGGATGTTTTTCATTGAACCTGCAAGTTTCTGGAACTCTACGACCAAATACGATTACTTTCGGTACTTTGAGAATAATAATTTTCTCTTAAATTATATTTATTTTGTAAGTAGGTTAAACATAACACGTCAATCTTTTAGGGTAATTTTAAACTAGTTGAGGCCGGTGTTTCCTAGCTGACTACCTTGAGAAGAAACACCGAAACAAACTCAGAGATCAAAGTCTCTTTTAAAGTCCATACAAGGTATGTGTCCATCTTAGGTATGTATATTTGTTTACTACAAAACGTTAAACTCCAAGCTATCAGACATTTTTTTTTCCGTGGCTGGATATCCACATGTATGTCCTCCGCTCTGGAGTCGGTCGGCGAAGGGATCTGTCAGACTCTTGCTGACGAAAACGGCCCTGGCGTCCCCTCGTAAGTCGTACACCCGCACACCCGCGCGTATGCGGGTGGGGTAGGGCAGGCTCGGCGGCTGTCCGTGGTAATCGTCTCACAGGGAACTATGTTGAGATTCCCGCTTTGGGACTAAGATGTGAAACAACCCGACACTTAGCCACGGTCCTTGAAATCTCAAATTCTCAACGGGTTGTCTGATGTTAATAGTGCTACTTGTGCCAAAACGATGACTTACGTACTAATGTATAGAAAGGGCCAAACTGTGTCTTATAAATGGAGAGTAGTAGATAGATATAGACAAATTGGAAAGCCACAGAGTTGGCGAAACTAGTTTAACTAGTTAAGCCGCGCGGGCCGGCGCGGGCCGGATACGTGTTTGTGTTTTGGATTTCCTCTTATACTATCTATTATACAAAAATATCTGGCTATTACTTTTTTCGATAGTTCGATTTTGGTTTAAAGTCAAAGTCAAAGTCAAAACGTTTATTTCAATTAGGCCATTAAACGGCACTTTTGAACGTCATCATTTACAGTTCAGTAAAATAATAATATTACATTAATAAAGTGACTCTACTGTCCATTCGGAAAGGTAGATTCTTATGGAGAAGAACGGACAAGAAACTCCATAGTTACTCTTTTCAAATAATGATTATACAAAATTTGGTATACAAAAATTAATTAAATTAAACACTTCCCGTTTGTGTTGCAAGAAGCGACTAAGGGACTCACTAGAGAATGGGCAGCAGCATTCTTTGTGTTTCTTTGCATTGCAACAGCTACACTGCGATCACCAACCCGCCTGCCAAGCGTGGTGATTATGACAAACCCCCCGCCCCCCTTGGGGGAGGCCTATGTCCAGCAGTGAACGTCTTTCGGCTGATATGATGATGATGATGAAGATAAACTGTAGCGGCATCAGTGCCGCCACATGAAAAACATAAAAAATTTTCGTAGGGCAACAAAAAGAACCGCAACGCCATCTATCCTGTCAGTGATGAACTACCAATGAAATCCTGCATCGTGCAAGCAAAGTTCTCCGTGCGATTTGAACATATACAACAGTCCGAATATCAACTATCGGGCAGTTGTCGGAGGATCCTCCCATTTCAGTGGAGGTATGCGGGACTTTACTCTCTGTACCGCATACCTCTATAAAACAATGATGAGGTCTGCAACCGAACCACTGCTTGAAGTTTTTAAATAAGATCCTCTCTAAACTGTAAACCAATGAATCTACCGACCCTTCTCCCAACTATGTTGGGATCGGCTTCTAGACTAGTCTAGCTGGATGCAGCTGAGTACCAGTATTTAGTGTGGAGTGACGGAGTGACTGCCGATCTGACCTACCCAACCCAGTAACTGGTTAACACGAGACCCCTTGACAAGGCTGGTTTTAGATTTCCTGGCTTCTGACCATCTGTTATGCTTGTCAAAGATCTACAATAACCGACCTTGGTAAGTGTTATTATTTACGTGCTCCTGTTATTATTTATCCACGAGCTCCTTTACTAGTGTATAAAGTTTAATTAAATAAACAAATAAATTAGCCAAACTTGAAAACGTCTTCTATAGCATTCTAATAAAAATTTGGAGAAAAAAGGCCTAATCTTAGTCAGTAAATAGAAAGTAAAGATTTAAATAAGTTGTGTAGAAACCTAACCTGCCTATTTACCTTCAAACATCTATTTATACGTGACTATCTCCTCATATCTATTCACAGACAGCCGGTAACAGCCCCGTCTCAATGCATAATGCGAGCATAATGCATTAAAATGTATTCAGGGTTCGCAAGTAATAAAAATGATTTTGCGTCTACCCGCAGGTGGGAGAGAAACAATGGCGCCGATGTAACCTACCCTGTTATGAACCATCGCGGACATTTACGGTGAACCACTTTTGAACCTCATTGTTGTATTGAAAAGTGGTGCACCGCAAATGTCCTCGATGGTACACACGCATGGCGATGTACCATTACGTAAAAAATGTTTATAGGAACCTAGCTGCTGCTGTGTCTTTACCCGCGTGAAAGTCGAAAATTATCCCAAGACATCATACTCCCGGTATGACCCAAGTTTCACCTAAATCAGTTCATCCGTTAAGACATGAAAGGGTAACAAACAGACAGACAAACAGATTTTGTTTGGCATTTATAAAATTTTTATCTTACGTTACCAAGAACTCATTTAAAAAAAAATTGCAGGGAAACCTGTCGCGTACACAGAAATGTGAATAAGCTACCATATGAATTAATTGACACAAAATACAACTACATTCATCTTATCTTATCTAATTACTACGTTTGCCTAATTAAAATCGGAATGAAGTACCTATTCATTTTCGAAAGAAAGCGAGACAACTATGTCAAAACCCCCGCTCCCCATCCCCCGACTTCCTCCAGTTGCATTAATATAATCTTACATGTTTATCCTCCCAACGCTACCTGAATCCTCCACTCCTCTCAGCCGCCTTTGTTTGCCGCACTTCTAAATGAAGGCAGTAAAATTAAAATAAATATTCATTTAGTCCGAATGTAGGGCAAGCACCATCGTCGCAGTGTTGATACTCCAGCGGCGGTTCCGGGATAAAGGAGTACTGACTGCCGAGTAATGACACTATCTAGTATCCTTGGAAAATCCTCGTACTCCTAGGGTTGCTAGATACAAAAATAAAACGCTAGACTGGAGGAAGTGATGTTTTTTAACTTTTCTTATGGATTGCAAAATGTCTCAGAGAGCATATTTTTAAACGTCATGTCTTTTCTTCAATTTTAGGTAAATTAATCTTCCCATTTTTTTCCATCTCTTTCTTAGTCAGTAAAATCTGTAGTCTTAGAACCTAAATATTAAATATCGTTTTTTATCACTCAAAAAAAAGACAAGCTTTGTTTACAACCTCAATCATAACTAGTACACAAACCACCTAATAAATGAGCAAAAAACAACAAAATAGCCTTAATAAAAAATCCTACCAACCTCGGCAAAACCGGACATACTTATTATCACCCGGAAATCCGGACAAAGGTAAACACAAGCATGTCCGGCTAATCCCGGACATTTGTCAACCCTATGCGGAAAGGACAATGGCGCCCAACACTTCGAGACCATTCCCGCTGCACTAAAGACTGGAATAAAAACCAGCTTTCTGTCAACAAGTGCTGTTTACAAACTAAATACAAACAGATTTTCGTTGTCTGTAACTTTATCTTGAATTACAGTGTCAGATGTCTTTGTCTTGTTGATATTGTAAAAGTTCGTGAACGAAATTCATGAATTTAAAAGGTGAAAATCTCTAGATTGCCGCCGTAAATATTGTTGTCCGGTGATGGAATGAGACTTAAAAGTAACTACGTAATGAGCACGATATCCTACTAATATTATAAACGCGAAAGTTTGTATGGATGGATTGATGTTTGTTACTCTTTCACGTTAAAACTACTAAATGGATTTTGATGAAATTTGGCACAGTGGTAGATTATAGTCTGGAATAACACATATGATATTTATCTCGGGAATATGTTCCCTTGGGATAATTTTCGACAATCACGCGGGCGGAGCCGCCGGCGGCAACTAGTATGTATTAACATACTAGTTGCCGCCGGCGGATGTTGTCATGGTCAGGACAAAAATAATTACTGAATGGTACCCGAGAGAAAGTAAAAGAAGTAGGGGGAGACATTTTAAGCGATGGGAAGACGATTTTAAGAAAGGGAATGGTTTCGGCTAGTTATGAACAGGGTCATGTGGAGAGCCTTGAAGGAGGCCTTGTTCGAAACACAAGCTGGATTGAGGGAGGAGCCGAGAAAGGAGAATCAATTTAAAATTAAGTTAATAAAAATTGTAAACAGATTATATCTAAACCAGCAATAAAGGCTTATTTTTTATATTATTTTATATGTTGGTCAAACTATGGAGCTTGCAGCTGTCATAATTGGTTGCTGTTAGCTACTTTGAACGAAATAACGACAGTTAATCAAATCACTTGACTTGTTCGAACTTTTTTATGTGGGAGCTGGCATAAACGGCTATGAATAAATGATTAAATCAAGTTGGGAAGTATTATTTGAATGTAATCTAATACATAAAGCACATATTAAGTCACTTTTTATTGATAATCATAATTTTCACATTGTGACTTAACCTCAAAATATCTCGGCAACGTAACACTTTAGGGCACCATGTTTCGAACATTTTTTTGTTTGTTAAAGTGTCCTCTACCCATACATGAGTGTTAGATCGTGCGCTGCAACTTTGAAAAAAAAAACAAAATGGCGGCGGGGAATCTATGCCACAATGGTTCTATGCCCTTTAACAACCGGTTAATTGCAATAAACTTGCAGAAGCCGGGAATCAAAGAGCCTCGATTTTTAAAGAACGCTCGTATTCGCATCGAAGTTGAAACTGTCAAAAACATCGAAACAACCGTACATTTTAACAAATTTTGACATTGATTATATTGCTGACATGATTTTGCGACTTACATTCAAACGCTTTTTAAGTAGGTACGATAATTGGACTTCTGATGGACAATTTTAATGTCAACCTTTATTAATAACAAACTTTACAGACGCTAGATGCTTGTTGTTTTAAAAGCCAGCTGAAATTAATAAGCCAACGAACAGACATTAATATCAAACGCCACAGATGCACGCAAACTTTGCGTTGCGCTAATTTGTTCACACGTCAAGCGCAATACGTCCAAAAGTTTGTTTAATTAGGCCCCGACAGACGAGGCGCTGTCATCAGCAAACCACTCGTTATCCACACACCTCGGCTATGTAAAGCTTTACATACACTAGTCAACACACCTAGCGGCACTCGCAACTTAGTCGGATATAATCATTTGTGCAAAAACGGCGCGGAGTTTAGAGAAAGAAAAAAAAGTCTTTTCGTTCTTTTATTCATGTAAGTCGAAGTCAAAGCATTTATTTCAAATAAACCATTATCGGGTACTTTTGAATTGTTAAAATCAGTCCGTCAAAAACATGAAGATATTTGAACGTTCCAAAGCGTAAATTTCTATGGAGAAGACGTGTAAGAAACTCCACGGACACTCTTTTAAATCATTTTATGTTTACGAAAATCCTGGTTACATTAACCTTGTTGCTTCTATATATGAGAACAATGTAAAGAAAGAAAAAACAATTTATAATTAAAATGACCCAGTGGCAACTAAGGGATGACTAGTCTCCACTGACGGCGCCCGTTCACGAACATAACGCGTGCATCATCATAAGTATTCACAATATATTATTATTATAAACTGGTAACCTAAAGTAAATACTCCTGTAAATCATCCTCTCTCTTACTTTTGCTATGCCCGACAGGGTCCACAATGATCATATTTTCGTAAAACCTACCACTTAGGGGAATTTATTGCTTTCGCATGGGAACATGTGCAAGCAATAAATATATTGAGTATTGAGTACTAAAAAACAACTAGACTCATAAATACGCGAAAGATACGAACGCTTATCAAAATAAAATAAATCGTTGTGTATCACAAAATTCATCCACATCGCTGTCAATGGAAAAGTGCCCAGAAGCCTTGCAGGTTTAGCATTGCCGCCGTTAAATGCATCACTTATGAAAACGGCTATAGCTCAACATAATGCTTGGACACGTGCTCGAAACATAGCCACGGCGCTGGTTTTTAGAGACAGCCGATTTTGACCGAAGGCCAGGCCCGGATCTAGGGAGGGCAAACCGGGGCCCGTGGCCCGGGCGGCCAGTTTAAGGGGCGCCAAATTCAAATGTTTGAAAAAAAAATACTTATTCGATGTGGGGTACTAAAACTTTATACTATTCTTACTTTGATCTTCAATAACTTCAGCACCAATGGTTTCCCATGTATAGTCTGATGTCAGTGATGGGTACAATGGGTCTTCGTTATCGTTAAGGTCTTTTACTTCTAATACATAATAAAATTAATCACAAACGTGGAAGAGTGGGGGGCGCCACCGTTAAGTTTCTGCCTCGGTTCGGAAAAATCGTAGATCCGGGGCTGCCGAAGGCTAAAGCCAAGTGACAACTGGCCAAAAAAACGCGCGGCTGCGATGTTGACACAATCGGTGGAAGTACGTGCGAAAAATACGGTTGCATTTATCCGCTCAGATTTATCCCTAGCGTTCAATTGAAGCGCCAAATCAACGAGAGATTAGACGAATAGCCTGCGAGTTTAAATCTCATTCTGTTTATCTGCTGTGACGTCTCTAGTGCTAATGGAAAACTGTTCAGGTTGGTTCAGGGATTACTGATAAAGTCCACACAGTCCGTACAGGGAAACTTGATTAAGGTTTTTGTTTAAATTAATTTCTAGGAGCTTTTTGCCCCGTTACAATGCTACTTATTCAAATGCTAAAATTGTAGTGAACGTTGTACTGAACAATTTAAAATTATGATCTCCTACACACAACCGCTAAAGACTAAACATAAAATCAGAACATACAAACAACATACATTTTCACTCTCATAATCCTTACTCACACTACATCTCCAATTTGCGAAAATTAAATATATGACACGCTCGTGGAACATAAAATTAATAACAGCGGCGTGAGTATCAAAGGGTTAAGTAGCTGTTAGTAACCACCCACTTGGCGAGACTTGACGCGAGGTGACGTCATCAGCACATTCTTCCATTTGACGGATCTCGCGCCAAATTAACGTACACCACAATTCGGATACACGCGCCTACTCGACTGAAAAGCTTGTGGTTTCAATTAGATCCGTATTTGTTGAAGAACAATGAGATTTTCAAACTGTCTTCAACATACAAATGTGTGTCTACGACGCCTTTGTCTATTAACTCAAGTATCAAGATGACTGATAAACATGAAAATATAGCCGCTTCTTTAGTCCTATTAAAACCACACTCAAATATCCTGATCATCAAAACAAAACAAAAGCCATCAATCCTTTATCCCAACGCGAGTACAGCGAAACAAACAAAGTTATTTAACCCATTAGCATTGCTTTTAACCAATTTTCCACGAGATACGCAACAAAAGGGTGTTTCTCTATCAATTTATTACGCAGTCGCTCTCCATCGAGATAAGCCGTGGGTAATATTGACGTCGGCGGTGGACAACGTCAACTTGAATAAAGCGATCGGAAATTCCAATAATCAATCTGGATTCCAATCCTATAATCCGAAGCCATCACCAAAATAGATGCAATTTGTACTACGATTGAAGGAGTTTGATACTTTATTGTTGAATTCAATTTTCCACTTCTTTAGATCTGACGTTAAAAATTAAATCCTTGTTTTTAGTGATGTGATTTTCCACTATGCTATTTTGCGCCACAAGTGGAATAAAAATGTGAAATGTGATTAACTCTCATAGTTACGACTAAGTGTCAATCAGGACTAGAACATGTCTTACCAAAAACCGGCCAAGTGCAAGTAGGACTCTCACGCAAAGCATTCCATTTTTTTTTAGCAAGTTTTTAATAACCAAAGCCTTGTTATAGGTGTACCTGTAATCCTGCCAGGGTTGCGGAATCTGTTCGAAAGAGTCACCGCGACCCTGGAACGCAAAGGGCTTCAGAAGAAACACGGATGGGTTTTAGTCAGTAAGAGTCTGACACGCCCTTCCGCTCCACCCAGAGCGGAAGAAGTCATTTGATGATTTCCCATCCTTAACAAAAAAAAAAAAAGTGTACCTGTAATTTACAAGTGAAGAACTCTGTGTTTTATTTTTTAAAGTTTTAGGTTTTGCGAATGATCATTTTCCATCTATTTTGACAAATTACTTTAAATCTATTTATTTTTTTAAATTGGCTAAACTAATAATACTGTCTCACTGCTAGGAAAAGGCCCCCCAGAGCCTTTCACTGTTCCTATTGTTTTGCCATCTCCGACCAATCCTTCACGAACGCATATTAGAAATATAAAGAAAAACATTAAGACCCTCACAACAAACCTTTTCATTTGAAATATACGTAATGCGTATATTTGTGTACGGCATGGTTTTTATTTTATTTTTTTGAAAATGGCCCCATATTAATATTTAAATATTATTTACGTCCCGTATCCGTGTTGGTCGGTAGGTCATAGAAGTTCAGAAGTGTAGATAAGTATCATATTTGAACCAAATCGGTCCTGTAGATTCAAAGCAAATTGTCTGTGACACACGAGTGATCCTTTAAGGGTACCGTTTTTTCATTTGGACTTATGGTCCCCTTAAAAGGAAAATTTTGGACTGAATCATATTCAAAGAAAAAATAGCACAAGTATCAAAACTCGTCAAGCCTCGTAAAAGGCTTTACAGGAACGTGTAGTAGGAGCGACCGAGGGTTGCACGCAAATGAAATGTCCGAACGAGTCATTGAATCAATACCAGCCAGCACTGCAAGAGCTCTCTCATATTACTGTACTCTCGTTTATTAAGAACTGACCTCGATTTAAATATTACTTGAAAACTGGCGAACCGATATATTGAGTCAGTTAGTCGCAGAATACTCTTTGACAAAACAAGCGTGTCGGTGAGTGTCACCGTTTACTCAAAGAATTAACAGCACGTCGTGACAACTCTGATAATGACAATGACAGCTGGGACTTGATTTTGACGCGATTCCGTACTCTATGGTACTGACCATAGACCACGAGACACACTGGCAGAGCTCAGTATTATCACTGTACTCGCGTTTATTGCCTGACCTCAATTTAAATATTACTTGATAACTGGCCAAGCGAAGCATTGAACCAATACCTATCAGAGACCGGAAATTACCGCGAAAGCTCAGTCATATTACTGTATCCTCTTTTAATATAATTGCCCTCGATGAAGCATGGCACTACCAATCAGAGATCACGAGAATTACGGCGAGAAGTCATTAGGTAATGTTACTTTATTCGCGTCGATAATGTTGTTAATTAAACAGGAAAATCATAATCGAGACCTCATAATTAATGTCTAGATATTATCATCAGTCTCTAAGGCTAAATTTGCAGCCCAGGCAGCAATATTATTCCGGATATAATAATAATAATATATCTTGGGACAACTCACACACGGTCATCCGATCCCAAACTAGGCAGAGCCTGTGCTATGGCAACCAGACAACTGATAAACATACTTATATATTTCTAAATACATACATATTATAGACACATTACACCCAGACACAGAACAAAGGATCATGCTCATCACACAAACATTTGTCCTGGGTAGGAATCGAACCCACGACCTCCGGTTTAGCAGTCAGGGTCACTAACCAATCGACACATCTTTTTTCACGCAATCCACAGATCGATTCACGTAGACTTCCACTTTTGTCACCATTCATTTTAGTACTCAAAACTTTTCACTAATTTGAAGCAGCAATAGTAGTGGATATACCACCGGAAAATTGCAAACGCCGTAAAATTGTAAAAACAAAAACACGGATATATTGGAAACTATTGAATTTGGATGGGATTTATTGTATACACGATTTTTTCATAACAAATCGAGAAGTTATAATTATCTAATCAAGATTTATTACAATCTTAAAGAGTCTGCAATTTTCCGGTGACAGATATAAATTATATAAAATAACATAATATTTGTGAGATTTCAGAAAAAAAATTGATCAATTTCTTACCAAGAAGATTAAGTTAGTTGAAGACGAATATTCGGTGACAGATATAAATTATATAAAATACCAAAATATTTGTGAGATTTCAGAAAAAAAATTGATCAATTTCTTACCAAGAAGATTAAGTTAGTTGAAGACGAATATTAAGTAAATGGATTTCAACGAGTAAATTATTGATTCGGAATTACCCAGTCAGAACAGTTCCAAAATAGGTAAGGTGCGGAACTGTGTCATAAGCCTGAAATGTGATATTATTAAGTGAACAATATCGCAGTGAAGTGTACCTATGAGGACTTGTCTGCTTTCATGATCTACCTAGCCTTTTCCCAACTATATATTCAGATAGTACAATACCTAATAATTTACGTGGAGTGACCTGACATCCACCACCCAGTAGTACTGAGCAACATGGTACTTCTTGATTTGGCTAAAAAAAAACTTGTATATTATTATTTAACTTGTAAATGCAATGCTTGTATCTGATCTAGTAATAGTGAATTTCCCCAAATTAGTTTCAAACCAACTAGAAAGATTTTTTTCAGTGAAATGTTCTTCGCAGTACGTGCGGGTTGGTCAGGCCGTTTTGAAATTGAGATGTGGCCCAATTCCTCTGTGCTGACAGACACCAGCCGATGCCGGCACTAATTTAATTCGGTTTGGGTCACTTACTATTAGAGCTGTACCTCCCAAACCAACATGGCGGAATAATTCCGTTTGTGCCATTGTTTTCATCAACCTGTTTGTTTTACGAAACGAGGCCTAATTTGTTTAAGTTATTTGAATAGTTTGGCATGACCCCTTTGAGTCTACAACTCTTATTTAATTATTAGTGTCCATCATTTGAGGGTGAATGCGAAATGATCCTTAATTTTATATTGTATACAATTAAGCAACATTTCGCATTCACCTTCAAATTATGAAGTATTCTATAAAAAAAACAAGTCGATGACTAACAGGTATGCTTAGTCGCCTTATAAATCTGAAGTATGAGAAATAAATACTTACATAGAAAAACGAAATAAAATATGCAGGGTAACTTGAAGCTTTTGCTTATCTATTTAAAAAAACCCACACATCAAAATGTAGAAATGCTATTAAATACACTAATTTATTTTATTTTAAAGTAGGTAAAAGCTTCAAGGTACCTACTCAGCACATTTTATTTCGTTTTCCTATGTAAGTATTTAACAATTTATACAATATCCCCTTGTTACTTAAAACTCACAACTATTAAACCAACAACCCAAACCAAACAAAATAATCCATAACAAAACATGTCATCAAAGTTTGACACAACATTTTAATTTGGTAATCCTCCAAATTAAAGTGCAAAGGACTGGGATTAAAGTGTTGGAAACAAGTCTGAACGTAAACAAATGTCTATGGAATATTCATAGAGGTAAACGAGGCGGCCGAATTGTGTTTAATTTTATTTTAATGGGCCTGTGGTTACTGGCTGGCGAGGTTACTGAATAGATGCCGTTGCCTTTAAGAAAAAAAAAGGTAAAGTTTAAAATTAGTTTTGTGCCCGAATGCAGTGTAAATCGTTGGTGTAAATAATGTGAAATGCAGCTTGCTTGAGAGGAATCAACTGACTATGTAGGTATATTTAATGTTATTAATCAACTGTCTCCAGATTTCTGTATCTCTCTTTCTAAGTCAATATGTACATGCATTCAATTCCCTTACAATTGATTACGGGCTTCGTTGGCTATATTTTCGTAGTACATGACTGATATGTACTATCGTAACTTATTAACGTTATTCTCAGATTCAAACTGTCAAAAATAGCTCTACTTTCCCTACTTATTGACAAGTTTTTGATATTGATTGTCGCTGAGATAATAACGCGACTTGAATTTGAACGTTTTTAAGAATATAATAGAATACATAATAAAATGTATTAGCAATTGATTGATTGATTGATTGATTAGTATAAAAACATGGTATAAAAGATGGTACCGAAATTAAATACATGTTTTTGTTGAACATTATAAGCAAGCAAATTAAGTGGCCTTCAGAACAATTGACTTCAAATCATAGACATTACTGCTCTATGGACCTTGCAATCAAAACCCTACCTATGCACATACGAAGAAAGCTTTTACGTTAATTGCGCGTCCCATAACACCTCCCAACGCTGCCAAGACAGCACACTGAGACCACAAATCGCTTAACCAAGACAAAAGATCGCAGCAACATGCCCCAGAGCAAAATAACAATAATTTGCACTCAAACCCAGTTCCATGAATTTTTACAACAAATCATGATAAAATAAACCTCAGGAACGGGCCTATAATTTTTATTAATCCTAATTATGTGCCATTCCCCGCCACGGGCTCTCTACCGGTCCCGAATTATTTAAATTAACCCGCTTTCAGGACCTCAAAGCCTTTCCTTTTCCGTTTAAGTAGGCTGAGCTGTAAAAGCCGTGTTCCGGATTTGTTCCGTTGTTACCTATATGACTGTTTTAATGTGGTCTTTTGTGTCGACAATGTGAGCAAAGAATGGGTATGTGTATAGTATGTACATGTGGCTAAAGAGATTGGTATACATGACAGAAAATAATTTTCGTTTATGTTACGGGTCACAGACATGTCATTTTATAAATCTGCACCATCAGGCATTAAGTTTGATGCTTTTGAGAGAAGATGTTCCCTTGTGTTGCATGAAGATGTAATAAGAAGACAAACCTAGTTTAAAAAACATAATTACATAATATACAGTCAGAAAAGCTATACCACTCTAGGCAAATGCACAAAATGGGTTAAAAAAAAACAGCCGTAAATAACTATCAACCTGCACACTTATCTCTTTAACCAACTGTATTTGTGGGTATTTTGAGCTACGGGGGAGTACTAAGTCGCTTTGTACTGTAAGCCGCCTTTCACCTTGAGATTTATCCACATTACTTTGACAAACGGACCGTAACTACATGTAGCAAACATCATATAGAAGGCTTATGACCAGCGATCGGAATAGGTAGACTATATTTACCTAATGTTGGTGGAAGTAAGTAATACCTCCAGTAAAATCCCGAAATCTCTCTCTGCTTAATGACTAAAGATCGGATATTCGGATCTATTTTCTATTTGCTTAGGCAAATAGAAAATAGATCCGAATATCCGATCTTTAGAGACTTTAGAGACTATTTTGAAAAGCACCTTTTTGTCGAAAAAATCTCGCGATTCCGGGATCATCAAATTTCAGTGTATAGATAGGTACTCCGTAACATGTAATACGCCCGATTAGACACAAATGATAATTGCCTTGTTACAATGTAATATGGTTGCTTTTTCCTAAATTTTTGACAGAAAAAGGTATGAAAACATGTCTTAAATTGCAGGGCCTGACTTAAAATAGCGGTTTTGTCGGGGAATCGTATTTAGCATGATAATCTTATTAAGCGGGTTCACCTGTATTTTTTGAACTCATATATATTCAAAGAAGCCGCCTCCATAATATGTTGACCAAAAATTAACTTTAGGTAAACATGCATCATGATCCGATCGCTACTAATGACAGAACGTTTCAAGAGTCAACTGTCATTGTCAAGAGTCAATTGTCAATTTACGTTCATTCCTAAATTTACGTAATTTACATACACATAAACTAGCCAGGTTAAAATGACTTTTCAATTAATCCGTTATGAAAAAAGAGATAATACTGTTCGTCATGTATAGCTCCGTCTCTCTCTGAATCATGAAAGCATGTCATACTAAAGGGACAGATAACGCAAAGCAGTTAAAGCAAAACATAACCCTCCTTCTGGCGCAGTCGGGTAAAAATGGTATACTACTTAGAACTCAACAAAATACATAATCAATTGATATATCTGTCACCGGAAAATTTAAAACGTCGTAAGATTGTAAAGGCGAACGGCAGAATTCGTACAACATACTTTTTTTGTAGTTCTGTGATAGAATTTGTACCAACCATTCATTTTCATGTAACATTAGTATTTTTAGAAGTCCGGATTAATTAATTATAGCAATTAAAAGATTTAAGTAATATTTAAAAACAGAAATAACAGTAAATATAATTAACCAATTATACATTATACCTTACAATAAATAATTATTGCATACAATCTTAATAATTAACCATTTAATTATAGGAATTATTTTCGCCATCAATGTTTTTTTTTGTATTGGCAATTATTTTATTGACAGGTTAGGAAAATCTTTCCGAGTCTCTGTTCAGTTCTTTGCTGTTGTTTTGGATTGTGGTTTGTAAATGCATCTGAGCAATTAAGCAAATTATCTGGTAATTTTTACGTTGAGTTGAGCTACCTACCCCTTTCTTAGATGAAATAAAATTAAGAATCGATTAAGTAATTATAAGAACAATTAAATAAAATATGTAAGTTCCTACAAAAACAAAGTTGTTTTATTTACCCACACTCAAAACTCCATCAGCACTTCATCATCATCATCAAACTATTGCAGACCGCTGCTGGACGTAGGTCTCTCCTTAAGCACCCTACTGATTAGTTACAATTCTCATGTCAATTTGCCAACTTAATGATAAGCAAAACACTACAAAGATAGCACCAGCTATCTAGAACATATCCTTTTTCACCAAAACAATGTTATGTGCCTACACGTAATAATATTTATTGGGACATAACCTCAAAAATAAAACTGGTTATAACTTTTAGGTCCCAACTTCTAAAAATCTAAGGCTTGCCTATCGTATTGACTACCAATAAAAAACAAAAAATATCCCAAAACACGATATTTTATTAGGTGTACGAAACTCCCATACAACCCTGCCGTTCGCCTTTCGCGTGAAATTGTAAACCATTTTTTCTTAATAAGACATATTGGAAACTATTGAATTTGGATGGGATTTACTGTATACAAAACGATTTTTTCGAAATATATCGAGAAATTTTAATCTAATAAAGATTTATTTCAATCTTACGGAGTCTGCAATTTTCCGGTGACATATCCATATTATATAATTATACTCTGTTGCCTAAGTTCACCACATTGACCTTTAATTTTGGCCATTTCTAAAGCTATCCGAAACCACCAGCAAAGCTTGTAAGTACCGTAATATGAAATATGTTACGCCCTAAACCCGAATTACGTTGTGGTTCTGTACAAATTAGCCTAAACTCAAAGCTAATTCCAATCTAATTGGCTAAACCTCCGTAGTTAATCTTGTTTTAACTGGCTATGCCTCTGAACACTTGCTGAGAACTGGAATACAATTTATTTGGGAGATTTGGCTTAAAAGCCTTTGAATTAAATATATCCCCCAAAAAACAAAAATGTGAAAAAAGGCCAAGTTCCTATCCCCAAAAATTCGGCCTATAAAAGTAGTGATATCAATAAATAATAGGCCAAACATTTCAGAACTGCAAAAAAGTCCATGACACATGTATTTTGAGAATACCAGTGCACAGAGCTTCATCTTTTTGACTGTATAAAAATAATGAAACACTCGAAACATCGTTTTCTGAAAAATATGACCCTATTTGATAATAGGGTTATATTTTAAGAAAACGATGTTTCGAGAAACATCGAACGAGAAAGAAAACAATTGACTCGGCAAGTTTTTTTCATTGTTAAATTGATTGTAAAATCAGGTCAAGCAGTATCTTCACACCAAATTTTAAGTTTCTAGCATGACTGGAAGTGTCCCATAATGTTGATGAGTCAGTGAATCAGTAGGAAAATCTTTACTATTTGATCCCCTCCATCTCCTCCACGGTTTAATTTAAATGTATTGAAACTATCCAGTAATCTTCAACTAGGATATAGACGATAATAAATGGTCCAAGTTTCATTAAGTTGTGATTATTACAAGCAAAGTTATGAGAGAGGATAAACAGCTCGAAATGATTATTGTAATATAGTATACACACTGCGAGCGTTAGGCCGGGACTTGGCCAGGCGCACTACCGTGCGCCTAGATTCAAAGCAGAAACCATCTTTGTGAGCAAAATCCTTTTTTTACGTTTTTGCCTATTTAGGTCAATCCCACAAAACTTACAGCAAATTGTAGAAACTGGATTTCTTACCGACATCAATAAGGATTTATGTAGGTTTCATATTTAACTTAGTAAAAAATCCCAATAGTATGTCGGCTCGGCTGTAATGATAAAGTGTAAGCTTTTTAAGGTTAATTTGTATAATTGGCTGACTCAAAATAATTTCTATTGTATTAAGCAATATCTGGAAAATAGACTATAGTTTTCATTTCTGTAATGTTTGTTGTCTAATATAACTTTCGTTCAGGTACCTATAAGTTTGCATGCTTTAATTCTAAGCAAAACATGTTGGACCATATACTTATTTTAACAACTTTATATACCGTGTTTTTCGCAAATAAATATATTATTATTATTATTAAAGGTGTACCTGTATATACCTTTTAAAATGTATATACCTTTGATGCAATTGATCACACTTTATCATTACAGCCGAGGCGCTGTTATGGAGCCGAAAAAATGGAATGAAAAATGCATTGTGCAGTGTATCAAGCAACGTTTTTTCAAACAAATTGGATAGTTGAGGGCAGACAAAAGCAGTCAAGGTTGGTTCCAGTTTTTGTTTGGTTCAAGTGTGTTGTAAAAAATTCTACCGAGAGATTTCTAGAACTTCCGTAACAATTTTAAAGTTTATAATGCTGTCGGAACCGTACCTAGCCAGACTACCGACCAAACATAGAAAGGCTATTTCCTGTCCAGAAGTAATTTCCCAATATTCTTTTAAAACGCAAGAGACGAGAAAATAAGGAAAAACCATTTTCATTCTCTTGGAATAGGTAGGTTATAGCTTGGGGTGCGTGCAGAAAACCTCCTCGTGTGCCTGACGGCTGCTGGTTCCTTACGAATGCGTTCGGGGGAAAGAGCAGTTGTCGGGCCGGTGCACCTTGGGCACGGCCAATAGTCTCTCCATGTCGGAGGGACTATTGTCTGTGGCGGATTTCTGCGGGGGAGGGGGAGCTTATAGCTCCACGACGGTTCCTCCACGTGTCCCTCTGATTATCAGAGGGCACTGTGGAGGAACGTCTGAGTTGGGGTCGCTCCTGTCCGATCGACAGTCGTCGATTGGCGAAGGATGCGACCAATGCCGCTGCGGTGCAGGCGCACCAAAGCGGCAGTTGCTCTCTCTTCACGGAGCAATCCTGAAGAGAGAGTTCCCGACGGGTCCGCTGAGTCGGGTTGTCCGGACAGCGGACGGAGGCATGTCTAATGCCGCCGTCGGGGGCTCGGCTTAACCGCCCGGCCCAGAGGAAGGATACCTCTAAGATAAAAAACCCCCAATCCTAAGCTCTGAAGCGCGGTGAGAGGATGCATGGCTGGAGGGAGTCCAGTCGTTAGCGCTTCCCCTGCAGAGCACCTGCCGCACTCTGCAGTATATAGGCTTACCGGGTATCTAGGCTCTGCCCGGTGGAAATGTAGTACCTATATCTACTCGTGGGATTTATATGGATACCCATAAAACCAAAAAGAAAAAGGACGGGCCAGTTATGGCGGAGGTTGATGAGTCGTCTGCCGGAAGCGGCAGCGACTTTCAAGGAGGCTCGCGCGCTCCCTCAAAATTTTGGGGGAAGCGGTCGCGCGGGGAGGGATTAAATCCCTCCTCTAGTGAGGAGGAGCTGTCGGCCGCAAAAGTGCCGACATCTCGGAGAGGTGGTCGCGCAGTGGTGCCACAGCGCGACCAAAGGGGTCGGTTCTTGCGGCCCGCTACGCCGAACCCGGCGGCAGCGGTTGGCATGGATCGGCCCGAAGAGATGGAGAGCGACGAGCTCCTGAGCGGAGATTCCGCTGCGTCCCGCTGTTGCTAGACAGCAACAAAGCGGAGATTAACGCCGCAAAGCGGGCGCAGCGGAAGGCGGTCGCGGCCGACGAGGTCGGCGAGCTGGCTCGGCAGGCTCGAGAGCGGCGGGCCGCTCAGGCGGCCTCCATGGAGGGCGTAACGGCGGCGGCACTCGGCCGCCAAGTTTTGGACGGCGTGGACGTTGTCCTGAAAGTTGCCACGAAGTCGGGCAGCTTGAAGGGCACGTTCACGCGCGCCCTAAAAGAGGCGGCTGATGGAATCAGGGAGGTGGTTGGGGTCCTCCTTGAAAGAACCAGCTCTGAGGAGACGGCGAAGCTGTGGGAGGAGAACAGCCGTCTCCGAGCAGAGATGGAGGACCTCAAGAGGGAGGTTGCCGCACAGAGGGGGTCCGCCCCTTCAAAGAAGCGTGTGGCTCCAGCAGTTGCCGCCTCTCCGGTGGTTGCGTCCCCGCCGTCGGCCCCTGCCCCTACAATTGCGCCCGATGCGGACATCGAACAGATCGTCCGCATCTGCATGCAACAGTGTGGGGGCATGATGAATGCCCGCCTGGAGGCCTTGGAGTGCAGGCTCCTCCCGGCCCAGAACCTCCGGCCGCCGCTAGCGGCGGACAAACGGAGGATGGAGGAGGCCGCAAGGCCAGGGCCGTCGGCCGTGGCGGCTGGAAAGGGGGGTAAAAAGCCCGCGGAGGGGCCCAAGAAGCCCGCGGAGGGTGCGTCAGCACCCCCCTCCAGCTCAACTGCGACCCCGGCGACCGCGTCCGACCCAACAGAGGCTTGGACAACGGTCGTCAAAAGGGGTCGCAAGAAGAAGGCGGCGCCGCCGGCAAAACCTCAGCCCAAGCCTGCGCCGAAGAAAAAGAGGAGGTCCCGAAAGGGAAAGGCCCCACGCTCTGCGGCTGTGGTACTCACACTGCAGCCCGCAGCTATCGAGAGGGGCCTTACCTATAAAGAGGTCCTCGCGCAGGCGAAGGCCAAGGTCGCTTTCCCCGACCTTGGCACACCGACCGGCTTCAGGATGAAGTCGGCGGTTACGGGGGCGCGGCTGTTCGAGGTGTCGGGACCCTCGGGCAGCGAGAAGGCGGACATCCTGGCCGCCAAATTGAGGGAGGTCCTCAAAGAAGAGGACGTCCGAGTGTCCAGGCCAGTGAAGACCGCAGATTTGCGCGTCGAGGGCCTGGACGACTCGACGACCCCGGAGGAGGTCGTGGCGGCCGTCGCTCGAAGCGGTGGATGTCCGCCGGGCGACGTGCGGGCGGGCGAGATCCGCGCCGACGCTGCCGGGCTCGGCGCCATTACGGTGAAGTGCCCGGTAGCGGCGGCGAACAGGATCGCCGTCAGTGGCCGGCTTTTGGTAGGGTGGGTTGCAGCACGCGTCAAGCTGCTGCAACCCAGGGCTATGCGGTGCTACCGCTGCCTCGACGTTGGGCACGTCAGGGCACGGTGCGCCGCCGCAACTGACCGCAGCGAGCAATGTTATCGCTGCGGTAAGCCCGGCCACAAAGCGGCAGCATGCTCCGCGGTGCCAAACTGCAGCCTCTGTACGGATGCAGGGAGGCCCGCGGGGCACGTCGTCGGAAGAAAGGCCTGCCCGCCCGCCCCAAAGAAGGGCAGTAAGAAGGGGACAACCAAGGCTGTAGGGGGCTCTTTACACCCCCCACAGCCTGGTTGCTCTTCGGCCGACTCCCGGCCTAAGAATGGTGCCGAGGAAATGGATTGTGTATAATGGCACAATACCATTTCCTCCAGGGCAATATCAACCACTCTGCCAGGGCTCAGGATCTCTTACTCCAGAGCATGGCAGAGTGGTCGATCCATGTGGCTGTGGTCGCCGAGCCGTATTACGTCCCCCCCCGAGATGATTGGGTGGGTGACCTGGACGGCTCGGTGGCCATCATCGGCGGGGCTCTTGTCGACCCGTCCCGAGGTCACGGCTGGGTGGCCGCCCTGGCGGACGGCGTTGGCATTGTTGGGGCGTATTTCTCGCCCAACAAGAGCCTCGCCGACTTCGAGAGCTTCCTTGTCGAGTTGGGTGCCGTCGTGAACCGGTACCACCCTCGCCCGGTGCTGCTGCTCGGGGATCTCAACGCCAAGTCTGCGGCGTGGGGATCCCCGGTCACCGATGCCAAGGGCGAGGCGTTGGAGGAGTGGGCGGTCACGACCGGCTTGACCGTCCTGAATCTGGGCTCGGTCTACACGTGCGTGCGACAGCGGGGTGGTTCTATAGTGGACGTTTCGTTCGCTAGCCCCTCTGTCGCAAGCCGTGTCCGCGATTGGCGTGTCGCCGTGGAGGTGGAGACGTTATCGGATCATCGATATATCCGTTTCGACGTCTCCCCCCAGACCGCGGGCGGCCGCAATCCAACGGCCCCGCGAACGGACGGTCCGCGTTGGGCGCGCAAGCGCCTCGACAGGGAGCTACTCGAGGAGGCCGCTATTGTGCAGGCCTGGATCCGGGAGTCGGCAACGACCGGACCCGTCGACGTCGAAGAGGAAGCGCAGTGGTTTCACGGGGCGATGACGCAAATTTGCGACGCGTCAATGCCCCGGGTCCACACACAACCCAGAAGGCGCCAGGTGTACTGGTGGTCCGCCGAGATGGCGCAGTTGCGCGACTCGTGCGTGGAGGTCAGGCGCCAGTACACCCGATACCGGAGAAGACGTCGTCGGGTCCCTGACGAAGAAGCCGCGCGGTATGAGGTGTATCGCGCGGCTAAGAAGGCTCTGTGGCTGGCCATCGGCGAGGCGAAGACGCGAGCCAGGTAGGAGATGTTGGAGACTCTGAACGGGGATCCGTGGGGGCGTCCTTATCGCTCGGTCCGAGGGAAACTCGGACCATGGGCGCCCCCGCTTACGGAGAGTCTCCAACCCGAGCTGCTGGAGGACGTGGTCGCAGCCCTCTTCCCGGCACGAGCGGAGCACGCTCCGCCGCCGATGGCTCTGCCCACAGCCGCAGAGCCCGAGGAGGGTGCCAGCGTCCCAGAGGTGACACAACCAGAGTTGAGGGCGGCCGTGACACGGCTCCGGGCGAAGAACACTGCCCCGGGGCCCGACGGGATTCACGGCTGCGCGTGAAGGAGCTGGAGCCCCGACTGAGAGGACTCTACTCGGCGTGCCTGGAGCAGGGCCAGTTTCCCGCTCAGTGGAAATCTGGTCGTCTGGTCCTGCTCAGGAAAGCGGGGCGCCCTGCGGACTCGCCGTCCGCGTACCGGCCCATAGTGCTGCTCGACGAGGTGGGAAAGCTGTTTGAGCGGATAGTCTCAGCCCGCCTCGTCAGCCACTTGTGCGGAGAGGGGCCGGACCTGGCCGAATGCCAGTACGGCTTTCGGCAAGGGCGCTCCACTGTCACGGCGATATCGCGAGTGAGAGTCCTGGCGGAGGAAGCAGTGTCGCGGGGCGGTGTGTTGTTGGCGGTGTCCTTGGACATCTCCAACGCCTTCAACACCCTGCCCTGGAGTTGTATTCGGGAGGCACTGCGTTATCATCGAGTGCCTCCCTACCTCCGTCGTGTCGTCGGGGCTTATTTGGCGGAAAGGTGTGTCACCTATCTGGGACGTGATGGCAGATACCAGCGCCCCATGTCGTGCGGTGTTCCGCAGGGTTCGGTCTTGGGTCCGCTCCTGTGGAACATCGGGTACGACTGGGTGCTGAGGGGCGAGCTCCGGCCGGGAGTGCAGCTGGTGTGTTACGCTGACGACACACTGGTCACTGCCCGGGGGAGCTCGCACAGGGAGGCAGCGTTGCTGGCGACGGCTGCGGTCTCACAGGTGGTGAGCCGCATACGGCGCCTCGGCCTGGAGGTGGCCCTCAACAAGTCGGAGGCCATTGTTTTTCATGGCCCCCGGCGAGCGCCGCCGCCGGGATCGCACATCGTGGTCGGGGGGGCCCGTATCGCTGTCGAGTCCACCATGAAGTACCTGGGATTGGTGCTCGACAGCCGGTGGGATTTCGGCCCCCACTTCCGGCGGCTGGCGCCCAAGTTGTTGGGCGCGGCGGGGGCGCTGTCAACGCTGCTTCCCAATCTGGGGGACCCGAGCACCGCCTGTAGGCGGTTGTACGTGGGGATCGTGCGATCGATGGCCCTTTATGGGGCCCCGATCTGGGCGGCTGACCTGACGGCCAGCACCATCACTGTTCTGCGGAGGCCGCAGAGGGTGATGGCCGTCAGAGTCATCAGGGGATATCGCACGATCTCCTACGAGGCGGCTTGCGCACTGGCCGGATCTCCGCCGTGGGACCTGGAGGCGAAAGTGCTCGCGTCACTGCACCGGTGGCGCGAGGACGCGCGGGCACGCGGCGAGCGACTGACGCAGCAACACTTGGAGCTGCGTCGGTCGCAGCTGCGCGAGGTCCTGGTGGCGGAATGGCGGGACAGGCTTTCGAGCCCTACCGCCGGCCTCATCACCATCGAGGCCATCCGGCCAGTGCTCGACCTGTGGCTCGGGAGAAGGCACGGCTCTCTGACGTTTCGTGCGACGCAGGTCCTCTCGGGGCATGGCTGCTTCGGGAGGTTCTTGTGTCGCATAGGCAGGGAGCCGGACGCTCGATGCCACCACTGCGTCGACTGTCGGGAGGACACGGCGCGGCATACGCTTGCAGAGTGTGCAGCTTGGGAGGAGCCGCGCCGTGCCCTCATCTCTGTTGTAGGCGGTGACCTCTCGCTGCCGGCCGTAGTCCATGCTATGGTCGGCGGTGAGGAGTCCTGGGACGCGGTGGTCTCCTTCTGCGAGACAGTTATCGCGCAGAAGGAGGCTGCGGAAAGGGAGAGGGAGATCACAACCGCTCTCCCTGCCCGCAGCAGGCGCATCGGGCGTCGGAGGAGGGCATACGCTGCCCTCTTCCGGCCCCCCTAACTGGGTCCAGGGGCGGCGGACTTGGGGATGTCCGTCGCCCCCCATTCATCCGGACCCGAGGTGGCGGCGCGTGGTGTTCCCGTGCGCCCCTCTTTGACGTAGCGAGGGGAGTTTAACACCTCACTCCCCTCGCTGACGCGAGGTGGCCCGCAGTGGCGGGCCGGCACCAGCCGGGGATTGCGGAAGTCGCATACGTTCCCGCGATCCCCGGCGTAGGTGGAAGATGGAACACCGGGGTGGTTTTAGTCAGTAAGAGTCTGACAGACCCCTCCACCCGCCCCAGGGTGGAGGATTTCCATGAGGATTTCCCCCCGAGATCAAAAAAAAAAAAAAGGTAGGTTATAGCTTGGAGCATCGAGATATGGAAAAGTATTGGCAAAGTGAGAGATTTTCTTGTTGGCACGTCGCCATTTTTTAACTAGAGATCTTATCCTAAAGATTGGATCGAAAGTATGTCATGGTAACCTGCATAGGTACTTGTTGTTAGAGGAGAAGATTCGAATTATCGGTTACTGCCCACAAGTGTAACCTGGGTCCCTACTATAATTATGACGTCCTAAGCCTATATGATTCCAGTGTGGATGAGCGATGGAGCTTAACAGGACGAACAGCACTATCCCTTTCTTACGGCGGAATTATGAAGGCATTGGCACTTCATAGTACGGCCCCAGAACGGCGGGCGGGAACCTGACCCCAAACGTTCAACATTGATCACCTTTACACTACTGCTCACTGCTTCATGACCTTTCATCATCATCATCATATCAGCCGAAAGACGTCCACTGCTAGACGTAGACCTCCCACAAGAGTTTGTCATAATCGCCACACTTGACAGGCGGGTTGGCGATCGCAATGCACAGAGAATCACCATTCCTGCCCATTCTCTGGTGAGTCCCTTAGTCGCCTCTAACGACACCCACGGGAAGTGATGGGATGGTGCTATTCTTTATTCTTTGTGAATCACTAGATATGACCATATTGACCTCGTAATGATTACACTAATTGAGCTTGTAATAACACTTCCTGGATTACAAAATCTACATCGTATATTGTGATCTGTAGTGTTATTCTGTAACAATCTCTTAGTATTAACTAACTTATAAGGTAAGTGAGCTTGAAGAAAGCTGCCAAACCCTATTAGACGAGATACAGCTTAAGAGCGCTTACTCCTCACGGTGTTTCATACAAACTTTCAAGTCCTTATTCTTGGTATGCATACGCTAGATATCTAGGTCTAAATAGTTAGTTGAAAACATTTTCAAAAAAGAGTTCAGTGCGAAAGATAGAGTGATTTTTCACTTTCTATAGAAAACTTTGAATCGCTCTCCCTCTAATCTGTTTTTCAAAAATTTTCTCAACTAATTATTTAGAACTGGATATCTAGCGTATGTATACCAAGTTTCATTAAAATCAGTTCATTCATTTCCAAGAATAAAGACTTGAAAGTTTGTATGAAACACCGTGAGGAGTAAGCGCTTTTACGCTGTATCGCTAATAGGGATTTAAGCTACTATTAGCATTAACGGGAATGACAGCACACTTCATGCTCACTTCGCCTAACTTTTAACGGTGTTTCTGAGTCGACCGGCTCATCATTTGAAATACGATAAATTTCATCCTAATACGACACTTTAGAATAAATCTGTCTAGTTCGATCCAGCCCGTCCCACACCCCACAGGGGGGGGCACCCCCGCTTAGCGTGTAGGCTTAGTTTGTAAGTTTTTTTTATAAGCCCTGGCTGGAGGCTTTAATATTATATTAAGGCCACCACAGGCAAGCCCGGTTAAGCATTCGACAACCTTATAGGATGAACTGCGAGAAGCCACTGCCAAAAAAAAAGAATAAATCCGAGTCATATCATTAACTAACAGTGTTTGGAATAATCCGGTAACAACAAGTAAGCGACATGCATTCAATAATTCTAAACTACAGTATATTTTTTATCGCAAGCTAAATTACCCATCTACAACATATACAACAGTACGTCTAGACTCATATCCTGTAATGTATTCCGTGCGCTCTCTTTGTAACGAGATTACAGTCGCCGCAGTTGTGCCTGAGTTTCGAGCACACACGCGAGCCCGATAATGTGCCCTCATCGATACTCGAGCACTCCGGCTCCAGCTCGTGCGAGTCGTGTGCTACAAAAAGTAACGCAGAGAGAGACTTTGATACTTACTAGTGTTTGTAGTTCAGGATGAAATGAGTTTTAATTTAGAAGTGAAGAATTTTTTAACGAAACTTTTTATTAATACACTAGCGTTTGACCGTTATCTCACCTGATGGAACTGGAAGCGATGATTTGGTCGGCGGTAGAACACGCTTGTCTAGAAGTAAACTGTTCACTCTTGACTTAAAGACACGTAGTTAGCTATCAGGAAAGAAGGACTGCGGCAGGTAATTCTCAACTCAGCTCCTTAGTTTGCACGATAAAAGTATTCATAAATCTGCTGTAATATTTTTAAATCAAGGCATTCGAAGAAAGGCGACAATGCGACAACGATACGACAAGCGTTTTTTACTCTTTAAGGAAGGTAATGTGTTTATCAGCCTTTATATGTATGGAAGTTTGTTCCTTTGTGGCACTATAGAGACCAAACCCGCAGGTCGATTTTGATGATTCTTACGTTAATTTTAATTAATCCTGCAAGTGTCACTAATGACATGACAGTAATGAAAATTCAAAATGGCGACCACCAGACGCCATGTTGTGAATAATAAAAAATGAAATTGGACGAACTATGTCAAGTGGGATATTTTTTAATAGGTGTAGGAAAATCATCTTTAGATTTTTGTTACGATATTTCGATTCTAATCTATAACGATTTAAAGTTGGTTGGCATCAAATCTGTGATTGAGCTAAAATAAATGCTACCAACAGCATCATACTACTTAAAAAGTGACTTGTTTGGAACTTTTAAGTCGTTTTTCACAGTTGAGCTTCATGTCACAAGTATTTTATAAAAAAAAATCAACAGATATATTACCAGTAGATCAATGTCTATAAGAAACTAGCAGTCCCGCCAGACTTTATCCTACCTGGACGTGGGCTTTTCGTAAGAAAAAACTCTAGAACCCGATTGTGATTCTAAACCGTCCCCACTCAAACATAAAAATGGTAGTAAAAATTTGTCCAGCAGGTTAGGAGCAGTTTAGTTTACATGTACAGAAGAGTTGTTGAGTTGAAAAAAAGGGTTTACCTTGAAAAAAAACGCAGCATGTATTATTAGACCATCGACAGTGTCGCTACTAGAAATCAAATTCTGGGAAGCAATAACACAAGGCAAACTAAAGGAAAGCGCTCATTTTTAAAATTTTTTTTCAAATTCTCTGTATTATTCACTCACCACCTTTCCACGAAACTAAGAGTGCTAAGATAATTATATTCTACACAAGTGTCTCAATATGCGCAAGCTACATGCACCGGTGTACAATCACCATAAGTGTAACGAAAAGTTTTCATGTTAAATCTCACCGTCTTATCCATAACATTATCTTACTTTATGTAATTTAATTACAACAACGCATAATGAGGACCTACAGTACCCTTAGATAACCTGGTAATGACGTGAGTTTAATAAAGTAGGGACCCAGTCTCAAGAAATTATTATTTTGAGGGTGTTTTAGCCCAATACAAAACACTAAAAGCTATTTAATTATAATTTAGGCACAATTTTACACTTAAAATCTCTTTTATTATACCTCTTTTATACTCAGACAAATATTTTACCTTAGGTGAGCATTTATTTGCACCTGCAGTGAACTTCGAAGACAGAATACAAGCGCAAATGAAAATTTGAAAAAGTTTCTGCACCACTGCAGAGATTTTTCTGCAGTTGTCTAAATAGTTATATTGAGCATTGCACAAAATAGCTGTTCTCTAGTTCTTTATTAGCTTTCTAGACGTGAACTTCATTCGAAAAACTGTTAAGACATCCGTCCTATACATTGATAATCACTCTGGCTTTGAAATTACGAGTACCTCACTTATAAACTTTCGTCAAAATGATTTTTGACGAAAAAAAACCATAATTGCCGCGAAGTGAAAAATGATTTTTGACGAAAAAAAACCATAATTGCCGCGTAGCCACCTATCCTATCTACCTATTACGGGTGCGTTTCTTAACGTATAAACTCATTTGGTCTAATTTCATTTTGTGATCGTTCATAAGATATAATCAACGTGAGATATACCAACTGTTGATATAATTTCTTTACATATACATTTATTTCTTCTAAAACTTATTTAGTATAACGTTGTTTGATATAACGTTTATGTAATCGAAAATCATTTGGTCTAACGTTTAATATATATAAAAAAACATTATTATGGTTAACACCCCGACTCATACCCCGACTCATACCCCGACTCATACCCCGACTCATACCCCGACTCATACCCCGACTCATACCCCGACTCATACCCCGACTCATACCCCGACTCATACACCGACTCATACCCCGACTCATACCCCGACTCATACCCCGACTCGGACTAGGTTAGAAGGCTAAGGCCTTAGCCTTCGTGGTTATTTTTTTTTAAAACCACCCAGAAATAGGAGCCCTCCGGGGGCTCCGTCGAACTATCTTAGCGCAGGTGATAATCAGTTACTAGTTATGTTTTTATATCTTTTGAGTGGTATGTCAAACGATTTTATATTTAACGTATGTTATGTCAAACGATTTTATATTTAATGTATGTTATGCTTATAAAATTAGTTATTTTAAAATTATATCAATCGTTTATTATATTAACTAATCGTTATATTAAATAAAATTATAACTTTCGTTGTTATATGTTGTAAATATTAGAGATTTTGTTGTTATATCATCTATTACTTACCCACCTATTACTCGTCCTCTAAGGAAACTACTGCCTTTCCTTTGTTTTTTTTTTGATATTTTATCTTATACCTTACCTGTCTAATCCCACTGCTGAGCAAAGGCCTCACCCATATTCTTCCAGATAATTCTATCTGCTGCCTTCTCCAGCGTTTTTTAGGCCAAGCTCGGTTGCAACGGATAATAAAAAAATAAAAGAAAATCAATCTTGTACCCGAGATTGATTTTCTTTTATTTTTTTATTACACAATTACAGGCCATATTGCCCTGATTACCAGTTACTGAAGAGCAAAACAAATCACACACACACGTGCACCCCTATTACACATACACACCATTAAAAGTGCACACACTTACGCACCCGCGCGCAGGTGCTAGCGTGACCCAGTTCTAATACCAGCAAGTGTAGTGGAAAAAAGTAGCTGTCGATATTAAGTACCGCCTCGTATCGAGCTTTAAGATTTTAAAAGTTTTCAACACGTCATCCGTGTTTGCAGTTTGTAAAGGGGTCGGTAATACGCTGTTGTGCAGTCGAGTGTTCTAAGTGGTTCGTAATACCTTGATTTGCGTATGCTCTAGAATTCATGTTAATACTAGCTTATTCCAGCGACTTCGAAGGTGTTAATAAACGTTTTCAGCAATAATCTATAACCATTCCATCTATCGCTGTACCAAAATTCATCAAAATTGGTTAAGTGATTTAGGCTTGTAAGTGTAACAAATAAACTCACTTTCGCATTTATAATACTAGTAATGATTCCAATTGATAATGATGACAGCCTAGGCTGGAGAAAAATCCTTTTTTTTTTTAATACGGCGTAAGCTTCATCTACAAACTTGATACAGTTCCACATGTCACATCCTGGTGCCGCTTCAAATCAAATAATGTCAATTCGGATGATCGCTTTACCTACTATATGGTAGATATCACCCAAGTTTCACTTCCTATCTAAATCTGAAATTAAACTAACCTCGCTGCCAACCTCAAAAGACGCACAATTGTGAGTAAAATTGTCTCAAAATCAGATATTCCGAAAACGGACCGATTGGATTACAATAATCCAATTCCGGACATAAGAACCGACCCCCAGACAAAAGATTTAGTTTCAAACGCAAAAGCAGGTTTATAAACAGAACCTGGCCACAATTCCCAATCCCCCTATGATTTAAAGACAGATTAACACCTTTATAAGCCAATGGGGACCGTAAAACCTATATCACGTAAGCCCATCCCGTAGATCTGTATTGTACAAGGATTATGACGGGTTCAGTATCCAGGGCTGCGCATTACGGAACCCTTTATTTCGTGTTGATGTTCAAGCGATTATGGATTATGTAAATCTGAGGCCGATTGCACGGTTCTACTGTTAAAGTTTTCGTGTAAAGGTATGTTGTCCTCTATTACAAATGTATAAATAGCATAAAATACAGTTTTTAGGGTTCCGCACCTCTATATGGAAAAACGGAACCCTTATAGGATCACTCGGTTGTCTGTCTGTCTATCCGTCTGTCACAGCCGATTTTCTCCGACCTGTACATACAAAACTGATTAATTTGAAATTTGGTACACATATAATCTTCTGTGATTTATGAAAATTAATACATTTTGAAAATAGGGTCACTTTTTGGGGGTTCAATTAGAAAACTTTAGAAAAATTTTACTCCGATTCTACCGAATGAATATAAAATGACCCTTTCATTTGATATATCAGTACAGTCTTGTAAACCGTCTTCAAAAAAGGAGGAGGTTCTCTATTCGACCGAATATTTTTTTTTTCATAATTTATACTTAATATAACAAAGCTGAAGAGTACATATGTTTGTTTGAACGTGCTAATCTCTGGAACTACCAGTCGGATTTGGAAAATTATTTTTGTATATGATAGCCACATTCATTTATTTATTTATTTATTTATTTAAACTTTATGTACAATAGTGGTACATGGGCGGACTTAATGCATCAAGGCATTCTCTACCAGTCAACCTTTGGGTTATAAAGACATTCATGAGGAAACGAGAAATCGCGGGCAAAAGCTAGTTCTAAAAGAAAAACTTTTGAAGTTATTCCAGAAATTAGATGAAAAATTACCTTATCTCCTAAACGAAACTACTTGTAACTAAAATTTTGAATGAAAAAATACAGAAAATAGATCTTTGCTTATAGATTACAGGAAAACCTATAATAAGTTTGTATAACATGTATGCACAGGGTTCCGGAACCCTTTGCATACGAGTCTGATTCGCACTTGGCCGGTTTTTTCTTCATAGTGTCGAACTTTCTTAGAACTACCAGACCTAATTACCAGTTAAATTAAACTTCTAACAAAGGATCCCTTCGTAAATGGTCGTCTCGTAAGACATTAGGCAAAATTCAAATATTTCAACAAATGAGAACTAAGGCATTACACCAAACATAGCAATTAAGCATGCCTGAAACACATCAGTTTGCGCGTGTAGGTTCGTTGCCAAACTCCGGAATGTGTGTTCTGTAGCTCAGTGGCCTGAATTCTTTAGCCTTTATGATCCTAAAATACTCGTAGCTAATATTAGGCACTTCACACACACACAAAGGGCGCTTGTTAAATACTTTACTTTAACCCAAAGAGCCTACCAGCTCATTTATTAAACGAAAAGTTGGAGACTTCTGAAAATTTACAAAATACCGTCAGATAGGCCTCGTGAGTCTTAACATAGATCACAACAATGCTGAGTCTTTGTCTGCACCAATTTATGGTGGCACTGCTAACTCACAACGACCTTTACTACCACACAAAGTTATACAACTTTAACCCCATCTTACTATCCATTGCGCGGTTTCTATGACTAAGCCACAAGGACTTGGACGAAATTAACTTTTGAACGGCGCAATGGAACGCAAACAAACAACTTCAACCTCAATAATCTTGGCAACCCAGCTGATTTACGTGTCGTGTCTTCTCAGTGGGAATGGTAAATCGTGGAGAATTCCTTTTATCGCGTTGATGGACCATTACGCCTCGACTGTGGTGTTTTTGTTCTGTCGACTTATTGCTTGGGAAGTGGCCGCTAGCGGTGGCTCGCTGAAGAAAACACGCAGATGCTGCGGATGCAAGGGGATAACAAATCGTTGGAGTTTTTGAAGAATGGTTAGGATGTTTTTTATTTTTTGCCGTATGGTGATATGTTGAGTGTATTGTGCAGTTGATCTTCGTTTTAGATGTTCTTTGTCATGGAAAAAAACGTTCCTGCGTATTTAAATGAGGCAGCTTGTATGTTTGATTAATTATTTATGTTTGCTGAGGCATTCTGTAGTAGTAGCCTCCATACTACTACAGAATGTAGGAGGCATTCTGTAGTACTGAGGGTACTACTACAGAATGCCTACATAACAGTTTTTTTTTCTTTTATAAATTGACATAAGTTTACGTTAATAAGATCGAGTACGTATAAAACTCGTACTAAGGCTGATCAGCATCCGAAGCTATACTATCAAAATGAAAACGTTTGGCACTTTTGAATATATATAATATACATATATTGCTCGACTTCATTATCGCTGAGTGGTATACGGTTACAAGAGAGCAAAGCCACAGAAAATGTTTAGGTAAAAATACGGTCTTACATACTTTACATCTAAAAAGAAATAAAGCACAAAATTTAACTTTTTTTGCTCAATGAGTTCTTTTCCTGCCCATTTTAATAGTTTTTATTACAATAATGTTTGTTTGTAGTTTTTATTACAATTGAATGGTAAACACAAAACGGTGTTGGTCTTTTTTTAACGATGGAAAATCATCAAATGACTCCTGCCGTTCTGGGTGGAGCGGAAGGGAGTGTCAGACTCTTACTGACTAAAACTCATCCATGTTCCTCCAAATGCCCTTTGCGTTCTTGGGGCCGCGGTGATTCTTTCGAACAAATTCCGCAACATGGTGTTGATACTTGGTAGCAAAAGTCAAGTTAGAAACAACTAGACAAGAAAATATTCCATGAACTCTTCAACAAAATATAATACCAATAAAACCCACAAATATACCGAAACGCAAACATATTTCTAGCACATAACCCACATAGCGTTCAGCTTGGCCGGTTAATATTTTATCAGGGCAATCGGTCGAGTACCTTCATAGTACATAACTGCCTAGGCCCCAATAGGCTCTGTAGGCGTCACGTAGCGCTTGCATATTTCCTAGACGTGACCTCTGTTTTGTACACTTGGAGTATGAATTAGCTGTAGAGAGCCTAGGGAGAAGATGTTACATTCAACAAAATCACAAGATATACTTTTTTTGTATCGAATATTACCTAGATAATAATTCTTTCCATCGTGTGTTTAGCTATCTAGAATTCTTGATAGGGTGTTGGACTACTATCAACAATCTACATGTATACTTATTCGAAAAATGTGACTAAAATAGAACAATTTGAGAAAAAAAAAAGTCGGTTAAAAAGAGACGTTACACGGTTTTAAAGTACTATTATTATTCTATCCTTGTTATTACGTGCGGGACTTCCGAGTGGTTATCTCTGTTTAGATTTTAAAACACTCACAAATGCATAATTTTTTGAGACGTTTAATTTTTTTTTTAAACTGCGATTTAGTTTTTCTCTACTTTGCTGTAATGCTATAAGGGTGGGACGCATTTTTTCAAAAATTTAAACGTTTCAAAACTGTCACTCGATAAAATGTTTTTCTTGGGAATAAGTTTTATATTAACTAAACAATATGAGGAAAACGAATATTTGATTTGTTATTCTATGATATGAATATCGAAAAATTAAATTTTGACAAAAATCGATAATTAAATTTTTTATGATTAAAATTGTATGTGAAACAAAATTCTATGGAACTATTATCTAGCAAATACAACCTAAACGATGTAGTTACAAACCCAAAGAAGCCACACGGTACTTATCCAGTTTTACCTACAAGATGAGGAGGTTTGAGATCTGTCCGGCTTTATCACTTGTCTTTGGCGGCATTATGAGGTTTTTATATGACATGTACTACCGAAATGGAGTTCAGTCGCAGTATGAAACGGCCATAATTTTAACAGTTGTATTCACATTGTCATATTCATACTCAATAACACAGTTTTCCTCTCAGATTGCGAGTTTCTCACAAGAAATTGAAATAACCGAGAGCCGTATTTCAAAGGTAAGCTCTCTAATAAATTAAATTCTATCGTAATGATGCTGTGTAGGATTCACACTCAAACATAGATAAATATTATATTATAAATAAAAAATATGTTATAATTTAATCCTACTAAATAATTTTAAGTTATATTATAACTGATCTCAAATAATTGATCTCTAAATAAATTTTATAATTGTGTAATTAAGTTTAATAATATTAAGGACATGTTTTAAAATGGTTAATTGATTATGTATTATTTTTATCAAACATTAATTGTATACTTTTTGCTGTGCCCTACGGGGTCCGTAATTGTACCTTAGCTTTAAGCCCATTGTAAGATCTTCCCACATATTGGAATGAAAATAAAGATATGAATATGAATAAGTATGACATTTCGCGAAAAGTAGTAGTAGTTCAATGTCGTCTTCCAGGCTAATCCAATGTGGGAACGTTGAAGAGAATTAGAATAAAAAATTTAATGTAATTCCTGTGTCGCGGTGTCGAGCAACTACATACGAGTAGGTATGTAAAATAATGTTATTTCAAAGAGCAAGCTATTTTGCCTTGTTATGACAAGATTTTCCTCGCTATAAAATTCACGTATTCGCATTTCATTTTGTAATTTGCAGAACCCTCGGACTACAAAAAAAATTCTAAACTCGCTGGAAACACAATCGAACACGTGTCAAAACCCAATTAAAGCTTCGAAAGCCACTCCACTAACTGAAAGTCAAAACCTCTCACACTTGTTCACAATTTTTCCTCAAAGCAAAAAACGCTGTAATATTTCAGATAGCTGGTAGGCACGTGCTAACTCAGCGTTATTCTGCGGACGTGGGCTATGTTCACGGCACATTAATCTGCGGGTGGGCAGGGTTGCAGGTACCTACCAGATACACCAGTAGGCTATGCGCAGTCACGGAGTGCTTGCAACCATTTGCATACTGTCTAGTGCGGTGAATATTCACTGTAACGGCCCTTATGTGCTCGGTGTTAGCTGATACCTGGTTTACGAGCGTGATGCGAGGATTATGTGCTAAACACTGGAACGTTACAGCTGTGTGGGCTTTGCTACGATGATTATTGCATTGCAACAGATCTTGGAGGAACTGTAAATGAAGATGAGGATTATGGAGAAAATCGGTCGTCGCCGTGATGGAGCGGTCGTCCGGTGATCGAAAACCCATTGTAATTTATGGTAATGTTAGGTTTCTGCGCTCCTTCTCCTCGTAAAATTTAACTTTGCCAAATTGGCGCCATCTTGGATTTCGTTTTGGACCCAATATTCGTGTCTGTGCGTGCAATATGTTTTAAAAGTAGCTAATTTTCTTTTCATCGCAAATAAATACATGGATAATTATAAGATAACGTTGTAAAGTTCCATCCAGTCACTTTACGGTTAGACTATGAGCCACCATTTTCAGACAAATTCATCTCGTAGAAACTGGTGAATGTGAAGGGAATAAAACGTGAACTGCGAATTTATGAAGAGCTTCGGGAGCTTAAACTTTACATACTTCGATGTTAATGTAAAATCGATCGCAAAACTTGGAAGTTTCGATCCTAAATTCTACTATATGAGAACTTAAAACAGGCAGATGAAAATGGAAAATCTTAATGTCCTGCATCCTTATTTTCTTCCAAAATGTACGTATTGTTACGCGACAGAATTAATGCCGGGTACATATCGACATCAGTTACTACTAGTGCCATCTTGTATCTAGTAGCAGTACTAGTAGAGTCAAGTACCTACTAGTATTTTCTATGCTAGAACATTCTGAGTTCTCGACATGTGGTCCGCGACCGAGTCAGAGGCGATCTTCAAGTGCGATTAAAGTGATCAGTAGTGAAGTTGTGTTTTATAATTAGTGAATTAAAAGTTGTAATTAGTGTTTTTAAATTAAAGTGTCAGTTTGGTTATTCAATCGGCTGTTTGTATTATTACGAACCCCAAGCTCGTAACAGTAGCTAACCAAAAATATTGCCGATATTTTCTTCCCCAGTTGAGATTCACAAAAAAATAACCCTTTACGGTCGCTATTCGAACGTAAAAATGGCAAATTTTAACACTCCTAAGACCACGCAATATAATTAAAAATGATACAGAACCTTATCTTCCAATATTAGGAACATTTTCTTCCGGCACAAACATAGCCAAACGTGCAGCTAGATAAACAAAGAACAGTACAGCATCAAATATTCTCCCGCAGAAGTTCCGTGTCCGGACGAGTTACGTAAGACACGGCACAACACGACTCTCCGGGGTAGTCGCACGTACGACAGGTACTCGTAGCGTGATACGCTCTCGAAACTACGTGTTTTTTATTTGCACTTACCTGCCGCCAGCGGTCAATATTCGAATTCAATTTCTAGGCTCTATTGAAAAAAACTTCCAGCACCTAGCAATATGAACTAGATGACCCCTAATTAAAATCACTTCTAGGTTTCGTGGCTCAAGAAATAATAAGTGACGTGTTGCGTTAGGAATTATAGAAATGCTACGTATCCGTAGGCGGTGGCGCAACGAGCGATGCTGCTACGCCGTAGCGGTGTGTGCTACGCCGTAGCAACATTGGTATTGAAATTTCAAAGTATGATTACTTGATCAAACATACCTGGGAAATAAAACGCTCTCATAGTTTCTGCATGAAAAATATCAAGGTTAAAATACTCAGAAGCCAATTAGCCCTCACTTCAACAGAAAAATATCAAGGTTAAAATACTCAGAAGCCAATTAGCCCTCACTTCAACAGAAAAATATCAAGGTTAAAATACTCAGAAGCCAATTAGCCCTCACTTCAACAGAAAAATATCAAGGTTAAAATACTCAGAAGCCAATTAGCCCTCACTTCAACAACTCACTTCAGACGAAAAAAATGATGCCCGTCACGCAGTAAGAGTATCAAAAAACATTGGACGCCTATTTCCTGTTTTATCAAATCAATAAAAATTGACGAAGATAAAACGCATTAAAGATGTGGGGGCTTGTGACGTCACGTTTAGATAAAAACTGTACTATGGCGTGACGTAGCGCATAATTTCTACGCACTGTACCGTCTTAATTTTTTATTTACGTGACAAATGAAAGAATACGTGTCCAATATTTTTAAGAGATAAATTTATTTTAGTAGGAATCTACCCTATTCTAAAGAAACCCAATGAATCGGAAAACTAATAATTTTCATAACTTGTTATTTCAATTCATCAGAAAAAGAAAACAAAAAACTTTTTGCAATGCGATAGTGAAAATCTGAGAAACTAGGGCGAGACAAAACGCACATTAGGAAAGTTAACGCATTAGCTAACTTTAACCATTATAGCTCGTTAAAAATATTGTTAGCCATTTTGTTAGCCGTTATTTTAATGGCTGCGGCCCATCCGGGTTCGTACCCAAGCCTTTTGGTAAACAAAGAACGAATTAGCGGGAAATCTTGGGTAAAAATTATAAGGAAAATCTTTTTATTAAGCACGTCAGTTTGACTGACAGAAATAGGGCTCGAGGGTTAAGAAAACCGATTTTATTATTCCCAATATTCGGCTGAAAGTGCTGAGTGTAAAGGAAAGTTTATCCCAAAAGGTCTACTTGAGTTTAAAAATAGGCCACGCTTCGTTATTTCAATATTTTATGAACGGAAAGTTTGTATTTGTCTTGTTTAAGGTCACTGAATATTTAAGCTTTTCGTTATTGAAAAGCCCTAAAATCTGAAGAGGATACCTAAGGTACTCTTCAGGTTAAATAATAATGTTGATAGAATAGTTAGCCTTAGCTGAATTCGCTTCGTTCTTGATGTATTTTTTTAATTAACTTTCTAAGTCACCAAGTACATTAAGTAGCTATTTGGTTATTCCCTGGAGTAAACCAAACCTTGTTAAAAACCGACACCGGTCACTTTTTTATTCTTTTATTCGTAAGTTTATTTTTTCTGACCCGCTTTTGTCTTATTATATTATTACTAGCTGCCGCCCGCGGCTCTGCCCGCATGAATGTTGAAAATTATTCCAAGAGAACATACTCCCGGAATAAAAAGTATCGTGTGTTATTCCAGACTATAATCTACCTCTGCGAAATTTAATTAAATTCCACTCAGTAGTTTTTGCGTGAAAGAGTAACAAACATCCAAACATACATTATTAGTAAGGATAAAATTGTACAATGTGGTGACGATGATACAACAATAAATAAAAACAAATTGCATTAAGAACAATTTGACCTTTTTTTTGTTCGATCACAGATTTGTCGTCACCAACTACATCAAACTGCTCGAACAATTACTTTTTGAAACGTTAGTCGACATTTTTGTTTTTAACGATTATAGGATTTATTTGATAGTTACAAAATATTCTGTTGTATTGTACTTTGTCTACACATTATATAACCATTCCTCTATCTCTTATTTTATGTTATTTTTTCTTATATGTGTTACAAAATAAGGTTTACAAAATTGAGAACCCTGCCAGTGTAGATCATCATTCACATTACACAACTGAGAACTGCCCAGAAGCACTACAATTACTATAAATGGTATTGGATACCAATTTAATTACATTCCCATTCCATTTCTCAAAGATACAATTACAAGCTGTGCCATAAGTTATCCGCTCATCTGAGCAGCATTATGCTCACATTTACTCAGACGGCTTAGTTGAACTCAGCTACATCATTCGTTAGTCAGCTTACAGTCACTCGGTACTCCATTAGCGAGCACTAGAGCTGCTCCACTATAAAGCTTAGTTTTCACGCCTGAGTAAAATCACTTTACTTTGTGTGGCCGCATAAAACAACGATTATTTTCCGTCTCTAGCTTTCTGCTAGACAGCTTTTATTTCAAGCGAAAAGAATGTGTGTGTTTTTTGTCATGATAACGTTTGCTATTGAAGATTTGAACGCTAATAGGAATAGCGCTTCCATGTTTAGTTTTAAAAGCTTGTTTTGTTTTACACAGATAATAAAAAAAGATTGGCAATGTGGCAACCAAAGAAAAGGCGCGATTTACTTTCAAGTATTTATTTACAAGTAAAAATACTGGTATTCAGCTGAATCTGGTTCGACTGGAAGCCGACCCCAATATAGTTGGGAAAAGGCTAGGCAGATGATTATGACAAGTAAAAACATTTCAATACAGATAATAGCCGATGCTGCTGGTGTTATTGTGTTAGGAAGTTATGTCTGTTCAATTACTGACTAATTAACTACACGACACAACCTTAATGAATATTCGTCTATCAGCCGCACACACCATTTGATGAACATGAATGGGGTACCTACTACATAACAAACATACATGTGTATATAGTGCAGCTGGTAACAATGTAACAATGCTCCGCCATGATGCATACAAGATACATCAAAGTTAGTTCAATAGAGGTGGGAGGATTTCCGATCAAGTTTCGGGCAAGTTCGAATGCATTGTTGAAGAAATATGTGTGTTGAAATCATGTTGAAATAAGTTGGGTTTGGATTAAAAGACACCATAGTACGAATATGTACGGGAATTTAACTGAACTCAATACTTTTGATGGTAAAGTATTTGACAATATAAGTTTTTGATTATTAAGATTTTTTGAGAAGACTTATTTTAATTTTTTGATGGTTTTGAAATAAGGCTTGCTAATTTAGATTTTTTATATGATGTAACTGCAACGAAAGTCAGCCTCAGTCCCAACAAAGTCTCAAAAGTCAACATTAAGGAAATGGTCTCAACTCGCCTTTGCGTCCACAAAGTACCTAAATGGAACTTTGTGGACGCAAAGGCGAGCTGAGGACCGGTCGACGGAAGGTCGGATATCATTAGATACTGTTGTCCGAGTGACTGGCCGACCACTGACAGACTTGTGCACAAAGCGTACCTTTGCCTTTAGATATCTACCATTAAAGTGTAATGCTACTAAGTAGAGTGCATACTTGCACAAACGAAACAAAGATAAAATGCACTTAATGGATATAGACCAGCTAAATTTATTTAAAAAAAAAATACATTTGATTAGTTTAACTACTGATAAGCCGATTATAATGATTTGATTTTGTAAACAAATAAAGCTTTACATTGAAATTAAATTATTTCCGATGAACAAAAACCTCGGGTTTTTATATTAACTCTGAATTATTTTTCAACTAAGGCTATCGTTTGTTTTCTGGTTCATTTAAAAAAAAAACATCCCAGCATAATTTAGTGTGTATCCGTCAGTTACGAGCAGTTCTGGAAATTAAGGGAACCACTTTACAAAGCGAAACATTAAGTACATCAAAGAAAACAATAGATAAACACATTGCACTTTTTGTTTTTCTTTTTCTGCGAATCACGATTGCTCTGTTTACAATGACGGCATTTGTCTGTAATTCTGTGGCCATAAATATACTAAACATAACGTCAGTTTTAAATTTTTCAAAGCCTGCGTGATTTGATTACGTTTGCTATTGAAGAATAATATAAATGATTAAAGTACTTTTAGTCATTTTCATTTAATTTTCCTCCAAACTGTCAAAACCTATTTTTAAATTACATTAATTGGCTTATTTGATTTAGTTCTTATATGTGTGATTGTAGATCAGTATTGAGAATTAATTTTTTTTAAATGGTGCTGACTTACCGAACGAGTGAGAGTAAAGGAACACAGAATGCATCAGTATTTGCATAAACTAGTGCACTATAATATCTCTCGCGTACTTAGATAATCTGTTGCCATCGTAACCAAAATTCGGTCGGTAGGATTTAGTGTAAGTTGTTCTTTTAAATTAACCAAAAATAGATACCAACCAGATACTTTTCCTGGCTCAGATCGAAACAAAACCTCACGTACAATAAATAATTAGTTGCACTTGCACTAAGAAGGTAAACCACCGCAATAAGCCAAAGCTACCCCGTAAAACAATAAGGATGGGGTAGCTAACTATGAATTTCATGTAGTTACTAGGAACCCAGATAACTAATTCAGATTCAAATTCTCAAGACATGGGATCGCGAACTTAACCACAACTCTAAGTTATCTTACCACCCACAAGCACCGCCCCAAGTTATTGAACTCGTTTTAGTCATAACTTAGATATTGAATTTAACATTGCTGACTTCTTGAGACTTAAGTTCTCGAAGAACTTCTCGAAGTCTTCGGTTACTATGGAAGTTAAGCAAGCAGTAAAATGATTAATGGCTGTTTGATTAGTGAAAAGATATTGAGGTCCAAAGGTATTCAATATTGAAGTACGCGTCGGATACCCGTCGTGTACCTGGTAGACCGCACTTAACCGCCTTAATAGATGTATGGACCCGTCCTAATAACCAATTACGGATGTGGAAATTTTCGGATAAAAGTCTCAATTACGTCCCGGGGTTTAGTTTCGCACCCTATTATGGATTTTGTATGGTTCCGCAGGTCGGTAAGTAACAGTGAAGGCTCTATATAATGATTCCTTTCAGCCATAATTGCTATGTACATTTTTCTTAGACCTTTTCCTAACATAAGAATCAAGTATGATTTTTGTACTTATAAACTGCCACTCACGCGCATTTTTTTTTAATATCATTTACAAAATTTTCTGCCATTATTTTGTCATTATTATCTGCCTAACCTTTTTCCAACTAAACAATACACACTATCAATCTAGTTACTGGGTAAACGATACCCTATGGCAATATTTTATCTATAAAAACCGATAACATCCCTAGTTCTCCGATATTCATCGAAGGTCAAGATGAGAAGTGCTCTCGATATGCACTCCCTGACAATAGCCGCGGATCATCACAAAACGTCTCCATTCTGTAGTCGACGCAGATCTCAAGATTGTCAAAGGTTACGAGTCTAGTATTAAGATCTAGAGGGCTCCTAGTTCAAGGTCGAGGTCTTTGGAGAGTCTAAAACTTAGTTGATAGCCTGTGTTCTCTCATATGATGTTGATGTTGTCAAAGTCAAAACGTTTATTTCAATTAGGCCATTAAACGGCACTTTTGAACGTCATCGTTTACAGTTCAGTAAAATAATAATGTTACATTAATAAAGTGACTCTACTGTCACTTTATTAATCTGTTTGTCTGTTGTTGTTCTTGAAACCTACCACCTAAGTCCAGATGTGGAAGCAATAAATACTACTACTACTAGCTACGAGTGCTAGCTTTTGCCCGCGACTTCGCGTGGAATATTTACTTGGGGCAGACATTTTTATTTTAAGATTATGAAGTTTAGTAAAGTTTCAGTCAATGCTACTGAACAGAGAAAGGATAGACAGATATAGATAATTTAACAAATGTTAGACGTGATTCTTTAAATTGGCATAACTTTTTTATTTATGAACCGATTGACATGAAAGAACACTAACATGTTAAGTGAAGCTTATCACAATGTACTTATTAATGAAAACACGCACACACATCTAAATCGGATAAGCCGTTTCTGAGATTAGCGTGCACAAACGCACAGACAATCAGATAAACAGTAAGAGTTGGCACTTTGTGTTAAGAACGGCAAATGCAGGAATACTTGTATTTATTCATGTTTGTCCTGTGCTAATTACGATGTGCATAATAAATTATATATTCAAAATATGTTCCTATAGGGTTGAACAGGGCCCTACTACTAAGCCAATTGCACTGGCAAATGACATAGTGCTATTCGCTTCGTCTCTCTCTCACGCCGGAATCATAAGGTTTTTATTACTTCATAGTAGGTACGGCCCCAGAACTCAAAAGATCACCGACTTAGTTTAAGTTGTAACAAGCCATTATTGTAGATACCAAAACAATATAGTACAGTCAGCGACAAAATTCGATGAGAATCTAAAAAATCCAAAAGTCGTCAACAACAACAGAAGTCACTGAATAGCTCTGGCCACAAAATGCGGTAATCAAACCATACAACATTCGGGACTTTCGATTGCTGGAGTTTATTTTTAAATAAAAAGCAAAATGTCAACATTTTTCTTTTTATTTAAAAATAAACTCCAGCAATCGAAAAGTTCGTATTTGTTTTCGAAACAAAATTGTTATGTACTCCTTTCTATTAGCTAATAAGTGAATTCCAAATTCAAAACAGAATTCATACTTTATCAAAAAATATTAAACTAATTGAATTAATAATGTAGTGTTGAACACAATGGTCAAAATTGCACTGACTCTATGCCCCTATTGACATGGTTTCTATAATATTTAAAACGTCCTAAGTGCACCATGTGTAGAATAACAAAAGCTCATTATAGTAAACCGAATTTTGAAACATGGATCTGTTTACGGCATTTTGTGGCCAAAACTATTCAGTGACTATTGATGTTTTAGGTGTTGACGACTTTTATTGCTTTGTACTTGCTCATCGAATATTGTCTCTGACTGTACTTGACAGTAAAATACTTATAGCGACAGTTCTAAAAATAACTAACCTAATTAGGTAACTAATCTCGTTATGGTTTCCTCATACTACTTTCCGCAGAAGCTTCCTTCTTTCGCTTTGAATAAAATCCAACCGCAATCCTAAAAGGTTCCCGCCCAAACTCTCGCTCGGAAAACTGAATTCAGTAAATACTCTAATTAAACTTTTTGCGGTAAGCGCCGACTTCTGGCCAGTTCTGGGCTAACACCTCTCTATCTAGAAAACTAATTATTACATGAACTCACCTACCTAAAACAGTTGGGTACTTACATAGAGTTCTGCAAATCTGAAAACTTAGTTTCGTTGTTTTCAGAAGCGAACAATACTTGTATAACTTTGCCGTTGCTTCGTGGCGCATATCGCAATCCTGAACTGTTACTAACGTTAAAATTGAATAAGAGATGGCCTTCGCTGGTATTTTCTGGGTGTGTTGTACTCTATTTGCGAAGGCATACTTGTAAATCTACTAAAGCAATAGAGCAAGCTATAGTACCTATTTTTCATTATGACTCTGACTTTTAATGAAACTGAATGAAATCGTGCCATTTGAATGAAAACTGAAAGTAAGGTTTTTGTGAAGTGACGGTAAAAGAAAACCATCGCTTCATTGAATTTGTCTTTATAAGTTATACCTACAGTTACTTTCAAAAAACATCGAAATATTTGTTTTGCAAAATGTAAAACTATAAAGGGGTACTCTTTTTTCGAAGATTCGTTATTTACACTTTCGAAAATCAGATAGATATAATTGGTAACCCTAGGTGCCACATATCAAGTTAAATAGCACGCTATTTGGAAGCCCTATGTCCAGCAAAAAACTTTCAAAGGCGATGGAGAAAAGCTAAATTTCCCATCTTCCAAAAACGCCTCAAACAACAAAAATGTACCACTACAAAACAAACAAACCACATGCCGCCACAAATAAATAAATTTTACCTACGTGTGGTTTTACCCGGGTACCCTGGTCATACCTGCCGGGTCCGATAATACGTGACGATCGCTTCCTCATTCCGTGAGGCTGCTATTATCGACATACAGGGAAAAATATGGCGGCAATATCTGGTCAGAGTAGATAAAAGGAGGATCAATGGAACCGAACGGTTATTGTTTCAGAATACTCTATTTGCATAGTAAAGGTGGAAGGGGAGTTGTTAAGTGTTAGTTATGTTATTGTAAAGACTAACTTGTGTTCGCGACTTGAACGCGTCGTGGATCTTCAGATCGGAATTAAGTATGTTAGTCAAGGTTATTAACTAATAACAACTATACACGTCATATTCCAAAATTAAAAACAAACTGACGGCCAGCTCTAATAGTACTTTAAGAATCAAGCGAATTAATGAATGCAAGAGCAACCGCGGCGAGCTCGAAAATTTTAGCACCCCGCCTATAAACAGGTTCGTTTTTTATTAATATATGTACAAGAAGTTATGGGGCCACCGGCTAGAAGAGTATAGTATTATTTATGAAACTACGGCAGGCTGGTAGTGGCGACCCCCTCAGTAGTCAGCCGGCCCTGGCAACGGCCAAATGTAGGTGTACTATACCCACGCCAGTGCCTTACCTAGAGATAGGTATACCTATAGGTACCGAACGAATGCGAGGGGGCCGGTACGAGACGACTGTACCTAGATCTGTAAAAGTATCGATATTTTATAAGAAGCCTATCGATATTTTCTCGAGTGAATATTTTATTTGAAACATGAAAACCTTAAAAAAAACAATGGAGAAGGAATTTCCTTTAAAATCCTTCGAAAAATGTTATTCTACTTTTTTTCGAGTCATTAACTAATTTTTTAACCGACTTTAAAATAGATTATAATTTTGACCCCTATGCATTTCATATCGTTGGAATTGCACAATATTTATTTATATAATGTTCGTGTACATAGGCTTCTCAACAGGTGTGCCATATTTCATCAGTGTATCTACCTACCCGTACTTCTCAGAAACCAGAATTCGGATTGCAACTATTTTTATTGTTAAACATCAAAATCGGTTCAGTAGTTTTCAAGATATGCACTTAGTATTAAGTATGTCTGTGTGTGTGCACTTCGCCTTCGAAGTGACCCGAAAACTTAAATTCATAATCTTCGTGTCCAACGTCAAATTCGTGCGAAACTACTAGGGGTGAGAAACGTCGAAGGTAAAAAGGACGTCTCACACCAAAACCAGTTCTTGGAATATACTTACTAGCCCGAGACCATATCTACCGTAGAGCTGTTGGAGAAGTGCAACGAGAGCCCGATCGACCTCCAGATCAAACTTCGCAAGTGGAGATATATTGGACAGGTCAAGGGAGAAATAGCTCCGTCAAACACGCACCGTGCTGGCCGTGTTGACGTGGTGCGAGATGTAGCGAGAAGTTCAACACCGCTCGCGAAGGGGGCTATGTGGAATTGTGGACGCTCTCTGTCCCAGCTAAGGAAAATATGATCTTAAAGAAAAGAAAATCACTGGAAAATCATCGTCGTGTTTTGCTTTGGAAGTCGGTTTATGTTATATAAAAGTTTTTATATGTCTTGGACATATTAGGGAAGGATGGGGTAATTGAGAACGGTGGGTAATTGGGAAAAGCAGGATAAGTAATAATTCCTCCAGCACTACACTGCTCCCCACCTGTTCAATGGTTACATCCCGCACCCGTATGCGTATGCGACATCAGAGGCCCTACTATAAAGTCTTAAAACGATCATGATTCCGCTCTAAGAGAGAGACGGAGCTATACTTAGCGAATAGCACTATCCCTTTTACATCATCGGAATTGGATGGCATTAGCACGTCATAGTAAAAAACCGCACGCGGACTGTCACGTCAAGACAACAATATTCTTTTTGGATATCCGTTATTATTTTTGTCGTGTTTTATTATAATAAAAACGTAATAATCATATTTTTGAGATCTGTTTTGAAACTCCACGTGATGTGAAGGTCACCGAAACTGTTGAGGGCTATTGGAAATTGCGTCAGGCAAAATGGGTACTTGAGAAAGTGAGAAAAAAGTAAAAAACGAACAAAAGAGATCATTCATTTCATCATCATGATCATCAGCATCATCAAATTCATCATCAAAATCATCATCATCATCAAAACATCATCATCATCGTCAAATTAAATCATTATCATCATCATCAAATTAAATCATCATCACCATCATCATCATCATCATCATCAAAACATCATCATCATCGTCAAATTAAATCATCATCATCAAATTAAATCATCATCATCAAAACATCATCATCATCAAAACATCATCATCATCGTCAAATTAAATCATCATCATCAAATTAAATCATCATCATCAAAACATCATCATCATCGTCAAATTAAATCATCATCATCATCGTCATCATTTAATTTTTCCAAACGAAGCCTCAATTCAAGAGTAAGAAATTTGAGGTTTTACAAGACAGAAATAACAAAGAGGAGTTTTACTGTATAATGTGGAAAGGAAACTATTGTCCCCAAGTCCCCAACTGACAGAAGATTGGACCATGTGCGCCATGTAAATTACCGACAGAAAGTAGTTTAGGTTAGGTGCGTTAGTCAATAATTTATTAGCACGTATTTTTTTACATCCGTAATAAAACATGTGCAGGCTTATTTTTTATTTATAAACAATCATAATAATATGCTTGGTTTAAATACCTACTGATTAGCAGATCCTTTTTCCAAATTTTCTATGGAGAATCAGAATTGAATAGAATAGAATACTCTTTATTATATACACCATATAAGTTACAGAAAATATAGATGAGGAAAACATGACATAGGGTGACACAATGGGCGGCCTTATCGATAAAAGCGATCTTTTAAAGACAATCTTTGGATGGATTTTAAAAGAAAAACAGTACTGTTTATAGTCTTATGCGTACTATTTATATATACAATAAAAACATAATAGATAAATATATTTACAACTAATGGACCGCCCCAGCTTCGCCCGTACTTTAATGTTTTTTCAACATTTTCTTTCATAAGAACTTTCTCCTGACTATTGTCTATTGAAAGAAAATTTATGAAAGACAACAAACACAACAAAAAAAGAATTAGCTAAATTGGTCCAGCCGTTCTCGAGTTTTGCGCTTAGCAACACATTTAGCGATTCGTTTTTATTATATAGATAGATAATAATAATGAAACAAAAAATAGAACCCAAGTAAAAACAATTCAAGAGAGAGGAAGTGATTTCTGACCGTTGTTTTAAAAGTGGACAGAGATTGAGCACTCCCTACCGACATTCCATATCCCAGAATAATTAGAATTTTGACGTGTCGAAACTTTTATTTGATTGAATACCTTCCCCTAAATAGCCGGCCAACGTAATAAGTCAATCAATATATTTTCCCGAATGAGACACGATAACTGCTGACAACTGCAGTAGGAAAGAGCGCGCATCATGCATGCCGCCCGGCATCGCCCGGCGTCGCCCAGCCCGGCAGATCGTTACGTATACGTTAGTCGGCCGACCGCTGTCGCCCGAGCGACTCTTAGCGCGGGAACACGGGAACACTTCTACAAAATGAAATTTGAAGATTATGATGTTGACATTGACGTTGACATAGACTCAGAAAAATTAATCTCGCTGATTAAGGATCAACCCACCTTCTACCTTAAATCGGCGCCACCATTAGACCCGAAGGAGAAGCGAGATTTATGGTTCAGCCTGTGTAAAGAATTAGTACCAAGCTGGGAAGAACGACCTCAGATTGAGCAAACGCAAATAGGTTCGTTTGAATATTACTTATAATTACTTCCATGGTTTTATGTCTGTTCACCTAGATGAATGCCACAATACGTGTTGCCTATGGATGTCCAACGCTCGGCGTCGGAACGCAAGTTGATATTCCAACAACGAGCTTTTCTTTATGCTTTCATGTAGAAGTCGCCTGAAAACGGAAATTTAAAATGGCGGCGCTGTAGGTGGCGTAAGGCGTTGCATGTTTTTTTTTATACATTTCGATTGTTAGGAAATATATACCATTCTACATTGTTGTATAGACCGCAACAAAGAAGTAGATACCGCTGGAATATAACTAATTGAGTCGGTAAGCTGTGATTTCATAATTTTTGTAATCTGTCTCAGACGCCCGGCATACAGTGCCGCGTCTTTAGTCGTTCGGTCTACAAAGCTTTTCAGTGAGTTGTTTAGGTAGGTACTACATAGGTTTATTAGGTATATTTTTGACACGTAATAAAAGATCCTGTATATTGCTACCAGTTAGGGTTGCCAGGCGCTCGGATAAAGCCGGACATAGCTAAGCTTTTCGCATGCGTGACCGGACAAATTAGTCGATTGCCAACTTTGGTTGGCTTTTACCAATTATGTTCTTTGATATTCATTTTTTTTTAGGGTTCCGTACCAAAAGGGTAAAAACGGGACCCTATTACTAAGACTCTGTTGTCTGTCTGTCACCAGGCTGTATCTCATGAACCGTGATAGCTAGACAGTTGAAATTCACAGAATATGTATTTCTGTTGCCGCTACAACAAAAAAATATTTAAATAAAACTAAAAATAAAAAGGAGGGCCTTTTATTTGTATTTCATTTTATTCCATACCTACAAGAATCATTTTTTTTTCGGCTTGTGATACGGAACCCTTCGTGTGCAAGTCCAACTTGCGCTTGGCCAGTTTGTATTACATTAGAAGTTGATGATTTTATGATAATGGACAGAAAAAGCCTCGATTTAGATATCTACAGTAGTTAATATCTTCGTCAGTCAAGACACATAATATCTTTTGAAACTACGGCATTAACCAATGTCTAAATGATATTAAAATAATGAACATTTTATTAAAAAAACGAATCAAATCTGTTTTAGTTAATCGTCAGTCACGCATTTTTATTTAGCAAAAAAATCCCATTCATCATCAGAGAATCCTGAGACATAGATGACGTCACAAAACTCAGTCGGTAAAACAGTTATTTGCTTAACTGCTTTACCGACTAAGGTGCCGTGCGTAAAACCTACAAAAATAGACCATAACTGCTATTCTAAAGAACTATTTTGCGTTCTTCTGGGTACAGAGATAGAAATTTAGTATTGATTTTATTTCGGTTTACTTAGATGATGTTTTGACTTCATCCTCAAGACTTGACTTCGATTTTTTGGTACAATGCCTATCGGCTTACAGCTTGGTCGTATACACTATTCTTTATATATTTTTTGTATTATGCGTATAGTTTCAGTATAAGTTTGAATGAAGTGTCAGCTGCTTTAGGCTACATGGGGTGAACTGGATGGAGTACAACAGCATCTCATGTGGTGGTGTGGATTAAAGACTGGACGATGTGTTGCAAAACTGACTGCACCTTTTCACGGTGTTCAGAACGCCGCCTCGAATAGGATAGGTTTTTAAGACTATTAGACATACATCAGGTTTCTGAATTGAGAAGTGAGAGCTTCTCAAACTCCAAATACATCATCAGAACAGAATTGAGACGACCAACAACTACAACTCAACTTAAAATTCCCAATTTAAGTACCGGGTTTCAGTTTCTTTTTTGCCCTGGATTTGAATTTCTATGATCATGTAGGGGTCATCAGGGAATTAGACTAGTCACGGAAGCATTCAAATATTATTTTCATTTATTTCAGGCTTAAAGGTTTTCAGCAGGTGGAAGAGTTTAAGGACCAGCTTCTGTACGGAATACCACTTACGAAAAGAAGAGTCAAAATCAGACCACAGACAGGGCGGTCTGTTCATCCAAAAGAAGCGCAAGAAATACGAATTCTACGATCAGTTACTTTTTCTACTACCGACAGTAAAAATGGGTTCTCCAAAAAGTAATAGCCCCGAAGAATCAGTGCCAAAAGAACGAATAATGACTTCTCGAGCCGTTTCACCAATTGTGTTTGAAGATCAACTTACGTCACCCTCACTCAAAATTCCTGGAATCTACCTACCTTCGATCCAAATTTCCAGAGTCGGCGCTGGTCAAGCTGCCCAACCGACAGGTCCAGTATCTTATCCAATTGCACCAGGCCAACCAGCCCAACTGACAGGTCCAGTATCCCATCCAATTGCACCAGGCCAACCAGCCCACCCGACAGGTCCAGTATCCCATCCAATTGCACCAGGCCAACAAGCCCACCCGACAGGTCCAGTATCCCATCCAATTGCACCAGGCCAACCAGCCCACCCGACAGGTCCAGTATCCCATCCAATTGCACCAGGCCAACCAGCCCACCCGACAGGTCCAGTATCCCATCCAATTGCACCAGGCCAACCAGCCCAACCGACAGGTCCAGTATCCCATCCAATCGCACCAGGCCAACCAGCCCACCCGACAGGTCCAGTATCCCATCCAATTGCACCAGGCCAACCAGCCCAACCGACAGGTCCAGTATCCCATCCAATTGCACCAGGCCAACCAGCCCATCCAGCCCATCCATTTGCACCAGGTCATGCAACCCCGCCAGTTCCACCATGTCAAGCAGCCCAGCAAAATGTACCAAGACCATTAGTCGACGAAGACCGACATTTTCTCTTATCGATACTACCAGCGCTACAGCGAATGTCTCGTTCCCAAAAACTGAAGGCGAAAATGAAATTTTTGCAGGCTATTAGTGATGTTGATGACGAAACTCGGGAAACGTTGCAGAGATACATTTGTTTTTCTCGTCATGCCTCTGACCAAGACTATAACCTACCTGAACCATTCACCGGCGGGGTGCCTGTCAGACCATTTGTCATGCAAGCGGATCATACATATTACTTAGTTCGTGAGAAAGGGAATAAGCGAGCCAGGATGAGGCATGAATCAGCCGACACAGATCCAAACCAAAAATTTGAAACTGGGCTCGTCGATGATTACGATGTTATCGACAACTTACCAGAAACCGCAGAGGACGCCAGATCCGACGAAAGTGTCGAATTCGGCAGCTTACAACAAACCGGTACCGGCAACTTACAAGAAAATCTTGAGATGGAAAACGTACAAGAAACCGTTGAGGTTGGGGACTCACAAGAATCCTTTGAGGTAGAGGGCACACAAGTAACAGTTGTAGTCGAAACCTCAAAAAATACCGTTGAAGACGGCAACGTAAATAAAACCGATGAAGTCGACTCAAAGAAAACCGTTGTGGACGGCAACTCACAAAAAAAAGATAAGATTGGGAACGTACAAGTTCCTGCTGAGGTTGAGGCTGAGAACTTGGAAGACGACGTTAAGGTTTTCACCATGCAGGAAAACTTTGAACCAATGGATATTGCTGTTGCCAAAGATGAATTTATGTTAGAGGCCGTTTAAATTTAATAATAACAATGTTTTTGTTTCATGTGGTGACCTGTATTTTCACCTCGTCCTACATTTATAATTATCTATAACATACGAATAGGACCTAAACCACTGACCACATAACATTATCAGCTATCATCACGACTGACAAAGATATTCGTGATTGCAGAAAATAAAACTGTAATACAGTTTTCGAGCAACTCCAATGAGATTGGCAACTTATAAGAAACCTCTAAGATCGAAAACTTGCAAGAAAAGATTCGCAAGCACCGTCAAACCCAAAATGGATATTGTTCTTGTCAAAGATTTTTAAAATTCTACTGGTAGTTTTAGTAATTATGTGTGTATACCCTTATCTTTTTTAATATACAGTAGTATATATCATGAGGTGACCTGTATTATCACCTCGTTCTAATTATATTTTATATAACATAGGAATAGGATCTAAACCACTAAATACGTAATATATCCAGCAATCATCACGACTGACAAAGATAATGGTGATCGCAGAAAATTAAATAAAAACAGTTTTCGAGCAAGTCTTAAGATCTAAGATCGGAAACTTGCTACAAACCACTAAAATCGGAAACTTGCAAGAAACCTCTAAGATCGAAAACTTGCAAGAAAAGATTCGCGAGCACGGTCAAACCCAAAATGGATATTGTTCTTGCCAAAGATTTTTAAAATTCTACTGTTAGTTTTAGTAATTATGTGTGTATACCCTTATCTTTTTAAAGGATATATATCACGAGGTGACCTGTATTATCACCTCGTTCTAATTATATTTTATAAAACATAGGAATAGGATCTAAATCACTAAATACGTAATATATCCAGCTATCATCACGACTGACAAAGATATTCGTGATCGCAGAAAATTAAATAAAAACAGTTTTCGAGCAAGTCTTAAGATCTAAGATCGGAAACTTGCTACAAACCACTAAAATCGGAAACTTGCAAGAAACCTCTAAGATCGGAAACTTGCAAGAAAAGATCGAGAGCAACGGCGAACAAATGAATATTGTTCTTGCCAAAGATAATTTTTCACTCTTATATCAGATAATTTTACTGGATATTTTTAAGATTCAGCATGTAGTTTTAAATTGTAATAATAATTTGTGTATGTAAAGAGATACAATCCGCAAGGCAGTTTTGTGGCGAACTGTTGGGGAGTAGCGACCCCACGGACCTGATCTCCTGGGGGCAGTCTTGTTCTTCATCACCGGCTTGCCTTTATTGGCTGGCCGGAGTGAACACTGACCAAGAACAGAGCTCCCACCTCTTTCTTGCCTTAATTGGCCGGTCCGAGTGGAGATTCGCAAGAGCAAACGTGCTCGGGAGAAGGAGAGTAAGATGCTGGTAGGGACTTGCAGGATTGTCCTGATAGCCGTGATATACCTCTCCACTCCTTAAGCACCTCAGGAAATGTTGCACCCTTGTCGTTATGTCACTAAGATGGTAGCGGCCGTGTATGGGGGCCCGTTTATTGAGTGTGCAAGTCACCCCCTGTCATTACATCCATGTTTTTCACTTAAGATCAATATGAGTATACCCATAACTTTTTTTAAATATACATTTTATAGTAATAAACAATATATCATGAGGTGACCTGTATTATCACCTCGCTCTAATTATATTTTCTATGACAAGAATAGCACCTAAGAGTATTACCACGTATCAGAACCCGCAATCATCACGACCGACAAAGATATTCGTGATTGCAGAAAATAATATATAAAAGTTTTCGAGAAATTCACAAACCAATGAGATTGCCAACTTACAAAAAACATTGAACGCGACAGCTAACCAATGCGTATTGTTCTGGTCTAAGATGAGTTAACTGAAGTTAACTTTGTATTCTGCTGGTAGTTTTAAATAATAATAATATGTGAATTCCTGTGTATTTCTATGTGTCACTTTTAAAATTTCTCTAATAAACGATGTATCATCATACGATGACCCGGATTTTTACTTCTACCCAACTTCAACCCCCCTATATTAATACATCGTAACACAACCAGCCAACATCTCGAATGACAAAGGGATTGGTGATCGCAGAAAATAAAACAAAAGCAGTTTTCGCATTATCTTCATATTAATATGAAAAACGTAACTTGTCATAAATATTTTACATTTCAGAACTCGCAATGTAAAAACATGAGCGAAAATAAACATCTTGGTTACAGTACATTTAAATGAAGAGATTTACAGATTACAATAAATAGAGAACAACGAAATGGATGTGGAACGACTCATTCATTGAAATGATCAACTCATATATTCGTCAAAGAATAACCCTAATCTATCAGTCATTTGAACATAATTTGTAAATAATTTATAAAAGAAAACATCAAAATGAATATTGAGTTTTCACACTTGATTGCATATAGGCCTGTTGTGACGGATATGGAACAACCAAATTAAAATGACGTGATCTAAAACTTTAACAATGAACTCTCATCTTAGAAATACAAGTTCAATTTAACTTTAACTTAACGGTGCCTATATCCTAGATGCAGATGTAAACCTGGATCTAACATTGAACACATAGTGACTTAGTGAACTAGCAAATAGGTTAAGTATACTTTAAGCAACCGCAAACTACGCCGAATCCAATCTTTTGGCAAGCAACCAAGTGTGAAAACAAACCTATTACGGTCAGAATATTAAAGCAAACGAAACATTTTATACAAGCACTAACGTTTTTAAATTATAATTACACCAATAAAAGTACCAAAATAATGTACAATATTCGGCCATCATGATAGACGCCTCAAACTATATAACATATTCAAATGAGCAAACAAAAATATATTAAGCTACTCGTACGTTGCTCAAATTACTAAATTATTTAGGTATATGGTTTTGACAACTTTTCAGTTTAATTCACATTTTTACTAAAGACTCGCGACAGTCACGGTTTTCAAAGGTGCGAGTAGGACGGACTTTCCTTTAATTCCCTACCGATTCTCACGTCATCTCGCTCCCTAATTTTATGACCGAACCTGCGACGAACATTGGCATTTTAGTATATCAAGATGAGCTTTCGTAAAACTAAGTTACCATTCGTGTCCAATTTACGGCGTGTGTAGCATTATGAAAACTATGTGAATTAACATGCCGAGTTGTTTTTTGTAGACAATGAATTGCCCTTACATCAGATACGTCAATGTAAGTCGATATCACATCAGTCTAACTGATACGTTGGGCTTCGAAAAAGCGACGAACGAACAGCGAGCGTTGACATCTTGATTTAAATTGTCCGATGAATCCTTGTTGTTGAGTAATTAGCAGCCATATTTTGTTTAAAATGTTTGTTCTATCCAACAAACTGTCAATATTGTATAAGTTTAACCGGACAACCATTTTCCTAAAATTCTCTTTCACTAATCGTACGCCAACTGTATTTTTTTTTCCTTTTTCGAAGCCCAATAAAATTTTGTCACAATATAGTTTTATGGAAATGGAAGATTACATTTGCACAGCGTTGGCATCAATTACATTATTTTATAAAATATAGCCCATAAGCAATTATTCCGAAGGTAAAAGTATTAGAATTAGTTATCTACATAGTCATACATTGAATGCGTTATCAAAAGCTACCTGTTATAAACCGCCATCATCTTATGAGACTCAATCTAGTGAAAGCACGAAACTCATTTCTTGTTTTTTTTTCACAGCATTTATTTACAACTTCTTCAATATTTAGGATACAACAAGGAATGTAGTATTCGTACTTCCGTTTTCAATTTACTTTGTTTTAGTCCGACTGTGGATTTTATAGATTAATTTATTTAAGCCATTGGCCGTCATGGGCGACATAAAATTTGTGCCCAAAACGCGTTTTTTTTTTAAAGATTTTTTTTAATATTCACGTTTAAGTCACTTACGATTCGTGACGCAGAAAACGACGCGTTTATAGTCGTTTCTGTTTTACAACGAAAATATATTTTGGATATTTTTTTTAATTAACTACGCTATGTTTTGAGTATTATTCAAAACATTAGCATATAAAGCTAAACGATAGAAGAGGCACGAATCATTACAGATTATATTTAATTTATTCATTCAAAATATTTTTCGACAATAATTGGTAACACTGATTGTAAAATTGATTTGTTACCACACTTCAAAGGCCATCACTTTAGTCAAAAACACCATAATTTATATTTAATCAATAAACGTCAAAATTTGACCAATATGAGCCATCTAGAAAATCAGTACACAATAAAGTATACGTTTTTATTTCAAAAATACCAAATGGTTCGAACCTTACAATACAATCAATACTGATTTTATCTTAGTAAGAACATGAGAAAATAATAAGACATCCACTGTCGGACAACGTTCTCCAATAAACATGATTCCAATATACACACGCATATAAAACGCCCGTAATATCAACAACTAACTAAATTACACTATTGTAGTTTAACTACATTCCGCTAGTTTCACAAAATATCCATTTTGCGAGGGGTACTAGCACCTCTGTCGTTGGAAACGCGCATCGATATCTTTGGGAGAGATACTCGTCACAATGTTACATACACGCTATGAAATATACAGTTACTGACAATGAACGATGACGTAAACAGGATTAAATTAAAAAATAAATAAATTCAATAACACTCCTCGTCGAATAACAATTTGTGAACTTATTTATGTACAATTAAATACTTAGATCTACACGTAGTGTCGTAATATCATAAGGTTTATGACTGGATAACTCACTGTCGACGTCCGACTGAATCACAAGCGTTACTATAGCTAAACAGACACTATCGTCTCACACGTTTGTGCCTGTGGCCCTTGCGGCATTATGTGAAGTCATTAAACTGGGCCAGTGCCGTCTTCACTCTGAAACAGAATTGTTACCGTGACTACTGCGAACTCTAAATCAATAACAACAGGCGAAATCGCACTTGGTGGCCCGCATTCGGGTCAGGCCGCATTAGGGGACAAACATGCCCGAAAACGGGAATATTGGCTATATTGCCCGCCACCAGTGCGTCTCCGCATCTCTCTTCCCTCTGTTACTGTAAACTATGACGGTGCCTGAGGTAGCTGCATGGGAAATTTGTGGTGACATGTCGAGAGTGCTGTCATTCGCTTGATAGCTGGCGTCAACACCTCTCCCGCACCACGCCACCACCCTAAGCACTGTCTTAGTTACTCAGTAAGTCATTATTGTATGCCTTAAAATGTCATAAACGAAACCGGCCACATTATGATAAGTTATCACCGCCGCCTATTGACATAATAATATGTGGAAACCGAGATCTGATGAGCGGCGTCGTGCCTTGCGCGCAGCAGCTTGAGCGCGCGCAGCACGCCGAGGTCTGCCAGCCGCGCTTGCCGAGCGTTGGCCTGCAAGTGTGGCGGTGCTACTCACTTGTCGTGCAGATGAGCGGCGTCGTGCCTTGCGCGCAGCAGCTTGAGCGCGCGCAGCACGCCGAGGTCTGCCAGCCGCGCTTGCCGAGCGGCGGCGCCCGCTTCGCCGCGCCACACCAGATTCCCCGCCACGAACAGCGCCGCTTCCTGCAGCTTGCTCTCCGGATGGGCCTGCAAGTGTCGACGAAGACATCGTCAATCTGTGCCCTTCTTGCTCGACGACAAGCAAAAAAAAAGTGTGCGTCTTGGGACGCCCGACAGAAGTGATAACTTAAACTAATCTAAGTTAAACTATTTAATATGGGAAGCGTCTGTCCGAAATACGACTAGCGCTGTGGGTTCGAGTGAGAGAGGAAGAGCCTGCTTACCGCTGCCGTATGCGTGAGAGAAAGGGAAGCAAACAGATTGACGCCGTGACGCGTTACGTTACGAAGCGGTTTACGCTCCCATAAGAAGTTATCACTTCTTAATGCATTGCCCGCTCAAGGACTGTACTATGAAGTGTAAAGTCTATCATGATTCCGTTGTGAAACAACTACGTCTTTTACAAATTCGCCCCCCTCTCTCACACTCAAAGAATGATGGCTGTAACACATCATAGTATGGTGCCAGTTCCCAACAACATTTCATAAGTCCATGACACCCCTGCTGGAATTACACAACTTAAGTTTTGTGCGGATCCTGAATGCTTTTTAACCAGCTGTGTTTGGCTATAATTAGTTTTGACGTAAATAAATACAAAAATCGGACAGATTGTAAAGATCGGTCCAACGGAATTTGCGTTACAAAACACAACGCATAATTTTCGACGTGGTCTGTCACCGCCTCTGAACACATCGAAGCGTACATTTCAACGCATTGCGCAGCCAGGTCTTATCTTGGCCTATATGTTTTTATATAATTGGACAAACACAGACAAAAAGCAACACACATTCGCTCCATACACAACTCTATATTGCTGTTTGCGTAATTTACTTCTTTTCGTTTGGGCTTATGCACGTTGATGTTGCATTGAAATTTTTGTAAGTTTTTAGTTAAGAGCAAGTTTAGGCTCGATTTTTACTTGGCAAGTAGCAATAGCCACGGTTTACTCATCCACTCACTCGCTCACTCGGTTTACATAAGCACATACCTTCCGTCGTCTTTTGCATCGCCCATTGAATCGCTCTTGTCACGTACTCAGTCGATGTTTGCCCCCAGGACCGATTGGACGCTTGGACCTAGGGCCAACATCCCAATATGATCTACGACATTCTTGCAAAAATGAACATAGTCATTTCAACAGAAACATCACGTCATTTACGATTATTAGAGTTTATGATTGCAGGGTAAGGAACTTTGTTAAATTCGGAAGTGTCTCAAAAGTGTTCGTGAACGTTTACTATGATAAAATCATTTACACAATCTCCCATAAGATATTTGCTCTTTCGTTTTTTCATGTATCGATCAAATTAATGTTGTGTTCTATTGCATTTCGTTTTCAAATACTACGGGACCAAGGTGCTAGCTAATTACAAAACCTAATCACAATCACACTTCGCACATTCAAGCAGTATTTGACTAATGTCTATTAAAAAGTCATTCACGCCACCCAGTAATATGAATTCACAGCAACACATGTTTGTTAGCCAAATCTAGGAGAAAAATCTAAAGGAAAAATAAATGAAGCAGTGCACATATGAATATAGGAAAGTGAGAGATTCGCATAGCAAGTATAAGCATAGCACGCACCTACAGTCTTGGCCAAAAGTATTGAGCACCTTTCAAATTTCGCTCGTTCACGGTAAGTATGGGAGAAAACCAAATCTACTGTTGAAGTATTCTTTTGTCGGTCATCTACAAAGATTAAAAACAATGACCCACGCCGCAGCTAGCAATAAAACACCTGGGTGCAATAAAATGTCTTTTACAATTTTTGTATATATTTATCAGTTCGCTACCATCTCTCGTTGTGAACACATCTAGTGCGCCTATTTTATTTCAAAGTTTTAAGTATTATCGTTGCAATATGCCAAAACGAAACGAACTTTCTTTAGAAAAACGTGTGCAGATACAGCGTCTGCAAGTAGAGATTTCCAAAACTGTGAAATGTTCGCGCCGATCCGTGCAATATGCTATTAAGCGATTCTCTGCTACCGGATCACATCAAAATAGACCGAGAACCGGGCGCAAACGCATCACCACAGACCGTCAGTTACTGAGAGAGTCGCTAAGAAATAGGAAAAAAACATATTCAGAGCTCGCTGCTGAGTTGTCAGAACAAATTAAGAAATCAATTTCTGCTCACTACTCGTAGAAGACTTCAGGAAGCTGGTCTGAAAGGCTGTAAAGCTAGGAAGAAGCCATCTCTCCGACAACAACAAAAAAGCTCGGTATAAATGGGCCTTATTAAAACACCGAACTTTCACCGCTGCAGAGTGGTCAAATGTTGTGTGGTCAGACGAATCAAACTTTGAGGTGAGTAAGTCAATTTAATGCCCTAATAAAATTATATAAAATGGTTTAAAAACCAAACGCATAGATGAAGTTATTTTTTTTTTCCGGAACTCAATATTTTTCTCTTTATTGCAGATTTTTGGTACACCTGGTGTGACCTTTGTGCGTCGCCGGATTGGCAAAGAATTTAAGCCAGAGTGTGTGATCCCAACCGTAAAACACGGCGGAGGCAGCATAATGGTCTGGGGTTGCATGACCGATTCTGGAGTTGGCGAATTGTTCGTGTCCGCATGGGCCGCATGGACTCTACTAAGTACATAAATGTACTAGTAACTTTTCGGCGACACGAACATGGATGGTGTTAAATTACAGCAGGATAACGCATGCCACAACTCTGCCTGCACTATGACATGGTTTCGGGAAAATAACACAGAGCTTCTTGACTGGCCTGCCCAGTCGCCAAAATTTATGGGGTTTATTAAAGCGTAGAGTTAGGCGCCACACAATTAACAACAGAGAGGATTTGAAACGCTACCTACACCTAGAATGGAACGCGATTACTGCTGAAGACTGTAAAAATCTTTTTTAGCTCTATACCCAAAAGAATTTCTGCCGTAATGAAGGCAAAGGGTGGACCCACAAAATATTAATTTTCAATTAATAAATAATAAAATAAACCTATATAAAGCGTTTTGTTTTATTTCTATTTGATACTCCTCATAAAACTGAAAGATGTCATGGGTGTTCAATACTTTTGGCCAAGGCTGTATATCATATCGCTTCGCATAACGCGAGATTTTCACTAAACAATCATGCATTAAGGAAATGGAATCAACTTTTAGGGCTTTCGCTTTACTTTCGATTAAAATAAGATTTATTCAAGACGGAGTTCGTTGGCTAGCTATTCGACTAAATATTGAGAAAAGTGAGTACGAGCGTAGATCCACTATAAGTACCCGATGCAGTAGAAGAATGGAATAGTTGAGTAATTTTGAAATGTTGGCAACACTTGAAAAACGACTATTAATCAAAGTTTGTTCTAGAGCTGATTTTTCTCTGATCAGATAACTTGTTACTGAGGATTAAAATGGCGGTTTGGAAAGCTTTGATAGAATGGAAAATATGTCTAGCCGCCATATTTATCCTTCAGGTAATAGTTATCAGTTGTGGAAAAATCAGCCCTTAAGCTCAATGCACGCGGTGCTTCATCTTTCATTCCATTCTTTGACTGTACGTGAGTTACACTGAAAGTTTTAAGAAAATCAAAACACGGATTGATGTAGAAGCCTGTTAATATTTTTATTGCTTTTCGAAGTAGTCTCCGTTCCTTTCTAAGCACCGTCGCATGCGATGGAACCATTGACTGAAACAGTGGGCCCACTCTTCTTTAGGGATCTATTTCACGCATTTTTCAAACGCAGCCACGGTTTCTTCAGAGTTCATAAAACAAATTCCGCTAAGTTTCTCTTTTATTCTTGGAAATAAATAAAAGTCACAAGGTGCCAGGTCGGGACTGTAAGGAGGATGAGTTCTGCCAGGGTTGCGGAATTTGTTCGAAAGAGTCACCGCGGCCCTGGAACGCAAAGGGCTTTAGAAGGAACACGGATGTTGTTTTAGTCAATAAGAGTCTGACACGCCCTTCCGCTCCACCCAGAGCGGAAGAAGTCATTTGAGGATTTTCCATCTTAAAAAAAAAAGGAGGATGAGTCACTAACTCCACACCGGGCAAATGAAAATTACGGGCCATTGCCCCCTAAACAAACATCTCTTTAATTTACATACGTTTGTAAACGCACCCACGATACAGGAAAAAATCCTAGTGTGGGGCAAAGTTTAAAAAAAAAAAAGAGACTTCTGGGCGGAGCTAGGCTGGGTCAAGTTATCAAAAAGAACTCTCGAAAAGATCGAACTCCGGTTAAGAATATCTCAGAAACCAGGCATAAGTGCAGCTGTGTCTTTGTGGGATATCTGGACCGTGACGCCGGAATATCGTGTCGAAAAAAAATTGAATCTGGAATATTTTTCTATTTGGCATATCCACTGCAAGGTGCTTTTTCATTACAAACTCTGTCGGAAATAAATTAGTCAGATACGAGAACCATATCAGATGTACAGCCCAGGAACAAAAGGTTTAGGTCAAGTTGTCCCTTTTACAAGATAATTATCATTTTCCCGAGCCGGCGACGAAATATACACAGTGCAAGATATTGTTACGCGCCAGAATGAATGCCGGGTACGTAACAACATCAGTTACTACTAGTGCCATCTTGTATCGAGTAGCAGAAGTAATAGAGTCAAGTACCTACTAGTATTTTCTACGCTAGAACATTCTAGAGTTCTCGACATCTGGTTATTCGGGACCAGTATTTAGGCGAACTTTCCAAATGTTTCTACAATAGAAGGTTCTGGAATTAACTGTCCTAAGCCGAGGCCCGTACCCCACAGGGGGTGCCCTTAGCGTTTAGTCGCTTAGTTTTAAGTTTTTTATAAGACCTGGCTGGCCTTGACATTATATTAAGGCCATCACAGGCAAGCCCGGTTAAGCAGTCGACAACCTTATAGGTTGAACTGCGAGACGCCACCCAAAAAAAAAAAGCGACCGAGTCAGTATTGGATTTGCGATACAAGCGAATACTTCGGAAGCGATCTTCAAGTGCGATTAAAGTGATCAGTAGTAAAGTTGTGTTTTATATAGCTGTAATTAGTGTTTTTAAATTAAAGTGTCATTTTGGTTATTTAATCGGCTCTTTTATTGTCACGAACCCCAAACTCGTAACAATATATATCAGTATACATGATGATATATCAGTTACAACCCGTAAGAATTAACTGTGTACCTCACTGGAATGCGACTTAATATTAAGGGTGTTGACGTTCTTTGAAAATGAGAAGGCAAATAAACGATTTCTGTTTCCTGTAGACCAAGCTATAAAAAGGGCTTGTGTAGCAAAACTGGTGTATCAAAAAGAACACTGATGAAAATTAAAAACGAATCCAAGAAAGTAGCACAAACTGTTTCTCCGGAGCCTAGTACTTCGGCGGCGGGCGTCAGGGTAAATTACAAGACCAAAATTGTCAACACCAGGCAAGAAAAGAAAACCTAGCACCAAAAAAATCGAACTTGACGGTTTCGATCTCAACGCATTGCGAAACATAGTGAACAGCTTCTACACCGTTAGAAAAGAAACATCGACACTGAAAAAAATATTGGTGACTGCAAAAAGAGATTTAAATTTTCCAGGTAAACATTTTGTTTTTACATTATTCAATTTATTGTGTTAGTACTTTATTTATTACAAAAATTAAATTACATTAAAATTGAGATCAATGCCCCACAAAAGCTTCCCAAACCTTCGTCTGTAGGAACGGAACACAAAGTAGGTAACAATTTGTTAATAGTGCGAAATCTTAAATAAATAAGACAATTATTAACCATCATCATCATCAGTCATCCCCTGGGAGTCCGTAAACTACATTCATAAGAATACTACTTACTACTTGCCACTAGACCACGGAGGCAGTTTAAAATATATGTAAAACATAACCTAACAAATTATTATTATTTTCAGGTGGAAAAACCACACTGCGGGAGATACTTGTCAAGTATTTAGGCTACAGATTTAAAAAATGTAAAAATGCAATGGTGGTTTTAATGCAAAACCCCGACATCGCCGTCTGGAGGGCCCGCTACCTGAGAAAGAAAAAAGAGAACAATGAACTCGGGACGGACAAAAAACCGGTCACCTACTTGTACGAAACTTGGATCCATTCACACTATACCGTACGTAAATGTTGGCAGAACAGTAGCGACGCAAGTATTAAAAAAAATTATAACCCTGGGCAACGGTGACGTACATGCCGGCGGTGATAATGGTTTCATTCCCGGGGCCGAGCTTCTATATAAATGTAAAAGTAATACTGGAGATTACCATCATGAAATGGATACCAAGAATTTTACTAAGTGGCTGAAAGAAAAGCTTCTGCCAAACTCCTAGTGTGGGGCAACGTTTTTTAAAAATAAAAAAAAAACTAACCGCCAAATGGCCTTATTGTAATCGACAATGCGCCTTACCAATCGACGCAATTAGAAAAGCCTCCCATGAGTTCGTCACTCAAAAGTGAAATGCAAAACTGGCTGGAAAGAAATAATATATGTTATGATGAAAAAATGACAAAGCGAGAATATTGTGGACGAATTAATGAGAGAACACGGCCATGAAATTTTACGTCTGCCACCCTATCACTGTGACTTAAACCCCATAGAATATATATGGAATTTAGTAAAGCAAAGGGTGGCAGACAGAATCATTAATCAGTCCGAAAGGGAAATCGAAAACCTGACACGAGAGGCTATAAAGTCGATTACAGCTTCAGATTGGAAAAAAGAGATAAGTCACATTGAGAGACTAGAAAAAGAGTATTGGGAGAAAGACCACCTCCAAGAAATACAAGAATGAGAATTTATAATTTCTCTCAGAGGCGAAGAAACCAGCTCTGAATCTGAGAGCGAAAATGACGAAGATTCGGACACCATGTCGGGGGTTGAAGAAATTGTATACGGTAGTGATGATGACTAAAAATAATAAAAGTAACTTTTTTTTAATTTTGTTGTTTATATTTATTACCTTTATCATTACGATAAGAACTATACCCATGCATCTTGAAAAAAAATCATAATTTTTTTGTGTTACGATATTACCCAACATTTTTTTGTCAACAGTACCGACAGTGTGACATCACAGCGCCAGGTGCACAGTTAATTCGGACGGGTAGTAACCTTTTCAGTCCCCGACTGTACATCTTAGCCTAGAAAGCAAAGCAAAAAACAAAATACTTATTCTTACCAGGTAGTCAACCAGTTTTCTGAGCACATCTTCGTTGGCCATGATGAGATCCTTGGCTTTCTCGCCGTCGCCAATGTTCCCGAGGATGCACAACGCTTGTTCTTTCACCTCGGCCGGGTACGATCCCTCTAGCACTACTATCACAGCCTGGTGACAAGAGAAAAGGTATTATTGAATGGCTACACTCTGCAGAAAATGTTATAGACTTCGTAAGTCGATTGAACAAAATCTTCAGACAAAAGCGGTACTTTAATGATGAGACAAGACGGAATGATATACACGCTGAAATTTTAATGGCTGTTTTCCTGCGGCAGAACATAAAGTTACCTAAGCTTAAAAAATTAAAAATGTTTTTGTTTTCAAATAATTTTTAAAAAAATATTCATAAACTCGAAAGCGTGAGAAGCAACAGTAACTCACTAGACGTGACTTAGGTACTACTCGAAACATACGCACGCGCCGCCGTTCGCTCTTTTCACTTTGTCGGCAGAGAGGCGGCGCGGCGGCGGCGCGCCGACAAAGTTCAGAGCAAAATAAGCTCTCGCGCGTAGTAATACGGCATTTAACTTGCCCGCAAGCACGCGGCGAGTGTGGCCCCGCGCATCGCGCGCGGCATCCTTTTATGTTAACTTATTCGGTAGTGTTTAATTAAATCAGGAGTACCTATCAGCTGGTTGTTACGCGAAGGGCAACGACCGCGGCCGCTTTGCGCGAAACTATCGCGATGTATAACTATTACTTTATAGGTTATTCTGCACAATTGTTATTCTTGATTTTAAATTTATTTTATTTCTTATATCGATTGTATTACCAAGACAAACTCGTTTCGTTGCGGGAAAACAACCATTTAAAATTTCACGCTGTATAATGATAATGATACAGTGTGCCGCTAAACTCGGCCTTATATGTGCTGTTACAACTTGCATTAAGGTCTAAAATTAAAGGCAGACAGACGAATACTTTAGATACCAATTCAAAATTATCCAGATTACATTAGCATCTTTACGTAACCAATTTATTTATATTTGTACACATACTACTTGGCATCTTAATGACAAATATTGACTGGAAAAGAATGCCTTGTAGCATGAAGTCCGCCTGTGTACCACTATTGTACATAATGTTTAAAGTACCTGGATGTCCGAGCTTTACCAGGTTTTTTTTTTGTTAACGTTTTCTAAAAAATGAAACCTAGCTAGATCGATTTATCGCCCCCGAAACCCCCTTATAACCTAAATTTCATGAAAATCGTTGGAGCCGTTTCCGAGATTCAGATTATATATACATATACATATATACAAGAATTGCTCATTTAAAGGTGTTAGATAGATAAATACCTGCATAACTTGTGAGGAGTACTCGCTCATGATGGCGTCTATATGGTGCCTGGTGGACAGCAAGTTGCGCAGCAAGCCTAATGTCTTCATGATAACGCGTGTGTCGCTGTCGCCGAGCAACCGAAACATCTGCTCCGTGCCCAAGCAGCTTAGGATGCGCTGCTTCACTTTTTGTTCAGCCTGGAATGATAAAGATGTATTAAACTTTCTTTACTAAGTTATCTGTTATCTTATTCGCTTTATCTATATAATAAATAAGGCATCGCTAAATGTGTTGCTAGGCGCAAAACTCGACAACGGCTGGACCAATTTCGCTAATTCTTTGTTCTTGTGTTTGTATTGTCAGGAGAAGATTCTTCATCATCTGCCTAGCCTTTTCCCAATTATATTGGGGTCTGCTTTCAGTCAAACTGGATTCAGCTGAATACCAGTATTTTACATGCAGCGGCTGCCTACCAGACCTCCACAACCCATTAACTGGGTAGCACGCATGGGCGATCCTTTCATAGGCGCAGAAATTCCCGGCGTTATATCAAACGAGAGCCTAACAATATAAAATACATAACACCTTTAACAGCATAGAACATAATAGTACGAATTGATAAGTACATAAACTTAAAACTTCTCGCGTTTTCCACCGCGCGCTTTACTAGTCTTAATCGCAAGGTTGGCAGATCATTTTTCATTACGAAGAGTTGCAGCACTGCATCGCTGCCTCGCGCAATGCCGATGCGGTCTCGCTCTAACACTATACAAAAGAAGAGCGAAGAACTCTGTAACACGATACTGATGCTTTCTCGCTCAGACCCGTCGGCTTCTGTATTTGTCTTCTCGGACCTCTCATTTTTCTATACTAAAACGATTGAATTGTTAATAGTTTTGGTAGGTACTCATTTGCGAGTTTTAGAATAAACTCTAAACATTTACGCCCGCCGTTAGGATAAGGTTGAATTAAATTACGTATGTGTGTGTAAGTTTACGAGTGAAGCATGCATGCACAAAAAAGCGGCGCAGAACACTAAATTCGAAAAAATACAAGTACCTAATGCCATTTCAAATTTGTTTTGAGCAAACAGAAACATGCAACAGTACCTAACTGGTACTGTTGCATGTTTTTGCTGACAATTATTTAAGTTTACAGTGATTTATTGTTTTTTGATTTGTTGTTTCTATAATTAACTTGGTATTGGGTGAATAACGTTTTTTACCTTTAAAATGAATTCGGAAGCGCATGCAATTGTTCCTTGTGATAGATTGAAGTGTGTTCAATCGTTGAAATAAATTGAAAGAATGAAGAGTTATGGCTGTTCACATTGTGAATACTAAATAAATATTATCAATGTCGTAAACAATGCGTAGTTAAAAAAGAATCAATTATTTTAGCGCCATCTCGTGGGCAACAATATTGTTATCCTAGCTACTGTAGCGACCCGAGCGCGAGCGAGTGAATGATGAATTATCTTAAAAAGTTCAATTGCCTTAATAATGTCAATAGATGGCTCTTATATCGTTTGCGTTGTAAAATACTAATAGGATGAAACAAGTTGTGATCTAGTAAAGCTATTTATTTACATTATTTTATATTTCAATGTTATTTATGATAAGAAAAGAACACGTAGTAATTAAAAATCACTATTTTTTTTTTTTTTTGTTTGAGATGAGTTTGGTCTTGACTCTAGTCTAGGTCATAGACGACAGAGACAAAGTCGACAATGGAGCGAGCTTACCCAGAAGAAGCCTGTTCACTCTAATTGATAGTATTTGCTAATTTATAACTTGTCTATTTACCTGAAAAGCCATATTCATGAGTGCCCAAATTCCGTTCAATCTCAACGCAGCTTCGGGCCTCTTCGTCAAACTACATAACATCTCTACTGCACCTACCAAAAAAAAAACAAATTAATTTCTTTGATCACAAACATTTGCTACAAATGATTGGTTTATAAAGTGTGCCACAAACCTTGGTCCAACATTGGTTCTTTCGCTGGTGAGAACTCGAGGAGTAAATTGCAGAGTGTGGAGGAGCCAACTGTCAGCAGTTCTGTTCCCGGAGAATCACGTAATAGTTGCATGAGAGGCTTCCATACAGTATGGTCCTGGAATAAAATCTACAATTTATTGTATGTGCTGTTCGATTGTTTGCCGAATTTGAACCTTATTCTAGTACCTTAAGTCATAAGTCTCACTCACGAAGTAAGAATTTTGAAATATTTACCTGGAATGTCGTTCGTAACTGTTGCACAGATCTTGAGAGTGAGTGTAAACACCTTACAGCTGCTAAACTTACCTGAAAAAAAATAATCATATTGAGCACAGCTCCAGATTTTAAGAAACTCTCATCTCATCAAATCCATTTTCGACAAGTTAAATATTTATCTGCTACATTAAAAAAATCGTTTCTATTTTGTAGACGAATTGTCGGTGTATATTATTTTTTATTGCAACACCAAGAATACAAAACAATAATTGCGATATTTGATGCCTTGACAATACTGCAATAAATTTATATTCACCACATTCATGAACTTTTATAAACTAATATTCTCACCGAAGGCTCTGAGTTATTCATGCCATTGACAACATGCACCATCAAGCCGTGCGTCTCTATGATCCTCTTCCGGATATCCTCGTCATTGGCGCCCAGAGACGCGAAACATTTGAAGGCGCCCTGCTTGGCGGCCGGCGACTGGCAGTTGACGATCTCAGCTAGTGACGTCATTAGGTGGTTTGAAATCGCTGCTAACTTTTGGAGAGATGTGTCAACCTATAAATGTAAGAAAAGGTGGATATTAGGAGTGGAATCCCGTGCCGGAGTCTGAATTTCCTGATAGCTGTGATGGGAGTCTAGCGTGCTCCATCGACCACATCACCGCTTCGTTGAAAAAGTGGTCAAACGCGGACCTACCAACAATGAAGAAAGAAATCGATGGAGGTACAAAATAGACCTTTGTAACTTTTGTGTAGGCGCATTGCAGAAAACCACAACATTTTTTTCCTGTTGATATATCAGTCCGTTTGCTAATTCAACATTTACCACTTGCAAATCTGGAATTGAGTTCGTTATTTGCTTAAGCAATTAGGTAAAACGAGCTTCAATTTGTCAACGGATGACGGCACGGTCTCTTTATATAATGTTTATAAGACGACTTGGACAGAATTCATAATGATCAAGTCAAAAATCCATCGTATGCGCTTCCCAGCATTCTGAATAAATTACCTAAGGAAATAGCCATAAAATTAGAAAACAAAAATTGTCGACAGATAAAAAACATTCTAAAAGTCTTCTATACCGTTGATAAGTCTAGAATGGGGGAGAGGCCTACGTGTGGTTTCACTACCTGACAAAGCCCTGTGAGCGAGTTACATAGATCTAATCGATAGCGCACATAATTTTATTTCAAAAAGATTGAGCGCTATTTGAATGTCCTTTTGATGAACGTATGTTGAAATAAATGGTTTGAAATTTTGATTTTGACGTGACAACGTCTAATAAATCGATGAACGCCGGCTACACGAACGAAAAAGGATGACTCATTGTAACGTTACGCTCATTGTAACGTTACGATCATTTCATCAATGTTTTGTTATGACGTTGTCACGTTAAACTATCGTCCGTAAACCGACTTTACAGACAAACAATTTTTTTGTTTTTTTTTTTCATCTGCCAAGCCTTTTCCCAACTGAGTTGGGGTCGGCTTCCAATCTAAACAGATGGAGTATGATTTTCTTTTACCTGGAGCGACTTCCAATCTGACGTCCACAAGCCAGTAACTGGGCAACACCACGATACCCCCGGACAAGGCTGGAGTCAGACTTTCTGGCTTTTGACTACCCGTAACTGCAAATGACAGCCGGCAAGCTTTATGTACTTTCCGAGGCACGGAGGATTCTCAGTATGAAATGAATGGTCACCAATCCACATACCGACCATGGTAAGCGCTACTTAACCTTTATGAAAAAATCACGAATGCAGTAAGGGTGTAGTCTGGTTGTGTTCATGAATAATGTTGTTCCCTTACGTGAGGCAAGTGTCGCATACCTCTGCTAAGTAAGCTAAGGTCTCGGCCGCGGACGCGCGGATGTCCTCCGGCATGTCCTTGATGCACAGGCGCGCCAGGCACGGCAGCGCGCCGAACACCACTCTGGAAGACAAGCATGCAGGATTTTTAAAGGCTTATTAAACGCCTACCAGAAAAGTACCTATTTTACTACCAAACAATTCGAAAGACCTACCAGAATGGATAAATGCTCACCAAAAGGCGAAGTCGGTTTAAAAAAGCAAACACGAAGGGGATAGAAAGTAAAAAGCAACATATACTTAACAATAAAATATATTACTAAATTCGGACTTGCCTACAATTAGGCAAGTCCGAATTTAGTATCGTGGTTCCAATTAGTCGCAGGCAAGAAAGAGTGGCAAGATACCACTTTAACCTTTTTAACAATAAATTTTCATTACTGCACGGTTGTGGTAATGTCACCGGATAATTACAAACGCCCGCCGTAAGATTTGTGAAATATCGCATGAAATTGTAATTTTTTTTCTTAATAAGACGAAATACGTCCGTATATTGGAAACTATTGGATTTGGATGGGATTTATTGTTTACAAAACGGTTTTTTATAATATTTCGTAAATTATAATCTAATAAAGATTGATTGCAATCTAACGGAGTCTGTAATTGTCCGAAATTTGATTATTATAAGTAAGTAGCAAGTAATAAAATAATACTTAACTCTGGGCGTTGTGTAACATGCATATTTGTCTTGGTCTTAAATAGATAACCTAACATTTGACCCATCCAATGTATGTACTATTCTGATCTCAAACAAAACATTATATTGACATAATATAGAGACAGCACTTTATGATTTTTCTACTAAGTATCTCTATATTAGACTTTAAAGGAAGATCGGTAGCTCCTTCTCCATGCCTCTAAGCACCTTGTTACTCAAGCAATCACATTTTCTGGATTTGTAATATTCTACTGAAAAAATCTAATTAGATAGATTTCCAAAAATATTGGAAAAGTATTTTTTCTTTTTCCACGAAAACAAAAAAATACGAAGATACAGTGCGTTGAAAACTCGCGTGACGTCACTAACATAGTAAATTTTTTTACCAATTAAAAATGGCAAAAAGGCGTGTCCAATATTTTTGGAAAATCTAATGGAGGACGGACTTAATAGAATTATATTTTTTCTATCTAGTAAAATACCCTAATAGTATATTTCGAGTAGCGTCAGAAGATTTACACGCTGTGTTTCTGACTGGTTATAGGCAAGAGTTTCTGCTTGTGATTAATTGGGATGCTGAAGAAGCACAGCACCGCTGACGCGGGGGCCCAGAATGAATAAATGAGTGAGTGAATGATCTGTTTACTTGCTGGAACATAGGTACTACATGGTATTTGGTACATTATAAGACGACTTATTCATTATTCAAACCCTTGTATTCAATTGATATTATTTATTGATATTTATTATTTAAAACAAATGTCAACATGCAGGCATTATTCTTTTATTTTAACCATATGCTTCCTTTAATTACTGATTAGCAAATTCGGTGTTCAAGTTTTCTGTGGAGAATTTGCATTTACAATTTGCTTATCAGTAATTCAAAATTTGCAAGCAAATATTAACTTTATACCCGTGCAATTAAGTCGATTTTACTCAAATAGATTTAACTAGCTATTAGCAAGTTATTAAAACTCTTGAAGTAGTAGCGCAAACTAAACTTTTTATGTTTGTATTAAAGTTATTTTTCCAAACTGTAGCTTAGCGGAGCAGACGGCGCGGGTAAGGAATATCTAGCAGAAGTTGAAAACTTGAAGAATATTTCTATTCTATTCTGTTCTTAGAAGCCTTTGCCCAGAAGTGGGATCAGTAGTGCTATTCTGTAAGAATTTTCTGTGAAACCTTGGGTGAAGTGAGCAAGAAGTGAGTTGTCAATACACATAATCAAGGTGAAATGACAGCTCAAGCTCCCATCACCTATGTTTTCACGATGAGATGTTTACAGTAGTGCGATTCTGTAAACCTCACTTCACGCTCACTCCACCTAAATTTACACGGTGAGATGTTGACAGAATAGACCGGCAGAATAGACCTACTCATTATCGTATTGCCTACTCACCTCGCGTCGTCGGCAGGTAGCGCTCCCGCGCGGTGCATGAATGTAAGGCAGCGCGCGGCGCCCATCGCCACCGGCAGCGGCTTGTCGCGGCTCACGAGGGTAGACAACAGCTCTGGGATTGTTTTGTCACTGTGCCTGTATAGCAGAAACAAAAAAAAAATAGCATCAATGGGGTTTCAGAACTGCTGAGTATTTGGAGTGAAGGAAGAAAGAAAGAAAGCACGCCAATAAGCGCTATCATGACACGAAGGTCGCTTTCATTAAATAGAATAGAATAGAATAATATGTGAGAAATATAACCATATAATATTTATTGGTTGTCCAATAAAAAACAGGATCTCGAGCACATATTCCTTTTCACTGTTACAAAAGTACACAAATTGGCGCCATTTTCCAGTTTATAAGTAGCGTTGATTCGAAAGACTAGCCCAAATCTATGAGAAATGTTTCCCTAACCTGCAGGCATTTGTATGCTAAGCTACAATGCCCGTAAGAAATGTCCTAAGACTATCTTCTGTTTAAAAACAGAATCATCACATAATTTATGCGCATAAATTTATTTGCCAATCGCTATTCCAATCATTTCCTTTTCTTGGCAACTAACAATGAACTTTGTCAAAGTCAAATGAATGACAAAATGAAAATGCAAAAATTCTTACAATTCAAATATATAACCAACGACCTCAAAATGGCTTATAGAAGAGAATGCGTGTGAAACACCTAGAAACGGGTGCAACAAATTGTCCAGTAATGTACTGCCTTTAGGCGAATTGTTTGAATGCTCATTCAATCCATAAAAGGTGTAACAAATTAAACGGGAAGAAAATATACTGTTCAGTACATTTTGTCGTGTTATGAAAACATGCATGTATGGTTGATTTTTTTTCGCGACTTAGGGTCGGTCCCATAGTAAAAATTTGTTCATAATAATTAATACTGTGGCCGCTTTTACAGGTGTTGAATTTAATCAGTTACACCCTATATGATATGTGAAGAGAAAACTTTGTATGTCTTTTTAAGCATTTTGGGCACTTGGAGGAGTGTGTCATTTGGCAAAAGAAAATTTTCTAAAGATGGCGTGCAGAAAGATAGTATTGTTTTTTTAATGAAGTGCAGCCATTTCTCGTCCACTGGGCGACTGCTACTATTCTGTAATCACTTTTACTTTTCACCCTCTCATTGTATTGAGTGACATAAAGTTACAGCGTAATTTAATAGCCCAGCGACTTAGCAACTGTTACCTTATCATAATAATGTGGAGTCAATGGCAAAAACTATTAACACTAATTAATCGGGTAACGTAAACAACTCTGACGTAATGTTGTTTGATGGAAAATATCTAACCTAATGAGTTCCTACTCATCTTCCTGTATTCGACCAAAAGGCCTTATCCGTGGCAATTTCTAAACTACTTAGTGTTCTGAATCTGATTAGAAAGCGTAACAGTTTTGAGATTTTTATCAAAAGGACTTGTACTACATGTTTAGAAGCCAGCACATCAAACTACAACAATCTGTCAAATTTCTTTAATAGATTTTCAACTTTTCCGCTAAAGCATTAAGTTCAAAGTTGATTGGGAAAATTTGACAGTTTTGGGTAGCTTAATGTGTTGGTGTCTGTACATAGATGTTGTCATCAATCAATATATTTTGATCATACAAATGTTGGTATTAAATAATAGAAGAAACTTAGATTTTCCATTTCACCCATCAGGGGTGGAGTTTAGAAAGATCCTTTCTTAAAGCATCTCTGAATTAAAAGCATAATGTAGCTAGAGAACAAATCAACATAACTTTTTTTACGGGGAAAGCACCGCAGAGAGTGTCTGGGGAAAACGGAGGGTTTTGTCGGACTTGCTTGGCACTTGGTTTAAGCTTGATAGTACGTTTTGTCTGACAGTTTATAACGGGACCATTTAGCATGTCTAGATATTGTGTCTTTACGATAAAGGTCAAAGGTTGCGCCGTGTCACCTGCGACATCCGTTCTTATCAAAGCGACACGTGTCGAGATTGTCTTTGTACAGAATGATGTCGAGCGAAGTCACCTTTGGCTTATGGGAATCAGTGGATCAGTATCTTAAATTTTGCAGTTGCACGATATAAGGAGGCAACAAAGGCTGATCCGTTACATACAAGATACACAATAGGGAATATGCATGAAAAAAATATTTATTATCTATACAGTTTATCTAAAAATATACAAAACTATAATACTAACAGTGCAATGGGAATAAAAATTGATCGAAAAACAAACGAGATATAACTATTTTAAACAAATATATCTGTCTCTCTCGCGAAGACGCCGTTTGCTATGGCAGCGGTATAGGCGACATAGTATTTGACGTCAGAGTTCGTATCGGACTTCTCTTTCTAATTGTTATCTTTGAAGCTTTATAACTTCATCGTTGATGATGGTATTTTAAAATTGCTTACTAGAGCTAATAAGTATTTCATTTTGCAAATGAAAAAAAATCATGCATATTCTCTATTCTTCTGAAGATTCTATCGGGTTTATTCAAACACTTTTTCTCGTGGCCTATTAATGTGTCATTTACTCACATGCATTAACATATTATGTAAAGCTAATAACAAATAGGTGCGACATTTTATCATTATCACACATCATCGACAGTGATCAGCTTTAAATTGTGAAGCGCTACTGACACTATGTGATGCTAATAAATTTTAAAATAACTCAATTCCGAAAAGGTTAATCAAGTTCAAGTCTCGACGCGTGTTCTTCATTACTTCAAGGCCAAGGTTACTAGTTTGCTATAAAAACTTTTAGTGAATCACTTCTAAATGTATACCATTATCTACTGTTGATACTGAGCTTTGAGTGGGCCATACTCAACTTCTATGAAACCATCACAAGCATGGTTTCAATGTTTTTATCAAGTTAATCCCATTGTATTGATCTAAAGAAGGTAGGACACAAATAACAGTGCATGTCGACGCAGTAACAAAAGAAGAAAAGAAAAAAAACAGTGCATGGTAGTGATAGTCTACTTTAACTCTAATTTTGGCACATGTGGTGCTTACCAGTAAAAAATTGTGACACTACACCATTATTTTACGCTAAGTATTTTGTAATATTTTTGGTGCTAACAATTGTTGGAGAGCCTAATAAATAAATAAATAAAATAAACTCATCGGGCTTGAGAAGCTTCATTTCACTAAAGGCTATTTTCCTTATTACCGGTTCTGTACTACTTTCGACCAGTTTATACGTGAGCATCCATTCATATTAACAAATAAGTAGAATATCATTTCTAGAAGTTCTGATCAGTCAGAGAAAATTCTTTCACTGATCGAAAGCTACACTAGAAAGACTGTTTTATATCCTAGACAAATGCATGGGTTTGAAACCAAGGGACCACCACCAAGGGGGTTTAGCCAAGGCTACCGACATAGTCAGAAGGATCGACAAACTGAAGAGGCAGTGGGCATGGCACATTACTCGCAAAACAGATGGTCGCTAGGGCCGAAAAGTTCTGGAGTGGCGACCGCGTACCGGAAGAGGAAGCATTGGGAGGCCTCCTACAAGGTGGACCGATGACCTGGTGAGGGTCGCGGGTAGCCGATGGATGCGAGACGCACAGGACCGGTTGTTGTTGCGACACTTGGGGGAGGTCTATGTCCAGCAGTGGACGTCTTTCGTCTGATATAATAATGATGATGAAACCAAGGGAAAAACATAACATTATATAAGCTCAACCACATCGACCGTGTTAGCATTCGCCTCGCAAAGGTTTTGAATGGCATAGACAAGGCAGAAGCATTGTATATGGTGTGGCCATCCATTTATCTACATTACAAGTCTTATTTACGCTACAAGTACATGGTGGACATCCCACCAATACGCACAAAACGTTTTGGGAACACTTTCATTGTGCGTACCTACAGCTAAGGATTGGCATTCCCTGCTGGAGTCTCCGTTACCTCATAGCTGCAACCTGGGGGTATTTAAGTCAAGAGCGAATAGGTTACTTGTAGGTAACTCTGCCTGATAGTCTGTCTGCCTGGCTGTTTGTTACCCTCTTCACGTCCTAACGGAATTGGATAAATAAACTTGGCACACAGAGAGAATCGTGTCCTAAATCATCTGCCTAGCATTTTTTTCCCAACTATATTGGGGCCGGCTTCCAGTCAAACCGGATTCAGCTGAATACCAGTATTTTACGTGGAGCGGCTGCCTACCAGACCTCCACAACCCATTAACTGGGGAACATGGTACTCCTTGGCAAGCCTGGTGTCAGATTTACTGGCTTCTGACAATCCGTAACGACTGCCAAAGATCTGCAAATGACAGCCGGGACCAACGGCCTAACGTGCTTTCCGAGGCACGGAGGAAACTCGGTATGTTAAGATGGCCACCCATCCACAGACCAACCTTGGCAAGCGTTGCTTAACCTTGATCGAACCGTGCGGCTGATATTCTTTAGCCACGAGCTCCGAGAAGCGTGTCCTAAATGTAGAACGGAAAATATTGTTATACCTAAACGAAACAATTAAGTAGTTAATACGTCAACGTATTAACTAACACTGTCATGCATTGCCCTTGAGAAAATAAAAATACTTTCTATTAGGTATATTCCTTGTGTATCTCTGGATTAAAATGCGAGCGAAGCCACTAAAAAAATGAAACATACCTGGTACTGAACGCAACCTGCGACACACTGGAGTTCTCAAAGCACATGGCGGCCAGCAGGTCCAGCGCGGGGAGCGCGGGCACGGCGGCCGGGGTGGCCGCCAACAGCGCAGCGGCCGCCTCGCACGCGCCGGCCGCGCACAGCGCCTCTTGCTCGCCCGCACCCGTGCACCAGATGGACAAGATCCGGACCACGCAAGCCCGAGCTGTGGGGGAACCCTCGCGGGCTATCTCTGATGGAGATATTGTGTTTGTTAGTAAGGTTTGTAGTTGTGAGTGACGGTGGAGTTCATGCTCAGGGGTCACATTCAGATGTTGTACTAGGGTTCGCGGGTTTCAGCCGGGGATTGCGGACGTCGCATACGTTCCCGCGATCCCCGGCGTAGGTGGCAGATGGAACACCGGGGTGGTTTTAGTCAGTAAGAGTCTGACAGACCCCTCCACCCGCCCCAGGGTGGAGGATTTCCATGAGGATTTCCCCCCGAGAAAAATATCAGTTTGTATCCCAAAGGCAAGATACAAGAAGAATGTCAGGTTGTGAGACAAAAATCTTTTGTTTGATTAGTAACATACTTTTATGGCCACTCTTTCCACTTAATCAAGTTATATTGGAATGCTGCATCCTTTCTTTTGACAATTTTGACAAGTTTCAAATTTTTTTTTTTTTATTAATGTTCAAAATATATCGCAGAGTATCAAATATATGTACAATTGTACATGCTAAAAACCACAGAACCCTTTGAAGGCTTATAGTTTTCAAACATTTTTTTTTGTGTAATTGATTTTCACAATTACGTACACAAAAAAAAATACTGTTGTGCTCATGGTGCTAGTGTGACTAAACTGACCTATTTCCGATAATCAAGACACGTGTTACATAGGTAAACACTAACACGTGCCTTAGCTTTAGTCATTTGGCTATCCAAAAAGCTCATTACTACGGGGATTTTCTCGCCTGAAATGAACTATTATCGAAAAAGTTTACTAGTTAAAAGTATGCAAATCGCAAGCCGAGAATTAGAAATAGAAACTTAAGGACATTCTCGCGTCTCTCGACGCTGCGCTCGTCGCCTTTATTGTTCGTAAAGCGAGGCGCGTGCATTTCACGCCTACTTAGAATTCAAACAATAAACATCATGGTATGGAACATGCATCACTACCAATTCATAAAACAAGTAACTTTAGATATTATGTGGGTCTTTCCACCCATTCACACTCAAGTAATAATAAGCATAATGATGTGTGTTATGCTTCTTACATAATGTAACTCCTTGGTTATTCATATTTTTTTGTAAAATATTTGAAACCAAGGCTTCTAAACAGACTGCATCCAAACTGCATGTGAGCTGAAAAAATTCAGTTCAGATTCAGTTAACAATGTTGCACTAAATCTCGAAACTCAAAAACCGCTGAATATCATACAATTCGCAAGCAATTCTACTAAGCTGAATGTGTTACTTCATACATTAGTCTGGTTTCTTAAAGTCCTTGGCACAGAATTGTCAGCATTTATAAAGAGGAAATAACAAAACATGCAAACATAAACTTCAACTGATTCAGAGATTTTACAAAATTGTAACCTGACTTAAAGTCAGGTTACAGTTTTGTCTAGAAGATTTCACAACACCACAAATTGTTTATTTTGTTGATTAAGCAAGGTTGGAGCATTGCAAATGACCTTAGTGGCATAGAAAACATTCACTGCCGTCATTTAAGGCTTAGTATCTTGTAACCTTCAATTCAGAGGCACGTAGATCTATCTGCAATATTACAACACCCATAATGATAGTACAAAAAAATCTAGGATTGCAGTGCAATAAAACCGCCCATTGTATACTTGTTTTTAAAAATGTTTGACCTGTCCATGTACAATAAAGTATTGTACTTAATTATATATCTTGGGACAACTCACACACGGACATCTGATCCCAAACTAGGCAGGGCCTGTGCTATGGCAACCAGACATCTGATAAACATACTTATATATTTCTAAATACATACATATTATAGACAAATTACACCCAGACACAGAACAAATGATCATGCTCATCACACAAAGATTTGTCCTGAGTGGGAATCGAACCCACAACCTCCAGTTTAGCAGTCAGAGTCACTAACCACTCGACCAACAGGCCAGTCAATTAATAAAGAGATAGTCTAAAATATGAGATGTAACTGAAAACTGTTACTATGATGTATATAAATTGTGTTATTACCAGTGATCGGATAATCGGGTGCTTACATACCTAAACTTGTTCCCGTGAAAGAATAATATGGACATTCTTTCTGAATAAATAACTAATCCCGGGTACCCGGGATTGCAGTGTTTTAAAAACATCTATGTCAAACTAAATGATATTATAGCAGTAGTTATTTTGATTTAGTATCTTTATTTTATTCAAAACGAATGGAATACCTATAAAAAATTATAATGTGCACAATGTGAATAAAATAAAGATACTAACTTTATTTTATACAAAACAAATGGAATGCCTATAAAAAATTATAATGTGCACAATGTGGTCAATGTGTTGTATTTCACTACTGACACAACTGGCCAAGAAAAGGGGTGTAATATTTTTGATGTTTGTATGTAACTTCTAAATGCCTGAACAGACTTAAAAGCATGTCCATATTATACTTTCGTGGGAACAAAAGTGAAGTTTAGGTGTATTAGTGCCAGCTTATCCAATCACTGGTTATTACTTAATAGATAATTCAATTAATGTCTATAAAGAAATACGGTTGGTTGTGAGTTGTTGTCTGGTCAGAATACTTATAATAAAATAATGAACTGTTAATTACCATAATAACTGATCCGAGAGTGTTGTAAGTTTAATGTAACTTACATGTTTCGTATTTTCATGGAACAAAATTTCTTCTCACTTTTTCATTCTCTCCAACCATCTTTTTATTTCTAGTTTAATGAAGTTTTATGAATGAGACTTACGTGTCAGCCTCGTCAATAGCCTCATGTCAGCCGGTAAGGTGGTTATCGGAGCAGGTGGGTGCATGAACACACTCCGTAAGGCACATAGTCCTGCCTCTACCAACTTTGTTCCAACAGGTGCCGTCTTAAGGAGCTGCACAAGAGCTGTAGCTGTGCCCTGTTCTACTAGTGAGCTTACATTTTCTGGTGTACCCTTTGCGAGTGAACCTGGTTACAACCAAATAATAGACAATGTTTTAAACAAATAGTTATAAAATATATTTGACACAGATTCAATGATTTTGAAATGTTTGATTTATAATGTGTTGTAAGAACTGAAAGGAAAGTTATAAAAATGAAGGAGTTTCGTCTAAATTATAAAGGGCACCTGTTTAGTAATGAAACTCATGCCCTGACTTAACCCAATTTCAGAATGGCCCCATGTAAATGTGTGTGTGTGTGATAAACACTTATCAAATACTCACTAATGAGCAAAACAAATATTAATATAAGTTTTAAAAATTACCGATTGTGATGGTTGCTTCAAGTCTTATGTTAGGGTCCAATGTTTCATCAGACATTAACTGCAAAAGTCGCGGAACTACTCCTTGCTGTATCACTGAGCTCTTCTGTCTGTTGCTGCCTATCACCGAGTTCTTCAGTGTCACTAAGGCCTCCACAACCTTCGGCGCCTCTGACGAGTACAACTCGTCGATATACGAACGTGAACTTTCAATATCCTATCGGCAAAAACGTTTTAGGTTAAGAACATAATCGCAAACCAAAACATACTCTCAAATTTTAACATCTGATCAATTTACTTACCATGAATACTGTTAATTGCTGCATGTTTTTATCTTTAATTTACGCAGTATTGATGGTAAAAATAACGTTGGAAATTTCTTCCGAGGCCGAATACGCTGTCAGCTCGCCACCTGTCATTCATTGAGACAGAAGTCACAGAACACATTCATTCATAGATGAAGGATGCGTTCCTTTTGTGATTTCGCTTGTTAACTTGCTAGGCAATTGGTATTTAATGCTTGATTTGGCAACAGAACTACTGGTCTGTTGGTTATGAAACGAATACGCTCGGCTAAACGCTCGGTCCGTTGTCGATGATCTTTGTTAAAATTCACTGTGTTGCAACAGTAAAAATACATTGAACAGGTGAAACTTTGGTGAAAGAAAGATGAAAGAGAAATAATGACAGCTCGTCACCAAGTATAAACAATTCGAAGGGATAACTTTCTTCGTTTATTCCTTTATTATTTGACATACAGTGTGTATAATACACGCAGTGTGGCGAACAAGCGGAGTTAAACATCTTAGTTGCTATTTTTACATTTACTTTTGTGGATACCATGGCTGACTCGGGGGTAGATACCAGTAATGAGAGCAGCGATAATCCAATATTTGATCACTCTCAATGCATTTTAGAATTCAGCCCTCCAGCTATACCGATAAATCCAGCAGGCCAGCCAATGCCAGTCGAGTTTTTATCGGAGCCTCATGACCATGTCGGAAAAATCAAGTGTTCTACTAAAGCAAGACACTGCAGACTGAAATACAGGTATGGAGGCACAATTTGTTCATCGAGAAACCATAAATTGCGCTTTGCCGCCTCAACCAATAACACTGAACTTGTTGAGAAACTTCTGCTGTCAGGGGCTGACCCAAATTCCTCAGATGAACACAAAAGAAGTCCACTGCATTTGGCTGCATGTCGCGGCTACGTTGAAGTTATTAAAACTTTGCTGAGACATGGTGCAAACCCTAACATCAAGGATACATTGGGTAACACGCCATTACACTTAGCTGCTTGCACCAATCACATCCTAGTAGTCATAGAACTACTTGATGCAGGTACTGATGTGAGTTCCCATGATAAAAATGGGCACAACCCAATCCAGCTGGCACAGAGCAAATTGAAACTCATTCAGATGCGTCCAAGCGGGGCTGGACATTTTGAGGAGACAAGACAACTTATTGGAGAGATATGTTTGGTTGTGGAAATGATGGTGAAGTATATGAAGATGCAGAAGGCGGATGCTGGGGATTTGGAGTCTGTCTGCCAGAGACTTGAGCGTGTCAGCACTCGCGAGCAGGTGGACTCGGAAGTACAAAACTTACTGGACAGTCTAGATTCTCTCAAATTGAGATAAATTATTTAAGTTTTTACAAAATTTTATGAAGACTGTTTACGACTGTCTAATGTTAAGGGCTCAGTTTCAATGTTTAGATATTCTATACATGTTTTTTTGCGTATGAACTGAGAAATTATTAATAAGATAAAACTTAATTTTAACTTCCAATCTTCTTTGGCAATTTTTTGATGATTATTTTAGTAATGTATGTAAATTGCCATATAAGTTAACTATAATCACAGTTAATATGATTTTGTAATGTGTGTTGGTTTTTCATTTTATTATTACATGTGGAATAACTAATTATGTCACATTAGTTTTAAGCATATTTTAGCTAACTCTATCAAAATATAGATTATAATAAAGTTATTGCATCTACCCTTGTTCTTTTCATTAAAAGAAACACCAAATTCTTTGAATTTATCATTTATTGACAACAGTTTCATAAAATTGAAAATAATATAACTTTTATTCACAACATTATCCATTAAAAATTTGCTATTAATATGCTACTGTTATATCTAAAATTACACACAATAAGTATTAAAAAGCCCAAAGACACCTAAGATTATGGAATGCATAAAATAAAAGATTTTTAATCCAGTAACAAACCATCAATGTACAATAATAAGTTGTAATTTAATGTGCAATATGAACACTGATCTTTAATAATATAAAATAGTAGTAATTGTCTTGTGCAAAACATAATATGCTGTACGCAAAACTAGAAGGTACTTCGAAACAATGCTACTAGTATATTATGTACAATAATTAACCTTACTTCTGTAACATATCTAAATTCTATACACAACTGCTTATTTTTTGTACATTGTATCTTTATTTAAAAATGGACAAAACCAGGAAATGTAATTGTTTCAAAAGTATACTAACTGCAATTATTATCACAATGTCTTAATTAACTTTAACTCTTGTGTATATGGGGTTTTGCATTACAGTTCTCATTCTTACAAAGTATTGTATTGGAACATTCAAATGAAATATGGCAGAAGAGTTATTATCACAGAAAAAATAATTGCTATTATAATTTAATACTGCTAAATAAATTACATTAAGTTATACCAGCAGTCCCAAACCATTTAAACATTTCAATAAATAAACTATAATGTATAAATAGTTACCGCACCCCATTCTCCTAAACACCACAAGATAAGGCAAGTTAAATAAATTTCAACTTTATAAATATGGCAAGCTATTGTTTAATAACAAAATATCAAAAGTCAATAGTTTATTGAAATTGAACATCCAAAAAGATAATTTTACAAAGCATGCAACTGTATGGTCTTTAGTTTCTTGTTTGAAAATTTACTTTAAACATAAAAGTAAGATTTTCTAAAATATTCTAAACAATGCTATCAAGAGAGCGTAAATTATGATCTCTTTAACATTAAAATGCAATTATAAAGTATTATATAATTAATATAAATTGCTTTGAGCTACATCCTATAATATTATTAGATAATACATTTTTAAAATAGTTTTATAAGTAACACAATTGCTGAAATAATATCCTAGGAATAAACATGCAAACAATTGCTCTACAATTGAGCAAGTAGTGTAAATGATCAATTCCTCATTAGAATTTAAAATGAATGTGTTTAGAGTGCTTACATTTGGCACTTATTCTTTGTATTCGTGCAAGCCACGACTAGCTGCTATAATATGCTCTCATTTAGGCTTTTAGTATTTCACTTACAAAATTATATCACATTTTTTCAGTTATTGAACCAATTTAAAATAAATTGTATAACATAAATCACAACATTCATGGAATGATCAACTCAATTGCCTCTGCAATCAATAACTTTTGGTAAGTATTTGAATAATTTAGATATCATCTCTCACACAACCATTAGTTTACCTTTGCTTGGAATCATAATATTCCCGTATATTGCACATGCATCGGCTCGGTTATGGTTCAAATAATATATCAGTCATTTTTTAATACCTCTTACTTAAAATGTGACGTTATTTCATATCTGGCACTAATAAATTAATAATATTTGGGAATATTTCAGCCTGTATGGGTCCGTATTCGACAACCTCGCCGTCCACCGTGAGGTTCCCCGTGGTCCCCTCCGGAACTATTCTAAACGCACTGACGGGAATCATTTTTACGTATTCATTATTCATATCGGCGTGCGTGCCCTGCCCCACACCCAGAAGGAACGATAGTAATTGAGATCTTGAAATTCCTGCTTTGATGATCAACATCCACATAATTCCATCGGAAAGCTGTGATCGTGGAGCGAACAAGAAGTCTTCCCCGATGTAGGGTTGATAGGATACGTGGACCATGACAAATTCGCCATGTTCGTGTACCCAGTGCGTCGGCAACTGGGACATGAGCGACGGTAGGTGGGAAGCAGGTCCGTGCATGCACGCGTGCACGGGCGACCGCATTTCGGAGCCACTGCTCGTCACGCTGTGGTACTCTGACCCGCGCGTACTGTAGAACGCACTCCTCCGAGAGTTGACAGAATACCACGAATCCACCCTTTGATGTTGTTTCCCGTTAATAGCGTTGACGAACACTTCAGAATGTTCGTCCGCATCAATGAACGCTTCCGCATCAGGGGAGTCGAGCGCGCCGTCCTGACTGATGCTATGACTGAGGGTGAGCGGTTGTTTTGGTTTAGGAAGATTGCTCACATCCTTAATTTTTGCGTAACTCACTACACCTTTATATGTCCTCAGTCCGACGAGTCTTGCCAGTGCCCAAACAGCGAACCTTTGGCCTCCGATTGCTCGTAATCTTTCGCTTTCGATATCGATGTCTGATAGGAGGCCCCAGCCAACGGACAGAAACGAAAACATAATCTGCAACAAAAAAGACGCTCATTAATTTAAGTGATTAAATAAAAACAAGTGCACCTAATGACGTCATTGGCCGAGAGAAGGCGTTAACACTGGCCGTTAGTGGGTTGGCGTTTGAGTGCGGTTAATTTATAAGATAAAAGCAAGTGTAAATATAAACAGAGTCGTATCAACGTGCGGCTAATTGTATCCGCGAAACGACACTCGTTGTTTGTTGTGACGGACGTACTCAATTGAATATTGTAACGTAACATATCCCCGTGCGTTGGCGTCGTTAGCGAGGTACCGTGTGCCACAGTGTTGCATAAACTGCAAATCTGACGAGTACTTACACTGGTTTTCGTTTCGATTCTGACAACATCCATTGGCGCCGTGCGTCCCTTCACTACTCCCATCGTAAGCCCGGTTAAGTTTTGAGGAATGTATGGTTCACTGAAACAATTTGATGAAAAATTATTGATACTGTCAAAAATTTAAAAAATAATTTGTTACTTTGGTTTGGTGTACAAAAACACATTTTGTGTAAGAAGTAGTCAATTCATATAAGCCAGGTAGAAGTTTGGCATCAATGAATACTGCAAGGGATAGTCCTGCTTAAGGCAGAACCTACTATCAGTTCATACCTACACACAAACATGAACATAAGCGCCTGTTTCATAAAAAAATAAACGACAAAATTGTAACTTTTTCATGCCACATACGACTTTTTTTATTTTTTACTTTAACTGGTTGTTGTCAGTCAACATCACTACATAGTATAAAACAAAGCCACTTCCCGCTGTCTGTCTGTCCCTATGTATGCTTAGATCTTTAAAAGTACGCAACGGATTTTGATGCGGTTTTTTTAATAGATAGAGTGATTCAAGAGGAAGGTTTATATGTATATACATGCGTAATATAGTAGAGAAAACACTTTTTTGCGCTTACATTGCAAACGCTGGCTGAACCCTACGATATAGATCAAAATAATACACACTACAGTATTGTACACCTTAAAAAGGTCTACGAAAAAGTCCGCGATGGTATATGTCTATCTCTTAGGGATAACCCACAATAACCATTTTTTATCCTTTACTTTTTACGAGAAATAATGGCTTATTTACGAAGCGATTTTAAGCAATACATCATTAATCTGACAGCACGGTTGGCGCAGTGGTTGAGCGATTGACTGCTGCGCTGCGTGTCGCGGGTTCGATTCCCGCACGGTACAATTATTTATATGGCCTACAGATAGTTGTTCCGGGTCTGGCTGTTTGTGTATGTGACTTTGTATGTTTGTAAACGCACCCACGATACAGGAGAAATTCCTAGTGTGGGGCAAAGTTTTTAAAAAAAAAAAAAAAAAATCCTTATCCAATAAAGTACTTTAAATACATTGTGCATTTTATGTAGATCATTATGGCTCTTTAAAGAATGTAATTTAAATGAATATTTTCGAAGATATTACAGTTTTAAAATGCCCTATAATAGCGTTCAAGTTATATTCTCAAGATGATTTCGCGAAAACACTGACATATGACAGAGTTTCAAGTTACTATACATTAAACCAGAGTTCCAAAACCGTGGTATATTTATAGTATCTTCATTGCACCCGGCGGAGCCAGGGCGGGTCGCTAGTATATAATAAAGCTGAAAAGTGTGTTTGTTTGAACGCGCTAATCCCTGGAACTACCAGTCGGATTTGGAAAATTCTTTTTATTTATTTATTTTATTTTATTTATTTGGCTCACCAACAATTGAGTACACTCATACAATTATTACCAAATGCTTGATAAGCCAACAATAGCTCGCTTATTCTGTCACTCTTATGGTTACCCAACTAATTTACAACAACTCTTAAGAGATATCCATGCTGGTTTTTCAAAATCTCTTAATTTTCCTCGAATACCGGATCTTTTAATAACTCCCTATTTTCAAGTCCTACTTTTTTAAACTCAAAGGCATCGTCTTCATCAACTCATTGGCTTGAAGTGGAGAGTTGTATATCGTAAATCACAACGGACGCACATACAACGGGTACCTATAGGCAATTTTTTCACTATGTCGAGGGACTAATCTCAATTCATTTCACTCAGGTTCACTGCAACACATATGGGAAAAATTTATGACCCAGCAAAATCAAAATACCTGTGATAAGTCTCCAAAACAAGAATTGTGAAATTGCGTCTTTGTTTTTTGAAAGTTTGTTCATCAGAAACAACAAAAAGAGTTTGGATCAATTATTTCTTGACATAAATCACAAAAAAAGATTAAATCCAAAAAAAATTTGAATGACTATTTTTTCGCAAACGATTCTTTGCATTTATTACCGTTATACTAGTAATGAGTATTGCCATTTCACAAGAAAACCGAGCCTAATCGAAACAAATCGAGGATAGTATAATAACGAGGGTGGTTAGCTAAAACAGTATTAGCTATCAAAGTTCATGTGGCATAACTTGTATTGACCAGTATAATTAGCAGATTCTTTATTCAAATTATCTATAGAGAATTTGAAATTACAATCTGCTTATCAGTACTTAAACTAATCATAATTATGGTTATTATTCTTTTATGGCTGAATCAGCTTGCAAGAGCTCATACTTCATATTTTAATCTTCCATAATCACTATTGTTGAAATCTTATTTAGTCTATGATAAATGCAGCAACTTTGGAACTGTTAAACCTAGAGACCTCGAATCATAAATGTTTTAATTAGACAAACATAATGGTTTACCCAAACACAATGGTTTATTACGAGCGACACTATACATTCTTATCATATAATATTTAGCTATCAACACCAGATATGAAATCATTAGTACTGCTACATGTTTGTATTAAGTTTAAAAGTCTTCATTAACTTTTTCTCTGTTAATGTCTCTAGAAACCTTTGTTTAAACCGGCGAAGTAGATAGTAGAATTGATATGTACTATCTCAATAACTTGGCCATACTCGATCGACCAAGCTGCACAAGTGAGAGGATCGGGGGGACATGGTAAGTGTTGCACCTATCACTGTAAAAGTAACAGTATGGAAAAGGCAGATGTTACAGACACTGATAATGCGGAAGCCCGATGATTATTTTATGAAAAGTGCCTTTTTTCGTGGCTACTAAAAAGTGGGGTGGGGGAAGACCTCAAACCACCTATAAGTATTACAATGTTGTAATGATAAATGATAAGGTAGATTGTAATGTGTTGGTCAATGAGACATTAAAAGCCTCTGCATCAACGTTGAAGACACGAGTCAAGAAGACATGGTGCCGCATGATAAGGAAGCCGGGTACGGGTTAAGGCGAGGATGAAGAAGAAGGCTCGATGGCAATATAGGATAGGCTATACGAATTGATGGCCTCTTCAACCACTCCAAAAAATGTAATTACTTAAATTATGCTAATAATGGTCAAAAATATTTGAAGGAAGACAGCTTAGAAATGGTAGGTTAGTAGGTCACACAATTAGTTTATCCGATTATGAAACCTTAGTATGCAGTAGGTTATCCAATATCTAATTTCGAACTTATGAACATTCAGTTGTTAAAAATGTTCACAGAATACGTGTCACTTACATCTATTATTATGCTTGGAAAAATATATATATATATTTTTGTGATGCCTGAAAGTCTCACAAGTGGCCGGTTTATAATAACTGCCCACTGCTTTTTTATTGTTAAAATCCTATTCTTGAACACCAGACGTGAATATTATTACATTTTTTTTTGCTACCTACTGAAACAAAATATTTTTGTTACAATGTCAAGTCAAGTTTGACTTTTCCAAACGACCATCGCACAAACAGGTAATAGCTTAGGTACTTACATCTTACATACAAGATATTGGAATGGAAAATTACTTGTATGAATGAACCAAGAATACAACTATGACCTCATGAACCAAAGGATTTCCTTTCGAATAAGTACCTATATGTAAATGTGCCTGTCATGCCTACAGACTAAAGGTGAGTTTAAAAAAATTGTTTTGAATATACCTATGACTTATGAATCATAAAGAATTATCGTCAAGATAATAACCAAAACTCATAAGGAAAAGTGACACTGCAAAATAACACACCAGTCTGATTTAGTGAAATGACATCGCATGGCACGAATAAGATGAAGAATTAAAGATGCAGGGGGCAACTGCCAGGGTTGCGAAATTTGTTCGAAAGAGTTACTGCGGCCCTGGAACGCAAAGGGCATTAGGAGGAACACGGATGGGATGGTCTGTGTGGATGGTCTGACGCCCTTCCACTACACCCAGAGCGGAAGAAGTAATTTGATGACTTCCCATACTTAAAAAAGGAGGGCAAAGTGCGGGCTCCTTACTAAGTCTAAAGAAGAAATACTTGATTTTCAGCAAATTAGCTATAAAGTAAGTAGTGAAGATTAAAAGTGAACAAACATGTAATACCGGTGGTCATATAAATGATAGATCATGGCCGTGCAAGTAATACGTTGTTATCTTGCGGTATTTGATGCAAATCATCTACAGACTAACACGTGAGATTAATCCTTTCATTGGACGGTGAAGAAAAGTAAACTGGCTGGAAGGTTGAATACCACTTAATGCTTTGTATTGCTTGTAAATCTTGAAATTGCCCTAATATTACACTGATAACCCTCGCAAAGAAATATCATAAAAAATAAGATTAGTGATCTTTTGAGTTGGTTTAATGATAACTGACTTTCTGTTGAGATATTAAAAAAAAAACTTAAATGCAAAACTTTTAAATGTTTTAATTAGAGGAAACGCATTAGCATTGTCAAGTCTCATGACAACTTGTCTAATAAGAATATCAAAAAAAATTTTTCATTACCTTTTTGCATGCGCATTTGAAACCAGTAAGACCTTGGGTTAATTCGATAAGAGGTACCATTGCAATATACCCGTCGAGAGATTCGTCTCGCCGCATGCGACATTACATTATACACAGTCATGCACCTTTATTCAGATTTCGGTACAACATGCATTTACAGTAGAACCAAAAGTACTAATATCCTCTTGATTTTTGTTGATTGGGAATTTATCCTTCCTGCCAAATATCTAAAACAATGTTCCATACGTCATCCATCACATCATATGGATAAGCTGGTTTCGTTCAAAATGATCCTTCAACACGAAAAACAAGAACCGCCTTTTTGCGAATCATTAACTATTACAGTCGACATACTTAACAAACAAGTATATAGTATAGCAATACTTTTCTCCCACATATTTTTCTAGCGATAAAACAGGCGTAGTATCAAAACAAGATTTGATAAAATGACCTAAATAAAAATAGATTATCGCCAGAGTCCGTCCGTGATAAGCTATGGAAGGAGAAATAAGGGCTAGACGTCCAAAAAGCAGATGAGACGAGCACATCTACATAACTTCCCAATCATGCAAAACAAGCAAGCGGTACTTATATGTAAAAAAAGAAAGAAAATAATACATCGATGTAGTCGGTAGATATTTTATGGATGGGCCACCACGAGGCATGAGTCAAAGGCTCTAATTTCAATATACCAGGAGTATATGACCGATTTTTGAACATATCAAGCGATTACATGCTAGTCTGGAAATTTAGTAAGGTTTATCATACATGACCGGTTGCAAGGAGACAGCTGGGAAACTATTTAAGTCAATAATGGAGACTGTTGAATCAATTAATTGAGTCGTAGTAAAGTTGTATTAGTCACGCAGTCTAGATACCGAGGAAGACTGCTTAATGCTATTTATATGGACGATATTATTGGTAATCAGAAAAAGATCAAGAAATTCCGTGTACAAATCTACAAAAAAAGTTCTGGGGGAGGAAGTTCATAATAAAATGAATATTATTTCTGACCGATATGAACGTCCGATACATTTTGATAATGAATCAGATTAGATAGTGACAAACGGGCAGCGGATTCGTACACGTGGAATTTAATGCCTTGTCCTTTCCGGTAACTTTAGTTAATAAATATTATCTTAAAAAAATCCGGACAAGTGCTGTGGAATTTAATGCCTTGTCCTTTCCGGTAACTTTAGTTTATAAATATTATCTTAAAAAAATCCGGACAAGTGCTAGTCTTACTCGCGCTCCGAGGGCTCCGTACAAACTCGTATGTAGATATAGTAGGCGCCAGATAAATGTGGAATAAAGTATATTGACCTTTCCCTAATAACTGTTCATAGGTACCTGAACAATTAAATATGAATCGTTTTTCATTATTAGACAATGTTAAGGATCACGAGAGATGATGATTCGGGACAGCTTTGTGTCATTAATTCCGTTTTTCAAATTAAAAATGTCAATAATTGTAGGTGGGTCAATGACCGTTATTCCACGATTATCTGGCGCCTACAATAGTTCATCTATTAAGGGAATCGAGTATCGATTTGTTTCGAGTATAAATTACCTACTGAAGTGTTTAACTATGAAAACAATCATTACTCTGACAAAAAGATAAGTAGGATTGAAGGACAAACTTAACTTTTCAGTTGACAAAATTGTTTTCCCATACATATCCGTCACGATCACTGCAAATATAAGTTAATAATCGCAAAATGTGTTTTTTTTTAATGTGATAAAACTACATATTTTCAATGTTCAGGCTTTTTCTTTACTTGTGCTGTAAGGCTTGCTAAATTTCATGATTCTAGGTTAACGGGAGTACCCTACAGGTTTTGATTCCCGATGTGAGCGTCAATACATGCGCCATAAACGGAGCATAAACGGCCTTATTTTAAGATTAGAGTTGACTTTGATTTTTCACTGCTCCAAGGGGTAGTAGACCTGATATTTGGTATTAATTTCTGCTCGATACCTCCACGCGTTCCTGAGAAAAAGGGTCTTGACTGACGGACAGACGAACTACAAAGTGATCCTATAAGGCAGGAATGACCAAACAAACACGGCTTAGTCCATTCAATCTCCGCAAGCCAAAAAATATAAATACGTACAACAGACTGCGCAACTATATAAACAGGTTAGGTTAACAATTGGAAAAATACTACATAATAGGGATGTTGCCTGGGTTTAAAAAATATGATTATATTTAGTACGTCAGATAGATTATCGTAAAATATTGAATACATATTTGTTATTTTATCAAATCAATAACAATTACGAAGATAAAACGAATCAAAGATAAGGAGTGGAGGCTTGTAAGTCACTTTCCAGTAAAAAGTCTACTGGTAAGTGACGTCACACGAGTTTTCAACGCACACGTAAAGAAAAATACGTTTTGAAATCTATCTGACGAATTAATTGGATTTTTTTAGTCAAATACCCTATAGTACACTGAACTATACTGTTTTATTTAAAAATTTAAGGAGCATGTAATTGGTAGATCGCACAAGATTTCGTCAGTAAAAAGCAGATCTTGGATCTAATCAAGTTGGCAACCCCCGCTGTAAGGGTTCTGTTTTTGCCGACTGAGGTACGGAACCCTAAAAAATGAGTATGTCTATTTTTTATGACTTATTTATAGTATAGTTCTGCGTCTTGCGTAGATTCTTATCGTTAAGTGTTTTCGTTTTTATCAAATCTTTATAAACATTACGTCTGGTTGATTTGATTTCTACTCTCTTTACTTACTGCGCACTATTTAGCGGTTACTAAATTGAGTTCAGCTATATTTTATTTTCTGATTTATTTGTACCAGTAAAATCAGTTATCAGCAGTAACAAAAGCTTTGATTAATATTTCGTGTTTAAGTTCTTTCTTAAAGTACACGTTCACGACTTTATTCATCAAAACACTCTTATTAAAACGATCGATGAGTAATTCAATTCGAGCCATTATTCTTTATTGACATCATAGACCTTTGTTTATTTATCGACTTTGTACCACATTTGCGTTAAAGTAGTGTTGGGTTTTTCTGTGTTTATGGTAATTGTATTGTAATAAGCTGATTTTTGTTTGTTTTAGGAGCCTAGTAGGAGATTTCCCATAAAGTCGGTGCTGCATAAACCCTATTTGGACGATAGGTAATTTCTTTATACCTAGTTGTTATGATTCACAGTGACGCACATATGATGTGGTAATATGGTATTTTAATAGGTACAGGCAGCATAATTGGAGAGAAAATATGTTGATTAATATTGAACTTAACCCAGATGAAGTGACTAGACTTGACATTTCGAGGACGTATACCTTATAATATGTATAAGGTAGACATCCGATAAGAAAGGATTTTTGGAAGTTACCCTTTTTTTTGGATGGGAAATCATCAAGTGAATCTCTGAGGAGTCTAACATTTCCTTCAGTGTAGACTCTTGCTGACTGAAACCCACCGAGTTCCTCCAAATGCCCTTTGCGTTCCAGGGCCGCGGTAACTCTTTCGAACAAATTCCGCAACTTAGGCAGGCACTGGCCCTATAATAGTGGGACCATGCATTGAACCAGGGCCGGACGCGAGAGGTCGCCGCCGGCGATCGCCTCTACGAGGACTCGGCAGTGCACCGCCTAAGCAGGGCAGACCTCCACCGTATGCTCCACCGTGTCCTCAGACAATCCATACAGTGGTGACACCCAAGCGTGTCCTCCCGCCGAATCCGAAACAGGTACCACCCGAAACAACCGTATCCGGTGAGTACTTGCGTCAAGCTGAAGGTGAGGACGCCGTGGCGCCTCTCTAGGCACTCCTCAAAGAGGGGGCTTATCGATTATCTTTTTATTATTTGTAATACTGGCCGAAGTAAATAATAAAAGTTTTTATTATTCGTTTTTCACAACGACCCCCAAAAGACGATTTACAACGAGTCATAGTTTGATGCAAGGTGTTTAATTCTTTCGGTTTAAAACTTAAAACTTTGCACTGCTCCTAAGTAACTGTAGGTAGGTTGATAAAATTAAGTTTTTCCAAAACAATCCTACTTAGTTTTGTGTCTGTTTTCCCCGTAAATAATACAGGTTTTCATATCACCGCCCAGGCTAAACCCATGGACCTAGAGAGCTTCATATTTTGTGTAAAAGGACTTCGAATGAATATTTCGTAAATTCAACCTCTAAACGTTGAAAACGGGATGCAGTTTGTATGGAACATTTTTGTTTGTGATCATATTTACTTGAAATTATATCTAGATTGCTCTTTGATATAATTAACATAACACTTTTTTCGACATTTTCGGAAAAATAGTGAAAAGGGGCGGCAAGCTCGGCATAATATTCGAATTTCACGCGGGCGATGCCGCTGGCTGAAGCTAGTCTCTATATAAATGTAGATCTTCAAACTAATTTTATATCTTTGCTTGTGAAAAGCAGAGTCCGATACGTAAGCGCGAAAAGGTAGAGGCCACCCTCCTGAACTTTCAAAAACAAATTGGCTTGGCTGAATAAATGAAGGGAAAAATTTACTCCTTGCCTCGCTATTAGGTACACATGGACTGCCTTCCGCATCCTCGAATACACATAATACATAACATCACTCCCTGAAGGGCTAAGCAGAGTTTTTTCTTTAATATGGCCCTATCAGGCCATCGCCAAAAGTCCCGTAATCGATTAAATATCCAAGATTCCTGGCAGTTTTTGTCCACTTCGCCACTGACTGGACTGCGTATCTAGCCGTTGAAGGTGAAGCGATACGCGTCTCGATTTCAAGGAGATTATCGACCGTAATCCATTGATTATTTCATAACACTTGAAGCAGATTTATTTATACAGACATCCTAAAGCCAGACAAATCTAACGATTTGGAACGAAGTGACTGCTCGCATAATAAAGAATTCGAGTTCTTTTGCAAGTTTCAATCTTATTTCTACTAAATATATATACTAATAACATATAGATAAATTGTACTTTCGCTGACCGCTACATCTTGACCATAAGAAAAAGAGGAAAATGGATGTACTAAGTATAAATTGATAGCTGTGATATTATTTGAAACAGGAAATCCTGAGGCTATTTTTAGCATACACGTTTCATACATTATGCATAAGGTTGATGGACCAATGTTTATATTATGTATTATCCTCGCCAAGGTCATCGAGGTTAGTAAACTTAAGGGGTTCCTGTCTCAAGCAACCGGTTAGAATTATTATTACTGTGTCTTATTAATATGTCCTTGTGATACTTAGGGCCAGTACTATGCAATTCGCATACAGTGCACGAAGTTTTAAATTAAACGGTAGAAAATCGCTTCGCGAAATATTCATGCATAAATTAGACACGGTTTCTCGAATACTTATAGATTATAGTTACAGTAATGAGAATGACGATTGTATTCCCAAATCGATGAGATTTGTAATTGAAAAAACGTGCGTAGAAATTTTTATCACTACGACAGAAGATAATAATGCTTGACAAAACAATTTTGAACTATATATCTGTCATGCACGTAATCTGAACAAACCTGATAGGAGTTACTCAGTGTGTGCAGATTATATTATGAAACAGTCAATCAACACGCGGAATATGGCAATCTTGCTATAAAAAAACTTGTTTTGAGCTATTATTCAGACTCTTACTTCTCCTCCTTCACTCGCTCTAACACGACTTCACACTTTTTGGCGATCTGTGGCGAGCTTTGTCGTGTTGTAGTGCGGCGGCGATCTTAGTGTCAAGGTGTTGCTTTCAGACCATCGTAAAAAGCTATAAGGAAGGACCCTGGATCTCTTTCCCTCCATCTTTCCAGCAACCAGAAGATTTTCCAGGTGAAAGGATGGCTTTCGGGCAATGTGTGGCTTCCATATTACAGTAGGTATTACACGATATATGATGCTTTTTTTTTCTGAGGTTCTCTGGTCTAATAGGTCTAAGACCTATTTCGCCCAGGGCCCAGGACGCTATTTCTGGTGCTTACACCAGACACGAAATAGCGTCCTGGGCCGTAAAATGTACCAATGCATATACATCTAGTCGTTGCAATAAGTTTAAGCATAATGTATCTAAAAAACTTACACCATCTATAGTAAAACATGAACATCCTAATGATATCTATGGAGCCCTTTTTGATGTTGTGCAGAATGAGTACCAAGCTACATTTAAGTCAAAAACTTTAAACACTATGGGTACCTCCATTGGCTTCAACCAATGGGCTACACCAGGTATTTATAAAAGCAAAGCGAGACTATATGAGTTATATGGTTTAAAAAAATATAAGTTTGATGCTCCTTTTCTAGAGTATGTTAGAAATTATTCTAAATTATTTAAAAAGATTTGTGCTACTGCTAAATCTAAATTTTTAAGTGACACAATTAAAAATTCTAAAAATAAAGTAAAAGCGACTTGGAAAATTATTAACAATGAAACGGGCAAGTCGGTTAAACAAGAAAATCAAGTAGAGATTATTGTTGACAACAAATTAATAAGTAAAGCAACTGACGTAGCTGAGGCATTTAATGATTTTTTTGCTAATATACCTATAACTACGACTCGCTCATTAAGTTCGTCCTCGTCTAATGCTGAAAACCTTTTACATAGTAGTGTGCCTAAATGTAGTCAATTATTTAGTTTCGAGCACGTAACACCAAGTGATGTAGTTAATGTTTTCAACACACTTAAGTCAAAAAACACAGGTGATTATTGGGGCATTTCCATTAAACTTTTGAGTAACATAATAGACATCGTAGCCCCTTACCTTGCTGTTACTTTTAATAAATGCGTGGATTTAGGAACTTTTCCTGATCTCATGAAAAGTAGTAAAGTCATACCTTTATTTAAATCTGGTAATAAAAATGATATAGGAAACTTCCGGCCTATTTCTATCTTACCTGCATTTAGCAAAATATTTGAAAAGTTAATACTCAAGCAATTGCTAAGACATTTTAATCTAAATAGCCTCCTCCATAATGAACAGTATGGATTTACAAAAGGTCGTTCAACCACAGATGCAGGTGTTGCTCTCCTGAAACACATATTTAACGCATGGGAGAACTCGCAAAATGCAATTGGAGTTTTCTGTGATCTCTCCAAGGCCTTTGATTGCGTACACCATGATACGCTCTTGCGTAAACTGCGTCATTATGGTCTCCAAAAGGAAGCTCTTAACGTAGTTGACTCATATTTGCATAATAGGTTTCAATGTGTAGATATCAATGGTGTGAAGTCCTCCGGGCTACCAGTTCATTTAGGGGTGCCTCAAGGTTCTATACTGGGTCCATTCTTGTTTCTGGTGTATATAAATGATTTACCATTTTTCTTAAAGGGTATCTGTGATGTAGTTCTCTTTGCAGATGATACCTCTCTTGTCTTTAAAGTAGATAGAAATAGACAAGATTTTGATGACGTAAACAGTGCTCTCTCCATGGTTACGGATTGGTTTACGACAAATAACCTAGTTCTCAATGCTAAGAAAACAAAATGTATCAAGTTTGCCTTACCTAATGTTAATAATCTAGGACCGAATATCGTCTTAAACAAAGAGATGCTTGAAACTGTGGACTCAGCAGTATTCTTGGGAATAACTGTTGATTCCAAACTACAATGGGGCCCGCATATATCAAGCCTGTCAGGAAGGCTCAGCTCGGCTGCCTACGCCGTCAGGAAAGTAAGACAATACACTGACGTTTACACAGCTCGGTTAGTCTATTTTAGTTATTTCCATAGCGTTATGTCTTACGGTATCCTATTATGGGGAAGAGCTGCAGACATACAAAATATATTTGTGTTACAAAAACGCGCTGTTCGAGCAATATATCAGCTGGGGTCAAGAGTTTCCTTAAGAGAACTTTTCAAAGATATTGGAATTCTCACGGTGGCATCTCAATTTATTTTTGCAAACATATTATATATTAGGCAAAATATACATTTATACACTAAAACCAGTGATATCCATAACTTTAACACTAGAAACAAGCACAAATTACATGCACCATCCCATCGTCTTCGAAGGGTCCAAGGCTCATTTGTGGGGCTCGGTATCCGTTTTTACAATAAGCTACCTCTTTCTTATCTTGAGCTGCCTTTTAACTCGTTTAAAGCTAAAGTTAAATCTAACCTTTGTTCGAAGGCATACTATTCAATCAATGATTATTTAGACGATGATAATAGTTGGTCGCAGTGTTGAACGCAAGACATACTTCGTTTTTAATGTTCTTTCATAGTTAGCTTATGACATATGAGTTCATATATTTGTTAATTTATATGTCCGTAGAGGTCAATTATTTGTTATTTTTTTTTTATTTTTTTTGTATTGACTTAATACTCTCATAACAATGTTTTATAATGAGTGTATTGCAACATGTGATTAACTAGTGACTTCGACAGTTGTATGATTTTATTCTATCCTGAGCAACCGGCAGCAAGTTCGTCATGCTCCCTTAGATTTTACTGCTTGCGGTAGCGTCGGGGGTCGGGTTACCTCTTTCCCTCAAATATGGCGAGGGGGGTAATGGCTGATCTTTGCGTTATGCTCGTGAACGGGTGCTGCTTGTGGTGAAAGGTCGTCTTGTTAGCCATGGATTTTACTATTGTTATAACGATTATATGCTTAATGTTTAATTTTGATGGCCCTGGTTTATCACTTGTGGCGTCGAGTCACAGATCTTTTTATTAAATTCTACCCTCTGCACGTGTAAGCGGGCACACCCTTCATGTCTGGAGGCTTATTTAGTTTGATTTGATATTGTTTTTATGCTTGAGTTTGTCTGTTTATGCTGGCATAATGGAGTGTGCTAGCTTACAAGTAGCGAATTATTAAGTTTTATGTTTTTACGTGTTACCTTTGTTGTATTGTTTTCTTTGTAAGAATACTGACTACTCACATACCTTTGTATAAGTGATAGTTCTTATAACTCAACAGACAGATGTGTTGCTGGGGAGTTTGTTGCGCCACTTCTTCTTCCCAGCTAAAACACTAGGAAGTGGTGACGGGCGGGCGTTTTGGGGGACTGTCTTTATGTAGAACTTTGACGTTCAAAAAGTGCTGGCACTCAGCCTAATTTGAATAAATGACTTTTGAAATTTGAAATTTGAAATTTGAATGGAACAGTATTATTCTTGAATTTATAATACTAGCGGGTTGTCCCTCCAGCAGTATATCAATCATCAGCATGTTTTTATGCTTGTATGTTCTATGTTTGACGTGTGGGGCTAGGTATGAGGACAAATGCACTAGCGACTAAAATCTGTCACTCTAATTCCTAACTAGTTTTAGAATTTTCGTAATGGCCATCTGAATTCGTATCTAGTTCTCAAGGTAAGCCTGACATCTAGATAAATAAAACTATTCGTTGTTGAGTAACTACCTATTTGTATGATCTGCAGAAACTCGTCTCGTAAAGGAAATCGAACCGGAAGCAAATAAGACCGTTTTTTATAAGCAACGGTAAATATGCTTCTAAAACAAAATAGTAGCAAGCAGGCGGCCATGACTGCGCAACGTCAAGCAATTTCCTTCGCTTCATTTCCCCTTTTTGCTTGCATCATAAGCCATAATTGCGTGAGCGCTTTTTGATAGCACGACCAATTTGTCGCGGTGTATAGAAACAAACAAGTGACGATTACATAATAACCGGCACTTGATAGTGTAGCAGAATGACTTTTGAATTGACAACTTTGTGTCAAAAGTTCCCAATCGCGTAAATAGTTCAAATAAGCCAAAACAGTCTCCCTATTATGTATGTCGTATCAACTGCTAATGCCAACACGATTTCATTGTGTGAGAGAGACGGAGCTCTACAGGATGAATAGCACCATCCTTTTTATACAACTGATTCGTTGTTCGCAATGCCACGTAATAGAAGTGGGCCCGAAGGCGTGATCACGCCTGTGATCTGTAAAATCACAGTTGTAGAATTTATAGTGGTTAATTGGTGAAAAAGGTGGAATTCAGATTTGCAAATATTGGCACAAGTAAGTCATCGATATATATGAATATTTCACACAATTTTCTTTCAAGAGGTTAAAGAGATGTCTGTGTCATCAATTCATCATACAAGAGGCGTATTAGTTGAAATACGATGTGGTTTTTAACATGTTTCGAATTATTGTATGTTTTTTAAATATTAAATTGTGTTACTGCGCAACAAAAACCAAATTAAAGCGCTACCTACGTTCTAAAAATAATCACGCAAAAAAATTGAATGAAAACATATTCTCCTTGAAACCAATTAGACAACACAAAATAATATCCATTACTTAGTTTAATGTTTCTTAACGCTGACCATTATCATAATTAGTAACCACAAGGTGTTCAAGGTTAACAAACAATTATTTGTGTAATTAAGAACATCTGTTAAATCAATTTGAAACAATAACGGTTAGATAACGAAATAAACTAGGTTATCACTTATAGGTAATTAGGTAACTCATTATGTCGAAAACGTAGTTACGATCTACCGCCGTAGTAAACGAGTTACGCACTACCTTTGAGAATAGAAGAAGTAACAGTTTTTAATTAGTAAAGAACTATTCGTTCCTGATTGATCCAGTTTTTATCTAAGCAAAACTTTTATGCATATTTTTAAAAAAAAATATCTTTAATTGTGATTTTGGCTTGAGGCGCTTGAACGACTGTACCTAGTCACCATCTTTTTTAAGGATGGGAAATCATTAAATGACTTATTCCGCTCTTACTGACTAAAACCCATCTGATCTGTGTTCCTCTTAAAGCCCTTTGCATTCCAGGGCCGCGGTGACTCTTTCGAACAGAATCCGCAACCCTGGCAGGCTCTGGCCCTATCGGGCCCCTCAATTATGCTGACATCTCTTTTAGGCGCGCGTGGAACACAACGCGCTGGCGACCCGGGCCTGTTTGCGATCGGATCGCCCTGCGACTCCCGACGCCCGGGGCGTCTCCTTCTTAGTCACCTACCCTACACAAATACTTTTTAACTGGCATGCACTTGAACGGCCTCTAGGGTAATACCAACATAGGTATCTAAGTAGGTACATTTTCTGTAAATACAAAAACAGTGAGTAAATAAAATAGGTTTTATTTAATTAGCCGGACTGAGCAATCGCGGTGATTAATCCTTCTCCTTCTGGGACAAAGCCTTTGCACTTAATTTTAAATTATTATTGTACATCACGCCTTTGCATTTAATTTTAATTTGTCATTCTGGACCATTGCTTTAAGATTTGCTAATATTTTAACGTATATTTATTATTTATCTTTGATATGCTAATATTTTAACGTATATTTGTGCAACATAGTGTAAATAAACGCGACAAACACACATAAACCATCGGGCGATATTCTTATGAAGTTTTCACCATTTCAAACACTATTTGGTATATTAGTGTACGGATTTTTTAAATTCAAAGACTAAACTTTGGGTGGCGCGGGTGTGAAACACGTGTCCAATTTACTCCCTCAAGGTCTTGGCAGGTGTTGTCACCTTAAGTAAGAAAATTATGAGCCATTACAGCAATGTATTAAGTAGGTATCCAGGGGAATCTTACACATGATTTTTTAAATATAATTGTGTTATTCGAAATCGCATAAAATGATGCAAGCATTCTCGTGAGATTTATGTGAAAAAATTACACAATGTGCAATAAAATTACGATTTTATTTGTTATAAAATTTAGTAAATTTTGCATTATAAAATATTTTATTTTTAAAATGAATCAAAAGAGCCAAGGTATTATGAGAAGTATTTTTCCTCTACAGGAACATAAAATGAATACCTTTTGTAATCTGTCGGCGCAATGCACCCATAACATAATGCTAATTTAGAACAAAGAAGATTTTTATTAACCAGGATGTTGACTTAGAAAAGTTAAACACATTGTAGAAGAGTGCATTCTTAGTTTAACTAAATATTATTCTCTCGTATCTACACAAACTACATATTTGAGATTAGTTCTTGCCGTAATAAAAATATTATTCAGTCATCACGATGGGTAACTGGCAGGGTTGGAAAAAATCATGATTTAAACAAAAAATCGAATAAATCACGATTTTTTTTTAAATAATTTTTAATCGAGATTTTTTTAATTGTTTCTATTTATTATTTAATTTAACTATGTATTTCCCTCAAGGGATCGCGCGGACACAACGCGGGGATTTGAATGTGAATGCCAAGCAAAAGGGAAATACCCGTGTAGTGTTTTGCATTTCGCTTGCAATTACGGTCTTACTTTCGTTCTAACAAGCATTCATTCGTTCAGTTTTGTTTACTATTGTTATTGCTGTGATGCGTGGGTGACCAATTTATTATAATAAAATGCCTCCGCAAAGAGATGGGATTTGAATATTGATTTCTCAGATTTAAACGACCCTAGTTTGTAAAATTGGTCCCTGGACACTGGTTTTGTTTGTACAATATCTAAATCTGTTTTTTTTTATGTTGATTTCTGTGAAAGAAAGTGAAATTAAACATTTTTGATTGATTTTTATTGAAAACATCATTTGATTTAAATTGTGATTTAAATCAAAATGATTTATTCATGCCAACCCTGGTAACAGGGCGCCTTAGGCGTCCTAATAGTAAATGATCATCGCGCGAATACGGGATCGTCGCGTCCATTTTTACAGCAAACCCGATCGCGCTGTCACGCCGACTGAAGCCTCAAACCTTCCCTATTTACTAAAAAATGAAGGCGACGATCGTCAATTCGCGCGATGATCGCTTTGTACGTTACGTACGTTGTATCAACTGTATAAGTAACTTATTTTGTTACTTTTTATAATTTTCTAATTTACACCCTTCGTCTGGTGAGAACTGATGCTCTTTCTTAGTGACATTAAAAATAAATAAAAAAATCGAATTTCCATTATAATGAACTAGCAGTTCGCACGCGACTTCGTCCACGCGGGATTTAGTAGGTACTCTACAAACTTCAACGCCCCTTTAAACCCGCGGCATGCCTGGTGGTAAATTGTTACGCGGTATGCCTGGTAGGGTCCATCAGACCCAAATTTAAAATGTAAATTTTTCGTACGAGTTGTGATAATTGGTGTATCTAAACATACTTATATCTATACAAGGGGTTTATTGTAGGAGTAAATTCAAAAAAATAAATAAGAATCCATCATATAAACAAAATAAAAATCATGGAAGGTTTGATTTTAGCAAAAAAGCAGGACTTTTTCACACTTATGTAAAAACAAAGGAAATCTCAACTATTTTTTAGGAAATAGAAGGCACGAGACAAAGACTTTAGATTATTATTAGTTTAGACACTGGGTAAAACCAATCTGAATGCCTGAATTAAGAAAATACGGATATAACTGGCTAAAATACTGGGATTTCCTCAATATGTCTATTTATAAATAAAATAATTATATAAGCTTAATAAATTGTTGGTTTTATCTACTTGAATAAAATGGCAGTGTATTTTTAGTTTGACATTAGACTAAACTGAGAAAAAACGACTAATAAATAAACAATAGCTTTTACTTAAAATTAAAATAGTATAATTATATTCTTAAAATCATACATATATTATTATGTATAACTAGCTTTAGCCCAGGACTTCGTAGGCGCATATTTTTTCCCGTTCCTGTAAGAATTTTGGGAAATCCTCTCTTAGTGCTCCCCTACACTCCCCAAATAACCTACATGCCAAAGTGTTTCAGCTTTATAAGTTTCTACAACCAGTAGTTTCGGCTGTGCATAGTACGCAGTCATTAACTTAATTATACTAGTGGCCCCGCCCCGGCTTCGCCGGGATGTATAATTTGTTTTTCAAATTTTTTTTGCATAAGAACCTTCTCCTGACAATAACAAACACAACAAAAAAAGAATTAGTGCAATTGGTCCAGCCGTTCACGCGTGATGCCGTGACCAAGGGAAATAGGGATTCATTTTTATATATTTAGAATAAAATGTTACAAAGCATTAACAATACAAAAACGAGTTTTAAATTGCTGCAGCAAAAAGGTTTTGTGCAACAAACTTGCATAGTATTTTTATTACTGGTTGCTACAAAACTTTGCAGAACAATTTACAACATAAATATTATGTGCAACTTAACATACTAGAAGACTTGCTTGGTGTTTCAAACAAATGGAAATAAAAGAAGGTATTTCTTTACTATTTTGGAATAAAATAGAAAGTATAAATGTTTTATGGTTTAATTATTCAATCTCATCTGCTACTGTTGCAGCAACATTTTTTTCATGAATTAACTATCTACCAGTAAAAATACTACATGATTGCATTGTATTGCTAACTTACTATGTTCTACATAATCTTGCTTCATTATTTAGTAATTCCATTGCGAGCTGGTTCTGAAACTATGAAGCTTTAATCAGTTCAATATGTTCTTATCATGCGATTTGTAGATTTCAAAATAGGTTAAAACTGACAAAGTATGATGAATTTGTTTTTAATAATAAGAATGTGATATTATATTCTATTTAGAAATTAAAATATTGCTTGTTTTTTTTTGAGAAAGGAGATTATCATTTGAGACTATATTTATATATATAATAATATATATAATTGGTTTTATTGCCATATAAACATGAATGACAGCTGTGTTATCTTTTAACAGCCCACACCACAAGTCATAATAATCAATAAAAAACAAAATTCAGAGCTTAGCCATCTGTTAACACATTGAGTCACTCATTTAATCTATCAAAACTAACCAAATAAATTGTTCAATATCAATTTGTTATGGTTTATGGAATAAAAAATTACTGACAGTGTTTGTTTCATCGCGTTGATGTCTCACTATGACGTGATGGTGTTCAACATATTTGACATTCAAATACCAGTATAATAAACAACAGCATTCTTCAGTTTCAGGTCATTGGTATAATCGTTAAGACCTACGCAAGGTTAATATCCCGCATGCATGATTTACACAATGATGATATTATTGGCTAACTACTTTTCATCTGGATCATTTGTGATTAGGTTGAATTTCTACAATGTTATCAGTAAGAGTCATGTGTTTATAAATTATCAGATAATACCATTGCTAAAAGTTTATATAATGATGATTAATTGTATAGTTTTCATGGTCGTTATCTGAATCAGGAAATTCAAATTAGATACTAAACGGGCCTTTTTGCCCGTATTGCTATAGGAATTTGCATTTCAAAAATTGCAATCATTTAAATATTGACTTAGTGTGGTATTTTGATAATCGTTATTATGTCAACAAAAACTGATTAATCTTATGAATGATAGTTTATTTATTTGACCAAGTACCAACTTATGTTAAGAATAAATTCATGTTTTCAGCATTTTCACACTACAAATCAATAATTATTACAGCTTTGAATAAAAGGAACACTATCAGAAACAAATACAGTTCTGACATAGGTATTTAGGAAAAACTGATCCTAACTAATAAAATTGTAACTAAATTTAAATTTTATGTAACCATGATAATTTAAGAACAGTCACATGTTCAGGAAAAGCCAATCCTAATACAAATTTTAGTTTGATTGGGAAAAACAAAATATATTTCTTATCAGTATAGGGTAATTTAGAGACACTTGGATATTCGTTTAAAATATCCTAATATATATATTTTTATTGGAAGTTAAGTGGTAAATACTGATACAAAAACCAAACTTGGCAGACAATAAAAATAAATAAATAACCTACATAATTTTCTCATGATGTTTTAAGCAAAATAAACTAGATATCTACTTTTCTAAGTAAATTTCTTTTCCTGTACACCCCTCAAACTGAATGAAATATATTTCTAAGGAATCAATTAAAAAATTGGTACTCACTTAAAAAGATGGCAAACTGTTCTGGCTAGTCCATTGCCAGAGCCACAGGGTAGTATGGCTAGTGGCACTTCCAACAGCGCCTGCTGCCAGTCCAGCCTCTCGAACATGCCATTCATGATTTCATACAGGACACCATCACCACCAATAGCCAGGATTGCGCGCCAACTATAAACATTTCTCGTGCGCACAAACTCACGCGCGTATTGAGCATATTTAGTAACGTGGAGGTCGTAGGGCACTTCAGCTTCCTGCAATATAGGTGCCACCTTAGACTGGAACAACTCCCTAGCCTTCCCTGGCCCTGACTTCGGGTTCAGAAGCACGAGCAGCTTCTTATCGTTAGTCGGCGGCACAGACGTAATCGGCTGACAGGCTATCAAACACTTTATTGTAGATCTCCATTTCTGAGCTTCCTTATTATTATCTTCATATTTATCGAAAGATCTGAAGCGCAGTGTTATTGTTGTCCTCTCTCTTTTTAAGGTACGGCGGCTTCGTTTCAGTATGTAGGCATAGATGTACAGATAAGCACTGATATCGTTCTCGTCGAGATCGCCGCTATTCTCGTCCACAACTTTGAGCTGGTGGTTCCCGACGAAGGAGCTGCAGACGCACGAGCCGGCTCCAGCTCGTCGTCTTTTGCTCCTCATGCATTTGCTGCCAATGATATCGCCCAAGAGTATCGTCTGCTCTTTCGAATTACCGTCCGTTTCTTTTGTTAGAGATAAACCTTTGGGAGTGAGTCGAACACGAAATACTGAATTCTTCTTGGAAAGAATGTAAAATGTTTCTTCAAGATAAACAACATCTTTCGAAACAGAGTCACCTTCGCCGACGTTTGGCACGTCCTTCCCATTCTTTAAGTCCGCCATGACTGATTTTTATTTTTTTTGCAGTCACCATTGACCATAGATAGAGACTTACTACACAAGGTCTTATCACTTCATTATTTTACTCATCAACATCGACAACGACGACATCAAAGCGAGATGTCAACGCTTTTCATTGTTGACCATATAACCAAACTAAGTTTTATGTCGTTCGCTTTGCGACAAAAAACTTAGTTTGCAAGGTCTACACGTAGATCTCAAAGATCTCAAAATCTGATGTACGATGAACGAACACAAATTGACTGTAGCTATTATAATATAAATCTATGTGTAGCTGTGGACCTATTGATAAGAGTTTTTGCAATCACTAGCGAGTAGCTGGTGATCCTCTGATCTACACCAAATGGCCAAAGTTAAGAACACTCAGTTGTATTTTGAGACCGACAGAAATTAAATTTCGTTTGTCAACTATCCATGTTTTCAGCGAAAAAAGCAGTCATGGTATTCTTACGGTTTTTACTTTGCATTGCGAGTTGCTCAAATGTACACTTGAGTGAAATAGCAATATTTTTTTTCCGCGAAATCATGATTGGCAATTTGACCAATAATTTTAACAGGTAAACTTTTGACATATTGTCATGTCAAAATTTAATAAATTGTCACTGTCACTGTCAGAGGCCAACAGGTTCATCATGCTCGTTCGCTCGTTGAATTGCTCATTGTTACCCTAATCTTTTGATTTCGTAAACATTGATTAAGTTCATAAAAAATATCACTATTGAAATGTGTTGAACTTTTTTACTATACCAGTAACCATGTCACACAAAATTTTGGAACTCTACAGTGGCATTGGAGGCATGCACTGTGCTTGGAAAGGTATTATATTACACCACGCATGCTATTGTATCTTGGCGTTACTTTTATTACATATATCCTTATGATTGAGACAGAAACGAGCTCCAAGCCCGAATAATAGTTATTCTGAATATTTGGCTGATCATTTTAATTCATGATGTGAAAAGTCACACTTTAAACTATAGAAACAACGAGTTTTACTTTATTATAAATACTATTTATTACTTTTCAGAATCTGGTTTACAAGGAGAAATAGCTGCTGCAGTGGACATAAACACAGTAGCTAATTCAGTCTACAAACATAACTTTCCTGAAATTAACTTGATGAACAGAAACATTCAAAAACTGAGTGTTCAAGAGCTAAAAAAGTTGAATATTGATACAATACTTATGTCTCCACCATGCCAGCCATTTACAAGAAATGGAAAGTACTTGGATGACAATGACCCTAGAACTAATTCATTTTTATATTTAATTGGAATATTGGAAAAGTTAGATAATATAGATTATATTCTTATGGAAAATGTTAAAGGTTTTGAAAGTTCTACTGTTAGGAATTTATTTATAGACAAGTTAAAAGAATGCAACTTTATTTACCAAGAATTTCTACTATGTCCATCAACCGTTGGCGTGCCTAATTCTAGACTTAGGTATTACTGTACAGCTAGGAGGAAGAACTTGACTTGGCCTTTCAAAAGAAGGGATGAAATTGTAAGTTAATTAACCATTTATAAGTTTAAAAAAAAAGAGTTATTACCCTTTTATTTAACCTTTATTCACTCTTTTGCAGATTACATGCCTACCAAAAGAGTTTGGTGTCCCAGACACATTAGAGTCCATAATTGAAGATGATGTTCCTGATAAATTCTTAGTACCAGATAAGAAATTGAGATGTGCTAATGTACTGGATATCTGCTATAGACACTCAAAGAGATCTTGCTGCTTTACAAAAGCTTATACTCATTATGTAGAAGGCACTGGCTCAGTGTTCACTGATAAAACTCCAGAAATAGTACAAAAATGTTATGAAAAAGCTAATTTATATGAAGTTGGTAGTGAAGCCTTTGTTGAATCCTTAAAGGAATTGAAGTTACGATTTTTTACTCCTAAGGAAGTTTTAATGTTAATGTCCTTCCCTAAAAGTTATTGTTTGCCTACAAATATATCTATGAAGCAATGTTATCGGTTGTTAGGTAATAGTGTTAATGTGAAAGTTATAAGTGAACTGTTAAAATTGCTCTTTGAATAATAAATATTTATTTTACTTTTTACAATAACTTTTAATGGTACAAAATCTTTAGATATAAATCTATAATAAAATCATAAAGCTGAAGAGTTTTTTTTGTTTATTTAAACGCGCTTATCTCTGGAACTACAAGTCGGATTTTGAAATTCTTTTCGTATATGATAGCCATATTCATGAGGAAGGCTATACGGGAACGGGAAAAAACGAGATATGCTTGTAAGTATGTTGAGGGCAAAATTCGAATGCTGCGAACTCAACCTAAACCAGAGATTAGTGCTTTCAAACAAACTTTTCAGTTTTATTATATTAGTATAGATATATTGTAGTTTCTTGACAATATTTTTGGATTATTCAGTATTATGGGCTTTAACAAACTAAAATAAAGGATTAAAATAGTTTCATATTCAGTGTGATAAGTTGATAACCCTGAGTAATAGTTATTTTACTTTTGGCATTAGTTTTGTAAAAGTTATTTGACAAATGCCATGCCACTTGCCACATTTGGGAAAGCCTGTAATAAACCTAACAAGGGCTAAATTAGGCTGATAACACACATATGTATCAGATGCGTCAATAATATTTACAAGAATGTAGACGAAATTGTTCAGTAATACTATTTAAATAGCCCCATTGCTTAGAACTTGTCTTGCTCGTCGTTTTGCTTGGTAGTTCAGAACTCGTAATCGTAACATGACGGCAGTTGAAGATGCTGCTCCGATCGCAAATGACCATATTGTGAACTTCCAGTAGGCTCTCTCGTCTAAATAGGCCACTCGGTCGCAACTGGAAACAAAAAAAAAATCAGAACAAAAAACTTAATTTCTCACCTGTATTTGACTAGGGGCTAGTCAGAGGTATGGTAGTAGACCTTGATTTTGCCAGTATTTTTGAAGACCCACATCATAGGGGGCGAGTCTGTCATCAAACAGGCACAAATCTAAGACTGCTACTGAGAAATTCTAGGTAGAAAACCCCGATAACATTTTGCCTAAGTAGGGAATCGAACCCAGAACTCATGCTCAGTAGTCACAGTAGTAGTGAACACTAGACTAATAAGGCAGGCTGGTGATTTCATCTGAGTTTTTTAGTAAGATTCATCTTACATAATCTTATTATTGCTAGTAAACATATAGGTTGTACCTATTATTCATCATGATAATTTTCCTTAACTTTTCTCCATACTAAGTTACAGTTCTAAGGGCCAATTTTGCAACTAACAGCCCATTTGACATATTTTCCATACAAAAGCTGTAATCTGACTATTGAAAAATTTTCCCTGTTTTTAGATGGGAAATTATTATCAAATGGCTCCTTTCGCTCCAAACCCATGTTCTTGTGTGTCGTGTGCTCCAAGGCCACAGTGACTCTTTCAAAGACATTCTGCAACCCTGGACAAATTCCACAACCCTGGAGCCCTAAACGGATATAAGTAAAATATTAGGCATTTATACACACCTCCTTGTAACAGTTTCACCATTTTGACATTTTAGTATTTCTTTGAAACTTGTATGGATACAAACTCCTATGCTCTTACTTCGTATTTCAAAGTCTGAAACAAAACAACCATTACACTTAAAGATATTGTTCTGATGACTTTGTTTTGTATTCTTCAAAAAGTAATTTAGAATTAGCGTTTGAAGAACTTCGGTCTGCATTACGATATACCAAAGTGTTAATTGATAAGCTAGGTTTAACTATGTCTCCAAATAAAACTAAGATTTGTGTTTTTAAAAAGGTTTGTTTTAGGAGGTTAAATGACTTTAATTTTGATGATGTCTCCATTGAAGTCGTTAATTGCGTAAAATATTTGGGTCTATGGCTGTATAGTTCATTAAGGTGGGGTAAACAAATCAATGAAATTTCACAGAAAGTAATGAAATTTATTAATTTAGGTACTTAAAGTCTTATCTGGTCCGGGGTGGGGACTCCATCAAAAACACCTAAGGCGTTTGTATATTTCTATTATTCGTAGTAGAATTGATTATGCACGTTTCTTGTTTGACAATAGTTCTAACTCTAAACTAATAAAACTTGATAGGGCTCAGAACCAGGCATTACGTGTTATCGGCGGATTTATAAGGAGTACCCCGATACATGTCATGGAAAGCGAGTTATGCCTCCCTCCACTTCATATTCGTAGAAGATATTTAGCTATAAAGTTTATACTTAAATCAAAGTCTTTTTATAATAGTAAAACTACCAAATCACTAGAAAACCTCTCACTCGTTACTGGTTCCAATTATTGGCAGAACAAGAAGCTGCCATTACTTATTGATATACTCGCACAATTTAATTCAGTTCCAATCCACTCAAGCGTTAAACTTGAAATGTTTTCTCTTGAAACGTGGGTAAGTAGTATAAACATTAGAAATATAGTATTTGATAAAATTCCAACCATTTCTCAAGCTAAACGACGCTACAGTACTGTACAATTAAAACACCTATGTACTACATACATCCGAGAACGATATCAAGGTTATCATACAATTTTTACTGACGGCTCTAAAGACAAACAACTCGGCGGCGCTGCCTTTTTGGATCCCATCCTTCTGAACCAAATGAAAATTAAGATTGATTCAAATATTTCTATTATGCACATTGAATTGATCGCAGTATTGGAAGCTTTGTCCTATATTCAATCAATTAACGGTAATAAATTTGTGATCCTGACGGATTCCAAAAGTTCACTGCTACATTTGGCTCGGCACACTTCTCATATGCGAGGTACTCTGACAGCCTACCTTATATATGAATTGCTTTTAAAACTGCAATCTGATGATAAAACAGTTTGTCTTCAATGGATCCCGTCGCACATTGAGCTAGAAGAAAATGATATGGTTGATTTGCTCGCCAAACAAGCTTGTGTTGATGGAATACCCATGAATATTACCCCACTGTATTCGGATTTCTTTGGAAAGGCAAAAACACAATGTTTAGAACTTTGGCAGGAATATTTTGACGAAAGGTCAAAAGAAAAGGGGATATGGTACCGAACTATCCAGCCAGAGATCTCCCGGGTTCCGTGGATTGACTGTAGTCTAAATAGAAATTTAATCACAATAGCTTTAAGACTTCGTTCCGGACATACTCCATCAAATAAATTCTACTTCTTAATGAAGAAAGTTTTGTCTCCAAACTGTGATGACTGTGGAGTGGTTGATGATGTCTTTCATATCCTGATGGAGTGTGTTCGGAATGAAAATACGAGGATCAATGTTTTTGGGCACTGTAAATCTTCCGATATTGGTATTTGTAACTCAATACTCGCTTTTCCAATGTCCGAGAATGCTAAACAGTTATATGAGTTAGTCTTAAGGTAGATTGTAAGAATTTTGTGATTTTTCTGTACTGGGCGATATGGTCGCTAAGCGACAAAGCCCTTTAATCAAATAAAAAAAATAATAATAATAATAAAGATATTGTCCTGTAAGACAAGGAAATTCTGTAAGGAAGAAAATTTGGAAAGGCAGATGCACAATAGAAGGTTACCGAAGTGATGCTCTAACCATGATTAACCTTTTGAAGCCATTGTGACAAACAGAAGCTTACCCTGTGCATCGAACATCACAAATATGTAATAAAAAATATGGTGAATTTGTGACTTGGTGTCGGGGTATGCCAATATGTTTATGCTCTGGTGTTCAAAAAGTTAATTTCCTCGGTAACCAAAATAATATTGAGATAAGGGAAACAAATAATAAATCTAGCTCTTTTCCTGATATAGATCTAGGCTTTGGTACTGAAGCTTATTCAGAAAACCAAGTATTTTTCCAGGAGAGAAAGAAGGAAACAGCAATAGTGTAGCTTTCTAACAGTGCATGATTGTTTTCAATGAGTCTATTGGCAGATCCAAGAGGGGGCTAACAGGCTCCAGCCATTACAACTATTTATTTTATTACAACTATTACAAAGACCCAGATATCTTTGTAGTTTACCTAATCTAACAAAATCATTGAGGAATTTACAAATAAACTGTTATGTGCTTTTTTAGTGTTTACTTTGCTAAAATTCACCCTCAGCAGGGTCAAGACCAAAACCAGAATCCTGAATCTGCTCCTGGATGAGTAATTTTATAGGTTGACTAGAGTCAAGAGCAAACCCATATTAAATAAAAAAAATATAGAAATAATGTCTGTTAAGTTTGCTTGGCTTGAACTATTAGTATTTTGATTTCAGATGATAATAATGTACCTGAACAAGGATGACATTCACTAATAATTGTGTATGGTTGAGTTATCCAGCAGGTTGAGTTGTTCTCAGTCGGAAATGTCTTGTTCTTCATTCTGTAACTGCCTGACATAGAGTCTGCTAAATGAGACTCTAATATTAGTACTACTATCGTCAACCTGAAAAAAGCAATTTATTTATTTTAGTTGTATAAATGACATGATGCAGTGATGAACATTCTGCTTACCCGTGTTGTGGGACAAAGGACAGGCATACGAATTGTGACAGAAATAAACAAAGCCTGGAGGTCGTTATGAAAGGTTCAATATGTTGACTTATGTTAACAAAATTTAAATAGTATTAAAAAAGAACTTACACTCCTAAACAGACGGTCCCGAATAACATACATTTTTTCGAACAAGTCTCAATCATTTTGTTTAAAAGAACAATATAGGTAGTCTTGTTATCTCGCTTTAAAATCAGTACATTCTAATTATGTGTCGAAATAGAAATGAAACGCTATGCTTTCATCAGATAGTTTTATACAAAAACAACAAGAGGATTGAATATTGATTGATAAAATGACGACGGACGGTGACAGCAAAGAGGGTGACAGCAAATGTCAGTGACAAATGTGACAATGGCCAAGATAGGATGTTTTTTTATTGGGTGTGTGGTTACAAGACCTTATTAACTACTAGGAATAATTAAAGCAGCCGCTAAACTTCACTCGATAAAATCCCGCCAAAAACTTCCCAAGCTTTGAATCATGGAATTGCAGGCCATTAAATAAATTGAACACCATTTTTTTTCACAATTCAGCGCGCAGCTTTTCCCGGTGACTTTAGTTTTGACAATAAACAAAGCGTGAAGGTATTCCGCGAGTATCATTTACCAATAAATGTTTGTGCAATTTTCAACTATATATCAGGATATTGGCAATGCAAAGATTCTAACTAGCGCCTCTAGTGTCAAATTAAGAAGCTATCTAAGAACGACATTCTGACAGTTTTTGTACAGCGTTGCCAACGTGTGGAGAATTCCCCAAACTGCGGGGAATCACACGTTGATTGGGGATTGACATTTTACGGGGAAAATGCGGGCGAAAGTCCGGGTGATATCAGAAATTTTTGCTAGGTTATTCATGGATATCGAATGACTCCCTTTTCCTAAATTGATTTATTTATATCCGATGCGTTTGAAATCTATATATCTTGCTTATTTTGTCCCACTGAAGGACAAAGGCCTCCCAGTCCCATTTCCACACAACTCAGTCATTCCTCAGCAAGTCAGTCCTTTTGGTAGGTATCGAGCTCGTCCCGCCATCTTCGCCTTGGTCTGCCGCGATGTCCTGTGGCATTTAATGGGAGCCGTTCGGTGGGTCTTCAGCGTTTGAAATCTCCAGCGAAAATGTAGTGTCCTTAACTTAACTGGGCGGCAGTGTCAAGTTAGTATCCATCAAGAACAAGGTTTGCTACAAAAATATGAGAAAAGTGTGAAAAAAGAAATTGTGGGTGTAAAAGGAAAAAACTGGAAAGTAAAAAAAATCCTTGTAAATTTGTTTCATTTCCTAAAAAAAATTGAGGTGATTTTGTGTAGAAATGGTAGATGTTTGTCCCTAAATTGGGGAATTTGACTTTGATAAATTGGTGTTGGCAACACTTCAAGTGTCGTTCTTAGGCAACTTCTAATTTCGCCGCAAGAGGTGGGCGTGCAATCTTTGCTTCGCCGATTGATATAGTGTCATTGGTAGTACCTAGTGATAATTGGAAGCGCCACTTTCTAACGGACGAGTAACTATTTACCGCATGCACCATGTAAAAAACCAATACAGAAATCTAGCAAAGGATTCCGAAAACATATACCCTACTGAGCTACCATGTTCGTCCATGGCTAACCAAACAGAAAAAAGAAATGGTAAATCGACTAAGTTACATTTGACCTTATTCTTCGTTCATGTAACATCTCTATTTATAAAATGGTTGTTGAAAGGCGGTGGACAAAGCGCCATGTTCATTGAAAACGTAACATTAACGGAAAAGAAAGTTGCCTGTGTTGTTTTTTATAAATAAGTTTGACGAAAGTGCGATGCTTTATACTTGAATTTTATATTCCTGTTTCTAATAAGTTGTGAGTCGTACTTTTGTTGTTTCTACTAAAACTCAAAATTTTAAAAATGGCTATGCTATCTGAAACACCTCGTTCTTTTCGTCTTTTTGTGACCCACGTTGACGGCGAAAGCCATTTTCTTAAAATAAGTGGACAAGTCGATCATCAGGCATCACTGATGATAGAGAGCCTATTTGACGCTGCCCGAGATAATCTTGAAAAAGGCATAGGAGCCGTGCCACCGGCGGCTATTCACGAAGGTGTCATTTGTGCCGCCAAATACAAAGATGGGACGTATTATCGAGCTAAGGTTATAAACACGAATAATTTGACTACTGGCTTGGTTGGTGTACATTTCATCGACTTCGGAAACAAAGATATAATTTCTCTAAGCGCTATACGTTTTTTCGACAACTACGACCCACTGTTCTTGCAGCTACGTGGTCAAGCAACTGATTATTACCTCTCTGGAGTTATGAATCCGTCCGGACGGTGGGAGGAGCCACTTTTATTAAAACTTCAGAGTCTACTTTGCTACTCAGAATATTCGGCGACAGTTGAAGCTCAAAGTCGGACATTACCTATAATTTCGATTCAATTCAAAGGCACCGATTTGTCTTCACACCTTGTATCCATCCGTTTTGGCGTAGCTTTACCTCTAGCCAAGCAAGAAGTGCTGCTACTGCAGCTATCAGGTGAAAACCAACAAATGCAGAGCTGGCAACCTAGTTTTGTAAGTGAATCTTCAAATTATCCAGAACATGTTCCATTTTTAATGAATCAAAACTTTCCATCGAACCCTGCATCAATAATGCGCATTCAGCAAAATGCATCTCTACCTTTTAATGGGAGTATACAAATGGCTCCATCCATGATTAGTCAACGCTTGGTAGTCAACAAGGGATCTAGGAATCCAGTGAACCTAAAGGCTCCAGTACGTCAGCCTCAGCATGCTTCTCCAAGTGCCTCAGTGAATGTCTCCTCACCACCCCCGGCTCTCTTGATAGCTTCCAAACCTTCTTCTCCCAAGAAGTCATCTACTTATAAAAGCAGACTGTTGGAAGCAAACTCTCAACATAAAGTTTTTGTGTCATATGCTGAGGAAGGTCCAGAACTATTTGCAGTGCAGCTTGTTACTGATGCTAAGAAACTGCAGGACATGATGGATGACATTAACAAGAGACCTCACAGCAGTCTAACTGAGCCACCTATGATTGGCACGGTGTGCCTAGGCAGGATGTCAGGTGACCGCATTATATGCAGAGCTATTGTGATGAATCTCTCTGGATCTCAGTGTAAGTTATTCTTTGTTGACTTTGGTGACACAGAAATGGTTTCATATTATGATATTTTTGATATTCCTGAAGAATTTGTTAAGCCAAATGTCTTTGCTATGAGATTCTGTTTATCTGGAGTGAAAAAATTGGAGAAAGGTCCACATTTGAATGAAGCCTTCAAGCAGCTGGTCAATGGGAAGGTGATGACTCTGAAAGTAGTGGCACCTGAAGGGCCGCCATTGATACAGTACGGAGAGCTTTACTTGGACAATAAGAATGTACTTGAGTTGTTGATGGCTAATATGAAAGACAAGCTGCAGTTTAAATGGATCGAAATGCTTCCAATGGGTTCAAGGCATTCAGTGCTTGTGTCCTATGTGGATAGCTGCATCAAGTTCTTTGTGCAGTTGTCTGATCACATAGATGAGCTAAATGCTGTGATGAACGCTGTGCGTGCACACTGTGAAAGCAGCTCGTCTCCTGGTGACTTGCCAGTGGGAGCAGCTTGCTGTGCGCGCTTCCCTGATGACAACAACTGGTACAGAGCAAGAGTCAGAGACACCAGAAGGAACAAAGTAGTTGTAATTTATGTGGACTATGGCAATGAACAAGAGGTTGAAGTTTCTGATTTGAGGACCATTACACCGGAACTGATAAAACTCCCAGCACAGGCTATGAAATGTGCCCTCAAGGTGAGTTACCTAGACCTGTTACTTCATATTCTACAATCTAACCTTTGTTATATTATTATTCCCTAATTCTATGTTGAAAATACCCTTCTCTTTTTAACACTGGTTTGTTATTTATAACTTAAAATCAAAAGAATTAGTTCATCACACTATCAATTTGTCAAATTAAGAGTGTCCTTCATGCCTAGGGTTATGAGAACAAGCCACCAGAGACTAAGACTTCCAACCAGCTGGAGATGTTAGCACTAGAGAAGACCCTGACTGCTCATATAGTGGGCATACTGTCCAGTACCATGGTTGTGTCACTGATTGATGAGACTGTGTCCCCACCACTGGATGTCGCCAGGAAGATGACACAGCTGTCACAGCCTAGGAGCTCCCATGAGGTGAGTTGAACATTAATACCAGTAGTTAACCAATTCTTTAAACATTGTTTGTAAAAATAGGGTAACAGCTCCAGTATGAAAACTTGTTTTAAAAAGTTCAGTTGTCTTTCTCAAGTGAGTTCTAATCAGTTTTCATTAGAGTTGAAAGTCAAAGTCATTAATATATAGCAATTATTACTAAAAATCACATCCCACTGACTCTACATGAAGGCATAAAAATTAACAAGGGTTTAGTAAACCTATTTACCTTCTGTGCCATTATACAAATTGAAAATAATTGCCCATCCACAATTTAGAAATGCAAAAACCAAATAAAATGCTTGTAAAATAGTCTTAAGCAAAAATGTTGTTAACCTTGTAATATAAAAAATTTTTGTTTATGTAGCCAGAAAATACTTATTGACATTACCTAGTGCTTACTATGCAAAAAGAGCTCTTTATCTGCTGACCCGGTTTCTAGATTAGCTGTTGTGTTTATTAGCAGAAAGTTATCCACTATATTAGCAGTTTCATGTTACCAGATAGTTATAACAGTAAAACCATTTAAGTTATCATTAGTCATAATAGAAACTTATTTACATAATTTGCAATCAATGGGTGACTAAGACCCAGCTGAAGTAAGAGGAAATTCCTATTAGAATTTTATTGATCTAACTTGTTTTCTAAAAATATCTTTTTTCATTTTTAACATAACAACAAACCTGCATTCTTTGAAATGTTATGCAGTAGCATATCTTTTGTACACTCACATTTTTCCTGTTATGTTTAGTTTATGTCCCATGTGGAAAAACTTTAATGACACTGACTGGCCTGTTGGTCGAGTGGTTAGTGACCGTGACTGCTAAACCGGAGGTCGTGGGTTCGATTCCCACCCAGGACAAATCTTTGTGTGATGAGCATGATCATTTGTTCTGTGTCTGGGTGTAATTTGTCTATAATATGTATGTATTTAGAAATATATAAGTATGTTTATCAGTTGTCTGGTTGCCATAGTACAGGCTCTGCCTAGTTTGGGATCAGATGACCATGTGTGAGTGGTCCCAAGATATTATATTATATTATATTATTATTACTATACTTTGCCAGACCCGGGACCTCTTCAGCAGTAACCAGACCACTACACCACCGGGTCTATTTTGCTGCACACAATATGCGAAACGTAATGTACCCAAAACACTGGCAGCATTGCCACGTTGTGTGGAAACGCTTATCCTCTGTCCAAGGTTCAAAGCCAACCCTTAGGTCACACGAAGTTCCAACAAGGCGTTTGGACACATCATGCGGAACTCTTTTAATGCGACTACCATCACGGTAACTTTAAAAATTACGTAGGCGTGTGTGTCCATACATCGATATAATTTTTGTACAGATCAAAGCAACAACTCCCATCCGAAAAGACGCGCCGGAATCGTTCAGTTCTCCCGAAAGCGTGTCTGATGATGGGAAGAGGAAGAACTTCCGAAGGGAGAAGAGCTTCAAGGATGAGTGGAGACCACCTCGGGAAGGGAATAATGAGGAGTGGCCTCAAAGAGGCGGCAGTTTCCGTGGCAAGTTAGTACTTTATGGTTTGTAATTAAAGGTATACACAGGGAAAATAGTTCTTGAGCACTTCGGAATGGAAAAAGAACTTTATTATCATAATTATCTTGCCCTTTTCCCAAATTATTTGCAGTCTCCACAACATCGAAGGTGATAACTGTAGTTCAAAAAATGCTACAAGTAGTGGCAGATTTTCAGATTTTCCGCTAGTAGGTTATTAAAAACTTTTAACCTCTCTACAGACCTCTACAATTATATATACCCTTATTCACACCCCTGATGATGGTTGTACAATTTAAGAAATTTTCGCTCAAAAGTACTTCAGCTCGATTGACTTTATCGTTCGATGTAACGAATGATCGGGTAGTAACATTATTTAGAACACACGGTGCTCTTCATAACTGTAGTAAAACAATTACTAAACGGGTTTTTCTTGATTTGATCTACTGAGCAATGAGGCATAAGAATCATCCACCTGATTGACTGCCGCGGTAATCTGGAAACGGAACATAATTGTTGTGCTTTTGAGTTTATTTCTCGCAGTTAAATTTTCTGTAATTATTATCGCATACTTATTGCATTCAATATTCAATACACTAGCTGACCCACGCAACTTTGTCTGCGTCACATTTTTCATGAATGCTCCGCTCCTATTGGTCGTAGCGTGATGTTTTATAGCCTATAGCCTTCCTCGATAAATGGGCTATCCAACACTAAAATATGTTTTCAATTCGAACCACTAGTTCCTGAGATTAGCGCGTTCAACCAAACAAACAAACAAACCCTTCAGCATAATATAAGTATAGATAGTAGGTATAGATTATAATATTAGTATAGATAATATTCAAGCGGGGAAAAACATAATCTCCTACTTTTGTGATTGGTACTAAATCGTCTACATCCACATTAATATAATAAAATTGTCAATTGAAAAGTATACGCGTAGTTATTTCATCGCAATTCAACACTTCATTCTTCGATATTGAATGTTTTACAAACCGGCTGATACAAAAGAAAAGACCACCTTATCACCGCTTGATGTTCATTCAGTAAAATTAAAGGGGCAATTCATCCTTAAGAAAGGGAAAACCAGTTATCAGTGTATTCACAGTCAGCTGCCCAACTCTCTTTGTCCATGTGACCCACTTCTTTTCAACAATGATTACGATTGTCCTGTGGATCGCTGGATGAATACCTCTCTCTACCATCAGTAAGAATGTTTACATTTCCAAACCCTTCGTTTATGTTATCTATTTCAATGCTTATCGTATCGCGGCATCGTCTGCAGCTGAACTAATTTGTATAAAATTCGGGTACTACATTTCTTTCTTACGCAACATGTAGCTATTTTTAGAAACGTTTGCAACGTAAAAACACGCAATGCACTAGTTTTTCGACGAAAACAATGTGCTTCTTCTAAAAATATAATGTTAATATGTACAATATTCTGGATCTAATAGTGTACCTACTCACACATAATTAATGTGTGCCGGTCATTATTTTAAACGGACGTAGAAATTAGGTAACCAGTCTTTAAGTTTTGACGGCTTAATGATATAGCAATGATATGAGTTATATATAGTTAAAGTAATTATACAATCACTGTTATAACAAAAGGAAAAGTTGGTGATTGCGTTTTCACGTATATCGCTCGAATGATTGAGAGTAATCTTCACCGAATGCTTGTTTTTGTTACTTTTTCTTTGTTTCACTGGCGTCATTTTTGCCTCACTGGAGTGGATATCAATATTGATCAATTGCATTGATTTTATTGAAGTACGTACTTAAAAAAAACAGTCATAACGTTGCTTACAAAATTCATGCGTGTTTTCAAAATCTTTTACTGTCTATGTTTTCTCACAATCATTGCTTTTTTAAGAAATTAGTCGCAATTATTTTTGGAAAGTTGTGCGTGCTACTTTCGTCAGCACAAAAAGCTATCAAATTATTTGTTCATTGCAAACACGAAGTATGAGATTTCAAATTTAAATGCGTTTCTTTCATGGGTCGTTTCACTGTCGGCTGTTGGGACTATTTCTAAATCAGTTGCAGTCTAGTCTGCTGCAAGGAGAGTATCGACTAATACTGTCCAGTTCACCGAACAATGGACTGCGTCCTACTACTTACTAATATTATGAATGGGAAAGTAGTTTATAATTAAATCACGCTTAAACGGCTGAACGGATTTGGAGAAGGCATTCAATTAGAATATAATATGGACTAACAATACTTTTTATCAAGTAATAGTAGTAGTTTTCTTGATGCTTGGAGAAGCTAAAGTTCTTACAAATAAAATATAAAATTATTTTATCGGTCTCACTGTTTTAAGTGACCACACCAGGGCCGGATCCAGGATTGTCGTTTTGGGGGGGTGGAGGGGGCTCGATCGCGCTGAGGTAGGTTTTTAACAAAGTAAACAATAAAAAAGCACAATTATTTTATTTTTCTTAACACAAAAAAGCCTTCTTGGATTACTTTTCGTAAATTTCTTAATGACTTCGTTAGGTTGTAGACTACAAAAGCTGTCTCGGTCTTCTGGGGGGGAGTGGGGGGGCGAGGGGGGGACTTGAGCCCCTTAGCCCCCTGGATCCGCCCACACTAAAATGTATCTCAAGTGGCGCACAGTCACTTCGTTTATAGTCATGTCAGAAATTCAGCACAATGCACTTTCTCTCTGCTCCATTAAATAGTTAATGTTTTCTTCCAATCTTCGGTTGACAAGCGCAATTATAGACACAATAAAATTTCTAATGTGTCAAGCGTTTTGACGAAACGAAAGACGACGAACATGAAGATAATCCACTCGGTTTAACACGCCGTCTTAACAGTATTTTTGTTTGCAACATCATACTAAAATAAAATTGTGTTGCAATTGAGGATACGGCTGCTAATGTTATCTCTCGTTGTAAATAATCGTCAGATTTTATGTAGGTACTCAAAAATCAGCAATCGCCCTTTTATCAGGCGTTTGCTGATCATGTATGTTTACAACAATGTCCAATTGTAAACACGAGTTCTAGTGTCATTATGAAAACTGCATCTGCATAATAATTTATGAAATGAGATGTGACCTACGAAAATGCATCATTCTCCAATTTGTACATATTATTTGAAAGAAAAAAAAAATAATTCAGCTTAGGTACTGCTGCTCTTTTTAAATTAAGCTTATGCATCCGATAATCCTGATATTTCGCTTCCCATACACCTGTATTTATAGCTGCCTTTCGCCGACGACTACTGAGTTTTCAGAAGTACCTGTAAAGGTTATGATGTATAAATAAGTCTTTGAAGTAACTACGTAAGTGACGTCACTTGCATAGAGAATATCTGAAAGACATAATCTGTAAAATGCCATAAAAATTTGAAATCTTCATAATTTAGGTCAGACCTAGGTGTTTATCTCGTTACACATCTTCAGCTCGATATTCTCTTTAATCTAAATGACGGAATCCCAAAATGACAGCTCTAGAATCGAGATAAGAACATCGCCTAAAGAGCTGCGAGCATCGAGCTATGCAATCTCACACAACACGTAATAGTTCAGTTTTTATTTTCTAACAAAAAAGTAATAACAGAGCATGAGTCAGGATTCATGGACAGTTTGACCTTCGTGTCGGTTCTTTGAACCCATGAGTTTAGTTGCGGCGAGTCTAGCGACAGAAATGTATAGGTAATCTGTTATTTAGTGATTAAAATAATGATTTATTAGTTCGTGGCTGGTTAAGGAATGTTGTAACATGTGAGAAGTGTGTTTAGTAACGTGTGCTTGTTTTTTTTTGTGTGCAGAGACAACAGGGATGGCAGGGAAGGTTTTGATAGGTCTGGGCCGGGCCGGCACAGCGAGAAGTTTGGCGGCAGACCGGAGAGAGGCGAACGGTAAGTTCTGCATACTATTCTCGGTATTTACATACTTATTGCTCAAAATAATATCGAAATGTTACCTTGTTGAATGAACATTTTATCCGAGTTCTATTTTTACACGGAACTCATGAAAAGAATGGCGGAAGACCGATCGATAGAGCGTACGCCGCACATGCGTCATCTATTTAATATTATCACTAATTGGCACTTTGCATTTAAATAAATATGCATTGTCTTCGTGTCACAGTGCACTGTCCCACCTGGTTTATCTATCATGAGGATCAAATATAGTACCGAACTTTTCAAATCTAAAACGCCCAACGTGTCAAGGTTTTTTATCCCAACATTATGTAAAATCAAAATCTTTATTATTTTTACGGAAGCAAGTACACAAACAGTACATACAACATATACTTTTGAATGAAATTATTACTCAGGTAATGATGTGCGCCGCGAAAATTCAAAGTATGCATAATCTCAAGTTACCAACGTACGGCGCAGAACGTTCACACATTAATTAATATGTATGTTTCAAGAGAAATTGCCAGTAGAAGAAGTGATCAGTCGTGCTAAACGAGTGTGTACGCTCATTTTAAACGTGTATTCAGCTGAAGTTATTGTAATTACTCCGAAATGTAATGAAAACTTCAGATTAAAGATATCTACGATTATTTATGTGGAAAAAATAAATCACGTGCTATTAATTGGTCTTCTACACAAACATGAGTTTCCGATTTCGGTAGGTGACTTTCTTATTTCCAAGTGCTAATGGAAACGTAAGATAATAACATTTGTCATTTTGTACAGTCCTCCATTCAATGAACGACGTGGAGGTCCCCCGAAACCACGTGAGAATGCGGCGCCGACGTCTGTGGGTGACGATGAGTGGGAGTCGCCTCCAGCGCAACCGACATTCCAGCCCCATAGGCAAAATAGAGACAGGGAAAACAACCCCAGAGAAAGAGAATACCCCCCAAGAGACAGAGATAATAATCCAAGAGAGAGGTATGTAACAAATAATTCTAACAGTACTCAGTTTACTTTCATTTGCAAATATTATTTACCAAACACTTAAAATTCGTTCCGAAAGTGTAAACTTATTTCCGATAGCATAAATTGCCCATTTACAATTCGCACGTAATGTCCAAACAAAAAAAATGAACGCATAATAAGTTCAAATTCAGCGTGCAACTTTCCCCGATGCAGTGCGTTAACTACGAATTAGGCTGTTTGATAAAACAGTTGCAATGATTCGACAGAAGAAAACCTAGGTCGGAACATCAACACGAAAAGCCGGGGCAAAAGCCTGGCTGGAAGAAAGACTCGAGTGGAGTCGGAAAGAGGCTAAGGCAGGCCGCGGAAGCCGCCTCGCTCGACGCTCAGAACGCCCAAGCCAAGGGTGCCTCGATACAGGATCGACTCAAACGGTACTGTGGTGTATCAGGTGTATGTAACTCGACACATCACACACCTGTTGACAACGGTTGTTGCGCTTACTGGTCCATCAACATTAATGCTTTATTGATTTCCCATTGTGTGTCGTTGTTTAATGTCCGTTTTTCCCAAGTGTTCATTTTTGTTTGCGATTTCTTTATGAGTTGTGGATTTTAACATGACATTGACTGAGTCTGCGTCCTCACTTTGGCTGAGTCGATTGTTTATTGTTGACGCTGACGATCATTGCAGCACGTTAGATTGCGCGATGCCGAGCAATTATGAAGTAAAGCATTAATAGTTGAATCAGCGTCGTCCTCGTTGTCTCGCCCTATTTGCTTGTCACGCTTGGTTTGCGCCGCACATTCGTATCGAGCGTTCTCAATACGTTGCATATCTGTCGGCTCTTGTTTATAACATTCCATTGTACAGCGATGTCTTACAGTGTTGTAAGTTTTTATTTCAGCACATTCTGTACTGTCTGCGTCATTTCATTGAAATAATTGTACAGTTTCACGGCTCATTCTTCCGTATTTTTACACTTTAGATGCTTGGTGTGGTCAGCACAATAATCTATACATATAATAAATGTTTAATAAATCTTGTAAAAACGTTTCCTTTTTACAATAAAATAACTAATTTTAACGCTTTTTTTTCCTAAAATTTAACGCAATATCATTGCAAAAAATGTTTTCTGTTTCTACAATATGATTCCTGGTTGCAGGGAGAACAAATACAGCCAACACGATGATCGTACAGAGAAAGGATCAGATGACTGGGGCAACAGGCCCAAGCGGGAGAATCGTTTCGAACGGAACGACCGGCCTGAACGTCGGGACAACCGGGATAATCGGGACAACCGGGATAATCGCGACAACCGCAGTGACAGAGATAACCGCGACAACCGTAGCGACAGAGATAACCGCGGTGATAGGCGCGATAACTGGGGAGACAAGAAAGAAAACTGGAATCAAAAGAGAGAATTCAGATCGAACGACAGGCCGCCGCGAAGCAACTTTTCACCCAGAGACCGTGTTGATCGGTCATTCGGGTCTGACGACAAGAAGTCTGACAAGAGCTTCAGGTCTCAAGACAGCGGTAGAGCTCCGCCGTACAGGAGCCGCAGCAAGTTCACGCAGGTTCAGTACAAGGAGCTGGCTGAACCGGTGCCGCTCGAGACACCGTACCCTCCCTCAGACCCCATAGAACCCGGCGCGCAGCAAGAGGTTTCCGTCACATGGATCATATCCCCCGAATGTTTCTACGCCCAAATCATGTCCCTACAACCCAAATTTCTCGAAATGATGCATAAAATCCCAGAGATATACAAAGGCGTGAAGTCCTTTACTGGAGAAGTGCCAGTTGGAGGGTCCGTCTTAGCTCGTTACCCAGTCGATGGAGTCTTATATCGAGCGACAATAGAGTCCGTGCAGCCGTTCTCGAAGTTTATCGTACGATATGTTGACTTCGGCAACAAGCAGTTGGTAGATGCGAAAGACATTTGGCAGATGGATAGGCAGATGATGGAATTGCCGAAGATGGCCATCTGTTGTTCTTTATCTGGTGTGGTACCGGTAGATGGGGAATGGAAACCTAATAACCTGGTGGACTTGTGTTTCAACGCGCCGCGTTACCAGTGCGTGTTCCAAGAGAATGTGGATGGCATGTACAAGGTGTCGCTGTGGAACAATGGCGTGAGTGTCGCCGATATGTTGGTGGAGAAAGAGCTCGCCAAACTATCCGAGCACCAGTCGTCTGTTACTTTGAAAGGTAAATAATAATAATATCTTGGGACAACTCACACACTGTCAGTGTGTGAGCACAGGCTCTGGCCTGTGCTATGGCAACCAGACAACTGATAAACATACTTATAAATTTCTAAATACATACATATTATAGACAAATAACACCCAGACACAGAACAAATGATCATGCTCACCACACAAAGATTTGTCCTGGGTGGGAATCAAACCCACGACCTCTGGTTTAGCAGTCAGGATCACTAACCACTCGACCAATAGGCCGGTCAACACCGTTGATGCATTTTGTATGCTTACTAGTGGTACCAGACAGACTGGCCTTCTTGTTGTGGTGAGGCGAGGTCTATGTTGAAAAGGAATTCATTGATAGCTTTAGACACCTCATTTCCGCAGCATTGATTATCTTCAAAATCTGTTATCACATCACCTAACGTTATTATATTCTCGACTTAATTTTTTAATTACAAATTTTAATGGAACACAACCTATTCATGAGACATACCTATTTCACTTTTTTTTTCTACCATTTCCTCTCCATTCTCAACAAACTAGATCCCTATTTAATTTTAACACAATATGTTAGGGGACGTCCATTAACTACGTGAGTCAATTTTGGCGATTTTTCCAACCCCTCACCCCCTTGTGAGAGGTGAGATGTCGTGAGATTTGACTCGATCACTCCCCCACCTCCTAATCTCACGTGAGAATTTCAAAATCCGTGTTTCTACAGTAAATACGTCGATCGGTTCAACAATGTGTTTAAAAAAAAGACATGTTTTGCTTAATTACTTTTATTTAAGAGTTAAGACAAAACATAGTCTAAAATGACAGTGAGAGAAACGGACAGTACAAAACATTAAAAAAACTACTAAAATTCGTAAAAGATTATTTATTTTAATTCTGTCCACAGGGACTCATGTGTGTTCTCTTAAGAGTTTTTACTGGAACCCGCATGTCCATGTGATTGTCAATAAAATCATCATCACATCATAGGCACTCTCAAACTGGTGTCGCTTGCACACAGAAGCGCAGCAACTCAACGTGAGAAAATCCGCAAAGGTCACACTTTGCTCGTTGGTATTGCTGGTGCACTGTGGAACGTACACCGGTGCTGCAGCTCAGAAACATTTCATGTTTTTCTTAAATGTTTTCTTGAAAGACCAGTTATCTCGCAATATTAAACTTTTGCTTCAGTTGCTTTCGGAAAAAAAACCGTGATAATTACCGAGCCCCCCCCCCCCTCCCCTCCCCCAAATGAGATTATGCTCGACCGCCGCCCCCTAAAACGCCTCACGTAATTTATGGACGCCCCCTTATTGTTACCACGTTTGTTTTAGACGAAGCCATCGACTTGACGATCATCGTAGGACAGCAGATACTCTGCAAAGTGACCCACGTGGAGTCTTTCGAGAAGTTCTATGTACAACTTGACATGGACAAGGCTACGTTGGTTGAGGAAGCTATCGCCAACTTTGATACTAGCAAAGTAAGTAAATACTTCCCACTGTGTATTCTGTTCTATAATTTAACTAGCTTCTGCCCGCAACTTCCTCATGAATGTAGCGCGTCAGCGCGTTCAAACAAACAAACAAATTCCTTAGCTTTAATATATTAGTATAGAGAATCTCTCTTAGAGATATATAAAGAATAATGGTACGATTTTGAAGAAATTTTTCTTTCCATTGAGCAGATCAATTAGGAAGCCTATTTTATACATTGCCATTATAGATTATTTTACCTATAAAATAGAGCATATTAACTTCTACATGATCCCACTCCCTAGAAGAGCCAAAATAATTATTAAAAGTTAATTTGTTTCCACACAGCTGACACCATTGACCACGGATAGCCTGGTAGACGGTACCCATTGCACGTTGAAGCACGACGGTAAAATATACCGCGCGATCTTAGAAGACGTCTCCGACCCAGCGAATATCAAGGCTGTGATGCCAGACTACGGGAAATCAGTCACCACTGCCTTGGAAAATGTAAGTTATTTCAGCCAAAAGACGACCGCGTCCACAGGATAAAGCTTCCCTTTGTTAGTCTTGTGTTGTTCGCGAACGATCTTGTTCGTAAGAGCGCTCCCATTGGCGAACTACGCGAACTAGGTCCCAGATCCGCAGCTCTTTAGTTCGTTAGTTCCTTCGATTGACCGACCTAATTGTATAGCGAGAGTGAGCGGGAGCGCGGAGCTGCCCGTCCTATTAGCGTCACCGCTCACTTACACATTGCTGTGCTTCTCTTTGTTCAATGCAATGCAATATACAAGCTACTGGTTACAAATTCAGAATAAACAGGGCATTTAGTGTATTTTATAAGTAATTTTCGATATTGAACTAATAAATCAATTAAAATACTACGAGTACAACGAATGCAAAGTAAAAAATAACAGCAAAATAGCTGCTTTACAAACAAAAGAACGCGCACAGCAGCAAACTACAATGAGCGCGAAAGATCTGCCTTTCTCTCAGGACTCTAGCTCAGTCAACTCCCGTCTCGAAACGTTGAGTCGGGAGCTGGTGAACTAAAAGAGCGAACTAGTTCTCCGAGGAGCCGCGAACTAAAATGAGCGCTTCCCGGTCGCGAAGTGCAGGGTGGGCCAGAAAGAATTGCGAATTTGAAAAAATGATTAAAAAAAAACTTAGTACAATTCACATACAAATTTTTATTTCTATAAAAATTTACATCTGGGAAATTCATTTCTTAAAAATAACGTCTTCAACTGGTTAATCGTGGCTGGGTTATTGGAGTAGACTCTACTTTTTAGGTATCCCCACAAAAAAAAGTCCGGTGGCGTTAGATCCGGACGGCGCGATATCAGTTTCCCAGAAAACATCTCGTTTACGACCGCCAAAGAGGCATTAGCTGTATGGCATGTCGCGCCATCTTGTTGAAACCTCACGATTATAGGCTTCAAATTGTTGCAGTTGTGGAAAGAAAAAATCCTTTAACATGGCTATGTATCGGGCAGAATTTACAGTGACAGATTGGCCTTGTCGTTTTTTGAAGAAGTAGGGTCCGATAATTCCGTGCGCTGACATGGCCGCCCAAACGGTTACTTTCGGCGAATGCAGAGGCTTTTGATGTTTTGCACGTGGGTTCTCTGCAGCCCAATAACGGCAATTCTGTTTATTCACATGCCCATTTATGTGAAAATGGGCTTCGTCGGAGAACAAAATATTTTTGAAACTCCGAAAGCGTTCCAACATTGTTTCAACAAAAGCTCGTCGTAAAATTGGATCATTTGGCTGTAATTCCTGCACAAGTTGAATTTTATACGGGTGCAATTTCAGATCTTTCAACAAAATGCGACGCAAAGATGTTCTGGATACCACAAGTTCGGCTGAACGCTTTCGAGTCGATAGAGCAGGATTACGTTGAACTGAAGCTCTAACTTGTTCAATTGTGTCTTCCGTTCTTGTTGACCTTGGGCGTCCCGCAGGCTTCTGTTTGAGAGTCGAACCAGTATCTTCGAACTTTCTGACCCACGATCGAATCACACTTTCTTTCGGACACTGATTTAGGTCATGTAATCCAAACTCACGCCGAAATAAACGCCGAACAATAGCGCAGGAATCGCGATTTTTGTAATAATGTTTAACGCAGAATGCACGTTGCGCTCCGGTGAAGTGATCCATCGCGACTAAATTTCCGAGAACCGAGCTACTTAACCCCACCACCCGCGCAGTCCCCTCTCTAAAGCTTCAAACGCAAGAGTGTTTTTAAAATCGTACGCCTTTCTGGCCCACCCTGTACTATGCGCAAGTCTACTCTTGTGCTAGGGAAGCCGGCCTCAGCTCCTCGTATCCAGCTGATACCCTCGTCAAACATAAAAAGCGCCTTGCAGTGGAAATAATTTGAGACATGCCGGAATAACAACCACAATATTTTAGTTATAATATTTATTAATTTACCGACCTTTTTTTACGTTTAACCTGAACTGCCCTTACATCGGGCCCATCAATCGGCAGCATGTTCTTCAGTGTTTGTCATGCTTATATTTGTTGTGTACGTTTTGTTTGTCAGGAAACTATTTTTGTTTCCGTGTTTGATTCTTACATATTTTTTTGTAGATTATGATCTTACCAACGGAACTGAGCGTGTACTACTACCAGTCCCTGGAGTGTTGCCTGAACAACTACACGGCTGAGTCCAACAAGCTGATGACTCTTGAGGAGTTACAGACCAAGCTCACCCATAACAAGGTCATTGTGTACATCAACCATGTGGAGGGGATCAGGTAAGCATTTATTTGGCCAGAATTTTCATTTCAAGCAGTTACTCGTTGGAATTTTAGTAACCAGCTCTCTCCCTGGAAGTACTGAAATGTTTTAATTTTTTTTCCTGTTACAAAGCTACCACTGGCTTTTCTTTAGGTTAAAACAAAAATATCATCCATAAAATGTCGCGGGAAGACACTTTTTGCAATGAAAAATAACCAACTATATGTTTTGGTTGTAATGGAATTAAAACTTTATCTTGAGTGACATTAAGTTGAAAAAGAATGCATTTGTTCCAGCTTGGTGACAACTCTATACGACTGCGTGACCGGCCACAAGATAGCCGCATTCGAGCCCGACGAGGGCGCGTACGATGAAGTCATCCAGCTATGCACGCGAGCCGTCTTCAACTACAACTTCGGAATGGCCTACATCGTCCACACGGAGAACTTGAACGAGTTCTACCTGCAGAGGGCCAGTGATGGCGACAGGATCGCTCTGTTGCTTGATGACCTTTATAAGTTCTATGAAGAAGGTAAGAATAAATTTGAACACTATTCCGATCCGCCACCCCATTCAATATCGTCGTTATATGTCTCTGTAGCAGTCCATTGTTGGGAATAAACCCAGAAGTGTGGCTCAGAGTGCTGAGCCACACTACTAATATAGTGATATTATTTGCGTCAATCTCAAGTTATTTGTCATCTCAACAGGAACTCCCGAGGCTCTGACAACCTTCGAAGTAGACGGCATCTGTGCGGCGCACTCCGGCGACGGTAACTGGTACCGCGCCACCATCATCAGCGTCGAAGACACGCAGGTCAAGGTTCAATACCCTGACTATGGAAACACAGAAACCCTCTCCAGGGAATCTCTCAAAATACTTGATCCCAAGTTCTACGAACCCTGCGCACTCGCGTTAGTCGCCAGTCTGGGTCTTGTAGCCCTTCAAGAAGATGCGCTTCCGAAGCTCAAGGAATGGACCAACGAAAAAGAGGTCCAAGTTACACTGGCTGTAGGCGCAGACGGGTGGCTCGCGAGCTTACATTTAGACGGCGTTGATTTATCCATGAAGTTGGTTAACGAGAAACTGGCCACACCACAGATAAGTGATGTCACTACAGAAGAAGATCAGAAAGTTGAAGAGGCGCAATCGCAAGATCCTGCAATCGCCGAGCCCACCTCACTGCCTGACGGTTGTACTCAAGTGTACATCAGTCATATTGACACCCCTGGACACTTCTGGCTACAAATGGCCGACAAAGTAGACACAATCGAAACAATCCAAGCTGAGCTCCAAAGCGATGCGAGCCAATACGTAGATATTGCAACAACTGAGTTGGGAACATGGTGTATTGCGAAGTATTTGGCCGACGATCAGTGGTACCGGGCTGAAATACTCGACTCTGATTCTGATATAACGACGATTCGTTTCATTGACTACGGCAACACAGACGTGCTTGACAACCAGCCCGGTTTGATAAAGGAGATGCCAGATAAGTTCAAGGCAATGGAACGGTACGCTGTCAAGTCCAGCGTTAACGCCGTGCCCACTGGAACGGGCCAATGGTCAGAATCCTCCTCCGACTACTTCACGCAACTTGTCGGCGATTTGGCAAATCCAGTAGACGCTCTGATTGTCCTAAAAGATGTTACGACGTACGTCGATATCTTTGTTAACGGTCTGAACTTGACTGATAAATTAGTTTCGGAAGGTTACGCGACAAGGTCAGAAGAGACTGACTGCGCGGGCGATTTGCCTTCGTGCTTCGCCAGTCATGTGAACTCGCCCTCAGAGTTCTGGATTCAATTAGAAACAGCGACCCCCGAGTTACAAGCAATGGAAGCTGCAATGGTTGACGCAGAAAACTTCCCAGAGCTGACGGATAAGGAGGAAGGCGTTATATGTGCAGCCAAGTACCCTGAAGACGGCGCGTGGTACCGAGCGCAAGTCATCGTGGACGGCTCAGAGGGAACTGAAGTCCTCTTTATGGATTACGGCAATGCATCCATCGCTAACGAGTTGAGAAGATTGCCGGATGAACTTAAAGTAAAGCCTGCGCTTTCGAGAAAATGTGCCTTGCAGAAACCGCGCGACATTAAGTGGTCGCGTCAATCTGAGACTAGATTTAATGAATTAGCCGCAGAAGGAGCCACTATATTTAATGTACAGTTCATCGCGTCAGGTGACATATCCATCGTAGAATTGTTCCTTGAAGGAAAATCTGTAACTGAAGAGCTCGTGGGCCTGTGCGACACAGTGGTGGCGGAAAGAGTGGCGCCGGTGGGACAAGAGACATACGGCACGGGCAAGATCTGTTACGTCATGGGCGTGGACGAATTCTACGTTCACCTCGATGACGTCATTTCAAATCTTGATAAAGTTACGGTCAAGATGAATGAAAGCCCCGAATTTGAGCATGCCTCAGAACTGAAAGTGGGATCGGTATGCGCTGCGTTTTGGTCTGAAGACGAGCAGTGGTACAGAGCGAAAATCTTAGAGTTTTGTGACGTCGGTTATCATGTGCACTTTATTGACTACGGAAATAAAGCCAAATGTGAAGAATTCAGACAACTGCCTGAAGATCTCGCCGCAATAGAGCCTTTAGCAAGGTGCTGTCGGCTAGTCGTACCAAATGACGATCCCGCTTTAATGGAAAATGGCAAAACCAAACTGGACGAACTTACTTTAGATGACGCTACAATTAGTATAGAATTTTTGGATAGCACCACGCACCCGGCACTCGTTAAATTGACGTCTGACGGAAAAGATTTTTACTTTGACCTTAAACCTGCCGACCAGACCACAACAGACAAGACGGAAGAACCAGCTACCTCTGCCAAAGAAAATGTAGCTGAAAAAGCATCTATTGAATCTACTGAAGAAGCAGCTAATGAGTTAGATAAAGCAGCAGATGAGTCAGACGAATTAGTAAATGAACAGTCTGAACAGAATACATCACAAGCTGACCTCGACGAAAGCATAGAGAGCAACCACACAGTTATAGAGAACAAATCCTTCGAGGCTAACGCTGACAGTTTAAGTGATGAAATTATCGCCGCTGACTTAAAAGCTGACACCGCGAATAGTCCCGAAAAAGAAATATCGTCAGGAACACTGGATAAATCAAACGACACTGTAAAGACAATTGATGATAAGATCGAAGAAGACGAATTTAGCGATTGTGTTTCACCGCCTACCAAGTCGTTAAATACTAGTGTGGATTCTGGAAAGCTTTCAGATAAAGCAGAAGCAACAGAAATAATATCTGAAACAGAGAAACTTGCCCTACCAGAGAAAGTGAAAGAAAAGGCAGCAGAGATTCTAACAGAAAATTCTAAATCAGAAGAAAAATCAAGTCCAGTAGATAGTGTAACCGAAAGCCCTGCCAAAAAAGTAACGGAAAGTAGTGTCAAAGAAGCAGAAAGTCTTCCAGAAAAAGCAATAGAAACTACAGAAATTAAGCCAGAGACTGAAAAACCCGCAGTTAAAGAAGCTGAAACAGAAAAGCTTGCAGAGAAAGTGCTAGAGGCAGCAAAAGACTCTTCAGAAAACGTGCCAAAGGCAGCAAAAGACTCAGAAAAAGTGCCAGAGGCAACAAAAGACTCAGAAAAAGTGCCAGAGGCAACAAAAGACTCTGCAGAAAAAGTGCCAGAGGCAGCAAAAGACTCAGAAAAAGTGCCAGAGGCAACAAAAGACTCCGCAGAAAAAGTTACAGAACCCAGTGAAGTTAAAATGGAGACTGTTGATGCAAGTTAAGAGGTTGTCAATATTTTAGTAAGACAACACGAAAGAAAACTTTCACACATTGTATTATATTTATCTTTTTAGATTTAAACCGATATAATGTGTCTTACAACTGTATGAAACATGCAAGAAATATAGTTTGCATTGTCTGTTGGTCAAACCAAGTGCCAATACTAGATTGGTTAACATGCAGCTTATTTTTATATATTTTTGTACGAAGTACATAAAGAATAAAGTGTTATAGTTAAGGTTTGACATATTTAGTTTTACGTGTTGTTTTTAATATGATTTTGTTAAATTATTCGCTTCTCTAACAGCTGATTTACATTGGACATATTGAAGATTTCCAGAGACAGTGTTATCATTATGTTTCGAGTTCTTAAAGTAAAGTGATTTAAAGAAAAAAAGAATTTAATGAATATTACAATTAAATGTTATTCATTTAATGTCTGTTATCGTTAATTCTTCTTATAACATTATTATAAATACTCATTTTGTATTTTTAGTTTTATTTTATGTTATTGGTATCGTTGGGTAAAAGCACGGATTTTCATTGCTAAAATATTAGTTAATAAATTCATAGCAGTATGTGGCCTACATGATGTACATACATGACGTAATTTATTGTAATTAAACACATTCCCTTCATTTTACATTAGTTTCACACGTCACACACCACGAGTACCGAAGGTATATTGATTATCGTTATTTTTTGTTTAGTAATCATCTTATAAGATTCAGGACTGATGTTCTGCGAAAAGGAAAATGTTTCGTTTTTTTTTTAAATAAAGCTATATAGAAAGCGAACGGTTGTTTCATTATTAATTCTTTTTTGCAGTATAGACATTAAAGTTTGGTGTAATGTAACTGGAAACACGATACCAATTGTGTTTAGCACGCTATTTTCAACTATGTAAGTTGCGATTATGCTCTTATCTTTTGACTACGGCCGGCAGCGAAAGGTCACTGCCTACCACAGAGATGAGGGCACAGCGCGGCTCCTATGTGCGCTGACCCTAACACAACCCTCACCCTAGCCTGTACCAGAAACATTCTCTTCAGGCGTGAATTTCGATTCGAAAGTACAGACTTCGCACAGCCTCAACTGCAGAAAGGAGCTCGTACGTAAAATTTTGCTTCGAATAAAACATTTTACATATGAGCTCCTTGGGGTAACGAATGGCCGTATACGTACGTTTTTCTGATAACGAATAGTAGCAGTAATGCACGGGAAACACGACGCTAAATTATTCCGGTAAGACTTGCTTCGTTTACAAAGAACTAGCATAAATAGGTACTAGTAGTTAATAGTTTACTAGGATAATTGAATAAGGTGGGGTTTCTGTTTTTGAGTACGTTACTCCAGCATAATCCACATATTCAAGGGACTCAGCTGATCAAAGGTCGGATAACTTCGCTGCGCATTGTGTACCGAACTGAATTAAATTCCTTCATAACCTTTTGAACGCCAGAGCATAAACGCATCGGCGTACCCCCGACGCCTAGCCACGAATTCGCCATACTTTTTGTCACATATCTGTGACGTTTGGCGTACAGGACACGCGCTTGCTTATCATGTATACATGACAATGGCGTTCAAGAGTTTATATACACTTACAGGATACTAAGGGCAACTTGCGAAAAAATAAACTAACTTGCCCGGGTTAATATTAGCCATTTGGTTAGTACCAGAGACATGCCAAACACATACCAAGTCTGATTTTTCTAATATCGTGCTATTTCATTTATCACCAAAAATGATGGTTCAAAACGCATTTTTATGTACCTATGTATATGTCACCGGAAAACGGGAAACTACGTAAGATAATAAAATAACTTGTTACAGGCACCCCTCTCTTATCTATAAAAGAAAACCTTTTGTAGTCAGCAGTCGGTTGTCAATAAGGCGACCCTCTTGGGCCAGTCATTTTCAGTTTGGCAATTAATCCCAAAATCCGTTTGGCAAAAACTCCGTAAGATTAAAAAATAACTTGAGAGATTGTAAACTCTCGTTAAATTGTCAACTGAACATTTGGAATACTATAACTACGCATCATGATTTGATAGTCTATAATATCTCGAAGTCATTCCGAGAAATTGTGGACTGACAGAAAACGGCGACAAATCAGAGTACAAGTCTACAATTTAACCGTTTTCGTGTGACAAAAGTTGCAATTTTGTTGTGCGTTGTATTAGGTTGTATGGTCATGTGAAGAGGAGGGATGCACGTAACTAAAAGAGTTATGAAAATAAATGTGAATGGATAGACAGGGAGAGGGAGGCCAAAGAAAAGATGGATGGATTGTGTTATAAGTGATATGAAAGAAAAGTGAGTTAGTGATAGCGTGACAGCTGACAGGACAGAATGGAAGAAAAAAACGTGTTGCGCCGACCCCAAGTAACATGGGATAAGGGCAGGAAGATTATGAGTGTATTAGGTGGTATCACCAACCTACCAATTATTTATATGTCAAGTATTTAGTAGTAGGTAGATACTATTTAGCATTTCGTTTTCGTTTTTTGAGCTAGTAATACACCCCACTACTGATTTTACTACCCTGGCTTGTGAACTAGATTAACGTGACCGGACCTAATATCCGAACGGCTAGTTCCGAGTATTTTACGGAATACGCAATATACGGATGTGACAATTTATCGTATATAAACAGCACTAACACGCTTAGCTAGGTCCGTATAGTAGAGTAACTAGCTTGAAAAACTAGCCTCATTTATGCCGAATCGACTTTGAAGGTGGTCCGAAAAAGGGGGCATGCTACAGGTATTCTAAATTTCTAAGTATACAAATAATTAGTACCCTTATATATGATTCATTTCGTAAAAAAATCTGAACTGAAACATTAATATTTACCGAGAAATCAACGATGATTACTTTCGCGCGCTCGTTCAGCAGGACCACGACAATGTTGATTCCAAGTTTGAGGAGCTTGTCGCTTTCCTCAACCCTAAAAATAAGGATAGATAGTTCTGTTCACCTATACAGAACTAGGATAGGAAGAATAGATCCTTATTTTTAGGCTATTGAAAGCATTGCAGGTAACCTAGAGTCGTTGTATTTGGAGGTAGTCTCTCCCCCAATATTAATATGCCAGGGCTATAAGATGCTACTCTCAAGCCAAGATAGCGAGCTATAATAAATCTTGCTCCGTACACCTCTGTAAAATCCTTCGATGAACACAGGTTGTTTTCAAAAAAAAGATGGGAGGTATTTGTTGAACATGTTTTATTCTACATTTACAATACTTCGTAGAAATATAAAGAGATTATTACAAAAACATCTATCTATACAATGTTAATATGGCGGTTCTCATTATTCTTGAAAAAAATACACGAACAATATGAAACTCAATTTATATTTACAATGTTCTGCACTGCCCAACAAGAACGGCAAACAAGTAAAAATGAGGCCTTGTAGTTACCAATTAGTGAAATCTGGTACGTAAGCTTGTCGATTTCGCGTAACTAAATTACCAGTTGAATAACACGCGATGTTTTCCTGCACCGGCATGCGTACAAAAACTAATGAATTTGATAAAATGGTAATGATGCAAGACAGCAAGAGTGCCACTAAACTTAAAATCGATAGTTTTAGACTTGTTGTGTTGGCAATTAACGCCTTGGCCTTGGCCACGCGTCCTCATTTTTAGTTGGTGAACATACAATTATTAATTATGAACGGCGTTTTAACAAAGTTAAGTTACATTTATACAAACAAAACAAAAACTTATACTTAACTATTTCTTTAAACCTAGTATTCCAAAATCATTCAGATCGTCGTGTTTTTCCAAAACCAATCCTTTCTCGTTCGCTAGATGGAGTACTGAAAGTAAGGCTAGCGGCACACTGAGTGATTCTCGCATGTTCGGTGTAAGTTTGTTTGGTAACCGCTGGTATATTGAGAAGAAAGATGTTTCTGTAACATCCTCTTTTTCCCCTTCTGGCGTCTTCTCTGTTAACAATTTCCAAGTGCAGTGTTTTAGTTGTTTCATGTCCACCTTCTTTGCCCGCATTGCGTAAGGGATGAAGATTTTTGCGACCTACGGGAATAAAGCTGAAGTAAGCAAATGAAGAAACAACACATCACGTCTCTATTCTCTGAAAGGGTAGGTAAAAAGTGGTATGTATATTTCGTCAGTATATTTTCAAATGAATTATAGTTACGGTCTACCAAATTCAATTTTCGTTCCCTACACACCACGATTTTACTAGACGAAAAATATCCAATCTTATTTTTTTTCTAAATAAGGTAAACTACGTTAAAAACAGTGGATTCTTTAGCCTAGTTTACCGAGCACTCCGACTAGTTTTGTCGAGGTTCAAATCGTACAAATAATAACCCTAGTTACTTTTGAATACTCTTGCCTTCTCTGACCAATTCATCAGGACCTATCCTGGCGGAATGGATGCAAAATACAAAAAAAAATGGGAAAATAATGGGTTACCCAAGATTGGGACAATATTAGTTAAAAATATATATATTACCTTAGTGGGCGGCTCCAGCATGTCGGTGATCTCCTCAGGCTCGGCCGTCTTCACCTGCTCGTGCAGTTCTCCCGCCGCCATCGCGTCTTCATTACCCCAGTCATCGCCGTCCTACAATAATTTACAAATTAATAATTTCATAATATTCTTATATTATTAATGTTCTGTGAATATCTGATAGAATACTCACGGGAATATTATTAGGGCAATAGGACGCATCGTTCTCGTTGTTATAGTCGTAATCTCTGGCTTCTTCCACGGTGACGGGCTCAGGCTCCGGTTGCTTGCTCTGCTCGAGGTCACGCTTGCGCAGCATCATCACCTTGTGGCGGAGGAACAGCTTGCGGAAGTGGGACTCGTCTAGACCTCTGAAATGAGATGCAGAGGGATAAATGTGTGACCGATAAATTTATTTGGACAAAACTAGAATTTAAAAAATATTATTTATCGTAGCTTGACATACATGACACTTGACGCAGAAGTACAGGTAAAATCAAACCTAATGGCGAAGCGGAACACTCTGCGAGTCACTGTGCAGTAGCAATTTCATGTTACAGTGGGGGTGAGTCGACCTATAACTACATAGTTTTCACAACAAAAGTTACGCAGATATCGCTAAAGTTATATAAAATCTAATGCAGACATTGCTGCCTACCGACTACTAAGCGACGTCTTTTATCAGACGCCCAACACTAAATTAGCGGTATTGTAATCAAGTATAGTTGTTCTATTTCACGAGCGCATGCGCATTTAATTTATATCATGGCAGATCTATGAAATGTTTGTTATGAGAATTAGTGCAGTAAGTACAAACTTGTGATTATGGTAAATTCGTCTACTCGTTTGTAAAAACCAACTTACTGCACTAGTCTCATAAATAACTATTATATGGAAATTTAAAAAAAAAACGTAAAGGATTCGCACGGTGCTATACAACGAAGAGTGCGGTAAAATAGGTGCTTAGACGAGAGTAGGTACCTTTTACCGCACGTTCCATACTACGGTGCGTAATTTTTAACTTTCGAACAATGTATACAGGCTTCGTAAATGCATTTTTTGAGCAAATGTGTTGAAAAAACAACTACTCATCCCAATTAAAAACGGTCACACGATCATACCTATCAATAGGAGTTTTAAAGTTGGCCTCGTTCCACGTGTGCCCCGTGGCGAGCGTCTTCCTGCTGATCATGATCTTGGCGGGCTGCGCGGGCTCGTAGTCGGCGCCGGGCTCGGCGCGCCAGTCGAAGGCGAGGCCGGCGCCGAGGAACTCCAGCTGGCGTTTCGTTCGCGGAGGCTTCTTGCCTTCCACGGTCAGGCGTCCGGCCACGGATTGCGTGCGCTCGGACATTTTTGAGGCTGTAGAAACGATATTAATGGTTACATTGTGCTTAGGATTGCTAAAGGTCAAAAGCGTGTGTGAGTAATTGGTTTAATAGACGAAAAGTTGTATTTTTACTCAGTCAGGAGGAGGAAGAGCCATTATATGGATAGGCCCATCCATCCCCTTCGAGTAACTCATTTACATTCATAATCTGTAGGAAAGTGCTAATCTATTGCTTCATATGTTTATTTTGTCTGCTTGACAAGGACATAACATAAAACGCAGTGAATGTTGTTAAATTGTCAAAATAAAAAACATTATTTATTTATGTATACACTAGCTGCGCCTCGCGGTGTTACCCGCGGTTAATAAGATACTCCGCGTGAATGTCAAAATTTATCCGAAGGGAACACACTCCCGGAATAAAAAGCCTATGTGTTAATCCAGGGTGTCAGTTTCCTGCATACCAAATTTTATCAAAATTGGTCCAGCCGTTTACGCGTGAAGAAGTAACAAACTTACACACACACACTCACACCCTGTCGCCTTTATAATATTAGTGTGATGCATAACATACAGGATAACCTAAAGCGTTACATACTGCAACAAAAAATAATCTAATAAAAAAACAAAAGCATATCCTAGATTACGAAATGTTACTTTAGATACAGTATGTACTAATATAAAATTGTAAAGCTTGGGGTAAAATGAAAATGAATTTAAAATAAAAACAAAATAAAAAATAATGTATAAACACATCTCAAATACTGATTTGAATTCTAATCAGTAGCTAGTGCCAGAAGGTAGTGGCTAGACGATGGTGCACGCACGCTGCTACCGCAACATCCGCTTCCTCTTGGCTCTCTATGCAGACGATAGTGTTTCCACCCTCACCTCTGTTATTCTTGAGCCTCCAGTGCGAGGGCCCGGCCCAGGCGGTGACGATGGCGCCGCAGTAGGAGTACTCGAGCCTGGTATCCTGCGCGTGCGCCGGCCGCATGTCCGTGAGGCGCGCGAGCGGTGGAGCAACGCCCGCGCGCGCCACGCACGCTGCTACCGCAACATCCGCTTCCTCTTCGCTTTCTATACCGCCCAGGGGCTCGTCATCTGCAGATATGAAAATAAAGGTGTTAGTGCATTACATAAATTTGTATAGTTTTAGACAATAGGAAGACAAACGAAATAGATCTTTGCACCAACTTCTGATGTTTTATCTGATCCTGATTTTTATTCTGATCCAAAGAAATTGTAAAATTCTGACTGGTAATGAACTTTTACTTTAATATCGTTACACTAAGTCGCAGTTAGTCATGCAAATCTATTATTATACAAAAAAAAAGTAAGTAGCTGCCACTTCCCACTTTTACACTTAGGTTTGCCAAGTTAAAAGACAAAAATAACCGTCTCATGCCAAATCAGACGTTATTACAAATTCTGTTAACTAAACACATACCGTAGAGGTCATTATGCTGTTCATCCTGAGGTATGGGCTCCACCTCGGCGTTGACGTCGAACGCGAGCGCCTGCTGCGATAAGTTCAGCCGGTTCTCTTCCACCCAGTTCGTTACTCGATTGTCACTGCGTAACAGAAATGACTAATATTTAGCTTTTGTTGTTATTGTTTTGGTATAACTGTCTGTCAGAAGCCAGTAAATCTGACTCCAGCTGTGCCAAAACTAACGTGTTACCCAGTTAATGAGTTGTGGAGGTCTGCTAGGCAACTGTTCCACGTAAAATACTGGTATTCACAGCTGGATCCGGTTTGACTGAAAGCCGTCCCCCATATAGTTAAGAAAAAGGCTAGGCAGATAATGATGTTTCTCTATAAGTAATGAGAAAAAGAAAAACAAAACTCGCGAGTCTTAACCGATAACTGCGCCAAGACTTAGTTTGATCTGTAGATGTATGCCGCAAACCATTAAACAGGGAGAATCCTCCGACCAGACGTATCGTGTCTGGTGGACAACTGCCCAATGGTTTATATTTGGGCTGTTGTATATTATAAAATCGCACGGAAAACTTGGATACCGCGATGTAGGATTTGTATGACGTCAGGTCTTTAATTGGTACCTGGCGGTAATTGTTTTTATTTTTTTATTGTTAGGCACGCGTTTGACCACTATCTCACCTGATGGTAAGCGATGATGTGGTCGAAGATTGAGCATACTTGCCTGGAAGTAATCTATTCACTCTCGACTTAAAGATAAATTATCCAAACAACTTAGCTCTGCAGCATACGCCGTGAGTTTAGTATACTTTAGTTATTTTCATAGTGTGATGTCATACAGCATTCTGTTGTGGGGAAATGCCGCCGATATTCAGACAGTATTTGTTTTACAAAAAAGAGCTATTCGTGCATTTTATAAATTAAGTCCTAGTCACTCCCTCAGAGACAAATTTAAAGAGATTAATATAATGACTGTGCCCTCTCAGTATACTTATGAGAATCTTTTGTATGCACATAAAAATATAAATCTTTTTAAAAGATAGTGATATCTACTATACAGTGATATAATTATACTATACTTAAATACTAGGAATAAACACAATTTTGTCATTCCTAAAACCAGGCTCATGAAAATGAGCCTTAGTATTAATAAATTCAAATTTGTAAAACATAAGCTATGCCAGAAAGCTTTTTACACAGTAAAGACTACCTTGAAGACAAAAAGGTTTGGGATTGAGCAGCCTCAATGATGTACATGGACCAATGTTTATATCACGGAGCAAATACAAAGAGGAGATGTTGTAATTTAATTTCCCTATGAAAAAACGCGTGACACTTTGCGGGGTGAGGGGGTGTTAGATCCCGCCCACTTCTTTATTTTCCATCTACCGGTCAATAGCTAAAACTACTCGCTAGTTCCATCGATTTTACTTTGTACTTACGCAACTATCTCACACTAGATGTCACTAAAAGTGCAGGATGCAACAGGGTCGTACTCAGGATTTTCGATGCAGGGAGTAGGTAATCTGTTTTTTTTTAAATTCATTTTGCGAACCATCTTGATACATTATTGAATTGCCTATTGATACTTTTATGAAAAAAAAAACATGTTTGAATAAAAAGGTTTTTGATGAATGACGAAAGAAGATTAGTTGTTTAAATCTTATATTTTTAAATTACTTATTTTGTTAATAATACTTATCAAGATTGTTTAAGTACAAAGCTAGTCTTCTTAGAAAAAAAAGACCTCCCATTTACGTGACAATCTATCCGAAACCATTAATGTCAAATAAATAAGTAATGAGTGACTAAATAAAAAAGCATGACGCGAAAGAAGCTTCCTAGTAGCATGACTCTTTTAATATGGTCAATTAGGTAAGATCGTGGGTAAGATTAATTAATCAAAGGCTGAATAAATAATAGACAAATTACAACGAAATAAATTTATTAGCAAAATTCAATTTCCTGCAAAAATAACTGATTTGGTTAGTTGTTGTCGGTTGGTTACTCTATCGTTTTCAATGGTTGCAAAATATCTATATATTTTTCAGCTGATTTAGTCAGAAGAAAAATATGATTATCAGTCGGTGATTCTAATTCCGGCCCTGTATTTTTGACATTTTCATGATTAATGTTCATAATTGACGATAGATGGCCTGTTTACAAAATGATATAAAAACTACAAAAACAATATTTTGGCGATAAAAGGATCTTTAGGAATGAAAGTTGAAGAAATTTCAGTACATATGATTATTAAAATATATAAATACTGAGCTCTACATACCTAAATATTCTTAGTTCCCATGACACAAAGTGTCGCCATCTAATGTCGGGTAGAATTATATTTGAAAACACCAAAGCTAAGAGATTTTTCTAGAACTATTTTAATAAATTACGCGTAAAATTACTTACAAATGAAATGTGATGCCGTCCATAGCATCAGAACGTCCATCCGAATAGTTATTACAAGATAAAACACAACACTTCATCTTTTTTTTCTTTTAACGCGAATGTAATGCTGTAAAAAGGGAACGTTTACGAAGTGCACAGGACGAACGCCAACAATACACTGACTAAGGCCACGCCCACGTGATGACGTCAGGACCTAGTTGAAAATTACAGTGCACAGTTGTTTAGGCCGTCTCCTCTCTGTATTTGCTCCGTGGTTTATATTTACGTTTATATAATTATTATTTTTACACATTGGCATTTATATATTTTTTTTTTTATACTTTTTGATGTGAGTGTTTACTTTGTTAAGTATTCTATTCTATTTTATTTGAATTCATTTTTATTTTGTTTTTTTTTTGACATGAATACTTACTACTTTTATATATATTTTTCATTTTAATTCATTATTGTGAATATGAGGACTATATGGGTTATCTTTCTTTATTATTTTTTTTTTAATATTTTTTTTTTAGGTGTCTGGCAGTTTCGAGTCTTTTTTGTGGCCTTCCCAAATGTCCATTCATTGGCATTTTTCGTCGAGTCGTTGAGCTCCTTATTGGTTGTAAGTTGGGCTACTCAACTACTGACCAAGGCTTGCACTGACTGGACAGGTCCACTCAAATCTGTGTGGTTCTTTCCTCAAAAAACCATTTCAGACACTGATCTGCATGGTCCTCATATAACGTATTGTGAATGTAAGGACCATATCGTCAAATTGTTAAGCTCCTTAAAGTTTTAAGTTTGAGCTACATGATAACTGACAAATGCTTGCACTGTCTGGACCAGTTCACTTAAATCTGAGTGGTACTTTCCCCAAAAGACCACTTCAGACATTAACTTACATGGTTCTCATATGATTTGACCGGTCCGATTGTATGGACTTTAAAAGAGAATTTGACCTCTGAGTTTGTTTCGGTGTTTCTTCTCAGGGACGTCAGCTAGGAAACACTGGCCTCATCTAGTTTAAAATTAACCAAAAAGATTGATGGGTAAAAGTGTTATGTTTAACCTACTTACCAAAATAAATATCATTTATCATTAAAGACTCCCCGTTTGTAGCTTTCAGTAAAGATGTCATGTTGGTGTGGTGTGACAATGTTAGTTGTTTAGTCAGCATAATATGGTGTTCCAGATGCTGCTACAGATCTTAGACTTACAAGGGATCAGAGTCGATTTTACAAGATGCTTGTTTGCCTATACTTAGTATTATATCCAGTTGTTAGCTGTGTGCCTGTTCTGATTTTCTATCAGAAATAAGGCTGTAAATAGACGCTCAAGTTTCTGCCAAACGTGCGAGAACTCTAGGGCGTGTACGTGATTTAGCATTATGTGGTTTTGAGAGGTCAAGAGAAAATTTGACCCCTGCCTCTTTCTGATGGCTGATGTATGATTCATACAAATAATGTCTAATTATAGAAATCATGACAAACGTTCTATGATCGGATGTGTGTTTCTAAGGGATTGAATTTTCCAAAAACCTTGAGAGTTGATTTTCTTTGTACCTATTAGGAATTGGAATACAAAACGGCGTAGCGGATAAAGTGAGTAATGTCTATCAGTGAAATCAATACATTAAAATATAAACTCACGTGTCCTCAGTATCTGGATCCCAGTTTGAGATAGAGAATCCGGTGAAAGGTTCACAAATGTGGTCACTATCTCTAAACACGGGCAGCAGCTTGGCAGACAACGTGATGCGTTCCGACAGATCTATGTTTTGGTCCTCTGGAATGTTCTCTTTTATCTCTTCTAGGAATTGGTCATCAGTTCTGGAAGAGGAAATAGTTGTTTATAAGATATCTGGAATAGTTGATCAACAGCCAGTAGAAATAACCTAAGAACAATAATAGGGACAATCACAGGCCGTTCTTCTAAAACAAACATCTCTGTAACATAGGCGCCACAGACAGCCCACTCTGCAGAGGCTGCTTTGACGCCGAAGAATCAGCCGCCCACGTCATCCTGGAATGCGAGGCCGTGGCTACCCAACGTGTACAAATCCTCAGAACGCTGAGGTCGCTCCGCGAAGCCTGTGAAGCTGGAAATCCTGGCTAACTTAGCCAGGACACCTACCTACGCACAATGGACCGAATGGGAGTCTTGTGCGGAAAATGGAGTCCCTACTCTACTAGTTGATCAGCATATTTCCTAAAATTCTGGTTTACTGGTGGAGATAAATAAATTAAATGATGAGTGGTTGTTAAAAACTTCTAACCCAACTATGGAGGCAGTTAAGACTAGTTGGCTCTTTAGTTGTTTTACACACAATGGTCAGTGCGAAGGGATCACTTGGTTGTGGTTTGCAACAAAATGATTTTGTATATGCGCGGCATCTCCAGCTGAGGTCCCGCTCATCACTCTGCGGCTTCAGGATGCGTCGCAGCTTTGCTCTCTTCGAGCAATGTCGCATCTATTTGTGAGCCGACCCTACTATGAATATAGGATTGCATGTACCTCAATATCAAAGCCAGTGTTCTGTCGTGAATAGGTAGAGTCGCATTGAAAGCTCGGTTTGATGACGTGACGTCACCAGTCGTCGCCGCTAGCCTCTCAAAGAATGGATCTGCAATAGATTTAAATTAATCAGTTTTTACCCTACTGGCCCAGAAGAAGCTTTACTAATGTATTTCTTACTATAACTAGCTAATTAAAAAATTATGTCTAAATCAATTAGTAATTATCACAGAGAAAGTAGCGGCGCGTGTCGACCGCTACCCGAGACCACTTTGACAAAACTGTATGAATCAAGCAAGTCAGTGCAGGGTTTCGTAGAAAATGGCCTAGTCTTGCCAATGATAGCACAGACAGCCAAATGTCGCATATTCATGTTGCATATTTCGCGGCATCAACTGTTTCTTTCTAGAAGTGGCGTCTCGAGACACTGCCATCACATTCATTCTGTGCTCTGTGTTTTCTATGATCTTTGCATTATTTTGAACTAGCTTTTGCCCGCGACTTCGTACGAGCATATCCCGTTTTTTCCCGTTCCCGTATCACCTCAGTTTCTTAGTTCACGTATAGCCTTTCTCGTGAATGTGGCTATCATATACAAAAAGATTTTTCCAAATCCGATTGGTAGTTCCAGAGATTAGCACGTTCAAACAAACTTTTCAGCTTTATTATAGTAGTAATTTTGAGTGTAGATTGAAGCCTTACCTATACAATCATTAGCATCAAAATCCCCATTGAACACTGCAGGGTTGGCAGCAATGGCGCCTTTCGACTTCTTTTTTTTTTTCTTGGGTAGAGCAGCAGTCTCGCCGTCCACCGCGCCTTCGTCTTGCACATTATCGTCGTCCTTCTTGCCTCTTTTAGTCTGTAATAGTAATAACAGTGAGTATATTGCTGCTAATTATTATAAGGATCAAATATTATTCAATTATTGGTCACCAAAATAATAAATAAAAATAAATAGATTATAAAAATGTATTATTTACTGCGTTGGTTTTTTTTTTTGGATTGGTTTGGGAATCTTCAAATCTCTACTTTACTACAACCCACCCGTGTCCTACAATTGCCCATTTCTAGCTTTGACTAAGATTTCCTGATAGACATCAGGAATTTCTTTTGAGGATTGTTAAATATTATATCACTAGTTGAATAAATGTGTGAGAAATCTAATAGCAATGGTGGTTTGACCAACATAATAGGAGACTCCTTCTATTCTTTCTTCATTATAAAGAAAAATCTTTATTGAAAACTCATCACAAAATGTTTGCAAGACGGTGGACGGAGTCGGGACCTAGACAGCAGCTGCCAGATAGCACGGAAAAAGAGTGTCTAGAAAGATATGGCAGAGGCCTTTGCCAAGCTGTGGGGCATTCTAGACTAATATACAAATATTATTGACAAACATACCTGAGCAGCTTTACTGAGTCCACCAGCCATCTTCAACACATCAAAATGCACCGCATCTACTCTGAACGAGTATATCTTAGCCGACGCATCTACTACCGTGGATGCAGTCTGTAAGTTGTCCATGCGAGAGTCATGCCTCCTTAACATTGAAGTCATGAAGTCTATCAGCTGCAGGTTCCATGCATTGTCTTTTGTTATTTTCTGGAAAAAAAGGCATCTTAAATTAAAGAAGTGACTGTTTTTCTAGCAAAAATATAAAAAAATTGATTTATCTAGGTTTATGTTTTCATAGGTCTATTTATACTGTATGATAGCCCAGCACAGATACATACATAACAAAATCCAACATTTTTTATGAGTTTTAATTTAAATTATCCCTTTCAATACTAACATTTTCAGCATAAAGCTTGAGACAGCCTTGAAAGTGCTCTTTTTGTGGTGAAGAGGACATGGTATCCCTGCCTCGCCTGGGTGATGCAGTCTGTGGCGTTGATGAGGCCAGGGCACGCTCTGACGCCACCAGCGATGATCTCTCAGCATCATCATCATTGCGCTCCTGTGAAATAAAGTGTAATAGGATACTTTGCAATAAGTTATAAACAATAAATAAGCAACTACACCTACTTTAAAAAATTGTTTATTGATACCTGCTTATTATACTATGTGATAGGACTATAATTATAATTTAAACTGCTATACCGTAATAGGTAATTAATATGGTACGGGAAAATTATGTTTTTTTTTAGTTCAGATTGATTTTTTATGACAGGGTGATCTTATTTAAAAATTATTATAAACGAAATTAATAAAACAGTTATAGCAGATTTCTCATGGTATTGATACACGATAAGTATAATGTAATTTGCCAAAAAAGCGTTCATAAAAAAGGCAGGTTCCTACATGTTTGAAATGCAGTTAGTAACTTAGTACAGTTTGTAAACAACATAGGAGAAAAATGTGTTCCAAGATATTTAAGATATTTAACTGAACTGTTTAAAATGTATAATCTGATAAGCCACAAACCTCATTTCTAGGGCCAGTTGGTCGTTTTTGAGGAATAAGACTCCGCCTTCTAATGGAACTATTGCTACTCCCGCCAATACTTATCCTGGCTAGCCCAGGGGTAGAACTTATCGGAGTGTCTATCATCATGACGCGTACGTAGCATAAACCACTTTTTACACAAGGTTTAGAACACCTAAATAATTAAAACACACTTTAAAATTATAATATCAGAATTCTCTATTTACGATAAGCAATATTTTCAGTCAAGCGTCAAATTAAAACGCAACGGACACTTCTAACTAGAGACGCGAATTTTGAAAGAATGTCGATAAAATGACTACTCTGCTTGACTGTGGTCCCGTTATGTACAATCGACTAAAGTTGGAAAGTAAGAATTGAAGCATGAAAGTGATTCCAAAAGTTTTAATTAATAATTATTTTATAAAAACGGTGATAACAATGTTATGTTATTCCAGCTAAAACTTGGTTTCGATTTTTTATTATCATCCGACGGAATAATTGATGATTCAGTGATTTTGATATCAAATCACTAATAAATTGATAAGACTCATTCATTTTATTAAAGAAAGAATTTATCACTATATGAAGTTCATATTTTTAGATGCTTTTACGCAATGAAATATTTTACTAAAAATGCAATAGGTTTCCAATTGTTTTTTTTTTTTCATAGCCAAATAGTGTGTTTCCAAAGTGCCCCCACTCATTACAGCTGTTTGTAAACGCATCGCTTGTTGCCAACTTCCCGTCAGTCATTTTGTTCGGTGGCTGATTTCTATGGTCGACGATATCGTTAAAAATCTTTAACATCGGCGAGTAATTTCCAAAGTGACATTATGAGTTCTGGAATGCCTGAATTGGGCTCCAAGATAAGCCTAATATCTAAAGCTGACATTCGCTATGAAGGCCGACTTTTCACCGTCGATCCTCAGGAATGTACCATCGCTTTGGCTAGCGGTAAGTTGACAAATGGATACTGTTATCTTATTACAAGGTCCTCTTTTGCAGTAATCGTCATCAATCTGATGATTTCTACTTGTATGACCCGGCGATAATTATTTTTTCTCGCAGGAACATCGATCGACAACTCTAGAAAGCTGTTCTCTTTTTCCCTCCCGATTTATGCCCATCTTTGTTTATTGTTTGGGAAAGCGTCCAATATGTTTATTGATGGGCATTTTCCTTACAATTTTTCTTGATTTTTAGCTAAATAGATCACATTGTTTTTCTTCTACCCTCAGAGTGAAATTGTGGGTCCCGCCTATGACCGCGGTTTCACATTGATGACGTTGATAACGTCCTATGTATACTACAATTTGGTTTTCTTCAGCAGGTGTTAACGACGGTACACCGTCTTTGTCCCAAAAATTATTTGCTACGTTTGCTATTCTGAAATGAGTAGGTGTTTCACAGTTAGAATGTTAGATCAATCTACCTACTTTTTCTTTAATTGTGTTCAAGATGCCACTGTGCAATGGGTAAAATTATGACTTAAACTATACTACCTTACAGCAAAAGATTGAGTAGCATTTAAATTTGTATAAGAAATCTTTGTTACTTGTCAAACTACCCACAAATTTAAACACTTGTTGAGGTTAATGATTTTAATGTTCTGTTTCTCTATATAGTGCGGTCATTTGGCACGGAGGATCGAGAGACCCAGTACCCTGTTGCGCCCCAGAGCCAGGTGTATGATTACATCTTGTTCCGGGGTTCCGACATCAAGGACATTCGTGTGATGACCAATGCTCCTTCTCTGCCCAATGACCCGGCCATCATGCAGATGTCTGTGCCCCCAACGCTTGGTGCGGGCAGTGCACCAGGCCAGTTTACGGGGCAGTACAACCACCCAGTGGTGGGGCAGACGCCCTACCCCCAGTACCAGCCAATGGCTGGCTTCCCGGGAGGTGTCCAAGCTCAGCTCAACAAGACCAGTGAGTTGTCTCTGCAACCCTCAGTGGAGCTGGCACCCCAGCCCCTACCTGTCACAGGCCCGATTGGCTCAGGAGTGGCGCATCACGCCAATCAAGTGAAAGACCAAGGTTTTTGCTCTTGGATAATTTTAGCTTCTGCTTCAACACATGCTACTTTGCGATTTTTGCAGTGTCATAAAAAGATACTTTGGCCAACCTTTCTACTTCTTTCCTCTCCAGTAGTTAAATTTTGGCTTGGTTTGTTAACTATTCAAGTATCTGGTTATGATCAACTTCCTGTGCTTTCACCAAACTTGCATGCAGACTAATCTCATTTTGTTACATTTAATGAATATTCAAAGAACTTTCATCCCTACTTGTTTACATACATTATTTTACATATTTCACACAATGCATTCTAACTTGATACTAAAAAAAACCAATAACATTCTAATTGGAATAATATAATTATTTTGTTAAATTCTGTCTTTTTTGTTGTTTATTATCCATTGCTTTTCCTGAAGAACTAACATTTCTTAAAAAGTCTAATGAGACCTGACCAGTAAGTTTTGTTTTATTTAAAAAAATATTAAGTATTAATTTTTTATAAAAAATAATTTATTATAAAAATATTAATATTAATTTTTGTCATACTAGAATCAAGATGGAAGAAGCAATGACCCAACTTGGGTGCTGGGAACTATAAAAACAACAAGAATCCCTCGAGAAAGGTTTCATAAGACTAGAACTGGTGGTGGCTTATTTCCTATCTATACAATAAGCATCATAGTCCAAAATTAAAACAAAAACAGCATGCATTTAAAAAAAATCGCAACCTGCATTATCATTTGTCCTTGGTCTGTTGCTTGAAAAAAAAAACATTTTAAAAGCAATTATTTGTTAATCATCAAAGCTTATGCTTAGCTTATTGAAGTATCTTTTTTTTGTTTGTCCACAATGTGAACAAGGAAATGTTTTGTAGGCTCGATGCTTGACCTCATTGGAGGAGGATCTCAACAAAGCGCTTCGAGGTCGGGAACCCCCGCTGTCGGCGCGCACAGGAAGAGCCCTACCGCAGACCAGGGCACGCAGGTATGTCAAGAAACTGAAACTAATCCATCATGAAAATATGACTATGTCCACTACCATACCATAAATCTACAATTTAGCATAAATTAAGTTTGGATCTTAGGGTCTGTATGGTCCCAATAAGTTAGCATAATTAATTGTAGGCAATACAATAAGTTAATTTAGCAGTAATTAAGACTTAGTAAATACATAATAAATGTTTTTCTGGATGCGGCTTTGCCATAGACCACAACAGCAGATTCTGGAGGGATATTCTCGCAATCATTACAAGTGGCAAGTGAATTGATTGTTGCTTATTTATTTATATCCCAGTTAGACTAGATATTCAATTCTAGTATTATTTTATTGGAAAGGATGAGCTGGAGAATCTGTTTATAAAGTTATATTGTGACCCTCATTTAAATTTTGTTTGTATATTCATGCAGTGGTGTCAATGTTAATCACTGTTTTAAGGCAAGTTGGCATTCCTGAATTACTTTGATTTTGTTATTTTTTCTATTTATAGTGAGAATACTTACTGCTAAAAAGTTATTTTGCAAAAGATTTTGAAAGATAAAAAAGTACTATCCTAATTATAAATTGCCGCTCAGTCATTACAAAAAATAAGATCCATTCAAGTTTTTGATAATTTTTTCAAACTTTTGTTTTGTTGAAACTTTAACTATGATTTCGCGAACCATACATGTATCATCAAAGCAAAATCTCATGGCGTCGTCCCATATCTATAAGACTAGTGACTATAACACGTGTGCGTATAGGTTGGCGTGGCTAGTGGGTCTAGCCAGCAGCGGGACAGCCGGCGAGGCAGCAACGGGCAAGCACAGAAGGGGCCCGCGAACCGCAACCGCACCAACTCGCGCAACCGCCAGCGCTACCCCAGCGGCGGCGCCCCGGTCCCTCACCAGCCGCACCAGCAGCACCAGCCGCAGCAGCCGATGCACCAGCAGCAGCAGCATCATCCGCAGCAGCAGCACGCGCAGCATCAGCAGCATAACCAACATAATCAGCACAACCAGGCGCCCACGAACCAGCATCCTCATCATCACCAGCCTGGTAAGTCCTTTTTATCAAGTTAGGTTTGCAATTACATACGTGTCTCCAAGTTATGCAGTCTTCTGAAGTGTAAACGGCTTGGTTTATACTGTCTGCTTCTCACAATCTCATTGCATCTGACTATCTTGTCGGTGTTTGAGTGTGCTTTTCTTTACAAAAAGAAAAGTTCAAAAATCTTTTAGAATCAGTACAGTTATATTGTAACATCTGTTTCGCTAAGTTAGATCTTTTTACTAGAATAAATGATTACTGACATTAATTATGGAGACTTATCACAATAAATATACTGTCATCGATGTTCAAGTAAAAGAAACTCAGGTTCTCAATTCCACCTGTTTGCTCACACCGATTTTAATAACTTTCCAAGCCGAACTATCATTTCAGCAAGATGATGCAGTATTTTGGGCTTGTACACAATGAAAGATTTTAGGTTTCATTCAAGCTCGAACTAAAGACACCGAGCCTGGTGGATGTAACGCCGCTAAACTGCCATAATGTGAATAGTCCATTTCATCAATACTATCCCTAACTATAGTCCAAAACCTCTTCCCTATTTAGCGTGTTACAGTTCTCATAAAGATTTTGTCTGTTAGGTAATTTCTCGGGCGCAGGCCAGGGCTACAACCGCGGCGGCTGGAGAGGCCGGCCCCGCGGCCGTGGACGTGGCTTCGTCCCCCGCAACAAGAATACTCTCAAGTTCGATAAGGACTATGACTTTGAACAAGCCAACACTGAGTTTGAGGAGCTGCGCAGCCAACTTGCTAAGGCCAAGATTTCGGATGGTACGAGCGAGGTGAAAGTTGAGGTGAGATTCACAATACCTTTCTAACTATAATAGGTCGCGATGTTACGTCACGTTTTGTTGAACAATGGTCGTGACTCCGCGGCGCATTCGAGGGAGTCCAAAAAATAATTATTATAAGTTTGTTTAGATTTCACAATTTGCAAGGAAAATGTATTTGTTTTTTGGGATCATTTTAAATTTTAAGCCAGTCTTTGGATTTCTGAAGACGTACCTATTAGATATATGCAATACATTGCGCGGTTTTCTGAAATGTTTAGTGAGATTTTGCTATTTTGCTACAGCCAATACAATCTGGAAGTTTAGTGAGACATGCAAGCCTAAGATCTCCATCACCGTCTCCAACTTTATCGAGGATAATAAATAATGATATACGCTAGCTATAAAAGAGTTTAGAGGGAGAGAGAGAGCGATTTTTCACTTTCTATAGAAAAATTTGAATCGCTCTCTCTCTCCCTCTAAACAGTTTTTCGCAAATGTTCTCAACTAACTATTTAGACCTAGATATCTAGCGTATGCATACCAATAATATATAAATAATGTTTCATTAAAATCACTTAATTCATTTCCAAGAATAAAGACTTGATAGTTTGTATAAAACACCGTGAGGAGTAAGCGCTCTTAAATCAAAATATTACTGCCTGTATTTGCCTTATAAGAAACCAGTAGAGTCCCATTCATAATCGGTAATCATGCCGCGATACAGTTGGTATATTATGTTACACCAATTAATCTCTAATTGATTTGAGCTTACGTTTGAACGGAATTGAAGCAATTACACAATCATTTGATGACGTTCAATGGGAAATTGTTCGCCGGTTACGCAATAACAATTTGATACGAATAAAAACGTAAAACCTCATTGTAATACTTATTAGACGTAACAGTTTCCATGTCTGCACCCTACAGTTATAAGTCGTCAGTAACGTAAGATGTTTTTGAAATAGCTCGTACTAAAAGTCGTGAACATACGTGGTCCTCGCGATCGGCACGTGGGTTTGACGATAAAGTAGACAAAGCTACAGGAATAATAAGAATCTTTAAGGATATACTATAGTTTCTGCTTACCCCTATGGCCTCTGTGTGAACGGCGTGAGAACCTTTGTATGGTCAGAACAAACTCAAATAAAAAGGCGGGTATGCGTTTTTTTTTTAAATTTGAGAAGTGTTTTCTGTTGACTCTAGTCTACGTCATAGATGACAGAGACAACGTCGACTATGGAGCGAGCTTACCCAGAAGAAGCCTGTTCACTTTAATTTTCAAGAGATTTGGGTTTTCAAACATTACTACACTATATTTATACTGAACTAGCGGACGTCACGCGGTTTCACCCGCGTAGTTCCCGTTCCCGTGGGAATACGAGGAAATATAGTAGGCTATATTTACTCGCTGATAATGTAGCTTTCCAATGGTGAAAGAATTTTTGAAATCTGCACAGTAGTTTTTGAGTTTATTCATTACAAACATACACACACACAAAAATACAAATTTTTCCTCTTTATAATATTAGTGTAGATGTTTGTATAAAGATTTAAATGAAGCATTTCAGGTGTAGCAATGACAATATCATTTCCTGTTCTTGTTTTTCAATTCCACAGCGAGTTTCCGTCACGCTCAATCAACCGTTTTATTATTTATTTAAACTTTATGTACAATAGTGGTACATGGGTGGACTTAATGCATCAAGGCATTCTCTACCAGTCAACTTTGGGTTATAAAGACTATATTGTGGTAGGTGTACAATAAATAAAAATAAGATTCAAAATTGAATTTTAACAATTCGGATTCGGACGGATTTTTTGTCTAGTCTAATGACTTTAAAATCGCATAAAGATAAATAGGAAGAATTCGGCTGAAACATTAGTATTTGCAGTGATTTTCCAATCGACAATTATGGTTAATTGTAGCTAAATATGCATAATCGCATTGTCAGCTCGTAAACAGCTAGTTTCGGTAAACATGGCCACTTGATTACTGGAACCGACTGCAAACATTCCTAGACTGTGTTGACTGACGTAGCCGAAGTGCTTTTCCTTTGTTGTTCCCAATGTTCTTGAGGACTATTCGCCATTTCTATTTTGGTTTTCTTGCATACATTATAGGCTATGGATAATTCCGATGGGAAGCGGCAAGTTATGATGGAAGAGCTTTAACTAAGCCAAAAATCTCGCGTCTGCGATTTTGCCTCAATCCATAGAATGCAGTGCACGCAATTTTTCCTCATATTTGGTCCTTCTATTGTAGGTTACTAGCAAAATACTTCCAACATTTTTATGGTTGTATATTCAAATAAAGGGATATTGAAAAAGTTTAGGGGAGGAGCTTGTACGTCTTCGCCTTTTTATATTATTTCGGGAAAAGCTTACTTTATTGTTTTTTAGGTATATATTATATTTTGTTTTGAATGTATTTATCAAAATTTTAATATTTTTTTTACTTTTCGGACATCGCAGGAGTCTGAGGTCATTATTATACCGCAGGGCGAAGTTGACAAGAAGGATGATTCCGGAAATGAGACCGGTGCTGGCGAACCAGAAGTAGACGAGGACCAGAATGGTTACACAGGGTATGACAAGACCAAGAGTTTCTTTGACAACATCTCCTGTGAGGCTGTTGAGAGGTGAGAATTTAAGAGATTTACTTTTAGAAATATTTTTGACTTAGCCACCTAGTGATAAGCTACAGGATTCCAATTTTATTTATTTATCATAACTTACTCTGGGAAAAGGCATCCTGACACTTATGAAACTTATCTTTATGTGGTGCTTTTCTCTCTTCCAGAAAATTCACATAATTTTTAGGACATGGCACCGTGCTTAGCCCTTTGTAGATGCAATATGAAAGAGATTCATAACTGTAAAATGTTTCCAGGTCGAAGGGCAGGAGCCAGAGGACAGACTGGCGGACGGAGCGCAAGCTGAACTCGGAGACGTTCGGCGTGGCCTCGGCGCGGCGCGGCGCCTGGCGCGGCCGCGGCGGCTGGCGCCACCACAACCCGCAGTACAAGTCAGTGCCACACCACGTTATGTACTTCTCACACAACTTTGCACAAATAGCCGCCAATTACATGATACTGTAACAAGCAGGTGCGAAAAATTGAGAGAAGCGAGAGTCGCGTCCCTCAATTTCATCGCTCTATCGAATGGTTAGCCGATACCATAGGAAAGAACAGGGGCTAACGGCACGACGCGTTTCCGAGTCACAGTAGTATCACAACGCCAAGTCAACTTCCGAACTCCCGAGTAGCCACTGAGAAATTCCTATTGGAAACTTGGATAACACCTTGCCTGACCTGGAAATCAAACTCAGGACCGGGAAACACGGCAGTTACTTCATACAAAATTTTTATTGACTACGGCAGGTCGCTTAACACTCCATTACACGCGCGGGGCTAAAAACTGAAGAAAAATACTAATGTTAACTCAATACTATAAACGCAAATAATGTTGTTGTACTATGTAATAAAATAAAACTAAAATGAATAGCTTATTTATTGAAGAAAATAGCTAATATTTTCAAATAGTTCGTTATTGCACGCACTAAAACCACTATAACGTTTTCTAAAACCACGTCCATACACTGGAGCTAGTCATGCGATGTTGTTTATAGCTCAAGAATACTAACTAGCTACAGCTACTGAAGGCGGCCAGAACCGAAGTCTATTATTTTAGAAGTAATAAGCAATATCAGAGGCTGGGGCATGCCGGTGCCCAACGCGTACAGTAGATAACAAGTGTGTTTTTCGTGTACAGCAACTACGTGCACAATTACTCGGACGACGGCAGGTGGCGCTCGATGCGCGGGGGCCCGCGCGGAGGAGCCCGGGGGGCCCCGCGGGGGCCCCGGGGGCCCGCACCCGTGCAGGCCGCGCCCTCGCAGCCGCAGCCAGCACCCACTGCAGGTACGGATCGCATGGACCACGTATATATATATCAAATCTTCTAAAAATAAAATTATCTTGCTTTACAATATACCATTTTTCGCAGTATCAATACGCTTATTACTCCAGTTTTCCTTAAGCCAAACGGTTGATCACGTTTTGTCGTCAACAGTTTCCTACAGAAAACTTTCAAGTCCAGGGGCCAGTAAGGTTTCCAGCATTGTTTCCCAATTTTCAAGTTTCGCAATTGTTCAAAACTTTGTCTTTGTGCTACCTTACGTTTCGTTCTTTTCGAAGGGTCGAGAAGAAATGTGCAAATAGGGTTTTTCATTTATACAAATACTTTGTTGTAAAAAAAAATGTTATAAAACGTATCCAACTTTCGACATTTCTAATAAGCCCTTTTCCTTTATTTACAGCTAAGTAGGATTTGTTGGAGAGCGTCCGCTACACCGAAAGAATTTTTTATCGCAGCAGGGACTATTCAAAAATGGATAAGTGACGGAAAAGTGTTAGTTTGGTGATCGAAGTGTCTTGTATTGATTCGAAAAGTAATGTCTTTGCGGGAAGTTTAAATGTTAAGCAGATTACAGTTGATGGACATTGTTTTGGTGTGATAGTGTTGTATCCAATATAATGGAAGGATAAAGATGGAATTTCCCGTAACGAGCGACAGAACAAAATGTCGGTACACTGAGAAGGCTCACAGTTAGTATAATGTAAGTATAGGAGTGTCGTGAGCGATAACGCAAACAGGCAGGGCGTTGGCATCAGCTAAATTGAATTGTATAATGTCACAAGTCGACCAGTAGCTGGATGATATTAGGCTCATGTATGTGATTCAAAGATGCCAATGTTATCGGAGAGTGAGATAGAGGCCACTTGTAAATTTCAGGGAGGCTATGTAATGAGAGTTACATAGGAGACTTTTATTTATGCAATGAATTATAAATATTTTCATAAAGCTTACCTCCTCACCTGTTATGATTATTTGTGCCTATTTAGTTTTAACAATATAATATTTAAAGTACTAAAATGGTCTGCTATCACTCAAACGGTCATTGCGCCTCCATTTTATTTATTTTCTTGCGATGACATACGACAGTCTATGCAGCAGTCCTGCTAAAGTGTTAGTAAATTAAAACGAGGATAAATTAGTTTCTAATACCTGCTGGCCAGATGTTTCATTTGTAATTATATAAATCATTGTGGGTTAGAGGCTGCCTCGGCATGTTATTAAATGTAAAGTGTTTATTGACTGTCGTTCATTTGTAGTTAGTACTAAATAAATGTGATAGAGGGACTGCTGGCACATTGTAATGTAGGAGGTGTGTTGCTCCACCAACTGATTGGTAACACAGTATCAACACTGGTAAAGTCTATGTTTATTCAATTCAATAAAATTCTTGTAATATTTAGTTCTGAAAAGGACCATTGTATTTTCTTGTAGTTATTTTGGAATCATTAATTTTACCTACATGTGTTCATATTGGCGAGTCCTTTTCATGAGAAATTCAGAAATAAACTTGACAAAGCACATGATATTTGTAAAAACCTGTAACTCAAAGTAACTCAAAAGCTGTACCTGGTGATTGTATCAATATAAAAATATAACTTTACTACAAATCTTCCAAAAGGTAATTTTATTTAAAACAACCATGTCGAAATTTCCAATTTTATTGCAAATAAGCATAATAGCGTAGCTTTTCTATGTTACCAAATAAATCAACAAATATGTCATATAAAATGTTACAAAACATTTAAATTAATTATTCATACAATCTTTGGAGGACGAGTTGAGATACCTGCATTAACTGGGTACCTGTGTGCATTAAAATACATAATAAGAAAGGGTCACGCCATTTAATGCAGAAGTATGTACATAAACAAAATGTTTTACATCCGTAACTTACACTTCAAAGCAGGTAAAATACAAAGTATGCGCTTATTAATAATACATCCTTTATGTATACAATGTATGTAGATTACAGTACACGATATAATTATGTCACGACGTACGACATTATACATATTACATAATATTTTTTTGGTTTTAAAAGTATATCTTAAAAAATATAATGCCTTACGAGAGTAGGCTTTACGACTAGAAGAACGAAATAGGTATTTACACGATCACGCACGACCAACCCTTTACTACGTGTTATGTATTCAATTTCAATCATATACATAGAGTTACAAGGAATTTACTTATATGTAGTTCCGAAGCATATTCCTAGTCTATCGTATTCCTTGAGCTTACATTATATGCCCCAGTTTCTAAAACGAAAATATTCTAGACACATTGAATGAAAATGTGAATCTTTTGAATAAGTTCTGTGGTTGTAAAAGTTCAAAATTATTGAATGTGTCCTTAGTACCATAATTGTTATGTTTTCCATTGTGATCGAAAAACTAGAGAAATGTAAAAATAGGTCAAATACATTTAACACTAATCAATACCAAGCAAGGGTTCATTCATTAACCCGGCCGTTTCTCCCATCCAATATTCTGACTTCTCAATACTTGAACAACCTACAGTAACCAACAATCATTTGACGAGCTACTTAACGCCTCGAGCCACAATGGAAAATACGCGAATCACGCATAGTGTGTTAAAATAAGGGGTTGACAAGATTAGTTTAACCGCGCCACTCCCGTGCCGGCGTGCCGTTGTCCACGATCCATACTGAGCCGCTCTGAGCCTTTGCCAGAATCTCCACTAGTGAGCGGCCCACGTGTTCAGAGCTGAAAAAGATATTTTACAAACGTTAAAAACAGCCTTGTAACAAGTTACAATGTAAAGTTCGAAGTAATTTAACGTTCGTATTTTCGATCCAACTTGTAACGCAACTTCCGCGAGAGGAACCATTGCATAAACTTCCGATTAGGAGGCAGACAGCACAGGAGATGCCGAGCACTAAACACTCGCGGCAAAGCAGTCGAGCGTCTGCACTCATTTACATAAATAGGTGTCCTTACACCGACTGCATTGTTAAGTGGCACATGAGAACAATCTAGCTTTATAATTTTATAAATATGCACCACCATATTTATAATTTTTAGGACTCCTAATCTTCAGTGTTTGTGTGGCGTCGCTCCGCAGTCTATGGCCCACCTCTTGTCTTGCGCCGCATGCCCTGTACATGTGAAGAACTTATGACTGCGTCAGCGAACGGTGTTTTCGTTGCTGAGTACTGGGCCAAGCATAAAATTTGATACGTGTATTTGCCACCGATTCGCTAAGAAGGACCCCTGCACACTTTTCCGATGGGGCTATAACTCGTTCAAACGGTTAGGTTAGGTTACCAGAGGGCTTTCATAAGAAACTTTCTAAGGTGAATTTGTTCTCATTAGCTTGAACAACCCCTGGTTACCATTCAAGGAAACTTAAGAGCTGTTTTCCCGAATGAAAGCATATTTCTGGCTTACCTCTGCAACTTGCAGCTAGCATTGTCCCTCTGCCATGCTGCTTCATACTCCGAAGACATAAGCTGCTTGCGAATCTCCTTGACGAGACCCGTATCAGTCAGGCCCGGGCAAATGACCATACTTCGAACGCCAGTCAGATTCACGTGATACTGATCCTAAAGAATGAAAACAGTGTTGATTGAGAATACTGTAACAACATCAGTACAATAACGTAAACAGTAACTGCATGTATCTGTAGGATACATGTCCTACAGAAGCTGTCCCAGAACCGGTCCCTGTAGTAGTGTGTCCCCGTCCGATATTTTTCGCTAACCCGCGGGAGTCGACGATTCTATCCAGCTCCTATGATACATCGGAAATAGGGCAGGTATAATAGAGAAGCACATGCTGTAGGTATACAAGGATAAGGATGCAACTGTTAGAAACTTTAAGCAAATTAAAGTTTTACTTTTAACGGTTACTTTAGACTTTCTCCAAAAATGTTGGCCTGCAAACTGGCAGTTTGAAAAAACACCAGGCGAGATCGATGTTAAGTTGGTCTATCACTATATATATAAATAAAACTTACCCCATAAGCCCTGGTGAGTCCCACGATAGCGTAGTTAGTGGCGGTGTAGATAGGCGTGGAGACCTGGGGCCGGGTGAAGGCGGTGGACGCCGTGTTGACGATGGTGCCGCCCTGGCCGCCGCGGTCCTTGCTCATGAAGCGGTACGCCAGCAGCGTGCCGCGTATCACGCCGTTCTGCAGGAGGACAAGATGTTAAGCACGAACATGACATCTCTTTGTCTAGCCTTATCCCAATATTTGGGTTCGGCGGTCTGCTTGTCATTCTTCGTCAGACGTGTTCACGTGTCTGCTGTGGGTCGTCCAGACATAATTTACGAACATTACCGCCACAATCGATTATGTATGACCATTACATAGGTAATGGTGGTAATATGTTATTCTATCAAAATAATTAATTGTCTTCGGTGTGGATTGACCACTGTCTGAAATGGATTATTCTAATTTCATCGCAAACAAAATCTGTAACGGCAGTATCCATCATCTCATCTCTATTAGTTCTTATGTCTATAAACGTTGAAATGTTATAATTAAAATTAATAGTTTTGTAGGAAGGAACAGAGGAGCGACTTCCGTCGCTCACAAATATCGTTGGGAAGCTATAAAGTAACGTCTATAATTAGATAAACTTACTAAATTGACGTCCACCTCAAGTTCCCAGAATCTGTCGTTCATTACACCCGCGTTATTGATCACTATGTCCAGGCGATTGAACACCTCCATTGTCATCTCGAATGCCTCTGCAATTTTGCGATATTTTAATATTATTGGTGCTTTTGTTCTAAGAGGTTTTGCAAAACTCTCGTAAAAAATACACATTTTTTTCCTGTCCTGAGGAAAATCAAATATCGGTGAAAGTATTGAGACGTTATCTAAATTTTTCCAATCTCGAGAAGTCATAAATGGAGATAGTTTAAAGCAGGTGATGATCTGATTCTACAAGAGAAAGATTAGCCACATCCTACGCGTCCAACAAATCCAAAGCACGTCTTTTAAACAGACGTTTAGAAATACATAAAAGGTAATTTAACTATAGTATTACGACGACAAAGCCTAAAAGTACCTTTCTCCTGAACAAAAAGTGAAGGGTTAAATTTGCACGCGATGCCATGAACTTACCCTCGTACTGGGGGTAGTCGGTGACGTCACATCGACAGAACAACACGTTCTTCCGGCCATACTTAGTGCCAAGATCGTCGACCACCTGCTCGCCGATCTCCGAGTCGATATCGCAAATCGAAACCTGTGAAGTGTCAAGAGGATGCAGTGGCGAAAAAAAAGCAAGAATTAGGTAGCCGCACGTGCATCCGCGCTTTTGCGACATAACATATAGTAGCTATGTGGCAGGTACATATAGTAGTTAGATGTGTTTTGTATCAATTTGACTACTTAATTTTTTCTCAGGAGCAGCCCGGAATTTGGATTTGTGGCCGGCCCTGTTACACAGGTTGAGTAATTGGTTTCCAACCTAAGAGCGTTACGCACTGCATCCGGTCTGAATCCGTGAAAATACGGATAGAGTCTAAAAAACTTGGACCAAATTCGAATATTGCTTACGCACTAATCCGATCTCTGATCCAAATCCAAGCTAAATAAATGCTATTCAGGGGCCATCTTTGGATACTTATGTATGGTTTGAACCAGAGGTTATGCAAAAGCGTTCATACAAACAGTAATACGGCTACGTCGGTCCGTCAATATTTCTTCCGAATTAGAGACTCACATATGACGGAAGTCGAATCTAGTGTGTAAACTCCCATAGCCCATACAATTAGTTCTATGACTACTTCGGAACGTATGTTCACGGATTCGACCGGATAGTACGAAACCGCTCTAACTGGCAAAATGAGAGTGTAGTGTACCTACTCAGCTGCTTACCCCTTTTGGATTCTACTTTATAAATATTTTAAGTACTCCTCTACCTAAGTGAGTACCACTACCTACATACTCGTAGCTACCTCTGCATGATCAATAATTCTGTCTGCACTGTTATTACGAAGTCGGAAAGTATTAGAACGGAAACCATCTTGTTAAATACATAACTATACATTATGTCTATTTATATTGAAGGTATGGAGACGCAAAGTCTTATCGATACAGTGATTCATACTCGCATTGTTTTTCCTTCCGAGTGTTTAGGTCGGCGCGCTGTTTAATTGCGCATAACTAGTAAGTAGTTGATAGGTATTTGCGATTGAGTTAAATTCCTATTTTTATTACGAAGCATAGATAAATTGATAGAAGTAGACCTATAGGTAACATTATTTATCTCAAATGAATCACTAGTAAATCTCAAGACGTTGGACAAAAAGAAAAATATTTTCGTGCGTCTTGGAGGCGTGTCATCCTACAAATAAAAACATAAATGTTTATACACCAAAGATTTAGGTATGTAAATCTTATGCTAAACAAAAGAAAGTCGTTAAGACAATACAATTAAATACAGCATCGAATGAATAAGCAAATATCGATGTATAATAGCATCTAGAATGGCACAAAGAACTTCAAAGGAAAACAATCACGCCAATGACCGGGCGCCGGCAAAAATCAATACAAATGAGAGCCGGCTCTCGAGTGGTCCACCTACTATCAATTATCCACATTTGTTGCTCACATAAATTACGACACTTGGACAATATTGGCGAATATCCAGTATACTTCATTCAACAGTTATTTACCTTGAACTTAAAATTACTTTAGGAAATACGCCATGCGCAAAGGAAGTCTTGGGAGGATGTGTGTTCTATATATGTTACCTTAGCTCCTTGTTTGAGCAGCTCCTGGCTGTAAGCGAGGCCGATACCAGCCGCGGCACCGGTGATGAGTGCTACCTTTCCCTTGAGCTCCATGTCTGAATATTTTCTTCACGAGTATTGCGCCGCGCCCCGAAGCGACCGCGTTCACTACCGCCTTCGTTGTGGTTCGATCGCGACGGGAACTCCGCACGGCGGGAGGGGGCGGTCTCCCGGTTTTCTCCCCAATTCCCCCTTCGGTAGTAAATATACGCACGATTGCACTCCACTCTCGCCTGCTCGTTGATTCAGGCTTGTGTACGGATGTATGGCTGCCGGGTACTCTACTGTACGCGGTCATGTGGGTTGACAATGTGTCGTAGTAGTGTAGTATTGCAGGTATAGCTAAGATGCTGTGCTGAATGTGTCATGTTGTTCTATTCTAAATTAATAATTTCACGGGAGGTGGGTTCTTTATAGAAAAATAAAACTAAAAATAGTGATAGTTTTTTCTTTATTTGTCAGTTTATTAAGTTTCAATCAGGTACAGTAAATTTTTCAGTAAATTAAATAAAATTAATAATTTTACATTTTTTTGAATTTTTTCAAGTAATAAGTGAAAAATATCACAGATACAACAATATCACGAAGGTTCCGCCCACCGCAATATCGTACACACATCATCCAAAACGCGACCACTCTGATTTCCCACGGACGCGTACTGTACACAAATATACGAAAATAAAATTTTTCACAAACTACACTATAAAAAACTTGAAAATTTACAACAAATCCCTCGCTTTAAAACAATTTCTAAAATACCAATATTATTTTAGGGACTCGCATTCTCTTTCATTAACGCAAGGCCTCTGCTTGCGTTCTTACTTCTTTTATAAAATAATAATAAAATACAAAATATGTTCGGACATGATTTGTACAATAAAATAAGGCCATACCACCATGATTTACGATACATAAAATAGATTCACAAAAGTCTTATGTACAAGCAAAATATCACAGTGCATACTATACTATAATCACAAAGGCACGCAATGGCAGCCGTGATAGGTGCTAAAATCGGCCAACTAGGGTACTTGAAGATGTATCTGAAAACATCTTGTCGATCGTTGATCTTTTAGTATTTTTTGGTGAAGCGAAGGATTGATGGAGAGTAGCTGCATCTTATGTGGAGTGTATTTCTGTGGGTTTGAGGGATTGTCAGGAGTGGTGGGCCTGGTCTGCGCCGGCGGCGGGCACGGCTTTGGCGAGGTAAGAGAAGGAGCGCGCGTTGGGCAGGCCAGCCAGCACGCAGGCGCTGAGCGCGGAACGGTTCAAGTTCATGGGTGCAGCGTCGTACCACTCCATCGTATCACCGTCATAGCACTCCACGTGGGGTATCGTTGTTGATCCTGCCAAATAATACATATCAAGCTACAGAGACTATTTCATCATCATTTGAACTTAAAAAGTCCACTGTTGGACGTTATTATGCTTCCCACATACTGGTTCAGTTGAATCAACCTTTTGAACGCCATTGTCACGTATACATGACAAGCAAACGCGTGTCTTGTACGCCAAACGTCACAAATGTGATAAAAACTGCGGCGAATTTGTGGGTTGACGTCAGGGGCACGCTGATGTGTTTATGCTCTGGCGTTCAAAAGGTTAATAAAAAAAGCGAGGAACACCCAAAAGTAAAGTTTTCTGAATTCAACAATAATAATAAAGGACCTATAAGTATTTGCTTCTCAAAGTATTGGTCGGTTACCGTTAAATCCTCCAATAACGAAGATCATGTCATCAAGAAGCACTGTGGCGAAGTTGCTTCGTGCGCTGAACATTTCAGTCACCTCCTGCCAGTCACCGCCGCGCTGAGGGTTGAACCTCTCGCCTTTGAAAAAAATAGGTACACATCAAGCGATACTAGATTAAGAAAACAATGTGGTCTGTGCCTGATGCGCTACATCTAGATAATGTCTATATACTGGCATCTGCCATCTGCTTGAATATTATCACAAAGGAACATATTCCTATCTGTTCCAGGACATGGTCCAAACATGTGCCAATTTTCGTCGAAATCCTTTCAGCCGTTACGACGTGAAGAGGTAGGTAACAAACTCACTTTCGCATTTATAATATCCTATCTATACTAATATCTTTACTTCTTTAATACAATAAACCTGAAGAGTTTGTTTGTTTGTATGAACGCGCTAATCTCTGAAACTACCAGTCGGATTTGGAAAATTCTTCTTGAATATGATAGCTTTTTCCCGTTCCCGTATAGCTTCTTCATGAATGTATGATGAAGTTATACGGGAACGGGAAAACACTGGATATGCGCTTACGCATTCGCGGGCAAAAGCTAGTTAGTTATATAGGATTTCACGTCTGGTGCTGTAGCTAGATTTTCGGTTTCCGTGCAAAGACCTCGTAGTTCGAACGAGGCTAGACTTTTCGCTCTTAGAAAGTCAGGAACCCTTTGCAGTCGGGTAAAAGCCATTATGGCAAATGGGGATCGTGACATCATTATATGGCTCGTTGCTCCCTCGTTCGAATCAATCAGTATAAATCGAATACGAACCGGTATTCAGCCGACTATATCCGTTGAACCCTCCTAGCGCGTACAAGCAGTCTCTGTAAGCTATGAGGCTGACTCCAGAACGGGGGCTGAGCATGGATCTGATGAAGCTCCACTGTTTCGTGTCCGGGTCGAACACCTCGGCAGAACTTAGCACTTCCTGGCCGTTGAATCCGCCTACGATGTATATCTAGAGAAATGAGAAGCGGGGAAAGCGTTAAGAATAGCTAAGTAGCTATATGCGGACGTAATGTTTGAGCGTGATCTCAGGGACTACTTATTTTTCGTCTACCACACTTCCTTACCACTGCAACTCGTGCCGAAATCAGAAACAATTACGGCTAGAAAAGCTCCGAGGCAAAGAAACTCAACGAGACTTAAAAGAAACAATCCCATTTGGATCTCGCAGCGAAATTAATTAGAAAAGAACAGTGCATATTAGGACGGCCACAAGGACTACTAGGATATTAAATTGTTTTCATTTACTCACTCAATATTACCAAGTGAAACATTCATGGTAAAGCCTCGTATCCACTAGGCAACATTTTATGCGCAACACGCGCGCGCAACATTGACAATGTTACAAAATAAAGTTCCTCGTTACCGTTCAACATGATCAGCAACATCTTGTGCATCATGTCGCGCATCAAATGTTGCCTAGTGGATGCGAGGCTTAATTAATTCAGGCAGATTCGCGGACAAAGCAAGTCATAATCTAATTAAGATATCCCTATCAAGATCGGACGTAAAAATAGGAACGTAGTCTTAATAATTATCTCATTACCTTTCCGGTAAGGGATGCGGCGCTAGCGTCTGAACGTTGCTTGTTCATTGGTGTGGTCATCTCCCATTGGTTCTTGTCGGGATAGTAGCGCTCAACGGACGACATGCGTGTGCGACCGTTGTACCCGCCCAACGCGTAGATAAGACCATCTAAAGAAGTCTTATCATTAGTTACTAAATATTTGGTCCACTTGCCGAGTTTTAAGTTCAACACTCGGTTGGTGTAAGACACAATAATAAAAATCCTAATAGAATAAAATTCTTCCGTTACCTACTGATCGACTGAGTGACTGACAGACAATGCACAGCCGAAACAATTGGTCGTAGAAAACTGAAAATTGGCATGTAGGTCCCTTAGGAAGTGTAGGGGAGCTCTAAGAGAGAAAACGGGATACGCGCGTTCGAAGCTTGTTAATTATAAAATGATACTACAATATTTTCCACACTTTCTTTTTTAGGAGACGGGACACAGTACTGAAAATCGTAATCTAACTAGTCGTAAAAATCAGGCAAAGTGAACCAACCGTGAGCCACAACGCTGACGTAGCACCTAGCCTGGTACATACAGGCGCGTTCATGCCAAGTATTTGCCACTGGATCATAGCACCGGACTGTGTTAAAATGATCACTGCCATCGAAGCCACCAATCATGTAGATCAAATTGTTCAGCGTGCAAAGACCGTGGTACGCGCGAGGCGTCAGGTCCATGTGGATCGACAAAAACCATCGATCCGCCCTGTTCGTGACAAAAAGGCTTTACTTATTTACATGCAAAATCCACCGGACGATCCCGAAACAACTATTATTTGACGAAATTAGCATTACAATCCTCGATTTCAATTTCGATAGAAAATCTAGAAATAGGTACCTTGTATCATATGTTTCGACAAAACTAGTTGGGCTTCCAGCGCTCCAACCACCAACTGCAAAAAGTATCTCAAAAGGAATTCGAGGCCTTGCTAGTGGATCGTTGAGATCTGCTTCTGTACCCGGCCTCGAATCCAATAACGTGAGAAACACCACGGCGGGATATAAAGCTTCTTGACATTTCTGTGTAATAAAAAATAATCTAAGTTTATTGAAATACTATTGACTTGCTCATTGAATGCCTGTTTGTCTTACCTCATCATCAGCTACCGGCTGCCATTGTAATATTTTCGATTTAAAATATTTATAGCTGATGTGACCGAACCGTACGCACAAAAGTAACGGTGGAATACATTTCCTTCTATTTTCTATGTCATGTTCCACCCATGTTTTAACTGCCTGGAATACTATTTCCTCGTTTCGAACATTCAGTTCATCATCTCTCAAAATATCTTCTAATTCATCATATGAGAGTGTTTTAAATTCAATACATTCCTTAAGTATTCTGCTAAAATTTTGTCTTATATACAATTTCCCTTTTTTTTCTAGCTCACTACAGAAATAATATCTAGCGAATTTAAATATTCCGAGACAGTTGTGCGGCCTCAGCTCGTGCAAGAAGAATTGGCAGCATAGCTGAATAACACCGACAACATCAAATTGATCCGCATACGGCAACAGGTATTCAACGTTTTCTGCAGTTACAGTGCATGTTCCTGTGTAAGCATAATCGAGAATCAAGGTCATGTAATAGCTGGGGACATCGACAAAAATCTCCGTTTCCTCTGGCTCTCCTTTCTTCAACGAATTAATAAATATTGCTTTGAAATATGGACTAACGGCAGAGAGTATTGCCCGATGCACTCGGATTGTTTTCATATCCCTGCAGACGATAGTTCCATCGCACAGCTGACCGTTCTGTCTCAGTTCATTCCATATCGTAGGGAACTCGACAACCGAATAATTTTCAGGGAGGCAGACGCATTTTCGTTTTCGCGTGACTATCTTCTTTTTGCTTAATCTGGGTTTCGAGGATGAAGGAGTACGAACAGAATTTTTATTTTTTGATAATTTTCGATGTTTCGAATTAAATTCCATTCCTTTCGAAAAAACGGCGGTCGAAACTTGATCTGTCGCGATGACAGGCTTGGAGACAGTTGTGATTCATTTGTTAAATTCCATAGGGCGTGCGAATTCAAATTTCAACTTCTACCTCCTTCTACGCTATTTTATGGCAGCCTGACATATTTTACATGATGACACAACGTTACTATTGCGGTCAACATTCAAAACACTTTGGAAGGGTTGACCTCTCGGCATTCCATATCTTAAATTATAACTTCAGCCGGCATATTCGGGTAAAACGTTAAATGGTGTTGTTTTTGCCAACGGCAACGGTACACGCCTACACCTACATCAACACGCAATTTCTTACGTAATAACTAACTTACGTCGTCGGCGAATCATAGAATAACACAGTTTTTTTGAGAAGTTAGAATTGAAAACTTTGGAGTTGAATAAATAATTCACATTTCGTTTATTTCATACTAGCAGACCCGCGCAACTTCGTCTGCGTCACATTTTTCAGCTCCGCTCCTATTAGTAAGCGTAGTATTATACATATAGCGCCTACTAGCTGACCCGCGCAACTTCGTTCGTCTGCGTCACATTTTTCAGCTCCGATCGCGATCCTATTAGTAAGCGTGGTATTATATATCTTAATATAATAATATATAATTCTTCTGTACGTGTGTTGACAGTGAACTCCTAAACGGCTGAACCCATTTGAATGTTTTTTTTGTGTGTGTTCAAGGGGATTCGAGAATGGTTTAGATTTACAATTGGACCCGGTAGGTGGCGCTGCAATCGATATCTATAATTTTTCGTCAGACACAAAGCAAACGTTCGGACGGGACAACGTCTGTCGGGACCGCTAGTAGCCTATAAATTTCCTCAACTGGTACTTGTGAATCTTTATCGCTCACAATTCCAGCCCCAGACATACTTGGACAGGTTTCTGCTCTCTTGATACTTGTGAATTAATCTTTACCGCTCACTATTCCAGCCCTGGAAATACTTCTACATGTTTCTTTCTGGTCTCCTGGTACTTGTGAATCTTTAGCGTTCACAATTTTAATTTAAATAAAAAAAAGCACTGATGACTATTGTTGATACCAACTTCGAAGCAAATCACCGCCAAACTAACTTAATTTTAATAAAATACGAAACACGTCTTCCAATGGTTTATGCAAAATTTGAAGTAGATCGGACCAAGGAATCACGTTGTCTCATCTAAACTTTGTCCCCCTTTTTCACCCCCTTAGGGGTAGAATTTCGGAAAATAATAATAATAATAATAAAATGGTTTACAGGATCGCACGCTCGCTTGGCGTCTCAATTCCAGTCTGCCTTAGAGTCAGGGTCGCTGCCCCAGTTCCTAACTACAGGAATAACCCACCTGCTCCATAAATCAGGTAGTACTGCGGAGCCCAAAAATTATAGACCAATCACGTGTTTACCGACGGTCTATAAAGTTCTTACATCCATTTTGAGAGCAAAGATTAACCATCATATTATTCATATTGAAAGTAATTCAATCATGTCTGCCTCTCAGAATGGATGTAGGAACGGGTCCCGCGGTACTAAGGAGCTGCTCCTCATGGATATTGCCATTAGCCAACAAGTGCGTCGTTCCCGAAAGGATCTGTCGACATGTTGGATAGATTATAAGAAGGCCTACGACTCAGTGCCACATACATGGCTCATGAGGGTGCTGGAGCTGTATAAAGTTGATGCAGTTCTACGCACCTTCCTGATATCTTGTATGGGGCAGTGGAGGACGGTCCTCCGCTATCCAGGATGTCGACAGATCCAGGTGAACGGCGACCCGATAAGGATCGAGCGTGGTATATTTCAGGGTGACAGCCTGAGTCCACTGTGGTTTTGTCTGGCCCTCAACCCTCTGAGCACATTGCTGGAAGGTTCGGGCCAAGGCTATCGGTTGAGAAGAGGTGGTCAGGTCATATCACACCTCCTTTACATGGATGACTTGAAACTCTTTGCCCCCAACAACTTGCAACTGATGGAGCTACTGAAGGTAACAGAAACCTTCAGTAGCGCCATCAGTATGGAATTTGGTGTGGACAAATGTGCGGTCATGCATGTGAAGCGAGGGGAGATTATGGAATCCGTGGGAACCCAACTCTCGGATTCCATACACCTTAGATCCCTCAGCTCAACCGAAACTTACAAGTATTTGGGTATGTCGGAAGCGTTGGGCATCAATGCTAATGACATGAAACAATCGTTGAAGGAGCGCTTCTTTGGCCGCCTGAACAAAGTACTAAATAGTCTTTTATCAGGCGGAAACAAGGTGCGCGCCTTTAACGGTTGGGTCATGCCGGTATTGATGTACTCTTTCGGCATACTCAAATGGACTCAGACGGAACTTGACGCCCTGGATAGGAGGGTACGCTCGCTGCTTACCGCAAATCGGATGCATCACCCACGGTCATCGGTGATGAGGCTGTATATCCCGCGGAAGTGCGGAGGTCGTGGCTTCTTAAATGCTAAGACCCTGCACAACCGCGAGATATGCAGCCTTAGGGAGTTCTTCCTAGAGGCCGACGTGGGTATGCATCGGGATGTGGTAGCAGTGGACAAAGGCCTCACTGCGCTCTCCTTGGCTAACGAGAACTGGCGCAAACCTGTGGTATTAGATACTAATGACCGCAGGGAGGTATGGCAGAGCAAGGAGCTTCACGGACGCTTTTACCGGGTCCTATATGGGCCCGATGTAGACTTTTTAGCGTCCGTAGCCTGGCTGCGTTTTGGTGACCTCTTCGGGGAAACCGAAGGTTTTGTCTGTGCGATTATGGACGAAGTTATGATGACGAACAACTACCGGAAATACATTGTGAAGGATGGTACCGTTGACATATGTCGGGCATGTCACCGGCCCGGGGAATCCATCCGCCACATTATTTCCGGTTGTTCTAGTCTGGCTAACGGAGACTATTTGCACAGACACAACCTTGTAGCCAGGATTATCCACCAGCAACTTGCTCTTAAATACAATCTTGTGGAATCGGAAGTACCGTACTATAGGTATGTGCCCGACCCAGTTCTCGAAAATGGCAACTGCACGTTGTATTGGGATCGGTCTATCATCACTGACAGGACTATTGTTGCCAATAAGCCTGACATAGTGGTGATAGATCGACTAGAGCGTCGCGCAATAATTGTTGATATAGCAGTCCCTCATGACGAGAACCTCGTGAAGACTGAGAAAGATAAACAAACGAAGTATCTTGACTTGGCTCGCGAGGTTGTCGACATGTGGGATGTGAACACAGCAGTCATTGTGCCGATAGTCGTGACGGCCAATGGCATAATTGCCAAGAGCCTCGACCAACATCTAAAGAGGCTCTCGTTGGGCAGCTGGATCAAGGGCTTGATCCAGAAAGCAGTACTCCTGGACACGGCGCGCATAGTGAGGAGGTTCCTCTCTCAGGGGCCCTAACCACCGGTAGCTTGTACTCTGTTCCCGATACTGGTGGGCTACTATTTTTTATATTTTTAAATATTTTTATATCTTTGTATTTTAATATTTAAAAATGTAATTTATATGTATTTAGAACGAATAAAGAGAATAATAATAATATTTCCGGGCCCGACATGAGCACGACGTAGATCAATTAGCGTCCGTAGCCTCGTTGCGTTTCGGTGATCTCTTTGGAGAAACCGAAGGTTTTGTCTGTGCAATTATGGACGAAGTAATCATGACGAATAACTACCGAAGATTTATTGTGAAGGACGGCACGGTTGACATAATGTCGGGCATGTTACCGTCCGGGAGAATCGATTCGCCACATTGTCTCTGGTTGTTCTCGTCTAGCTAACGGAGAATACTTGCATAGGCACAACCTTGTAGCCAGGATTATCCATCAGCAACTTGCTCTGAAATACTCTCTTGTGGAATCGGAGGTGCCGTACTACAGGTATGCGCCCGACCCAGTTCTCGATAATGGCAATATCACAATATTGTACTGGGATCGGTCCATCATCACTGAGAGGACTATTGTTGCCAATAAGCCTGATATAGCGGTGGTGGACCGAATCGAGAGGCGTGCAATGATTGTAGACATAACCGTTCCGCATGACGAGAACCTCGTGAAAGCCGATAAAGATAAGCAAATCAAATACATTGACTTGGCTCGCGAGGTTGTCGACGTGTGGGATGTGGACTCAGCAATCATTGTACCGATAGTTGTGTCAGCCAATGGCTTAATTAATAGCCACGAGCCTCGACCAGCACCTCAGGAGGCTCTCGTTAGGCAGCTGGATCAAGGGCCTGATTCAGAAAGCGGTACTTCTGGACACGGCTCGTATTGTTAGGAGGTTCCTCTCGCTTGAGCCCTGACCGCCATTTTTCCGATTGTCGTTACGGCCAATGGCCTGTTGTCCAAAAGCTTCGACGACCATCTGTCGAAGCTGTCGTTACGCGGTTGGGTAAAAGGCCTGATACAGAAGGCAGTACTTCTCGATACGGCTCGTATTGTGAGGAGGTTCCTTTCTCTGGAGCCCTAACCACCGGTAGCTTGGACCCTGCTCCCGACACCGGCGGACTACTATTTTTTATATTTTTAAATGTTTTTTTTTTTACAACTGTTTTATAAAAGAAATATTTAAAAATGTAAATTTATATGTTAAGAAAATGAAATAAACGGAATAATAATATCTTGGGACAACTCACACACGGTCATCCGATCCCAAACTAGGCAGAGCCTGTGCTATGGCAACCAGACAACTGATAAACATACTTATATATTTCTAAATACATACATATTATAGACAAATTACACCCAGACACAGAACAAATGATCATGCTCATCACACAAAGATTTGTCCTGGGTGGGAATCGAACCCACGACCTCCGGTTTAGCAGTCAGGGTCACTAACCACTAGACCAACAGGCCAGTCAATCTTTTCTTATCGGATGTCTACGTCATACAAAGAAGACACCAGGTCTCTACGATCAGCGGTTTAGGCTGTGCGTTGATCCGTCAGTCAGTCATTCAGGACAAAGCATTTAAATGTACTTATAGATTTTTAAAAACTACAAAAGAAAACATTTGAATTTAGTAAGTAGCCCGCCGTATCGAGAGTTGGGTCCAAGCTACCGGTGGTTAGGGCTCTTCAGAGAATGGATCATCCTGACAATTTGAGCCGAATGCCAAAAGTGGAAATATGGTTTTTTTTTGCGTGGCGTCTCGCAGTTCAACCTTAGGTTGTCAACTGCTTAACCGGGCTTGCCTGTGGTGGCCTATAATATATTAAGCCTCCAGCCAGGGCTTATAAATGGAAATATGGTATTTCGCCGATCTTACTTATGGGAGGTTGACGGTTAGCGCCATGAATTGTTTATACAATCTGTACGGCAGTGTGTCTCTTTGGGAGTGGAAACTCCCAAAGAGAATTAGCTGTACAGAAGGTAACCCTTACATTTTATGTTCGTTTACTCCATTTCCTTATTTTCCTCGTCTTCTTGGATGTCTTTTTAGTCTATGGTCTTAATCAAACCAGACTAAAAAAGATTTTCAAACATAAAGTCTTTTTCATTTTGGCAGCATTCTGCCCAGCTGTCAACAATCATTTTTGTCTATAGTCTCTTTTTCTTCCGGTTGTCAAGATGGTGAGTTTCGTTATCGTGAAAATAAAATAAATCTTTGAAAATCGTGATAAATACAAAGTGTTGTGTGAGTTCATGGTGGTTTTTACTTAAAGCAGTGTTATCAATATGTGTTCCTTTACATATTTCAGGGTATCGACATCAACCATAAACACGACAGGAAAGTTAGGCGCACCGAAGTCAAGTCTCAGGATGTGTACCTGAGATTGCTTGTTAAAGTAAGTAGAACTATATTACCAAATTTTAACTTAGCTCTGTTTGCTTTCCATACAAAATATCAGAATGTTTTCATCAACTTTAGTAATTGATCACTTCCTAACCTAATTTGTTGTTGTTTCCAGCTATACAGATACTTGGCTAGGCGTACAAATGCCAAGTTCAACACGATTATTCTTCGTAGGCTATTCATGAGCCGCATCAACCGGCCTCCGCTATCGCTGTCGCGGTTGGCTCGTCACATGAAGAAGCCTACTCGCGAGGGCATGATTGCCGTCGTGGTCGGGAGCATCACCAACGATGTCAGGCTCTACAAAGTGCCTAAGATGTCAGTCGCCGCTCTGCACGTCACTGAGAAGGCTCGTGCCCGCATCTTGGCTGCTGGAGGTATGTACTTTGTTATTATTATTGAGTGAGGTTAGGAAGCATGCAAGTAGATATAACAATGACAATATAGTGGCATTTATAAGTTGACACGATCAAAACACATACCTATTCTCTATTGTATGATTTCATGGGAAATTCCTCTGATAAATTTATCGATCTGAGACCTTTTTTCAAAAACTTAAAATCTATTTCAATACAGAAGTTGTTTTTATTGGATCTTGCGTATACACTGGTTTTGCAATTATGAATTAAAAAGGCTCCTGTTCCATACTTGGCTTCAGTCTCTGACCTCTACATCAACATGTGACAGAGTCAAGCCTAGTTTTGGTTTAGGTCAAAATTGAATACTAAAGTTTTGCAATTGATAATGAGTTGTGTATGTTGTGATGAAAAACAATGATCATGTCCGAGTGATAATTAAGCATTTCTTTCTTTGGAGTTATGTCCAAGTAGTTTGGTCCATTCAAATAGACTTTGCATTATTGAGTAACTATTACCAACAATTGCAAATCTGTACCTTCCAATGTGAAGATTCTAAACACACAGAAGTAGGGCTAAGTCCCAGGTATCTCAACATTACTAGTCTGCTGAATACCAGTGTTTTATACTGAGCAACTGAGTATCCCCCACACCCGTTACAGGATAATACAATACCTGTATCCAGTATCCTGTAGCATGTCCAGCCAAGTTCTAAGAAAAAACGAACTGGCGACTGAATGTCATGTGGCTTAACTTATTATCTTTGTTATTCACAAGTTACAGTTCTTATGTTTAAAGGTCAAAATATCATTCTCTCCTAAAAGTTTGATTTGCTGGTTAAAACTAGCCAAGTTGAATCTTGAGCCTTATTTCATCTTATTTCAGAATTATCCATCACGACAATCACTCTAAACTAATAACTTTAAACTTTGCTCCCATTTTCACATTCATGTTTTTGATGGGATTAATGCTTTATAATATGCTCTAGCTTTTCGTTGAGTCTGAGCATAAAAATCCTAAGCAATCAAGACTGGACTACCACAATGAAAATGTAAGGGATATATTAACCTTTTGAATGCCAGAGGATAAACGCATCGGCATGCCCCCGACACCAAGTCACAAATTCTCTGTACTTTTTGTGACATATTTCTTACTTCTGGCGTACAGGTCTTGCTTTTCATGTATATGTGACAACAGCGTTCAAAAGGTTAAAAACTAGTCAACTAAACTAAAGAACTAGTTATGCTACTGTGTAACTTAGTTTTGTGCTGGCTACGCAGCAGTATGAGTTTTATCTATATTGACTAAACAGTGCTTAAAGGTAGATAAGTTTATTGTGTCTATATTTTTCAATAGTCACTGTCTTTATGGCAATGCATTTTTGTGACTGCTGAAGCTATCCTCTTTTATTTTATAATCAAGATATTAACAATAAATTTTGCTATTTCCAGGAGAGATCCTGACTTTCGATCAGCTGGCTCTGCGCGCCCCCACCGGCGCCAAGACCGTACTTCTGCAGGGTCGCCGCAACGCGCGTGAGGCTGTCCGTCACTTCGGGCCTGCGCCTGGAGCTCCGCGCTCGCACACGAAGCCCTACGTGCGCACAAAGGGACACGAGCGCGCGCGGCCTAGCCGTCGTTCTAACGTGTAATCTTTAAATATAAGGACTACAAATCTAATGCTGTGGTATTATTTCTGGATTCTAAAAAACCCTAAGTAATTACACAAGGAATATTAGGGACAAAACTCAAAAATAAGGGTTGCTGCTTAGGCGTCAGGAGGCAGCCAAATTAGATGTGGCTTTTTACATTTTCCCAGTCATTAGACTTTAATGTCTTGAAATTTTATGTGTCCTTCATATGTATTGAAGAGCTCTTTCTGTTTTCCCAAATTATCTGGCTCTAAACTAGCTGTTGCCTGTTTGGCTATCTGCTTTGAGGCAACACACACATAATATAATATCAGTAGGTATGTGTACCTAAACCAGTTAACAATAAAACATCAATATTAATATCACAGATTTATTGCTAATTCTAAAAAAAATATCTACATCTTGCTGCAAAACGCACTCATCCAGTAATTCAACACAGGTTCATCATGCTGTGCAACTCCAAACACTTGCTTCAGTTTGGCCACAGCATCTGACCTAGATCCAGAGGAATCTATTGCGGCTTTCACTGCTTTTGATATTCTGTAACACAAAAGAATATATTTTGTACTCTTGCAATAAGTTGGTTGATCTGTAGATCTTTAGAAACTACAAATTAACACACAAAAAGTATAAATTTTCATAGTTTTTAAGGGCAGAGATGTCAGTGGACAAGAACAGGCAGAAGAAAAGCTTTCCCAATAGTGATTTGTTTTGTGAATAAGTTACCCAAGCCACTCCAACTGCAGGGACTTGACATGCTGATGTAGAACATCATCATTGAACTTGTCATTATTCATTGAATTTTCTATTCTATTCATCAATGTAGGGCCTGAAATATAAAAAATATTCTAGTAAATTTTGTAACAATTAACAGCTTTTATTCAAAAGAGTTGTATGTTTTTGCTATAAGTATTAATAATCTCCAAAGAGATAAACTTGTATTGATGATCTGATCCTGATGATCTTCTCTCTTAGTGACCACTCGCAGTCCAGCACACTTAGGCTGGTTACCTACTGCTTTACCTTGAAAAACTGTTTATGTGCCTTTTTTGACAAGGACCTCCTTAAAATGCCCATTTTACCTGTCACTAGACAGTGTAAGTCGTAAAGTAGGATTAGCCATGAACACTCCAAACTAAAGCCAAGACAAATGGGAACAGTCCCAATCTTTTTTACAACAGTAAATTATGAATGAGAAAATAGCATTATTTTCTTGACATAGAACTAAAAGTAAACTCACATTTAGCAGGCAGTGATCCAGCCCACTGGAAACAAAAATTACTATTTTCAGTTTCTTCCAAATAGCATACAGTTGGTGGTAACTGCTCCTCACTTCTGCCTTGCCTTATTCTAGGATTATCTGTGATGTTTATTGGTAGCAGTCTAAACAAGCCATTTATGATGGTAGCTGCTTCAATGTTACTTGATTTTATTACTATCTGAAACAAAATGTATTAGCTAAAGGTTTAAATCAGCTATTTCTGAATAATATATCATTTTCAGAAATAGGAAGACTGACAGATATTCAATTATTGTTAAGAAATATATTCTCTTAGCTTTTTCGACACTTTCTCCTGAGCATCTCAATTTTTTTTCTCCAGAGCATCAATTTTTTTTTTCTCCAGAGCATCTCAAATTCTTAAATGAGTGGAAGGCAGAGATGGTGTTAATAGATCTGTTGAATACTTTTTGTAAGTGCGCCACTACATACATAATGCTTTGACTTACACAATAATGAAGCACAATGCAAACTTACATAAACACCAGTCAAAGTACAATACATCAATATCCTGAACACCGTTTTTGATAACAACTTTTCCAACAGCCTGAGGGACACACAATCTTTGTCACCAGCCACTGAACAGGTGCCTGGCTCGAATATGGACCTCTTCACAGCATGAGGTTGCAACTTCTTCAATAGATCCTGACTTGTGTATAATGTCTCTGAATATGTGTGAGCACCGGCTTTGAGCATCCATGTGAAATGGGAATGAAGTCTTTTAAATACATTTTCATCTCCTGTAATTAAGGAACAGAGGTATAGTGAAGCTCTTTGAAAGGACTATAATTAATAATTATGATATTGAGAAACAGAGTTTGCCAGCCATCCTTGGGTGGTGACTGGTGAGTAGTGGGTTTACTACATGTGCACTTCTGCCTAATTCCTCATTCAGGGAACACAGGCATGATTTTTGTGTATGTTATGTTGATAAAAATGTGTATCTATTGAGGAATTTATGGTGTTGACCAAGTTTTAAATTTGTCACTGGAACATTTTGACGAATCAAAAATAATTTAAAAAACTCGATTAAATCTGACTTACCAGTCAAGTGCATCAGTGACCTGGATTGAACAAAGTCATTTCTACCAGTCTTCAACCTGAGTGCTCTCTGCGAGCACACCTTTTGTTCAGCATCAAATACGACTTCGGCTAACTCTTGCAGTTCCTTTGATATTTTCTACAAAAAAAAATTATATTGATGAAATGCTAAAAACATTTTATATTATACTAGCTTTTGCCCGCGATTTCGTGACTAATTGATAATCTGTAATAATAAAATTGTTTGTTTGGAAAAGGTATTCTCTGGAAGTAATGAATGGATAGCAAAAATTCTGATTAATTCATTCAGTCTACTTTTGATCCTGAAAAAAATAATGGTTTCAGAAGTATAAGCTATAAGAGTCTTGGTGAAGCTGCATATGAAAGTGTACAAGAAAAATGTTTATTTGGGTCTTTACTGTATGAAAGTGTACACATAGTTTGCCTTCTACTACATTAGTGAAACCATTGATAAATTAGAAATAAAATTTATTTATAAGTACCTGCATATGCTCAGAGAGCAACGGTGTTATATTCAACAGTAGCATTTTATCCTTCATCAGGACAACTATTGAGAACCATCTCTTTAAGCCCCTGGCCCAAGTGTCTTTGACCTGGAAGGTGAGGCTCAATACATGGCCATGTGTGTCGTTGAAGTATACCACTCCACCTTCTTTGCTCCAGTTTACCTGTAAAGCAGCAATGGTTAATTTATAAGTACTCGGAATTAAGCTTCATTTACAACACACAAAATTGAATTGCCTGAAGCATAGCAACCATTTAAATAATGATTTGATGCACTATCTAAACAGTACAGACAATGCAGTTATTTGCTGCTAAAATTATATGGTTTGACACAGGCAAGAAACTCGTATGCTTAATGTAAATAGGGCTTAAGTATCCACATCAGTTTTCATTCTATTTTACGAATACTATCAAGTCTTTAAAGAATAGAATGTAAACTATCGCCACAACTAAGTCTGTTGGTCTTACTTCGCAAGTAATGCTCCTTATAGCGGCCTGCCTCAAGAACGACGTGACATCAGCATTCGGAACCGATTCCCTGCTGCAGTATATTGTGCCATCATCCTCCCGTGACACAAACACCGTTTCTGGACCCAGAGATGTACAGCCACTGCACTGAACGCTGGCTCTTGAAGACTCTGTCGTATTTTTATCATTGTCCGTGGTGAAGGTGCAAAATAGTGGCCGAGGACCGTGTGCTTCGCAGAAATGGCACAAACCTACTATTGCGTTCATTGCATTGCGATTTGGATGTGTTTAATTTTATAGATTCAGATCAGCTGTTCGAGTTCGACAACGACAAATTGACTTGACTGACATCCTTGACATTTTGACAGTGTTGCAAAAGTGATATTTCGATGCTTTTTTTATTATTTTTTCATTCAGAGTCCTTTAGTCACAATTTTTTAGATAAATAACTTCATTTTGCATTAGAATGCGGATGTGATGTTCAAAAGCCATCGGTTCGTTTCCTGGCTAGGAAACCGATTTTCAAAAATCCAATGATGCAGTTTTAGTTTTCATCAAAATCGGACTCGAGACTTCTTCCAGTGTTTTTCATTATTCCTCATAGTTTCGGATTTGGCCAACTATGCGCACTTGAAAAAAAATATAAGGAGTCATCTTTTTCGCCAAGCTTCACTGAGTTATTCATTTTTTACCGTCAAAACTTTTTGGGTGGGTTTGGAAGCAAAATTATGTTCGTGACTACCGCCCACGCCGGACCACCAACGACAATCGCTTCCATATTTGGTAAATAATTAGTACTCAATTGGTACTAATTTTTACTCGAACAACTACATTGGTTCCTTATAGTTTTCGAGAAAATCGACTTTGAAGGTGGTCATGCTCCCTTCAGCAGGACCATCATGAGCGCTGAAAAAGAGGGCATGCTACAGCTATTATTAGCATACAAATATTTAGTACCCTTATATCCTCCCTTATACCTGTCTCAATGATATATTTGATATTTATAAGTATATAAATTGGTATTGTAATATTTATGTATTTTATATTCTTATATCTAATTATTATTGTTTAAAACGTTTGTACACTGACAGCCCTAAATCTATCTCCCTTCGTTCAATCCATCCAAAGGTTGTCTGGAAGAGATTTCCTTGTGCGATAAGACCGCCCATTGTACACTTATTTTATGTTTAATTGTCCTGTTCTTATTATGAGGTGTACAATAAAGTATATAATAAATAAATATATATAAATATATGTGATTAATTTCGTAAAAAAACCGAACTGAAACATTTGTATTCACCGAGAAATCAACGATAACTATAACAGATAAACGTTTAATTTTCATTTCAATGATTTCTCCCCAAATTAACTTTGCTTACCGCGTTCGCGCGGTAAGCAAAGTTAATATAATAAAATTAAACGCTTACCTCCGCTCCTACAAAGGCATATTTTCTCAAAATCCCTTAGTACCTACATATTAACCTTTTGCGTGTCTACCACAGATTTTTATCGTCCAATCCTGACCAAGCCCTTAAGTGTAACTGTCCGACTTAAGACATTTGGAGCATTTTTTCTTATGTCGAACTGTGTAACTTAAGACACGCAAAAGGTTAATCTACAACTACTGTCTAAAATCTGTATTGTCTCAAGTTTCTGTCTTTCGCGTTTGATTTGGTTAAAGGATTATTACAAAGTTATATTTTAAGCAGTGCATGCGATGTATGAAATATTGGTGTTTTGGTAGGGATCTCATTTTTTAAATATCAGCTTTGATCAGTTGATTCTTCCTCCAACTGATGGGCTCATGGGCTCTATCTCTCAAAGATTGCCCGATTTTCAGCCCATACATTTTTATGTGATTATCACAAAATCTGATTCCATCTTAGTGTATTTTATAGAATGCTTACTAAGAACACTTTCAAGGATTTTTCAAATCGAATTCTCAATAACTGACACTGCGCCAAGGGATCGAACCCTCGACCCCGTGCGTCGAAGTAAGAGTTAAACCCTCAAGAGGTCGAAGCCCCAATTTGTAGTATAATCCATGGGGACATCTGGAAAGTTGAATTTGGAATAAAGAAAAAAAAGCAAATAATTCTGATTTTCGATAACTCATTTATTCAACTGTACACTGATTCACAGTTATAACTTTAATGGAAAATCACAAGCACAGTTATAATCGGATTACCTAAGATTAATAAGTAATTTTTCTGTGCTACATCATCCAACAAACGCGATGACAAAATGCTCTATCAATCAAAATATTACATAAGTATCGCACCCGGCTATCTCCTCGCCCATGATGCGGGGCACCTTATACGTATGGTAACAGCGGTCACAGCGAAGCAACATGATTATGAAACTTGAGGAAACAAATAAACGCGATGATATATAAAATAAATTAATTTAATATTATAAACAAATAACATGTTACTGTGCCTATAGAAAAAAAATTGTCTAAAACTTTGTTTATACTACTGTTTTAATGGTGGCGGTTTATTTCTTAGATACAGGTTTGTAGGCTAGCTTTCTAGACTTGATTGTAGACCACTTGTGTCGTTTGAAGTAGTATGAGACGGCGGCGAGCATGGAGAACATGCCGATGGCCTTGATGGTCATAAGTCGGCGGTCGTCGAGCTCGGGCTCCGAGCACCACCGCAGGAACGTCGCCACGTCCTTGGCGAGCTGCGACGCGGTGGCCGGCGTGCCGTCGCTGTACTCAGCCGCCTGGAATCAGATATCCATGGTCATTATCAGGCTCGGCTTGTCATAGGTCTATCATAAACACAGATCAGATATTATGTTTTGTAGTTTTGCTTTTATTGGATGACTATCACGTTGACGCCCCACCTAAAGTACGAACCTATGGACATCTGTAATATCTGAAAGATCTGATGCTATTTTTTTTAAACTTTGCCCCTAGGAATTTTACCTGTATCGTGGGAGCGTTTACAAACATACAAACTCATATACACAAACAGTCAGACCCGGAACAACTATCTGTAGGCCATACAAATGTTTGTTTCGCGCGGAAACCGAACCCACAACACGCAGCGCAGCAGCCAATCGCTTAACCACTGCGCCAACCGTGTCGCAGTCTGCTTTTGTCGTGTTGTCTAGAGACAAGGCTGAAATGCCTCATTTCTCTGTAATAACACTGCAATATATACTGGGGTCTAGGGTATGGCCCTAGTCCTCAGTATATGTTAGAAGTTCACATAATGAATCTTTTTAAGAACATACCTCGTCAAAGAGTACTTGTGCCATACCAATGGCGCCACCAGGGAAGTACGGATTGTAGTTCTGTCCCTCTCGCAGCACTATTCCGGCTGGCGCCTCCATGTAGCCGGTCAGGAGCGCGAAGATGTAGTCCTCACCGCCCTTGCGACCGGAGCAGATCAGCGATAGATCCGGTGGGTACGCACCTGGGGAAGGGAGATAGTATAAATAAGAATTAGATAGAAGAGGGGCTGGTAGGCAGCCGCTCCATGTAAAATTACTAGTATTCAGCTGAATCCGGTTGGTCTGGAAGCCTACCCCAATATAGCTGGGAAAAGGCTAGGCAGGTGATGATAGAAGAGGGGTTCACTTTAATGAGATAAGAGTGAATTTTTAGTCGTGGTGGGTATAGTGGAAAAGTTGGGTACTTAAAATACAAAGTAATAATTGCAATAATAAAAAAAAAATCCCTAATTTCGAGTTATCTATATTTATAAAAATGAATACCTATTTCCCTTGGTCACGGCATCACGCGTGAATGGCTGGACCAATTTCCTTTTTTTGTTGCGTTTGTCATTGTCAGGAGAAGGTTCTTATGCAAAAAAATATACATCCGGGCGAAAACGGGGCGGGCCACTAGTTTACAATAAAAGTAGGACAATTGTGTGTTTATTTTTGTTTGTAAAAATCTCTGTAGGTTCTGATCCAGTTACGAAAATCATTCACTGAGCTACATTATCACTGAGAGTCATAATCATAACATTTGAAGCTAGATTTTTGCACATCCCCACCAAATTGCATGTTATTTACTTTGAAAATTAATTATAATATCCAGTAGTCAAGAAGCCTCTGTATAGGCTAGTCGCAATCACAATGAATCATATCATGTATACTATTATCTGCTCTTTGTAACTGAGCATTTTCCTCATCTATATCTATTTTAATATTGAGTGCCGTAGCTAGTCTCAAAGGGGCCCTGTATCAAACGTTTTGGGGGCCCCGTGTTTAGGGGTATTGTTTTTAAAACAAAATAGGTCTTACTAACTCAGAACTGTCTTGGCAGGCCACGAAGGAGATGGCGCGACTAAATGTATAGCTTGTGCGTCCACACGTCGGGGCCCTTGTAACCCCTGCTAATATTATAAATGCGAAAGTTTGGATGTTTGTTACTCAATCACGTCAGAAAGGCTGAATGGATCTGGATTAAATTTGGCACAGAGGTAGATTATAGTCTGGAATAACATTTAGTATATTTTTATTCCGGGAGTTTCCTGGGATAATTTTCGACATTCACGCGGGCGGAGCCGCGAGAGGCAGCTAGTACAGCATAATTAGGCACAGGCACAGCTTACGTCATTGAAAATATTAGGTGAAACGAAATCAATTATGAACACTTTTACTTGTCAATTTTATGTAGATGAGGCCGGTCATTCCTAGAAGACTTCCTAATATCTTGCGATTTCATAATATGTGTGCCTATAGAATAGAAAGTTTTTATTTCAGACCGGAGTTAGTAACAGTTCTAGTGTTTGTAGGTAGTTTATGTTTATAGTTAACTTATTAAAATAAACGGAACTATTTACCAACTAAACTAACCTTAAATTATTCCAATATTAACATCCAGAATTATGACAATAGACTTCCAGCATAACATACATATTCGAAGGAGCATATATCTGTAAAATGTACTTGACTACCTAGGTGTTGTTTGTTTTTAAAAATACGATCGTCGCCCACTGTTAAGTATTTATTTTTCTGGCACTATGTCAGATATTCAGTATTCTTAATGCAGCTAAATTAGAAACTGGAGCATGCGAGTAGATGCAGGTCATTTAATCTAAATATGTACTAAGTTAACTATGTATAAGTGTATCGCGATTTTGTGATCCCATAGATCGAATGAATCTTTTAAAAACGGGTAGGTCAAGGGGCTAATTGGGTACGATGGTAATATTTCAAAGCAACACATCTTATTCCTATGCAAAAAATAACATCAATTATTTCTTGAACATTAATTACTCCATGAAAACTTAGTAAGCCACCAAACAATCGCTCGAAATAATCTCCATTGATGACGCATGGTTTGATGACATCATACTGCGATCACAACTATGCGATGTGTTAAAAATTAATGATTGTAAAATAAAGCTGTGAAGAGGTATAATTTGTAAGTTTGAATGTAGAAGGTATTTTCTTGCCAGAGTTGCGGAATTTGTTCGAAAGAGTCATCGCGGCCCTGGAACGCGAATGGCATTCCTCCAATGCCATTCGCGTTCCAGGGCCGCGAAGGAACACGGATGGGTTTTAGTCAGTATGAGTCTGACAATCCCTTCCGGTCCGCCCAGAGCGGAAGGAGTCATTTGATGATATCCTATACATAAAAAAAGAGGTATTCACCAAAACTACTCATCGAAATCCAATGAAAGCACTATCACTCAGTGTCATACCGTCATAGGCTAATTTTATCCCAAAACTGTTAACAGTTTCTGTGTGATAGCCTCATAGGCCACGGTACCGAAACCGCGGGAAAAACCTAGTTAGTCTATAAATCTGGTCTAATTAATGTTTAAATCTTACCATTGTTAGCTGCTCGTGCAGCGTTTTCGTTGGGGTATGGAGCAGGCAAGTAGTCAGAAAGCTTGCCCGGCCGCTCGAAGTAGTTACCCTCTTCATCAGGGCCGTCCTTAATCATCACCTGTGTCAAACATAAATATTTGATTGTAGTTAATAGATACTTTGTACTGTTAACTAGTCCAGACCTTATCCCACGGTGGTGACTGAACTCACCACCGTGGGATAAGGTGCAGCAATTTATTAGATTCTGTAATATAGAATATTTTGTCCCCTTATTTACCAACTATTGATTCCTTATTCAGAATTTTGCTCTCTCATTTACCACGGTACAGCTTTCAATCTCTTAATTTTTTTTTAAATTATTGTAGTCAAAGTTATGATATCTTCAAAGTTAATTTTCAATGAAATATAATACTACTGATTGCTTGAGGCTTGAAATAATTACGATATAAATTGCGTGATCCATCACATCAGGTTTGTCACTAATTTAGTAATTAATTTATTAATTTGTAATCGGTTTGCTTTACATTTACTAGCATCAGTTAATTAGTCGTCTATTTCACAATATTATTTTTGTTCGAAAATATTATTTAATAGAATAAAAAAAAGTACACTGGAAGTTTATAATGGGATGTTTATAGTTTCGATGAATAGAGTCGACTTTAAGCATCACCAACGGCTTTAAAAAAAAAAACAAAAGGTACCGACGAATTGAACGAACTTTTTTTGAAGTCAGTTCTTGTTTAGAATCGTTCGTAGGGCGTGACATCAAATGGAATCTTTCTCTGAGTTGGGGTCAACGCACTGGTAGAATTTGGCAGCCCTGCTATCGAATTATCTGCAGTGAACATAATGAATGATAATGCGTTATGATGACACTCCAAGTCGTCAAGTCATAGTTTCCACTACAACAGTGTGTCACAAATGTAAGGAAGTGCACATACATATAAAGTTATGTTGCTATACTGGCATGATGCCAATATTTATTTGGTTCAGCGGATTTTCCGTTAGGGCAGGTTATTGAAGTCACGTGGTTTGCGAAAATTCGCCGTATTTGTTACATAAGTTTTGGATAGCTTTGGAATGCAGTTATGTCACACACAATATTGATTTTTCAGTGTTAATCTCCTTGTTAAATAAAGTTGGTCCAGTAAAAAATCCTTTAGAATGAAAAGTAAACTTGCCATCCCGTCTTGTAAATTTTGCTGTACGTAATGCCATACGGTCGATAAGAGAAATTAGATTTACTACAAAGATTACAATTTCATAAGTCTTTAACATTTTGTGAGAAAATGTGCGACAAATGTTTCTTTCTTGGTGCATAAGGCCGGGGTTGCATCGCCCTAGAGCCATTTTCACATTTTTGTAGTGGGGTGTTTCGCGCGTTATGACGTCATCATACGATAATGTATCCAGTTTCGATATTGAGAATTCAAAATCTGCTCTAATGCTTATTTTAAGTGTTTTTTTTTAATTTTTTTTTATACTGAACCTAAGTCTAGGCCTGTATTTTTAATCAATGCTCAAACATGAATGAATATTTGTGCAAAACAGCCCGTTTAAAGTCGAGATTAGAACTTCAGCAGCTTTAATCGTGGTACTCACGTCAGCAGCCTCGGCCTTCGCCTCTTCTTCAGTGTGGGAGACATTGATGAGGTTTCGGAAGGCGATGTACTGCAGGGAATGGCAGGCCTTGCACACTTGCTTGTACACTTCGTATCCACGACGTACACTGTTAGGGATGGAGACACAACCATTGTACTATCGCAATTTCAATATTGTGTAGATCTAACTATGACATACTCTTAACCTTTTGAACGCCAGAGCATAAACGCATCGGTGTGCCCCCGACGCCAAGCCACAAATTCGCCGTACTTTTTGTCACATATTCGTGACGTTTGGCGTACAGGGCACACGCTTGCTTGTCATGTATACGTGACAATGGCGTCCAAAAGGTTCAAATTTGTCTGGTTTGAGAATTATGTATATTTCAGCTGTAATGCAACACAACAAGTTAGGGCTTTGTGTAGATCTGTGAAAGAAAGAAGAAAGAAAGAAGTGCCATGCTGCCACACAATAAGAGAAGGAGAATTATAATGACATAATCAATAAATTCAGTATCAAAAAAATGCACATTAACAGCTCCTAAAAGTTCTGTCTGCAGTAAACTGTAGGAAGTTAAGTTATCATTTCTTGATAACATAAATATTTACATTAGATAAATGCAGTATTAGAGTGAGTTCTGTATGTACACAAAACTACAATACAACTATAATATAGATCATGTCACTTACAGCTTAGTTCGTTTTTATTATAATGTGCTCTGATAATAAATCTATTTGTATTGCTAGATAGATAACAGATAATGTACAATGATGATAAAATTACAGTATTGAATGTGACTATAATATTATCACTATGCAGTATCACAGTCATGTTAGACAGTCAAAATTAAACCAGTTTCTTTAGTTTTTCAAGTCAGTGTATTTTAAATTCAAGAATAAACTCTTGTTTTTTAGGAAAATGCAAGCAGTTAGCTTCTACTTATAATTAAAAAAATTACATGGAATTTTTGGCTTCAAGCTTCAAATGCAGAGTTTCTAAGTGCATGTGGTAATATTATTATGTAAGGACAGGTTTCACCATGAGTTTAAAGGCTTATTTATAAAAAAAAATACCACATGTTTAGTTCAAATACTTAGCAGAATCTTTATTCTTTTCTATGGAAATGTTGGAATCTGCTAATCAGTATTTAAACTAATCACATGCCTTGGATTTTTTTATGAAGAAGCCTGATCATTTTAGGTTAAATTACCTCAGCTCAATACAAATTTTTTATATGAAACTAATGGTTATTGATTTACTGCTTCTGAGAAACTGGCCCAAAATCGTGAACTTACCTGGCATGGTCTAGTGAATTGAACCAGCCGTCGTGACTCCAAGGGTTGTGTGGTGGGTGGGCTTCAGATCCCGAAGCCTGTACAGACTGCTCAAGGGCGAACAGAAGTGCTCCAACACCACCTCCCACCACTCCCAATGTGGACAGCCACTGTGCAGGAAAATAAGTTTGAATAAAGCGGGAACACTTGGGAAATAATGATGATGTTTACCAGCTACTTTAACTTTGAACTGATATTATATGAGACATTGTGTTCTAAGTGAATTGAAGCAATGTATTGAAATATGCCGTGCCAGTGTAAGCCATATTAGATACATCTAAGGAAAGTCTATATGCAATAATAATTTTGACAAGGAATACTCAACAAAATTAAGTTAAGTGGCAAAAGAACTATTGTTCTAAGATACTGTTATTATTACACAATAAATTTTTTGGTAACCATTTGAGTCACTTTTCGAGATTCATTGTTCACACACCAATGTTGTTTAGTTTGACTGTTATAAAATAACTTACACATTTTATAAAAAAGAAAAGTTTGACAATATATTTTTGGCGTTCTAAGAAATACCACAACATAATAAAATCAATACTGATAACTTCGAAGGCGTATTTTCAAAGATTACGTGGGCACATTTTCAAAATACTTCTTTTTAAAAATGAATCAAATAAAACTTACCATTTTCCTGTTCCTTGTCCATCCTTGAGCCCCGGTGGACAGCTGACAAACCTGCAATGGACAGCCTCCATTAGATTTCTTATGTACTTGTTACATAATGCAGAATAGGTTATCACTTGCCCATGAAAATTTATTTTAAACACTCGTGGTAATTTTCGCCCCAGAAGGTCCTGGACACCACGTCATTGCATTAAACACGTTACAAGGCTCATGGTATGGCACAAATTCATAAAATACAGCAGTTTTCCGTGACACTTCGAACTTGAACTTCTCCGTCATTGGTAACATATTGAACACGGTAATTATACTTAATACTAATTTGGACTACATGACAAATCGTTTAGAACTATTTCCAGTACCTGGGGAACAACTAAGCCAGTATTTCTCAAAAGTCGTGCCCCACAAATCCTACCGACGGCGGCCGCCATGATAGAAAAACGTCGTAATGAAAGCTCAAACCGCTGACAACTACGAGTCAAGCTGCCATTACAAAATAAATATTGTCGATGCACTAAGTGTAAAAAATATTGTAGATTTCTTTTCTTGTTTTAATAAATTATCTTGTTTACTTCCGATGCGTTTGAGTGTCAACTTCAACAACTCATATCAAAACATTTGTTTTATTGACGTCGTTGTCACAAATAACAGATGTATTTTTTTTCTGAACTTGCTTTAGGATGTATTCCTACTTTGATTTGGTCCCAAATTATAATTATTGCTAAAATTAGGTGGTGTCTAGACAATATCATCTAGCTTTTTCAGGTCCATGATCTAGAGTAGAAAAGTCTTGAAAACCAATCACATTTCCGTACTAAAATGTCAACGTCATTATGACACTGTCAGATTGTTAAACAAAAAAAACAAAAGAGTTCGGGAGTTTTTCTAGGTTATATATAAAAAAACATTTTTGGTCCTGTAAAGATTTATAATAAAATAATGTTATTTTAAATGAGAATAATACATTTATTCAGATTAAGTAACTTTTCTATAGTTTGTTCAGCAAAAAGGTATGTTTAATAATAATTTTGTGCTTGTCGGCTTTATATTCCTATAATTATTTAAGTAAGTACTTATGTTAAAAGTTTTTGATTTTCAGGCTAAAAAGCTCCGTCGCGAAGATGAAAGTGTTTACCCAGAAGAGAAACCCTATTACAGGGAGTACGGAGTGGGACGTTCAGGACGAGAACTATGATTTTCACCAGGAAATAGCGCGTTCGGGCTTTGCCGATATGCTGCACGATACTGAAAGAAATAAGAAATATCAAAGAGCCCTGGAACTTGCTATAGAAAAAATGCATAGTGCCGGAAAGAAAGCGAATGTATTGGATATAGGTTTGTATTTTATTTAATGTGATCATTTACATCTTTTCACTTGAAATTTAAAGCACTATCTAGCTGTAAATTTCTTAAAACTAATAATATAAAGAGGTAGATATGATAAGGATAGCAGTAGGTACATAAAAAGATATGATCCCAGATCATATTGTGTCACCCAGAGTTCACGGAACCTTAAAAAAATTAAAATAAAGAGGTAATATTGTTGATGGCCAAAACCGAAACTTTGAGGAATATTGAAAAACATGTTTCTTGTAATATAAAAAACATGTTTCTTGTAATATAAAAAACATGTTTCTTGTAATATAAAAAATATGTTTCTTGTAATATAAAAAACATGTTTCTTGTAATATAAAATAAAAGGGGATATTACAAGAAACACGTTTTTTTTCGGCTTATGGTATGGAACCCTTTGTGTGCAAGTCCAACTTGCACCGGCCAGTTTTTTAAATCAACCGGTTTGATTCCTGGAAATCCAAAGATGCAGTTTTAGTTTTCATAAAAATCGGGCTCGAGGTTCCTTTCAGTGTTTTTCGATATTCCTCATAGTTTCGGTTTTGGCCATCAATGCACACTTTAAAAATTCACCCTGTATATTGTAAGATGGGCCACTGGAGAGCAGCTGTAGATAAAATCTACTAAGCTATACCCCAGATACATAATGATTGCTGAAAGTGACTAAATGAAGCCTACAATATTATTTCAGGGACAGGAACAGGTCTTCTATCAATAATGGCAGCTAGAGCTGGTGCTGACTCCATAGTTGCTTGTGAAGCATTCAAACCTATGGCAGAGTGCTGTGCGAAGATTCTCCAAATTAACGGAGTTGCAGACAAGGTGCAACTGATACCGAAAAGGTCTACGGACATCATTGTGGGTGAAGATGGCGATATGAAGCAGAAAGCTAACATTTTAGTCACTGAGGTGTTTGATACTGAGTTAATTGGTGAAGGTAACGAGTTTCTCATAGAATTATTCCTCCTTTAGTTTGAAATATGTAGGTATAAAAGAGAATGAGATTTTCATCGGTAAAATTTATTTTACAACTTTTGGAATAGATGCAAATGTTGTTTAGTTTGTTATTTATCAGAAACCAATGGCATCGTTTTAATACAAAGCGATAATCGCGCGAATACGCGATCATTGCGTTAATTTGTTCAGCAAAACCGGAAGGCGCCGTCGATCGACGCGAAGAAGCAACCGATATTGCTTTACAAATGAACCCGACGAACGCGTATTCGTGCGATGATCGCTTTGTATTAAGGTGACAGCTAATTTTGTTAAGCACAGAATGCTATTTAGTAGTTTTGTCATCATCGGCCTTATCGCAACAGTATTGGGGTTGACTTCCAGTCTAATCGGATTCAGGTAAATACCAGTATTTTATGTGGAGGGGCTGCCAACGGGACCTCCACAACCCATTAACTGGCTAACACTCCTTGGCAAGACTGGTGTCAGATTTTCGGGCTTCTGACTATGCGTACCGACTGCCAACAACAACAGCTGGGACTAACAGCATAACGTGCTTGCCGAGACACGGAAGAGTCTCGGTATGTGAATATGGTCACCCATCCACAGACCACCCTCAGCAAGCGTTGCTTAACCTCCCATTTTTGACATTATTATTATTGACATATTATATGATTATTATTTTAATTATTTTTTCATTCTATATTGACATTTATTTAATAAACTAATACAATTTAAATCGGATTATCTGTTTAATGACTGCATGATTATGATCAATAATTAATTTCAATGGAATATGTAACTTTATTTCATATTTGCATGCCGAAATTAAAGCCAGAATATGAGAACAATTTTGCACATTTTACCAACCTTCTGGATCTTATTTATGCAAATAAATGATTTTTGTATTTTTTGAAGATCAACCCGTGCGGCCGCTACTATTTAGTCACGTGCTCCTTAGTTACTATTAAGTAGATTTGTAAAGTTTCTAAATAATTTTAGAGTATTATTTGACTCAAGAAAATGAAAATAAATAAACTAAAGGCAAATCATTTTGAATGATAATGGAACTAAAGATAAATATTATGTTAACATTTTCAGGTGCTCTGTCAACATTCGCTCACGCACAGAAGTGCCTGTTGGAGGCAGATTGTATTGTGGTGCCCGACTCTGCAGTCATTTATGCACAAGTGGTGGAGTGTCCCACTTTGTGGAAGTGGAACAAGCTCAATGATCTTGCGGATGCTGAGCTTGATATTGTTCTGAACACACCACAAAAGGTAGGTTTTATTGATGTGTCACATCTTTTCTCTCGCCTGCAATCTGTGGGAGTGATTTCGTGAAATGGGACGGAAGTGTGTAACAGGAAGCCGAGGAAGCGCGCGGTATTTGATTTGAGTTGGCTGTCAGTTGGTACTTTTAATGTTCATGTTGCTTTTTACCAAGGTAAGACGTCAGATGTTACACAGCCTATGCGACTACTGTAAGACTCGCTCGTTTTTTTAACTTTTGGCAAGGTATTGCGGCTTCTATGAAAATACCTTATTAGGGTATGGTTTATAGTATTCTAGCTCTGATACCGCATGAATCGCTATCTAGCAAACCTGTATGGATCAATGCTGTAGGGAGCAGTAATTAGTCCGATATAAATTCCCAATACCGAGATTTTTAATACCGGTATTGGAGAAATCAGTAGAAGAGAGGAATTTTCAGCCAAATCTTTACCTGGTTCAAAAAGTAATGGAAATCATTGCCTCAATGGTACTCTACGCGTTACGCACGTCGCGTCGGGTCCGTCTGTGGCAGGTGGCAGTCTATATCTTTAATACTTTCTACCTATTGCGGTTGAATAGAGTTCTTATGAAACTATAAGCAATAACACTAGGAAGTGGTGACGGGCGGCCGTTTTGGGAGACTGTCTTTATGTAGAACTTTGACGTTTAAAAAGTGCTGGCACTCAGCCTAATTTGGATAAATGACTTTTGTTTTTTTTTATTTATAATTTGTTTGATCTGCTGTAGAATGATCTGATTAACATATCTGTCAACCATTTATAATAGTTATCATGAGATTTAACATCAAATTAACTGACAGTAATAACCACTACAGTACATTTCTGCCATCAGATGATCGACTGCCCTGGTTCTGCAGCAGTCCACGACCTGCAACTCTCGCAGCTGCCTCGCCACACATTCCGCGAGCTGTCGGACCAGATCCCAGTGTTCTACTACGACTGGTCCGGACGCTCACCCATCATTATGAAGCGGACGGTGAAGCAAGACTTCACTGTCAGTGGTACGGGCAACGCGCAGGTCGTTTTCATGTGGTGGGAACTTAATATGGATACTGAAGGTGGGTTTGAAAGTATATAAATATTTAGCTATATCCCCTTGCTTCGCTTCAATAGCCTATGCGTCGGGACCTGTTGAAGTTTTCGAGATAAAACGACTGCATAAGGGCATTATATCACGTTTTTATTTGGCGCCGTCGCCGCGTATTTCAATCGGAAACAATTTTCGTAATACTTTGTTGTTAAAATTATAATGTTTGTATGTATGCGTTAAGTTTATTTAGTAGCTGTGTTTTGTGATCTTAAAATCTGTTTCTTCTTCTTTTTCATAGAAAGAGATCTCATCCATATAAAATTGTTTCCATAATGGAAACAATATTGAACGAAATCATCGCTTCTGGGCAGGAAAAAAAAATATTGCCCTTCATCATTATTATTCCATCATAGTATAAGTACCAAACAACCTCTGATTCCAGGTCGAATCGTCCTCAGCTGTGCACCATGGTGGTGTCACCCCGACGCCGACACAAGTTCGGAGAGGCCACAAGACACCATACCGTGGCGTGACCACTGGATGCAAGCGGTGTACTACCTCCCGCACGCCCTGACCCTACAGAAAGACTCCGAAGCAACCCTCGTCTCCAGCCAAGACGAATACTCCCTTTGGTTCTACCTGGAAAACGAAAACAACAAAAGAACAGACTACAGGAGACCAAACTGTGAATGTGGAATTCACATGGCCCTATCAAGAACTCACGTATCATACTTAAACGATGGCAGACGAAGTAAGAGGTTTCTTGGAAAATTGAAAGAAGATATAAACAATGATTCAGTTGTTCTAGACTTAAATGGAAGCAGCCTCATGGGCTTAGCCGCATCGAAATTTGGCGCGAAGAAAGTTTACATACTTGAAAGTTTAAACATGAATCTCGGGATTTTACAAGACTATGTCGCTACTAACAATCTTGAAAATATACAATTTATACCTGAAATTACAGATGAAGTAATAAGTGAAGTGACAAATATGATAGCTGATCCTAATTTCGCGAGTGCAATATTGCCGTGGGAGAATTTAAAGATGGCGTATGTTTTGTTTCAAAATAACACTAAGTTGTATAACTGTAAGTCTATCATTCCGGAGTGCTGTGAGATTTGGGCCATGCCAGTGGAGTTCCAAGACTTGCATAAGATAGCGACGCCTCTGGGGAACTGTGGAGGCATTAATATGTCTGTGTTTGATGGATTACTTGCGGTGAGTGTAGGTATATTTATTTATAAATTAATAAGGTATTTTTCAGATTTCTACCAAACATGAATTCCATTCAAGATCGACAGGAGTTGGTAAATTTTCAGACGATTTATGGGCGCCGTTTTTGGATCTTTTGCGCAAAATATCACATAATTACGTATTAGTTTACCTTTGTGCTAAGCGCCTGCCAGAAGATTAGTGCACTTGTTCGGCTGAATGGATTTTCAAAGTATCTATAAGTTTTCTTCATCTCTTACGACATCGAAAATATACCAAATTTGACAAATTCTTGTCAAATGTTCTTTACAAGCATAGCCACCTTGAAATGAATGAAAAAAAAATGTGATGGTCAAGGCCAAACTCACTGAGTTTGGCTGGCGATATCACGGCAGGCCCAGAAGATGAAAGTGTAGCAGCATAAATGCCGCCACAAGGAAAAATAACGAAGTGAAATTTGTACGGTAACAAAAAGACCGCTCTATCCGGCCTGCGATGAACTACTAACGAAATCTGGCATCGCGGTATCAAAGTTTTCCGTGCGATTTCAACATATACAACATTCCCAATATCAACTATCGGGCAGTTGCCCACCGTACACAACAATGTCCTGTCGGAGGATCCTCCCTTTTCAATGGAGGTTTGCGGGATTTTACTCTTTGTTCCCCATACCTCTATAAAAAGAATTTTCTCAAATAGCCCTAGGTGGGGAGAAGTGGTAGGAGGCGGGCTTTTACTCTCTGTGGATGATCAAGGCTAGTTATAATGGTTAGTAAGACGTGTAAATAGAGCCTTATCGAAAAAAAAAAAATTAACCACAACGCAAAAAATTCATTTAAAACCCTTGTGATTTTTTTATTACGAATAATTAAACCCAATTACCTCTTAAGCTCTCCCTATTGAAATTTGGTTCGGTCACAGAGAAGTATTTTGATCTATCGACTTTGTTTATTCTCCAGAATTCGAGCACAATCAGTGACGCGGAGATAGAAGCCCAGCCACTATGGGAGTACCCTTGCAAGAGCCGCGGCGAGCCGGTCAGGCTGCTGTCCATCGTGTTCACGCGCCTGAAGCCGGCGTACGCCATGGACGGCGTGGTCGAAGTGGTGTAAGTCAATGTTATAGCACTCTAACAGAGCCACTGTAGCAGTACGTACCTTGCAAGAGCCGCGGCGAGCCGGTCAGGCTGCTGTCCATCGTGTTCACGCGCCTGAAGCCGGCGTACGCCATGGACGGCGTGGTCGAAGTGGTGTAAGTCAATGTTATAGCACTCTAACAGAGCCACTGTAGCAGTACGTACCTTGCAAGAGCCGCGGCGAGCCGGTCAGGCTGCTGTCCATCGTGTTCACGCGCCTGAAGCCGGCGTACGCCATGGACGGCGTGGTCGAAGTGGTGTAAGTCAATGTTATAGCACTCTAACAGAGCCACTGTAGCAGTACGTACCTTGCAAGAGCCGCGGCGAGCCGGTCAGGCTGCTGTCCATCGTGTTCACGCGCCTGAAGCCGGCGTACGCCATGGACGGCGTGGTCGAAGTGGTGTAAGTCAATGTTATAGCACTCTAACAGAGCCACTGTAGCAGTACGTACCTTGCAAGAGCCGCGGCGAGCCGGTCAGGCTGCTGTCCATCGTGTTCACGCGCCTGAAGCCGGCGTACGCCATGGACGGCGTGGTCGAAGTGGTGTAAGTCAATGTTATAGCACTCTAACAGAGCCACTGTAGCAGTACGTACCTTGCAAGAGCCGCGGCGAGCCGGTCAGGCTGCTGTCCATCGTGTTCACGCGCCTGAAGCCGGCGTACGCCATGGACGGCGTGGTCGAAGTGGTGTAAGTCAATGTTATAGCACTCTAACAGAGCCACTGTAGCAGTACGTACCTTGCAAGAGCCGCTGCGAGCCGGTCAGGCTGCTGTCCATCGTGTTCACGCGCCTGAAGCCGGCGTACGCCATGGACGGCGTGGTCGAAGTGGTGTAAGTCAATGTTATAGCACTCTAACAGAGACACTGTAGCAGTACGTACCTTGCAAGAGCCGCGGCGAGCCGGTCAGGCTGCTGTCCATCGTGTTCACGCACCTGAAGCCGGCGTACGCCATGGACGGCGTGGTCGAAGTGGTGTAAGTCAATGTTATAGCACTCTAACAGAGCCACTGTAGCAGTACGTACCTTGCAAGAGCCGCGGCGAGCCGGTCAGGCTGCTGTCCATCGTGTTCACGCGCCTGAAGCCGGCGTACGCCATGGACGGCGTGGTCGAAGTGGTGTAAGTCAATGTTATAGCACTCTAACAGAGCCACTGTAGCAGTACGTACCTTGCAAGAGCCGCTGCGAGCCGGTCAGGCTGCTGTCCATCGTGTTCACGCGCCTGAAGCCGGCGTACGCCATGGACGGCGTGGTCGAAGTGGTGTAAGTCAATGTTATAGCACTCTAACAGAGCCACTGTAGCAGTACGTACCTTGCAAGAGCCGCGGCGAGCCGGTCAGGCTGCTGTCCATCGTGTTCACGCGCCTGAAGCCGGCGTACGCCATGGACGGCGTGGTCGAAGTGGTGTAAGTCAATGTTATAGCACTCTAACAGAGCCACTGTAGCAGTACGTACCTTGCAAGAGCCGCGGCGAGCCGGTCAGGCTGCTGTCCATCGTGTTCACGCGCCTGAAGCCGGCGTACGCCATGGACGGCGTGGTCGAAGTGGTGTAAGTCAATGTTATAGCACTCTAACAGAGCCACTGTGGGGTGGGTACCCGTGTTATCGCGGGTCTCTTTACTTTATTAAAAAAAGTAATGGCTTCAATTCATGGGGTACCACAGAGACCACTCTCTGTAGTCCCCAGGGCGGTAAGTGTCCACATAGTTACCGATCGCTTACGGACCGAATTCCGTCGTAAGTCCTAAGGCCGCCCGTACACATTCAATCTCGAACGCGATCCGCGCGTCAGATAATTGATTTTAAAAGTTCGTGGATCGCGTTAATTTCAAATATAAAAATAATGTCATTTTCAAGATAAAGCCATTATGAAAGAAGTTTATAACCCCAAATCTTTGTTTGACATTTCTAGTAAACCAGAGGCAGAAGAGAAACAGCAAATAAATGGATTCGCACTATGGGCGGTGTGGAAGATTGGGGGGCAACAGAGTTCAGGGCCCATAAATCCGCCAGTGGTGGGACAGAGAGTGGAATGGGACCCTCACACCAGACAGGCTGTTAAGATATTGGTGAGTATTATCAGCATTATAGTTGTAGGGTGAAGTTTGGGACAGCAGAGTTCAGGGCCCATAAATCCGACAGTGGTGGGACAGACAGTTGAATGGGACCTTCACACTAAACAGGCTGTTAAGACATTGGTGAGTATTATCAGCATTAGGGTGAAATTTGGGACCATAGAGTTCAGGGCCCATAAATCCGCCAGTGGTGGGACAGAGAGTTGAATGGTACCCTCACACCAGACAGGCTGTTAAGATATTGGTGAGTATTATCAGCATTATAGTTGTAGGGTGAAGTTTGGGACAACAGAGTTCAGGGCCCATAAATCCGACAGTGGTGGGACAGACAGTTGAATGGGACCTTCACACTAAACAGGCTGTTAAGACATTGGTGAGTATTATCATCATTAGGGTGAAATTTGGGACCATAGAGTTCAGGGCCCATAAATCCGCCAGTGGTGGGACAGAGAGTTGAATGGTACCCTCACACCAGACAGGCTGTTAAGATATTGGTGAGTATCTAAGTCATCATTATAGATCAAAAAGGGGTCAAAAGGACATGATTTATTTAGGGCTTAAAAATGAAAGTAAACAAAAATCAATGTAAGTAGCCAAACAAAAAAAAAACATATTTGGAAATAATAATTTATTCTCTTCATTTTTTTCTTATATATTAAGCCCAAAAATGTATGGAGGATGAATAATGTCCTCAAAATAATAAACATAAAAAAATACAGACTTCTTCTACATGTATAAATTTTCTATCTTTTATTTACCACTCGCCCCGCGATATTTTACAACATTACGGGCGTTTGCCATTTTCCGGTGACATATACATAAGTAAACAAACTTTCCTCGTTTATCGCTGTTTCTATTACTGAAAACCGTATCAAGATCCGTTTCCGTGATTTAGGGTTTTGACCGGTGTGTTACGATACGCCGCCGTGTCCTAAAATCCGTGTAACATGCGCGGCATGACACCGGTCAGTACCCGCCTTTATACTGCTTAGAAAAGAGAAGATAAATAAACGAAAATTTTTCGTCAAAATCTGACTCTCAAAACGCGACTCTTACTTGACCGGTTATTATTAATACCATAGTCACATCAACAGTATTTAATAATAACAATGTTTGCACAAAATAATCATTTAAAATATAGATTAATGTAATAAAACCGTGACTAACAGCTTCCTCAATAATGCAGCCTGTAAACTACACTTAGCCGGAGATTAATGGATTAAAACCATAGCCTCGAGCGTAGCTTTGAGTAACACAAGTTAAACTGCAGATTATCCATTAGTTATCCTTTTTAATTGGTTTATGGTGTCATTGGAGTAAGCTTAGGGAGTGTGTGTGTGTTGGCTTGATCGCATATCAAATTCAAATGGTAGTTGAGTAGGTACCATTTGAAACCCAACACTAATGAAAAAAAAAAAACGCACTAAAAACCAACGCGAGACTATCAATTTTATTAAGTTAAACAATAAAGTTATATCGAAAAAAAAAACTCAAAGAAACCAACGCGAGACTATCAATAAAGTTAAATAATAAAGTTATATCGAAGAAAAAAAACTCAAAAATACCAACGCGAGACAATCAATAAAGTTAAATAATAAAGTTATATCGAAGAAAAAAACTAAAAAATACCACCGCGAGACTATCAATAAAGTTAAATAATAAAGTTATACTTATCGAAAAAAAAAACTAAAAAATACTACCGCGAGACTATCAATAAAGTTAAATAAAAAAGTTATATCGAAGAAAGAAACTAAAAAATACCAACGCGAGACTATCAATAAAGTTAAATAAAAAAGTTATATCGAAGAAAGAAACTAAAAAATACCAACGCGAGACTATCAATAAAGTTAAATAAAAAAGTTATATCGAAGAAAGAAACTAAAAAATACCAACGCGAGACTATCAATAAAGTTAAATAAAAAAGTTATATCGAAGAAAGAAACTAAAAAATACCAACGCGAGACTATCAATAAAGTTAAATAAAAAAGTTATATCGAAGAAAGAAACTAAAAAATACCAACGCGAGACTATCAATAAAGTTAAATAAAAAAGTTATATCGAAGAAAGAAACTAAAAAATACCAACGCGAGACTATCAATAAAGTTAAATAAAAAAGTTATATCGAAGAAAGAAACTAAAAAATACCAACGCGAGACTATCAATAAAGTTAAATAAAAAAGTTATATCGAAGAAAGAAACTAAAAAATACCAACGCGAGACTATCAATAAAGTTAAATAAAAAAGTTATATCGAAGAAAGAAACTAAAAAATACCAACGCGAGACTATCAATAAAGTTAAATAAAAAAGTTATATCGAAGAAAGAAACTAAAAAATACCAACGCGAGACTATCAATAAAGTTAAATAAAAAAGTTATATCGAAGAAAGAAACTAAAAAATACCAACGCGAGACTATCAATAAAGTTAAATAAAAAAGTTATATCGAAGAAAGAAACTAAAAAATACCAACGCGAGACTATCAATAAAGTTAAATAAAAAAGTTATATCGAAGAAAGAAACTAAAAAATACCAACGCGAGACTATCAATAAAGTTAAATAAAAAAGTTATATCGAAGAAAGAAACTAAAAAATACCAACGCGAGACTATCAATAAAGTTAAATAAAAAAGTTATATCGAAGAAAGAAACTAAAAAATACCAACGCGAGACTATCAATAAAGTTAAATAAAAAAGTTATATCGAAGAAAAAAACTAAAAAATACCAACGCGAGACTATCAATAAAGTTAAATAAAAAAGTTATATCGAAGAAAGAAACTAAAAAATACCAACGCGAGACTATCAATAAAGTTAAATAAAAAAGTTATATCGAAGAAAGAAACTAAAAAATACCAACGCGAGACTATCAATAAAGTTAAATAATAAAGTTATATCGAAGAAAAAAACTCAAAAATACCAATGCGGGACTTTCAATAAAGTTAAATAATAAATTACATCAAAGAAAAAACTCAAAAATACCAACGCGAGACTATCAATAAAGTTAAATAATAAAGTTATATCGAAGAAAAAAACTCAAAAATACCAACGCGAGACTATCAATAAAGTTAAATAAAAAAGTTATATCGAAGAAAGAAACTAAAAAATACCAACGCGAGACTATCAATAAAGTTAAATAAAAAAGTTATATCAAAGAAAAAAACTAAAAAATACCAACGCGAGACTATCAATAAAGTTAAATAAAAAAGTTATATCGAAGAAAGAAACTAAAAAATACCAACGCGAGACTATCAATAAAGTTAAATAAAAAAGTTATATCGAAGAAAGAAACTAAAAAATACCAACGCGAGACTATCAATAAAGTTAAATAATAAAGTTATATCGAAGAAAAAAACTCAAAAATACCAATGCGGGACTTTCAATAAAGTTAAATAATAAATTACATCAAAGAAAAAACTCAAAAATACCAACGCGAGACTATCAATAAAGTTAAATAATAAAGTTATATCGAAGAAAAAAACTCAAAAATACCAACGCGAGACTATCAATAAAGTTAAATAATAAATAAAATCGAAGAAAAAAACTCAAAAATACCAACGCGAGACTATCAATAAAGTTAAATTAAAATTAAAAACATTTTAAAACTACCGACCGCCACCCTCTCCAAGATATCCGCAGGAGAACCAAGGTCATGCATAGGCTGAAGAATCGCTAAACTTAAGGGGCAGGGCACATTGCTCGCAGAACAGCAGCCCTACTATGACGTGCTAATGTGCTAATGCCATCCAATTTCGATGATGTAAACGGGATATTGCTATTTGCTATGTATAGCTCCGTCTCCGTCTTAGAGCGGAATCGTGATCGTTTTAAGATTTCATAGTAGGGCCCCAGATAGTCGATGGGGCCGAACGGTTCTGAAGCGACCGCGTACAGGAAGACGAATCGTTGGAAAGCTTCGCGTTTTAGTTCAGCCATTTGGTTTTTTTTTTTTACAAATTATAATGAAGTTCCTGACCGATTAAGGCCATGGCGGCCAATCTCAATGGAGACTAGCCATCGGCACGGGACAAATTATACATAGTTTCCTCGTTTATCGCTCTTTCTATTAGTCAAAACCAATCAAAATCCGTTGCGCGGTTTAGAAGAAGTAAGCGGAAAAAACAGACAGACTTTGTTTTATACTATTTGGTGAAACAGGCTACTTTTTTGTCGCTTCCAAAAGACTGAAACCATTGATTTACACCTCAATAAATTCTATTTTTAACGTAAATTAATTTGGCTTAGCCTTTTGGTAGATACAATGGCGCAGACAGACGCCACTGTCCAGTTTGGCGGTAGTAAACACGCTAATTCCACTAACATAACACGCATTAATAGGTATGCACCTACATCCTCTATAAAATAATAAAATTATTAACTCAATTCATAAACACCCTCTAAGCACTATTCTAGCTAGCCAGCTCAATCACTTGAACAAATAAACTTTGCATAACTATTTCTTTTTATGAGTGTAAGGCGCCACCTCCACGAGCGATTCTGTCGCAGCGATATTATCGTCCTGCCACTTCATTCAACAATGTGGCTCCAGTTCTCTATATGGCGATATTATCGCGACGGTTTAACGACGTGGCCGGGCCGTGGTCCGTCACAACGTGGTGTGACGCATCGGCTCGGGCATGGCTTGGACACGGACGTGAACGATACGATATTTTTTTAAGCTCCTGAAGGAATACGGTCCGGGCACGGCCCGGATATGTGTGGATTAATCGCTCGTGGCGGTGGTGCCTTATGCCTAGGCCTTACTACAGTCCACTAATACCTGTATTCATAACTAAAACCCAACCAACAAGAGCATAATAAAAACAATTATTATAACCTACATTAACTTATTAGAGCAGCAATCTAGCCTGCATAGCAATTAGTGCAGCCAACTTCCCTGTTGCCATGTAATAAAACTGATTGTGTATTTACTAGACAATCGCTTTTATATGCAGTAAGTAAGTACACATAATAATTGACTCATTATTTGTTTGTACCGCGATGCAAGTACAATCGAGGAAAAATGTTTGTCTTAAAAAAATTTATAATTAAAGTAAAAAAAAAAATCTATAGAAAAAGCGACTAATAATAAGAGATGTGTAAAGAATAGCAGCTGTCACCTGGGAAATCTTGGAAATTGGTTGGCCTTTTTTGCCACCGACTTTGGAGGGTCCAAATTATTCTTTTCCAGTCTTCTAAAATCTCATCTTGATTGAACTGCACTGTCCTTCTCCAAAACAGACACCAAATTATTATTTAAAGAATGTGAATGTAGTATTCACATTCTTTAAATAATAATTTGGTGTATGTTTTATAAGATTTTATAATTAAGAAATTTGCGCCATAATTTCGTACAACACTTACACAACCTTAATTTTAATTGCTCTCATGTCTGAATAATTTGTTCAACGACGATGTACATAACCCAAATATTTATTGTTTAATTGTATAAATGAAGGGAAATATGATTGTGCATTACCCAATATTGCGCTGGATTTATCATTCTGAATATATTTCCCCAACTTTACCTACTGAAGCTTAGCAACTCATAATAACCCATTTATTTTCCTCCGCAGAAAAAGTCGTACGACGCGAGCGTTACGTACAAATGGCGGTACCAAGCAGCGTGCGACCTTGTGAAGGGACAGTTCAGTGTCGACGTCAGCCTCGTGCAAGACTAACGCAGTATTCATTAATATATTGCATATTATATTATACGGACGTCGATTTGATTTGTTGTTTTATTCATAAGGAATGCTATTTTTGACATATGAGTTTTGTCGTTCAATATTTTTATTGAAGTACCTAGCTGAATAATACCAAAGTTGATTTGATACTTCCGATGTAACTACACTCAGAATAAGAAAATGAAACGGATTTAATGAAATCACTAGCTAAATACGTTATAAGTTCTCTTTTTAATATTCGTTAGGATTTGGCAGATCAGTCATAATTTGGGGCTTTGTAGAGGTAGCATACCAGACCATAAGGAGCTAAAACGAAAATATATTTGCCATAGACAAGCAAAATTCATTCTCTCTGCTCAACCTCCCGAGCTAAATAGCGTGATATTCAAACTTGAGTGACAAGCAATGATTAACGCACTTCACTCACAATTAACGAAAATATATTATTACGGACATTCACCAATATAAGAAACATGATTGAAGGATTCTGACCTCAAGTGGCGCTAGAATCAAAGGTCAATATTATAAGGTTTTGGATCAGTAGGTCAACGATGTGACTAGAGACAGCAAGGTCGGTTTTTCTATTCTCTGCGTCAAAAAACATGCGTGGGTTATCGTACTCATTTATCAATTGCGAAAGGCGTATGTTGATGTGCGTACGTGTTGATGGCGTAACCTAATTTGCCCTTTTTGGGTTCCTTTGCCTTGGTAAGTTTTTACTGAGGGTCATGTCAGATTCGAACAGATTACAATCACACCCGTCATTATCTACAGAAACCTTAGTTCTTCTAAGTGTTCCACGTCGAAGGTTTGGGATTAGCTTGCGATTGGAACGTTCACCATTAAATTGGGCATATCTTACGACGGGTTTCGTTTTCTAGGGAAACTTCGAACGACGGGATTGTAAGCCCGACGCCTGGCCCTATTACAAGACTGTGAAATCGACCAACTTGGTGTTAAATACATCTTTATAGTCATAGTTATTAATGATACTAGTGCGGTAAGTTGGTTTTTACAAACGACTTGACGAATATAACGTTTGTGAAAACCAATTTCCGTGTGTTGTACTACGTTTTTCAACACATTTGCAAGAAAACAGTACAATACGTAATGAAACAAACTTTTTGTTTTTAGATATCAGTTGGAAAGTCGCAACAATCTTTGGCGTTTCTTATGAAAAGAGCGCGAATTTGCGCCACGTGCGTGTGGTGAAAATTAGAACTAAGTACATCTTTCGTCTCATTTTCTCTTTAGTATTAAAGTGAGACAAACGTATTAAGCAAAAGCGCTTCCAAGAAGGTTCGATCATTCAGCTCATTTATTCTAGTAATGTGGTGGTGCTCCTTGGTGGAATTCTTATATATTTTTATGGAAATAAAAAAAAACCGTATATAGAACGAGAAGTACACGTTCCATTGTATGGTGCGTAATTTTTAACTTTCGAACAATTTACACAGGCTTCGTAAATTCATTTTTTGAGCAAATGTGTTGAAAAGTATAAAAAGGTCTAACTTAGTTCATTCCCAAGCGTCGCTTACGACAGAGGATTTAGCGCTGACGTCTGAAATACAGATATGTTATATCTAGTTCAGACACGGATGTCCAATATCTGAATTTTGAGATTAAGTACCATGTTATTTAAATGCCTGTATGTTTTCGAACAAATAAATTATTATTATCAATTATGGCTTATTTTCTCAGAGAGGTCTGTGCCCCAGATGTGTGACTGCCATAGACTCAGGCAATCAATGGACTGTTAAACTCAATTGTCTGAAGCCAACTAACAACAAGAAAGTTTACAAATTACTTAATCCTCATCTTCATCTTCATCTTCGGAGATCGTTAACGTATTTGCTCCGATGAGTCGATGAGGCGCTTAGCCTTTTGAACGCCAGAACGCATCGGCGTGCCCCCGACGCCAAGCCACAAATTCGCCGTACTTTTTGTCACATATTTGTGACGTTTGGCGTACAGGGCACGCGCTTGCTTGTCATGTATTAGGTGGCAATGGCGTTCAAAAGGTTAAAGATATATCTAATCTTCCTTCTTGGTATGCTGTATGCATGCTTTAATTTACAGAAAACTGTGGTAGTTAGTGTACTTATCAGTTTTTGTACGGAATAAATTGCATGCGAACAGATCTGTCTGTCTGTAAGCCTAATAGGTAGTAGAAGTAGGCAATTAGATAGGTCAGCTAACCTAATTACCCCACTCTCCTACCTGTTAACAATTCGGTGAAAAATAAGTCATTTGGACTTAAAATTACATCCTGCCGTACCAGCCCTTTCAAGAACTTTGTAATGGCGGAGCAAATTATAAGTACCTTCGCATTCAAATTGCAGTTTTTTTTTATCTCCAACATCATGTTAAACCTTTACATAATACCGCTATAGTGAAGTTAATATATAAATAGGTGGTACCAAGTGTAGGAGTGATTTATGTTTCATTTACATTCACCGCGTGGGGTTATAGCTCGGATGAAATTTTATACTTACTATGACAGCACAAATTAAAGTACCTGCACTTTTGATTAAACTGGCAACTAACCATCGTAATGTTAATTGAATAGATGACAAATTACATGTCTACGTTTTCAGAATTGTAAAGGACGGTGCGTGATAAATAATTCAGAAAATAAATCGTTGGATATCTTTGATGCTGCTTATGCTTATTCAATATGAAACGTGAGAGCCTAGCTGCTTTCTAGATATGCTAACTAAAAGGCATAAACGAGCTATCTACAAGGCTTGCATGCTGCCGATATTCTGAAATTCAAATGGAACATTATTTTCGACAGCAAAGCTGCCCTTTCCCCTGCTATCAGCGAAGCGCGTGTCGCAATCAGCAAATCAGGGATTAGCTATATGTCCACTATTTGGGACGTGTCTTCATGTCCATAGATAACATACTTATTTAGTAGGTAGGTAGATACTGCGTCAACACGGTGGATATATGGCACGGTTCTCCAGACCTTCTTGTTGTGCCTGGTAAAGCGGTGACTTATTCGAATATTTAGTATTCTAAGTTCGTAACGCTTAGAACTTATATTAGTCCGTGGCACACCTATCAAGAGGGATAGGCATAGTTACGCTACCTATACGAAAAACCGCTTTAAACAAAAATAATTCTATTAAAGCTACCTTTTTTATGGCCACGCAATACTCAAGTCATTAAACAGTCGTCAATGCTACTCAAACGATTAATTAATTATTAATGGCTTATTAGAAAATCAGTTAACCGTGTTCCGAGGTGCTTATACTGTTACTCTTAAGATCCGTATCAGCACAAACCACACTTGACGTTTCTTAATCGCGCTTTTAAAATTTAAACCCAACGGTTTTTTGGATCATGAATTCAGTACTTAATAGTTTTTGTTCTACATTCCTAGTTGATCTATGGAACTGGGCGGGTTTCGCTTATATTTTTTGCGTCGAATCTGTCGATTCGTGTTTCTTGCTATGGTTCGATTAGATCAACCTTAATAATATATCTTATTGCGTGAATATATTGTAGGTCACATTCTTTGACTGATCGATCTAGATCGCTTGGGAGCACTGCATACTATGAATAAATAGTTTGGTCTGAATTCTTGGATTATTTTTCACTTTTACCAGTGAAAATATTCAGCATCCCAATTGCGTTACTCATAAATTCGTGTATTCTTTTACAATCGAAAGGGATTGCAGATCCATTGCTTCATATGTTTAAAAAACGTCTTCACGAAAACGTAGTAGGTACATGCAATAATTTTAAAATGTCAAAATTAATGGGGTATGCTATCGATTGCATTCATTTTTGTTAACGCAATTAGGCTGCTGTTCTTCCTAGGAAATGGGCCCTCTGATGAAACTCAACCACCTAACTTTCGAAGTCCTTTGATGTAAATTGAACATTTATCAACCGTGCTGTTGATCGTTCCCTTACCCTCCTCGGATAGAAGAGGTCTAAGTATATCGCCCTGCATAGGTGTGCCAAAAACCAGTAAATAGTCACACGATCCCTAAAATCCCAGCACACAAGAGAAAGATATAAATCCACGACTTAGCACATACCTTACAAAGCAGCTACCTATAAGACACAAATTAACCATTTACATTCAGACGCGTGTTCGCATCGAAGCCTACTCACTACTCATGATTACTCGCTCAACATCTAACGAATAATTTTCCAACAGAAATCGATGTTATTTATTCCCCCTTCTTATATGGTAATGCTAGTCAACTATGCCTCAATCCTAAGACGTTGTTGCCGACATAAATCTACCTGTAATGGTCTATTAGGCGACTTTAGCAGCCCATTGTTAGTTTTGATGAAAATGAATGTACACTTTTGTGCCATTAGCGAGAACTGCCAACATGGTACAGACTGGCGAACATCGGTTTAGAAGATAAAGTCATGTTTTTGTCACTGGTAATATGTATCTGGTTGTGTGCCGGAAAGGGCTTTGTTAGGTCGGGAGCTGGAGGCAAAAACATTGTGCTACTTATCTCGGTACAATAATGTCGTTTCAGGAAGTACACATAAGTAGGTAAGTTACCTTAAGCTTTGTTCAAGTATCTAGCGCCTCGTCAGTAGGTCTTGGCCTTCCATAAGATCAATTTATTCCAGTTAAGACTTCAAGGTAAAATTCTACTTGATTGTTCTACGAAACATCGATTACTTTAATGATTGGTAAATGTCATGTAAGTATGGCATACTAATCTCATAGCTCGTCGTGGTAACAAGCGTTTGTCGGTCTCTAATGTCAAAGTTAATTCTCCGTTCATTCCTACTATTTCTGAGATAATGTAGGCATTGTTAGTGCAGACAATAACGTCAATTTGACGCCTGTAGGCGGATAAGATCTTGCTATTATATGGCAAACAAAGTAACTAGCCCAGCTCCCGTTGTAACATCTCAACAAATGGCATCGCGAGACGAACTAGCTTGTGACAGCCTTACCGGCACTCACAACTTCGACAAACGGCACATCTAGTAAAAAGGTTTCCGCGAACTGCATAACAACGTTTCCATAATCATCGGAGACTTAGAGCAGCGCTGCCAAAGCCGGCGCAGTGAGGCTGAGACGCTAATAGTCGCAATTTGTCATGTAATAGGTACGACATTGTTAGTTTTTCCGGTACTCCATATGCGGGTTGAGTCGGAGGCGAGGCGTTAAGGATCGTACGGTATAATGCGACAGCGGCGCGTGAGTTGTGCTGAATAATGCAGTTGTGCGCGTGATCACTGGCAGCATGCCGATGTGGCGGCGACGAGCTGCGCATACGACGCGCGGTCCGGTCCACGCGCACGACCCCCGCCGGTCGACACTCTTAACGACAACTATTTATTTAATGCCGTTTAATGGAACCTTAATGCTGCCTTCACACAATAGAAAAGTGCTTATTCAATTGTCTTTTTTCTCAAGTAAAACAGCGCTGTTCCACGGATGATCGATCGTCGCGCCGCGGGGAGTCTGTCTGGAGCGGATGTTTAAAAACTGTTCGGCGTAACAGCGTACTATCTTTTACGACTCATTTATTGTCATCTAATTCATGCTTTTTGTTGGCAATGTGCTGACAGTTATGCGGTAGCGCGGGTAAAAACATGAAAACGATTACGCGGAATAGTAGAATTTTATTTTTGTATAAAAGCTGGCACCTGCGCGTTACTTTTTTTATTATAAGAGGCCCTGTGTTCAGTAAACAGTTAGAGAAACAACAATATAACAAGATCGACACAAAGCGATCAGTCACACACGGGAGGTACGACACAGAAAATCGATAGGAATCAATCGTAGCGAAATATCGCAATAAATCTAATCGTGTTCAGATTTCAGTTTCCCAATAGCAGGGCGCCTCGACAATACCACGTGACGTGTGCAGCGTGTTCCGATTAACCTTTGCCGCCGCCGCGGGCGCATCGACCTTATTCCATTTATGAGATTATAAATTGAATATCTTGCCTTGCCCGCCATGTGTTGAACCACCGTTAAATATCGTCGAGATTTTGTAATACCACGCTAATACGGCATTAAGTACTCAACTTATGCACGAATCGTGACAGTTACACTCGAATCATTATACCGATATGTCGGCCAAATGATAATGTTTTACCAAATTAAGTCTTTTCGAAAAGCTTTGTCATAATCATGGATGCAAATATGGATAGCGAACGAGAAATGAAAACTAAATTCACGATTTATTCATTATTTCCATTACAAGGCGTGCTACTTAAAGTTCTCTCGCATACACGATTGCATAGATAAAATACTTCTTTATATATTTAAATCGTGACATATAATCAGGAACAATAAATCGGCTAGCAATTTAAATATTAATTTTATTTTTTCACATGAAAATAAAATGCGACGATCGACACACGGCTCTATAACGACTTTAAACAAACATTCTATAATTAAAAGTAAACAAATAAAACGAAATGACTTCGTTAATAAAAACTATGGAATATTTATTGTTTAGCGATAATTGATACTGTCAAAATACATAATTTAAAATATTTCATTTTGGATCTTTGTTTCAACGCGCAGAGGCGTTTGACTAATCGCTGTGCGCTTCGATGCGAAACGGCTGATCTTATCGATTCATAATAAAATACAATTATCGATTAAAAAAATGACATTGTGAACGGCTAGCACCTTTAGATCTTCTTTAGACTAGAACATAAAGTTGCCAACCGCGTTGGTATGTCTGTTAGTTCGAAAAATGTCGTAAAATGCTTTTTCGAATTTTGTGCGATGTTTTCATCTGAAAACTTAATGAAAATATTAAGAACTCCCAAATTCATTTTTAAAGAAATGAATTAAACGATTTTATTTACACTTAATACGCATATGCAAGAACCTAAGAAAGTTAGTTGAGGTATTTTCGGGAAGAGAATAAGAGACAGTGATTTTTCACTTTCTATAGAAAACTTAAAATTACCTAAAATTTTAAACAATCTGTTCACCGTGAGGAATAAACGTGCATACATTCAATTGATCAGGTGGGTCGGTGAATAGATAAGGAGTATATTTGCATACTCTTAGTGACACGGAAAAACTCACTTAGGTTAATTAGCGACACCTGGCTGTGTAAGTTAAGCAAATTAAGCTGACTGACAATGCTTAGGTACGCATTTGATAAAAGGAAAGGCATACATTTTTATCTAAATGGAATTTCAGTTTAATAGCGATGGTAAAATTTTAAACGGAGAATAGCCATTTTATACTAGTGTATTTATTTTAATAATAATTACGGTTTACGTGTGTCATGTTTTATAAATACAACAAGCATACCCGCAGATAAAAACAACATATAACAAACAATAAAAGATAGTTGTGAACAAATATTTGCTTTCGAACAATTTATTGCTTTGTTTTAATTGAAACACAATAGTAAATGTTAAGTGGTAGTTTAAGTAAAGGTCAGAAGAATCGATTAATAACTGTATTTAGCCGGAGCAGATAGCATCGTTGTTAAATCATAGGTATGAGCTGAAATAATGGAGTCTATATAGTTATTTAGTGACGTTACTTGATAAATGACTAATTGATTAAAATAATTGAAGGTTTGCTTTAATGGGTTTTGTTTTATTCTTGAACATGTCTTCTTTTATGTCGTTAAGTTTGAGTGAGTCAATGCGAATGTGGGGGACTTTATGCTGTTATGCATTCTATACTATATTTCTGAACTACTGAACCCTGATTATAGTGAAATATAGCCTATAACTTTGAAAAAGTACACCAATTATATTTAATTTCTAGTACAAGCCAAGCCTTCATAACCATCCTGCCATTATTATAATATTTACTAAGAATACACAAATGGCTAACAGCAACCTTCCCACTTATTAACGTATTAAAGGTCTGAGCCAATAACTTACATTCTAATCATGTAATTTCGATGATAATTGGAATTATTTAACATTTAAGATAAAGAGAACGTCAGTCGCAATGATGCCGACAGTCATTCATATTTCATGATTCTGATGTTGTTTTGATGTTTTCGAAACCTTTAACCATTTACTTAGGTGTATTAATATTAATTAGGGGTCACCTCTCCTCAGACCGCTATAAAAAAATCGATATAAGCTTTTTGCACTCGTTCCACCACGTGAATGCCGAAAGAAGTAACTAAGGGGTACTCTTGTCCATGAACAGGATGAGTTAAGTGGAGACCACGAATCAGCAACGTATGATTAGCTTCAGATAAATAGATCAAATATGGAAGACAGCGAGAGAGAACCGGGTATTGTAACGCAAATAAGAAGATTATTTTGTCAAAGAAAATATATAACTAGCTTTTGCCCGCGACTTCGTACGGGCATATCTGTATTGCCGTCCCCGTAGGAATTTTCCGTTCCCGTATAGCCTATAGCCTGCCTCATAAATGTGCCTATCATGTAAAAAAAAATTGTACAAATCCGACTGGTAGTTCCAGAGCGCGTTCAAACAAACTGCTCAATCTCGTCTGCCAAAACTGCTTCTAAAACGTCTAACCATCATGCGGGTCTTTACACAATCGTGGGCAGGTACTAAGTAGTCTCACATAATATAATTGTCTCTAAGGGTTTCAAGAGTATTTCCAGAGAACTTACCGTTGAGAGGCATCTCAATTAATAAACAAATGAATTGAACAGGGAACAATAACCGAATCACTCGAGACGTAGCAACCGGAATTTAGGTTTAGCTGTGCAGTATCAATCATACACAAACGACGCTATTAATAGTAAACGCAATAGTTATAGTAGTTATGGTTATAAATAGTTATTCTCCAATAACGAGCCCATAGAATGTGTTCGTGGGATGGGCTTGAGAACTGGGTCGGTACTCGATTATAATTTGAACGATACTCTGTAAGGGTTTGGGCTGATTAGTGATTTATTTATTGAATCATTTGTTATAGTTACCGAGTAAACGAAGTTTTGTGGTTACGGAACGTTGCTACTGACATTTACTTATTTCACTTGGGCTGTACTGCCGGATGGTGATGGTGAAAGAAGGGTGGCTGTGTCATCATTGCTGATGAGCTTCTTGGCTTGTAACTCAATCGACTGAAGGGCATCAAGCTGGTACACGGCAGACTCGTCCCAGAGATGGTAGCAGTACCTCCATACATGATCTAAATTGGGGTTGCTAAAGTCTGAACAGCTGTTCCGGCTTGAAGTACTGTCTCACCTTTGCTAGGATTCCCAACTATTTCGCAGCCAAAAGCCTATGCTTCGGAGACAGCCTTCAAGTATAGGTTCAAGCGCTCAACCACAGCCTCTCGGAGAGATTAGATCTGTGATCCACTAGCTTGCGTTGTACGTTCAAATTCAACTGTCCGGACGAGTAGCCATCATAACCACTCGGATGGACTGATCTCTCAGGAAGTCTACAATCCATTCACACAGACCGGAGGGTAGACCGAAGGAAGGAAGCTTACCAATTAGGCTTTCGTGCTAGACCCAGCCGAATGCCTTCGAGATTTCGAGGGAGACGGCAAGTGCTTCCTCGTGTTTATCGATGACCTCACTCCAGATGTGAATGGCATACGCTACAACATCCCCAGTTGACCGATTGTACAGAGTTTAGTATGTTGATAATTTACCTACTGGGGGACTTTTAATTCATTGGCATTCATTCAAAATATATTATCTATATTTCTACCGCTCTTGACTCTACCTTAAATGGTTATCAAAAAATTTTCATCAAATTTTCTGCTAACGGTATACACCAGTTAACATACGTTTATTATTAAGTTCATAATATCTATCCCTTTCATCTTTGACGCTCTCCATACTCCATTCTGGTTTCCATTATAATGCAATTTAGACAAAATTCTCGAATGCCCAAAGTCGACCCAAAGGGTCGGGCATTCGAGAATTTTGTCTGTATATTTATACATTGTTGAAGGTAGCTGATTAATCCAACAGTTTGGTACATTAGTATAGTAGCCATTTTCGGTTATCGGCACAATCTGTTAAGTGAATATCTAAGTATCTATAAACTAATAGGGAATTATATCTATTAGCTCGTTAATAGGTTGGTACCTGTTGTATAAATCAGTTTACGAAAATTATGTTATTATTACTATCGCTGAGTGTTGAGGTTACCTTCTTTATCCCGGGTAAATCAACGGTTCAGAAGTCGTGGGAAGAGATTGTATATATGTCATCGGAAAATGACCAACTCCGTCAGATTATAAAATATCTTGAGAAATAGTAAACTCTCGATAAATTGCCAACTTAACATTTGAAATACTTTTTTATGCATCAAAATTTGATAGTCTATCTCGAAGTCATTCCGAGAAATTTGTTTTCGGTTCTACAATTTATCGGATTTTCTTGCCTAGGCAAGTAGGTATGATGGGAGCTAAGTAATCCGATAAATTTGACTTCTAGAGATTTAAGAGACTATCAAATTTTGTTGCGAAAAAAAGTATTCCAAATGTTCAGTTGACAATTTATCGGTAGGTATTTACAATCTTTCAAGATATTTTATAATATCACGGAGTTTGCAATTATCCGGTGACATATTCTTCTTTTGGAGTCTCTAGTCACCTTTAAACAGACAATGGCCAGTGGGTGGCCATGATTATAACGGCGTTCGCAGCATTCATAGGCCCTCAATGGTGCAGGTGTAAGGGCACTTTGGGCACTCCAAGAAGCGGGCCATGTTTACTTCAGTCGGCCCACATGGGTGCACAGTCGATCATTGTGTAGGAGCCCTTACGATAATACTTAGATATTAACATTCCAGCCTTGGCTCTTTAATGCAATAATTAGTGTATTTTAGACGATATTATTATTGTGAGAATGTTGTTTAGAATCTGTAAATTGTTTTAAATAGTTGGGAGATACAGCTCAAACACGATATTCTTCAATAAGTTACCTAGTTGATTTAATTGGAACGAAGCGGTGATAATCTGTGGTTCTCGACTTTGATTACAAAGTTGTAGCTATTTTATTACGGATATATAATACGTAGGGATATTTCCTGTTTTTGACAGAAGTACACAATTAATGTGAATTGTGTGGCTGCCAGAATTATCCAGTTAGCTTACATTGTCCTGTCTACATCTACCTCAATATATATTGGTGCTTCCTTCTGTCAGTGGCTGTTCGCCTGCTTATGTATTTAGAAATCATCTTTAAAGAACCTAATTCCGGGATTAAAAGTATCTTATGCCAGTATCCAGGCCATGGTCTACCGGTGAGCCAAAGTTTACGTTTCAATCGTAAAGGCGAATAAAAGTACTTATCAAACACAGTTACCTACTTGTGCATTTATAATATTCAAGTGAGCAGATATGGAATAAAAAATGGATGGCCAGCTTTTAACTGCGCAGTCGTAGTAGCAACATTGCTAGAGCTGGTATAACGACACTTTACCGCTATTCCAAGCTTAAAATCTTCAATTATTCAGTAATCGCTGATCGAATGCATAGATTAAACATAACAGTCCGTCGAACCACTCATTCATTCTCTATGCTCCAATAAATATAATCTGTGCTATTATTCTAAACGGGCCATCTTGTTAATACCCACTAGTTGTTGGTCGCACCTCTAGCCGGTGTTGCCAGCCTCATTAGCATGAAATTTACTGTCCAATATCAATATTTCAATGCGATTAGAGTTGAGCTATAAATACCTTAGCTGAAAGGTCAGGTTGTTATTTATTGGTGTGTACTGCTACGTAAGCTTGGCTATGAAGTGATAACATTGAATAAGTGTGATAGAAACTACTGGCCTATGACTTGGTAAGGATATTAAACCTACGTTGTCGGATATTGTGATCTTATGAGGATGTTAGGCTTTCCGTTCACATGATTACCTATTTGTGAGCTATGAAATGGTGTTTTGAATAAATAATACTTACCTAAAGTTGGTTGCAGATATTGGGGTCCTGAGGCAATAAATTTAGATGCTGATGCCGCTACATTATCATTATAATCGTCATCATATCAGTCGAAAGATGTCCACTGCTTGACGTTGGGCTCCCAGAAGTGTCGCCACATCGACCGGTCCTGTCCAGCGGATTCCCGCGGCCTTCAGCATTTAAGAAAGAAAGAAAGAAAATCAATTTATTCTGCCGGAATAAACGCACAGAACAATAAAAACTAAAAAACTTATCAACTACAATAATTGTTAAATAAGCCTCTCCCAACAATATTATTTTGGTTCTGGACTTGTATTCTACTTTGGGTAGGCTCGAATACCTACTGCGGGTCACTAATAGGAAGGTAACTACATAATAAGTTTTTCTAAAATAACAAACCTGTTTCTACATCTAGAATTTCCCATACAAAACATAACAATACAACAATTGTACAATTGTACATTATATGTAAACATTTTCTATTCGAAGTTATTTCCAAAATCTAGCTTCTTGTCAAGACAAAATAAAAGGGACATAAAATACCTTTTATAAAAGCCGGCTGTGACTAATTTACAGTGACTTCTTACGTCTTATTTACCGTCGTCCATTTTCACAGCCCATAAATTATTCTATTCCTAATATTTTACTGGTTTTATTGTCGTGCGTTCTATTTCCGGGCGCCCAAAAATAGTTTGAATATCGAACGACGCTACCATTTACGCCATAAATATGACTGTATCGACCAGGGGCAATAATACGATTTTTGTTGTGACCTGTGTTAAGGCAGGTGTAAGTCAAACTAGGTGGAGCGACTTGGGTTGCCTTTGTGTAATTTCAAAAATAGAATAAACTTTTTTATACCTATTGGTCTTGTTTATTTTGTGAAAGATATTTACAATTGGCATTTTTGGTTTATGCCGATTATTCTCCCTTTTAAGTATGGTTCGTTTAATACACAAGGCAATTAAAAAGTACCAGTTAAATGTACTGGAAATGTGTCTTGAAAGGTGTACCGTAAAACCATCAGAATGGTGTTGAAAAGACGTGGGGTATGCGCTTTCATTAACCAAGTATTTTACGAAAGGAGATTTTCAAAGATAACCGTTTATGGGCTGGAGTAGTTTAAAGTCAGAATCAGCTGCGAGTAACGGCTGTAATATAAGCAATCTACCTGTATTTACTTTTGCCGCGAACGCTTGATGAGAATGATTTAAAACGTTGCCCAGTTAACACTTTACTTTATTGTGTAATTTCAACATGAATATGCATTATTTCAAGCGAGATAGTTATTTATTTTCTCTAACATCCCGTTATTTATCGGTTTTGCCGGTGTGGCTAATTAACTCCTGCTTCTTGCTAGAGACCTTAGTAGCTTACTCTAAACTCGGGAACTACCTACGGAAGAACAGTTTTAAACTAATGTTTGCCCTAACCTAATATTTCAAGAGAGATATAGATGAAATTGCTGGCAGATGTGACAATTTCGCCACGTCTTCTACGTCAGCAACATTATTGGGGTTCTGAACGTCCGTATAAAAACCCTTGTAGGATCACTCGCATTGGCCCGGTTTCTTTATCAGTTTTCCTTAAGATTGATCCGCAGGTATCTCAAATTTCATCATAATCTATATATATAAAACAAAGTCGAGTTAGTTACACTATTTATTAATAATAATAATAAGTGTCATTTATTCTCTCTTCACAAAGCTGACTTAAAGTTAATGTGTACAAAAATGTCTCAGCGGTTTTCCACCTTGTGAGAGACTGGTGCCTGATATAGGTTTTTGGAAAAAAACCTGTGTTACAGGTCACCCGGCCCCTTCAACGGTTAGATATTTATAACTTAAGAACGGCCGTACCGATTTTGAGGATCTTTGTTGTTGTCTTTGCCCCGTTAAAGACAAATCCAACAACCAATTACATAAAGAAAAAAAAAAATATATAAAACTAATTTTCGAATATGATATCGATACATGGCACAAACAAAACACGGCAAAAAAACATTCTGAGGCGGTACTAAGTTCGCCAGGACCACTATTTAATTTTAAAAAGTTGAAATTCCCACTAATTTTGAAAATGATCCCTATTTGGAACACTGGTATACTCTATCCGTTTAGGTAGTTAACTAAAGGTAAACAATCTTGATGTGTCTTTTTACACAAATTCATATTAAACAAATAAACTACTTTTCAAACTTATGGTTCAATTGATTTAGTATTCGTTACTGTTGTATTTACTTTGGTTTTTACTTGCATTTTATTTTTAAACTGAGTTCTTAAGTAAAAAGTTACATCAAGATTGTTTACCTTTAGTTAACTACCTAAACGGATAGAGTAATCTCGGAAGGTAGTAGGTACTTGTGGGATAATGTCAGATTTTCACTCCAGCAAAGCCGTTTACTAAAGCTAGTTTTACATAGAATAAATTAACTACTTTATACAGATTCCAATAGTACTTCTACTTAGACACATAATATCTAGGATAGAAGTAAAGATATACTTACCTCTGAACGTCCAAACATAAATTAAAATAAGTGATAACTAGCCAGGAGATCGCTCAGTGTCTCCTCAGGACGGTGCAAATTACCGTGTTTTATACCTCGTACGACTTGGGGCTAGAATACGTCCCTCTTAAATTATAAGACGCAGGCAAATGAATAACTTGTCGCTTCAAATGAACATATTATATCTGTTGAGATTTTAACGGCGACGAGTTTTGCTTACTTTGAAGATCTTGGTGGTACTGGAAAGGGCAGAGGATATTGATGTGAAGTGAAGATTAAGCTTGTGCAGAACTTTTTTTTATGGACTCGCGGATACTAGTGAAAAAGAGATGATTATAGAATAGAATGCATGGGGAAAACATCCTATTCATTTTCAGGCCAGGATTAAAATGCAATCTAATAACCCGTTGGTTTTTAGGGTTCCATACCCGTAGGGTTACCAACGGAACCCTAGAACTAAGCCTTCGCTGTCCGTCCGTCCGTCTGTCTGTCTGCCAGCGGGCTGTATCTCAAGAACCGTAATTTTGAATTCTTAGTACCTCCAGGAAAGAACATAACACTTTATAGTACCTTCAGAAAAGAACATAAAACTTTATGGTTACGTCAACATATAGGCAGAATGACCACCCAGGCCGTGTCTTGCTAAACTCAAATCTAGGTCCGCAATATTATTCTTAGTGCAAATAACTGGAATCAAGTAATTACACAAGTAATATGTGGTTGCGTCTGCGATGAAAACGATCGAAAAAACTAGCAGTGCTGAAAGCTGTTTAAAACAAAAAAAGGTTATAATAATATGTTATGGATACTCCATGGGAATGAGAAAATTGATTTCTATTGAAATGTGCTGTTTTTAAGCAAAATGTGTGGGGTATAATGATAAGGTGTCGAAAGGAAGCCGAAGGAATTGAAAAACATCCGCAAAAGATGAAGAGTACCTAGATAATATTATAATGTGTTGTGCTCCCTGAAGTGTGGAAGTACCTAAGTTTAATGTCATTGTGATGGGCTTACGAATATAAAATGTTTGTGTTAATTACCGTAATGACATCTGACATCAATGTCGGATGTCATTATTCTATGATTAGAAATGGTATGATTTAAGCTTTCACCAATTTAATTGGTTTTGAATTTCTGTTTAGCTCCGCCCCTTTGAACATTTTTTCATTAAATTTAAAAACTGAACTTTTAAAATAGTAACGAATAGTATTATTTTGATAATTGAACGAAATAAATTAACCTATTATTTTGAAAACAAAGTTTTTATCCAAGGAATGAACTACAATTTTATTGATATTCTCTTAATCTCTTAAGTTATTATTTATCTGGGAAAGAAAATATTCCGTGGCGATAGATCTATTAATAAGATAATACAATACAAGTTGATGAAAAATATAAACTTTGGTGACAAAAAATATAATTCCCATTAAAAACTAATGTATTGACGATCAACGTCCTGCGCTTTTAAATAGGCTGTTGCAAAAGATCTTTGGTAACAGCTCTATTGTTGTAAAACGTGTGGGCTGATACCTGAATATGATTTATTATACAATATGTACGACCCCATGGGCAACGATGCTACTTCCAATCGTGCTGATAAAACCGAATTAACTTTCTTGTAGGAGGCTGTCAAGGAACCCTCGTTAAATCTCGAATAGACAAAGTGAATAGGGCCCAGGTTTGGCCTAGATGGTGTGCGAGTAGTTACAAAGATTGCATGTCCTGAAAACTGGGTAAACATTTTATTTGCGATGAAGATTGAGATTATTAGTTTATTATTTTAGCATATATATGTATTTTATTAGTATTATATATATTATCTGTATATTCTTTCCGAAATGTGTAAATTCAATTTTGTATCTTAATTTTATTTATTGTACACCTACCACAGTATAGTCTTTATAACCCAAAGGTTGACTGGTAGAGAATGCCTTGATGCATTAAGTCCGCCCATGTACCACTATTGTACATAAAGTTTAAATAAATAAATAAATAAATAAGATCGTCGAAATTTCAAAATGGTAGGATTTGACCGCGTGCAATTTCGGTAGTGCATGACTTTTGGCATTCTCTGTCGTCACGTTATCTTCAACTCCAGGAAAAGCAATCTTTCAAACTACACCATCCAGGTGGAATCATATCCAAGAATGCAAAATTCCGTTAAAACAAATAAATGATGTATTCGAATGTCTTTATACCCTTATCAGTTTCTACTTTCAAGCAGCGGGTAAGCTGAGAACTATCGCATTAGTCATGTCAAAGATCGCAACAGTCATATTTCGTGATAGTATCAATAACACTATCACGATTACGTCCATCGGCGAAGTGGTTACCTGTGTTGTGGTGGACAATATCATTAGTTTCTTATGTATGAGTTTGTCGGGGTTTTTATTTTTGAAGCTTGGATGAATGTATGTAAAAGATGATAATGGCTAGAAAAGAGGTGTCCATTGAGATGACGTTTAATATAGCCGGTCGATTCTGTAAACATATCGAAGTGATGGCTTGGGTGAAGTGACCACGTGGTGAGCTGTCAATCCATACAATCAAGATGGCACGTGAACACGGAGTGAGCTGTCATTCTATCTTGATTAAATGGATTGACAGCTCACCTCGTGATCACTTCACCCAAGACCCATCACTTCGATATGTTTACAGAATCGACAGGCAGATGTATGTAAGAAGACATGCTAAGCCGAACCGATATGGGCAACAGGATGATGCATATATATATCGTTGTATTTCACGCATGTCCAATGTCGTATGTCGTACCCCCACAGACGCTAGGCTGGCTGGTGGTTTTATTAAGGCCACCTCAGAGAAGTCCGGTTGTGCAGACGACGCCCGCATTGGTCGAGCTGCGAGAAACCACTCATTTTTTATGCTTTTGGTTTGGATGAAGTTAACAAATTGCCCATAAAATTTGATTGAGAAAGTTGTATTTCATAAGATAAGGACACTCAGGGTTTAGACCTACATAAAGCACTTTGACTGTGTAGTATTTACCTACTTTGTTTATAATGACGTAGGCTTATGCGCGCCGTACCTCGGGCTCTAACATTTTGGCAATATATCGAGAACGTGTTACCAATATTTTTGCAGAATAGGATGACGTGCACTTTATCAACAAATAGCGATCTTCCATTGCCGTGTTGTGCTTAAGCAAAATGCTTCAACCAACCATAAACAAGTGACGGATGGCCGGCCATTTTAATTGGGTAAAGCAATATCGCATTGGTATTTAACAGCTTAGGGCGGGCACACACGGGCTACTAGAGCAATTAGCCAGTGATCAAAATACACGGACCGCTCGAGCAGCCATAGTTAACCAGATGGAAGCTGCCATTGATACCGGCTGCATGCAGCAGTCGGTTTCAACTGCTAGATGGCGGGTAGGAGGCGCGGCCCAGGTGAACCAGCATCTGCAGATGCTGGTTCACCTGGGTTTTCATTAAAAAAAATATCGGATTCTAAATTCAAATTCTCTACAGATTTTAATTAATAATCTGCTAGTTAGTAGTTCAAACTAACCATGCGTTTAGTTTATACACTTCTGGACACATTTATTGGCCCACCTTAGAGTTTAGGTTTCGATGGCCCCTACCGAAATATGATTGCTAGATTGAACAAAAACTGTTGATGCAGTTTTAAACCTGATACATTTTACCATCTTTTTCGATCGTATTGTTTTAAATTTGAATTCAGAATACCATACAACATGGAGCTACGCCTAACAAGTCGGATATGCGCCTTGTTAAAGGCAATTGATTTTTGAATAAAAAACATGTTTTATCAAATAAAGGTTTAATTTAATAACGCGTGTTGCCTCCATGGGCATCTACCACAGCTCTCGTACGATTAGGCATAGAGTTTATCAACCGCTCTATGCAATTTTGAGGGATCATCTCCCATTCCTCTTCTATGGCAGTTTTCAACTCCTGCATCGTCTGGGCAACTGGCTGACGAGCCCTAACACGTCTTTTTAGCTCGTCCCACATGTGCTCAATGGGGTTCATGTCTGGGCTTCTGGCTGGCCAGTCCATAACTGTGATGTTCACATCGCGAAGATATTCCCTGACGATGCCGGCCGCATGGGCTCTTGCATTATCATGCATAAAAAGGAAATTTGGGCCCACATAGTCCGCGTATGGTATCACGTGAGGTTCTAAGCACTCACGAATGTACCTTTCAGCATTTAATGTTGGCAGCCGTGGTCCTGTAACAACCTCAAGTTGAGTTTTGCCGCTCGCGGATATACCGCCCCAGACAGTCCATGAGCCACCGCCATAAGCAACCCTCTCTTCAAAGCAGCATTGTGCGAAACGTTCTCCCTTACGTCGGTAGACCTTCTTCCTTCCATCATTGCCATGTAACACAATTTTAGACTCATCAGAAAAGAGTACACGGCTCCAATCTTGCTGTGTCCAATTTAAATGACTGCGTGCGAAATGAAGGCGCGCTGTTCGGTGGGCTCGCGTTAGTTTGGGCCCATTAGCTGGCGTGTGTGGTACCATATCGCGTTCTTTTAACCTTCTCCGAACAGTTCGAGCGCTCACAGATACTCCGTGGAAGTCGCGAAGTTGGTTTTGTATCTCAATGGAGACGATTTCTCAAGCTGGTCGTCACGATGAATCGATCCTGCCTTTCAGTTGTGACCCGAGATCGTGGCCTTCCTTGGCGACGAACAAAGCCGCCAGTCTCTAGGTACCTCCGATAAACATTTCGGACCGCAGATCGACTTAAATTAAGTTGAGCACTCACGTTTCTTTGGCTGTGTCCGGCCTGAATAAGTGCCACAGCTTGGGCAGCGACTTCAGGTGAAGTATCCATAGATTATTGATAGAACCTCACCTTAATGTTAAGAATAAGTAATGTTTGTTGCAAAACCAAAGATATCAATCACTTTTTCAAGAATTAAATCCAAGTAAACCAATAAAACCAAGTTTTCTTAGTATTCGATTGTTTGATATCAACAAACAGGCTCCAAATTGTCTTTTTTTTCTTTAAATTCTGTGTTCGAAATTCAAAAAAAGACTATTGAATGAAATTGTGAATGTGCCAGGTTCAAAACTGCATAAAAACTTTTTGCTCGACCTAATATAAATTTTAGCTAGGACCAAACGAAACTGAAAATACAAGGTGGGCCAATAGATGTGTCTAGAAGTATATTATAAATAAGCCTGCTGATGTTTTAACACGGTTTTTCTAAACCTATGATGGAAATTTTGTTACAGTTTTAAAGCTATCTGTAATGAGTGCCTGCTATGATGGAAAAATAACAGGTACCACAGACATTTCAACTTTACTATTAGTTAAAGAACGTCAATTTTACGACGCGGGTTTCTTGCAGTTTACATATTTTCGCTAATTTATGTTTGAGTTTAAGTTAGTCGTTAGAAAATTAATTTATATCTTTTCTGTTTACGATTATTCTGTAACTCATTCCTTTCATCCATAATTGATATAATCATACTTATATTCATGCAAAGGGTCAAAACCCCAATCATACACACATATTTAATTTAACTACCCATTAAGTAAAAGCTCGCCTCACAACACAGTAGCCATTAGATTCATATCACATTATGACAAATTGCTAATAAATCTCCCGTTAAAAGCTTATCCAATAAATAAAGGCTGCTGCGCAAACGCATACATCAATCTAATGCAGCATGTATTTGCATAAGCGAATCCTCGACGCGGGCCATCCATCACAGCGCTGGGGAATAATTAGCTGGTTGGTTGTGCAATCATCGGAAAACGTTTCTAAATGGCTGGGACAGCTTCCTTACAGGCTGCGATTAAACGCTGATAGCCGGCGGCGAGGCTATTTGTCGTGCAGCTGACGTGGACGGCTAGACGCGTGTGCTTTGTACTCTGGAACTGGAAAAAGTGGCGATGCTGTTTTTTTTTAGATGTGCGATGAGCGGGAAGATGATTTGACAGCTTCTGAGGAAGTAGTATAAATTCTAATCAATTTTGTTAATATTTGTATGCCTTCTGGCGGGACAATGTTGGGACATTATATATGTATTTTTTTGTACTTATAACATTTTTTACCATAGCCTATGTTCACAATAAATAATTTGAATTTGATGATGACATTTTATATGATGATTATTAGAATTAATGATTATTAGAAGTAAAAATTGACTACAATTTAAATCAAAGGCGAATTGGCACCCGGTTCCCTGTCCGATAGGTATGTCTGAGTAGTTTCGACTGTAATTCCAGGTCTTGTCAATCGTCAACGGCTTGTCTGTCGATCTACCCGAGGACTTTGGTGAATAGAAATTACTGCATAATAATGATACATTTGGTGCGTGGTGTGGCGACGACAGGGTACACCCAGCCTAGGGTCATCAGTCATCACACATTTTGATTTTAGCCTACCATTTTTGTTATTTTTATTTCTGTATATTGTGCGTGTTTCATGTACTGTACTATCAATTATATTATTACAATAATTCTGTGTCAATATCATTTACAGTGTTGTTTATCCTTTCATGGATGATGTTGAACCTAGATTTGGAACACTTCGGTGCCCAAAACTACAGGCGGGGCCTATGAACTACATACAAGAATTACGATCTCAATAGTCCAGGAGTGGCACAAATCGACCATGCTCTGAAGTGAACTAAACGCTCCAGACCATTCTAAATGGCCTGAACGGCTTCCTTACTGCCTGCGATTAGGAACAGATAGCCGTTGGCACAGTTATTTGTCGCTGACTGGCTCCTACACTATGTAGAAAGATTAGTTGCGCGTGCGCCGTACTGTTAAGTTTGCGGGGAGCTCGATTGTCTGATGTGAAATCGTTGTGGAGAATGTGTTATGAAATCGTTGTGGAGATTGATAGCGGTGATCGACTGTGATCCAGTTCGATCCAGCCCGTCCCTAGCTGTCCTCTCCCCAGCGACGCCCTAAGCCGAGGCCCGTACCCCACAGGGGGTGCCCTTAGCGAGTAGTCGCTTAGTTTGTAAGTTTTTTATAAGCCCTGGCTGGAGGCTTTAATATTATATTAAGGCCACCACAGGCAAGCCCGGTTAGGTTGAACTGCGAGAAGCCACTCAAAAAAAAAAAAAAGATCGACTGTGATTGTGTTTTGTTTTTGTACTTTTGGGCATTGATGACCATTGTTGTTCTTGATTTTGGTGGTGGTGTTTGAAAATGGAATAGTTTATTTTATCCCAAGTGGTTGTCTTGAACTGAATCTCCAGCTAGAATTTGAAGTCAGTGCCATTCAATCAGTGATATAAAAGGCGAAAATCCAGAATGTTATTGATTAACCATGTGTTCTTTCGGTAGCGCATATCTATTCCGTATAGTTGTTGGTTGTTTTCAAAATATCAATTTGTTTAGAATCAGGATAAGCGAAGGGTTACATACTGGTTCCTCTAAATGTGGATGGCAGTGTCACCTTTTCCGCGAACATCGTGTGAATAACAGCACTTTTCATTCAAATGATATTCACACGGCCATCACGTTACATTACTCGAATACCCGTTTTCACTAATTGGATTCTATCGCCAAAGAAAGTGCTTTTATTGCTCGAACGGGAAAGCAATTTACGAGAAAACTAGTGTGAAATTTAAAAATACGTATCTAATGGAATGCAAGAGATTCTGTGTTCTCACGTGAGGACCGAGAGCCAGTTCATCCATCCATGTTCGGGCACGTCTTTAATCGACATACTTATCCGACAATTTTCTCAAGAAAAAGAAGTTAGTTTAGATCCATTAGGCCGGTAGCTTAGATTTTCCCATAATTGCGACGGACTCATCACACGGGGACCGTCACGTGCACAAATCGAAGCCTCTCAAGTAATCAAGTAGTAGTTTTTGTAATTTATTTAGCGGAAATACTTCGCGTACCGTTCACTCAATAACGGATTCCCCACACTTCCTTCTGGCGCACGGAACGCGATAATCACCTCCCTTTGGACATTGTGGCGGCACCACGCGCAGCCGTGCAAGTTAGCCGGGCGACCGGTTCCCGAATTACTGCTCGTTACTGATTACCTCTCCATTTAGTGTGATCTTATGCATTCTAGCCTCGGTCGTTGCCTCTTCCCGGCTGATGCAATCATCTCCCACTTCACGGCCTTCTTAGCTTCATTTTATATTTGCTCAAAAGTTACGAAGTTTGCATTTCCCTTTCGACCAGACAATAGAGCTTTCTAAAGCTAACAGTATAAAAGTGTACTATAAACACACACGCAGCGTTGTTGCGTATCTGTATGTTTGTTCTTTTGTCAGTTTAATGAACGGGCCTGCTCGCGTCACGGACATTAACTTCTCAACGTTTACAAACTTACTTTTTCTTGTACTTACATCAAAGTTTCTAATGCACAAAGTCGAGAATGGCGGGCTTAGCGTTAGAGTTAGTATCACTTGTTTGCGGTCCAAGTTCCGAGTCGATAGACAGATCAAATAGAAAGGTTACGACTGTGGGCGTGACCTTTACGACTTGTGATTTTGAGCCCTTCGAGAATGCGCTGTTGGGAAACATCGGGCGTGTCAGCGAGCGTCCTACAATCGATCATCGGCTTATAATAGCTGTAGGTACAGCCTGGCAACAACGATCGAGGGCAGAACTCCCCGATACAAAACCTATGTCGTGATACTTTTGACGTACATAGCGCAGTTGGTGTCGTGATTACGTTTTGTCGTAAAGACATGACTCCGCCGTTCAAAAGGTTAAACATTGACAGAACGACTGTAAAATGAATATTATCTACGAGTTTAGTGATCGATGCATTGTATGGCTTTTTGACCATATTTGCTCAAAGGTTATGGAACACGATATTTCAATCGGTTTGGATCTATCAATTTGTTTAGTGCACGACTGATTGCCATAATACTGTGAGCCAAGTTTGGGAATCAATTGAAGCTAGAAAGAGTAATAGTGGGTTATTTTTACTTCATTGGTTTCTGTTCATTAATGTTACCAGTTAAGTCTGACAAATAATTTCCCGCTGACATAACATGACATTTCGAGTTGTCAAAACTCGAAATCATTATCCAAAGGAATGTCATTTCAGTGTCAATAAAACGATCAAATTGTCAAATCTATTTAGTGTTTATTGCTCGTAATAGTTTTACTTTATAGCTTGTTAGAAACTATGAATTGCCGTGGCCTTTTAAAACTCTGTCACCAAAGTGATTTCATAATTGTTAATCAAAAACGTATGGTGATAAAAACGGGAATTATATTGAATATGGATGCACACGTTCTAAACTGTAACTTAAATACATATCTTTATAATATGGTCCCTTTTATATATCTATACAGGGTGTCCCAAAACTCAACGTCAAGCCGAAACGGGGTGACAGGATTGATCATAACCATCACGAGAAAAATCTGAAAAAAAATCTATCCCATGCAGTTTGAAAATTATGGGCATTTTAAGAAAAACCTAGAAATTTGATCAAACTGTACCATTTTTCGGTTATTGTGGTTATTATTTTTTATTTTTGTTCATTTGAACTTTAGAAACGTAATCCTAAATAACATTTCTAGAATCCCAATAAAAAATAATGACACAATTGCCTCAAGTTCCCGAGAATTGAGACTATTTGTTAAACTACGAATTTAAAATTTTCAAGATTCGTCGACTTTGACAGGCCCTCCTATAAAAAGAATGTACTAGAGTGCCTTGGCAAGTAGCATTAAAAGTTGGCGCATTTAATCAGAATTCTAAAATGGTACAATACTTGTTAGTTCCATACAATAGAAAAGAGTAAAAAAATTAAAACCTCAAGTAACCCGATTTTTGCTATCAGATTTTACTCAGTTAAAATGTTTTTAATTCGCACAAGCTCTAGGTAGGTTCTTAATTTTAAGGCAAAATGATGAGAGAGATGGATAATGGGTATGTTTGCCATGAGTGAGCGAGACAGATAGTGACGCCACGCATTGAGACGGAGATGCGTCGTTTAAACGAGTGCGAATGAAACAGATAGATGCTATGGCATCTATCTGTTTCATTCGCACTAGTTTCAGCCAAGCAAATGGCTACGCTACCAGTCCGACACCAACCAGTTAGTACGTTTCGCTCATTCGTCTACTGCGCACGTTCGTATTCGCTTGTGTTGATTTAGTACTGACAACTTTGGCTTCTCTTTTTGGACTTGAATCTTTGTGAATTGGACTTGTTGATAACATACCGGCAACTTTGGCTTCTCTCTGGACTTTTGTGTTGGCATCCTTTTTATCTACCATGCCTACGCGCTACACTTCACAAGAATATGCGAACATGCACCTCATTTATGGGGAATGCAGATGCAACGCAAGTGCTGCCGCTAGACTTTATCGTGACTATCTGTCTCGCTCACTCATGGCGAACATACCCATTATCCATCTCTCTCATCATTTTGTCTTAAAATTAAGAACCTACCTAGAGCTTGTGTGAATTAAAAACATTTTAACTGAGTAAAATGAGATAGCAAAAATCGGGTTACTTGAGGTTTTAATTTTTTTACTCTTTTCTATTGTATGGAACTAACAAGTATTGTACCATTTTAGAATTCTGATTAAATGCGCCAACTTTTAATGCCACTTGCCAAGGCACTCTAGTACATTTTTTTATAGGAGGGCCTGTCAAAGTCGACGAATCTTGAAAATTTTAAATTCGTAGTTTAACAAATAGTCTCAATTCTCGGAAACTTGAGGCAATTGTGTCATTATTTTTTATTGGGATTCTAGAAATATTATTTAGGATTACGTTTCCAAAGTTCAAATGAACAAAAATAAAAAAGAATAACCACAATAACCGAAAAATGGTACAGTTTGATCAAATTTCTAGGTTTTTCTTAAAATGCCCATAATTTTTAAACTGCATGGGATAGATTTTTTTTCAGATTTTTCTCGTGATGGTTATGATCAATCCTGTCACCCCGTTTCGGCTTGACGTTGAGTTTTGGGACACCCTGTATATATAAAAGCGAAAGGCCACTCATTCATTCATTAATTCTCATACCTACTGATTAATCACGAGAGAGGAGACGTCAGCTAAGAAAGGATTTTAGGAAACTCCCCCTCTAAATGGGTGAAATAGCGGGTTGAAGTTTGTTTGGAAAATCTTATTCCTTAGGCCAATTTACTTGATACTTGGTACGAGAACTGACCTAAGTGAATTATAAAGTTTGCTTTCATTCGTTTTTCAGAATTACCCCCAAAAAACGATTTAGGGGGTGTTAAAGTTTGTATGGAAGAATCTTAACGTTTGGTCCGATAAAGTTGAAACTCGGCATTACCAATCTTGATAAAAAATGAGAAATAGGTACGTGTTTTTGTATAGAGCTGTCACGGATTTTTTCATAATCAACCCCAACAGATGATGAACAGAAAGATGGTGGGCGCAACAGTTGCGCGGATCATGTGGTCTCTTGAGATTTATTTTGAAAACAACCCTTTGAAGTATAAGCATAGGGGCGTTGAATTTCGTGGAATATCTTCTTAATCCGCGAGGACTAGGTCGCGGGCGAAGTGCTAGTACCTTTATAGATTCTTACTAAACGGGAGTCCCCCTTAACGGCTGGACCGATTTTGTTTTTTTTTGTGTGTTTAGACCTAGGGTGATTTAGATTTGCCATTGGATTCAGTAGGTGGCGCTGCAATCGGGTTGTTGATTTTCTTTCTTACGAAAAGCCAACACTCGGGTTCGGTAGTTTATTTACGGTACGGTAAGTTAAAGCTGTAAATAGTTATTAAGTATTATTGTCGAATGGCAAAGCAAATGCTCAATTTTTGGAGTTCATGAAAGTAAATTAGGTGCGTGCCTAACGGGAAAATATCAATTAAACAGATGGACGCAGCACAGGTAACCGCCCGAGAGGGTAGAGGTAGGCTAATCAGGTCACTGTCATGAAGGGGAAAGTACCTATGTATACCAGGTTTTGAACAAGTATGGGATCTGCTCATCTATCGTTCGTACTTTTTACCCGACTGCCACAGAAGGAGGGTTATGTTTTTCGAGTGTTTGTATGCATTTATGTATGTATATTTCTTTGGCACGCTCTGTAGCCTAAAGGGCTTGGTTAATTTTAGCTTGAGAGGTGTCGTTAGATTCGTCTTGATCGTGAGAGTGACAATGGGTATATGTATAAAAATTAAAATGTCCGATTTTTGGCGCCAAACTATGACTTCAAAAATTTTTTTTTGCTCAAAACCTATTAAGTGGGATATCAAAATAAAGCCTCGAGGAGACGATTCCAAAAATGTTACTCACTAAAAAAAAGGAAATAAAACAAAATACTGTCAAAAAGCCGCTAAAAACGGCCCAACCACAGGTAAACTGGAAAAAAGAAAGTTCCTCTCGGTCAGTTAGTGGCTTTAGGTAGTGCGAACTTTTAATTTGATTGCGTTAATTTTAACGTAAATTTTTACTTAACCTGAATTAGTGCTAACTGGTGACAATTTGAGAAAACCTCATTTTTTTTCCAAACGATTAGCCCTAATTCAGTCATATCATAAGCGAACGTTAACTAGTACAACTCGCACTAAGCTTTCTGGCAAGCTTCTACTTCTAAACGACTGAATTGATAATGATGAACTTTAACGCAGATACAGCTACCTATATACGTGAAAAATACCCCAATGAGCTTAAAATCTATAAATCTAAGTAAATACTCACACGTAGGCAAAGCTTAGAAACGTATATCTTACTACAGCGATGTCGTCGTAATGAATTATACAGTTGTTTTGAATTACGGCCAAAACATTTACTGCATGGATTGTATCGCTGAGTTATAGGGGGACATAAAATCGTCGCAGACACTCCATGCAGATACTTGAGAGATACCTACAAGATTTTGTAACTGTTGGTTCTACAATACGTTAAGCTTTAACCCAGTATGGTTAATTTTAAGTCTGGTTAGCGTTGTCAGGCGTCCGGATAAAGCCGGCAACAATTAGGCTTTTTGGTTATGTGTCCGGCCAAATTAGACGGTGTCCGGCCTGTCTGGCTTTTGTTAGGCTTTTTTTTTTACATTTGTCATGTGTTGATTTCCGTTCCGCCTAACTCACCTGCTAGCTACCTACTACTCTGCCAGGGTTGCGGAATTTGTTCGAAAGAGTCACCGCGGCCCTGGAAAGCAAAGGGCTTTAGAAGGAACACGGATGGGTTTTAGTCAGTAAGTGTCTGACACGCCCTTCCGCTCCACCCAGAGCGGAAGAAGTCATTTGATGATTTCCCATCCTTAAAAAAAAAAAAAAGCTATTTACTACTACTATTGCAATTTTAGAAATTAATATAGTATGAATATTAAATGATTAAAAATACTGATTCGTTCAATTTCATTGTTGTTTCAGAAGAATTAAAAGTAAATTTTATGGTAAATGATAAAAAAAGATCTGTTCTACTTTAAAAAAAAAAATTAAGGGTATCCGAAGTATGAGTTAAATGCCGCGAGATAGGTTCACGGCAGTGTGTCAACCAAGTCCACAAAGAAAAAAAGTGACACAACGACAGTGGGTAGGTAATTAGGTATATGCAGCAGTCTATGTCCAACTGTGGACTTATAGAGGTTGGTGCTGACCATAATAATAAACAAGATTTCTATGGTGCTGACCATTTTAATGTTTTTCCCACGTATTTTTTTTCTTGACAGTCGTTTCGAATTAGAATAGAACTGTTGCTAATCGCACTGTGATTTTTTTGAGTCGAACTCGAGCTCGAGAGTCTGTACCTAAAACTCACACTTCTTATTTTTATTTTATTTTACTTGAGTGGGACATAAAACAGTTACACATAATTACAACAAAAGGTATGCCTGAAAAAAATAAATAAACTAGGTGAACGTGTAACCCACACAAATGTCCGCGAAATAATGGTAACGAACTACTTATATAATTAAAAGCGTGCGTTTATTTGACAGAAAAGTAGGTACTCGTAGGTATTTTAGGGATAATATTAGGTTTAAATAAAGTACCTATTTTAAGGATTCAATAGCCATTCTTTTGAACTTTGAGTATGTAAGCGCGAAAATATCTAAGTCGATAAAGTGTTTGTTATACGTACATATCTACGATACGCCGGAGAGGCGCTCGTGCACCAGCGTGAGTTCTGCGAGATTTTTAACTGTATTACCAATCTTCAAGTGATATGAAACTATTAAGATAATATCGGGCGATTGCAATCTGACCAGCCGGTCGATTCTGTAAACATGTCGAAGTAAAGGCTTGGGTGAAGTGATGACGAGGTGAGCTGTCAATCCATACAATCAAGATGTCACGTGATCACGGAGTGAGCTGTCATTCCATCTTGATTATATGGATTGACAGCTCACCTCGTAATCACTTCACCCAAGCCTTCAACTTCGATATGTTTACAGAATTGGCCTGCTGTTCCCGTACCCCATTTTAAATTGGTAATCGATTCTCGAGCTTCTGACTGCCAGAAATAGAAACCTATCACAGGTATCCATGAATAACTGGCGCAGCCTGATTGATCAAAAAACCGATGGCAATGTACTGCAGTGACAGGTTAGAAAACCGTTGACATCTAAATTAACCCTTTCCCTGCCACCTTTCTAGCGTTACCACCTATAAAATATGGATAACCCGTACATTTTACCGTGTCATATAAATTGTCCCATCGGTGACAATTACGGGAGCATTTTAACGTTTTTAAGGTCACAATGTACCCGTACGTTCGACCGATATAATTGTTCAGTTGACGTGGGTCTGACGGACCTGCCCGTTTGAGGGTTGATCGCGTTTCTACTGTTTTTGTTCAATGTTCAATTAGCGCTGTTTGTACCGCCATTTTAGAAATTATGTTCCGGAGCTAATTTAGTTACGTTTTGATAGCTGACTGAACCGCTTTGGACTTTGTTTAAAAATTTAGTGGATGTAGGTGGCTATCGTGTTTGTTTTGGAAGTGTAATGGCGATCCCCTTGTTGGGAAGGGAAAACGAAAATAAGCGAATTGTGTTGTGATCTTTCGTTGGGAAATTCCGAAGTATATTTTCATTCTCAGTTATTTGCAGAGTAAAAACAATAGGCAAAAGTAAAGATTGATATCTTTACTTTTGTCTATTGTTTTTTAAGAACATCTTTGGTCAAATTCAGTTCTCCATTATTATTAGAGTTATTGACTTCATGGGTGGAACTCTAACCCTTCGGGAAGACAGGTTAATCAAATGTGTGTTACTTCATGGATAATAATTTACCAACAGGGTCCGTCGGTTCTATTTATTAATATTTACCACCCGTATGGGTATATTATGAATTGCAATGTAACATTTGAGATACCATGCGATTTTCTTTTAATACGATTTGAGAACCGCGATTTCAACGAACAGTTTCCCATTTCAGCTTCCCAATTACATACAATTACTGAGATTAAGTCATTATCATTAAATTAACGTCTAACACAGAAAATTTTAACAAGCAACCTCACATAGTAATCCCATCCATCTCGGCCTATCAGATCCACCCACTAGGTCGCGTCCATTTCCATCAGGCCAGGAAGTCACGCGTGGTGATGCCATCAGGGCACGAACCTTCGACGTGTGTTGGCGACCTGATAGGCTGATGGCGTGATAGGCTGATGGGCTGATAGGGTAATGAGTAACTAGCTACAGGTGGGTCGGTAATGGTAATGGACCTTTTGTTTGTGTTACTAATTGATAAAGCAAGAGACATGGTTAGAATGGTACCTTTCTTCTTATCAATGACAAAACAACTAAATATGTTTTTAATTACTTACCTAACTTTGCCTGCCAGTGTTTTCGGCACTTTTGCCCTTGACAGCGATGTGGATGATTTTTTTTATGCCCAATGATTTATTTTGTTTTTATACGCGTTTGTACATAATTTCGCAATTATTAGTCTAGTTGTTTAAGTATTTAGTTGTTACTTAACTAACTATGTACAAAAATTCCTAATGGTTTACCTACTTAGTAAACTTCAAAATTTTGCGTCAAAAAATTCCTCCGCATCGCTGTCGATTGGAAGTGTGCCCAAAAGACTGGCGGCATTGCCTCGTAGTATGACAATCCTAATTTTCGAAAAAATCTATGAAAATGGTGTATACTGAATAACTGTCTAGTCTACTAGACAGTTATAAGTTCATTTGATCTACAAAATGGTCGATGTAAACAAAGCATAGCTCGATACTTACATTTGTGGTTTATTCAATTTTGCCAATTCAGAAGCAGAATTCGAATTCTAAAATGCCAAATGATAAATAAAAGGGTCTCGCTTATTAGTAGATTTCATGAACTAATTGCTATACGAGTGAATCCCGTAATCCGTGGTGGTAATGAATGGATTGCCTTGAAATGGGTTATGATAAAAGTACTGGCCATTCAGAAAAAAAATCAAAAGAAAAAAAGCAAGTAGTACCAAAGATATGATTTTTTTTAAAATAATAATAATTGATGCTTTTGTTACCTTATTTTACATTCTTGTACACAACGGCCACAAATGTATGAATTATATTAGCTTTTTATTGTTACAGTTATTACCGTTAACTGAGCTGATAGATAAGCAACAAATAGTAGGACTGGGGTGTACAAGAATGTTAAATAAGGTAACAAAAACGTTGATTATTATTCAAAAATCATATCTTTGGTACTACTTAGTTTTGTTTTTTTGAATTGCATACCTTAACCCATTGCAAGGTTATCCATTCATTACCGGGCATCCTGTATATTTTAGTAATACTTATTACAAAAAAAAAACAATCTGTAAGGTAAAACAAAAAATATTTTCTTGCTCAAACATCGTTGATGTACTTTCCTATGCATTTTATATCTAGCACCAAATCTAAAAGTAAACGAAACACACCATTGCGATTACTTAGGCATTTGTTTAATCGCGAAATAGCGATCAACCCGTTACGTGCTGCCGGCACAAATGACCATCGAATTCCAGCATCGTCACACAATGGCCATTGTGTGCACAGATCGCTACACACTTTATTAATGAGTTAAATTAGTCAGAGGAGACGTTTACTACGCCTATCTTCAGACGTCTGGCGAGAGAAGAAACTAATCTTAGGTCTAGCTTAGCAGGACTTTATTAATTGCGAAACTGGTTGTGTTTCCTCCAAGGCGTTAGTGATCTTTCAGAGCTATTTAAACATTGTTGTTTTGTACTTACTACCTAGTAAATACAAAACAACACTTGACCAGTTGACCAGTCAAAAAAGTATCTACTTTTTTGACTGGTCAACAGTAATCGGATAATCGGCCGCTAATTGATTGTTAAAATTCCCGAACACAAAATATAGTTAGAACTCGTTGTGAACTCTCACTACATTTGTTTTGAATAAAATAAAGATACTAAATCAAAATAACCACTGCTATAATATAATTAAGTTTGTTACAGTTGTTTTTACAAAATTGTTCAATCCCGGGAACCCGGGGTTATTTATATATTCAGAAAGGAATGTCCATATTATTCTTTCACGGGAAGAAATTTAGGTATATAAGCGCCCGATTATCCAATCACTGCTGGTAACACTCTCCTCTCCTATCTTTTTAAAACTGTGACATGGAAACAGGGTAAAATCATTTATAGGGTTCCAAACCCGAAGGATAACCAACGGGACCTTAATACTAAGCCTCCACTGCTGTATCTCAAGAACCGTAATAGGTACTAGACAGTTGAAATTTTCACAGTGTGTATATCTATTGCCGCTATAATACAAATTTAATTAAAAATTTAAGGGGGAGCGCCTTTAATTTTTAATTAAATTTACATACAAGAAACGTGTTTTTTTTTGGTTTATTGTACGGAGCCCTTCGTGTGAGAGTCCGACTCGCACTTGGCCAGTTTTATTTTTAAAATAGTAACTATAGAGCTTCTTGTTGGTTCTTCTCCATCGCGAATCGTGCACTAGCTTCTGACTGTATAGCAGAGGATCTCAAGTAAGATCGACCTTCACCAGTGGGTGAAGAACGATCTTACTTAATTTTCATCCGGTCAGCACATTTGCTTACCGAATGAAAATTAATTATAAGCAGGTGGGTGAAGGTCAATCTTACTCCGGATCTTAGACAAGTATATAAGTGCCTAAGTAATTGCAGGTAAATTAAATATTTTGAATTTCGTCCATTTTTCATAGAAATTCTTCTTTGGACAATACGAGTATTTCCGAACATTTTCTTTAAAATTTGTTTCATTGTCACGTTGCACTTGTCATTTGGATCCTTGAAGTGATCCTTATGTGGATTTCCGCACGATAATCGATTGTCCTCAGGTTCGAAATAACATTTTATCTAAATGACACTCAAAAGGTGTTGCGAACAAAAGTTTCGATTCTCATTTTCTCATTACTGTATCATCATGTACATACATTTAGCACAATTTATCGCCAACACGTTAGAAAACCTTTTAAAATTCCGTTATTCTCAATGAGAATTACTAAGATGAAAATGGGCCCAAGTCTCCAGCCATGTAGGACGTAGGTCTATCAATTAATCTCAACCCTCGCCTCTTCCTTCATTAATCATCATTATGATCAGCACACGGCCATAACTGAGCTATTATCGCACTAGTGGCCATCGAGTTTTTCCGCCAAGGAACGCAGCGACCATTGTGTGTTCGCGATCGTGCCGATAAACCTTTATTACAGCCCGTTAGTGAATAATGCTCGTATAAGGGCCTAGCGTGTAATGTATTCATTGAAATATTCAAGTAATATTCGCGTATCTAGCTGTGAGACATCGCAAGGTGTGGTCAGGGTTACCCACTGGTCACGGGAGGGTTGGGTCTTGTGTGTGTGGGAAAAATGGGATACGGTTCCATGATTATGTGCGAATGGGTTGGTCAGAATCAAATGTTTTTTATGTTGGACTGATTTTGATATAATTTAGTAACGGTTGTTTTGTGGTCACATAAGATCACTTGAAAACCCTTTAAAATGTAAGCGGGTGAAGCTGCGCGTATTTGTTGTGGTTAAGTTGTTTCCAAATGTATTTAACCTTTTGAACGCCAGAGCATAAACGCATCGGCGTGCCGCCGACGCCAAGCCACAAATTCGCCGTACTTTTTGTCACATATTTGTGACGTTTGTCGTACAGGGCACGCGCTTACGAGACAAATATTCACCAAATCTTGTTTTCCTGATATACCTACAGTGTTACTTCTATTACAAGGAGCACTTGGATGCAAGAGCGAGCTAAACGAGTTCGGGACTTGGGGCACCCTGACTTGGACAGGTAAGGTTAGAAGGGAATGGCGGGGTCAAGTGAGCGAGCGAATCAGACCACGCTATCCCCTTCGTGGTTTATTCCGACTTCGCTTTTTGGTGAGAATTTATTCCATTCTGGCAGGTATTTCGAATTTTTGGTAGTAAAATAGGTATTTTTCTGGTAGGCGTTTAAACACAAGCCGTTTCTATGGCCCATCTTTGGCCAACATTCGGCTAATACAATATTTAAAAAAATATATTAACTAATTCAAACAGACACCTTTCATGGCAATCCACATAGAGCCATGTATATTGAATAGATAATAATTTAAATGGAAGTATTTGATCTATGTCGGAGTATTTACCAGGCAGCATTAAATGTAGCTAATTGGAATAAATGGGGTTTCGAAGGAATTTAGAGTCAATGTCATCTGTTAGCCGAGCTGTGAAGGAAATCATGGTTTTAATGCAATCACTACTGAGTGGAACTGCGACCTTTCGACGAGTGTTTGCTTAGTAAAGTGGATATTATTCGTAATGGGACGTGTTGAAGGTATTATCTTGTGATTCCATGGGAAACACATTTGCAGTAAAGTTTGGAGCATTTTGGCTTGATAGTCGGGTAATAAATAAGATGTTCAGAGAATTTGAACAGGTCGTTTCACCTATTCAAGATTTATCCTACGTTCTTACTTTCCTAGTTACTTACTCATATTATGTTTACTCATAGTATTTAATACAGATTGGCTTAGTCTTCATTGTTGAAAATGAATGAACCGATTTCATTAAAACTTGGTACGCAATTGCGCATACGCAAGATAGGAGAGAGCGGGACTAAACATGCCGCGGGGAAGTTGTTCTGATTCAAATAGGTTTTGAAAAAATAAAGAGATGAACATGTCAAGTAAATTCGTCATAAAACGGAACGCTGCAGCGCACTGATAACAACTAACTATCTTAGTTTGGCCAGTAACGGCCAGTACATTGTTAAACTACATCGGAATAACTTCCCCGTGCCACGTTTAGCCCCGCTCTCCCCTACTTAGGTCTAAATGATTATGTATTTTATTAGTAATATATGTATTATTTGTACATTCTTTCCTAAACAAAATTTTGTTTTTATTTGTTGTACACCTACCACATTGTAATCTTTATAACCCAAAGGTTGCTTCGTAGAGAATGCCTTGATATCTCTTGATGCATTAAGTCCGCCCTTGTACCACTATTGTCCATAAAGTTTAAATAAATAAATAAAAAGTTAGTTAAGAACTATGTTTATCGAAAAAGTCAATAGAGGAAGAGAGAGTGGTTTTTCTGTAGCTCTTACGGTCTCTCTAAACTCTATGGCCAAATTTCAGGAGTCCCATCAGCATACAATAAGGGATTGGCACAAGAAAAGCAGCCTATGCTCGGCAGTCAGTGGGCAAAGTCAGGTTAATGATGTCCAACGTCGACTAAATGTGCCGTCTGACGGTTTTGACAGTCACTGCACCTTGCATATGCACCATTGTTTTTTTTTGTTTGGTTAGGGACCACTCGCAGTTCAGCACACTAAGGCTGGTTACTGCTTAACCAGATAATTCTGTGGTGGCCTCAAATAAATTTAAGGCTCCCAGCCAGAGCTTATAAACTAAGTTAAACTAAAAGACCTCGCTTAGCGGTGTCATTTTGGGAGGACAGCAAGGGACAGGCTGGGTCATATCGTTATTATTTGGGGAATTTAAAACTACTGGCTCAGCGACGCGGGCTGGCTCGGTAATCAAAGGTCGGGGAGGGTTATTACTGGGCTGCACCATTGAGGACCAATGAATGCCACTGATGCCGTTATAAATGTGGCCATCTACATAAACTGTTTACTACACTATCGACACGAGTAGAAGAAGAAAACCTCATTTACTAAAACCTCGACTGTTTTCTAACTGGCAACACACAACAACTCCCGGTCCCCCAGACTGGCTCGAGTTCAACAAAGTCCCACTATCACTCATCTCGCATATTTCCACGTTACTCGTATTGTTCTACACGCAGCACACACAGTTATGTTTAAATTAACGGGCCGCGTTTACGCCCATGTTTATCTAGAACATCTTATTGCATAGTAACCACAACAAAGTGCATGAACAGAAGGCTAGATCTCGTAGAGTGTTACTACCAATGGATCGATCGTCGATCGATGCCATCGACCGACATCGAACGATGTTGATCGATTGGTGTGGGAGTTCGGATACCGGGCGATAAATAATTGATCGATTGCTGTGGTGGCTTTGGCTGATCGAAGAAGTAGAAACTATCAATCGAGGTCGACTAATCCATTCTACCATAGATCGATGGCATCGATCGAATGTAGTGATAATACCCTAAAATACGAAAATTGATCTCCTGGAGGCAGACTTCATTAGAAGTAACAAAGAACAAAGAAAACTGCCGAAACACAGCCACTTTATTTCGCACCAGCTGTTGCCCGCCACTTCGTACGCGCATACCCCGTTTTATGCCGTTCCCGCAGGAATTTCCCGTTCGCTTTACCTCTTTATAATATTCGTATAGATGACTGCATTCAGGATTTTTACTAAAAGTTGACAACAATATCTCTTATCCAAGGTCTATCCCAATGTTACTTGATAATATAAATGCCTAAATCGGGTAAACCTTCTATATATCTTCCTACACAGTGACGCTACGCAACGAAGGTGTGATGATGACCAGTTGTTACCTTCAATCGAACCGCTCTCTGCTAAGCATAGTGCTGCGCTATCGCGTAATGCTTGGCTGGGGTTTTAGGCTCAGCTTAATGCTGTACACTTATACAATTTAAAGTGCGGTCATCATCGCTGTCTGGAATTAGAGATAGACATGGTATCGAGGTTTTTGATTAGAGTTCCGTAAAGATCCGTAGATCCGTAGTTTTGGTTTGGTTTTGAAACCTGAGTTTTTTTTTAAATTCGAGTTAATTTTAACCCGAAATCGGTAGCAACGCGCACGCGTGACGTTATGATGGTATATTTTTTACCAGCGAAGTAACGTACTGAATCGTCTTCGTTTTTGTTTACGTGAACAAAAAAAATACGTCTCTAATAATTTTTGGAAATCTATCTGACGGACTTATTAGTTTTTTTTCAGTAAAATGCCCCCATTCCTACGAAATTTTTCATAAAAAAATGTTTAGATGTTAAAACTAAGCACAGCTGTAACAGGTTTTATTTACCTCTTCCCTTTTAAAATGAATAGCCAATTAGACAGAAATAAACCTAAATAATTAATGTCCAAGCGAAGTAAATACATTAATTTACTACAGAAAATAAATGATTCTATTACGTAAAAATAATTGTTGAGTCATTAAGCTAATTAATAACCTTTCTAATCTTAAGGGAGCGTACACCAAAGATGTGCGAGGTTAGTGAGACGATGTGCGACGAAAATATCTACCAATGGGATCTGATTATTTCCTAGCTTAACTTGGTGTAGCTTTGGTGTAACCGGCCAGCAGAGATAGGTACTAAGCCTCCCACCTCATAAGCTCCTCGCACAGCTTTGTTAGAAACACATTACAGTAACACATTTTCATACCGCCGCTTCGCACTTCGCACCGCCTCGCTACGAGTACCTCGCACATCTTTAATAGGAAAGCACCTTTAAAACTTTATACCAGTGTATTTCTTCCACGCAAACGATCAACTATCTAATTAATGCTTTAAAACTACAAAGTTTATGGTCTAAACGCTTTACCTTAGAAGTCGATACCGCATTTTTCTTGTAATTCCTCAGATTTGCATGAAAACTAAGCGAATGAAGCAATTATTTCGTGCATAATTAAGGAAACGTATTACAAATCGATGCACGGCTCTAAATTAAGTGCATGGACTAATTGAAGCGGGCAAAGCCGTGAGCAGCAGCTAGTCATGTGTAAGGCTGGTTACATACCTGCTTCAACGGTGTGCGACTTTACGATTATATTGATGTTTCCTCGTTGTCTTTAGCAGTAGTAAGCATTTCTGATTTCTGGATTTCTTATTTACCTAGTTATCATTTCGTTACAGCATCTTGAACTATGAAGACACTTCTAAAAGGTAATTGAAAAGCAGTTTGATCTGGCGTGCCTGTATATAGGTAGGTTTTTTTTTTCTTATTAATCAATTTATTTTATTTATTTTAGGAAAATTAATGACAAAGTGGCTGCTTGAAGAGCAAAAGGCAAAACCCATGGCCAGCAGCTTGCAACAAAACTGTCACTATGCAAAGAAAAATAAACGGTTACCATATCTCGCAACGGAACGATCAAAGATATCTGTGTAACTTTTTTGGGACAAGCCTGTCAGAATCAACAAGGAATGAAGCTCAAATCAATGTTATTTTTGTATATTCATATGTATATACATAGTTAGGTTTAGTAGATGTAAATAGTTTAAGTAAATAGTTTTAAGTTAGTAATGCACAGCCTCTACTTTTAAAAATGTTGTGAGTGTGCTGAGTAGACAATTTTTGTATACCACACTCGTAAATACATATATCATAAGCTAAAAAAGTTATAATGCACACATTAAAAATAAATGTTGGCAGTGCAGTGGAAAAATTAATATTGTTGCCTGTATACCAAATACATAGCTTTGTTGACTGTACATTCTAAAAATAAAAATACCAATGAAATTCAACTTACGTTAACGATACTGTAACCTTATTATACGTCAAAACATTCGAGCTAGGCCGTCTGAGCTAGGCTAACGGGCACAAAGGGACGTTTACAACTGGGCTAGGCTTGGTTCTCAAGGACTAATTTGTGCCTATCTAAGTATCGTTCAGTCGCTGTTTCCGTCGATAGCGATTAAGCGTACCGTGTGCACACCGCCTAAGGGCGAACAGGTCTGTACATCCGGATCCATAATAAATTACAGATTAGAAGCTAATGCAATTACATGCTGCGAGTTATTAATGTTGCAAGCACTTATAGTTTCAGCTTATGGGCAATAACTGTAATGGCTGCTTCATACAACAGTCTTGGTGTTTGTCTGTTTGGTGTGGGATGGAATATTTTGCTAAGGAAAAAGTGAGTGACTGGGTGAGAGTGTTGTAAGCATTTAAAACTAAGGTAACTTAAGGTGTACTGAACAGCAGATTTTTTTTGCGATTTTGGGGTTTGGTCCCACGTTGTATATATTAATATTTTGTTGTCTCGCGTAACACGTTGTATATATGTTTTCTTTTTAATTAAAAAAAAGGCTACAATTTAAATGAGTACCAAGTAAAATATGTTAACTTCAAATAAAATAAACCCACTCTATACCGAGGTGCCTAAAGAACAACGTTTTAAGTTCCAAAATAAATTGTTTGAAGAGGTAATCTCTCTTGCCAGGGTTGCGGAATTTGTTTGAAAGAGTCACCGCGGCCCTGGAACGCAAAGGGCGTTAGAAGGAACACGGATGGGTTTTAGTCAGCAAGAGTCTGACACTCCGTTCCGCTCCGCCCAGAGCGGAAGGAGTCATTTGATGATTTCCCATCCTTAAACAGAAAAAGGTTACTTAAGGTAACTTCAAAGATTTAGAATAATGAATGACCAAATATTTTGCTTCGGAAGGACTCAAACACGATGACTTGGTGAGGGCGGGAATCCGCTTGATACGAGAAGCACTTCCCGATGATGTAAACGGGATAGTGCTATTCACTATGTATAGCTCCGTCTCTCTCTCTTAGAGCGGAATCATGATCGTTTTAAGACTTCATAGTAGGGTCCCTGGTTACCATCACTGTGTCGGGGTGTAGGTGTTGTAGAGCGGGATACACCAATGAAAAAAATCTGTTTATCAAAAAATGTCACATCACATCGAATTTTGTAGTCAATCAACTGCTCCAGAAGGCGACATAATACAGTTATGAGCTTTGGAGAGGCATATGCCCAGTAGTGGGCGAAGTCAGTATGATGATGACGGTGAAATTTTATTAAAACAGTATATTGATCAGGACAGTTTCTGTGCATTTAAAGAAATTAATATCGTCTTCGCTACATTAAAAGTTTTTTGACACATAATCATACCTACTATAAATAGTTAATGAACACGTTATAAACTTATAACCGACCCGTAAAGCGCACAAAAAAGCTTCTTAAATAGGTCATTTGTAAGTAGTTATTAAAATAATTGCAACGAGCCAAGTCGGTGGATATAACACGTATGTACCAGTACCTACTATTAAGTTTGTAATAATAGGTGGTGACCTATCGCTTACACATCATCACTTATGTTTTTTGTTGCCAGTACTCTTGGACAGTCGACAAGACAGTTGCTTGTAATATTATTGGATAATATTTTATTGACGTTATATCGTTGCTGTCTAATTTGCACTGAACTTTGTAATTAAGTAGCTAAGCGGGGGAACAAAGGAAGTGAGCTTTTCACACATTCTGCTAGTGTGTTATAAAATGTCACATTATGGGAAGTAAGTAAATTAAGTATAACGAGTATTTACAACTTCTGCTTCACACGGATTTTAAGACTTGAGAAAACACTTATTTATTTAATAAGCCGACCCTAATATAGTTGGGAAAAGGCTAGGTCTGGGTAAGAGAAAGGTCAACATTTATCTGGCGCCTACTTTAGTTTAAATATTGTTTTAGCGATTCTAAATTCAAATTCTCCATGGAAAAAATTTAATAAAGAATCTGCTAATCAGTATTTAACTAAGCAATGGTTAAAAACTTTTTATGAAAATGGCTGAACATCTTTCTTTTTTAAGAACTCAGATATGACTAATGTCATATCTGGAGGTCTTAATTACGAGTATAGTATATTCGCTTTGGCCCGCGTCTTCCCTCGCGTTTATATAAATTTCGCAAAACAAAGTAAGTAGCCTATAACAATCTTCAGGATCCGGTTTATCTTTGTGCCAACTATAAAACTCATCAAAATCGGTTCAGTGATTTCGTTGTGAAAGCATAACAGACAAACAAACAAACTCGCTTTCGTATTTATAATACTAGTTAGGATTAATTTTTCGGTCTTTTCTTATAGCCATGAATTGAGATGAAAAGTGTTATGGATCGCATCTTATCATTTTAGGCTCGCTTCAATAATAAAATTATAGTAGAGCTTTAAATACCGATATTTTACATCACCTACTTATTTTATCCTATACGTGTTAGTGTCGAATTGACGACCTCAGACCGTATTCCGATCACGCCTGAACCGTTCGATTTAAAGTTGATGACATAAAGTTCGATAATGGCCGCCGTTATTTATAGTTTTCCACGTAATTTGGATGTCCCACTGGCTTCCCAGGCCAGGAGCGAAAGATAAATAGATTCTGTTTGGTAGTAACTTATGTTCCCACGTTTAAACTCGTAAAATTCGGCTGTGGGAGACTCCATATATTTTCTTACTCATTGATCGATGGATCCGTTAAATTGATGTAACATGTGGTACCTAATAATGCCATAGTTTTTCTTTTGGCCACTTTTTAAAACAAATTGGTTTGAAGAATTTCCAAAGACGTTTGTTTTGGATTTAAAAGTTTTCTTAAGTAGGTATGATTCTTGAAACTATCTTCGAATTAACTATTAATTAAAAAAAAATTATTTTGTGTTCTTCTCTGCAGAGTCTATCATTTGATACCGGCTGCAGAAATATAATAACCTTGTTGGTATTTTCGAGCTCTTTGGGGTTGAAACTCTCGGGTCGTGGGGTCCGAGTGCTTATAACTTGTTTAAAGATCTGTTAAGACGCTTAGTTGACACTTCGCGTGATCCAAGGGCTGGCTTTTACCTTGGACAATGGATTAGCATTGCCATACAACGTGGCAATGCTGCCAGCCTTTTTGGCACATTACCAGTGGTAAGCGATGCGGAGGAATTGAAGAAAAGAGAAATTAATTGAAAATGGACGAATGGAAAAATTTCGGCGCCATATTTTAGTTTCTTTTTTAGTGGTTTATTTTTTTTATTTAAGTGAGATATATTTCAGTGTTGGTCCCATAGTAAAAGTTGTTCATAATGATGAGTACAATGACCCCTTAAGAGGTATTGCGTTTATTCTGTTACATGTTGTATACTAATATAATAAAGTTGAAGAGTTCGTTTGTTTGTTTGAACTACCAGTCGGATTTGGATTTTTTTGTACATGATAGCCACATTCGTGAGGAGGGCTAGAGGCTATACGGGAATGGGAAAAAACGGGATATGCGCGTTCGAAGTCGCGGGCAAACGCTTGTTATTAAATATACTTAGTTAGAAAGGCGTCTTACTTAGATTAAACAGGCTGTCCTGACCAAGCTTTAAAATAATAGCAATAATAACTATTTGATAAGACACAGTTTTATGGTAAGAGCACCTAACCGAGGATCCAGTACGGCCATACTTATTGTTGCTTTTAAGTTTAAGCTACAATTAACTTATCACGACTTATAAACCAACTCGACACTCACACTTTAAGTACAAGTTAGAAAACTGTTTGAACGAGCTTTCTCGAAGCTAAGTCCATAAATTAACGGAGTAATGACGCTATTATAAGTAGAAACAATAAATATCTATCAAGAGAGGCTTGCTCGCATCTATTGGGGAACATAACTCATCCTACTGGCCACGACTCATAAAGCTGCGACCTCTGACCGCGAGGCTGTGGGTTCCCTTCTCCGTGGCATAAACCACGAGCACCGTTAGAGCGATGCCACACGGGCGTTGCCGATCCGACGGACAGTGTGCTACACGAGAAAATGCGGTGACGGGACGCAACGCATCGCTCTTCGGCGACGCTGTTATCGCTCTTCGCTGTAACAGGGTGTATCAGACTTTGAACGACAGTGGAGTTGAATGAACATTGCGCTGCGCTGTGCTGCATTGCTGCTCCGACGTCGCAGCGTAGCTCCTGCGTCCCGGTTTTGTCTCTAGCTCCTTGTGCGAAGCGTGTGCGTTGACGCATGTCGTTTTAACACATCGTGTGGCATGTCGTTTTGATTTGTATGTTAAATAGTTCAGCGTCATCGTTCTGTCGTCACAACGCATCGTGTGGCACCCCTCTAAGTTGAAACCGCAGTTTTATGCCTATTGTTCCGCAGCCTCTAAGAAGATGATGGCTTGCAAGTTTGACATAAATTCACCGACTTAGACATTCAATTAAGTTCGTTTGGCTATCTCCGAGAGTTAGAGCCTAGGTGTCAGCGCGGTATAATGGAATAGGGAAGTCGCAAAATAAACAATTTTCTCCAGATTATTTTCTGTGATTATACGTAAGGTACGTTTGATGGAAGATGGAAACATCTGCCTATGTGGAATGTTGATTTATCGGTGTAGTAATATTCGTTTTAACAGTTAGATACAATTCAAAGTAGTTATAATGAGATGTTTGAAACAGATAGCTTAGCACGAATGTTTTTCACATGTAATAACGTAACGTAAAATCTTTATGTACATACTAATAATAAAGATGAAGAGTTTGTTTGTTTGATCGCGCTAATCTCTGGAACTATCAGTCAGATTTGGAAAATTCTTTATGTGTATGATAGCCACGCCACATTCATTTAGGAATACTGTATATAAATAAGGAACATCGATCAAGATCCAGGCTGTATAAGAAACATGACCATTGGCGTCGAAATGGATAGTAATAATGGATATCGTGGCCTTAAGCTACACTTCGAATTAATATGACCTCTACTTTGTTTCACCATCATTTTAATTATAATGTGTCCCACAGTTTAAATAATTTATTCAGCAAGTCTGTGTCCTAATGCCAGCATGTAAAATATGTATTAAGCACATAATATCTGTATTCAATTCCAAGTAAAATAAATTCAAGAAGCACAAATGGCACAGGTGTTTCTTGCTGTATTTTACATTTGAATGTAGCTTTACCAGCCGAACATTTAGATGACATCTAAGTTTAAATAACAGCCTTCTACTGTAAATATATTGCAAAATAAACGTGAATTATTATAACAATGTGCTACAAGTAAAAACAGATACAAGAAATTATTGTACTGATCATTAAATACTGTTCTAAGATAAACTATCGATGGTGAAAGCCAAAATATAGTCTAATTTTCCTATCTACTTCTTTGGTTGGACGCAAGTGTTGCCAACATGGCGGACGATAATTTCGAACAATTATTTATTGTCTTAGATGCAGTTAATTTCTTGGCCACCAGTGTACTTACCGTTGCGAATCGATAAGTTGCATCTGAAGCACGCAGGTGTCCATCTGCCGCGGGTCTTGTCTATGTTTTTCACAATGTGTATTAGTCACGCGTATCTACCTGCTAATTTAATGAAGACCATCGTAGTTCCCATTGTGAAGAACAGGACTGGGGACATCGCGGACAAAGCTAACTATCGTCCCATTTCTCTTGCGACAATAATAGCTAAGGTATTGGACGGTGTGCTTGATTCTTACTTAAGTAACCACATACATCTTCATGATGCACAGTTCGGGTTTCGCCCCGGACTATCAACTGAAAGTGCTATTTTAAGTCTCAGGCATACTGTGCAATATTATATAGATCGAGGGACGCCAGTGTACGCCTGTTTCCTTGATCTCTCCAGGGCATTTGATCTTGTCTCGTATGATATGCTCTGGGGGAAGATGGGTGACAGGGGTATACCCGCGGAAATATGTGGTCTATTTCAGTACTGGTATGGAAACCAAAGCAATATTGTGAAATGGGATGATACAGTCTCTGAATCGTATAGGTTGGAGTGCGGGGTGAGGCAGGGGGGCCTGACGTCTCCCAGGCTCTTCAACCTCTACATGGATGACCTTATTGTCGCGCTCAGCAGCATGCGTGTTGGATGCAGTGTTGGTGGGGTTAGAATTAACAACATCAGCTATGCAGATGACATGGTGCTGCTGGGTCCGTCAGCGGGAGCGATCAGAGAGCTGCTAAAAGCGTGTGAAGCCTACGCTGCCGCACATGGATTAAATTATAATGAAAAGAAGTGTGAATACATGGTCTTTGAGGTCGGTGGTAAACGCCGTGGAGAACCCGAGTTTCTCGTGAATGGGACAAAAATTAATAGGGTGTCCACTTTTAAATACCTAGGGCATTTTATTACCGCTGACCTCAGGGACGATGTAGACATCGAGAGGGAGCGTAGGGCACTAGCGGTCCGGAGTAATATGTTGTCCCGTAGATTTGCGCGGTGTACAGACCTAGTAAAAGTAACACTCTTCAAGGCTTACTGCCAAAGTCTGTACGCCGGTGGTCTGTGGGTCAGCTATACTAAGAGATCGCTGGATGTCCTACGCGTCCAATATAACAATGCTTTCAGGATGTTGTTGAGACTGCCCTGTTACTGTAGCGCGTCGGAGATGTTTGCGCAAGCGCGAACTGATAATTTTCATGCGATTATACGCAAAAAAACAGCGTCGCTTCTGAGGAGAGTGAGGGACAGTCAAAACAGCATTCTGAAAACGGTAGCTGAGAGCCTCGGCTCTCCAATTGTGCAGCAGTTTGTGAAGAGGTTGATTGGTACTAACACTAGGTAATAAGTTTTTGTTTTTATTTTTTTTTTTTTTTTTTATATGTTACTAACACGCTATGGATCTGTGCGTCCGAAATAAAGTTATTATTATTATTATTATTATTCTCTTTATTCATTTCACTTACATACTAATTTATATTTTTAAATATTTCTTAAAAAAACACACACACACAGACATTAAAAAAAAAAAACATTTAAAAATATAAAAAGCAGTAGTCCGCCGGTGTCGGGAGCAAGGTCCAAGCTACCGGTGGTTAGGGCTCCAGAGAAAGGAACCTCCTCACAATACGAGCCGTATCGAGGAGTACTGCCTTCTGTATCAGGCCCTTTATCCAACCGCGTAACGCCAGCTTCGACAGATGGTCGTCGAAGCTTTTGGCCATCAGGCCATTGGCCGTAATGACAATCGGCACAATGACAGCCGAGTCCACATTCCACATGTCGACAACCTCGTGTGCTAAGTCGAGATACTTGATTTGCTTCTCTTTCTCAGCCTTCACGAGGTTCTCGTCATGCGGGATGGTAACATCGATTATCATTGTGCGGCGCGCTAATCGGTCTATCACCACTATGTCAGGCTTATTGGCAACAATAGTCCTATCAGTGATGATAGACCGATCCCAGTACAACGTGACATGGTCATTTTCGAGAACTGGGTCGGGCACATACTTGTAATACGGTACTTCGGAATCTACAAGTTTGTATTTTAAAGCAAGTTGCTGGTGGATAATCCTGGCCACTTGGTTATGCCTGTGCAAGTACTCGCCGTTAGCAAGACGAGAACAACCAGAGATAATATGTCTGATGGACTCACCCGGACGGTGGCATGCCCGACACACGTCAACCGTCCCGTCCTTCATAATATGCTTCCGGTAGTTGTTCGTCAAGATAACTTCGTCCATAATCGCACAGACAAAACCTTCGGTTTCCCCGAAGAGATCACCGAAACGTAGCCAGGCCACGGACGCTGAGAAATCTACATCGGACCCATAAAGAGCCCGATAGAAGCGCCCGTGAAGCTCCTTGCCTTTCCATACCTCTTTGCGGTCATCTGTAGTAAGTATCACAGGTTTGCGCCAGTTCTCTTTAGCCATGGACAACGGAGTGAGTCCCTTGTCCACTGCGACCACATCTCGGTGCATACCCACATCGGTTTTGAGAAAATATTCTCTGAGACTGCACATCTCACGGTTGTGGAGAGTCTTAGCATTTAAAAAGCCTCGACCTCCACACTTCCGTGGGATGTACAGTCTCATCACCGACGATCGTGGGTGATGCATCCGGTTTGCGGTCAGCAGTGTGCGGACCCTCCTATCCAGGGCATCGAGTTCGGTTTGAGTCCATTTGAGTATGCCGAAAGTGTACATTAATACCGGCATGACCCAACCGTTGAAGGCGCGCACCTTATTTCCACCCGACAAAAGGCTGTTTAAAACCTTTTTCAGGCGGCCAAAGAAGCGCTCCCTCAGCGATTGCTTCATGTCAGTACCGTTAATGCCCAACGCCTCCGACATACCCAAATACTTGTAGGATTCGGTTGAGCTGAGGGATCTAACCTGTATGGAATCCGAGAGTTGAATTCCCTCAGATTCCATAATCTCCCCTTTCTTTACATGCATGACTGCACATTTGTCCACACCAAATTCCATCCTGATGGCACTACTGAAGGTTTCAGTTACCTTTAGTAGCTCCATCAGTCGCAAATTGTTGGGGGCAAAGAGTTTCAGATCATCCATGTAAAGAAGGTGAGATATGGCCTGACCACCTCTTCTCAACCGATAGCCTAGGCCTGAATCCTCCAGCAGTGTGCTTAGAGGATTCAGAGCTAAGCAAAACCAAAGTGGACTCAAACTGTCGCCCTGAAATATTCCCCGTTTAATCCAAACAGGCTCATCACTCCCTTGGATCGGTTGACATCCTGGATAGCGAAGGACTGTTTTCCATTGCCTCATACATGACTCAAGGAAGGTGCGTAGGGTTGCATCTATTTTGTACAACTCCAACACCTTCATGAGCCATGTATGTGGCACAGAATCATAGGCCTTCTTGTAATCTATCCAACATGTCGACAGATCCTTGCGGGATCGACGAACCTGTTGGCTTATGGCCATGTCTATGAGGAGTAGCTCCTTAGTACCGCGGGACCCCTTCCTACATCCATTCTGAGAGGCGGACATAATTGAGTTACTCTCAATGTGCTCATTAATTTTCGCTCTCAGGATAGATGTAAGAAGTTTATAGACCGTCGACAAACAAGTAATCGGTCTATAATTCTTGGGTTCCGCGGGACTACCGGTCTTATGGAGCAGGTGGGTAATGCCAGTTGTTAGAAACTGTGGTAGCGACCCAGACTCTAAGGATGACTGGAATTGAGATGCCAGGAGCGCGTGTGAGCTGCTATACCACTTCAGCCAGAAGTTGTGCAGTCCGTCCGGTCCAGGAGATTTCCAATTCGGTAACGGACGGACTGCTTTGGCTATATCCAGTGTGGTTATAGTAATTTTTTCCATTTGTGGTATAGCTTCGCACACGCGCTCGACATCGCGCATCCAGCCACCCTCAGCGTGACAGATGGGCACCGACCAGATGCTGCGCCAGAATGTACTCGTGGCGACATCATCCGGGCGGTAAACGTCTGTCACACTTTGTTCAGGTCGCTCCCAAGCTCTGTATACCCACCTCTCATCGCTCTGGAACATGCGGTTTTGCGAGTATCGGTCAACCCGCCGCTTATACCGCCGAATACGGTTTGCCCATGCACAAACTTTCTGCTTCAGGAAGTCGATGCGCTCTGTGACACGGAACGTGTATTCTCGGGGGCTGATTCCAGTCCCCGAAAACGCCCGCCTCACAAAGCGCATCACACGTGGTCGTGTGTTGCCCTCCCTGAAGCAGTATAGTTTGCCGATGAGTGCCCTAGCCTCATCGATACGCCGCTCGATCCTGCACTGCCAGGCTGGTGCAGCAGGCTTCGGTCGTATAGCTTCGTCACAACTAGGAAACTTTACGTTTGCTATACGACATGCCGCAACAGCCCCGCAAAACAGGATTGAGTGCGTATCAACAAGGCTCTCGCTGCTTTCAAAGATGTTCTGCAGCAGCGAGTCCAAAGCACACACCAACGCCCTATTCTTTTTGTGCATAGGTAAACGTGGTAGTCGGGGCCTAAGTTCGGTCGGTGTTAATCTATACTCGCGAAGCGCATCCTCCAGTGCGCTCCTCAGTCTATCGTTGCACTGGCTACTTACCGTGACAACCCTATCATCTACCTCATCACTACCGTTGTTGGGCCGCGGTGTGATTGCGCCACTGGCTGGCGCCTGTACCACGGTCTGTGTTGGGGTCGAGATGATAAGGTTGCTCAGTACCTCTGAGCGCAGCCTTTCAAGTGCGGCATCGTCCAACCTGCAATTATGTTGGATGACCCGCACCTGATCCGACAATCGTTGGGCCGAGACGTTCACAGTTGGTTCCAGGTCCTGAAACAGAGACAGCATCCTGACACGATACGCAGTGAGGTTAGTTCCCCCCTCTGTAGACCCGTAATATGCGCGCATGACGTTCTCGTTCATTGACTGAGTCCATCGCATGCGCTGCACACAACCACCGGCAGCGGGGACCCGGCTCGGGGCCGGTTGGCCCCTAGATCCCAAGCTTCTCGGTGGCCGGCCTCTCCCCTGCCGACGCACAGGTGTTGGCGACGTCGGCGGGGAGAAATACTCGTCGCTCGAGCTCGACGCAACTGCAACCACCGGTGACACTTGTGATCCAATGTCCGGCGTTGGCGAGGCGGAGCTGAGCGACGAGCCCGGGGGTGGAGGATGTGCGCGTCGGGCAGCTGCTCTTGTTATCATACTCCAAGTTTCATTCCATCATTCCTCGTAGTACGTACGTTAAACGTAGGTATAGGTAGAGTCATTCAATTTTCATAATGACATATGTCATCAGTCTGTACTGCATATTTTCTTCTATTGTGGCCATTTTATTGGCTTTATGATGTAATAAAGTTTGTATTGTAAATAATCTGTTTGTTTTTGGAGGTTTTGGGCGAAAGAAATGTGCATAAATACAATCAAAAACTGTTATTTTAAATTTAAATTTGCTTGTACGGAAATAAAACTTGTGTTGACATCGGGACATTATTATTATTATTGTGTAGATGCGACCCATTGTCCAACTGTGTTTCTCGACATTCGCCTTCTTAAATCTGAAACATGCTGAAATACTATTTAATAACCACATGCTGTAGTTATTCTTGTATTTAGTTTAATTTAGCTAGTTTTTAAGCCCTGGATGGGGGCCTTAAATTCATTTGAGGCCACCAGAGGATGGTCCGGTTAAGCAGTAACCAGCCTTAGTGTGCTGAACTGCGAGTGGTCCCCGTCCAAAAAAAAATCAACAACCAAATTGCGTAACTCACAAAATCGCATATAAATTATTCCTTGTATCATCATCATCATATCCGCCGAAAGACGTCCACTGCTGGACATAGGCCTCCCCCAAGTGTCGCCACAACAACCGCTCCTGTGCGTCTCGCATCCATCGGCTACCCGCGACCCTCACCAGGTCATCGGTCCACCTTGTGGGAGGCCTTCCAACGCTGCGTCTTTCGGTACGTGGTCGCCACTCCAGAACTTTTCAGCCCCATCGACCATCTGTTCTGCGAGCAATGTGCCCTGCCCACTGCCACTTCAGTTTGGTAATCCTTCGGGCTATGTCGGTAACTTGCATTACATAGTACAATGTTTACTTAATTTCTAGCAGGTATGTGTTAGTTTCTTCTATTAACTGTATTTGTTAGTTTTCTTCTTTTGCAAGGACCCCAGGTTAGGTAAAGGCCTCCTCCAAAGATGTGAAATGTGTCGCTGTCTTAAAACAAAATATTAAAAAAACAAATGTGGACATACTCACCAAACAGTTTATAGTATACACAAAACCGCTATTTACTTGTTTACATTTTAACTGTTCTGCATCTGCTCGACGTCCGTATGTCGCTACTGGGATCCAGCAGAAAACCAGCGTCAGGTATATTTGCCTGGCACATGCTGAGTCGGACTCCCATTTGGTGCTACATGAGACACACACACACACACCGCACATTGGATTTTTTTTTCTCATGTCGTAGGTAGTTTGGCACTCACAGATTGCCATAAATTCTGTCTTTTTCTTTTTTAATGTTTTTTCATATTTGTATTTTCTACTGTTATGATTTATGTACCTAAGTGTGCTTTTGTGTGTTTCTGTTCTTGTACCAAATAAATGTTTTATCTATCTATCTTTTGCTATTTGGCTCCAATTTCAGACGGCTGTTCTTAAAATCTCGTCCTCCGACCATTTTATTGGTCTATCTCGGCTTCTTTTCCCTTGTGGGCACTTCCATAAAGTTGCTGTTAGGGTCCGTCTTTGGTCTGACAGCCTCGCAAGGTGGCCTGCCCACCTCCATTTTAGCTTAAGCTGAGATAGGGACCATTTTGGCCTCGCACAGATAATTATTTTATTATAAGTACTGTTTAGTTATTAATTTTATTTTACCGGATTGTTTGTCTTGTGCGAGTCCCAAATAAACGTTTTTCTTTCTTTCTTTCTTTCTTTTGTGCATCGATCAAAACATTTTTAGATTTAGTGATTGATCTTATTTTTGTGTGACGTACTTTATCTATTATTTACCTTTCATAATCAAAAGGAATTCCAGACCCATTGATTCATAATGTTTAAAAATCGTCTGCTCAACATCGTGAAATTAGCAATGAATTTTGCCTACTAGCGATTGTATTACGCAATTACGCAGGTTTCTTTAAACGGATTTACCTAAGCGTTTAATATGATATTTAGTTGAATTGACCAGCTTAATATAATCCCTATGAGTTCTTATTAAATCGGGATTTCTTTTAAAAATCGATATTGGCCAGTAAATTTCATATTACAGAACCCAATACATTTGCACGTTTTGCTCATTTTATGGATAAGTTAATTTCTACTATTGTTCCAATCCATTGACATTTTACAATTTGCTTTCAAGCAGTGTCATGTACTACACTTGTTCAGGCTGTATAATATTACCTACTAGCTATTGCTCTCGGCTTCTAGATTTCGCAAAAAAGTACCCTATAACCTCAAATTCATCAAAATCGATATAGCGATTTCGGCGTGAAAGCATCACAAGCAAACAAACTCACTTTAGAATCTATATAATAAAAATGAATCGTTAAATGTGTTGCTAAGCGCAAAACTCGAGAAAGGCTGGACCAATTTCGCTAATTCTTTTTTTGTTGTGTTTATTATTGTTAGGAGAAGGTTCTTATGAAAGAAAATTTTGAAAAAACAATCATAACCGGGCGAAGCCGGGGCGGGCCACTAGTTTACAATATTAGTAAGGATTGTCATATAAAAATTAATCCCTATTTCCCTTGGTCACGGCATCACACGTGAACGGCTGGACCAATTTAGCTAAATATTTTTTTTGTTGTGTTTGTTATTGTCAAGAGAAAGTTCTTATGAAAGAAAATTAAAAAAAAATAATATACATCCGGGCGAAGCCGGGGCGGGCCACTAGTTTACAATATTAGTAAGGATTGTCAATAGAGTGATATTTTACGATTTGCTTTCAAGCAGTGTCATGTACTACACTTGTTCAGGCTGTACAATATTACCTTTGTCAGTGAAACAAGTTAGAACTTTATTATGTACAAGGGAATTAACTTACAGAGCCTCTCTGTCTTTAAATACAAGCTTGAGTTTAATTGAATTTATGGATTACATTAAATGACATGGCATCTCTATTCCTCGATAGGTTAGCTAGAAATTTCTGAGTTTATTTCGGTGTTTCTTCTGTGTTTGTTTCGGAGTTTCTTCTCAGAGTAGTTAGCTAGGAAACACCGGCATCATATAGTTTAAAAATGACCGAAAAAGATTGACGTGTAAAAGTGTTATGTTTAACCTTCTTACAAAATAAATATCATTTATCATTTATCACCGGTTTTCTTTAGGCCTATAGGGAACGTACTGGAATCATAGGCCCATATTCATGAAAACTTATTAACCGTTACTTAGTTAAAATACTGTTTAAGAGATTCTAAATTCAAATTCTCCATAGAAAGTTTGAATAAAGAATCTGCTTATCAGAATTTTTTTTTATGAATAAGGCTGTTTGTGTATCGGTGGCAGCTCAGAAGTGTCAATGTCAAGTATTTACAAGGTGAGAGTTTCGAATTAAGAACGCTAGATGGCACAGTCCGCCCTGCACGTTCCCTATGTACATAATATATGTAGGGCGAAACTTTTATCTTCCCTTTTTGCCACAGGCACGACGTGCATCGTCCTAGTTTTCGTTCCTTTTTTCTTTATTTTGAATCATAATATTTGTTCCATTTAAAAACCGACTAATACTATGTTATGAATTCCTAGATTTAATTTATAATTTGTACACATGTCAGCTCTATGACAATAAATACTTTTTCTTTCTTTCCTAAACAGGTTACGAAAAACTCTGTGTTACTGAGAACTTCCTAATGAGTATTTTGTACGACCCTAAAATCGTACAAAATACTCATTAGGAAGTTCCATGTTGTATCAGTAGTGTATAGGTTACTACTTCTGTTCACGCTTTCGCCCGAGTTACGATAGATTTTCACAAGGCTCTCCTGGTCTTCCCGTCTCCCATCTTCCCCTGTAACAAAATTCATCAAAATCGGTTCAGCGATTTAGACGTGAAAGCGTTACAAACCGCAAGTCACAGTTAAAATATTAGTTGCGAGACTTAAGTTAGGTATAAGCATGAACTAAGCACGATTACTTTTTTGTTTCCACAATAGTTGCACTGGTAACCCTACACGTGTTATTATTTATGTCTTAAAGTCGGAAATAACGGTTATTTAATATGGCTACGTTACGTTATTACAGTAACGGCTCGTTTCGCAGATACTTAGGGCTTTTTCACACGTATTTGCCATTCAAAGTGTGGCGTAATCCGGCGCGGGCGCAAAAACGCGTACAAATAAAGTAATGGGATAGGTTTGTTTGTACGTCAGTGAAACGTAACGTGGGTGTTATAAGTATTTGTTATGTGCCAGTGTTTCGCCAGTGAATGGGATGTATGATGAAAAATGTGTTGAATATGATGTATCAAAATCAAATTCAAAATCAAAAGTCATTTATTCAAATTAGGCTGAGTGCCAGCACTTTTTGAACGTCAAAGTTCTACATAAAGACAGTCTCCCAAAACGCTAGCCCGTCACCACTTCCTAGTGTTTTAGCTGGGAAGAAGAAGTGGCGCAACAAACTCTCCAGTATGTTAGTGATGTGATGGTGGTGGTATTATGTTCAAGTATATGCCGCTAGTAAATCTTCTGTTGTATTATTTTATATGGGTTTCAACTTAAAATTAATTACAATGTATACATGAAAGGTCCAACTATATGAAAACTTCTGTAACAAATTTGGAAAGCGCCTCTTAGCTGGCATGATACGGCTGATTCAGACAGTCAGTCAGTAACCCGATAATCTGAAAATCGGTGATTCTTCGTGTCAAATAACTTGACATCGTTAAGTGACGCGAAGTAGGCCGGTGGGTCTAGACAAAGTGGCATTCAATGACAGCGAGTATGATTTTTGAAATTTCAAAAATTTAGGAATTACGTGACTTTCTGTTATAGCTATTTTGGACTTTTCTAAATCGCCGACAGAATATCAAGTAACTTCGTCTTGAGTCCCAGCATAATTGTCATTTATGAAAACTTGGAGAGATGATCGAAGATCGCCACTCACTGGACGCTTGAGGGAGGATGTCGCCGTCGAGGTCACCCGCTGCCAAGATGGCATGTGTAAGACGACCAACTGACCCAGAGATCACACAAGTCAAATCAGGGCGTCATCGTCGTTACGGATCGTCAGAAGCCAGAAAATCTGACATCAGTCTTACGGAGGAGTACCGTTACCCAGTTAATGGGTTGTGGAGGTCTGGTAGGCAGCCGCTCCACGTAAAATACTGGTATTCAGCTTAATCCAGTTTAACTGGAAGCCGACCCCAATATAATTGGGACAAGGCTAGGCAGATGATGATTTATAATTAGGTGCTTCAAGATCGAATACTATCAATTCCCGATCCTGATTTTCTATATCCACTAATGAGAGCACGACCATACTCCAAACTGCAAACGGTCCACAAGACCGTGGGACACACAAGAATTACAGCTACATCACATTACAATACGGTGAGCACCGCGCCTTAAATTAACGCAATACAAAGCGGTTACTGTTCCAACACGTAGTAATTCTCGCTGCTAGGCGGCTCCTAAAGGAGAATATTAGTGTGGTGGATAAAGACGGTACGGGTACAGGCAGTGGCTAAAATATTAGGACAAACAAAATCTCTCTCTATCACTCAAAGGTTTGCTCAAAGAAAACTCACCTTTGAGTTAAGCTCGCCTTTGTACATGAAGTTCATTATCAGTTAAGTCCTGAATTTCCCGAATGGTTTGGTTAGGTGCATACAAGGTTTGTTTAAGTTCTGTGTATCGTCCTCCTGACAAATTTTGGTAATGGCGGCCGGTCTTAGTGCTGACTGGCTGGTAAAGAGCACAATTGTGTGCGCAAACATATGTAGTACCTAAACTCTCTTTCTTCACTCAGATATTCCGATGGAAAGGCAATCCGACACGTCCTGAGACAGATCAAGTGTAGCCCAACGGCTTATTGGGCTATCTGAGGCACGAGGTTTGGTGCTCCGAGTTTCTACTGAGAAACGCTAAAATGAAACAGAATAAAACTACCCAACCGGTTCAATGTCCATTTGTATAGCAGTCACTTGCGATCTAGTGGACGAAGACTTACAGACTGTACAAAATGATAAGAACAACTAAGAATATAAATTGTAATCGCAACTGGATTAAACCATCGAATAAACCCATGACGAGATCACAACTCATGTGTCATTGGGAAACAGATTGAGTATTTTCATTTGTCTCAATAACCATAAACAAACAGTAGGTAATGTTTTAGACAAAAAGTGGAGTTTCATGTAAAATATCAAGCGAATTCGTACCATATGCAATGTTTAATAGCTTAATGCGTAAATCCAACTCATGTCAGCATATAGCTCTATGCCTTTTTTGTTTTTTTTTTTATATCATACGATTATTTGAACAGCCCATTCGTCCGCATACGTTTGCCACCGACTGTACAGTAACGATCTTGTGTAACACTGCCCTTTGACCCGCCGCTAACGAAGCCCCCGTGTAGCCACGTTATTTGTTTAGCTTCACATGTAATACAGGATTTATGCTTCAGGAATTGTACAATTCGAAATTCTCAGTAGCTGGCGGGATTTGTTTTCGATTGCAATAGACTGGTCCCTTATTACGTGATTCTAAGGTCAGGTGCTGATAAATTGGGCTTTATTTTATTTTATTTTATTTATTTGGCTCACCAACAATTGAATACACGTGTACAAGGATGAGATACATCAAATAAACTGATAGACCAGTGTACCAATTTCTTACAGGTAATCACATCATGCATTACAATATTGTCGATTGATGCTGAACAATTTGCACAACACTTAAAATTGGGTGAGTTCTAAGTTACTCACCGAACATTATTATGACCTAGATTAACTAGATTATTTAAAAATTAAATTTACATCAAGCATTTCTCTGTGGTAGCCAGTCTGGATTTGTGATCCTAAAATTTGACTACTGCTTTAGAAAGATTTAGGTTTCGTTTAGTTCAATTCCCTATCTCAATTTATTGGGGACGGCTCAGCATGTCTTCTCCGTCAATAAATCTCTATTTGCGGTCATAATGCATCCATCGTTTCTTTGGTCTCCCTTCATGACGACATGATGTGTCTCAGTGTCTTCGCCATATAAATGTCACCGGAAAATAGCAACCTCCGTAAGATTATAAAATTTCTTGAGGGATTGTAAATTCTCGATAAATTGTCAACTGAACATTTGTTTTTATGAATCAAAATTTGATAATCTCTCGAAGTCATTCCAAGAAATTGTGGAATAGCAAGTAACGAAACGTCAAGTATTTATGGCACCGAAAAATTGCAGACTCCGTGAGATTGTAATAATTATTTTTTAAGACTAAAATTTTTCGATATATGTATCATGAAAAAATCGTTTTGTATAGGTATCTACAATAAATCCCATCCAAATTCAATAGTTTAAATATATCCGTGTCTTATTAAGAAAAAATAGTTCACAATTTCACGCGATATTTTACAATCTTACGGCGTTTGCAATTTTGCGGTGACATTTACCTACAATTTCAACATTCTAATTTTGACAATCCGGTGACATCCATAAGAAAAAGGATCAAAATTTTACTTTTCAATAATTCTGGGTCGACCCTCCAGTCAATTCGGATACAGCTGAATACCTGTGTATAACATGGAATGTCTGCCAATCTGACTTCTACAACCCAGTTACTGGGTAACAAGATATCCCTTGACAAATCTTGTTTCAGATGTCCTTGCTTCTATCTGTTACGACTGACAATGATCTACAAAATGACAACCGGTATCAACGGCTGTACGTGTTTACCGAGGTATGGAGGAATCTCGGCATGTTAACCATGTTGGTTACCCATCCACGGACTGACCGCGGCAAGCGTTGCTTAACCTTGTAGATCAACCCGCACGGGCAGTTATTATTTAGCCACGAGCTCCTCTTAATTATCAAAGTCCTTCTTTAATCACCTAATTTATTTCTATGGAACCTTGCATGGCGTGGGCAGTTGGCAGGTTTAATGTTATGTGGGTGATAATTCACTGGGAGCTGGTTCTGCAGCTTATTAAATAAATATTAACGGAACTATCTTTATGATTAACTACACATTCACTTCAAATGACTTGAATGTATGGGTTTTATGAAGACTGTCATTTCCTTAGTAGCTTTCTGTGTAGAATAGTGAGATGAGATGATAACCAAGTGAAGCCTTAAGAGGAATTCGCAATTTAGTTCATGTAATTGTTGTTCTAAATCAATTAAATGTTCAGCAGCCCTACTATGACGTGCTAATGCCATCCAATTCTGATGATGTAAACGGGGTAGTGCTATTCGCTATGTATAGCTCCGTCTCCCTCTTAGAGCCGAATCATGATCGTTTTAAGACTTCATAGTAGGGCCACAGTACTTTATATTTTCCTAATTTGTAATATCGACATTTAATTAAGTTTGTGAAGTCGTGATTTTGTGAAGCTTCACTGCCCTTCTTTTTTACCTTCTTATTTAGTAGCTTTTGCCAGCGACTTCGTACGCGCATATCCCATTTTCCCGTTCCCGTAGGAATTTCGGGACAATTTATACTTAAACCTTCCTCATGAATAACCCTATCCATTGGTGAAAACCGCATGAAAATCGGTGCTGTAGTTTTAGAGTTTATCGCGAACAGACAGACAGATACGCGGCGGAGGACTTTGTTTTATAATATGTAGTGATTTAAACTTTTCTTGCATGAGGTAATTTGTCAGATCTTTTATTAAATAAACGTTGAAGAGTTGTCTATTTAAGAAATCCATCCAATTTTTAAATCAATAGCACCATTATGTATCATTCAATTCATCAGCTATAACACTAGGAAGTGGTGACGGGCGGGCGTTTTGGGGGACTGTCTTTATGTAAAACTTTGATGTTTAAAATGTGCTGGCACTCAGCCTAATTTGAATAAATGACTTTTGATTTTGATTCACTGACTAGCGACGTACAAACGTAAGTCAGCACATCGCGTTTTAGAAAAATCTATCTAAATCGGCTTTGTAGAACGAGACGATTAATTTCCGATACTCATTCCTGTATAAAAATTGGTGCATCATATTAATAGTTGACTCAAGCACTGTATTTACCAAGAGCCATATAACATAAGTCACAACGAACATTCTCCTTCACAGTTGCTTAGTCAACGTCCGAAGAAGGCCCTTGTTTAGTCCTAGACTTTTACGGTGTCTATGATATGTGTGTTGCCATGTGTATTGTGTGTTGCCAATAAAATAAATAGCAAATACAGGATGCAGTGGGTACGCTGTCGCCTCCTACCGATTAATTTATCACTACTATAGCAATATAAACTTCGTCTGTCTGTCCATTGATATCAAATGGCTTGGCGGCAATTATATTTGATTACGTTTTGATGTTATGTTGTACGAACCAATTATTGGAAATAAGTGCCAATGTTAGGAACGATGTTTATGTTTTTCAATTATGAGGGATATTTATTTGTTTTCTAATTATATGGCTGGTAATAAAATATTGAATGATTCTGCAGCACTCTTGTTATGCATTATTTGCAGTGTGGTAACGTCATGCAAAAAATCGATAAGTCTAGTTTTGTTGTTGAGAATCAGGATATCATAGTTTATTCATAGTTTCTGCCTCTGCCCTCCTTCAAATGTTCGGTGATTTTACTGGGGCAGCAAGCTTCTGCGACATCATTGATTAAACATCAGCCAACTATGACTACTACACTACTTCAATATAAAGGAGGAGAGCAATATCTACCCAATTTGGCAAACGGAGTTCAAGCCAATTGAATTGAGCTCAACTGACCACGCAAAAAAAGGGTAAAAACTTTTTTCAACACCAAGCCATTTGTCCTCGTCCCGTCAATTAGTCGATGTCAAAAAAGGAAGTTGTTTTCAATTCCCAAATGAAATAAAGTCAGTGTTGGGAGCAGCGAAGCCGCGGGGCGTATCACAAGTATGAAACTATACCAGTTTGAAGGTAGTTTGTCATTCTTCACGCATACAGCCACGGTAGTCGCTACCGCAATTGCTTGGTGCGCGTACGTCTATAAAATATATAATTCGTAATTTAAATTATACAACGGCCGTTGCTTTTACAGATGACTTTGAACTTTACTTCGTAGTTGGTAAGGTTGGTATTTTGTTGCAGTAAGGATTGCTGTAAGATGTTTTGTATAAATCACGTGTTTTGATCGGCTCTTCGCGCACCTGCCCAGGCTGAGTGATCACGGTTACGTGCGGAAACTTATAGGACGATGAAATAATCCTATGCCACGCTTATTATTGACCGGCTGCATTTAACATCGGACTATATTTTAGTTTATTTATTCCCCCCATTTGATGTTTTATTGCGAGACAGCCGTATTTGTTTCATGTTTTGAACATTTTACGCGTTTTAAATTTCTGATGTGCAAGCTGGATTTTTATATTTATCCATAGTACGGAATGATATGTTTTACGAGGGCCTGTCAACGGTTACGCCATTTTGAGCCGAAATCTTTATCTTTCATCAAGTCTTATACACTACGCAAATAATTTATCATTTCAATTGATAGTATTTTTAGTTCGCTATTTCCTATAACACGCAGAATACGAAAAACTATTGAGAATAAACTTCCATTTAACATGGGCATATTTCTTTTAGTTATTCCAATTAAAACTGCGTGAGCGTTCTAAAGACCATATTTTTTTCTGCAAACCACAGATTAATGTATATGACACGCGTTTACAAGATCGTGTGCGGATAACTGAACCTGATCGTTTGATATTCACATCTAAAGGCGAAAATAACCGCGAAAAATATATATGGGTGTGTGCACCTTGCATGCCATTCCGAACGAGTCCCGAGGTGTAATATACTGGACAAAGAAAGCACCTCTTGCGCAGGCGCATGGCCGACCATCTTTATTCATGAGACTTATCAATTTGTTGGCAGCCGGGCTTACAATATAATACTCGGTTGCCACTACATAATTACCTGGATAATATTAAAACGATGTAAAAACTGTGACGTGTTCCCATTTTTTTACCTTTTACATAATTGTACATTTAAACCTAGGTCGGTTTAAGTCAAAAGCTCAAAACTTTTGACCTTTTCGTGAGTTCCAATTAAAATGGACAAGACTAAAAACAAGGATTAAAATCTCATTATCATTTAGATTTAAACGATGTAGTTTGGTTGCGAAAAAATTTTGCCTTTACGGTCACATGGAGATATCGAGGAAAAGGGTGGATAATTTATCATTTTTTGGATCGAACAGAGTTTTTGTCAAAAATGTTACTAGTCCGACAGATAGATTTCCAAAAAATATTGGACACGTATTTTGTACTTTTACTGAAAAGTGACGTTTTGTAACGTCACTTTCCAGTAAAAAGTATCTTCGTAAATTTTTATTGATTTGATAAAATAAAAAATACCTATCCAATATTTTCAATAATCTAACTGACGGACTAAATATAATCTAAATTAAATATTTTTTTAACCCAGGCAACATCTCTTGAAATTTAAGGTTTTTGGTACATTCTTTCACGGTTTCTTGATAGATAAGTTTACATGACAATGAAAGCAGTTATAACGAGTACCTAATTACACTTAAAACACCTTTAAACTCTACTTAAAATAAATGTAGAATTTCCGATGCCAAATAATTAATTAATAATTGCCGATGTTAATCCAATATATTTCCTGACAAGGCGAAAGTAAATGTCAGCCTATTGAATTTCATGTTCCTTCATTTCCATATTCCCCACCAGAAAAAACCAAAAGTCAAAACTGGAAACTGGCCGATATCGAGGTGAACTAAAGGAGCTAAGTTAGCCCAATAATCGTTAGGTTTGAGCCAATCACCGGTAACCACAGGCCGGACGGTGCTACAATGAATTATTGTATTTCAACGTTGGCCCCAGGCGTTATTACCATGGGTAATTGCACGCCGCCTGCGCGTACGCAGCCCTCTTTCCCGTAACTTATTTGGTGTGAAATGAGAACAATTTGACTCCGTGAAGATTTATGACCGGAGATAATGACGTTCTAGGTAGTCGGAAGGATAAATTGTTTTCCTTTGCGTTTTTTCAATGCTCCTTTTTGGCGATTTAAGACGCGATTCAAACATTGATCGAAAGTCAACTACCGGTGTTCTTGTTGTGTTACTTTTGTTGCGTTATTTGGCCGCCGTTTTCTTGAATGGGCTCATCAAATGTTACATAATTTAGTGGAATCCAATTCCTTTGTCTATTGAGAAAGCAGTTAGTTTCTTTGTAATTAAGAATGATTCGTGCAGTTCCCATACAATTTATCATACTACAACGTTTCTGGGTCGAATTACACACAGAGTTTAATTAAAACCTCAGAGTACATCTAAAGTTGAAGACGCAAAGTCAAGGGCACACCGAGGTGAAAAAATATTTAATTATGATTGTTGAACAATTTACATGCAACTATGTAGTTGTTACCATATAAGGATGCACAGAACGTCAATAGCGATTAAAAAACTTTATTATTATGCCGAACATGCGTTGTATGCGAGGTCATCAGTCTTGATGATGCAGCTATGATTTTAGTTGCATTAGTACATAGTGCCTCACGGTCCCCGGGGCGTTGCCAGCGCGATAATCATCGCCCTCCCTACTCAATGTCACAGGTTAGTTGTCTATTAACCCCCAGGGTACACTAGGTGCCGGTAATAGGGATTTATCTAACTTCGATCGCTGTTTAATGGGTCATATTTACGCTATATGTTGCTGTGAAAATGATCCATTAGGAGGTCAAAAGCCAAAGGTGAGAGGTCGTCATGCATGTTTATATTGAATGTTGTATTATCTTTTATTAATAATTGCAGTTGGACATTATTATTTATTAATCGACAATCGTTTTATGCGATGCTCAATTTTCTGTCAATGCCTTTACGTTTCTTTGTACACACCTTCTTTACATTCGAAAACGTGACCAATTTATTGAGAATTTTAATATTTTTAAATGACCACAATTACAGTGAGTTGCACGGAACTTGAAATAAATATGTAACATAAATGTGAAATAATTGTCTGGTTACCAGGCTACCATAATTATGTAGAAGTTGACGCATTCCATTACTGCTTCGATTCTATGAAAATGACAGATAACAATCGCTGGGCCGACGTCGCCTCAGGCGGAGTTTGATTGCGGGCTATAACGGGTATAAGTAAGTATTGAAGCATTGTTGCTCTCGGTGTAGCTCGGGACTTATTTATATACATGGTGTTGCTTAATGAGTGAGGGTCGATGGCTGTCGGGCCGCTGTCACGGGGCGTAAAGACTTCAATCATTCTGATATACAAACACCTTTAGTAAATATCAAAGTTGTAGCTTGCAAATAATATCATTGTAGGCTATTATTTTAGAATGGAAATGTGAAGGGTTTTGAATAGCTTCTCTAGCAAATACGTGGTGATGGGAATTTTTATTATTCTTTATGTCAAGGCTTAGAATAAATATGAAGCTGTTTTCTTGTTATTTACGTAGGCACATAAAGGTAATTTATTACTAGCTCCTAGATTGCAAGCTATTAGTAATATTCCATTATAACGCTTAATTTATGGGGTCACAGATTAAGTAGTTTATGCAGACGGCATTTTCATAAGCAAAATGTTAGAATTGCAATGGTTTATTAGTTTCTTGTAGGACATTTTCCACCTCTTTTTTTTCTTCCTGTTTAGTAGGTGAAATTAAGCTAATTATTTCAATTGATATAAAAATAGTAATTTATCATAACCAAACACATGTTTTTCCAGGCAATAAATAGGATATTTGACTAAAAAATATAATTAATCCATCAGATAGATTTCCAAAAAATATTGGACACGTATTTTTTTCTTTTGTCACGTAAACAAAAAATTAAGACGAAACAGTGCGTTGAAAACTCGTGTGACATCACTTACGAGTACACTTTTTACTGGAAAGTGACGTTACAAACCCCACTCCTTATTTTTGATGCGTTTTATCTTCGTATTTTTTAATTGATTTGATAAATTAAAAATACGTCTCCAATATTTTTTGACAATCTAACTGACAGACTAAATATAATCATATTTTTTAACTCAGGCAACATCCATAATGCATAGTTCAATCTGAAGTGGACGTGATTTCTCATTCAATTAATTTTAAAAAGTATTTTAACTTTAATTACAGACACAGAAAACCACAAAGTATATGATATTTGGTAGATGATCCTATAAGTAAGATGGATCCTAAAGGCTACGAGAACTGTCAAAATTAATACACGAACTGCCAACAAAACAATGCCTACACCACCCAAAGAGAAAGTCGTGGGTGACGCAAGCGCAGGTAGTGCTAGGTCCACACCTGCAGCCCTGCCATGCTATTATGAGTGCTTATCGCAACCTATCATTGACCAGGGGTCGGCAGAGCTAGTGAGTACTTGTTTACATAAATACTGTATTTTGAGAGAGTAGGGCTGTGCTGAAAATGATGAAGGCGAGGATTTGTTGTCGCGAAATGATAGTAGCTTACACTGGATAAAGTGTGGAAGGTTTTGGAGATCGCTTTGTCCATTTTTAAGACAAATGATGAAGTAAAAGTAGCGGTTCTGCGTCATTCGGTGTAGTTGTGACTTATTTTGGCAGAAATGAGCACACGTTATCTAGTTTCAGTTCCTGGGTCCTTCACTGGCAGGTAATAAGTAGGAATGAACGTAGCCACCAATTACTGTATCCAAAAATATTAAGGAGTTAGGTAACCATCGACTTGAAAAGATAAAGAAGAAGAAAGACTATCTAAATGTGTACCGTGAACTATGGTCGATGCCAGATAAATTTGCAATAACGGTCATTGCCCTTTACTTAAGATCTCTTCGTACCTGGACAATACATAATGAATCGTTTTTATTACAAGAAAATGTACGATAAATGTCGATTTAAGACAGCTTTATGTCTTTATTTCTGTTTTCGGAATTAAGTATGTCAATAAATGTAGGTCAATGACCGTTATTGCAAATTTATCTGGCGTCGACCATACTGAGATGAAATATTAACCAAGACGAATGACGTGGTGACTGGAACAAAACTTATCTTCTTTTTGTTTCAAGGTTAAGCATACCTTCAATGGTCATGAAATCATCTTTCGCAGAATAGATTAATCTGTTAGTAGGTTTTCAAGTGCAATTGCGTCAATAGCATGCATCAACAGGACATATTGAAGCGTCCATCTGCAACAACGTCACTGAGATTAAAGATTAAAATAGTCCATGAGGAAAGGAATTTGTGAGCCATCTGCCAGAGCACCATTAAATCAGTTACCCTCAATTGACACTGGGACTTGGAAGCCCTTGCACAGCTGCTTCTTATTCATGGTAGTTGTATTGGAGGATATGTTAGTGCATCAACTGGCTTATGAGTGTTTATTCAAATGAAAAAAGTTTGAAAAATAACTTCTCAAGCCTACCATTGTATTTGTGTTTTATTTCTAGCTAGATGACCGGGTGAACTTCGTTCGTACCAACTAAAATTGATTTGATTGTAACACTTTTTTTTCAACGTCTGTCGTCGACCATTTTAGAGTTTTTGCATTTTTTTATTTATTTATATTTTGTTTTGCCCGCGACTTCGTACGTGCATATCCCGTTTTTTCCCGTAACCGTAGGAATTTCGGGAAATCCTCTCTTGGTTGGTGCTCCCCTACACTCCCCAAGGAACCTACATGCCAAATTTCAGCTTTTTATGACCAGTAGGTAGTTCCGGCTCTGCGTTGTCTGTCAGCCACTTGTCTGTCAGTCAGTAACGGAAGAATTTCATATATTAGGATGGGTATAGAATATAAAGGTACAAAGGAAGTTTTGGTTGCAGGCTGGAATAAACTTAGGTACCCTATTTGCGCTACGCACAATTAAATGGTGGTTGCGAATCCTCTTTTGTTAACGGCCATTCAGCACTCACATACATATGGGTCATAAAGAAGTAGCTATCCATTACTTAAGAGCTAAAGTCAAAAACTCATCTCTTTTGCCAACTATTCAATATTATTTTTTCTTTCATTTTACGATAGGTTCTGCTTGATTTTTTGCACAGGATATCTAAGTAATTCTTATTTCTAATGATTTTTGTTATGGATTTTAAAAAAAGTTCTGCTGGCTTTGAGAACTTGACATCCCTAAACGTAAAGGCATAATTTTCTTTAATGTGATGTTGATAACAATGTGAGTTTTTTTCAGTGGCGTAATGCTATTGTTATGTACCTACACTTTCTACACCTTTGATAGTTAGATTTTAATCACAACCAGCACTAATGGAAAAATTATTTATTTAAGTATTTATTTATTTAAACTTTATGTACAATAGTGGTACATGGGCGGACTTAATGCATCAAGGCATTCTCTACCAGTCAACCTTTGGGTTATTAAGACTATACTGTGGTAGGTGTACAATAAATAAAAATAAGATTCAAAATTGAATTTTAGCAATTCGGAAAGAATATACAGATAATATATATAATACTAATAAAATACATATATATGCTAAAATAATAAACTAATAAATATGATATATAATAATCATACCGATTAAGAGAATTCATAGTAATCATGATTCTGTTACGCGCCAGGAATAATGCCGGGTACATATCGTTTTTTGTTAGTTACTACTAGCGCCGTCTACTATCGAGTATCAGTACTATTAGAGTCAAGTACCTTCTAGACATTTCTATGCCAGAACATTCTAAACTTCTCGATATCTGGTCAGTCGGCACCGGTAGTTACGAGTTCTTTCCAGATGCTTCTATACTAGAAGGTTCTGGAATTAATTGACCTATATAAGGAGCGCATAGCCCGCGACCGAGTCAGTATTGGATTTGCGATACAAGTGAAAACTTCAAGTGCGATTAAAGTGATCAGTATTTAATAATTAGTGAGTTTAAAGTTGTAATTAGGGTTTTCAAATTAAAGTGTTATTTTGGTTATTTAATCGGCTGTTTTTACTGTCACTAACCCCAAGCTCGTTACGATTCTTTGTAATGTTTAATTAATAAAATAAGGAGATAACATGTGGCCGGGCTATTCTAGAGCCAAAATTAAGGTATTTAAGGTAAGTATTTTTTCTACCATTTTTCTGTAGCTAAGTTGGAATTGTTGGAAATCTGTGAAACACACAATGTAGGTACCATTCGCTTGTATTGTATCGCGATAACAAAGACGTCTGCAATAGGAACTTCAGCAACCTTGCCTACATATTGTGGAATTCTGTAGTTTATTAGCCAAAAAACTTTTTATACTCTCCAGGACAAAGAGATCACAACCGGCCGACTACTTGGAAACCCAGGAACATCAGCCACCCGATGCGAATGCTCCTGGCGAAATGTTTTCATTGACCCGTCGGATACACAATGTGGGTGCGGTGATCCTGATCAAAACATGAGCCACACGTTGGAGTGTCCCAAGTGCCCATGTATGTACCTGTACTTTTCTGCTACTGGACCCAAAAAAAATATAAGGAGTAAATCGTCAACCCGAAATAAAGAAAAAGAAGGACAACGAGACTCACGTCTGAAAGAAAATATGTCTTATTTCCTATTTTAGCACATGGTCTACCCGTGTGACTACTTTCATCCATATCCATTCAGCCCTTGAGTCGTGAGGTACCAAACAAACAGACAGACAAAGTTACTGTCAAACGACACATAATTCATCGTTCATACATTTTTGGCCATGGTTTGATCCAGATCCTGTCATCTAAGGATCTAAGGGGCTCAGGCCCCCCCCACCCCCAAAAGACCAAGATTTCTTTTATAGTCTACAACCTAACAAAGTTATTGAGGAATTTACGAAAAGTAATCCAAGGAGGCCTGTTATGCGTTCAGCAAAATAAAATGTTTTGTGATTTTTTAGTGTTTACCTACTTTGCTAAAAACCCACCCTCAGCGGCCCCCAAAACGACAATCCTGGATCCGCTCCTGTCTTTGGGCTAGACACAAAAAGTTATGTTCTGCAAGAAAACGTTCTTCTCTTAATTTTTTACTATGAGAAAACTCTTAAGGGTTTTTCTCCGGAAAATGACAGAAGTTCAAAAAACTCTTTTTCATGCTTATTTGATACACGATAATATGTACTGGCGTGAAAGCTATTACTTAAATAAGATTTGTATTATTCGTTTTACACGACTTTTAACTAAAACAACTGAAGATAGCATTTTTCAAACTCATATGACAGCAGTCTCCATCGAATTGGTTCCATACCGAAAAAATAAGAGACAAAAGTATTCTTTCCGAATTTTTGTTTTGTTTGGCCGATACTTTCATAGTGAAGCCCAAAATTAATGTTGTCCTTTATAATATTAGTATGGATAACAAGTATAATAACAGCTTATCAAGTTCCTATTAGAACAACATAGCTATGCTAATGAATACCACGTGTCGAGTTAAATTAACGTTCAGAGGATTGATTAACTCATAAGTGGTCGCACGAGTAAGCTATGTGTTAACTTATAAATGAATAATATTTGCATACTGGGTAATATCTTAGGCATGTTTAGATATCTGGTGAGTAAGAAAACAACAAACAGAAATTTGAAAATATGTAGTTCTCCACAATAGTTTTTAACAGATTTCCTAGTGTTTAATTTTCTCCAAAAGATTCAAAGATTGTGTTCGATTTATTTATATAATATAATAAAACCTGCCAAGTGCGTGTCGGACTCACGCACGAAGGGTTTCGTACCATTATCTATAAAAACGGCAAAAAATCACGTTTGTTGTATGGTAGCCCCGCTTAAATATTAATTTAATTTAATTATTTATTTTTAAAGTGAAAATAGAACTCAATATTCTGTGAATATTTCAAGCGTCTACCGGTTGCCGTTATTAATATCGGGCAAAAACGAGCAAAAAAATCACGTTTGTTGTATGAGAGCCTTATTATGTTTTTTAGTAATTGTTGTTATAGCGGCAACAAAAATATATTATCTGCGAAAATTTCAACCGTCTAACTACATATATAACACGGTTCATGAGATACACACATATACACAGTCTGGTGACCATAGAAATATAAAAAAATCATTTATGCTGGTGACAGACGGACGGGCGGAGTCTTAGTAATAGTCCCGTTTTACCGTTTGGGTACGGAACCCTAATAAAAACATCCTATGATTGCCATTCGTGATAACATATAAAAAAAAAACATATAAATAAATCATGCTAACAAAAATCAACAATTTACAAAAAAATAACAACAATTAAGTAATTATCTGGCAAGGCGCGGTGATGTAGTGGAGTAAGGCAGTGACCGAGTGGCACCCGAGGACTGGAAGAAGAAGTGTTGGTCAACCGGCGGCGAGATGGGCGGACGACATTGTACGAGCCTGGACGAGACTGGCACAGGAACGTGGGGATTAGCACAAGAAAAGGGAGGCCTATGCTCAGCAGTGGGCGAAGTCGGGCTGTGGATGATGATGATGATGACGTAATTATCAACTATAAAATCAGCCATATCATATTAAAATAATCAACGTAACAACCACAATTAGTTGCACCTACATACCTGCATGGTTAAATAACGTGAAAATCCCAGGTCCCAGTTAATTGCGGTCCCAGTCGCCGGAAGCCTCAATGCAACAAGCCAGTTTCTACCTTTTGGTTAAAAAAGCGACACTGTGGGTAAGATGGTAAATCTAAATAACATTTAAATTCGAAATAAATTCGAAAAAGGAACATAAATTGTCTTTGAAATGGCTTGGCAAAATTCGTCCGTTAAATCCAGATTCCCCCTCTCTTCTCATCAAAACCATAGACACCACTAAACCAGTACATAAATACTCAAACAATTTATTTGCGATACTATAATGACAGCTAGTCTATGCTGACGTTGTTTATACCACAGACAATAGACGTCTGTAGTAATACGGAAGTACAGGAGTGCGGGTAATGACGGGAGAAATAGAACATGAAGTAGAGTGCGCGAAATTATTAGCTCTGCCAGGTGTTCGTGATCTGACGGAGTGGGGCGGCCATGATGGATGGTAGAAATTAGATAAATCTATGTAAATAGCGTGGCGGGAAAGATTAGGCGGAAATTTAAACTGTTTTCGTGGACTTCGATGGTGGTCTGTCTAGAAAGCTCTGCCAATATCGTTGTGGATTTTTTGGAACGGAGTTCCTCATCGCACGGTAAGGACTTGGTGGCTAGGCGAAAAAAAGTGTAACATTTTTCTGTCACGAATTTCCGTCACGACGTTAGTGTAGACGGTTATCCATAGGGTGACACGATTCTTCATCCCCGGACAAAATATCCCCGACAAAGTATCCCCGACAAAATATCCCCGGAAAAAATATCCCCCAGACAAAATATCCCTGGACAAAATATCTCCAAAACAAAGTATTCCTGTGTAATAATACTACGATAGAAACTTCTTTTCTTTTCGGCTCTAGTCGGACGGTGGCGTGTTGGGCACTTTTTCATTTGTTGGCTACAGCCGACCGTGGCGGTCAAAAGGTTAAAATTACAAATGCGCTATGAAATATCTCAAAATATGTGGTAAAATGTGTGGAGTTGTTAGAACTTGCCTGCATGGTAAACCTAACAGTACAACAGCTTCCTACGGTACAGATTTGTAGGAATACGTAGCACCATTATTTTGCTTAAGAACGAACTAAATTATTACTTATCAGTGAAGACCTAACCTAGCTTTTACAAGAAGACATTGAGAAATTTACATTAATTGGCAACACAATTCTCTATTTACGATCTTGCCTCATTTCACGCTTATATTATATTTATGTTTTCCTAGTATGTTAGCATACATAAATTTTACCTAAACATTGCACAGCGGGCGAGAGAATTGGTATCGTGGTGTATGAAGGTGCTGTAGAGCGCATGAAGAACCGGTGCTAGATTTTCTACTGGGTTCTACCAGCGGCTTCGCCCTCGTGAATATCGGAAATTATCTCAAGGGAGCATACTTCCAGGAAAAATAAAAGCCCATGTACTATTCCAGACTATAATCTAAATCTGTGCCAAGTTTCATCTGGACCAGTTCAGCCGTTATGGTGTGATTAAAGAACATCTATTCATCCATCCAAACTTTCGCATTTATAATAGTAGTAACATAAGCTGGCTACCAACAATGTCACTTGTTGGAAAGCGATAATGTGGTCGACGGTGGAGTATGCTTCTTCATCATCATCATCATATCAGCCGAAAGACGACCACTGCTGCCTTCCCCCAAGTGTCGCCACAGCAACAAGTCCTGTCCGTTTCGCGTCTATCGGCTACCCGCGACCTTCACCAAGTCATCTTATATGTTTGCCTAGAAGTAAATTATACTATACTACTCTTGCCTTAACTACCCAGGTTGTACCTAGCTATCAAGAAACACAGACTTTGAGAAGATATGCTTGCAGTGGGTGTGCAGTTGGTATGTCTGCAGTTATGTCATCTGCCCAATAATTGCAACCAAACTGCATCTTTGTACCAGGCTTGCAGTGCAAATGCAGCCCGTCTGTGTAGAACCCAACTTGTTTAGCTGTCAAAAATTATTTCAGAGGCAAGGAGGAAACTCGATATGTAATGAATGGTCACCCATCTACGGATGAATCTCGACAAGCGTAGCTCAACCTCGAAATTAGAATCCGTTTTTTTTAAGAATGGGAAATCATCAACTCACTATTTCCGCTTTGGCGTGAGCGGAAAAATTAGACCCGTGCAGCTGTTATCAAATCAAATGGTGCTCTATGTTTTGTATCCATACTCCACGGTTTTAATGTATGAGGCGTCGAAATAAAATATGTTTTTGTTGCTCAGAGTCGGTAACAATTTGCTGGGGACCGCGACTTCCAGTTGTTGAGTTACGACGAAGAGAGTAAAAAATTGATCGTAAACCACTCATTGTACATGCAGCCAAGTTGTTTATTCGTTTATTATTGAAATATCTGTAGTTTTTAATGTGGCTTCTGTTTTCTTGTTAGTGGGAGATATTTTAAAGATGGAGAAACGGGGTACAACAATGTAGGCTCAATGTCGAGATAATTTTGTGTGTGTAATGTAACTGCTACCGGGGCCCCGGAACGCAAACGGCAATTGCAGGAACTCTGATGGATTTCAGTCAGTAGGAGTTTGACACTCCGTTCCACTCTACCCAGGTCGGGAAGAGTCATTTGATGATTTCCCATCCATAAAGGTCTTAGAAATGGCAAATGTCCGGGATTTTTTTTTGGTAGAAAATGAGTTATTGATAAATATCTGGCCTACCTGACATAAGTATCAGTAAATGAGAAGTCAATAGAACAGTAAAATGGCCGCTTAGGATGTTTCAATATTATTATGGCTTCATACAGCCAATTAAACGCAACTGTCATTTGTTATGTTCAAGTAAATCGATCATACGTGTCTCATTTATTTTAAACTAGCTTTTGTTCCACCAATAATGAATGAATGTCAGCCTGGATCCCCAAGTACCTGCTAATAATACGGTATGCTAGATTACTAACACTGTCAGTCTTTGTTGTTGTTAAAATAGAAAATTGAATTTCAGCCACTATTCGAAAATTAGTGGCTGTCATTGCAAATTTTAATAGACCATCAAAGTTCTTTCGTGATGTGACCGCTTTAACAACTGTTATTCAAAATGACATTTAATATTAGAAACCCTTTATCAAACATTAAATTCACTAAGAATTACATAGACGACCTTATTTTTTGTGCGATAAGTTTGAAAATGCAGTGTGAAAATAATAAAGTAGATACCTACAGGTGTAAAAGTAAAATTGAGAAGGTCTTATAAGGTACCGCAACACTAAACTTGTTGTTGTAAAATACCAATTTACTTTACAATATGGCTATTTGTTCGTATCGTTTTGTTGCCTTTTATGGTGCAGATCGTTTAGGCTTGCGGTGCTGATATTTGACGTGACCAGAATTCTTTTCCTCCGCCATAGTCTCGTTTTCGGTCGAAGTGTCCCGCCGAGCAAGAATGCAGTAACAGTCAAAGGTCGAACTTGCAAAAAAACAACATTTTTGTAATTGTTATACTGCAACAATGTAACATTTTAGAGTTCTGCCTCCGTTGTCCTTCTGCTCTACCGTCTGTCCGTCTTGCAGCGGGCTGTATCTCATGAACCGTATCAAATAGGTAGACAGTAAACAATTTCAATTTCTATTGCTGCTATGAAAACAAGTAATAAAAACTGGTCAAGTGCGAGCCGGACTCGCGCACAAAGGCTTCCCAATGCCGCATTTTCGATACTCACAACATCTTTAGACACCAAATTTCGCAAGAACCAAGTTCTCCTAATGGAACGGAACCCTTCGTATACGAACCCGACTCGCGCTTAACCGCTTTTTATAGGCTGTACAAGCAGACGGGTCAAGTAATTGGTTATAGCTATTTATATGTCGCTACTTATCCACAATTATTGTGTTCAACAACAGAACATCTTCTTAACCTATTGACAGGTTTGACAGACTGACAATTACTGACAGCGACACAATTATTATCGACTGTGGACTTAAAACATGATAATATGACGATGGACGGAGTTTGAGTCTTGGAAGCCCAGTTCATAAGGATGGAGGACTGTCCAGCAAAGTCAATTATACTAATTGATTAGTGTAGCTAAAATGACAAAAGTACAACCAACTACAAGACATGCAATTATTAAAACAATTGGTTTGTAGCAGTCAATCTGCCCAGGATAGTTCTGTTGAGAAAAGTGTCTACTACTTTGGGGTCGGCTTCCAGTCTAACTGGATGTAGTTGAATTCCAGTTTTTTGATGTGAAACATCTATAGCCGCGGGTAAAACCGATTCTTGGTGTGGCGACGCGTCGCCACGCTATACGATGTATATATATATATATATATACAGTCTATATGTATTTATTTCATTATGCCATATTTATTTCCTGTCGTAATCTGTTCTTTTATGCATATTACTTATACAAAATAATTTCGATGTTTCATATCTGCCAGGCGTCCCGTGACGGCTCACAATTTTTCATAGAGCTACTGTTTATTTCACCTCCCAGTAACTGGGTAACACTATGTAACATGATTACACCCTATGGCAAGAATGGTGTCAGTTTTTCTGGCTTCTGACTAACACGTGAGGATTGTTATAGATCTACATTCGAAGAGTTTTATAACTAACTTTTCAGAAAAAATTATGAATTTGTGTTTCAAACCAAGATATATTTTTTTTGTTTTTATAAAACGTTGCCCCACACTAGCAATTGCTCCTGAATCGTGGGTGCGTTTACAAACATATAAACTCACATACACAAACAGCCAGATCCGGAACAACTATCTGTAGGCCATAAAAATTTTTGTTCGGTGCGGGGATCAAATCTGCGACACGCAGCGCAGCAGTCAATCGCTTAACCACTGCACCAACCATGTCGTCAGTTTCAATTCAATACCCATTTGCAGTATTACGTTAACAGCATCAAGTACCAACATACTAACATTAAATCGTTAAGTTGCCACACAGCACTTCAGCTATTAATTTTACTACGGCCATCTGATCTAACGGCAGTAAACCAAGACACACTGATATCATCGACAAACTCGAGTTCCGTACTGCGATTGGTAAAACGCTCCTTTTAAGGATTCCGTCGGTTTGTTTGTGCATCTGTCACACTTTCCCTGCTCACGTTTTGAAATAACGGTTACTGGAATCAGTTCATCTTTTGCTTCGATCTTTTTCTATTATTTTGAGATTGAGAGAGAATTACACCACTTACAGCCGGTTTCAATAACGTATCCAATTAGCTACCAACAGTAGCTCAAACGTCATATTTACCTTTCAAAAATGACGTTTCAGCTACTGTTGGTAACTAATTTGAAAGTTGGTTAAAGGTAGATACGTTATTGAGACCAGCCGTTAAAGGTGAAAATTTGGAGCAAAGTATCACAAAATTAGGTTTGGCAGAAGCAACCATAAATAACTCCCCTTCCTAGGTTTCTTTACTAATAATAGATCAATGGTTATCACGGAAATCCTTAAATGGACTACGTTGCATGGCTGGGCAACGAATTGGATGGTTTCTCATAACGTTAGGTATATTACGGCAAATATACAGGGTTATTTGTAAAACACTAACAACATTTTTTGGAGTGAAAATACACATGATTATTAATAACTTTAACTTTGGGACCAAACCCGAAATCAGGAAAGAAAATTGGCTGCCTTTATACATTTCTGTGTCCATAACTAGACAAGATGTATTGAACAGCTGATATTTTTTTTATGTTTTCGGGATTGGTCTCCTAGTAAAAGGTGTTTATAATCATGTTTAGGACACTTGATTATAAACACCTTAATAACTACAACTAAGCCTTAATCGACAATTTCACTCAAAAACTTAGGCGGGGCTATTTACTGAAATCTGTCGGTTATTAAATGTGTTGTCTAACAGAGTATGATGAAATTGGGTCAGAAGTTGATAGGGTTCTTAAATGTATGTTTTTCAGAAACCTTAATTGTATAATGTTTTGTACCAAGGTGGATCAGTAAGAAAACAGCCGGTCGATTCTGTAAACATGTCGAAATGATGGATTGGGTGAAGTGATCAGGAGGTGAGCCGTCAATCCACACAATCAAGATGTCACGTGATCACGCAGTGAGCTGTCATTCCATCTTGATTATATGGATTGACAGCTCACCTCGTGATCACTTCACCCAGGCCTTCACTTCGACATGTTTACAGAATCGACCGGCAGAATCAACCGGCAGTACGTTATCCTAGTTTCGAACTTAACATACACAAGTGGAAGTGACGTCATATAGGATGCAGATGATGTAGGACGAGATCCTTATCTATTTATTTATGAATGTTATGAATATCGATGCAGTTTATAATGTTGCTTCTAAGAGTGCTTTCCACGATATCTCATGATTTACTTTAGAGGAATATAAAGCAACAATAGTGTGTTTCCTGATAATTATTGTGTCATGACCACTACTACTTTATTCTAATGACTCCTTTGCTTTTTAATGCTATTAAAATTATGGGGATTAAATACTTAAATATTTTAGCCTTTTCGGAAAATAAAAATCATCAAATCAAAAGCTCACCTCACACAAGCGTGAAGTGAACTATCATTCGACCTAAAACTTGTAGTTACTGAAACTCACTTCACCTAACTATTCGGAGTGATATTTTAACAAAATAGACTAGCTGACTGGATCGATAGAAATTGTTTTTCAACACATTTGCTCAAAAAATGCATTTACGAAGCCTGTATACCTACATTGTTCGAAACTTAATATAATAGTCTTTAAGGCCAAAATACAACAGTACCGAAGAACGCAACTGAATAATTAATTAAGTGTTTATAATATGATTTGATTATACAATTATAAATTCTTGAAATTTTTATGTCATTGTTTTCTGATAACTGTAATTATTTTGATTTTGTTTTTTTCTTTCTCTATTTTAATTTAATTTAATTTTAATTTTTTTTATTTTGTACCCAATATTTGTAATTTCGTTATGTTTTCTTTTTAACTCTAATTTGATTATTTGTAATTTTATGTCGTAATTCCTTTTGTCAAGATTTTAATAGTTGATAATAATTAAGTGTTATTTTACTTACATACAATGTTGGTCGACCTTTTATTGGCGACTGTATAAGTCCGATGCTTTTGTTACCATTATTCTTATGTAATGCTATACAGAAGCTGTTGGTTTGCCTTTTTTAATAATAAATAAATAAATAAACTTAAAAATTACGCACCATACAACGGAACGTGCGGTAAAATAGGTACTCTCATCGTAAGTACCTATTTATGCCTTTACTTTTTTTTAATTTCCATTAAAAATATATAATAATTCTGCCTGGTGGTACCTGGTCATGGCAGCGATGAGATTGACCATGGAGCGAAAAAGCGTGGTTTATAAATATCCGAGTCCAATCTTCGTAGATTGAACCCAAATAGTGAAAAACATCTACTAACACTATTACTACCATCGTTTAATAACTCTATTTGTATTTTTATGGCAAACAGTTTTATAAAATAACAGGGAGACATATTTATTCACACTTCATTGCTCTGGCATTAAAACTGAGTTTATTGAGCAGTTCAAAGGGTTTACGGTTCAAATTTTATTTTAACTTCAGTTAGAATAGCAAAAATACTGCTAAATAAAGTTTTAATGGTAAATATCGGATGACAAGCGTTTTACTATAATAGTAGGGTTTTTTTTTGGATTTTACTTGAGTGTAAGATATTTTTGCTGTTGACTGTACTTACCTACTCATAGTACAGACAAGCTGCTCTATAAACTGGGTTCAGTTAGTCACCGATACATTACACGTGTTATAACTGCGCCCTAGTGATGCGCGAGCGCACGAGTTTATCGATACACGAGTAAATAAGCTCGTGATTTATTGATATTTTATATGTTGTTTTAATGGGTTCCGTCAGTTCAGTTAGTCATCGTTTTTGTACACGTGTAGAGGTTATTGGAAAAGTTCTTCAGAGGTGTTTAACATGTAGTAAAAAATCTAAAATTTATCATTCATCATCTGGGCAGATAAACAAAGTACGTAGTCTTAGTATTTATATCAGTCATAGTTGAGTGTAGTATCTTTTTTTTTTTTTTTTTTTTTATTTATTTAATATGGGTTTGCTCTTGACTCTAGTCTAGGTCATAGAAGACAGAGACAAAGTCGACGATGGAGCGAGCTTACCCAGAAGAAGCCTGTTCACTCTAATTTTGAAGAGATTAGGGTTGTATGCGTTCGGAAACACAGACGCAGGCAGAGAGTTCCACTCCTTTGCTGTGCGCATTATAAAAGACGTTTGGAAACGTTTAGTGCGAATTGGTGGAATAGCAACAAGGTAGGGATGGTAACTTGCAGTGCGTCTAGATGTCCGATGGTAGAAGGGGGCCGGTGGGATGAGATCGTGGAGTTCCTGGACACTCTCCCCGAAGTACAATCTGTAGAAGACCGACAAGCAGGCAACCTTGCGGCGATGAGCCAAGCTGTGAAGCTTGGCATCCACCAGTCTTACGTCGCCAACGAGCCTTTTAGCTCTGTGTTCCACCGAGTCAAGCGCATCTACTACCTACTCTCAGTACTAACAACTCCTCAACGTATAAGCTGACTTCATTTAGTCACCGAAACATTACACGTGCACCCTTTTTTTAATGGTGGGAAATCATCAAATGACTCGTTCCGCTCTGGGTGGAGTGGAAGGGAGTGTCAGACTCTTACTGACTAAAACCCATTCGTTTTCCGCTAAATGAAAATGCGTTCCAGGTCTGCGGTGACTCTTTCGAACAAATTTTGCTATCCTCGCAGGTACAACTTCAGCCTAGTGATGTGCTTGCGCACGAGTTTCTCAATACACGAGTGAATAAGCTCCTGATTTTATCTATATTTTCTTTTCATTACTACACGTGTACAAAGATGCGAAAGTGTTTGTCATACTTTGAAATCGTAAAAATGTTATAAGTTGTATTAAATCAGTAAAAAAACGCGTGTCGGTGTTATTGCCACGATTAATGGTTTTTTTTTCGCGTGTTTACGCTACGGTTTAAATGTATCTTCTTCTTCTTTTGGCGTCGATGGTTAACTTCTTAGATTTTTTGGGCCCAGTAGTTGGCCACGTCAATTGCAGCGTAATGTATCTTGAGGGGGTGCTAGTTGCTACTTACTCATTAATATGACCAACAGTAAGTTACGAAGTCTGAACTGAAATATCAATAAAGGTTTAAATTCTTCTTCTTTTGGCGTCGATGGTTAACTTCTTAGATTTTTTGGGCCCAGCAGGTGGCCACGTCAATTGCAGCGTAATGTATTTTGAGGGGGTGAGTTGCTACTTACTCATTAATATGACCAACAGTAAGTTACGAAGTCTGAACTGAAAAAGCAATAAAGGTGAATTTACAAGCATTCGAAATAACAGATAGCAAATACACTTCTTTTGGAAATAAAATCAATATGTACTATCGACATTACAGCTCCGCCAGTCGCCACATCACTAACTCAAGGACATCAACATAGATTCATGCAACTGTTTACTCCATCTAAAGTCTAAAGATACATCAGAGCTGGTTTACTTGTAGACCCGACACTTGGTGAGCCATAAATTTTACCGCGATGGTAAACAAGGAAGACGGGATGCGTCACACTATTGTTTTAATAATATATTTGCATCCCTGAATCATGCGAGCAGTTAGGTAGTATCGGTAGTTGGTACCATGCCAAGTGACAGTTTAGTTAAGTGCACATTGTTTTAAATGGCTAAGTAACGGTGGTGCATGCTTGCATGTTTTGTTAGTCATTACCTAATTCTTGACGTGCATTATGTATTTTATTATTTGCATGTGTCAGTCTTTTGTCACTGGAGTGAGTGATGTTGATAACACTTGGTTGGTAAAATGAAACTGTCTGTAAAGTGTGAACGATGGCAGACTGCTAAATATTTTGGCAATTTCTTTTCTTGGGCTCTATAATGAGTGAGCAAATGGGGCATTAGGTCCCATCGGGTTTGAAAGAAAAGCCTTGCATTCTTTAATTATGTTTTAGTAGGTAGGCCTAACTCATGGCCATCCTTTGGTGTAAGTTACTTCTTGGTTTGTTATCGCCATCGGCATATGGTTAACAACACACCTACGCGCACAAACCGTTTTGAGAATACGTTCATGCGTACATCTGCGGCACATCATATTTTTACCGTGTCTAAGGGGTGGAATGTCCTGCCGGAGGCTGTTTTTCCTGACAGCTTACAAGTTAACAACCTGCTGCCCTACTATGACGTGCTAATGCCATCCAATTCCGATGATGTAAAAGGGACAGTGCTTTTCGCTATGTATAGCTCCGTCTCTCTCTAAGAGCGGAATCATGATCGTTTTTAGACTTCATAGTACCCTGGAGGTCTTTAAGTCTAGAGTGAACAGGTTACTTCTTCAAGCGCGCTTCATCGCAGACCACATCATCGCTTATTACCATTAGGTGAGTTAGTGGTCCAAGTAGTTAAGCTTATCAATAAAATGATTTTAAAAAGTTGGTTCAAAAACTGTTAGTGTTGCCCTTCATGACATAGAGTCATCATCATCATCATATCAGCCGAAAGACGTCCACTGCTGGACAGAGGCCTATTACAAGTCCCTACAAGTCCTTACAAGGCCTACTACAAGTGTCGCTACAACAACCGGTCCTGTGCGTCTCGCATCCATCGGCAACCCGCGACCCTTACCAAGTCATCGCTCCACCTTGTGGGAGGCCTTCCAACGCTACGTCTTCTGGTACGCAGTCGCCACTGCAGAACTTTTCGGCTCCATCGACCACCTGTGCTGCGAGCAAAGTGCCCTGCCCACTATCACTTCAGTTGGGTGATCCATACCTCCCGAAACTTGGTTCTCTTGTGGATATCATCATTCCTGATTCGATCACGCAAGGAAACTCCGAGCATTGAAATGGAGAGGTCCATTGCCCTTAGGGCGACTTTAACCCTTCGGATGAGGCTCATTTTGAGCGACCACGTTTCCCTAATTAACAAGGTAGCTTTTGTCTAGGCCGAGTTAAGTGGGGCATGTCACCAAGTTGTGCATTAACTGTATTTGAATACTGTATTATATTATACTAGCTGTCGCCCGCGCTTTCACCCGCGTAACTCTCGATCCCGTGGGAATATCGGGATAAAACGTATCATATGTGTTAATTCAGGTCATAAACTATATGTGTACTAAATTTCATCCGAATACATTCAGTAGTTTTTACGTGAAAGAGTAACAAACATCCATCCATACTTACAAACTTTCGCGTTAATAATATTAGTAGGATAGGATTTTTCTCGCCACTTTCTAGTTGACCTAGCATTTATCAATGCCGTGGAACTCTGCTATTGGCTTAAGAGATAATTGTCATCATCTCGCTATCACTGTGCCGTATATGCAGACTCTAAGATGCTAGTAACTTTAACGCAACTGCATTGGGCTGATCATTGATAGAGAGGTGAACATTCATAAATCATAACTCATGTAATTTAATAATAAGCTGTTGAGTTTCCAAATAAAAAAATAAATAATATGTTATTTTGTAAGGTATACATCAATGGGCCAAAGTAGCCTAAAAATAATGAGTTTTTTTTTTTCGGTATACATCTCTGTATCTCAGCTGTAATCTGCCAGTTTTTAAGAATAACTCGGGCCGAAGCCATGTCTGCGTTGTTATCGTTATGTAGGAATTGCCGGACAATTCTGCAGGTGTTTAGGTTAGCTGCTTTCTGTAGGGTTTGGTAGGTGCAGGAAGCTTTAATTAAATTGTTCACTTATTTAATGACTGCAATTAAAACGGATACACTGTACATAAACATTTTAACATTTAAATTTTCGCATTTGCACCTAATTTACCTACGTTTTACAAACTAGACCAGTCGTTAATTGCCATTCGATTCGCTTATTGGCGGGCAGTTATACGAGTAAAATCATAAAGCAGAATCTTGTTCTGGTCTAATTAAAAATGAGCAAAGTTTATTGTGTTACAATGTAGAATAGTGTGAGCCTCAAGGCTGCGTACGCGCGGCACACATAACTTATTCGCGTGTCTCCGCTCGCATTTTATCTGATACAGCTAGTTTACTTGGCGTATCATTCCGATATTGGATATAAAGTAACAAATTTATACATCCACATCGGTGAGAAAACTTCACACGAAACTAACTCTTATCAGCATTGACATAAAGTTGAAAATTGCTGACCTAAAATATAGTGGGTATACGCAAAATATGCAGATACGCAAAATAGAGGAACGCCATCGTTGACACGGTGCGTATCTTCCGACAAATCTCTGGATGCCGATGGCGTATTTTTCGCAATTTGCATTTAACGTATCTAGGATATCGATTGGCTAGGGGATATCTCGTTTCTGGGACCTGTAGTGGATTTATGGGAGTTGTAATAATTTTCTTGCTGGAATTGGAGATAGCCGTTTTGGGAGAATAATATAATTGGTACATCTTAGTTTTCTTGGAATATTCCCAATAAGTTTGTTATCATTAGAACTTTTTTTTTTTGTGGTCTGATATGGCAAATGTTGTCTCGTTTTTTTCAATTCCTCGTTGTGAAAAAGTGTTCGTATACGTGCAATTTTGGAAATAATGTTTCCACTTAGAACCTTTGAAGATATTTTAAAAACTAAATTTCCACATAACGATTTTGAGACACAGCCGATTGCACGGTAAGTTCATAATTCTTGAAAGCTATTTACTTTATCTTACACCTTAGTTAATATTTCTTCCTACATGAGCAATTGTGATATTCAAACAGGTTCTAGTTACATATGGCTTCGTAAGCCATTAAAGAACTGGCGCTGATACTTAGGATTTTGCTCCCGACATAAAGAAAAATAACGAGAGGATATGAACATTTCTCAAATACTTGAGCCCTAAGATTTATTTGGGCGTTAATTTTTATTGTATTATCTGCAACAGCGGAAATATTGCTCGTTCATTAGCTCTTTGCGATATATTATAGAATAGCTTAGAGGCAGCTGCAATAATGTATAGAGTTTATGATCACAATAGTTATTTAGACACGGAAGAGGCAATAAATGGAATGTATGCTTGTGAGTCAAATCCAAATCATTACTAGTGCCACGCAAAAATAACTAGTACTTACGGCAGGCGTACCGCTTCTTTCACAATACCCAATTTACTAAATCAAATACCTGTAGACATTAGAGACTCAATGAATAGTAAAAACATAAAGCGTAAGCTGAAAGAACATTACATCGATTCAAACTTAACAGTTAACAGCGCGTTGATTAAATCTCAGGCCATGGCATGCTAGGACAGACCTCAGAGGTCTACTTGTGTGTTTTGTTTTAGTGAATCTTCATTCACTAAAACAAAACACACACATGACAAGTGTTGTTTTTGCCTTCGCAAAAACAACACTTGTCATTTATAATAAAATTAAAAAAGTAAGGAGATTTGAAAATAGAACCAAAAAATTAAAAATTGTCACTTCAATTAAAAGTTGTTCATCTCGCCGTTAACCAACGGGTTCTGAAGCATCCGTTTTGGAACAGTCTAGATGTGTCGAGTCGAGGACATCTGTCTAGATAAGTCATTGCAACGGTTTTCTGCAATGTTCCCTTTTGGGGAGAGATCGACATAAGCTGTCTAAAGGTAGAGCGTTACGAATAAATTATTTTATCTTGATTGCAGAGCCTTACGGTGTCAGAATGACGGGTGGCTGTCGAACTAATCAGTTCGACATATTCAGTTTATGTGCGTTAAGTACACCGCCGAGACGTTCATATTATACATTCGAAACAACGGAAACATACTACTGTTAAGGAAACTATATTTAATCACTTAAAAACAAAGTACAAATAGCAAACTTTAAGATGACTTAAAAAAAAAATGTGGGCATTTCACGTCATTTTTTTCTTTGTAAATTGAATTTGTTTTATTTAATCGTCAGTGTTACGTGCTGCCTTGCTTACACTAATTCCACTGAATAGCGACATCATTGATATTAAAACTTTGGACGTTTCCAAATAAAATTTCATCAAACCATTATTCACTTTAAGTCCTCCGGCTACCACCTTCGTAATCAACGCCATTATGAACGAAGCAAACAAAACCATACCAAAAGGTGACAGATCTATTGTTACCGTGATTTTAAATATTTTACAATTTACAATTGCTATTTTACAATTTGCACTCCATGTATTCCCTATTCCGTGTCACAAATACCACAATGAGGTTGCTTACCGATCGCCTTAGGACGATAATTAATATAGTAGTCATAGGAAATGGATTATGACTGTTTTCCTCCGTTGCATTGCATGATGGATGTTCTGCGGCTGATTGTAAATTAATGTATCCCTTTCAAATCCAGCTTCGGATTTAATCACTGGTTATTATGTAACATGGCGCCAGATGAAGTCTGTGGTTCCGTCTTTTAGTACACTTTTAGATGTTTTACTGTCATATAGAATGGGAACTCGTGACTTCGTGATTCGCAACAGGCTGTCAATTAAAGTTTGCTTTATACCCCTTGAGCTGTAATGACTTTATGACGACGTACGCAGTGTAGTTAGATGTTTGAAATACTTTAGTTTGAAATTTTGCTGGACAATGGACATAGGTATCTACTACTTCTTTCTGAATTAAGAATTTGAGAATTCGTCAAGCATTAAAGTGGGGTTTGACAAGTTCTTATCTCCGAATTCTCCATTGAATAACTGGTAAGTCCAAGCATAATGAGGACTAGTCTGAATTGTGTCAATTAATTAATTATTTTAAGGATACGAATTGGGATATAATTTTTATCGCCATCATAGATAATTGAACAGATCTTTCGGAACTAACTGCGGGACATAAATAGTGCACAAGTGAGTGCGCAAACACAGGTGCACTCCCTCTTCCACCACTCTCATATTCTAACAAACACTGAGGTCTTTAAACAACCAAGACCACACACCAAAAACGACAGCCGGTCGATTCTGTAAACATGTCGAAGTGAATGCTTGGGTAGAATGATCACGAGGTGAGCTGTCAGTCCATCTTGATTATATGGATTGACAGCTCAGCTCGTGATCACTTCACACTTGTTTACAGGATCGACCGGCAGTTCCACTCATAAAGAACTCTTGCGCAACTGCTTCTATTCAAAGTTTCTCAAGACTTAATTAAATTTATCGAATTCAAACCAGCTCTTTCTTCTGTACATTCGTATGTGTACTTAATATGTATGTTCATGCATATAACATAGGTACGTACATACCTGCACGAGTCTTGCTAAGCAGATATAAGGAACTGCCTTTTAAGTCAAAACCCGTATTATGACTTTCTGATTGCTTTTGGATACAAATTGCTTTGTTGGAGAGACATATTTTATTGAGTGAAAATAATTCTGGAGTTGGAAGTGGTGAGTTGTGAAGTTTACAATTATTAAAGCCTTTGATTCCTGTTGATAATTCTTTAGATTAGTCTAAGTTTAATATTCGGATGCAGCTGTTACTTTTTCACTGTAACTATCCATATGATTGCCGCTACCACGACATGCATCTACTTTATTTATACCATACTTTTTTTTTTTTTTTTTTCTTATTGTTTTTAACGTGTCTTTACTAATATAATGTAAGAACTATTAACACAAAATAAAATGACGTATGTGGGAATGTCGTTTTGTGGCAATTAAATACTTTTTCTATCTTCTTATTTTCTTCTCTTTTATGATACCTTTGTGATATTCACATCCCTGTCTAAATAACCTGTCATTTGATCAGTTGACATTTTTGGGGAATGCCAAATTGCTTTAATCGCCTTAGGGCCGGCGCCCACTGAAGGCGCATGACGCGGCACGGTGCGCTTCGGCATACCGTATCATCCTGTGGCATCCCAGCATACTGAAGAATTCCGCGGTATGCCATACGATCTTGTGGCATGCCACGTCGAGACGAAAGCAAGCACAATCTGGCGCTCACTACTGTACTGTGTTAAAATAATTGCGAGCCGTGGTATCTTGTGGAATGACACGACGTGCCGTAGTATGGGCATGACGTGACGTTCCGTGGAATGCTGCGGTAAATCGCGTCATCACGCGAGACGTTTCGACCTATTCGTATTAAAATAAAATAATGTCAGTGCTAAACTCATTGAAATAAGGTCGTCAAACATTTGTGAACGAAAAAAATCCTTTGCCACGTCATACGCCATGCCATGCCATGCTGCCAGTGGGCGCCTGCCCTTATTGATATTACACGTCAACAAATATCCTCCTTGTTGCACGCAATTAGCACCGGCATGTCTTTCATTTAAAATAGGTAAAAAAATAACTAAAACGTAAGACAGGTGAGTCTTTAAAAAAATCTAACATCATCACGTCGATGCAGTTTTAGCGTCCCGCCAATGTCCATCGGACATAATTTGATAGATACTAATAACTCGCTTCCTTTGCCCTTTGAAGTCCGGCTTCGGCGGCTTCCAGTCTGTTTTAAGTTAGTTTGTGATAATTTGATCAGAGCCCGGGTCCTCGCGTACGTTGTCACGAGTCTTTGAAGTCTGACATAAATATCGAAGATACTCCGTTACCTTCTAACCACTTTAGAACTAATATTTATTACAGTTAATATGAACCAAACCACACGTTTACGTAGTTTATAAAACTTTCAATTTGGATAGTTTATCGTCGAATGAATCTTCCGGTAAGAGGATATTAATAAAATGGAAAGGTGATTAGTTCAGTATTAATGAGAAGTGATTTAACGCCATCTTGGATTTGACTGCATTATGTGGTCTCCCGTTACTTGTACGTGTAAGAGGTAAACTCTATACTGTAGAAATGAATGAAATATTAATAAAAAAAAAAACTTTAATTCAGACCTTGATCCATATTTTGTTAGTATTATACAAACTTATGACCTATGTTAGTACAAAACTTTTTAATTCATATATCTGTTGCACTCACCTGATGCACCGGGTACATGCACATGTACATACACCCAATGCACCATGATGGTGCAACACGGCTTATCACTAATGACAACAATAAATCAAAATCAAATCAATAGTCATTTATTCAAATGAGGCTGAGTGCCAGCACTTTTTGAACGTCTAAGTTCTACATAAAGACAGTCTCCCAAAACGCCCGCCTGTCACCACTTCCTAATGTTTTAGCTGGGAAGAAGAAGTGGCGCAACAAACTCCCCAGCAACACATCTGTCTGTTGACCAGACATAAAGGGCGTGCCCGCTTACACGTGCAGAGGGTAGAATTTAATAATAGATCTGTGACTCGACGCCACAAGTGATAAACAAGGGCCATCAAAATTAAACAATTAACAGATACTCGCTACAACAATAATAAAAACCATGGCTAACAAGACGACCATTCACCACGAGCAGCACCCGTTCACGAGCATAACGCAAAGATCAGCCATTACCCTCGCCATATTTGACGGAAAGAGGTAGCCCGACGCCCGAACCGAATTCGCGACCGAATGATACCTACCTACTCCCAAGTTTTGTTTTAAGATGTATGTGGAATACCTACAGATTGATTGACAGGATGCCATGCAGGTGTAACGTTTTCAGGTAAAATTATAATTCTTGCGACTTGCTTTGGCTTGGCTTCGCCATAATAATCCCATTGATCACATAATACAATTTAAAATCACACACTAAATAAATACAATAGAATTATTTATGGCTCGTCAAATTAAACCAGCTCACAGATACCATCATAGTTCCGCCATTTTATATTTTATCTAACTTATATTATAAAGAGGTAAAGGTTGTGAGTTTGTAGGGGGTAATCTAATCTACTGAAATGATTTTGAAAATTATTTTTGTTTATGATAGCCACATTCATGAGGAATGCTATAGGCTATACGGGAACAGGAAAAACCGGGATGTGCGCGTACGAAGTCGCGGGAAACAGCTAGTACAAAATATTTACTAAGTATATATTTACACTATATTTACAAATCTTCCTTGTTTATCGCTCTTCCTATTACAAGCAGGCTTTAAGCTTAGGGGCTTGTAGGTACGGAATGCTTCAATAACTTGTAAATGTAACTAGTGTGTATGATGGCATATTACTTAAATTTATTTATTGGCAACCTATTTAGAACGTTTGCTTAATAATTTAAGGTGTAAAAATCAAGTAATCGACCCTCTGGCCCTTTTTTCACTTTGAGAACGATTCCAAGTGCAAAACTTTACTACCTACAGCTTCCAATAAATTAAATATAATGAATTCCAGGTATACTAACGACATTCACTCCTCACATAACATTAACGCACATTATACATAAACATAAGTCTTCTTCCACAAATTCAGCTCGATGTTCGTATGCTAGGGATCCAGCAGTAGCGTCAGGTATACGGGGGTCACAATGAAAGTTTTTCAGAATAGGCCGGTGAGAAAAGCAGCCGATGAAAAATTTAAGTATTTAAATTTTGAATTAACAACTCTTTAGGAATCTGTGGATGAATTAATTGTGGTTTTACAAATTGGCGGCAATTTAAAAAGTGTCTGACGTGCGTCGAAATGGACCATGTACCACTTTCGTTTTGGTCTTACTCAAAAATAATATTAGGATAGACTTCGATTAGCATTTCATGACGAAGCCCCGAGGCTTCCGGCGACTGGAACCGCGGTCCCAGTTGCCGCATCAAGTAAGTAGTTATCTTTCAGAAAATCAGCCGCAACGATGTTAAAATATACACTTCTCATCAAAAAAATCGAAACACCTCGCAGTTTATGATTTGATAAGGATTATCAGAAAAATGTGTATATTTAGGAATAAATGTAAAATGTCATTTAATAGTGAGTAGTATGAGGTTTTTAAATCCTAATGTTAATGTTCTAAATTCAAATTAAGTCTTCATAGGTTTCGTATTTTGTATAATGAGTAATTTTTACCCTGTATGGAATATGAAGGAAATGGGTAAAACAACACGCGTAAATGAAAAAAAATGTAAGAAACGTTTATTTAATAACTTGTATTCCCTCCGCGAGCTCTTATTACTGCTTCCATACGGTTCTTCATCGATCGGATGAGAGTCACGATCACATGTTGTGGTATATTATCCCATTCCTCTTGGATTGCATTTTGCAGCTGGCTAAGTGTTTCTGGGGCTGGATCTCTTGCTCGAATTCGTCTCTTTAATTCATCCCATAGATGTTCAATGGGATTCATGTCCGGGCTTCTTGCTGGCCATACCATAATGGAGATACCGACTTCGGTAAGATAATCTCGTACGACGCCCGCGGTGTGAGCTCTAGCATTGTCGTGCATGAATATGAAGTCGTTGCCAATAAAATGTGCATAGGGCATCACATGAGGTTCAAGACACTGTTCGATGTACCGATGAGAGTTTAGTGCAGGCAGCCGTGGCCCAGATACAAAGGCAAGTTCTGTCTTACCGTCGGCGCTGATTCCTCCCCAAACCGTCCACGAACCGCCACCATAGCTGACCTTTTCTTCAATGCAGCATTGTGCAAAGCGTTCTCCATCTCTTCTGTAGACCTTGTTCCTTCCGTCGTTACCATACAGCATAATTTTACACTCATCAGAAAACAGTACTTTGCTCCACTGAAGGTATGACCAAGTTAGGTGCTCGCGTGCAAAGTTAAGGCGCGCTCTTCGATGGTCTGCAGTTAATTTCGGCCCATTCGCTGGCTTATGCGGTGCCAATCCGCGTTCCTTCAACCTTCTTCTTATTGTAGAGTCACTTACAGCTACTCTTCATACAACGCGAAGCTGCTGCTGCAGTTGAAAAGCGTTAAGGCGTCGATTTCGTAAAGAGGTTGTTACAATAAATCGATCATCTCGCTCAGAAGTGACCCGATTCCTGCCAGATCCTGAACGGCGCGTGAACAAACCAGTCTCCCGATAGCGTTTGTAGACTCTATGAACAGATGATAAGCTTAGATGCAATCTTGCAGCCACAACACGCTGACTAAGTCCAGAATCCAGCAATGCCACCACTTGGGCGGCTTCTGCGGGCGAAGTATCCATATGTTTTAGAAAAAAAAGTTATTCAGACGTCCCAAAGTCACAGTAAATGAAATAAGAAACAAAAAGTTTAAAGACAAGCGCTAATTTTAGTTTTTAAACGAGAAACGTACTCCAACCCTAAATACACATTTGTCTCAAAACAGTGATTAATTTCATTTATAGGATAAACAAATGAAATTCTAATTTCGAATTTTGATTTTTTTCTTCTTACTGTAATGACCAAACTGCCAGCTACACAATAATGTTTTTTTTTTCATGGAATTAATTCTCTTTTGTAAAAAATTAGGACAAAAACAATAAAAACGAAAGTGTTTCGATTTTTTTGATGAGAAGTGTAATATAATTAGGGACTTAAATAAAACATAAATCATATTAAATTAATCAACGTACAACAATCACAATTAGTTAAAAATGACCACCATAGCTCCACAGAATCAGCCTTAATGATTTTTGGTTATCACCTCTGTTCTTAAAAATACAACAATCACAGTCAACAATCCTAATTAGTTGAAAATCACATTCATAGCTTCGCAGAATCAATCTTAATGATTTTTGGTTATCACCTCTGTTATTTAAAATTCAATAATCATAGTCATACATCACAATTAGTTGAAAATTATAGTCGGTGAGTTGCACGAAACCAACATTAGTTTAACGGAGACTTTAAATTTGATGCGGTCACTTTCTTTTTGATACAAAATGTATATGCGTGTAATGCAATGATAGTATTATACAATGCTATCCCTCTGCATTTACTTGCATGGTTGAATTATGTCAAAATGGGCTGGCTTAATCTACTATACTATAATACTATGTGGATGTAATATATGCATGTCAAATGATATTTTTGAATCAAAGAGTTTTCTAAAAATTTTTTCGTTTGACTGTACTGATTTTGGCTTGAACAATACATTTTTTTATTCGTTTATTGGTAGTCACAGTCAAAGCCAGAAAAATATTATAATTAAATCGATCCGGCAACTGGGACCGCGGTTCCAGTTAATTGCGGTCCCAGTCGCCGGAAGCCTCATCCTGTGCCACTGTTTAGAACTGATTGTAATCTAACTGATAGTTTAGATGATTGCCTCATTCTTTAGACGGACGGGTCATTTCGCAACAATTGTCTTAGAAGATAAAAGTACTGTAAAACACAACTGTGAACAACTGGAAAACACAACTGTGAACAACTGGAAAACACAACTGTGAACAACTGGAAAACACAACTGTGAACAATGACTGACATACCAATCTGCAGTTGTCCAGTTGTCTTAGAAAATGAAGACATCAGCGCCCAAGAAGCAGAATCCTCCTCCACCACGACAACGCTCCAGCTCACTCCGCCAGGCGGACTATCAAACATTTGTTTTATCGAAGGTATGGAGTGAGTCATCCTCCTTACGGTCCCGACCTGGCACCGACTTTTATTTATTTACAAAAATACAAGATAAACTTACGAGGAATTCGTTTTATGAACCCTGAAGATGCTGTGGCTGCGTTTGAAAAAGGCGTGGAAGACACTTCGAGAAACACTAAAAATATTATCAGGCTTCTACATCCTTCTGTTTTTAATTTTCGAAAACCGTTCAGTGTGGTGTGACCCACGTATTTGCCTGACAAGTGCTGAGCTGGACCCCCATTTGGTGCAACCATGAAGCGCACTCAGCACCATGGTTATTATTTTCTGTCTGTTATTTCATCTTGTTTTTTTTCATGTTGGCATCACCACGATAAAAATATTGTTATTGATTTGATATTTGTGATCCTCTTCATTATTTTTCTATCAATTTAATAGTGAAAAGCTAATTTCAAAATGGAAATGTACTTTTGTGTGTTGCATAATGTTTTGGTTTTGTTGTGTTGCATCAAATAAATGTTTTATCTATCCATCTAATGATTATAAAACATTAAAGTTTCTGTTCCATTTGTGACTCTGCGATTAAACCGATCAACCATACCTCTTTTGTAGTCATATCTTCATTAATAAAATATTGCACACTTATCCGATACGACCAGCATGCAGACATCCTGTATTCCTAACGCACTAACAACAGTTATTGTTATTCGAAATCTGAATAAACAAAACAGTCCTCTTTGCATTTGAATATAGCTTCCTCGATTTACCATTCATGTTGCATGCGCGCAGAATCAACTACACAATCGACAATCGAGAATCGGATAATCGGCAGCATCGAGATATCGATCTCGATCGCTCCATTCCGATGCATCGATACGCATTGCGAGTTGACGTTGACAAATTGCATCTTAAAGGACTTTATGGTCGACAAATTGAGGCTACTTGTATTTATTGCTACGAATCCCGCAGAAGGAGAATTCTCAGGATAAGCTTATCGATTTGTTTTAATCGATTTGATATCGATCTCGGTTTGACCCTTAAGTTTGTGTTGCCGATTCTGGTCGGGTTTATGGGGCGCGTTGATGTGCGTCGTAAACTCGTAAACCGTCGAGTATGAGGAGATTAATGAAGCAGTTAATTTAACTGATTGGTAACAGTGCCTTTGATTGTTTTGAGTGTATTTATTAGGGAATCCAATGGAAGGGTACCTAGTGAGGTAACGAGCTGACGGCAGTGAAATTAATTAGTGGGATTGGTGTTGACTGGACTGAATTTATTGCGGAGTTCCTTTTATTTGTTTGATCTCTAATTGGAAATCTGTTTGAATTAGTTACAATAACAGTATTTTTGTAATGAATTGACACATAAACCCAGGTTACTGAATCATTTATTATTTTCACGAATAACAACGCCAACATTCACACACACACATAGCATTCTATTCTATTCTTTCTAACATCGGAGATCTTCTCCAACTTCAACGTTCGTTCGTTCGTACTTAGTATCCACTTTGAGGTTATTTCGAAAGAAAGAAACCATTTGTAAATCATGACACGAAAACCCATAAAAGACACCTTAAGGGTTGATTTTTCTATAGTAATTTAAACTGGATAATAAATATAGCTGACATAATTTTCTACACAAAAGCTGTCCTACCCCCATTTTTATTCCTCAGATAGAAGTTATCTGATTATTGAAAAATCGGCCCTAAATCTTTAAATTTAAAGGTATAAAACGGTAGTCACTGGCCAGAAAAAAAAACACAGGTACTACCAACATCAGAGATAAACAAAGCAAATGGCGGCTATCACACACGATCCGAGTAAGTACAGTTGGCCTGGCGAGCTTCTTACAGTGTCAACGATCTGCACCGTTATATCTATAACGATGTTTTTGGCACTAGTATAAGTGTCTTAGTACGTACTTACATGTGTTTAGAGTTGTAGGGCTGGTCACCATTTTGTTTTAAATATATTTATATTTGTTTTTTCCGACAGACATTCTAAATTATATAATATACTAGTGGACCGTCCCGGCTTCGCCCGGATGTTTATGTTTTTGAAAATGTTCTTTCATAAAAACCTTCTCCTGACAATAACAAACACAACAGAAAAGGAATTAGCGAAATTGCTGTAGCCGTTCTCGAGTTATGCACTTAGCAACACATTTAGCGATTCATTTTTATTATATAGACTAGTGGACCGACCCGGGTTCGCCCGGATGTTAAAGTTTAAAAAAAAAATCTTTCATAAGAACCTTCTCCTGACAATAACAAACACAACAAAAAAAGAATTAGTGAAATTGATCCAGCCGTTCTCGAGTTTTGCGCTTAGCAACACATTTAGCGATTCATTTTTATTATATAGATAGATGGAGCAACTGACTTAATATCTGTCTGCCTAGCTTCTGCAAACCTAGTTGTCAGACTTTAGTGTTTCTGACCATCCGCAACGAATGTCAAAGATTTACGAACACTGGCTGACAGTAGAAGGCCAATTATATGCTAGATGCAGATGTTTTTCAGAACTTATGATGCTCCTGCTCCCTTATGAAGCCAAGGAGCATAAACAATTCGGAAAAACGAATTTTGGGCGTACTGTTTAGACAAGTTATCAGAGTAATGTTGAAGTATACCAATGTGTTACCCACGCGTTTTGGTAGTCCGATAGTCAGTCGCTCTATAGAAAAACTGGTACTCAGTTGCAACTGGTTTGACTGGAAGCCGACCCCAATATGGGAAATGGCTAGGCTGGAAGGCTAAAACATACCTTGAACCACCTTCGTGAGTAAGTAAATTGCTTTGTCTGGGAGTCCGATTAATGGACCACGTTAGGAACACAGTGCTGCGTTCCAAAACAAAAAATCGCCGACGTCACACAAAAAGCAGCCAAACTAAAGTGGGACTGGGCCAGCCACGTCTGCCGGATGTCGAACGGTTCATGGGCTAAAGCAACCACAATGTGGGTCCCAGAAAATGCCCGACGACATCGCGGGAGACCCAGGCGAAGATGGCGGGACGAGCATGACGCCTATCGGCCAGATTGGTCCAGACTTGCCCAAAGCCGGGAGGAATGGAAGGAAAAAAGGGAAGCCTTTGCCCTGCAGTGGGACACAATTGGCTAAAAATAATAAATAAATAAATAAATAAGTTTGCTTTTAGCGATAAGGCCGCCCATTGTGTCACCCTATGTATTGTTTTTCTTCATCTATCTTTTCAGTAACTTATATGGTGTACATAATAAAGAGTATTCTATTCTATTCTATTATCTTAGAGCTACAATCTAGGGTAGGTCTCAGCCACCGACAATCTCAACCAAACAGCAAGTAAGGTTTACAACTTTAGACATTACAAAATCTCCAGTTACAACCCAGCATTAACACACTATCACTGCATTTCAAATCAGTAACATAAACAGTGCCATCCCTGGCCAGTAAATAGGCTTCCATACATCGCGTTAGGCGGGCCGTGCGGACTTCAGAGGCGCCGCTATCGCGATCAAAGCGACCGCTCGCTTTCGGCACCGGCACACTGCTCGCCGTAAGCTGCGGCTACACTGGGTTCGTAAGGATGCCTGGAGGAGTATGTGGAAAACAATGTGTGGTATCTTGGGAATGATTGAATTGTTTCTTTTAATAGGGCTTTTGTCCCATAGAGTTGAGTAGGGACTCCATTTCCCGCGCTTCACTTAGACTCCCATTCGGTCCGTTGTGCGTACGTGTCCTGGCTAAGGTAACCAGCCTAGCTCCGTCCAGAAGCACAGAAGTTTCCTGGGAGCTTCAAAGGCTTTGCGGAGCGACCTCACCATTCCGAGGATTTGTTTACGTCGGTAACCACGGCCTCACATTCCAGGGGCTTTGTTCCAAATATTCATCGAAAAATAAAATGCCGTCAAAATCGCAATTCTGTTGTTGATTCGGAGGATACCAACAGTTTTACTGGTCGAAGATTTTCTTTTTATTGATAGGCTCATGTATGACGATTATCATACCTGATCGTAAGTGATAAGGACGATGGAGCACGTTTGCTTAAAGTAACTTTTTCATTTGTTGACTAACGGCCGGTCTCAATAAAGTATCTACCTTTAACCAACTGTCAAATTAGCTACCAACAGCAGCTGAAACGTCATATTTTAAAGGCAAATTTGACGTTTCAGCTACTGTTGTTAGTTAATTTGACAGTTGTTTAAAGGTAGATACGATATTGAAACCGGCCGTTAAGGATCTCGAGGTTGTAACTATTAGGAAACTCGGACACATAATTTATACTACTGCTGTACTCAATATGTTTTGTGAGCATGGTATTATTTCTGGCGAGTGAATCTTTCAAAATTCATTCGGAGTCCATCAGTCTATACTTGGACTGTTTCTTTTGGACTTTCCGATTTATCTGACATTTGTTTTAACCAAGAAGCTTTGCATGAAGACTGTACATCTACTGATTAATTTGATCTAAGCATGCCGCTTATTTATATAGGTACTTAAAGGTATCTTGTTCGACAGTTTATATTGCTTGGTGTACGCCGAGCTTTAGGGATCGCTGAAAGGAGCGGCCATTTTCAAGTTACAAAGAGGAGAATACGAGCTGCAACAACCTGTGAATGTAGGAAAGGTTTTATTTTATCATTATCACAATAAAGTAACTAAATCTGGAAAGGAAAGACGCATCTACGAATTATGAATACGATTTGGAAATCAACAATTTAATCGCCAATATTGCGCAGCCAGTACTTATGGTTCTACTGTAGGACAATAGTAAAGTATAAAACACGATTTTTCATGCATGTTGGCAACCATTTTGAAACTTCAAATTTAGATGCTTTAGATAAAATGACATTTTATCTGCGATTATGGTATTTTTTGTTAATGCCAAGCATTTTGGCCCTTTGTGAATCATTATCGGTGATAGAATGACATTTTAATAATAAATATTTTTATATCTTTGTATTTTCATATTTAAAAATGTAATTTATATGTATATACAATGAATAAAGGAAATAATAATAAATAATAATTAAAATCTTTATTGCAGACCACACAAGGTCCATATTCACATTTAAAAAAAGAAAAACCTACCACCTTTGATTCCTGTTGCTAAGCAATAATGGTTTCATTCACTTTAAAAACCAGAGAAAATATACTCAATACTAATTAAAGCACAAATAATCTCCATCACCCATATCAGCCAATCAGTGATACACAAATATGTGAATAGCCCCTAACCTACCCGACCTTGCCTTCCGAGACATAGTTAGTGGCCACCGTAATGAGCAAGCAAACCATTGCAATGGCGACCAAATGTTCCTTCATAAAAGTAAATTGCCTATCCACTGGTGGTTGTAATAGAGCCGTTTCTAGAAACTACTGCGGCTCTGTCCACTGAGAATGCGACGCGTAATAAATTGTAATGTTTCTCAGAATCTGTTGTTGATTGACATTGTCGACGGGGGTACAGTCAAACGAACTAACAAATACTATAGAGGAGCTATACAATGGATGACGTGAGGTATTGTGAGGAAGAAACCGGAGTCAGTATCCAGTTTTGCAGGAACCGGAAAACGGAGTCAGTAACAGGATGAGAGTTAATGGTACGGAAAAGAAGAAGAAAATGACGCACTCACCCTAGGACTACTCACCATAGGACCGCCCCGGGCGTCGGGAGTCGCAGGGCGATTTCCGGCCACCGTAGGTGAAGACCTGCGGACGACGAGCGTTGGGTGGCTCGCTGTCCGATCAAAACCAGGTCCTGGTCGTCGGTATGGCCAGAGCCTGCCGGGGTTGCGGAATTTGTTTGAGTCACCGCGACCCTGGAACGCAAAGGGCATTTCGAGGTACATGGATGGGTTTTAGTCAGTAAGAGTCTGATACTCACTTCCGCTCGACCCAGAGCGAAAGGAGTCATTTGATGATTTCCCTTTGGCAAAGAAGGTAATATAAGACAAGGGTAGAAAGATGGAGTATTCATCGTAAATGCGTGTCGGCATTAAAATTATTGGGGCATACGTATTTTGATCAAATCGATACAGTTCTAAATCCATCCTACCGTACCTTAATATGCAGAGGCTCTGAACCGGTATTACATATATAGGATGTTTCAGAAGAGAATGGTCGGTGACCGCGATCCACAACAGAACATCACCCTTGACCATTGGTCATAGTTCTGTATCCAATATCAGTAAAAAAACGCTGTATTCGTTTTTGGCGGTTGGGTTTTTTTTGTAAATGTTTCTTTAATATTACATAAACATGATCTCGCACTTCAGAAATACCTTGTATAAAGATCACTCGGTAGGTCAATACTTCGAGAAGCTTCTTGAAAACTTAGTAGATAATAGACCACTATCTCACCTGATGGTAAGCGATGATGTGATCGTAGATAGTATTAAACCTAAATTTTCTTCATTACCGTGTACAAATCCTACTAACTATCGAATTTCTCTTATTAATAAGTCACTGAACTCACAGACAGACATCTTAATATTAATCACGAAGATAACCCACAACTTCTGTCTACCAAACGATAGCAAATATCGATGATGCTTGAAATAGCTTTCATGGCATTACAGTCGGTTGCAGCCTTAAGGTAAACTTAGACTACGACACCATAATATATTTTACTCTATATGTGAGCACGGGTATCTGTGATTGTTACATTTACAAACAGCCGTGTTTAGTGACGTAGTTTAATTTACCTTGTTTTTTTTTTTTTTGTATCGGAAATCATCAGCGGTCTTCTCGCGCTCTGGGTGGAGCGGAAGGTAACAAGCTCTTACTGACTAAAACCCACCCGTCTTCCTTCAATGTCCTTTGCGTTCCAGGGCCGCGGTAACTCTTTCGAACAATTCCACGACCCTGAGGACGGGTGCTCACGGCGAAATCGCCCGCGTCAATGATTTAGGCCCGGGATAGAATGGAGGCATCCGATGCTAAGATAGGCGGGAAATGGATTGGAACGATGAATGGAAACGTCGATGCTGTTTGTTGTAGCTGCTGATGTGGTGGTTTTCAAAATACCTGGGAAACAATTGTGTTTTTTTTACTAATTTGATAAGCAGTTACAGAATTATTTATCAAAACTCGATAACCTTATATGGATTAGTTTAAATACTGACTAGAAGAATTCAAGAATTTCAAATTCTAATTGTCTATGGAAAATTTGAATTATGACTATTCATAATAAAAAAAATCTTAAAGGTCAGAAAGCTTTTTCTATATTTTAGCCTATTTTGTGATCAACTAATTATTTTTGTTTTTAGTACCCAACCAATTAATTTTGTATTTAGTACCCAAGTTATTATTATTTTGTTATTTTTTTTACTTTTTATAGGCACGCGTTTGACCACTATCTCACCTGATGGTAAGCGATGATGTGGTCGAAGATGGATCACGCTTGCCTAGAACCTATTCACTCTTGACTTTTAGACTTCCAGGTTGTTGCTATCAGGAAACACAGACTCTGGCAGAGAATTCCAATCCATAGCTGTACGCACAATGAATGTGTTCCCAAAACGTTTGTGCGTGTAGGTGGGACTTCTACGCGCATCGCAGTACGTCTTGTGGTCCGATGATGGAACGGGCTTGGCGGAATTAAACTGTGCAATTTCGTCGCACACTCCCCAAAATGCAACCGATAGAACCGATACACCGGCAGGCTAGCAACTCGGCGTCGAAGCTCAAGGCTTTGGAGCTTCGACACGATGAGCCTATCATTGCCGGTGATCCTCTTGGCTCGTTTCTCAATTGACTCAAGGGCATCATATTTAGTACTCAACCAATAAATTTGGTATTTAGTACCCAACTTATGTTTGTTAGTTGTCAGATTGGACTTTGTGTTGTTTGTGTGATAGTGCATGCCAGTAATTTATATATGTAAAAATGAATCGCTAAATGTGTTGCTAAGCGCACAACTCCCAAAATTTCGCTAATTCTTTTTTGTTGTGGTTGTTATTGTAAGGAGAAGGTTCTTATGAAAGAGAATTTTGAAAAAAAAAACTGTTGAAGTAAATACAACAAATGAGCCGTTCCCCGTCAGAGTATACTACGTTTCTAGTTCTCAAGCAAAATTAGTAAGACCAAAATTAAAAGCAAGAGGTTTATGTATATTTTTATTATTTAAACTATTTCCTTAGTACTGTAAGTAATAAATTTTCCCTTTGTCCATACAAAAACCATTGTGTGGAAGTCTGATTCATTGCTGAACAAAAGATGGCTTCTGTTGAATATATTATTATGAGTCACAGATGCGTTTCAGGAAATATTGGAAACAGTTTAAGTATGTGGGTATTCACTATCATTATTCAGGTAACTGTATTCTACTACTAAACGTGCTGACCTGTTAATTATAATTTTAGAATCGGGAAGTCACTAAGTAAAGGTAAGTTTAGAAAGTCAGTTTACAAAATATCTTATCAATATTGGTACCGTAAAACGGGGTGAATAGAAATGCGGGGGTAAATAAAAACGAAACTACTATTCAGATTTTCACATATATATAATACTATATTTATTGTTTCTCACAAAGCATCCATTTAAATATGAAATAATTGTTAAAAAAAATTGGAGTTCTTCATTGCTGCAAACAATATTTAAATTACCTGAAAATTCCAATCAAAGTTTCGTTTTTATTCGCCCCATCATTTCTATCCACCCCGTTTTACCCGGTACTCTGTAGGGTTTCTGCTCGAGAAATCTCTAAAAATTTGTCTTTGGTCGACATCAATTCCGTGCGCTAGATAACTAAAAAAACACGCAGATAACACGTGAGCAACAATATTTTTTAACTGCGTCTTGTCTGCTCTCTAGGTTTTGAGAAATGTAATAAAAAAATCCAGTTAAATACCCTATTCCAAATTTTGAAAGCTATGCAGGCTCAAGTAGAGTTTGAGAAATATTCAACTACAAATACTTAGTTCATAAATTCGGAATCCGCCATTTTTTCCACTCGACCCAATCAAATTGACAGTTATAGTTTGTCATTTATGGAAATGAATCCAGAGTTTTTTGCTTTGTCATTCTCACTGAGTTGTGGAGGAAGTTTAATTCAAAAGTACTTAATACCTCGTTAGATGTTCACAAATGTTTTTTTTTATAGCAACCGGCTTATTTATAAAAAACCATAAACTTAGTTTAAATACTGATTTATAAGTTCTTTATTCAAATGTTCTATCTTTTATTGATTTCATAAAGCAAATGTGTCTAATATATTTGATAATCTAATTGACCGATTAAATATAATCATAGTTGTTTTTACCCAGAAAACATCCTTATTATAGTGAATTGTTTTGTTTTTTACTTATTTATTCTCGGTTTCAATCCAATATGCATAGTCACATCCAATAAATATACACAAACAGGATCCAAATTACTTCACGTTATATTTACACATAATTTTATTTGCACAAGTCTAGGTCGATTGGCCGCGATATCTACATGTTTTTTATCATCCCCTTAAGGTATGGCGAGGCCTTCCTATCCAGGTTTCCTTATATCGCCGGGACATTTTATGGACTTCATCGATACTGATCAAAGAGATAATTATAATAACTATTGAATATTTAATGGCATTTTAACTATGATCGGTAGGTGTCCATTTTATGGAGTATGTAGGGAAAAAGCTCTGTAACTTTTTACTTACATGTATTAATATTCAGGGTGTTCCAGAATTGCTTGGTCATATTTAATGGTGATGTTAGGTAAGTAGCTCATATACACTAATGAAAAAATATCAAAACATAAAAATGACACCTTAAAAAAAATTGATTGTCTGTAAAGTCGGTTTACGGACGATAGTTTAACGTGATAACGTTATAACAAAACATTGATGAAATGATCGTAACTTTACAATAAGCGTAACGTTACAATGAGTCATCCTTTTTCGTGCGTGCAGCCGGCATTCATCGATTTTGACGTTGCCCCTTCAATAAATGTCATCGACTGTAACAAACTGCTTGAAAAGTCAGTTAGATCAATTTTACCATTTTTCCACTCCTGACATAACACTAACACAAAAAAAGTTTCACGAGAATATGTGATTTTGAGCTCAAACAAAGCACAAACATACAAAAGATATTTTCTTTGTTATTCGCAATATTCAAATATGATGGACTGCGTTGTTACTCATTGTTGATGAACGTTGAGTCATTGCTCGTGTCTGTCACTGGCATTATTTTATGAGAAAATGTGACATATAGGTAACTGATTAGCGATATGCTCAATGGAATTGGTAATCGAAAAATATATTTTGCTGATTGAATGTCTGGAAAGGATTTTCAAGAATATCGGAAAATACCTGCAGTAAAATGGTCAGTTGGAATTCTCCACAAAATCAATTATAACTCAGTACAGGTGTAGCCTATATTAATAATTATTTAAGTTGTTAATTTATTTTAATGTTTTGTTTATCTTGTGCGAGTCACAAATAAATATTTTTCTCTCTTTCACTTTCTTTCTTGCCCGCGGTTCCGCCCGCGTGAGTGTCGAAAATTATATAGAGGTATGCGGTACAGAGAGTAAAGTCCAGCACACCTCCACTGAAATGGGAGGATCCTCCGACTAGACGGTTGTTGTGTCTGGTGGGCAACTGCCCGATAGTTGATATTCGGACTGTTGTATATGTCACCGGAAATTTGCAGACTCCGTAGGATTGTAATAAATCTTGATTAAATTACAATATTTCGATATATTATGATAAAATCTTTTTGTATACAACTAATCTCATCCAAATTCAATAGTTTCCAATATATGCGTGTCTTAATTAGAAAAAATTGTTTACAATTTCACGCGATATTTTACAATCTAACGGCATTTGCTATTTTCCGGTGACATATACATTCAAATCTCATGGAAAACTTTGCTTGCGCGATGCAGGATTACGTTGGTAGTTCGTTGCTGGCAGGATAGATGGCGTTCTGGTTATTTTTGTCGCGGCTACAATTCCCAAGGAAACATACTCTCGGGATAAAAACTATCCTATGTCCTTTCCCGGGACTCAAACTTTTTCCATACCAAATTTCATCTAAATCGGTTCAGCGGTTTAAGCGTGAAGTGGTAACAGACAGACAGACACTTTCGCATTTATAATATTATAGTATATAGTATATAGTATATGTAGTAAGTATGGATATGGATTTAGCTTTATTATTGACAGGCTGACTTTTAACCGCTACCACACCTGATGCTAAGCGATGATGTCGTCGACGATGGAGCTCGCTCGCCAAGAATTAGCTTATTATTCACTTTTGACTTGTAGATCCCCAATTTCTCAGGTTATAATTTTACAGGCTTTTTTAAAAAAACGGAGGAGTAAGCAAGAAAAAATATTTCTACATACCTCCGAAAAATAAAAATAAACTACAATCCTACAGTTTCTAAGACAAAGTATCCCAGTAGCCTCAAACAAGACGTCATGACGATCACTCAGAAGTCGCAGCGCCATGTGTCTTGTCCCCGTTCGTCACAAAATCAGTGTGGGAACGAGGATACGGGACGGGTTAATGACGAAATTAGAAGCATCTTAGTTCGTTTCTTACAACATGCTTCGGGAAATGTCTCGCCTCATCTAAGATGACTGGCGACACTACTAGCGAATAGGGCTACCTACCACTCACCATGCCTTCTTTTGAATAATTGTAGTTACTAAAGTTTTTCATAAAACGAACGGTAAGAAAAAATTATATAGAAACATTTACTAGACTGAAGTTATTTTAATATAATTAGTGTTGTTAGATTATGGTAACAGCTATTAATTTTTTTATGCCTAAACGGGCATAATGCCGACAAAATTGTGGTTAGTATTATTTACGTAAAATTTTCTCTTATAACAGTTATAACATATACTTTGTGAGTTTCATATTTTATGGTTAACATAATGAAAATCATCACTTCCCGTGGGTGTCGTAAGAGGCGACTAAGGGACTCTCCTCAGGATGGGCAACAGCATTTTCTGTACATTGCAACAGCCACACTGCGATCACCAACCCGCCTACCAAGCGTGATGATTATGCCACCCCACTTGGGGGAGGCCTATGTCCAGAAGTGGACGTCTTTCGGCTGATATGACAATGAAAATCTCTTCGTTCGCGTTTATATAGATTTATGCGAAAAGTATAAAAAATGCAAAATCGATTCAGCGATTTAGGCGCACTTTTGCATTTATAATGTTAGTTCTACTTCTTCTGTGTGAGTCGATGGTGATCCTTAAATATTTTGTGACCAGTAGGTGGCCACGTTTATAACGGCATCGGTGGCAAAGTTAGATAAGATTTAATAAATTAATCTATTACCAAATAGATTATTAGCCAGCCTAAATATAAAATGCGTAGAACATGAAACTCACGTCAGCCCTACGTCCCTCATTAGAAGAGTGCGCAGTTAATTTATTTTTATTGTAAGTGTCATGTCGCGAGTGCAGCGGGTAATTTTTCTTTGTCTGCGCGTGCGTCACTCAGATAGTGACTAGTTGCCCTCCGGCACTGTTTGTACTCAATTAGGTAAAATATGGCGACCTATTACAGTTATAAATTGTGTTTTGTAACAGTAGTTTGACTTATTTGTTTTTTTTTTGGATTGTGTGAAGATGTGACGCAGTGATAAGTATCTTTGTGTGCGATTGTATCAGAATAAATGACGAAAATGTACCTTTGTTTGTTTTTTTGGTGTTTTAGCAACTGTATGTCTTCTAACATTGTTCATAATAGGTTGAAACTTCCCAGAACCAGATCTTCTCTGTTTGAGAGGATTCTCAAAAGATACATAAAAGTTGTCATCATTATTGCTAATTTACTATAGTGAGTCAAAGGTGTTTCAAATCAAATAATTATGAACTCAAGGGTGTTACTATACCAATCGATCGACCGTCGCTCGATACCATCGAATCCAATCCTGAGAAGTTTTAATTTAAGTTGTTGTCATAACTCGTTTTCCACGCGTTATATCAACAGATTGAGTGGCAAACCAGGGAAGAGGTCATCACAGAATATGGACATCTATAATACCAGGGGGCTAGGGTACCACAGGAATTTGTTCGAAAGAGTCACCGCGGCCCTGGAACGCAAAGGGCTTTAGGAGGAACACGTATGGGTTTTAGTCAGTAAGAGTCTGACACGCACTTCCGCTCCACCCAGAGCGGAAAAAGACATTTGATGATTTCCCATCCTTAAAAAGGGTACCAGAAGTGCAATCTCTTCAATTTGTGAGATAATTAGGTCGAATCAAAAACCAAGAAAGCTTTTTGGTATTTACCTGCAGTCTCGATCTATCCCACTCAATTTTGTACTGAAAAAATAAGCACCTACCTTACGCCTGGGGGTTCTGGGATCTACTAAAATGAGTATAAGCACGCCTGTTTCACTGAATCATTCGAGGAAAAGTCCTCAATAAGCTACAAATATCATGTAACCATTACTTCGTTAATTACGCATCGGTTCTTAGTTGTACAACGAATTATAGCCACTAGAAGTTCCGAATGAGCGGCGAGGCGCCTGCATGGTGTGTACATTATACTCGCTCTGAATTAGTTCTGAGGCCAAACCATCGTTTTGCGTGGAGAATAGTCTGTTTGTCTCGCTTCTAGCTAGACGTCATAATACCAAGCTTAGATCGTTTTATGGTACGTTGCCTTCATTGTAACATGTAATGTTGCTAGCTTCCTTTGTGAATGTGGGTCAAAACTAAAACAATCTGTCAAAATTCTTTAATAGATTTTCAGCTTTATTGCTAAAGCATTAGGTTCAAGGTTGATGGGGAAAATTTGACAGTTTTGGGTAGCTTGATGTGCTGTTGTACCATCTAGAATATTTATTAAGTTCTTTGATCTTTTTGCTTCTGTGTGTAACTTCATTCGCTCTGACTGGATAAATGTTCATCATCATATCAGTCGAAAGACGTCGATTGCTGGTCATAGGCCTCACGCGAAGGGGGGGGATTTGTCATAATTGCCACGTTTAGCAGGCGGGTTGACGATCGTAGTGTAGCTGTTGCAATGCACAGAATGCTACTGCCCATTTTTTGGTGAGTCCCCTAGTCGCCTCTTACGACACCCACGGGAAGTGATGGGATGATGGATAAATGTTACTTACGGTTACTTAAAAAAAACTATGATTTTCAAAATGCAAAGTAAACGTGTTTCTTTCACAATTAAAGATCGTTATCCCCTGGACGTGAACAGCTCGAAGTCATGGGGCAAGGGCACATACGGACAGTTGCGAGTTCCAGTACCCAGATTAGAGGCTCTCATCTTACACAGAATGTGCCCAGGTTAAATCGATGATCATTAGAGTTACCTATCCGCTATACATTTTTTACTTGATCTGCTGAATGTCCTGTGAAAATATTGCTGTTCCATTTGAAAGTAGACTAACATAGGTAGTCCGTTTTAATTATTACTTCTTTTTTTTTTAAAGATGGGAAATCATCAAATGACTTGATGATTGACAACAAAAAAGAATTAGCGAAATTTTGGGAGTTGTGCGCTTAGCAACACATTTAGCGATTCATTTTTACATACATATATAAATTACTGGCATGCACTATCACACAAACAGTCTGTGTTTCCTGATAGCAACAACCTGGGAGTCTTTAAGTCAAGAGTGAATAGGTTACTTCTAGGCAAACGTGATCCATCTTCGACCACATCATCGCTTACCATCAGTTGAGATAGTGTCAAACGCGTGCCTATAAATAGTAAAAAAATAAACAAAATAATAATAAATTGGGTACTTTTTTTTTAAGGATGGTAAATCATCAAATGACTTCTTCCGCTCTGGGTGGAGCGGAAGGGCGTGTCAGACTCTTACTGACTAAAACCCATCCGTGTTCCTTCTAAAGCCCTTTGCTTTCCAGGGCCGCGGTGACTCTTTCTAACAAATTCCGCAACCCTGGTTTAATTATTACTTACATAACCTATTTCTTAACCGATTTATATGTTTATAATCAATTAAATCACTGATTCATCTGCTCATCATACAAATGTCAAGAGAGCCGTACAATCTTCATGTCATCCTTGTATGAGAACTGCTCTCTCTGTGAAAGAAAACATTGGGAGGAAACCAACAGGCTCTAGAATCAAAAGTTGGAAGACATGATACATCAACCAACGTGCACTCGGCCAGTTGCTCTCCCTAGAGAGAAGACTTGAGTCCCAGGTGTAGGATAATGTTCCCACAGGCTGATTACACTAGTCTACAATAAATCTGTTGCCGGAAAAATTTTTGGCTGTTACTGACTACACATGGTACGCTTAGTAGTTTGTTTTTTATCAGCTCTGGTTTTTGAGTTTCGACTTTCTGGTACCTACTCGCCAAAAAGTCGGTGAAAGAAATTTGAAATCACTTCTTTTGCCACTTTTACATAATCTTAAAATTCAATACACGATTTACAAACATAATCATGTGCCCAAAGCATGTAATTTTTATCCAAATGCATCCCAAAATATAGAAAATTGATATTTCTAACTAATTCCGATATAGCTTTTAAGCTTTTACACTTTTTCTGCTAAATATAGCAAAACGATTAGGAATGGGAATCTGCTTGAGCTATTCATGTCGCAAAAACTTAGATATTATTTTTAACACAGTAAAAATGTACGTTTTCAACGTATTGTATTGTAACGTATGTAGAAAACTATCCCATTACTGTGTGTGAGTGACTGACGGACAACGTACAACCGAAAGTCGTACAAAGCTAAAATTTTGCATGTACATAGGTTCCTTAGGGAGTGTAGGGAGCACTAAGAGGATTTCTCTAAATTCTTACGCGAACGGGAATAAACGGGATATGCATGTACGAAGTCACGGGCAAAAGCTAGTAATTTATAAAATTCAAACACAAATTTTTTTGAGGGTAGTTTTGAAAAAAACATGAAAAAGGTAAACATTATCAACTACAAAGTCCACGGCAACGGGTAAATAGTTAAATTTTGTAAACTAGTGTTATGTTTATGCTTATGTACTAGAACGCAAGTCTGATTAGAATCATAGTACCTACCATTTTAATTTAGTAACAGAAACATCGTGCTCCCGGAGTTATAAAACCGTTGCATTACCTAAGCTTAGCCAATTAACTTAAACAGTAATTTATTAGTCTTAAGTCTAATTCGCTATGGCGCCAAACAAGCATTCCAATAAATATCAAAATACTCAGATATTAATCATGATTGTTAACTTGAAAACGTGATTTATTCATCAATCATACAAGATTAATTTACTCTTGGTAAAATCAATTTGTTTACGTGTTTTAGGAAATATAAAATCAGCGTTCGTAGAATATGATTTATTGGAGTTTTATTGCAGGAGTCATATTTTACAGAAGGCAATAATAATGTTGATATTTTTACTGCAATCATATTTTTCTTAGATCTTTTAGATAGCATAATAGTAGATTATGTATCGAGGGGATAAACCAGTGTCTCATGTCACTGGCGCCATATTGAATCCCAACAGTTATTCATAAGGATTTACCTCTGGATGCCCGAGCGTAGCGGGCGAGGTTAGAATTTAACTCACTCGCTTCACTCGTCGTGACTCGACGTGAGTTCATACTAGAATCATTGCAGAGACTGCAGCGAGGGATTCAAGCTAGCCCAAACCAAAGACACCTATCCCTGAGGAGTATACTCAACTTTTCACACCTACTGTAAGGTAAGTCCAGGCAAGCCATGAGGAGCGGTGACATGAAACTCTTAATTTCTGTGGCTTGTGGCTAAATAGTAACGGCCGCAGGGTATTCAAGGTTAAGGAACACTTGCCAAAGACGGTTTGTGTATGGGTTGACCATTTATTACATCCCGAGACCTCTTCGTACCTTGAAAAGCACGTTAAGCCGACGCTGTCGGCTTGTATCTTTGATAGTCATTAGAAGCCCAAAGGTCATGCAACCAGACTTAATAATCCAGTGTTTTAAGCCATGTGTTTAGTTTCATCTTTGTTTTCATTTTACATAGTGACAATGATTATGAATTAGATCACTGCTGAACCTAGAACATTTCTAACAATAATGGTTGCCTCTATTCATCCAAAGTGAGCGACAGACGAGCTACATAACACGTTACGGACATCACAGTTGCTACCAATATTCTACCTCTATGTTTGGAAACCGAATATTGGACTGCCAATCTGCACTGTGATTGTTCCTGTCGGACAGACAGAATATTCCCTTGTTTGATATCAATATTGTAACTAGCCTTGCTTCACGTAAAGGCCAGTGTGCTGTGTATTTTGGAGCTACATTGCCGTCGGCAACCAAATGTATCGGTAAGCAGAATCCGAAATTCTCGGGAAACTTTACTGAATCCCGATTTAACCAATTGCGTGCTGCTTAAATTTTTTCCGAGAATGTCAGTTATCTGATTTCAATTGCTTTTTGTTACATACATAGTAACTGGCCGGTTTTTTTTTACGTTTAACCAAATTTTGATTTTTTTTTCACAAGTGATTATTATATTTGTAAGCTATATTGTGTTTTAATTTAACTGAAAAACCTACCACGAAAATAGTATGTTGACATATAGTGATACCGAGCAGCTTCTAACCACTGTACATTAAATGAGATAGGTTTACACACACTGTAGGCTTAAAAACAGACAAACACATATACCCTTTCACACGTTTTATTTTATTTTTATTTTCATCGTTTAATATAACATAAGTAATTTGTCGCCCATTGCACGTACTAATATTTTGTAACCGCAATAAGCAGTGTTCGGATAATCGGCCGCTTATATACCTTAATTTCTTCCCGTGAAAGAATAATACGGAAATTCCTTTCTGAATAAATTAGTAATCCCGGGTTCCCGGGATTGAACAATTTTGTAAAAACAACTATAACAAACTTAATGAAATTATAGCAGTGGTTATTTTGATTTAGTATCTTTATTTTATTCAAAGCAAATGGAATACCTATAAAAATATAATGAGAGTTCACAACGAGTTTTAACTATCTTTTGTATGCGGGCGCACTTTTAGCAATCGGAAGGAATTTCGAACGATTCCGGGACCCGGGATTCTGAAAAGCATGTCCGTATTGTACTTTCGTGGGAATAAAAGTGAAGTTTAGGTATATAAGCGCCCGATTATCCGATCACTGGCAATAAAACTCAGTATACGTGGATACAAGCAAATAAATATTATGATTGATTGACTCTTTCCTAAAATACAGACAGGTTTCCTGCCTAGTTTAGGAAAGGGAGTCCAATGACCCATTTTATATTTGTTGTACTGGTTTTTCTTAATAGCATTTAAGTAGATAAGACAACTCTTTCAAACTACTAATTCAAAAAAATATTAAATAAAAGTATGTAAACTTAAACTAAAACGATTGGTTATGATAACTAAAATACATATTATGTTTCAGGTGAATCAAGAAAAACCATGTCCCACCAGCCAGTCATTTTCTAATAACAAAACATGAATATAGACTACAGCTACCTACAAATCAATTCCACGACACATTCAACTCAACACCGGCACTATATTTATATCAAATGTGTTATTATAGTCCCTATTCACGTTATTACTGTAATTGCGTTCGATTTGACTAGCATTACGTGTAGCTAAGCGATATGTGGCCACGCTGTGGTATCGCTTCAAATATACATAGTGACTGTGTGTTAAATGATCGGTTCTGTAGGCAATACAAAGCGACTTTTAATCCCTTTTTTTTAGGGATGGGAAATCATCAAATGACTCTCTAGGTGGGGCGGAAGGGCGTGTCAGACTCTTACTAACTAAACCCATCCGTGTTCCTTCTAAAGCCTTTGCGTTCCAGGGCTGCGGTGACTCTTTCGAACAAATTCCGCAACCCTGGCAGGGACTTTTAATCCCTACGTTAATGATATTATTCAAGATTTTGAAAACATATAACTTTAACGGTTATCAATAGAAACTTTTTACTCTCAGATTAACTCTAAAGTTATGATAAATTGCAAATTTTCCTTTTTTGTACTCTAAATACTAAATACTGGTATTCAGTTAAATCTGGTTTGACTGGAAGCCGACCCCAATCTAGTTGGGAACAGGCTAGGCAGATGATGACTTTTTCAGATAGTTTTGTTTCAATAGTACCGATGTATGAATTTGTTCTCGATGTATGACATATGGCCTTTTGGCCTTCTATATAGGTGACTAGCGGACGTCACGCGCTTTCACCCGCGTAGTTCCCGTTCCCATGGGAGTACGGGGATAAAATGTAGCCTATGTTACTCGCTGATAATGTAGCTATCCATTACTGATAGAATTTTTATAGTACAAATCTTTACAATTTTAGTATAGATTTGTACACAATACAATGCAGGTGTACCTCTCTCTTTACACGTAAGAATGTACATGTAAGCGTGATGGTGCATTGTTCTTTTTTTGGGGAAAGCCCGGTACACTATTTCCAACCATAGCAACTACTGCAAGTCAAAATCAGTGGCGACCGTCAGAAAAGCACTAAGTCAAGAAAGCTCGACGAGACCCGGAGAAAGCATTCAACTGTCTCGGATCCCGCTACATAAATCAGAAAAGAAGGAAAAAAAAGACAAACCAAATTTCTATTCCCTTCCCTTATCAAGCAGGAGACAGAACAGAGCTCGACCAAAAGGCACCAAGAGACGATACATTGTTCATTAAATCATTAATCATCTATTTCCGAATATACTAGATCAGCGTTTCCCAATTGGTGGCACGCGACCCGGTACCGGGCCTTTAAAATAAAATAAAGGGTCGCAGCATTCCCGCCTCGTTTTAAAAATATCAGTAAATAGGCCATACCGAAATATTAGTAAAACATTATTAATTGTAAGTAATATAAACATACTTCTAATAACAATAAATGTGTATTATTGTACTTGACGTAACCAGCGGGGGAGGGGGGGGGGAATGAAAATTTTGAGGGGTTCACGAAGGGACAGTGTGCAAATTACCAGGCCATGGCAGAACAACATTTGAGAAACACTGTCCTAGATCAAAACCATTTTCTATCTTAAATCGATTTCATCCTTTTCCAGCGGAACCCAAAATCCATCAGCTATCGTTTCTTAAAATCGAATAACACATGAATTAGCCATGATGCATGTCTAAGTCGATTACACCGTCCTTAACGAAGCTAGAGGCGCCTCGATAACATGTAGTATGGAGTCGATCGATTTAAACGAATAATAATCGATACCGGTACTTGATTAACAGTTACTGGCCGCGGGAATATTTTTAATTGTTTTTTTTTTCGAAGTTTGAATTTCGTTCTAGAATGGAATGGAATTATTGTTTGGTTTTGGATTTTTTTTGGCGTGTTTGATTTTTATTATAGTGCAATGTTTGGTGTTTGTCATTTGGATATTTAGGAGTGCAAAAATCATGAGTGATGCAATATTTATAGCGCTTGGTGAAAATATCAGGATCATTAATATCGTTAATCAGGTCCTTAATAACTAATCTGAAGTGAGGCAAATTTTAATGTGTATAGTCATTTTAAAAAGTAGGTCCTTACCGACAAAGTCTAAATAGTATCATAATAGTTTGTTGCAGAATTTATTCGAAAGAGTTACCACGGCCCTGGAACGCAAAGGACATTAGGAGTAACACGGATGAGTTTTAGTCATTAAGAGTCTGACATTGCCTTCCGCTCCGCCCAGAGCGGAAGGAGTCATTTGATGATTTCCCACCCTTAGAAATAAATCATAATAGTTTGAGGATTTTTAAAAACTTTTCCGCTTTATAATAACTTGAATACCGAGCATCAAAACAAAACTGCGTCTAAAAAGTCGGTATGCGTCAAAAATGTAAAATACTTACCATTCTTCTTAACATATAAATCAAGGCATAGAATACGACTTCACATAAAAATAATAATGAAACACCTTGTTTAATTCCAAAATACACCAGTCGTAAAATGTTTATTAGATTTAAACTATGCCTAAATCCATGTTTTACAACCAAGTTTTAGGGTTCCGTAGTCAACAAGGAACCCTACGCCATGTCCGTCTGTCTGTCCGCGGTTTAGCTCAGAGATGCTTAGCACTAAAAAATTGGAATTTGGTATTGGTATACATATTAATCACACCGACAAAGTGGCAAAATAAATTTTGAAAAAAAAATCTGAAGAGTAACGCGTATACGTAAAGTGGCAATGATTTTTTTATCGTCTATCCCATGGTGTCGGTTGTCGTTCGATAGGTCGTTTAAAAATATTCAGAGTGTGCGAAAACCATTTTTCCCACCCAAGGATCCGTTAGCGAAATATTAAGCTTTGAAGTGCTAATTTTTGTCAGAGTCAAGTGTCCTCCCTCCAGTTTAGTGTGCCAGCTAAACGGTTGTTTGTGGAGGAGACGTGAAAAAAATCATGGTAGAAGCATGTATAATGAATTTAAAAGGGAAACTATCACAGCTACGTAGGCTTTTCAAGTAAATGAGTAATAATCAACCAACCCATAAAATGTACTTGGAGAAGGAAAATTTCGTACAAATTCCTCTTTAGTTATCATCATCCTATGTGGGCCCGTTTTTAACCTGTAAACCGCGAACTCAACTAATAGGTATATGTTAATAGAATCAAACAAAAAGCACCATTTTAAGTCGGCAATCATGACGTGCAACTACGGAACCCTGCGCGTGGCCCGACACGCACTTGGCCGGTTTTACTATTATAATTGGATAGGTACTCTATTGACTTCTAACAATGTATAAACTTCGAACCAAAATCTTTAACAATGTAACTTATTTAATGGATCTCGTTATTCTCCGTTATTTCCAGAACATTCCTGATGGATTTATTTATTTAAACTAATAAAAGTGACATCCATTAATTTGAAAATATAGTGACCGTATGCATAATAAAAATAGTGTCGTTTATAAGAAATTTAAATTAGTTTTTAGTGAAAATAAAAATGGAAATATACAAACGCGCAGGACACTAATGGCTAACAATTCGTTTTCGGGGGAAATGACATAATAAACATCACGAACGCGTTCCGAAAATATCCAGAATTCGAGTTTGCGTTGGCAACACCGTCGTTATTTCTCTAGGGAAATACGCTGAGTGTTGCCACACCCTGGGTGGCGGCAGACCATCGGTAATTTATTAACAGGTTAAATTTCTAATTAAACCCCGCCCATGTTTTAATATCTACGTATGGTTCGTTGGGTAATATTTCGTTTTATTACGTCAAGTAGTGTCGGAATGGGTGGCTTATGACCCGGCCTCTGATCAACCAAGCATTGTCTTGCAGGTGTTGTGATTATTTTCATTATACCGTATTGTATTGAGGAAGAAATATCACTCCACAGTACCGTTGAGTCATTCAAGTAGAAAGTGAATATGAAAATTAAAACTTAAAATTATTATTTTAATTTCGTAAAGCCTGCCACAATGTGCACAACTAATTGAAGAATTCCACCTCGTTTAAAAGTAGGCTGTTTAACATTTACCTTGGCACAGGAAGTCGTTATTTAAAAAAAACTTCACATTCTCCGTTTAAAATTTTAAAACGGACATAAATAACTTAATTATTTTGGGGTATAATTTGGCGTTATTTTTATGTTGTGAGTACTTTTAGTGCATACGGGTTATGAAGTGTTATCGAGCCACTTATCTGGGTAGGGTGTAATTACCTTAACCGTAGGGTATTGTAGAGAATGGGGACCAGGCGGCCCGCGCGAGGCTTCTTGGTAATGTTCGTAGACAGCTATTCTTAAACTGTTACTGAACCTTTTGCATAGTTTTTCTCTTAGAAATCTTTTAAAAAATCTTTAAAAAATCACATCTGTGGGCCAGAAGTACTTGAAAAATGTTCAAGGTCAGGTCAATAAAACAATTTCATCAATAGGATTTTTTTTCAAAATTGGGGTAAATTAGGGGTGTTTCTGACAATTGGTGCCTGCGATGGGTACGCACCTTAAAAGTAAGAAAATTCCCCTCTGTTTGACGAGCTTAGCCATAATCGCCACGCTTGGCAGGCGGGTTGGCGATCGCAGTGTAGCTGTTGCAATGTACAGAGAACGCTGCTGCCCATACTCTGGTGAGGTGGTCACCATTCTGTGGCCTAGATATATATTTATATGACCTACAATTAAGTCATTTTTGCCATATATATTAATAAAGAAATTCTCTAACTTTTAAGGTGCGTACCCATCGCAGGCACAAATTGTCAGAAACACCTATATTTCTCCCAATTTTGTATTTTTTTCCTAGTGATGATATTGCCTTATTGACATGACTTTGAACGTTTTTCAAGTACAAGAATGAATACTTATATTTAAGTATTAATGGGTATGAGGACAGTTTAGACAAGTCAACATAGCAGGTACCAAGTAAGTCCATAACAGAAACGTAGATCGAAATAGAAAATAATGTATGAGCCGGTCTATTCTGTCAACATCGCACCGTGTGAACTTAGGTGAAGTGAGCGTGATGTGAACTGTCATTATACCTTGGTTGTATGTATGAATTGACAGCTCACGTCATTTTCGGTTCATCTTATATTTGAAGGTGAGATTTTTAACAGAGTAGCTCCACTGAGTCTAGATTGTTCCCACATTCAAATTGTTAAAAATACCTAATCTCTAACACACAAACATCGGAATTTATCACAGGATTAACATAAGCACATAACTCACCGGATAACTCAAAAACCATGAAAAACAAAAACATTAGTAATTCAAAATATCTTTGTATCGCTGCCGTGCCCACTAATCAGCGAAGTAGTCATATCCCTAGGGGCATAGCACAGAATTAGAACGGCGTAGAAGCGTCCAAGCGTCATTCTTGCACCCTACTTAAATGACAGTGACGGAATGACGGGCGGGAAAATTAAAGGGTAATTTGAGCAAGCTCTTACCACGTTACTACTAAAACATGACTGTGGCAAGCAACACCGAAGGTTTATTGAATGTTCCAAGATAAAATCAGCACACCGAAACGACCTCCACACCATACCATAACGACCTCTGCACCACATAAAAATTTAATTTTTAAGAATTAAATTTTTACGAATTAAATTTTTAAGAATTAAATTTTTAAGAATTAAATGTTTAAGAATTAAATTTTTAAGAATTAAATTTTTAAGAATTAAATTTTTCTCTTTTTTTACCCGACTGCTTCAGGATGATATTATTTGGGTCCGGACCCGTGCTTCACCTAGGTTCTCCACCTGGGTAAAGCACGGGGACTTAGGCTCCAACTGATGCCGTTATTGTACAGTGATGCAGTACATTGTTTTCTCTATATGCTTTAAAACATCTTAACAATTATTTAATAGGAGTGAATTTATATTTACAATAAAAAAATAGGTTTAATTAAATTTATTGTTTTCTTAATTTACATTATTTAATTACTTACTAGTCTTTGTGTTGCACAGAATGGAGTTTGAGTATAATTGACAAACCTTTGAGGTGCATAAAATTAATGAAAACTGACTGACTGTGCCTTTAATTTATTTATAAGGGGGAAAGATTCCCCAGCATGAAAAAAAAATTAGAAAATGCAAAAAAAAACACAATAGGCACAAAATCAATTTTTATGTAGTTTTTCACACTAAAAAAGCGGAAATCACTGATTAATGGTTCAACCCTACCAAAATAATAAAAAGTAACGTGAACTGACAAAAAAAGCGTACAACTTATTATTTAAAACGAAATCATCTGTCAAAATTATGTCAAAAACATTAATAACATTTGTACAAAATGAGAGGATAATTTATTAAATTTTGATATTTTTTTATTTCAGAAAGTGTTTATTTCCTAGACTTGAAACTTCATGAGATTTTTAACGATAATAAGTATATCCACAAAAAATAAATTAAGATCCCGTATATAAGAGCTGTGCCAAAGCTCGGATAATAGACGATAGTTTCATTTCTATACCGATTGCCGGTTGCCGTGGCGTAGTAGTGCGTCAGGGATGGCATCGATCAGATAATAATATTGATGGTTTTGCGGCCATTATTAGAAATAGATGTGCATCCCTGATGACTCGTGTTTGTGGCAGCACCAACAGCATTCTCAGTGTATTCGCGCATCGGTGAGATTTCCGATGTTGCGGAGGTGGGTGCGGCTCCATGTTGAATTTTGATTGTACATTTTCATCTGTTTCCGTAGCGTACTAACACTAGAACTTAAGTAAAATTATTACTAACCCTATGAACACCGGTCTCAAATAAAAACGTTCTATTCTATTCTATTCTATTATTCTATGGCACAAGTTTGACAAACTCTGTCGCGACAGTCAGAGAAACGTTCACGCGATCGTTATTTATACCGATAACTACTCGTAGCCGCTACGATCCGTCGAACGAACGGTTAGTTTAGTAATCATTTCAAATTACTTCAAGGATAATGGTTATGTGTTTATTATTAGTTTACCGGTAATTCAGGTAAATTGTAAGCCTTTTTTAGAAATAAACTAGCAGATCGCCCGCGACTTTGTACGCGCATATCCCATTTTTCCTGTTCCCATAGGAATTTCGGGATGAATTATAGAGCGAAATCTTCCTCATGAATAACCCCATCCATTGGTGAAAAGCTCATGAAAATCGGTGCAGTAGTTTTTGAGTTTATCGTGAACAGATAGACCGACAGACGCGGTGGAGGACTTTGTTTTATTATATGTAGTGACAAATTGTCGTTACTTTGTAGTTTTACTTGGCTTATGATATGCGTTAAGTAAGTACTTAAAACTTAACCAATAGTTATTTGCTGACAGCTTAAAGTTATAACAATCCAATACAAAGCGTAAAACTTAATGAAAGCGTACAGTTTATAGTCAAATTAACTACTAGATACTAAAGTCGAAAATTAATACGTATTCTGAACGTACTAATTCTTGAGTACGCCAGTCGAGAATGATTTACTTAGCTTCTCGATAGCAAGTCACCTACGCAGTTAGTCAGAATAAAATTACAGATATCTTACAAAACATTACATGGGTAACTTATATAAACATTATGAAATCGCACCATGAGATTATGTTAATCTTTAAGGCTGTGTTTACATGGTGTAAGGTAAATGTAGAGCTGTGCTGGATTTTGTTAGATTTATTCACTAACATTTGATTCATACGAATATTCTGCCAATGTAGTGATTTGATATTTTTTTCAGAGATTAGAGAGGAAGAGAGATATATTTTTCAATTTCTAAAAAAATAAAAATAGTCCTTACTGTCTCTCAAAACTCTTTTTAATAAAGTTTTTAACTAACGTTTTAGACAGGTAATTTGCGTATGCGTATTAAGTTTCCTTAAAATCAATTAACTCATTTCCAAGAATAAGGTTTGGTGCGTTTGAATATAAAACGGTGAACAAATAAACACTCTTAATGTCAATTTGTTGTTGTTCAACCGAAATCATCTATTGACTGCAAAGACGGTGACAAAACAAAATGGCGCGAAATACCTTTACAAACATTAGGCGCCAGTCAATAATTATCTGTTTCGACCTTTGCTTTTACACAGTAGGTAAACTAAATAAATACCTCCAGTCAATTATTGAATTATTAGCTAATAAGCAAGCCTCTGGCCAGCATTAAGACGACAACAATAGCTTTTCACCACATTATATATAACTTGACATTAACGCATATTTTTGACATGCGTTAATGTCAAGTGCTGTTATTATTGATATGCGTTATTGTCAAGTGGTGTATTAACGAAGTTGTAAACACGGCCTAAGATTTATTCCACACTGCGCCAGTCAAATTAGAGACAATAGTGCTTGGCTGTAAATTCGGGATTAGCCATAAATCTAGTGTTGTAATATTCAAACGATTGATATCGACAAAGGTTAGGGAGTGCGTGTCAGATGTTGGATTTATGTGCAGTTGCGACAGCCTGTGTGGGATGTGACAATTGTTTTGAACGGTGTGAATGAGAAGTAGTGTTGTGCGCTATGGATTTATCGATGCACGTGTCGATGTGTGTGTTATCTTTGTGGATATCTTAGATGTTCGAAGTTTCGTGCAGTATATCTTCTTGTTGACATGTTAAGGACATTTTTCTAATATATTGGTCGAAGAATCATCAATTTTTTTTTTAGTTTAGTCCTGCATCCGAGTTTATGAGGATTTTTACTCTTTCACGAAAAAATGGATACAGAACGGATTTGTATCCATTCACATACATCTTACTTACTTTCTAATATAAATGCGAAAGTTTGGATGGATGGATAGACGTTTGCTATACGATGACGCCGGAACGGCTGAACGGAACTGTATGAAATTTGGTACAGAGATAGACTATGGTCTGGAATAGCACAATGGCTCTTTGTCCCGGGAGTTTGTACCCTTGGTATAATTTCCTTAAGAGTGGCCGCATCGACCGGTCCTATGCGTCTCTCCCGCGGCCTTCAATAGGTCATTGGTCGACCTTCCAACGCTTCGTCTTCCGGTACACTGTCGCCACTCCAGAACTTTTTCATCTCATCGATTCTCTGTTCTGCGAGTAATGAGCGTTGCCTGATCGGCCTATGTCGGTAAACTTGGTGCTCCTGCGAATATTTCTTACTTTTCTGAATATGTATACTCTTTCGCGAGACGTAATACGGCAAAACCAACGATTTAAATCTTTGGATAAGACAATATAAACAAATGCTTGTAAAATTAAAGGTCGTAATAAAGTTATACCGTGTGTTCCCACGAAACGTTCTGATGTTACCAGGACATAAAATTGTTGATGGCCGCGTAAAACATACAGGCAACGTCGAATGCGTGGCTTGTATGCTAATAATGTGAAGGGAAAATGACGACCTAGAACTTAAAAAAGACCAGCCTAGTGGTGGAGCACGGTCACTCCCTCTCACGGAGACGATACCTGCGTCACAGCAGTGGGAACAATAAAGGTAGACCATGGTACCATTAATAAATATGTACAATAAATATCAGTATATATGTACAATAAATTGCCTGTACAATTTAAAAACTCCATGAATTCAAATGAATTCATGAGAAACATAAAGTCATTGTTATTGAAGAAATGTTATTACAGCATAGAAGAGTTTCTCAAAGATCGTAGTTCGAACTAATATGTGATTATATTTTAATAACTTTAAGTAGATAATATATCCAACATTCTATCAAGACGTCAAGATCTTAATGAATTTTATTGGCATACATTTCTTGAATTGAATTTATACTGATTTTGAAACAATATTAAGTTAAATTATTAGGTAATAATGTTGGGACCAATGTGGAATGTAGTGTTTGGTTTTCCCGGACTTTATGATGATTATTTGATTATTGTATTACATACAAACAAAAAAAAAAACATATTTTTTAACTTTGCCCCACACTAGGAATTTCTCCTGTATCGTGGATGCGTTTAAAAACACAGAAACTCACATACACAAACAGCCAGACCCGGAACAACTATCTGTAGGCCATACAAATATTTGCTCCGTGCGGGAATCGAACCTGCGACACGCAGCGCAGCAGACTATCTCTCAACCACTGCGCCAATCGTGTCGATTTAAAGAAGTCGCTGGTCAATTCGACATATGATGGCGTCATCCTGAAAAACTAAAGTCTTATTGGTAAGTCCTTTTAGAAATCGTTTGATTTCACTTCACAGTCGTAGTCTGTCAAGAAATACCTAATTTATCTACATTTTGACATGGTTTTGATATTGATTGTCACTGAGGAGATATTGAGGAGCTCGTGGCTAAGTAATAACAGCCGCACGGGTCGATCTTCAAGGTAAAATAACGCTTGCCGGGGGCGGTCTATGGATGGGTGAGACCATTTTAACATACCGAGATTCCTCCGTGCCTCGAAAAGCGCGTTAAGCCATTGATCCCAGCTGCCATTTGTAGATCTTTGGCAGTCGTAGCCAGAAAATCTGACAACAGTCTTGCCAAGAAGTACCGTTTTCCCCAGTTAATGGTTTGTGGACGTCTGGTAGGCAGCCGCACCACGTAAATTACTGGTGCTAGCTGGATCCGGTTTGACTGGAAGCCGACCCCAATTGGGAAAAGGCTAGGCAGATGATGCCGCTGAGGTGATATTGCAACTTGAATTGGACTGTGTTCAAAGTACGAAAATTGGTCTTTGTTTTTGGACTCCTTATCACTGCGATTATATCTAGAGACAGTTGCAAAATCCATAGACGCTTTTCAACGCTTACCTACTGCCAATCCTTTTACACGGGCAGTCTGTGGGTGAACTTTACGCAATGGCTTATAGTGGCCTGCGCACACAATACAACAACACGTTCCGGGTGTTAATGGGGCTGCCGCGTTTTTGTAGCGCGTCCGGCATGTTTTCCGACGCGGACGTTGATAGTTTTTCGGCCATCATGCGCAAGAGATGTGCTTCTCTGCTACGCCGTGTTCGCGCCAGCTCCAACACCATTCTTAGTACGTTAGCTAATAGGCGGGACTCTCCGATCTTGGGGCGGTGGATACGACTGCACACAGTCAAGTAGACATTCCCCAGGATCGGCGTGCCTCACGCAGCTTAGAATAAATGTTTACTAACACTAGTTTATAAGTTTATATTGTTACTAACATATGGAATCTCTTCCGGAATAAATGTTTATTATTATTTTAATCGTTTAATCGTTATTTTATCAGTAGATCTTCAATGTAACTTGCATTTATTAGTGTAGTTTGGCGGGCATGACCCGATCTCGTCACCGTCACTTCGTCTCGACTCGAGGTACCTTACCTTTCTCCAGTACCCTTTCCTCGCTATCATTGTTCGTCTAAACTGCCCAATTATCCTCAATTGTTTTATATCTTTTGGAAAGTAGGAACGTTATTGTCGGGGGTCTAACCTTTTGTGGGCGACATCGAGCTTAGAAAGGGAAAAGTTTTTGACGAACATAATTATAATTTGGGTGTATGTATATAAACTCGTGACTTAAATGAAAAGAGGTTCGGAAAAAAAAGAATTTCCAAAAATAAGAAATAAAAATAAAATGAGAAATATTAACCTCCGATGAGCAATAAAAAAAACCCTTTTTATATATACTGTATGTACTGTATATGTTATACTTACGAGTATCAGTGACTTTAAAAAAAGTTAAATAATAACAGTGCAAACAATTGCCGAAAAGTCAAAATGTAAAGGTGGGTGACTGATCGGTGTCACGGGGCGTAATGTAACATATTATAAAGCAAGCATTCATGCAGTCAGTACGTGGAAACGAGCACGAACATGATGCGTATGTGTTTTGTTTTACACGGATCTTAGGACATGGCGTAACATAACACGCTCGCTGCGAATGTTACATTACGGCACGTAACAACGGTTAGTACTCAGCTTCAGAGCATATCAAATAATGGTAGCGAATATGAATCCCACGAATTTTGGACTTTTTATCGCTAGTAAAATGCCAATTTCTTTACCGCCTCTGTTGGACACACTGAAGTTTGATTCCAGAAGTGGCATGTCCATTGAATTGGTACATCGACGTCATATTAAAGCTACAGTTACTAACTGAGAAGTCAAAGTCAAAGTCCATTCATTTATTTCAACTAGACCATTAGAATACACTCTTGAACGTCAAATTTACAGTTTAAAATAAAAATATAATTGACTCTAGTTGTCCATTCGCAAAAAGTAGATTCTTATGGAGAAGAACGGACAAGAAACTCCATAGTTACTCTTTACAAATATAAGTTTTACAATATTGATTATATTATGTGAGCACAATGCACCCATGCACCCAACATTACACTAATAGAGACAAATACAAGAGCTCCTCCTTAACTCGGCTCGGAAGACTCGTCAATCTCATGTCCTTCCGAAAGTAATGGCTGAGCAGTACCGCAATGTGAGGACCTCTTTAACTTATGGTTGTTGGACACCAAAATCGCTCCAACATGATGCTATCAGCTACACGACGCGACACGCTCATGGGAAAATGACCCCTACCATTGGTGAGAGAAGGTCTATTATGTCCGTCTTTTTAATCGACTTCAAAAAAAGGAGGTGGTTCTCAATTCGGTTCAATTTTTGACGTGACAACGTCCAATAAATCGATGAATGCCGGTTGCACGCACGAAAAAGGTTGACTCATTGGAACGTTACGCTCATTGTTACGTTACGATCATTACATCAATGTTTTGTTGTGGCGTTGTCACGTTAAACTATCGTCCGTAAACCGACTTTACAGACAACCAATTTTTTAATGTTTATTACCTTATAACTCCGTAATTTTTTAAAAAACCTTTTTTATGTGAAAGTGTACTTTCCCATTGGGCCCCATAGATATTTAATTACAATCAGTTCAGTAGTTTGGTTTTTAAATCGAAATAGCTGGAAAAAACGTCAAACAAGTAAACGAAATTGCGTATTTTCTAGTGGTTTTGTTAGGTGTGTGACCACTAAAAAAAGAAAAATAAAAAAAAAATTACAAGAGTAATATACATACAACCCACTTTCAAATAAAAAAACACTACAAAGGATAAAATAAACTTAGTTTCGGAAGTAGGTGTTAAAAAAGCGAAGTAACAACCAAAAACAACGACTTCCGAAATTAGGGCTATTTTATAGTTTGTAGTGTTCTTTATTTGGAAGTCAGTTGTATTTTTTTACAGTGTTTATTACCAGTGAACAAACTTGTAATAATTGAATGAACACTTGAATGCCCTGAAAAGTAAGAGATAGATAATTCAACTCAAATTTTAAGTAGTTTTACACACTTAGAGGATTGTAGATACCAATTAAATGTTCTTTAATCAATTTCAAATGTACAGTTACGTATCGAACATACAAATTCAATAAATTCAGCCAAAATGAAATAACGTTAGTCGTGAATCACGAATAAACCTAAATAATTAATGAGGATTGCAGCGATTTCTTTAATTAGTTCGCGCTTCTAATTGCTTGTCGGAAATAAAAAATAATGAACTGTTAATTACGGTTTATGGCAATAATTATTTGTTGCTAAGTGTAAATTTGTTCCTAATTAAATGTTTATGTTACCTTTTAATTGGAGACATTTATATTGATGTAGTAAAAACTAGTTCTTTGATTAAAGCCAAATTTAGTTGGCATTTGGTTGTAAACTTGTAAGATTTCAAGAATTTAAAATTGTTTTTATCATTGGGTCAAAGCTCTCAAATACAAAAAGATAATAGTCCAAAAGTTTTGTGAAGGCCTTACATGGCCACTCAAATAATAATAGTTTTTTATTTGTTCTCAAACACATGATGATGATACACTACAATACACTTAATTCTAAGTTCAGATATTGGACATCTGTGTCTTAACTAGATATAAAATATCAATATTTCAGACATCAGCGCTCAATCCCCCGTCGCAGGCGACACTTGGGAATTAACTAAAGTAGATCTTATAAATATATTTCTATACTATTATTCAAGGAAGTGACAGATGGAGGAGAACAATCTTAATTAGTTGTATAGTGATGGCCTGCGGTGAGTTGAGTATAAATCTAAGTTAGCGACACAAAGATGAAGAAGAGATAGTGAAGATGATGGTAATTGAGTTGATAGTTGAAATAGTTTTTCTTTTACTATGCATTTCCTTTTCCAAGCCAGTAAAAAGACTGCTTGTTCTGTATGGTGTTGGACGTAAAAGAATAGCTCCATTCTATCACTTCCCGTGGGTGTCGTAAGGCGACCACTGAAAATCAGCGCCGTGCTGTGGGTCCCCCACGGCACAGCATTATGCTGAGTGGAAGCCCTTTTGCCACAACCACGACATGCATCTACTTTATTTATACCTATTCATACTTTTGTTTTTTTTTTTCTTATTGTTTACTCTTCTTATTGAACTACTTACACTATCGTTTAGGGTTTAGTTAAGGAAAAGTAAAATTACTTAATGTCGTTTTGTGACGATTCAATACTTTTTCTTTCTTTCCTTTTCTTTTTACTTTCGTAAGAGGCGACTATGGGACTCATCAGACGATGGGCAGCTGCATTCTCTGTGTATTGCAACAACTACACTGCGATCGCTAATCCGCCTGCCAAGCGTGGCGATTATGGTAACCACCCCTTTGAGAGAGGCCTATGTCCAGCAGTGGACGTTTTTCGGTTGATATGATGATGAAAAAGGCTGCGCAGCGGTATTGCTCTTGGTATTTAATAATCATCTTGAAGATTCTGAGTTACTTTATAAAAATCAGCTCGAAGACATGCAAGGGGCACATTTGCGGAAATCCGCTGAAGCGGGACGCACAGAATCGGTCAAAGCGGCGACGCTCGGGGATGCCTATGATTATTATCTGTGGTAATTTTTTGGCGATAACGATAATGATGATGAAGGCCTATTAACTCTTGATCACTGAGTGGTTCAGACTCCAGATGGTAGTCCAAACAGACCAAAATGGTTCATTGCTGTTGACCCGTCTGAAAATGATGAAGGGGTACTAGGTCCACTTTTCATACAAGAAACTTATAGTAGGGGTCGCTAGTGGACTTCGCACGATCCGCCATAGTGGGGTTAACGAGTGGCCCATTGAGGGCCCTCGTCAGATGTATTGGGGGCCGCAAGCTGGCGTGGTCGTGACCACTAAACTTAATGCTTACACGCCTGCGCTTAGCACGGCGACAGATATTGGGATTGTGGCGACGTGGACTTGTGAAAAGGTTAGTGCTCGAGTATAGTGGTGCGGTACCACGTTGAAATGTCAATTTCTGATTGATTATTATCCCCTGATTTCTGAATTAAGATTTTAAACTTGAGTATTTGTCAAACTTTGGCATTTTAAGTAAGGTAGGATCTTTAACCTATCTTTGATTAATTGTGAGGTAGTAGGTACTTTTGCCCGAATTGATATCTTCTTGACTATTACTCCACTGCAAATTATAACGCCAAAAGGGTTCTCAGTAACTGATTCTTCACCAGAAATAAGAGTGTTAGCGTTTAGAACTGTCTTTCAAGCTACACTTTACTTTTCAGTGCAATAATTGGTTCTATTCGCTTCACATTAACTACCTGCTCTTACTTAGATATCTCGCGGATCAAACGTATTACATGAGCACAATACGACAGCCCGACGTCCCTCCCACCCTCATGACCATTTCCGAATACTTGGGACCTTTAAGCCCTAATAAATTCGCAACAGCCAATAAACATAACGACTAGCAATAGTTAAGCAATAAATGAAGCAAACTTTCTCACAACTGCAGCAGATTACAGCAATAAATCTCCACTCATTAACACATTCGCCACTAATTTAATGTATTACAGCACACCTGCACTTCACGCTACAATCTCGAATCATTAAAACACATACCACCTTCTTTAACAGAATACCGAACAAAATAGTTCAAAGAAAACAAAACACGGGGGAAATCAAGAACAAAAAAAAAATGGATTCCCACACGGAGGTGTGTTTGAAGTAACACCTCATTTTGCTGACCGTCCATCAACGTATCGTGCCAAATGAAATATTGGAAACAATTTTCGTAGCTCATTATAAAATGCACCTGTTCGCCTGTCCGTACATTCGTTTGTTACGATTTTTAAATTACAAAATTGCTCAATTGCAACTGTTGGATGCACATATAATATTTATGTGTTGTCAATGTCGTGTTCGAAGACCAGCTTGGGAAGATTAATGTCTTCGGGGAAAGTAACGCCTTATGCCAAGTTGCTGTCACTATTTAATTGGTAGAAAAATGGCGTTATTCAATGTCACTACAATATTTTATGCTCTGCTGCAAACTCACAAAAGTTTTATTAAGTAGACACACGCTTGCCGTACCCTGTTTAAATAATTTTCTCGGAAATCCAAGGTATGAAAAACAAGGTGACCATTGCAGAATATCAACATGGGAACTTTTCAATCACCAGAGAATGGGCAGTAGCATTCGCTGTGCATTGCTACAGTAACACTGCGATCGTAAACCCGCCTGCCAAGCGTGGCGATTATGGCAACCCCCACCCTTTGGGGTGGCCTAAGTCCAGCCGAAAGACGTCTTTCCGCTGATATGATGATGATGAACTTTTCGATCTAGCCCATTTCGTCCCATTGCTGGACAAAAGTCTCCCTCTCCCCTATTCCACACAATTCTGTCTTTTGGTAGTGCGGGCCAGTTCTTTTGGTAGGTACTTTTCTGTGTTTAAGAGCTTTACCTACTCCTTACGGCATTTCATTCAACTCGCAAGATCGTAGATAATGTTGGCAATTGAATGGACCAATTTTAATATAACTAATGCTCTTACGCAAGATGTGGTTTAAAAAGATAGTTGAAACCTATTTGAGTTAAGAGAGGAAGTGAGAGTGATTTGTCACTTTCTATAAAAACGTAAAATTTCTCTTCCTGTCTGTTAAGTTTTATTAAAATCGGTTCATTCACTTCCAAGACAAAGGACTTGTACGTTTGTGTAAAATACCGCGAACGTAAGCGCTCTTAATACACTTGAAACTTGAAACAGCCACATCATCGACGTATAAAAAAGTTCGTCATCTTGTCTTACCTGCACCTAAACCTTCAAAGACGATAGTCGTGATCAACCAATCATCATCGACTCTAATCTCATTGATGACATAGTATAATATAAATTGAGTATAATATAAATTGAAGGTTTAGCTTTAAGTACAGCCCACGTACTAAGTGTTTATGGTGATCAGTGATGGTAAATCAAGATGATAATATCTAGTGGTTTTACTTTACATAAACTGTTGAAGATGAGTTCATCTTTAATTACATTATGTCGTTAAGCAATTATTAATGAAATATTTCATTTAGGTATAGACTAACTGCATGAATTAATAAATTATAGGGCAACTTGTATACTCTTGGGGTTTCAACCCATTCATTTTAGGGTAACGAACATTACCGATATAGCCCGAAGAATCGCCGAACGTTACTGAGATGGCAGGGCAGGCACATTGCTCGCAGAACAGATAGTCTTTGGGGTCGGAAGGTTCTGGAGTGGTTCTCTATAAGGGGGAACCTTATGGAGCACGCCTGTGTCTGTCTTTCTGTCCGTCTGTCACAGCCAATTTGCTCCGAATTGCCAATTTGGCCCGATTCAGTTGAAATTGAGTACATACGATATGTATACCAAATCTCTCTGCTCCACTTCGCTTCGTATGACACCACTGCTGCGAAAACACATCCTAATCAAGGGCTAACAAAACCCCTGCAAGATTGTATGATACTAGTAGATACCTAAGATCTGGAAAATCACAGGGAACATAATAATCAAACAATTTTATTTCTATACACAAGCAACACCAGGTCACCTCACTAGCTCGCAGAACGCGAAGTAATTGCGATTGCGCACGAGTGGCATCGCCTCGCTGTAATTTATAACAATTAAACAATAGCCGAGCACTAATCAGTTCCATTAGTTAGGTGCAGGGTTACCAGACCTCTTGCACAGCTGTCTCACTGAACTAGGGCTAGCGAGAGCATTTGAAAACGGTGCTAAATTTGTTGTTGGATGAACACTTCGAAACGATTTAAAGACAGCTGCCAGTAATTTATGACAGTTAAATAATAGCCGAAAACTAATTACTTCCATTAGTTAGGTGAAGGGTTACCAGGCCTCTGCAACAGTTGTCTTACTGGACTAGAGTTAGCGAAAGCGTTTAAAAAAGGTGCTTAACTCGTAGCTGGGTGAACACTTCGAAACGATTGTAGGAGAGCTGCCAGTAATTTATAACAATTATCAAACAATAGCCGAACACTAATCAGTTCCGTTAGTAGGTGCAGGGTTACCAGAACTCTAGCACTGCTGTTGAGCTGAACTAGGGTTAGCGAAAGTTTTTCAAAAAGGCGAAAATTCGTAGTAAGGTGAACATATTGGTAACACTTAGAAACAATAAAAGTACTTGACTTATTTAAAAAAAAAAATAAAACTAAATTGTCGAAATTTTGTGGCAAATATAGGCGTTAACAGAACTGAGAACATTGAGTGAGAGAACACTACATATACCTACTTATATCATCATCTGAGTATCAGTATAGGTAGATGCAGCTGAGTACCAGTATTTCACATGGAGTGATTGCTTTTTTTATGGATGGAAGACTTCTGGCTCCTCTGACCCGACTGCCAAAGATTTACGTATTACTGATTAATGACCAACTGTATGGTGTCGAGTTCTGTAAGGTGTCGGACATAAAAGAATAGCACCATCCCATCATTTCCTGTGGATGTCGTCAGAGGTGACTAAGGGACAAAGCAGAGGATGGGCAGCAGCATTCTCTGTGCCTTGCAACAGCTACACTGCGATCGCCAACCCGCCTGCCAAGCGTGGCGATTATCGTAACCCCTATGAGGAATAAATATGGAGGCCTATGTCCAGCAGTGGACGTCTTTCGGCTGATATGGTGGTGGTGGTGGTTAACGTGCCTAACTTTGAGGGTAGACTGTTTTTCTTAAAATTCAGACTATTAAGGTATTTGAATCTAGAATCGGGCAACCCTATTTGGTTGCGCGGGCGCGTCGAAAGACGATAACTTATTGTTTCGAATATCAATAGTTCACTTGTGTAAAGGTTTGTATAATTTGCGAGTCGTAACATTGTAGCCTTTGTTAGATTAGTTTTATTATTCACGCTTCGTTATCTTTAATTAATTTCATTTTATAACGGTAATTTTGTGTAGAACGAGGAAATGAAATGAGAATTCTAGCCCGGTTCCCACCGCGAGCGGAGCGGACCCATTAATGACTTCTTTTACCTCGCAAGAGAAAACTGCTTACATGTGTTTCCACCAACAAAGAGTCGAGCGGGAAAAAAGAGTAAAATGAGATCGCAGTGGGAATCAGACGATTAAACTCTTGCTTGGAGGAAACGCACCTATTTCATGAAACGAAGTTCTTTCCACTTAGCCATTTTCGGCTCATCGAAAACCTGTCTTTAATCTTTATTTTGTATTTTAAATAGATTGTTGGGAGATTTTTTGAAGAGGCGTTATGTGAAGAAAAGGAAGATTTATATTTGCCTCCGAAGAATATAAATAATCCATTTCTTCTGTAGTTTCTTTTGTTAAACCTTTGATTTTTACGACTATTGCTTGACAGCGCACAATCGCAGCTCAAATCTCCGCGCATTCACATTATAATGATCGCTTTTATATTACAAATTTGACCGAGAGCCTAACTCTTCTGCACTAAATCATCAGGTTATGATAATATATCGCTTAAACCGGAAAATTACAGTTTAAATCGCCGACATGGCCAAATCGGCGATTTAGAGCCACGAAGTGTTTTTGATGGGATGTAAATTAGGTACCTATCATGTATAATTCATGCCGAGAAATGGGAAGAGGTTGGCTCGATGTTATCTAACTACACTCTAACGGTCTCAACACTCTCGTTAATTAATAAAAAATATATCCCACGCAAAACATGAAATATCTCGACGACGATTTCTATTTGTTATTTATAGACGGGTTTCGAAAAGGTTAAGCTTGTTATTTTAAAGAGTCGACAAAGAAAAACTGCTTTATGAGTACGCTTGTTAATAGAGCAAAAACTGTTGCGGCGACAACTTTAATCTTAGTTTTAAACTCGCTTAAATATCGTGGAAGGTGCGCTCGGAATCCTAGACCGCTCAGGGCTGGACCAAGGCTGCGCAGTATGGTGCAATCGCCCGCCGTGACGATTTTATTCATACAGTTTTTGCACCCAGAAATGTGTAATTCTATTTATATCTTCCCGTTTTATCTTACTACATATGTGTCCACTCAAAAGGGTAATGACAATAAACGTCGAGAGCTTTGTACCCGTAACATCTCTGACATTGTTGCACCTAATTGCGTACTCTGCGTGCCTGTGGTTCTAGTTTCATAGATGTGGTTGCTCAATGGTCAAGTAAAATGTAGTTCACGCTGGGAAATAAATAGCTTTGAGAATGTAACAATGCAATGACATGTTGTGTTGTTGCTAACCGAGCGAATGTTTGAAAAAATATTTTCACATTGTAATAAAGAGTGCCTACTTACTAAGATTTATTAAGCGTAACCGTGGGTCATTAAAGAGGCTAATGGAGTACCTCCCTGTTCTCGGAATGTCGGTCGCTATCCTAAAAATGCCGGGGCATCGTCTTCACTAGCGACTGACGCCGACGTCTACTGATTTTATGGACTCTAATTACGCGATAAAATTGAATGACGTCCAACAAACTCGGCAGAAAAGGTGTGAGAGCTGCTAATTGCGTATCAGACTGCACATGTAAACACCAATAATGGTAGCACAACTAGTTGAGAAATCGCCCAAGAAATATTATTACTTTTTTTCATGAAATGATTAATTTTTATTGAGGGAATGCGGGACCGGCGAATACCTCCCTGTACTTATTTTTATGATCGTGTGCCGTACCGGGCAATTAGTGGGAGTTCACCAATTTGTGTAATTATGTTCATCTGACTAATCAAGGTTTAATGTGACCGGTCATTTGGCGGTCTACGTACTTTCTACAGTTCATTAATTTTTATTTCTGTAAAAATATTCAGTTAGTTAAAATAGTTTCCGTGCAAGGCAGGTATTTTAATTGTTAACGGGTTCTTCTTAAAAAATACGAAAAGTTGAAATCCTAGTGTTTAATTTTAAAGAGAAATTTCATTTAAATGTTGTATCTCATACTTAAGTATGTATTTAAAACCAGATTAAATTACCCGTTCTGTTATTTTTAGATTGGATTTATAAGTTTGAAGTAAAAAAAACAGCATCAGACTCCACGAACACAAAAACAAAGTAATGATCTATCAAATTATTTATTTTTCCATCAGTTAGGATTGAACAGAATATGACTAAGAATTACAGGAAGCAGAGTTATGCGGCTATGCCATGGTACGAGGTTAATTTAAGATCTAACTGGATAATTGAAAAAAAGGAAATGCTTATCCAATGAACAATCTTTCTATAATCCTCTAGAATTTTATAAGTGCGAAGCGAAACAGATATTTAATAAACAACGTAAAAACTTTCATATTATTTTTGAAGCTAGCTTTGATATAGAAGAGATTTGTGAAAAAGTGACTCCATGATCAAGATCATCGAGTCACTTTTCACAAATCTCTCTTTTTTCATTTCTCTTCTCATATTGATGAAATAATATATAGAATAACTTGCATTTGTTCGCGACTTCGTCCTTGTGTAATGGTTACTTTGGCCAGCCATTTTTATTTTTCGAAAACAAAACATGTTTATTACTTTTTTATCAAGTGCCTGAATATAAAGGTTCATGGTTTTATCTTCAATAATGACGGATTCCCGTACGAACTTCCACACCCCTTTTCATCCCCTTAAAGGATGATATCTGGGATAAAAACTATCCTGTATCCCTGGACTCAAAGTATCTCTAAATCAATTTTCATCTCAATCGGTCCAGCCGTTTGCGCGTGAAGAAGTAACATTCATACACAAACACACACTCACAAACTTTCGCCTTTATTATAGGGTAAAAGCCGGACAGTTGCCACACTTTTTATAAAAATATATAATTATTAAATATTTAGTTAGTTGTCACTTTATTCATAAAACGGGAAAATAGGTACTTTGGTTTATTATCTTCAAATTTGTGAAAGTAAAGAACATTATTTTTGATATTTCCAGAATATTGGCGATTTTTGTCGACCTCTAAATTTTGTGACATCTATCCCATATGGGGGTTAGTTGCCTAATCCATGTTAATTACGTTTAGGATAGGTGCCCCGCCGAGAAAGAAGATTTTTATCGCGCAAAAACTTTGATCGCACCTTGCCTTCCCATGCAATCGCACAGACACATGCAACACGGTCTACTTAGTTGTCGTTGTAAAGTCTCTCGATTGATGTAATATAACATGTGATTCATCCGCGAAGCTAGAGTAATTAAAATCGAGGCAACTATACCCCTGGGGCAACTATCCTGGTTTTACCCTATTATAAGTGTGATAGTGTGATGATTAGTGTAATTACATATAGTGTGAAGTGTGGTAAACAGTTATCGCCTCATCAGTTTGCGTGCGAGAGTCAAAAGCCAAAAAATCAATCGGCCTATGCCTCCAAACCTCCAAAATACCAGAATTTCCCATAAAGTGCCTGCCTATCAGACATTCAAAATGCATTTACACGAAATTTTTTGGCAAGACTGATGTCAGATTTCAAACGGTTGTCAAAGATTAGTTTCCTAATGATAGCCAGGACCAATGACTTGAAGTTCATTCCGGGGCACGGAAAAGTTTTGGAATGTAGTGAATTGTCACCCATCAAAGGACTGACCTCGGTAAGCGATGCTTAAACTTGAAGATCGATCCGTGCTGCTATTATTATTTACAATTGTCACATTATTACCCATTTCCCACATAAACAAAAAACGTAAAAAAAACCTGTACCACACATGATCTTCGTTTGAACCTCTGTTTAACAAAGTAAGACTAATGAAGTAATTAAATCAATTGTCACGGTCATCAAAATTAATGTCACCAGCCATGGCGTCTGGAGGAACCGGAAACGACTCCATCCTTTTTGAACGGCCGAAGATGGCCGAACGTGATCGTGAGAATGTTTGAATTTAGAATCTTCTGATTTTCTTTTATTTCGTTGTGATTTTTTTCTTCGACGTGTGTGGCCGTTAATTTTTATAAGTGGGCGGAGAATTGGTGCTTTTTTATGGATGAAAGGTTATTGTGAAGCTTTTGATCTTTTGAAAAAGGTGGACGCTAAAAATGTGAATTCCTGAGGTCAAGGATTAGTCACAGTGTCACCGAGGAGAAGGGTTCCGGTCTTTCCATTTTTGAGATGGTTTATAATTGTTCCATTCTTTTTTGTTTTAACTAATTTGTGGAGCAATTTGGTAACAGCAATAGTGATAGATCAAGGGCACAAAGATTTAAAGTATTTTTATCCAACTTCCAAAAAAGGAGGTTCTCAATGAAGTGAGTATTTTTTTATTTTTTTAAGTATGTACACACTACTGTCCGATTTATGTGACTATTTTTTCGTTCGATGCGGTATACTTGGCATTTTCTGAGTAACAAAATGTCCGGGATAGAGTAGCGTTTGTATGGGTTTTGGAGGTATGCGGAACAGAGAGTAAAGTCCCGCATACCTCTACCGAAAAGAGGAGGATCTTCCGAACTAGACGATTGTTGTGTCTGGTGGGCAACTGCCCGATAGTTGATATTCGGACTGCAGTATATGTTCAAATAGCACGGAGAACTTTACTTGCGCGATGCAGGATTTCGATATTAGTTCGTCGTAGATGGCGCTGCGGTTCTTTTTGTTGTCGTTCATATTTCGCTTCTTAGTTTTTTTCATGTGGCGGCATTGATGCCGCTACAGGGTCGTGCCCCAAGCTAGTCTTACTTAGCTCGTGCTTACGTTCAAAGTACATAGGTACAAACATTACTCTTCCATATTAATTTTGTTACTCAGTACACATAACGTCTGGGGGCTCTGTGATCTTGGACTACGAGTATATTTAGATAAAGATTTCAGTTGAATTCAATTACCAAACAATGATTCAGCTAATTTCACCTGATTTTGTATTAAAATAATGAATACTGTTTTTTACTCCTTACTGTTTTTTTTAAGGATGGGAAATCGTCAAATGACTTCTTCCTCTGGGTGGCGCGGAAGGGCGTGTCAGACTCCTACTGACTAAAACCCATCCGTGTCCCTTCTAAAGCCCTTTGCGTTCCAGGGCCGCGGTGACTCTTTCGAACAATTTCTGCAACCCTGGCAGGCTCTGGCCCTAGCGTGCCTCGTTTCCTATGCTGGCATCTCTGGAGTTTACTCCTTAAGAAACGATTTTCATATTTAGCCCGCGGTATGAAAATTTCATGAGGAGTAAAATAGAGTGCTAACTAAAAGTGAGGCGTTACGTTCCTTTGCGCAACGTACTTTGCGCAACTTTCACTTCGAGATTATGTATGTGTCTAATACAAAGTATGCTCAGCTTATTTAAGATACTTTCATTAAACCCTCTTTTTACATAATCTACACAATAATAGTTCTTAAGGAGTAAACTCCAGTCGTGCTGACACACACACCGTTTATTTTATTAAAAACAGTATTCATATCACCCTTGAGAACATACCTCCTAACTGTTTATTTTTATGATTTTACGAAAACGATCGATAAACGCTGCCTTACGAGATTCTCCAACTGCCGATCAACACCAAAAACAAAAAACACTCGAATTCCATTTACAAATCTCTCAAAATTGCAAGTCATGCGGAGCCCTACTATTTGCGCACAACTCACTGTTGTTTCACCCCGCGAGTCGTGAGTCGTGACCCGCGTTCCACCGATGAAGTCATAATTTATATAATGCATTGGGAATTGTTTCTCGCGTCAGATAGTCGAGGTGCACCTACTAATCGGTTACGGTGCGCCCGAAGCGTCCGCAAAAAGATTTATGGGAACTAGAATCGAGAATCGAGATCTCGTTTGCGCTGAATCGATTCCGTCTCATAATAAGTGTGGAACAGTTGAAAGATGAATGGGAAGTGAACGGCTCGTGATCGAATCGAGCGAACGCAAGCGAATTGTAAATTAAATATTGATTATTTTTTTATGGGACTGTTTGGCACCTTAATGTGAATGGGGTTAGCCAAGATACTGTTGCTGTCGCAAATCATGATGCGAGGGAAATAAATAAACTTAAATACGTAAAAATGCGAAAGTTTGGATGGATGAATGAATGTTTGTTGTTCAATCACGCCAGAACGGCTGGGCGAATCAGGATTAAATTTGGCACAGATTTAGATTATAGTCAATATATAGATTAGAGCACGTATAAAATATCGACGCATCACAAATTAAACACAAGTCAGTGATGCGATTAGCTGTTGATAATTGTTCCGACCAATCACAGCAGTTACGTAAGTACCTTCGACAATTTGTCATATTTATTTTGTTCTCCATAACCTAGGATTGTTTGTGACGCCTTTGTGACATCATTCGGCAGGGGCTAAGTTTCTTCATCTTCTAATATTCCTCTTGTATGAGTTTTGACAAAGTTTCACGGTCGACTACGAATTTCACGATGTGGTTATGCTACAGTAGTATTTTCTGCAGCGATTTCAATTTACTCTCTTTATTTTTATGGTTCCGAACATCCGTAAGAAACGGAACCCTTATAGGATTACTCGGTTGTCTGTCTGTCTGTCTGTCCGTCTGTCACAGCCAATTTTCTCCGAATCTACAGCAATCTATCAATTCTGTTGAAATTTCGTACACATGTGAACTTCGGTGACCCAAACACAGACGCGTTTCGTAAATAAATAAATTTTGAATATTCACCACTAAACCACTTTTGGTGGACTCTTTTAATGTTCTAGTTTAGAACATTAAAAAAGAATTTTCAAACTGTGTGACATTTAAAATTAAAGGGTTTATTGTGAGGGTTTTAATTTTATTTTACTTTATGTAATTTTTATATAAATAGTTTTGAAGTTATTCAAGAAATTTGTACCATTCCACCTTAAAATACTGGGCCTAAAATTTTGGAAAAAATGCAAATGACAGTTCTTTACCTTTAAATTACAGGAAAAACCTATTAGAAGTCTATAGTGTAAAAATAACATGTCACAAAAATTAAATTCGTTCGGAACCCATTTTTTTTTAAGTGGTGTCTCGTAGTTCAACCTATGAGGTTGTCGACTGCTTAACCGGGCTTGCTTGTGGTGGTCTTAATATAAATATTAAAGCCTCCAGCCAGGGCTCTTCGTTCCAACCCTTTGCACGCGAGTCCGACTCGCACTTGTCCAGGTTTTTCATAATAATTACATAGTATGCGATCCTATCCCTTTAATTATCAAAATAAACTCATATTAAATTTAAATAATGTATGCAACGAACGTGACCCATATCAGTTCCCTGCTAAAATTACCCAAGCTCCCAGCACTAAATTATTTTGTAGTAAATTAACTCCCTTACTGAGTTTATTAATTAAATACGTGAGTTAATTACAAGGAGATTTTAACATAAAATGTAATATTTACAAGGAGCGAGTAATCGATCGGAATGAAGCTATAAATTATTGTAATACCTTTGAAAATTATTTTCTGTTCGCCATTGATTTTTTTTATTGATACGCATCTGACAGGGCCGGACTGCATATTAAATATAGTCTTGCATAAAGCCGACTGATCGAAATTTACATATTACATTGTGTCTTCATATTTAAATATCAATTACTCGTATGGAATAATGACGAGTGCAATTTTTCAGATAATTTTATTGCTTGTCTCAAATCGTTCTGCTAAATGATTTTTGTATAATTTGTATGCCTGTTTGATTGACAGGTGTGAGAGAAACCGCGTGTCATTGTAAGTTATTTATATTTATGCTAAACATATGAAGTGCATTACCATCCTGATATGGGAAGAAAAACATGGAGTATCACTTTATTGTTTTGTCATGCGAGCGCCTACATGAACGTTTAAAATGCATAATTAATTAGGCAATTATAAAATAGCTTGCGTTTTAAATTAAATCTTTATCTTTCTTAATATAGTACTGCACTCAACAGCATGATCAGTTCAAAGATTTGACAAAATGTTATTGTTAACGTCAGCAAATTTGAAATATGTACGTGTCACTCATCATTATCATTATTTTTAAGTCGGTTGTCCGGTGAAGGCACGTGAACACATTCGCAAGAAATTGGTAGAATCATCACAGCGTTAATTCGTTGGATTCGTTTTTTCTAATAACTTTGTTAATGTGTATGTATGTATCTATGTACTTTTATATTTTTTTTCGCTCTCGTATTTGTTTTCTTTAAGTTGCACCTGTTTTTACTTGTGCATAAAGTTTTATTAATAATTAATATATATTTTTAATAATTTAAATAAATTATTAGTCTTGTATTTCCAAACTATGTCTGGATTCGCATGGAGTGACTGACCTTAACTGACCTTCACAATCAAGTAACTGCGTAATGCGACACCTTTAGGCAAGACAAATTAAAATTTATTAACTTTTCACTCAACATATTAAATTACGTCTTAAAATCCGACATTTCTTTTAGAAGAATCCTTGATGCTATGAGTTACAGTCCTCAGTACACTGTAGGCTCTACTGAAAGTATCAGCTTGTCATACTCCCATTATCCAGGACCGAAATCAATCACCTACACTTAAATATAAGCAAAAACACCCCGACTCCGCCCCTGTCCTCCGCCGTGCTCGCTCCAGGGAGGTCTGCACCTCCAAGAGCATCACGATCGCACCACACGTTAATACCTAACAATGTTGCCAACACTAAAATTTTGATTACCCAATGAAAGTTCGACTTCATCGCGGTATTACGCTTGACTTTTATGAGGGAAATGACGTCTCTAAAGTAAAATATTGAAGAGTGGGTGTGTAATGTGTTATGCTGTTGGTTTAAGTGTTTCAGTTTTTATGTATCTGCTTACTTAGTGGGTAATATAGTGTTTTTGGTACGGTACTATTTCTTCAGTTCTTTGTTTGATTGGTTAATCACATTCTATAACGGAGGGTAAGGAGTGGCGACCGTGTTCTGGAAGACGAAGCGTTGGAAGGCCTCCTACCTGGTAGAACGATGTCTTGGTGTAGGCCACTGGAATCCGCAGTATGTGAGACGCACAGGAGAAATTATATGGTGACACTGGGGGAGGCCTATGTCTAGCAGTGGACGCCTTTGGGCTGAAATTATTATGATGAAGATGATTGAAGGCAAGAAGGATTGAAACCTACTTTTACCAATGTTTCTGATTGATTTTTCATCAAACCCTCTGTCTTTTTAGCCATTTCCTAACTATATTAGGGTCGGCTTCCAGTTTCACTAGATGCAGTTGAGTACCAGTATTCAATATGGAGTGACTGCCTATTTGATCTCCACAACCCAATGAGTGGGGACACAACATTTTCTGTCTTTTGATTATCCGTAACGTTTGCCTAAGATCTACAAATACCAGCCGGGACCAACAGCTTGACGTACTTTCCAAGACACGGATTGGTCTCAGTTTGAAATGGATGACCACCCATCCTGGGACCAGCCTCAAGAATGATTGCTTTACCTTGAAAATCCATCCGTGCGGTTTTTATAATATAGCTACGAGCTCCTCCACGAAAATGCTATCATCACAAGCAAGACTTACGGCCGGTCTGTAGCTGAAACGTCATGGCAAATATGACTTTCCAGCTGCTGTGTTGGTAGCTAATTTGACAGTTGATTAAAGGTAGATACGTTTTTGAAACCGCCCGTTACTCAACCTGCTACAAGATTGCCAGCAAGTCTGACATGATTTTCTAAATCCATCAATTCAAAACTTAGAACACTAGTGCCACCTCAAAAGGACTAGACATTAATATTTACGATACAAACAGTTATCTTTTCATTATCATAAACATAGAATACAATCTTCATTCGACCCGACCGTGATGTGTATGGGAGTGGCCACGTCTAAGCACCTAGTAATTATACGCAGTGGAATAAACACAGATCAAGTCTTATACCTAGTAATTAAACCAAATGTTTAATACAATTCAATTAGCCCGTAAAGGTAAGCCGGTAATTATATTTGGATGAATGAAGACCGTCTGATTCTGCCTTCAGTGGCCTTAATGCGAATGTGGCGTTAGTGCGATTTTTTAATCGAGCGATCGCATTATACATACGTAAACGACAATTCGCACCTTTAAAGTAAAACCGTTACTAAACGAAATTATGAAATTTTATAGGGGAGCCAATATTAGAAAATAGTCACTGTTTTAGATAGATGGCATTGATACCTCAATTCATGAAAATTTTCGTTAAGTAACGGTTTTACTTTAAAGGTGCGAATTGTTTAAAATTGGATAAGCACCGCCAGATGACCAAATTCGGACTCCGGATTGCAACTGAGGAATTCTAGATGAAAAAACTCAGTAACACTTTGACCGGCCCGGGAATCAAACTTAAGACCTCATGCAAGCATTAGCTTGCCGCCACTAGACCGACGAGGCAGTTCATTTTCTGTCAAATTAATATTGTATTTTACCACACAAATGATAGTATTTTATGCTGATGATTAAAGCAATTCGTGCGAAATTATTCCCTAAACATTCTAAAATATCAAAAATGCACAACTTTAATGTTCAAGTTTTCACTTCTGCCGGCACTCCCGGAGTGCAACCCGTTGTTTTTTTTTATCAGACTGTACTGTTCCACTCTTAGGCAAAGGCCTCCTCCCAATTCTTTCGTTTCTTTGTTTGTAGTGCTTATTCTCTATTGTTATGATCTATATGGTGTCGGACGTAAAAGAATAGCACCATCCCATCTCTTCCCGTGGGTGTCGTAAGAGGCGACTAAGGGACTCACCGGAGAATGGGCAGCAGTATTCTCTGTAAATTGCAATAGTTATGTCACCGGAAAATGGCAAACTCCGTTAGATTATAAAATAACTTGAGGGATTGTAAACTCTCGATAAATTGTCAACGGAATATTTGGAATATTTTTTTACGCATCAAAATTTGATATCTAGTCTATAATATCTCGAAGTCATTCCGAGAAATTGTGGACAGAAATAAAATGGCGACCAATCAGAGCACAAGTCTATAATTTGTCTGTTTTGGTGTGATAGTTAAATTGGAAACCCTTGGGGGAGGCCTGTGTCCAGTAGTGGACGTCTTTTGACTGATATGATGATGAAGATGATGAGTGGCTTGTATGTATGTATGTATGTAACTCGGGCTGGTTTCCGCAACTCCACGACTAAGCGCGTATTTTGCGTGTAGGTGGGACAAATGTGTCATTCGATCCACCCCAGCTCCCCAAGGAAGGCCAGTAACGCCTTGGTGTTACTAACTATCTCACAAAGGGGGTTACCGAAGTACTTAGCCCTGTAATCAGCGACTACCGGGCAGCTTAGTAGCAGGTGTGCTGCTGTCTCGTCCTCCTCCATGCAGGCCCTGCAAAGTGGGCTGTCGGTGACTCCTATGACATAGAGGTGTTTATTAAAAGACCCATGGCCACTTGTGACGGCTGTGACTGTACGCAACTGCTGTTTAGTAAGTCTTAGGGCTTTTTTCGTGAAACGGCGGCCATCAATAGAGGGTAGTGCCTCTTTGGCCTGCCTACTAGCCTAGCTTGTGATGTTTATCACTAGTGCGTTTCCTTACCAGATTGCGTAGGTAACCGAAGGGGAGTGGTACAATAGGTTCAGGTCCTATCGTTGTCATACTCGACCCCCTTCTGGCGAGTTCGTCCGATGAGTGGCTTATTCACGCCATATCAATAGGAGCCTTGTAATTATAAGCAGTGGAATAAACACAGATCACGTCTTATACCTAGTAATTAAAGCAAATGTTTGATTCAATTCAATTAGCCCGTAAAGGTAGGACGGTAATTATTTTTGGATGAATGAAGACCGTTTGGTCCTTGAGTCAGAAATAGGCAACCTTTCTCTGAACAGAGTAGAGTAAAACAGAAATAACCTTGAATGGGAAGCAATCAGGAATAATAAAAGTGATTCGTCTTCGCAATTTTGGTTAAAATGTCGAGAACAGCTGTATTTTTTTCTTAATTTTATATGTGGTCTTTAAGTGAAAGTTGGTGTTGCGGAATTTGTTCGAAAGAGTCACCGCGGGAGCTTTAGAAGGAACACGGATGGGTTTAAGTCAGCAAGAGTCTGACACGCCCTTCCGTTCCACCTAGAGCGGAAGAAGTCATTTGATGATTTCCCATCATTAAAAAAAACAAATGGAAGTTGTTCACATTACAGAGGTAGTGACAAAAGTATTCAATTCCCTTCTTACTGAAGGAAGTCATGAATTGTATATCTACTTAGCCTATTCCCAATCAGACCTGACTATTAATTTCTGCTTTCAATCTAACTAGGTACTTGCTGCATTTATTAATATTATTAAATTATAATTATCTACTAATAAACGACGTCCGCTAACCTCAACCTTTACAAAGGAATTGATTAAAATAGCGAATAGAATTAATCCCTTATGCGCCTGCGTTGCGTCCATCGCATCGATGATAAGGTTAAGGCACAGAGCACGGAATACTGCGCCTGTGACTGGAGACGCCATTTATTTATTTAAAACTTCATACACAAAGATACAACGGCGGACTTAGTGCCATTAAATGTGGACGTCATTGCTAGTAAATTCAGTCAGATAGTCATTATCAGATTTGACGTAACATCCATAGTCAGAATTGTGTTAGCTAAAGTCTGAATTGTCATAGGCATAGTCAGAACTGTCATTGCCGTAGTCTGAATTGTTATAGGCATAGTCAGAACTGTCATACCCATAGTCAGAATTGTCATAAACATAGGATTGTCACGGTCCGTCAGTTTCTATAAATACATGTAAACGGTGGCACTCTATGGAAAGATTTTGGTAACGCAGTCACTACCAATGGCCGCTGAGGCGTCTCGGTGCTCTGTGGTTTAAGGGCCCGTTACACCACTTTCAAATAAAGTCAAAGATACACATCTTATATATGAGCGGGTAGAAATTAACATCATAATGCGATATTTATTAATAATGAGTCCATCAGCCGCTTTCATCTGCCGCTAATAGACGGTGCTCAAGAATGAGACTATTGTGTGTGGGCTGCTGAATATTAAAATAAATAATTAAAGGCCTATCCGTAGGTTGTTGGTTGTTCTTTTAAATGCGATCAATGGCCTTAGACAAAGACATTAAGAGTTACACGAGTAAAAAAAAGAGAGAAGAAAGAAAGAAAAGAAGAGTTTTAGGACAAAGACATTCACCAAAAAAAAACATGTACCTACCTATAATGTTGCCAAGACGAGATCATATGACTCGCACTGTATACACAAAAGCTATCAGATTTCATGTAGAGCCGAGCTTCTAACTCTACACGCCCTAACTGTACAAGGCCTAACTTCAAAAACTCTACAACTTAGTCAAAATATGTGGCTTGGCCATTTCGCTACATTCACATGGGCATAAGGTGAAAAATGTATCCACTGTTAATTACTTTTCTGTTATACAATATTAGTTCTTGTGGTAACGAAACGGCGAAGAGAAGCGCAAGGGTACTGCGCTTCGCTTGGCTCGTCTTGGCGGGGGCACTACTGTGTCCCCAGATTCTATGAGCCATGACGATTGTCAAAAATTCAAAATCTTTGCGATTAACCACGTGACATTTTATATTTTAGAACTCGTTTTCTATTTCTCTTACTTCCGTTATCGCTGATTGAATGTTACTTCGTATAGAGCCCCAAATGTTGTATTGTCGAGAAAGCTTAATACCATTTTTAACCCTTTCTACAATGAATGAATTTTCCTTCACTCTCTTTTCGATTTTTTATCTTAATGTATTGAATACTAAATACTGACTTTCGTGAAGATGATTGGTTGTTCATTTACACGGGCAACAGAAGTTTTTAACATTATATGGCTACACCATTCCCTTCACCCTGCCTAAGTTTCTTACTCTTTCTTATAACCACCATGAAAAGTAAAAACATATTATTTACCATCCATCGTTAGCAGATCAGCAAACTAGTCCTTCAAGAAGGTAATATGTTCTTTTCTTATACATTTACCTACCAACCCACTCTCTAAAGGTGAAGCAATACTTCAACATCAAAACTAACGTGACTAAAGGCAATTTAACTTCAATATTGGAATAACACTTAATAACTTAATCCCAAAAGGGCTCAACCACCTTTGAAAGTAGGTAGACACACTTTATGGACCAACCCAGTGCTTTACAAAATGAAATTGATTCCATCTTCGAGGCGTGGGAATCGCTTAACGTTATGGGTGACCCTTAAGGAGTGGTCATACCAATTATAGCAGATATGCTTAAGCTTAGATCTGCAAAACTAAGCCATTAGAAAGGTCGCAGATAACCCTTACAGATTAGATGTAATTTAATGAGAATGTCGTTTATTACATGCATTTATAACGTCACCTTGTGCTACTAATATTATATAATGTGAACGTCTGTATGTTTGAAATGAGAGGAGGAAAAAATTGTTGGTTTGCGCCGAGCATGACGCATACTAGAAAAAAATTACAAAAAGATCATCATCTGCCTAGCCTTTTCGCTACTAAATTTGGAGTCGACTTCCAGTGAAACCGGATTCAACTGAATACCAGTATTTGACGTGGAGCGGCTGCCTACCAGGCCTCCACAACCCATTACTTCGTGTGTCTTAGTTTATAAGTTATATTTTGTGGTAGCAAGATTAAAATGTATGTATTAGTTAATTTGTTTGTAAGTTTCATTTGTGTATTTTATCTATGGTCCTTAGATGCCTGACAATAAAGAATTATTATTTTTTTAACTGGGTAACACGGTACTTCTTGGCAAGACTGGAGTCAGATTTACTGGGTTCTGAAAATCCGTAACGACTGACAAAGATAGCCGGGACCAACGGTTTAACGTGCTTTCCGAGGCACGGAGGAATTTCGGTACCTATGTTAAGATGGCCACCCATCCACAGGCCGACCTTGAAAAGCGTTGTTTAACCCTGAAGTTCGACCTGTGCGGCTGTTATTCTTAAGCCACGAGCTCCTGTTAAATTAAAAAAAAAGATAAAAGTCATAAAAATATGGTAAACTAACTTCAACCCGGGACTTCGCTCGCGTTGAAATAGCGTGCTATACCCGTCTCCAGGATCAATTAAAATTGGTTCCGGACGATTTTGGCGTCAATGTTTAACTAATAAATAAACAAACTCACTTTCGCAATTATAATTTAATATTATAGTTAGAATATGCGTCACATTATGTGCAAATCGGCTATCGCTTAGCGTAATGCTGGTGGTTTGTATATTTAGGTTTAGTTTTTACTAATCAATTAGGTACCTCTCAATGTCTAAACTAAAATGTCATTTGAAATACTCATATATACAATATAAAACATCTCACCGTGTAAGCTTAGCTGAAGTGAGCTGCGAATCCATACAGGCCGGTCGATTCTGTAAACATGTCGAAGTGAAGGCCATATAATCAAGATGGAATGACAGATCACTTCGTGATCACGTGACATCTTGATTATATGGATTGACAGCTCACCTCGTGATCACTTGACAAAAATAAAGACAGGTATCTTTTATCCCAATAGTAAGCCCCTGTTGGATAATTTCCGACTCTCACGCAGACGGAGCCGGTTGCAAAAGCTAGTTACCCTTATAATGTTAAAATGACTGCCTTATACGAAGACTAGAGTTGTAAGGTTAACTGTACCCGTATAAGCGCAGTTGATAAAGTTGAATGACAAAATGGTTAATTGTTATATTGATCAAGAATGGCTAGTTTACACAGTGCGAGCTAGCGTGCTAGTGAGCCTGCCGAGTAGCTGCAGTGTTATGCACTGCGTCATATAGACGTCACTCGCATCGTATAGACGTATCTTACGAGTTACTGCTACGTGCGAGTTGGATAGTAGCTCGCATCCGAGTTGCTTCAACATTTTATGATTTCACTGCCTGCTCGCCTTACAGTAACTCGCATCGTTCGGACGCGTTCGACAAGGCAGCTAATAACACCATGTAAATAGCACTAAGGCGAGCCGAGCTATTGGCATACGAGTAGACGATCCGAGTAACTGTCTAGTGTCTAGTCAGCAGCTCGCACTGTGTAAACTAGTCATTAGTACTAGTAGGATGAGCTTGGGTGTTCATTTGTTTCATGTTTTATTTTGAGACCTTGGAAAATTCAATTTGATTGATAGTACGGGAAATATGAGGTTGTCTGCGAAATTAAATTTTAGTGTAGTTTTCTCAGGAGGGTAATGTTTGTTGAGGTATTAAAAATGTGAGATAAGGGGATAAGGGGATCTTGAGCTAAAATAGTTTTAACAGGTACTCACATTTTTTTTTCTGGACTTTTCACACGTAATCGTAAAAAACACCTTTAATTATTGTTTTCCGAGATTATAAGATGTGTATGAAATGAACTAAATAGCTTGCGATTGGAGAGGAATATGACCAGCAGAGGCATTCACAAGCCCTTTTTAGGGTTCCGTAGTCAACAAGGAACCCTTATAGTTTCGCCATGTCCGTCTGTCTGTCTATCTGTCCGTCCGCGGTTTAGCTCAGAGACGCTTAGCGCTAGAAAATTGAAATTTGGTAGGGTATACATATGTATTAATCATGCCGAAAAAGTGGTAGAATAAAATCTTGAAATACATTTTTTCCTTCATGTAAATTGGTGAGGTTTTTTTTTTTCGTCTACCCCATGCTGTGGGGTCTCGTTGGATAGGTGGTTTAAAAATATTCAGGGCTTGCTAAAATATTTTTTCCATCCAAGGATCCGAAATATTAAGCTTTAAATTGCTAATTTTGGTTAAGTCAAGTGTCTCTGCCAGCTAAACGGTATTTTTGGAGACGTTAAAAAATGTGAGATAGTGGCATATATAATGAATTTATTATATTTATATAATATGTTTATTAATTTAACTATCACAGCTAAGTTAACGAGTAATAATCGACCAACTTCAAAAATGTAACCAGGGGAAAGTAGAAAAATCCTAATGATTACATAGAAAATGACCTAAAACCAAGTGCATTTGTAACTTCGTAATCTAACCATAGTACCTACATTTTACTATTTTTCTAACATGGTTTAGGAGACGGGTAACTACGGAACCTTACACTGTGCGTGGTCCGACACGCACTTGGCTGGTTTTTTTTTACGGATGGCAAATCAAATGATTCCTTCCGCTCTTGGCGTAGCGGAAAAAGGAGTGCCAGACTCTTACTGAGTAAAACCCATCCGTGTTCCTGTTAATGCGCTTTGCGTTCCAGGGCCGCTGTGACTCTTTCGAAGAAATTCATTCAACCCTGGCTGCCTCCTATGACTTTCAAATGCCATCATGATTTCGTAGTAAGAGAGAGACGGAGCTACATATATATGACGAATAGCAATATTCCTTTTTTAGGATTCCGTACCTCAGTTGGCAAAAACAGCTACTTTATAGGATCACTTTGTTGTCCGTTCGTCAAGACCCTTTTTCTTAGGAACACGTGGAGGAATCAAGCTAATTAATTAACATCAAACACTCAGGTTTGCTACCCCTTGGAGCAGTGCAAAAATCAAACTTCTAAGTCAACTCAATCTAAAAATATAGCTGTTTATGCTCCGTTTATGTAATGGAATTGACAATTCATAGTAGGTATTTTTTTTAAACTTTGCCTCACACTAGGAATTTCTCCTGTAAAAACTCTCATACACAAACAGCCAGACCCGGAACAAATATCTGTAAGCCATACAAATATTCCGTGCGGGAATCGAACCCACGACAGGCAGCGCAGCAGTCGATCGCTCAACCACTGCGCCAATCATATGAAAGTCTTCTTTTATTTTCAAAAATGTTGTTTCGTTATTCTATAGGTGATATTTTTACAAGTGACCATGCTACGGTATGTTTTCGATCGGTATTTAATTACGTTGATGAAGAAATATGTCACTGGCGCCAGATAGATGTGGAATAAAGTATATTGACCTTTCCCTAATAACTGCTCATAGGTACCTGAACAATTAAATATGAATCGTTTTTCATTATTAGACCATGTTAAGGATCACGAGAGATGATGATTCGGGACAGTTTTGTGTCATTAATTCCGTTTTTCAAATTAACAATGTCAATAAATGTAGGTGGGTCAATGATCGATATTCCACGATTATCTGGCGCCTACTATAGTTGAATATTACTTTAAACAGCTGTTAAGGAGAAAAAGACAATAAAACTAAACAATATCAATAAAACACTTTCTTCACAAAGTAATATTAACGTGAACACGAACAAAGATTAAAAACCTTCGATACAAGTCCTAATTACTGGAACAAAAAACATTTTTCAGTTAATAATAAATTACTGTTTGTCGTTTTTAAAACTTATTAGTAGCCTAAAGGTCAGCTTACAGCATTAAGCGACGCGAGGCGACGTTACATGCAGTTTTTATGCTAACGACACAAAATGATACTGTCAAACAATCTGACTAGTCATTTCTCAAATATTTTGGAGTCAGATTCCAGTCTAATCGGATGCAGCTGACCACCAGTAGTTTTCATGAAACTACTGCCTATCTGACCTGAACTCCACAATTCAGTAACTGGGTAACAAGATTTTCTGACTTCTGACTATCCGTGGCGACTGTTAAAGATCTACAAATTATAGCCCACGTCTCTAAACATAATGGATAGTCACCCATCTTCGGATCAACCGCGGCAAGCGATTCTTGACAGTGAAACCGCCACTGTATTTCTTAAGCCTCGAGCTAAACATAAGGGATGTTACTATGATCAGTTTTATTGTCTGATGGTTGGTAAACTACAGCAGTAAAAACAATATTTTGCGGTTATTTCATCCTGCAATTCAGGTTCAAAAATTATTCAAGCAAGTTATTTTTTTTTTTTTTTTTGTTTTTAACTTACCAATTGTACAATATGTAACTGCCGCTTTAAATCAAGGCAATAAGATACCAACAGAATAATGATAAAACTTTTTTATTTTTCATTGTTATTCTGTAATTTTCATTTTTTTTTATTTTTTTTGTATTCGAATTCTCTCACACTAATGTGCACCTTTTTGTATAGTAAACAAAGACCTATTTTGTTAAGCTATTTTAAAAAGTGCATGCAACATCGCGTCGCGTAGCGTCTCAGTGTAACGTGACCCTAAAATTTATTAACAGCCTAAAGTGTTAAATATTGCATTGTAAGCTCTTTTAGCAACGATGACGTGTTACTTTAATAGCTTTAAATAACTTGGAAGTTACATGAGATCGTTAATTATTTGATGTTATTAAACAAGGGGTCTCATTAGTGCGTACCTTTATGAAGTGTATTCGACACTTAAGGGCTAAAAAAATGTACCTATGCGATCTACACTGTCCTTTGTTGCAGTTATTGTTTCATTATTATCTGCCTAGCTTTATCCGAACTATATTGGGGTCGACTTCCAGTCAAACCGGATTCAGCTGAATACTAGTATTTTACGTGGAGCGGCTGCCTACCAGACCTCCACAACCCATTAACTGGGTAACACGGTACTTCTTGGCAAGACTTGAGTCAGACTTACTGGCTTCTGACTATCCGTAACGACTGCCAAAGATCTACAAATGACAGCCGGGACCAACGGCTTAACGTGCTTTCCGAGGCACGGAGGAAACTCATATGTTATGATGGTCACCCATCCACAGACTAACCTTGGCAAACGTTGCTTAACCCGTTCGGCTGTTTAACAGGTGAGAATATTAATTTGTTTTGTCCTGTGTTAAGAAGACATCGACTACAAAATTTGTAAATCGTGTAAAATAGTATATAGTAATAACACGTTAAACATGTAAAATTTTCATTCTCATAGCTATATCCGAAGTTATTTAATAACTTCGGATATAGCTATGAGAATGAAAATGAGGATGCTTAATATGTAAAACATTGATATCTGTCTGAAATAGGTAGAATAGAATAGAAAACATTAATTCGGTACAAACATACAACAACAAAGACAAAGTAACAGAAGTAGTAGGTACAGAATTGCGCTAATAATGCCCACACTTACTACCCTGACGAGGTGACGACTACACAGACAGGCGCGGCGCGACAATTCGCTTACCATGCGACACCATACTAATTGTTCTACCCGTGAAGAACTTTTCGAACAGCGTATTTCAAAGGCGTTGTACCATTTCCACCACACCTTTGTAGAGAGACACAAACAACTCATAAAAGATTCGAAGGAGGTCTAGACATCTATCTTCACAGTTTGACCTTTTCTTATACCTAGTTAATTACTTTGATCTTTTTATCCAGTACCCAACAAGAAACCTTGAGTAACCCATAACTAATAGTTGCATGAACATATTCTTAGGACCAATAAATTCTAGTCCTGAGTCCTATCACCTACTTATATTTATGGCGTACTGGTACTTTTTCAGCTGTCTGTATTGTGTGGTGTTGCCACATTTATATCACTAATAAGTACCATGTACAGAATTTTGATTCATATATCATTTCCGTCCGAAGATATTTCTTGGTGAAGATAACTGGTCTATTGAAGTTTTTAATTGATTGTTTAGTTTGATATTTCTATTTGAAAGGTAAAGGGCATGTTTCTGGTAATCAATATTACATTGAAGAAGATATAATCGTATCGTAAAGTCACCATCTTGTCAATTTCGTACTTGACCTATAAGAATGGTAATAATTAATTATATAGAAAGATGCTTACAGAATGTGTTAAAAATATCTTCACGTAACTCTCTTAAAATATCCCTCCACTTATTGTTAATAATGACTGTAAATGGTTACTATTTGCAACTAAATATTTCATATCGAATACTGAAATGTATCCTATTCAAATATTTAAAGAAACGAACCCGCCGCTCCAAAAATGTTTACGTATAAAATGCAACGCAGACAATTGATGTCACAGTGAAATCTCCACCATTAGAAAGAGGTAGACAAGGGAATGAACCGAGGATTCTGGAGGAGGGAGAGAGACAGCATGCGGTGCAATGTTCATTAAAGAGGGTCAACGTAGGCTTGGGGGTGTAATTTCCCCCCATCGCCCCTCGTCTCCCCCGAGGCGATCTTGTGGTCGTCTTTTTAATTTGCTCTTGAATTTCAGGGATGGCTACGTTCGGAAAATTGGTGCATAAATAAAAGAATCCTTTTGTGCCATTACGAGAAATGTTTCCGGGGTTTTCCTTTGTAGCAGTTTTATGACTTCGTTTTTTCATTAGTGTTACATTTTCGCTTTGAGGTGCACTGAGTTTCAGGTTGTATTAGCATGGTTACAAGTGACACGGTCTAACGGGATGGAGTTTTTAGCCTAGCCTTATTTTGAAATAAAGCTGGAATGGTGCCCGATTTTTGTGTACATTTTAAAAGTACTTTTGTACTAGCGTATGTTGTGTGTATGAAAGGAAGAAATAGCTTAAGTTATCCAAGCTTGGAATACTACTTAGATAAATGAGTGAAGTTGTCTACATAAAACATGACCCGGGACACCTCGCGTATTCATCAATCTATACTTACATTAACTTAATCACAAAGAAACACAAATACTCCCTCCCAAACCAAAAACAATCTCTCCAAAAACAACAATTTTTCCTTGAGTTTTCCTCAACGTAGCAGCCCTGTGATCTCAAGACAACATCGCTGGGAGGCGCGCGTCTTATCAACGAATTAATTCTAGACTAACGAAGACGAGGGTGGCGCCGCGATTAACACAACCGCCCCTTTCACGTAGACCCACAAAGAGATAGACCTGGCGAAGAAGTGGGACATTGGTGGGTGATGATGCGACTGTGTATTGAGGTGCTGCATATCTTAAGAACAAATCATCATCATAATCATCATATCAGCCAAAAGACGTCCACTGCTGGACAAAGACCTCCCCCAAAGTAGGGGGTTACCATTATCGCCGCGCTTGGCAGGCGGGTTGGCGATTGCCGTGTAGCTGTTGCAATGCACAGAGAATGCTGCTGTCCATTCTCTGGTGAGTCCCTCTGTCGCCTCTTACGACACCCACGGGAAGTGATGGGATGGTGCTATTCTTTTACGTCCGATACTATACAGAACATACGCATACACCATCAGACCAACAAGTCAAATGATTTATTAAAATTTAACCATTAAACTTTTGTATGACAAGTTAACAGTAAAAAAAAAATGATTCTAGGTGTCCGTTTTAGAAATTGTTTGGAGGCTTTTGGTCAGAAAGAATCTGACACTTCCACTCTGGGAATCATTCAATGATTTAATCCATAAAAAGGTGTCCATTTGCAAGGGTAGTTTCATATGGAGAAGAACGGACAAAAACTTTATATTTACTCTTTAGAAAGTCTAAATGTTAAATCAACGTTCGCATTTCATTCGAAATCTGACAAAAATGTTGGGAAATTGAGACTTTTTTGACAGATTCCGAATGAGATACAAATGCAAACGTTGCTTCAAAGTTAAAATTGCTTATAAGGCTTTATATTACTGGACTTGGCTTCAATTAAATATGAAAAAGAAAGAAAGAAGATCAGTTTATTCTGCCGGAAAAGACGCACAGAAACACTTAAAGATTTTTATCTTTAAGTGTTTCTGTGTTATTCTAGTTGATAAGTTTTTTAACTTATCAACTAGAATTATAACAAAACTAAATAAAAAACGCAGCACTCTCAGCCCATGTCCGGACATTAATTAAAACGAGTCTCTGGTCACACTACAGACAAAATAGAACACAGTTCAGCGGTTGTCTAGGGCATGACGCCCGACTGACTGACAGCGACAACATGGAAATAACAATTTGGCAGAATAGTCGTCATCGGCTTTGATTGCCATAATTTATTATTTATATTAAAAATAGAACAGAAGTAAGTAAAGTAGAATATAAAAATACATTCAAGTTGTCATTTGCTCAGCATAAATGCCGTGACTATGGGCAAATCCAACAATCAACGGCGCTGATTTTCAGCAAGTACCGTTCATTCGAGTTCTTCAAAAATTATCAGCGACTTGTAAATATCTTCTTTACTGGGAAAGGTGCATGAATACTTGCAATACCAACAACGATACCTAAATGGCTACATTTATCACTATTAAAATCTAACGATGCAGTCAACAGATGGATCTAACGGTAGATAGTCTGTTGTACCCATTGCAGACATTTTGACATCAGATAGACACACATAAGGTCACGGGTCACATGAGATTGTTGAATACTCCAGCATAATTCCCTGTTTATGTTTGAATATCTTTTCCCCATGTGCCTGGTCTTTTAGGACAGATTTACGATATGTACGTGGGATTTACACAATAAATGCTACGTAATAAATACGTCCGTTAACACTTAGTAGAGATAAAGGGTTTATGATAAACTATCTTTTTGAGGGCCTAAAACAATGAGTAAGTACTTGCAATGTTTTGGTTTTTGGAAGATTAGACAAAATTTGCAATCACAGATATTATTATATGTCTCGCTCCAGAAGAAAAGTCAGATTTTTAGTCTTTAATTTATGAGAGATTGGCGATCGTTCATGTGACTTTGAACATGTCGCAGCCAAATAACTTTTCATTTAACTGCGCCGATTTTTCAGCGACCTAACTGACATCTTTGGTTCAATATCGTTTGCTGACTTGCCCATGTCACTTATGTCGCTGATTAAACGGTGCAGTTCAATGAAAAGACTAGGCTTTAAATTAAACGGCTGATTTAGCTAGTTGGCTGCGACAGACACCCCAACAAAGTCTTTTTGGTCTGTCAGTTTGACAAGTAAAAAGTTTCCAATATGTAAAATACTGGATACTGCCAGCGGTTTCCTTGCGTGAAAGGTGAAAAGTTTTCCCACGGAACAAACTTTCGGGATGAAAAGTATCCTATGTTCTACAGACAACATGATATATCCGGGTGCCGTTTTATCAAAATCCGTTCAGCCGATAAGACGAGAAGAGGTAAGAAACAGACACACAGAGTTACCTTCGCTTTCATAGAATTTGTATGGATTAAGGTGAGTTAAACTATTCGCCGAGATAGTAATAACATAGCTAAATTTTATTTTGCAAATATGGGTAACATTTAACAATGACAAAAAAAAACATCTTATAATACAGCCCTATTTTACCACGTAGGCATGCACAAGATTTAAAATATCAACGTATAATTATACAAAACTAGTGGCCCACCCCGGCTTCGCCCGGATGTTTTTTTTTTTGCTTAACAACTCTTTCTCAACTAGGAACTCCTTAATAGTATAATATGCTTTCGCCACCAAAAAGTTTCAGTCTCTTTTTATATAATGAAAGTGGAAGCTTTTTCCATGTCTTTGGCAATTTGTTATAAATGACTGGGGCCACGCAGTAGACACTTTTGCGCATAACTGCTATCTTGGCTGTCTCCAGACATAGTACACTATTATCAAATGTCTTTACAAACACAGCTACTTCAAATATGTACAAACAAGGTAATGTTAATATTTTGTAATTTCTAAAGTACGGTTCACAACTAGCAGTGAGTTTAAGTTTAAACATAGCTTGAATGCATCTTCGAGAATGTCCCCAAAATATGATCCCATATCGTAAATTTGATTCTGCTATCCCATAATAAGCCGTCAGAAGAACATCTTCAGAAGATACTGCTCATACTAAATCAAGAATTTCTGTGACAAGATCCTAATGACATTAGCTTACCTACGCTCAAGGTATCTTCGAAGCCAGCCGATGCATACCGTCACGAGGCCAATGAGGCTATAAAATCATCATAAAAATGTCATAAAAGATAAAAGCCGCATTAATTGGTTCACAAGACCAATGCAACCGGTTTCGTTCGAAATCCCTTTTAATTGCAGCGGCTCCTGCGATATTAATCTTTATCTTGAGATATTTTTTATGTACATTGATGGTATCGTTAAAAGCTTGTCGATAATTTTGTTAGCAACAGGAGCAGTGGATTTCAACTTTTGGGTCGAAGGATGAATTTGATATTTCTTGCATCTGTCCCTTCTATACGGTTCTTAAGTCTTCACCCCAAGGTCCGAGCGGGTGGCATATTAAGACGAAGTTGGAAGTAAAAAAAAAGGCGAAAAAGAGTTTTATATTCTCTCTCGAATGGGAAGAAATAGGGAAACCTTTCTCATTTAGCTCACCAGTGCAAGTCGGGGTGTCGTGCTGAACACACTGGCTGATTTTAAAATCGTTTTAAACTCATTTAAATGTTGTTTTTAATTGATTTTCGGAGGTTTTGTGAAGTGGTCTCGATGTGGATTTGGTGGTGGAGCTTAGGGGGTCTATAAACAAATTGTGGTGAAGTTGTGTATTTGTTTATATATACTGTGTTGTGTTGAGGGTAGAACCTGAGCAAAGGTCAGGGTTGTTTTGATTTGGGAGATGTTTACAACTTCACCTTGGAAAATTACGTCAATTAAGAAGTAATTCTACAGTAAAGTGGCCTTGAAGACGAAAATGGAATTGCAGCCCATGTGACAGAAAATGGTCTGATAGGGATTTGGCTGATTCTGTCATACACATGTGATTTCAAGGTCGAAGGAGCTTTTTCAATGGAATGATTTTACACTACGTTGCAAAGGTGAGATTTTAATTAATGTTACCCACATTTAGACGGATACGATTCGTCTTCTTTGCTAAGATAATAACTAATCTACTAAACTTCTCTAGTAATTTTCCGTCGCACTGAATGATTCAAGCGAAATATCTACGACTTTTTAAACGATAAAACTGGGTTTCCATCAGCTTGTTTAAGCGTGTTTTGTGTTTTAAGCAAAACTAAAATTATACAGAGGTCAAATTGTTCATTTGTTTGTTTATGTTTGACAAAAGTAATCTCTGGAACTAATTTGGATATCAATTCAACAATCTTTCAGTGATATAATAAAGCTGCAGCATCCCTGAGTGTAATATGGTGCATTTTAACCAACTTTAAAAAAGAGGTGGTTATTTATTTATTCATATCTTTATTTGCATTCCATAATGTGTGAAGATCTTACAATGAGCTTAAAGCTAGGGTACAATTATGGACCCTGTAGGGCACAGCTAAAAGTATAAGTTTCCATTTATTGGAGTTTACTCCTTAGAAAACGATTTTCATATTCAGCCCGCGGTATGAAAATTTTATGAGGAGTAAAATCGAGCGTTTTGGGCAACGTAGTTTGCGCACCTTTCACTTCGAGACCATGGATGTGTGTATATACAAAGTATACTCAGCTTATTAAAATATGCTTTCATTTACCCTCTTTTTACATAATCTACACAATAATAGTTCTTAAGGAGTAAACTCCAGTCATGCGTCGGAGCTGACGCACACACGTTTTTTTACTAATTAAAATCTCGCCTACAACTATAATAATTGCAGTTGTTAACCTAATGTGTGTGTATTCGTCTGTAGGAATGTTTGCTCCAAAACTTGATTTAAACTCTAATTTAGGTAACGAGCAAGGAAAATACCAATACAACCAGTTATTTGTCAGGGCTAACTAAGGAAATGGCTAGTTAAGCCTTGCAGGCGATACGTTATCCGTCTGTCAGTACCGATGCAGTTATCTGCATAGCCATTGACGGCTCTATATAAGGTATAATGTATTATTTCAACTCAATCAACAGAACTTGAGTGGTTTCCGGCTATGGTCGGCACCAGCTGAACGTGCAATTACGGTCATTGACCCACATACATTTATAGACACATACTTAATTCCGATAAGAGGAATAATGACATACACAAAGCTACCCTGAATCGACATCTATCGTGATCCTTTACTTTTTTCTGATCAGAAGTATTTAAAATAAGTATTAAATGTGTCCAAAATTTGTATGCCTATTAGGTTAAACATCGCGATCCTGACATTCGAATAACATCTTATTACATTGTACCTATGTTTTACAAATAAATAATTTGAATTTGAACTTTGTCCGGGTACCTACGCAGAGAAATGAAGGAAAGGGCAATGAACTTTATTGCTAATTTATCTGGCGGCTACCATAGCAACAGGTATAACACCATACACTTAAAACAACAGTAATTAGTGTGTTAAATATATGTTGTATTGCAAGATAACTTTGGCACACTTCCAGACTTCCTCTTAACTAGTTGGCCACACAGATAGGCAGTCGCCCTATGATGAAATGCTGGTTTCAGCTGCATCTGGTTTAGCTGGAACATGGTCGACTCCAACATGGTCTGCCGGCTTGATTAATTTCCTGATATGTATGTGGCATTTATCAAGATATGTTCTGTATGGTGTCGGACGTAAAAGAATAGCACCATCCCATCACTTCCCGTGGGTGTCGTTTTAGGCGACTAAGGGACTCACCAGTGAATGGGCAGCAGCATTCTCTGTACATTGCAACAGCTACAATGCGAACGCCAACCCGCCTGCCAAGCGTGGCGATTATTGCATCCCCCCCCCATTTGGGGGAGGCCTAGGTCTTACGTACGGCTGAATGATGATGATATATTAAGATTATGGCAAACGTCTCCTTTGGGGCAGGCCTATATATAGATATAACATCCTAGACTGCATTAGGCCACGTTCCCATCTGCGACCAGTTGTATGCAAAACATTCCTGCCAGGGTTGGAGGAATTTGTTCGAAAGAGTCACCGCGGCCTTGGAACGCAAAGGGCATTAGGAGGAACACGGATGGGTTTTGTTAGTAAGAGTCTGACACTCCCTTCCGCTCCGCCCAGAGCGGAAGAAGCCATTTGATGACTTCTCGTAAAAAAAAAGTTTTTTTTTACATTGCGGGCTACCAAAGCATAACGCGAATTGGTACGCGAGTGTGAGCATGTGGAGACGCCACCTTAGAATGATTAACCGGTTCATACTGTCTCTGTTACTAACTTTGGGACTGTAAATTATTTCATATCATGTTTGCAAAATCTAGGATTTTTAATATACCATTGCCACGACTAGTCAGTAACAATAATAAAATATATACATATATTCCTGCCTATCGTTAACTACCACGAAGGAATATTACAGTGAATATTAAAGCCCATGTTTAAACTAGCATCTTGCTTCTAAATGCAGCGTTCATTACTGATATAAATCTCAGGAAACATGTTTATGTGGGGTCATCTCGTAAAAATAAGTGAAAGGGGTAATAATAGATGGATCGACTAATAAAATTATGATTTATTTGGCACAATACAATAGAAAACATACAACTCATGAAACCACAATTAAATTTTAAGTACAGTTAAACGTTACTCTAGGAATTTATCCTGTATCGTGAGTGCGTTTAGAAATATGTAAACTCACATACACAAACACCCCGAGAATATATGAACAATAATAATTGAAATTGAAACTAATGCTTCCAATAGCATTTTCTTTGCCATGTTTTTTGTGTGTATTTAGTTGATAATATTTTGCCCAAAGAGATTTTTGGTATTTTAATAAATCTGCTTCATATAACACACATACATGACGACGACGGTCTGTTACGTACCAAGACTCCTCCGTGCTTCGGAAAGTACATTAAGGCTGACCGTCCATTCGAGCGGAGAGGAGAGGACTGGAGCGGAGCTTTCCCAATATTTACAAATGGAATTTCATAAAATCTACGCTCCGTTTCAGTGGACAGGGATTTGTGAACTGGTTTAAAAAAATGTACAAAACCGGGAAGCGGAGCGAGGCAGCGGAACGGAGAAACAGAACGGGGTAGCGCAAAAAAACCGGCCGCCCAAACAAATTACTCGTTGCGTGAGCTCCGCGCAGTCCGTAACTCCGCTCCGCATTAGCTCGCTCCACATCAATGGACAGACAGTCTGCACTTCCGCTCCGCATTACTCTGTCACTCCGCTCCGCTGCCTCGCACCGCCTCAATGGCAGCCAAGCCGTAAGTTGTCAATTGTAGATGAATGCCGCCGATGAAACGCCCAAGAAATGGTGTATGGCACCACCATAATCTAAAAGGCTCAGATGCTCATGTTAAAACGAGGCCGATAGGACGCAATATTTAACTAAACGCCTTTATACTAGTAATTAATTTCACACAACTCTTAATTGAAAATACTACAACTAAATAAACTTACAGTTAAGTCAGCATAACGATAATGAAGATAACTGTCTCCTCGATTAAAGCTAATGGCTAATGGTAATATATTTAACTTAAAATATACTTATAAATACGTTTAAATTTCAACTAATGTTAGTCGTTGAAGAGAACGTGAATGCTTATGTTTCTAAACGAATTAGAGGAGGTCTTAACCTGGGAATCAGTAAGAACCAGAATGCTATTAATATTAATTAGTATTACCACAGATAAAATAATACGAGACATTTCTTGTGCTTCTTTAATGATGACTGGAATTATTTATCAGATGAATATTTTGCGTATTAATTCTAGTGCCAAATGAAGGCGGAATATGTGGAAATTATTTTGTAGTGTTCAATATAGGTAAATACAATCAGTTTGACAAGTAAAAGAAAGAAAAATCATTTATTTGACAGCAGTCCATGAGACAAAGAAACTAATTAGTTGATATGTATGGGTTATATCTGGCAAATTATTTTTCAAATCCGTTATCCTCAAGTGATAGAGCAGAAATTTTGAATAATCGTATGGTTTGAATGAACACGGTACTCCGAAGTGACATCATTCCAAATCCAATATGTTGGATTCCCAAAAGTCATCTTTGGGAATCCAACATATTGGATTTGGAAACTAATTAGTTGGTATGTATGGGTTATATCTGGCAAATTGTTTTTCATATCCGTTATCCTCAAGTGATAGAGCCGAAATTTTGAATAATCGTATGGTTTGAATGAACACGGTACTCCGAAGTGACATCATTCCAAATCCAATATGTTGGATTCCCAAAGATGACGACGTTTCGAGTATTTTTATGCACCCCCATAATATATGTATACATAGATCAAATATTAGGGTTTTCTGAAAGTAATATAAAAAAGGATTTTTTAAAACAAACTTTTTTAAATTAAATAATATTGTATTGTATTGATCTCTCTCTATCACTCAAAGGTTTGCTGGGAGAAAACTCAAGTTTGAGTTAAGCTCGCCTTTGTACATGATCTTTATATGACTGTTTTTTTTTTAAATATAAGTTGCTTTGGTGTACAATAAAGAATTAAGAATTTTATTTTTGTCTTTTATATTTATAAAAAAAAAATGACTGTGGTCAATACATCACGAATTATGTAAACTTGTAGGTAAAAATAAAAATGTATTGCTTTTATTGGCATAAATACAATATACGAGTACTTATAGGAAGAGTAATTATTTATTGAAAATTCTATCAAAGTATTCACATGTCGATGTATAACGGAATATCCCTTGGTTTTATAAAAAAGAGATTCATTAAAGTGTAACGTGGTTCCGTACACATCTTTTAAGTTCAAAGACTTGAAATGCTACCTAAATATTTATGCGGCTTCTGCATATTATATGAATAAAATAGATTGAATTAAAAATAAAAATTACGGTTAAAACCAGATTTTAAACCCTTCTATTTATCATAATTTCAAGCAATGCCATACCACAAATTATAATATCTGCACTAAGTCCGGTTAAATTAGAGGTAGAACCAGTTGATGCGTGGTCGAAGTAATTAGATATTATCACTTCCTTATAAACGTTTAAGATGTTTTGATCCCGCATTGGCCACTTATTATAATGACACTATAAAATACACTCCTTGCCGCTAAAAGATCGTAAGCCTAACAGGATTTAATTAATGTTAGAAGTACTTCAAATTAATCCGACGATCTCTTTATGTATCTACCGCGTTCATTATAAATATTTAATGGCCGGTTGCAATAACGTATCTACCTTTTAACCAACTGTCAAATTAGCTACCAACACTAGCTGAAACGTCATGTTTGCCTTTGTAACGTTATTGAAACCGGCCGTTAATGTACTCAAGCTTAAATACATAATATTTAATGAATGTCGTAACCGCAACTACAAAATGTCTCGATCACCAAAATATTTATTAAATTTCGCATAAATTCTATTAATAGCCGACCGTTTTCCGACCGCTTTGCGGTATTCCAAATATAGTACTTGAAACAATAATCCGGGCGGCCAAACTCGGGAAGGGTCACATTCTTACCTACAAAAGTGTGCGGAACCTTCGTTATCCCAAAAACCCACACTGCGTAAAATTTCATTTCAATAGGTATCCCGATACCTCATAGCAAATAACTCGGGATCCCGGCTTAATATGCATTAAGGGTATTCCCGAATTTTCTCTAGTAAAAATGTATGGGAACAACCCGCGCGTGACGTATAAGTGGATTACGTTAGCCTTCCCGCTTTTTCTTGTAGCTCTGTCCTTTGTTCCACATCCTGAAAATGCTCTGGGTGGCAGTGTGTGGAGAGGGAGTTTTTTTTTAAATGAGCTGCATCAAGTTTTTTTTTGTTTTTGTTTTAGGCTTCCGGCAAAGTCGGCAAAAATGGATACCTTATAGGATCACTTTGTTGTCCGCTAGTCTGTTTCTGTAACCCTTTTTCTCAGGAACATGTGGATGAATCAAGCTGAAATTAATATCAAATAGGTACTCAAGCCTCCTACCCCTTGGAGCAGTGAAATTAAACTTCTAAGTCAACGTAATCTTAAGATAAGGTCGTTTATGCTCCGTTTATCGCGCATGTTTTGACGCTCGCAAGAGAATCAAAACCTATAGGGTACAGTTGCCGAAACGTAATGTTAGAAAGACAAACATGGCGTTTCAGCTACTATTGGTAACTTATTTGATAGTTGGTTAAAGGTAGATACGTTATTGACACCGGCCGCTAGAGTCATGAGATTTGGCAAGAAGATAGATCTTACAGTACAGTACAGGAAAAAGTCTGAAAATTCCTTAAAAATAATAAGCTACTATAAAACAATATGCAAGTGATGAACTATTGATTTTGGGTACTTATAATCAAGAACATCTGCATTGGATGGTTGTGTTTCAATAGATTATGAAGTTGTTAACGTATTAGCTCAGGAAATGCATCATTTCCTCTAACAAATTGCAGTTTTTATATTTTTATTATCTTAGTCGGTACTACTAACTTTCGAAATTGCAACATTCGTAACAGATAAAGACAATTTAAGTGATCATTATTTTTTTTGGAATTCACCTTACTTAAATCTTTAACTGAAAAATTTAAACAAGTTAATTTAAACTCTAATATGGCTACAGTGTTCAAGATTATTTTATGTGCTCATGTTTACAATATCCCGTAATAAAATAAGTAATAAAATTTGCATAAAGCTAAGATTTTTACGATTAAACATATTGAAAATTTAAATCTTGTGCATGAAATTGCAAAACCCACGCAGTAATAAGTTGATAATAGTAACAAGAAAACTTACGTAATAGCTTCACAAATGCGTGTTGAACATGCAAATGTGAACTAAATGCATTGAAAAAATATTGTATGCAAGAATAAAATTATAATATTGACATTAAAATTTATAGTAAAAGCCTTTCAAGAAACATTATCCGTAACAGCTTTTCTTAGTGATTGTATAATAATAAAATTAAAAAAGGGAACTTGCATTAACCGGTAAACTAATAACCTGGTTATATTATTGTTTTTTTTTTAAATTTATTTACACATAAAACTCTTAAAGATAAACAAAAAAATAACGGATGGAAGACCTGGCATACTATAATAAGTATGTTGTCAAAGTCAAAGTCAAAACGTTTATTTCAATTAGGCCTTTAAACGGCACTTTTGAACGTCATCGTTTACAGTTCAGTAAAATAATAATATTACATTTATAAAGTGAATCTACTGTCCATTCGGAAAGGTAGATTCTTATGGAGAAGAACGGACAAGAAACTCCATTTGTACAAATGACTGCAGAACTCTAAATACCACAGTTACGAAGTATACATAAATCTAAAGATTAGTGAGTTTGTCACACTGTTAGATTTCTGAAAAATTTGATATAATTAAATATGACAAGACAGATCGACAAGATAGACAGACAGATCTACGAACCGAATGTGATAAGCAAAGCTTAACGTTTAACAACCATCAATCCGTGTCGATGCCATTCACATTCATTAATATAATTAGTTTCTTATATTAAATCCGACTTTTACCGACATACTGACACATACCTCTTAATAGAAAATAATTTGCATATTATACTCAACGCGTCAATTGTAGTTGCTTCAATAAAATCAAGTTTCTATACAGTTCTCGTGTTTATTACTTCATAATTTATTTTATTATTGGAGCTTCATTAACTGTATTGATTAACATAAATAAATGTACTTGAAAGCTGAGTTGTGTGGAAAGCAATAATTAATGCTTGGTCACAATGCACCTTTATGAGTATTTATTACTAGAATGTTATATTGTGCCTGGTGAAGCCTAAGTAAGAGATACTTGAAAATTTGAATAGTTTTCTCCGGTGAAAGTTGTAAAGTTGAAAGAATGTTTTTATTTATGACTATATTTTGCCCGCGACTTCGTCCGCATGGAATAGTTACTTGGGGCAGACATTAGTTTAGTAAAGTTTCAGTCAATGCTACTGAACAGAGAAAGAATATTTAGATAATAATATTGATAGTTTAACAAATGTTCAACGTGATTCTTTAAATTGGCATAACTTTTTTATTAATTAACCGATTGTCATGAAACAAAAACTTAATGTTAAGTGAAGTTTACCACTATGTATTAGTGAAAACTACATCTAAATCGGATAATCGGTTTTTGAGATGGTGCACAAACGCACAGACAAACAGATAAACAGACAAAAATTCTAACAGTCATTGTTTTGGGTGCTATTTGCGTTGATAAAGGTCCCAATAGGATTTTTTCTCATATATCTTCCATGTACAGATTTCTTACATTTTTATTATATAGACTACTCACGCAAGCTTTTTTCTAAAACAGTGGTTTAAAAAAAAAAAAAACCATTAAGTACTTACTTTTGATAAATCAAACCAGTCTTTGTTAAGTATATTTTTTTAAAGTCGTTCACCACACTCGCTTAGCTTTCGCATCTCGCGGCGGAGACAAAAGCTGTGTGATGTAAGCATATTTTTCTGCGAGCAGTTCGTTCAGAAATCAATACCTTTCGACCAGACGAACATTTTGCACTAGCATCATCATATTTCATCGAATGTGTCTGGGAGATAATTTTTGGTTCGGCTTGTGCCGTGACAAAGTGTCTGGTGTCTGCATTGCAGAAAAATGTTCTTCGCATATAAGGTAAAGTGCCTGTAAATGGTAAATATTGATATTTACTTTGTAACTAGGTTAAAAATATCACACTTTTACACGATTTTTTTGTTGTTAATTAACTAGAAGTGGCTTGTGTTTCCTAGCTGACTACAGAAGAAACACCGATAAACTTCGAGGTGAAAGTTTATTTTAAGCTCCATACAATTAATGTAGGTATTGAAAAGGCCTTATCAGAATTCATTAGGTTAATGCATGTTTACTATTTTTTTTTTCATATTATATAGGTACCTAATGTAAATTGAATGCTTAAGCCCAGTATAAGAAAAAAATTTGGTTGTCTGTAAAGTCGGTTTATGGACGATAGTTTAACGTGACTACGTCATAACAAAACATTGTAACGGGACAATGAGCGTAACGGAACAATTTTTCGTGCGTGCAGCCGGCGTTCATCGATTTATTAGACGTTGTCATGTCAAAATAAAAAAATGATCACAAAATTAATGTGCCAAATTTTGAAACGCGCAATAGATGCTGTGTTTGGTTGAATGCAACAGCCAATAATTGTAGGACTAGATATATAGAAATATTGACGCAAAAACTGATTTACTCTCGGTTTAAGTATTCAGGCACATCAGTATTTGCTCTGAAACGAAAAGCATCCCTATGTTTTTATAAGTGAGATTGAGTTTCTTCTTAAAATTCATACACACCTACATACATTGTTCAGAGTGATGAAAACAATGCAATTACCTGCATGCCAAGCTAGTTATGATGCAGACGGATGACCAGAGGGGCAATTTTCGTATTTTTAAACAATTTCCGAAAAGGAGGAGGTTGAATTGATTACTGTGAGATTTTTGACCCGATTTCTGTGATTCTTTTTTAGTTTGATGCGTTGTGTCAAAAAACAAAGAATCCACACCAGAAAAACCGACTTCCAAAATTAAAGTTATTTTGTGTTTTGTAGTGGTTTTTTTGGAAGTCGGTTGTAATTTTTTTTAAGTTTGTTAATTTTCACTTTTTAGGGTTGGTTAAACTTAAACAAAACTAATACCTTAGGTTTTTTTAAAAAGCAAAACTACTGCTTGATTAGCATAAGAGATGATATTGCGACCCAATTACTTAAGTACGAGAATTGACCTTCAGCAAAACCCACATTAACACTGTATCTGTAAAACAGTTTAAAAAGCCTTAAAGCTACAAATTCAAAAACAAACCCACAAGTCGGCAATAATCATTGCACAGCAGTTCCAATATGTCTGGAAATGCCGGCAGAGAGGATCCAGTCCTGTTTAAAATGAAATTTAAATGGAATGAGACAGAAAAAGCTTGGGACGGCGAAGCTGTGTACAGTGGCGTGCACAAATTGCGGCGAATAGTTGACTTTTTATAAAATTACTTGAGCCCGACTGTACCCCGACCATGTCGAAGTATTGACTTTAAATCCAATATGGCGACTAATAAAATAAATTATCGTCGGCGTGACTGCTTGCTGTGTTTGTTCGTGTGTACCTTTTTGAAGTACGATGGAAATTGTGAAGTTTGTTGAAGCCAGGTCTGTAATAAACTAACTACAGTAAATTGGTGAGATGTTCTTGGAGTCTTTGGCATGTATTGCGTGTTTCAATTGCAGATACTTGTCATTCACCCATGTACACATAACAGAAAACCATAAAGCTTGTCTTATATGCATTTTCTAAGGCAAAGTCTAGGTTAATCTCAAAGACATGAATAGCTAACTTATTATACATATTATTAGCGAACCAATTTAAATTTTAAATATTATTTATTTGTTGACATTTACTAGTTAAGTTTTTTTTACCCGAAGGTTGACTGGTAGAGGATGCCTTGTTGCATTAGGTCCACTACTGTACGTAAAGTTTAGATAAATAAATAAAAAATATTTATCGACACGATTGGCGCAGTGGTTGAGCGATTGACTGCTTTTTTTTAAGGATGGGAAATCATCAAATGACTTCTTCCGCTCTGGGTGGAGCGGAAGGGCGTGTCAGACTCTTACTGACTAAAACCCATCCGTGTTCTTTCTATAGCCCTTTGCATTCCTTCGAACAAATTCCGCAACCCTGGCAGGAGTGATTGACTGCTGTGCTGCGGGTCACGGGTTCGATTATTATTATGTTTGGCCTACAGATAGTTGTTCCGGGTCTGGCTGTTTATGTATGTGAGTTTATATGTTTGAAAACGCACCCACGAACCAGGAGAAATTCCTAGTGAGGGGCAACGTTATTTTTTAAAAACAAAAAACAAAGATCATGCTAACGCATACCTAGAAAGAGAACATAATAGGCCCATGAATATGCCCTTTATAACATTTATTTTATAAAGGGCATATTCAGCTGAATATTTATTCCGCTGCAAAAATAGTATCCCTAGTTTATTTACTTATCTTTTTTCTCTTATTAGAGTTCCGTACCCAAAGGGTAAAACGGGACCCTATTACTAAGACTCCGCTGTCCGTCTGTCTATCCGTCTATCACCAAGCTGTATCTCATGAACCGTAATAGTTAGACAGTTGAAATTTTATTTCACAGATGATGTATTTAAAAACAAATGCTAAAAAACAGAATAAAATAAATATTGAAGGGTAAAATCATGTATGTTGAATGGGAGCCCCATTCAACATACATGATTTTTTTGCCGTTTTTATAGATAATGGTACGGAGCCCTTTGTGCGCGAGTCCGACTCGCACTTAGCCGTTTTTTTCCTGACATAGACCTCCCCTTAATTACAGGTGAAAAATTAACAATTCCTTTTAATTGCAAATTGAACAAGTATTCGACATGTCGCATAATATTGTAAGATATAATTACCATCCCATCTAGGGAGATTGCGGCATACAATGTAACACCAAATTCATTAAAAATGTAAATTATGTCAGAAAAAAATTCTGTCGTTAAACCTTATGTTAATTAATTTACATCGAGTTGAAGATCAGGTTGTCTTACATTGTCTCATGCTGATTGAGATGTGTTATTGATGTCGATGTTATCTGTATTTACTTAAGTTCATGTAAACATGTAACTAAGTACTTTTAACTACCGATAATACGAAATTATGTAAGATAAATTACGACAGCAATATTGTTGCGGAATCGTTCAAATGAGTTACACGCATTAGGACCCACACGGGTGGGTTTTTCAGTCGTATTGTGATTTGCCACCATCATCGGGTAGACCACCCGGCCCTGCTGTTGTTATTATTATATATTATTAGGAGTATTAGGAGTGTTTTTTTTTAATTTGTTTTTTTATTGTATATGGGTTTGCTCTTGACTCTAGTCTAGGTCATAGATGACAGAGACAAAGTCGACGATGGAGCGAGCTTACCCAGAAGAAGTCTGTTGATATGAAAGAAAAGGGAGTTAGTGATAGCGTGACGGCTGACAGGACAGAATGGAAGAAAAAAACGTGTTGCGCCGACCCCAAGTAACATGGGATAAGGGCAGGAAGATCATGATGACTAGTTTGTAAGCTCGCAAATGTACTAACAAATATAGATGTTATCGTAAGACGAATCTGTAATAAATTACTTATTATTATTATTTTGTCAGTAAGAGTCTGACACTCCCTTCCGCTTCGCCAAATCGGGAGGTGTCATTTGAAGAATTCCCAGTTATACTGTCTTTCTTTCTCTCTCTCTTTAAATCCACACAAAGGTCGCTTTTAGCGATACGTCCGTCCATTGGATCACCCTATGTAATGTTTTCTTCATCTATTCAAAAGAGTACCTAATTATGGACTTGTCCGTTGTTCTCCATAAGAATCTACTTTTTGCGAATGGACAACTAGAGATCCTATCATATTTTATTTTCAAACTGTAAACTTGACCGTTCAAAAGTGCCTTTAAATGGTGTACTAAGTTGAAATAAATGAATTGACTTAACAGTAATTTTTGTAAATTAGGTATATGGTGTATTTACTTAATGAATAGTTTTCTGTTCTATGAATTATTTTGACTCATTTAATTTAGAGAATGACTTGAAGTTCACTTTCTAGTTAGATATCATTTTCCTTCTGTTATTTTTGTGATAGTGAATAAATAAATTGATATCTTTCGCTTCATAAACTAGTTGTTTGCCCGTGGCTTTGCTTCTGTGCCCTTTATCCGTAGGAACTGCGCATTCGTTGAGATAACTAACCTAAGTTACACTATCTCTGACTGCTGTAGGTTATCCTAAAATCAGTGAAACTTACTTACAGTGAAATAAGATATCAATCCTTCCATGGTTACCGACGTAGGCCGAAGGATCACCAAACTGAAGTGGCAGGAGGCAGGGCAATGTGCCCTGCCTCCTGCCACTTCAGTTTGCATGCAGAACGGTCGATGGGGCCGAAAAGTTCTAGAGTGGCGACCGCGTACCGGAAGACGTAGCGTTGAAAGGTCTCCCACAAGGTGGACCGATGACCTGGTGAGGGTCGCGGGTAGTCGATAGATGCGAGATGCATAGGACCGGTTGTTGTGGCGATACTTGGGGGAGGCCCATGTCCAGCAGTGGACGTCTTTCGGCTGATATGATGATGACTTCCATATTTTGTTGAACACTGCAAGCTATTATAGTCACTTAGTCACTGCCATTGCCATGATATTTTCAAAACATAACAGACGATTTTAATATTTTATAATGTTACTTATAATACCATAACTGAACACTATTTAAGACATAAACCAGAAAATTCATTAACAGGAGAGAATAAATACCTTTTAATTAAAATTGTTAAACTTTAATAACCTACAATATTGCTTCCAAAGTTCTCTGCCATCTTTATCGTAACCTTACGACCATAAGCTTGAATTTAAAAGGTCAAATATGTGTAAATGTTAAGCTTATAATATGTAATTATCGGTCAAAAGTGCTCGAAGCCATGATACAATCTTTTCACTTGACATTTTGTGTGTTCTCCACTATGTTTAAGACTTTAAGGCGTTAAAAATTTAAATTATAATTCATTTAATGATTTTTTTTTACCTATTAACATTTTGAGCTCCCGTTTTATTTTATCGTTTATAATAGGCTAATAAGAATTTATTTTATCATACATTTACAAATTAAGCTTTTCTAAGGGGTCCATCTACAAATTTTAAAGCATCTTTCGCTTTCGCTACTCAGTTGGAATCCGTCAAAAAAGCCTCAATTTCCATACATGTTTGACAGATTGCGACTGACATGCGAAGGCTAAAAATTTGTAGAATTGGCACTATATACCTACTTTATTATTGAGTTACTTTATTCGAGAATTCAATCCCCGACCATACTATATAATATAGCTTCAATAAAGAAAAAACCGCTTAAATATTCTTCTGACTATCACCTTTTAAACTAAATATCCAGAAAAAGAAGAAGCTGGAAAAAGCTTACACACAGAAGCGATAGGTCGGGAAAACTCCCTTTATCTACCTTACATAATCCCTCAACTATCCAACAAAGGCAACTCTTAAGTTAAACAAAAAGATTATTTACCAATACAAGACCCACACACCGACACACGGGCCGTTGAAACAAAGTTCCGTTCAAAGTTACAACTTTTATCACGAACACAATAAAAATTAAAACGTTTAGTCTTTAAACATGGTTTAATATTGTGGCGTACGGTGGAGTTCGTCCGTGCCTTTTTATTTCTTGCTATAAGTTCGTGGAAAATGTTGGAATTACTCCAACAGTTTAGTCTTTGATATTGACTTTGAGACAGTTCTGTTCAATTGTTTTGTGTCCATGTTTAGGAAGAGCCGTGGGGTATTGACCGGATTTTATGGTTCATGAAATGTTTTGGTTCATTTTTGGCTTGATTAATTTTTCTGGATCGCTCTGGGTGGGACGGGAGGGAGAGCTAGACTCTTACTGACTAAAACTTGCATGTGTTCCTTCAAATGCCCTTTGCCTTCCAGGGCCGCGGTAACTCTTTCGAACAAATACGCAACCCTGGAGGCACTGGCCTTAGCGAGCACCGGCAACTATTATCTGGCCTTTTTTTTTTAAGTATTGGAAATCATCAAATGACTTCTTCCGCTCTGGATGGAGCGGAAGGGCATGTCAGACTCTTACTGATTAAAACCCATCCGTGTTCCTTCTAAAGCCCTTTGCGTTCCAGGGCCGCGGTGACTCTTTCGAACAAATTCCGCAACCCTGACAAGCTCTGACCCTAGCGGGCCCCTTCTTCTATGCTAACATCTCTTTGAGGCGCGCGTGAAACACAACGAGCCATCGACCCGGGTCTGGTGGTGATCGGACAGCGAGCCACCCAACGCTCGCCGTCCGCAGGCCCGCGCCTACGGTGGCCGGGGGTCGTCGCCCTGCGACTCCCGATGCCCGGGGCGTCTTTTCCTTTAGCGAAGGAGGAGGCATTACTGTTTCGCAGAAGGAGGTGACCGCTTCCCAAGCCTCCTCGCTGCGGACCATGGATTCAACCAGGGCCGGACGCGAGAGGTCACCGCCGCCGATCGCCTCGACGAGGACACGGCGGTGCTCAGCCCAAGCAGGGCAGACCTCCACCGTATGCTCCACCGTGTCCTCCGGGCGATCCTCATAGTGTTGTTGGCTGGCCTACTATGTCCTCTCATACCTGTTAACACTGTAATATGGAAACATTGGATAATCGTTTTGTATTTAAAGATTTACTCTGGCATCGATTTATGAAGATATGGATTCCTCTGATTTGAAATTTGTTTAAATGATCTGTCAACCATCTGTGTATGAGTTTGCCTATAAATAACACTAGGCTTTATTCTTATTAGGTATACTAGCCTTTAAATATTGACAATACACTTCTAGAGCTCGTTGCAGCTCGATCATAGTTTTTAAGTTGCTTTTTCAGCAATTTATTCCATTGTTAAGATGTTGTCTCTCATGTCCGGTCGCAATAATATGACCATTGGGTGTAAAATATGCCAAGAATAAAAAATGGGACACAATTTTCCATTAGCAGGCACTACATATGAACAGAAGCCGCCATTAAAACGCCATACTCATAACTTTAGAATAAACGACTCCAAAATAGTAACAGAAATTATTATTTTCGCGAAAGGAATTAACTCTATAATATTACCACACAATGGGGCATACAAAACGCCAAAGCTGCTATATAAACAGCATACTTACAAGTAACCAGCATATCTTGACATTTGCGAATGGCGCTGCTTGTTAAGACAAACGTCAAGTAAACTTCAAATTGAATACATTTATTTTGGTTCCACATTTCGCCGCGGGTCAAGATAAACTGGTGATTTTAAACATAGTTCGATTAAAATTTGTCTCGTTTAGTGTATGCTAATCGCTAAAACGAATGGTGAATGATTGAATGAGTTGTGTCGGTTAATATGCATGGCGATTTGAGGTAGTGGTTCCGTATGGGGTTTTAATATCGATGCAAGTTTCAGGAGATAGGGAAATATTGGTATATTCGATTTCAAAGTATTGCTGTGTCAAAGTGTGAAATAAATGAACTAAATATTAGAAGAAATTGTGACACTGAATTATGATATTAGAAGTATGATATACAAAGACAGCAAAAAAGAAAAAAAGATAGGAAAAGAGTTACCATACAAAAAAATACCAAGCCAAAAAAAAAACAAAATTACAAAAATTATGCAAGGAAGAAATGCGTCACATTCGCGCAAAGCGGCCATCGCTCAGCATAATGCTGGGACTCGCGAGACAAATCCACAGCGCTGGTTATCCACATTTTTACATTATTACATTTGAAGACTTTTTGACATTTGAGGACATTATGCCCAGTGCTGGTTGGTGGACCCTAACCAGCACTAGGTCCGTAGACTAAGGTCTGCTCCCACTCACAAAGAGGTTGTCCAAGTCCCAGCAGATTCAATACGCACTGGTGTGGAAGGGCGTGTTAGACTCTTACTGACTAAAACCCATCCGTATTCCTTCTGAAGCCCTTTGCGTTCCAGGGCCGCGGTGACTGCTTCGAACAAATTTTGCAACCCTGGCAGGCTCTGGCCCTAGTGGGCCCCATCTTCTATGCTGACATCTCGCCTGGTGGTGATCGGACAGCGAACCACCCAAAGCTCGCCGTCCGCAGGCCCGACTGGAGACTTGCCAACTCATTGCAGAAGATGCCATAAACGTACACACTATCTTACGAAACGACAACTTTATTTATCTAAGTATAATAAATCACAAACACCTGAGGTTAAGCAATTATCAGAATATAAACGTAGAACATTGACAAATAGTGCAACTAACCCTAATGGACGTCGTAATAGCCAATAGCCCATAGAATCGACTGGCAACAGAGGTCGCGGGTTCAAATCCCACCTAGTTGAACCCGGATAAGGTATCCATTAACATGGAAATGAGAGTTTGGTGAAATGAATTACTGTTTACAAGTAATTGAGAATTACTGAGAATAACTCGTAAAACCATACAAATTAAGGTTCCCCCAGATATGTTGTAAATTTCCCTTGTTACCTATTGGGCTGTTGCGGAATTTGTTCGAAAGAGTCACCGCGGCCTTGGAACGCAGAGGGCTTTAGAAGGAACACGGATGAGTTTTAGTCAGTAAGAGTCTGACACGCCCTTCCGCTCCACCCAGAGTGGAAGAAGTCATTTGATGATTTCCCATCCTTAAAAAAACTATTGGGCTAGCTCTTCTCTGTCTCCTGCTTGAAGGTATGAAGTGGAAATTATGTTTTTCTTGGTCCTCCGCTGTTATTTCTGACTTATGTCGCCACTGTTGATTCTGGCTCTTAGGAGTTGCAGTGTTTGGGAATAGTGTGGCGGGCTTGTTTAAAAAAAAGACAGATACGAAGCTACAATCCGTTTTCATTAAAATTGTTCTAAAAGATTTCTACGCACACACTGCACACCTGTCTGTTGGAGCCTCAAATTCAGTAAAGCCCTTTTATGAATGTTTAGAAGGTATTTAATAGCTTCATTTCAATACTGTTTAGATGTTCGTAGTTTAACCCAAGATTACCCTGTTGATTAACTTTAAACGTTAACATAAATTAATTAACTAATATGGTGTTAGTTGTGATTCGTTTTGTTCAACAGATGGGTGAGTTTATTGGACATTATTCTATGTTTATTACGCATCTTCCTAGGGTCTTACCCTAGGAAGATGCGTAATGGGAAGGAAGTCCATGTTTTATAACTTTTATTAGGCACTCCTACCTACCTGCTAAGTTGACGATTGAGGACGATTGTTGTATAGAGAACAAGAACAGAACACGGAACAGAGAGTTAAGTCCCGCATACCTCCACTGAAAAATGGGAGGATCCTCCTACCAGACGGTTATTATGTCTGGTGAGCAACTGCCCGATATTTGATATTCGGACTGTTGTTTATGTTCAAATCGCACGACCTTTGCTTTCGCGATGCATGATTTCGTTAGTAGTTCGTCGTAGATGGCGTTGCGGTTCATTTTTTTTTGTTGTTTACAAATTTCGCTTCTAATTTTTCATGTGGTGTCTTTGATGCCGCTACAGTTGTGCCTATACTGAAAAACAAGACAGGTGATGTCTCAAAAAAAATTGACCTATAGGCCAATCTCGTTGACTACTATAACTGCAAAAGTGCTTGACAGTGTGCTTGAGCGTAGGCTGAACAGCTCAATTTACAAGATGCGCAGTTCGGTATTAGAACTGGGCTGTCCACAGAAACTGCCATTTGAGTTTTTAAACGCTCAAGGACACAAACAGTTACTATACTAGCAAGAATACACCCGTGTAAGCCGTATTTTTAGACCCTTCGAAGGCATTTGACTTGGTTAATTATAACGTCCTATGGACTAAATAGCGCGAGCGGCAACAATCTGAAGGGATAGTTAAGCTTCTCAGGTATTTGTATAACAATCAAATAACCAGGGCAGATGGTCGGGTGCATTGTCTGAGACGTATGGGCTGGAGTCTGGCGCAAGACAGGGAGGTCTGACCTTCCCAGCGCTGTTTCGCGTGTATGGCGATCAGTTGATCAGGGAACTCAGCAGCACAGGGGTTGGATGCTCAATAGATGGTAAAAAGATAAGCTTCTCAGTCCCTCGATGAGGCACGCAGGCGACTGTTTGAGGTTTGTGAGATATACGCCATGAATCACGGCCTCTTGTGCAATGTGAAGAAGAGTGTTTTCATGGTGTTCGGGGTTAGTACAAAGAGGCATAGAGCAGTGCCACCGGTATTTATATATAGTGTTACTCTAAACAGAGTGCCTTCTTTTAAATACCTTGGCCACTTAGTAGCTGAGGATCTGAATGATGACCAGGATATTGAACGGGAGCTGTATAGTCAGCGCTTTTTGAGAATCATGCTATTCATTCTTCACTTATCATTATTTTGCGATCATGCCAAATTGTTATTAGGTCCTAAATAATAATTTGGATAAATAGGATAAATGATCGCAAAATCCCAGTGGTTGATGTCTTCAAAATCTGATGATCGATGTCTTCTAAATCTATACTTCTCTATTAGTCGACATCTCAGTAATCACCCCCGTTCCATATAATCTTGGGTTTCATTCCTGAAAAGTATTTTTTTTTTTAATCCACTGAGGCGATTTTTGTTTTCATCGAAATCGGGCCAAAACTCCTTTGAGCATTTTTAACTGTCATACTTTCGGATCTGGCGATACACGTCCACTTGAAAAATCTACCCTAAACTGTATATAGCCATTTCGACAACGGTACCCCATGAAAATATCTACTCGAGTGTGTCCTTATATGGCTTGCCAGACCGATTTTGGTTTTAAAAACAAGGCCCTATCGCATAGAAGGAACCCAAAATAATTTGCAATCACACTTAGAATTCTGTAGCAGCAACAGGAATTTTTGCGTCCAGTTCCACGAAAGTTTGTGACTAGACTAGACAAAAATAACGCTTAAATGATACACGACTCCAATTTGAATAGCTTTAAAAAACAATGCTACTTGGAAAATAGTCTGATTTAAGTGACTAATTGATGAGTATGTTAAATGGTGATGGTACTGTCATGCTAAGCTTGGGTAATGAGGACCAGGGTTGCTACGTTATGTGGGAGACAATAGGGAATGTTACCAAGTGGCTGACGAGGCGCCACGGCGTCCTCACCTTCCGCCTGACGCAGGTACTCACCGGACACGGCTGTTTCGGGAGGTACCTGTGTCGGATTCAGCGAGAGGGCACGCCCGAGTGTCAGCATAGAAGACGGGGCTCGCTAGGGCCAGAGCCTGCCAGGGTTGCAGAATTTGTTCGAAAGAGTCACCGCGGCCCTGGAACTCAAAGGGCTTTAGAAGGAACACGGATGGGTTTCCGTCAGTAAGAGTCTGATACGCCCTTCCGATCCACCCAGAGCGGAAGAAGTCATTTGATGATTTCTCATCCTTAAAAAAAAGGGTATGTTACTGAAAAATTCTAATTAGTCCGTTAGACAAATTTCCAAAAAATAATGAACTGGAATTTGTTCCTTTTTTCACGTAAACAAAAAATGAAGACTATACAGTGCGCTGAAAACACGCGTGATGTCACGTCACTAGTAAAAATTGTACCATCATAGTGTACACCATATATCGTCTATTTTCTTTCTTCCATTGAAAGAAAATTTGCTCCAAACTGTATATAATCCTTGAAAAGAAAGTGAACCAATGATTTGAGTATCAAAATATGTCTCACAAATTGCCGTTTTTTATTTCGTTGACTGGAAGCTTGAAGCGTAGAGTATTTGATATTAATTCCAATTTTATACCTAAACGCGATTCCGAGGAAAAAGATCCGTTTTTCCTTTTGAAAGACCTAAAAAGGACTTCATGAAAATTGTGTATCCTTTGTGTTTGTTACTGTACGAAAAATAAAATTTCACTGCTTAAAATTCAATTTTTCTTCAACCAAAAAAGTGCGTGAACAAACCTAAATGCTTCTAGGTTTATTTAACCGTAAAACGTATACAAAATTCATCTGCGCTCCACATTATAAGACCGTCGTATATTTCCCAAGAGTGGCTGTGTCGCGGGCTATAAAGAAATATCACTCGGAGTGCGTTGCGCGTCGCTCCTTTAATACTACGACTGAGACTATTTGATACTTGGTTGAAAAAGGAAGAAGATTTTAGGCCTTGATTTTGTGTTGTTAGTGAATTATTTTGGCAGAAAATGTATTCCTTTTAGTCGGTCTATTCCGTCAACATCTCACCGTGTAAACTTTGGTGGATTGAGCATGAAGTGAACTGTCTTTCGATCTTGTATGGATTGACAGTTCACGTCATGTTAACAACACTTATGTTTGGGTGAGATGTTTACAGAATCACACTGCTGGTGTTCAAACCAATTAGTAAGATACTATAGTAGGCGCCAGATAAATGTGGAATAAAGTATATTGACCTTTCCCTAATAACTGTTCATAGGTACCTGAACAATTAAATATGAATCGTTTTTCATTATTAGACAATGTTAAGGATCACGAGAGATGATGATTCGGGACAGCTTTGTGTCATTAATTCCGTTTTTGAAATTAAAAATGTCAATAATTGTAGGTGGGTCAATGACCGTTATTCCACGATTATCTGGCGCCTACTATAGTAAGTTGCAACTTGGATGGACCAATCTATAAGTATTTCTAACAGAATTTATTTATGATACCAAAGTACAAAATCTATAGCTTACGTTATTTTCAGACTATTTTTGGGTAAAGAACGCCATAAAAAACTTGTTGACACTTTTGCAGCAATAAAACATCAGTTCAATTTTCATGAACAAAATAATAGCATTGCATACGAAAACTATGCACACAGCAATCATTGTAACTGAAATAAATATTTCTGTGCTGTTTAATAATAAAGAAATCACACACGAGTTTACAACTGACGTATCGAAACATCGTAAATAGCAGCCGTTAAACTGCCAATACATTCCAGAAGTTACTTGTAAACAAAAATGGCGATTGTTTCGCCAGTAACGATTCCTAATGGCGTGATTCTGATGTGGATAAACAACATTTTGGCATCGCGCCTACACGTGTACAAAGTTTTGGGGCTCTCGTTACAAAACACTATTCGTTTTCAGTTTACTAGGAACAGCAGCCATTGTTTTATTTCAATTGAAAATACGGAGTTTTGACTTTTGTTGCAACTCGTGTGCATAGATTGTTGAGTTTCAAAAGGTTTGGGAATTCGTTAATTGATGGATAAAATGTGCGGATATCGTTCACTGCATTTAGTATTGTATTTTTAAATAATCAGACCGGTGTTTTTTTTTTAAACAGTATAGAGTTACCACTTTACCACTAACTTGTAGTTTAATAGGGCTTCTTCTTCCCAGCTAAAACACTAGGAAGTGGTGACGGGCGGGCGTTTTGGGGGACTGTCTTTATGTAGAACTTTGACATTCAAAAAGTGCTGGCACTCAGCCTAATTTGAATAAATGACTTTTGATTTTTTTGATTTTGATTTTTGAATACTCAGTTTAAAAAAAAATCTATATCATTATCTTATTTTTATTACATTGCTGCATTATGCTGAGTCCTTTTTTACCTCACACAGGTAGTTTTTGTTATCATTCATTACAAAGTTTTCAATTTTGTTATTTGTTCTGTGCGAGTCCCAGTAGATTTCTATGAAAATAGATAAAGTATCAAAACATACTAAGAGACATACATTAGAAAAAATCCATTTCAGCTCAACCAAGAGACGCTATAAGTAGGATTTGGCGCTTGGAAATCCTGGGAAAAGAGAAAAAAGATGAGCCAGATAGAGAGGGCAGATGCCGAGTAAATGGAATGCAAGTACATAAGCGTAGAGGTACATAGATCGAGTATTGTATACAAGTAGATAGCGAATGAGCACGGATTTTGAATAAGATATAAGCTTTAAGGTTGTGATCAAACGAAGCTATAATGTTTAGAACAAGGCAATGGATTTTCTTGTAATAGAGAAATCTAAACTTATAAAATCGTTTGTACTGACTGGCCATTAACGCACAGCCAAAACTAATGAATCTAGAAAGCTGAAATTTAGATACTTTTATAACGTATACATCTACTGAGTAAGGATTTTTGGAAATTTCAACTTTAAGGGGGGAAATGGGACGGGGAATTATGTAGATAGTCTGTTGTTCTTTGTAGTTGAAATCTCCACGGACGAAGTCGTAGGCATCAGAGATGTTGCAGAATTTGTTCGAAAGAGTTACCGCACCGCGGCCTGGCGGTTTTAGTCAATAAGACACTCACTTCTTTTCGCTCTACCCAGAGTGGAAGGAGTCATTTGATGATTTACCATCGGATAAAAAAAGACAACAGATATGTGATTATAATAATCCTGAATTCTGATGCTTGAATCTTCTGCGATATCTAATTTTCATTTCACAACTATCTCTTTTAGTTTGTTAACCGTAGATGCTTATGAAAATACAATTAAATTTGAACCAGAACTAATTTTACAGCTGCGTTACCTCTTAATGTGGATGAATCAGGAACACGTCAGTTGCCCGAAAGATCTTCCTTATTAGAAAAGATCCAATTCATTTAAACAAAGAAGGAAAACACGTAGAATATAAATCGACATTGTTTTCATATAAAACAGGGTTTTCTTAGCCAGGGGGGTGGAATCTAAACCACCCAACGCAATCCGCTCTAAATATCGAATCTATTTGAGCAAGAGGGATGAAAAAGAAGGAGGCGACGGAGGATATACTATAACAAGTTTTCCGTGAATACAAATGGTTTTTTCTTCGCCAGTCGGCTTTGGTTTGTTTCTATTTATTTAGATTCGTTTAAGTGGATTGAAAAGTAGTGGCTGGGGAGTTGGATGAAGAATTTTTGTGTAGACTGCTGGTCAAGCTAAAGAATTACTTAAGTTTTCAGATTTAAAAACATTTTCTAAATAGAAGAGAATATTTTTACTGCAAATAAAACAATACACGTTCAAAGTGAATCTGTTTTCTTGTTATGCTTTTACGCCTAAATTACTGATCCGAATTTGATGAATTTTGGTATAGACAAAAAGTGGGACCATGGAGACGGTTGAAGACTCTTTTTTGCGATAATCTATATAAACGTGAGCAAAGGCGCGGGAAAATCTAGTAATGTATTTGACCAAAACGAAAATACGATGATATATATATTTCAGACAAGGGTTTAATATTCATACAGACAGCAAACAAACCAAAAATGGAGCAAAGGGTCGCACCGAATGATCCCAAAATAATATAATAAGGCTTGAAAGGGTTGCAGAACGACATGAATTTTCCAGTATAAATATAATTTGTCCTCGTGAACCCGATGTTTACGAAAATGAACCTTCTTAAACGGATTTTCTCTTCAGTATAAGAAGGGATCGTTGCCTTGCAGCAGTAAATAATAGCAGTAGCGATAAAGTATTTATTTATTTATTTACTACTAAACTTACATATAGAACAAATAATACCATATACCAATAATTATTAATACGTCCAGACCTTTCTCAATTCAATATCTCAAAAACTATCTGAAGAAAAACCTATGGTAGAAGCCAAATAAATTTGCAATAGGGAATATTAACCATTTTGGCTTTCTTAATATTTAAAGCTGTCCTGAATCGACATCAATCGTGACATCTTCTAATAATAAAAACAATTAATACATTATTTTCCGGGTACCTACGAAGAGTTAGTAGGGAAAGGTCAATGTACTTTACTGCAAATTTATGTGTCACCTACCATGTATGTACCGATGACCCTGTAGCTACATATTCATATTAATTTATTTGCGTTCCACGAGGTAAAAACAAGATGTTTACAAGGCTTAGAGCTGAGAGCCGTTGTAGACCCTGTAAGGGCACAGCAACCTACCACGGAATTTGTTCGAAAGAGTCACCGCGGCCCTGGATCGCAAAGGGCTTTAGAAGGAACACGAATGGGTTTAAGTCAGTAAGAGTCTGACACGCCCTTCCGCTCCACGCAGAGCGGAAGAAGTCATTTAATGATTTCCCATCCTTAAAAAAAAAGGGCACAACAAAAATTAATTTACTAGCTTCAAGCTAAGAATGACCCAGATAGCCGAATGAAATGGAGAAGGAATAAAACACAATATAAATTGTAATCCTCTAATTAAAATGCAGACATTGATATAAACTCCAGACTTTAGAAAATACTGCATCGCATTTCAAATTCAGTTATCAAAAGATAGGAAACTAGGAGATAAGCACTTAATGTTATATTCATAGCCAGATTTATGATGGAGATAGTGATAGCAGCCAAGTTCTGCATGTTTATGGATCTGATTGTACTTGCCTGAATACTTTAGCACTTTGGTCGTCATCGTGAGGTAAAACTTGATTGTACTTATAGAACTTCTGTAAGTATGAGTTTATGAGTTTTAAGTGGGGCTTCAAATTGCAATCGTTATAACAATAGAATAATCAAGAGTCAAGAGTGAACTGGTTACTTATTTATTTAATACTTTAATGTCCAATGGTGGTACATAAGGCGGACTTAATACCATTAGGGATTCTCTACCAACCTTTGGGTTAAAAAGAAACCCTTTGAGAAGGCACAAAAAAATAAAAATTCAATTAAATAATGTACTAAGTGTAACTACATGATACACATAAGGATATAAATAAAATATGGATATACCGCTACTATACTTCTGTTTGTTTGTTTGCTTGTTCTGTATGGTGTCGGACGTAAAAGAATAGCACCATCCCATCACTTCCCGTGGGTGTCGTAAGAGGCGACTAAGGGAATCACCAGAGAATGGGCATTCTCCATATATTGCTACAGCTACACTGCGATCGCCAATCCGCCTGCCAAGCGTGGCGACCCCCCCTGGGGGAGGCCTATGTCCAGCAGTGGACGGCTCTTGGCTGATATGACGATGATGATTACTGTACTTCTAGGCAAGCGTGCTCTATCTTCCACCACATCATCATGTGGTGGTTTTGGGTTCAATCGGAACTAAGTATCTTGAGATACTGTACGGTGAGGTAGGAAAACCTGACAAGGTCTGTCACTTTAAATTTCCTAACTAAATTTTATTGATTTGAATTTGAGGTTAAATGGTGTATTTTCGAAGTTCAGGGTAAAAAAAACACTCAGTCTAATTGAGAACCTTCTCCATTTGTTGAGCTCGGTTAAAAACATGCAAACGAGCACTGATAAGACCTACCCTTTACGATACTGTAAAGGACCTGTATGATAAAAAGCTGAAGTAAATAAACTAAGAAACATTGCTTAAAACCCACCTCAACGTAAACTTACTTAACCTATGTATTGTTTACCTATTTATAATTAGGTAACTAATTAAAATATTGTGTGAACTTCAAGACATCGCGTAGAAAAAAAACATTTCACACAAAAAAACAAAAGAATTCATTTATTTATCAACAACAGTTGGCTAAGTGACAAGTATAAATTAGAGTCAAAGAATTTTTCGTAGGTAGCATAGCAACATAGTTCATTATTCTAGCCCATATTCACCGCAGGTGGGAGCCATAGACAAAACCATTCTGCATAGGAGATTGTGAGCACAAGCTCTGAGTTATTACAGTCACATAGACTAGGCTCAAAGCTGAAAGCACCTGATCCAATTTCGTGAAAAGCTTCCTCTGAATAGACGTTATAGTAAGTCCCTGCAAACTGGTTCTGAATTTCGCCGCGCGTTAGCCTAAAATTATGACAATGTCGAATACTTGTAGCCTTCAATAAATAAAATTAAAAAAGCCTTTTATTCCATGCATTCATAAAATAATTTTACAATATTGAATACAAATCACATGCTTGATTATTATGTTTTTTCTTTGAAATATTACAAAAAAATGCGTAAAATTAAAAAAATAATCAATTCGGTTAAATGTGTCTAAATTCTAATATAACAAATTGGAATAATCAAATCAAATATAATCAAATTAAATGTAAATTATTATTAATTTTAGGATTTATATTTTTATTATTGATTATAGAATTATTATTTTTAGGAAAATCAAATTATTATTATATATATATTTTTTTTTTATATGCATGGGCCCCCCTCAGGTGAAGGCCTCCTCCAAAGATTTCCATTTGTCTCCGTCTCTGGCGACATAAATCCAGCTTGTAGCCTTAATACCACGATAATAGTACTTTCTATATCTATGTTAGGTTCACCTAAGAGGTTCATTTCATTGTAGAAAAATACCAGTAATTGCTAATACTTTCTTTTGTTCTTAATGGCTTCGCGGTAGGTAGACATTTCGTGCAAACCAAACATTCATTTAATTATACAAATATAACGAATGTAGTATCAAAACTAAAAAAAGCATTAAGTAGGGAATTCCTTTTATGAAACAGCGAAGTAATACCGGTAGTATTTTGTGTAGAGGATGGTTCTATAAAGTGTAAAATTTACAACTTTCGTGCGCAGAGAGAGTATTAGGAGTGGTATAGAACAAAGCTGACTTGGCGGCCATTAATAAAAGTTCCCGCCAAGCAAAACTTTAGCAATATTGCGATAGTCCGACGGAACCTTCATTCATACCAAGTCACGGAACTTCTTAATTTTTTTTTTCTATTTTTTGTAGAGGAATTTCGTAGTTTTCTGAATTCGTGTAATGCCGTGTTTTGCATGCATTTGACTTTTTAAACAGTGCACTTTGCATTCGGAAGTGGGTATTTAATTCTTGCAGTTTTATCGTTGGGAAGAAATTAAAAAAACTTTGTCGGTGTGCTGTTTTTCTATGGCTGGATTTTTCATGGCAATCAAGGAGGGTGTAATTAAGTCCAGGATTTAATGGAGTGTTTGGATGTGAAATGTTTAATGTAGAGGTGGGGAAAACATGTTATAAGTGTATACCGACACGCTTTGCTGAGGTAATAGGGTGACTTTTTTTTTTTTTATTTATTTATGGGTTTGCTCTTGACTCTAGTCTAGGTCATAGATGACAGAGACAAAGTCGATGATGGAGCGAGCTTACCCAGAAGAAGCCTGTTCACTCTAATTTTGAAGAGATTATGGTTGTATGCGTTCGGAAACACAGACGCAGGCAGAAAGTTCCACTCCTTTGCTGTGCGCATTATAAAAGACGTTTGGAAACGTTAGAAACGACTTAGAATATGAATATTAAGTAGTTTATTACTTTTTATTGCTTTTAAAGTGGAAAACATTGAAATCATCAGTCTACCTGACTGTAACAACTTTATACCATGTTTAAGGCAAATAATGTTGTCTTGTTTTGATTCAGTCTATCTAACATATCACTGAAATGGAGCTGTTTAGCTTTTGGTGCAGCCGTGAGACACACACTTAGTTCGGCATACCGTTTTTTTGTTATCTGTATGTGCTAAATAAATTTAATTCTTACTTTACTCTTTATTTTTTGAAACATACTTATTACGTAGCCGTTTTCCAGAAACATGAATCAGTTCTTTACAAAAGAAATCAATGTCCAGATTACGGACAACACACATCGCAAGACAACATCCAATAAAAAATAATGTCCTACATGTAGAACATTACTGCTACAACGTAACTCCACATCCACACACACCCACCGCTCCTCCCAACTCTTTCGCGCACCGGTCCATTTTACCCCATTTTCCCCATTTTTCCGATAACTGTATTCGCCAATAGTGACTACGTGTGTGGGGGAAGGCGGGGCTACACGGACTTTATTGCGAATTCTTTCTTTGAGATGTGAAGATTCTTGCGATATGTTGTAGCGCGCATTTTATTAGCCTGCCGAGTTGTATTTTTATGTGTAGTAGAGCCATTATAGATGTTCGATAGAATGTCGGGGACGTACTTTACTTGGATGTTCCTTTTTTAAATCGTAGACTGCTTCGTTTGTTTTTTGTAAGGTTGGTATGTTTCAATGCTTGTACGGTTAAGTTGCTTTGAAATTATTTAGCTAGATAGAAAATAAAAAAGAAAAAATCTTGGGGCAAATTTTTAATAATCAAACATTTTTCTGAAAAATAAAATCAATTATTACATAAAGTTAAGTTTACTAAATTTTCTAAGGAAAAGCTGTTAAATCACATTATTTATTCTTCAGCTAAAATCACACTATTGAAAAATTAGCACTATTGCTACTTCAACGTAAAATTCAATAACCCAGCAAATTATTAAAACAGAAAAAGTTAACATCATAAAACATTTTAAACCATTCTTACATGTTTTCTTACACACATACGACATACAGTGACACATGCCACACTCCCACGTTACATAAGACATGCCTACTTTCGCGTAGCATAATGCTATTTTGTTTCATATAGGCCCAGTACCAACTTACCCCCTCCCCCTATCCAACTTATGAGAAATTCTTTCTTTGACGGCGGACGCGCCCGCTACGCAAATTGATTTCGACGCGTGAACTTTGCGATGGGGCCATGAGAATAGCGGGACGATCCGTGATGGCGTTTTGGTGGATGTAGCGATTTCAGTGCTGGTATTTTTTTAGGTTTTAACTTAAACTTATCTTCACGTTTTTTTATTATTTATAATAATAAAAAAAAACGTGAAGATAAGTTAGCTTAGCTTAGATAAGCTTCATGCACATAAAGGTACCGAGGCAGACTTAAGTCAACTTTGGGTGATGCATAGACAAATAGTAGTCTTTAATTTGTCATTGGTTAAATACCGTAAATAATTAAGGGGAGTTGGGACTCATAATATAAAAGTTTTGACTTTCGTAAACACGTTTTGATTTCGTGTTTTCCATATTTTCTTGAATCAGATCGGAACTAACATTCACGGTAATATTATATGTATTTTGTTGACCTGCGAGGTACCGAATGAATCAACTGAACGGGACTATTGTCTGTTTCAAAAACTTGTCACAAATACGTACCTACTAATCTTAATCATCATCTAATAATAAAAAGTCTTTAGTCTAAAAGTAAAAGTAATAAATCTAAATTAATGATCCATTATTTTATAATTGGAATGAATCTTAGATCAGTGCCAGAACAATGATACATCAATCATGTGGTACCTACTATCTACTATGTAATTTGTACAACATTGTTATAATGTAAATGATGATGCAGTACCTATTTATAAACGAAAAGTAAAAGCGGATTTTCTGTTCGATAATTTTATTGCTATCGAGAATAGATTGGTGAATATTTATCGCAGTATAGTCCTCTTGAACGATTTCGGCTAAGGCGGCCAATCTCAACCGAGACTAGCCATCGGCGCGGGACATACTATAGTGCACTAGTGTGTGTGCGCAAACATAGGTGCACTCCCTCTTCCATCACTCTTATATTCCGATGGGACGGCAACCAGACACGACCGGAGAGAGATCTGGCGCAGGACCAACGGCTTAACGTGCTTTCTGAGGGGGTGTCACACCACCAACTTCCAAACTCTGGGCTGTCACTGAGAAATTCCTATTGGAAAAGCCCAATGACACTTTTTGCCCGACCTGGGAATCGAACCCAGGACCACGCTCAGCAGTCGCGGTTGCGACCGCAAGACCAACGGAGCAGTTGTCGCTGAGCTGAATAACTATTAGCACCCGGAGGATGAGTGAAAGCAGATCTTCAGACCTTTGTCTGCATATAACAACCTATAGACCTTTCTTAAGAACTGAGTGCCAATTCTACTTATTTTTAAGAACATCTGCATTCGCATCTTAGTCGCAATTTGTCAAAAATTACTCAATTTCCATACGTTTGACAGTTTGCGACTCACATACGAATGGTAAAATAGGCACTCACATTGCGACTGAAATTCCAATGTGAACGCTGCTTAAAATATTAAAATTGGCCCACTGGTCTTGAGGCGAAGAGATTTACCTAGTTGAATTTAGAACGAATCTGACAGATGCCAACTTGACGGAATACGCGGGTTCCCGCCAACAACTGCCTTTATATTTATATATACCTAACTAATTATGCTATACCGTTTTGTTTATTGTTTATAAACCCAAGCAATAAGATTTTTCATACAAAATTTCGCCACATTTTCCCTTCTTAAAAGTTATGTCCAATTTCCACTAATATTATCATTATTTATTTCCTTTGATTTGCAGCAAGCATGATAGGTTGTTAATATTCGGTGTACGTTTCTTTGTTGACGCAGTGATTATTATGATGATTAACAGTCCTTTCATGCTTAATGTAAAAATCGCGACTTTTCATAATCAATCGCCGATTTCGTGGCCCAAGTCTCACCGTCTTCAGATATTAGCTGTGAAACTTAATATGTGAGCTACAGGCAAAAATATTTGGCATTTAATTTACGAGAGTTTTCGACAAATTAGTAACTTTGCCTGTTATACTGCTTTACGTATTCTTTACTATGTGTATTGGAATTTAATACGACTTGATCCTTTTACACGGTCGTTAAAGAAAAGTTATCGCGTTACTTAACATTTCCCTGATAGTTTGACCTTTGAATTTAGAATGTTTTCTGTTCTTTTTGATGTCTTTGAATGTTTCAAATGTGAAGCGTGTTCTTAATTTAATTTGAATGGGTTGTTTTTGATCTTTTAGCCTTTGACTGAAAGAGGTGCTTAATATAAGTTAGCGCTTAGTCCAGAGATTACTTTTTTATGCTATTTTTAAGGGTTATTGGAAAGCTTCTACTAATGCTAATTTTGATTTATCTTAGTACCCACAGTTTAATAAAAATCAATTGTCATTTATTTTAACTAGGCTGAAAACGCAGCACTTTTTGAACGTCAAAAATTTACATGAACACAGTATCCCAAAACGCCTAATCTTTTGATCTCACAGATAGACTAGTGGAAAGTGCCTTTTTGCATTCAGTCCGTCTATGGACCACTTAAAATTTAAAACATAAACCATGCATGCCTTAAATAAATAAAAAGTTTGCATTTGAAATGAAATGTTTGAAAAAACTCTTATAAAAATAATAAGTTTTAAATTAACAAGCTATTCTGATCTGTTTTTTTTTTCTTTTTCAAGGACGTGAAATAATAAAATGATTTCTTGAAGGGCGTGTCAGACTCTTACTGACTAAAACCCATCCTTGTTCCTTCTAAAGCCCTTTGCGTTCCAGGGCCGCGGTGACTCTTTCGAACAGATTCCGCAACCCTGGCTGGTTGTATCAGTAGGTATGCCTACTACGTATATCCCGAGTGAAATTTCAAACCAATCAAGCGAGTACGTGCAAATCATTTAATAAAGTCTTTTTGCCTTAACTTGCCAGAGATATCACCCAAGAGTTCAAACGCATGATCTTTGCAAGCATGTATGTCAAGAAATACACTTCACCTTTCATGTGCGCTAGCAATTCTAGCCTACTAATAATAATTATATGGTGTGTCTGATGTTTGTGACTTTGCGAATTTGGATATCGGTTAATTAATCCCTTTTGCAAGATTGGCTATAGATTTTCGAGCATCTGGCTACCTGTAAATACTGTTAACAAGTTACCAGCTTAGTAATTTATGCTTTAACTGTCTGTACAGGTCCAATCAAATCTGTGTGGTCCTTTTGATTAACCTACATGGGTCTCAAATTATAACTAGATCATTGTAGTTTCACCATTGGATTATAGAAGAGACTTCGTCGGCTAAGAATCACTGGCCTTGTTTAGTTTAAACTAAAGATAAAGATAAAGATATATTTATTTGTAAACATGTGTAACATTGTACATATACATGCAAATGTGGATGTAAAAGTGAAAAATCTGTGAGTTTCAACATGTTTTGCCACCATTGGCGTACAAAATTAATTATAACCACTCGAAATATAACTCAATTAAGTAAGAGAAGAAAAAGCATAACAAAATTAAAATATGACACAAATAGATTAGAAACTATCATTTAAAAAATCTTTAACACAATAGTAACATTTTTCAGTAAGTAAATTCTTAAGTTCTCTCTTGAATAAAATTGGCTGGTTTATATTTTTAATAACCTCTGGAATTTTATTATAAATTAATGGTGCCATACAAAACACGCTTTTATGAAGGAGTGCTGTTTTCGCAGAGTGTGGCTGTAAGAAGTTCTTATATTTAGTACGTCTATTTCTAGTGACATTGTCTGACAAAAGAGGAAACCAGTGAGGATTGTTTCTAACAAATAAAGCTATTTCCAAGATGTATAGTGACGGAAGTGTCAGTATATGGTATTTTTTAAACAGTGGTTGACAGCTGTCGGTAGTTTTGATCTTAAACATAGCCCGAATACAACGCTTTTGCATTTTAAACACCATGTCGGTGTTTGTCGAATTACCCCAAAATATTAGACCGTATCTAAGCACTGATTCGACAAGTCCATAATATGCCATGAATAATGCGTTTCTACTCACTGTTGGTGCCAGTTTGTACATCGCAAAAGATAAGTTCTACTTATTTTTGTACAAAGTTCAGTAAGTTTATACTTAACTGCCAGGGCTGCGGAATTTGTTCGAAAGAGTCACCGCGGCCCTGGAACGCAAAGGGCTTTAGAAGGAACACAGATAGGTTTTAGTCAGTAAGAGTCTGACACGCCCTTCCGCTTCACCCAGAGCGGAAGAAGTCATATGATGATTTCTCATCCTTAAAAAAAAAAATGTTTATACTTAATAAATTTTCGCCGTTTTAGAGACCCGGATGGATCTCAGTCTGTTATGGATGATTACGGCAAGTGTAATATAACTTTAAAGATCAACCTGACCGATGATGAGTACGTCCCTGATTTCGAAATGATGCCATTTTTACACCACCACGCGGCCAAAGTCGGGGGCAAAAGCTAGTTCTTGCTTAAAACGTACATTCGAATACATTTTATTAACCAATTGCCTATTAAGCTTAGTTCGTTCATTAAGAGTGAAGGTATTCGAAACGGCATCGCTGTGCAGTTGCCGCTTAAGGGGAAACAGAATTTTAATTGGCTCCGCTACTTATTCAAATATCGTACATACTGATGGGGCTTGATGCTTGGCCTTAATTAATATAAATGTGTACGTCATAAATTATATATTCATCAATTAGTTTAATCGTGTCAGCTATCGTGGCCGGGTATTTTGAAGTCGAGTTTTCTGGAATTTTTGGTTGATGCTGGATTCCAAGTTTTACTCATACACTACTCTAATTAAAAAAAATATGCTCACTTGATCAATGATAAGTGGAAGCTCCTGCCTATTTTCAATAGTAAACAATAATGATTTAAAGATAAATATAGCACGTCATTAAGAACGAGTTAAAAGCGCAAAATTTAGGTACTTCGTCTGTTTTGTACCTATGTTTACGCGGCTAAAGTATTAAATAATACTGAAAATACTTATTAACAAGCAATGCATTAAGTTAATTAGTTTCTGGAGAATCAGACAAGGTAAAATATCTAGATACATTCTGAAACTTAAAAATCTAGATTTTACGAAATTGATCTACGTCAGTCGCAATCTCAGGTTCAGTTGAAAACCAGAGTCAGGCACTAATGGTCCGGATATGTTGAACTGGATCCATTTAGCACAGCCGCGAGGCACAATATTTATTTATTAATGTACACAGACAATATACTTAAAAAACAAAATTTTGTACAGAGAAAAGAGCTCAAAGGTACTGCTTATTTCAATAGAAATTTCTTCCAGCAGATCTGCGACAGAAGAGTGGGATAACAAACGTAGACCGTGTGTAAAGAGACAGAGAAGGAAACTTTAAATAGACTTTACTAACTTAACTAAAACATACTATTATCTATTAACTTAATAAATATGAATCAAACAACAAACAACAACTAACATGCAAACAAATACAGTTACCGAAATACATAATTATGTATCTACAGAGGATCACAGTATCGTGGACAGCTAATGCTCTCTGAAGTCTTTTTTAATAATAAAAACAATCAGGGATTATATCCAACCATCTGCACCATAGCCTCAAATTAATAGACCTCAAAGATTCAGTTTACATAATACTTCAAGAAGCTGCAATTTTGAATACCTGCAGAATAGTTAGAAAGTTCATGCAGATAGAAGATAATAAAATTTCTCCTCAAACCCACCATTCTCCATCTTAAAATGCTCACTACACGCTACATTGACTTGGCTTGGCCCGATAATGTAGCTTAAATCTAGCCAAAAAGCTAAGAAAAAGCCCATGTTTTTCCTAAATAATAATAATAATAATTCTTTATTATCAGGCAAAAAAAAAACTAATACGTAAAGAAGAAGAAGACAAGGAGAGAGAGAGAGAGAGAGAGAGAGAGAGAGGAGAGATGAAGGATGAGGGGGAGGGAGGAGAGTTTTTGAAGACATAAATATTTTAACAGTCTCGTGGATGGTGAGAGTGAGTTCCACAATCGTGGAAAGAAAGAGTGCATGAGAAAAGAAGGAGTGGGAATATGAATTAGTTTTATGGGATCACATTCTTTTTGAATTTTAAAAAACTGAATCATTTATTTCCAAATTAAGTATTTCCTTTTCAACTCAAAATAGGCTATGCTTAATTAGCTTCTAAGTTATTAGATATAGCACTACGCCTTAACAAATGCATGTTATGGTTCCTATCCCATTCCCATAGCCACCTACTCAGCTAGTCGGCTCATTACCGAGCACCCGGGTTTGTTCACGTAAAAGGACTGTAACTAGACTCCAATAAGCAATTACCTTCAATAATAAATGTGTTTGTTCGGATCCTAACTGTATCCGTAGCCGGCTATGGGGTTCTTTGGTGGTAAATTATCTTTAAGAGCCTTTTCTTAAGGTAACGTTCGTTGCGAAACATAAGTCTCCATTCAATTATTGCATGAAACATCATTATAACATTATGTCTCTTTTCTACGTTGGGTTACGCAAAAGTGTTTCTATAAATCAATCAGATGAGCTGTAGGGTAAAGAAACTACTTATTGGGTCTCATTAAAATCTAGGCGATATCGCGGCAGACAGAGGGCGACGGCGAGAGAGAGGTGGAGAGATGAATTTCACACTTGCCGGAAGGACTGGCCCGCAATGACAGAGGACAGACGTGTGCGGAAATTGGAGGTGAAGGCCTTTGCTCACCATAGGGACATAATGAACTGATTCGACTTACTTAGTTACTATACAGACAGAGTCAGTCCAAGTAATACAAATGTACCAGGACTTTACAAGAGATAGCAGACCATCCAGATCTGGAGCCCTACTCATCATCATCATTCTATCAGTCGAAAGACGTCCACTGCTGGACATAGCCCCCATGGTTGCCATTATCGTCACGCTTAGCGCGTTGGCGATCGCAGTGTGCTGGCTTCTCTGGTGAGTCCCTTAGTCGCCTTTTACGATACCCACGGGAAGTGATGGGATGGTGCTATTCTTTTACGTCCGACACCATACAGAACATAATGTGGGGCCCTACTATGACATCTTAAAACCATCGATGTGAGAGAGAGACGAAGCTATGTATAGGCTTTTTTCACTACGTAATCGTGATGGTATTGGCTCTTTGCAGTATGACCCTCGATCGTCAGTAGGATCGTTGTATAATACCTAAGTCACCATCAGTCTCACAACACGACACTTTAACTTAAATCGCAGTTTATCTTTTGTGCCAAAGCAGTAAGAAAGACGTTAACACAGCTGAAGATAACAACGTGAACATTACATTAAACTAGTCGTTAACAGTGATAGCTTCAAATCTATTAACACTGGTTGGTCATTAGCATGGTTGATCCTAAGGCCGTGATCATAAGAAGGAACAAATTGGTAAGGATCAATGGACCCAGTATTAATGAGTTTTTGTACGAGGATCTAACTTAAGATATAACAGAAGGAAGCAAAATATCTTCTACTAGTCTGATAACTAACTTTATAGCGGTCACTGAAAGATTTAATTACAGTAGTGCGCAGAGGAATAAAAAAAATACAAAATGGCGTCAAAAAAAAAAGTATTTTTAGTTTTCGGGGTCGCAATAATGAAAATAGGTTCAAAATCAATTTCTGAATTGGCGCCAGATATGCAACATTTTTTTGACATGAGTGCCATTTTCGGAACCCTGGGGTGCTACCCTCTAAGCCCGAAGTCCGTAGTTTCGGGCTTAGTTGCGGGCGTATTCTAGTCCAATCTAATCCTGTTGTCATTCATTCTTAGTACGGGTTCGGAACTAATCGTCGTAAGTCCGTAGGTGATACGGAGTAGAATACGCCCGCAACTAAGCCCGAAACTACGGACTTCGGGTTTAGAGATTAGCCCCCTGTACCGCCCGTGGCCCGACACGCACTTGGCCGGTTTCAGTCTGGGTTTCTTAAACAAAATATGTATTGCTGCGTTTGAAGTATGATGACTACGTACAATCAAGATGACATCACAATTGACTCTGAATATTTATTCATTACATTATGGATGATTAGTCTTTGAATGCGGTCTGTTTGTCTTACAAGTTAAATTTAACTTTCTGTCCGTATGTTTGGTTGCGTCATTAATGTGTGTAATCGATACTGGCATGATGGACAATCGAGTGGACTGTCTACATCTGTTCGTGAATTTACTCGAGTAGTTTAAGATGGTTTTGCTTGTGAGTTTTGGCGGTAAGCCGTTTTTGATGGTATAGGTATCTAGCCCCATATGATAGTACTGTAACACTAGCGGACTCACGCTAGTGCTACTTAATATTATTATTATAAATAAGACTACGTTTGAGGTTTAAACTTCATAATATATTTGGCGTATGCCTTAAACGAGTGCTGGTACCGGAGTCCCATATAAAAACAAAACATATTTTTATATTCCTAATTCAAATTCTCTTTTACTTTTTGCCAGACGCTTCCAAAGATCCACCTTGTCTGCCAGAGACCTGGAGCCAAGGAGATCCTCCTGATAGTACCTAGACCTCAGGTATTGCGATTTTTTTCCGGACTCCGGAGATTTTGCTTTTCTTCGCAATAATAATCATAAAATAATAAATAATTTGTGTATTGAGGCACCAATACCGAAAATAAAAATTATACATTAAAATTCATCATTAAATAAAAGATCACTAAAATTAATGTATGGATCTGAAAAACTCGCTTGTGCTTTTAATCATCATCATCATCTTCCTGCCCTTATCCCATGTTACTTGGGGTCTGCGCAACACGTTTTTTTCTTCCATTCCGTCCTGTCAACCGTCACGCTATCACTAACTCCCTTTTCTTTCACAACACAATCCATCCATCTTTTCTTTGGCCTCCCTCTCCCTGTCCATCCATCCACATTTATATTCATAACTCTTTTAGTTACGTGCATTTCATCCCTCCTCTTCACATGACCATACCAAGATAAGCGGTTCCCTTTTAACTTTTCCGTTACAGTCGCCACTTTTAAGCTACCCCTAATGAACTCAGCTCACCTCACTACCTTTTAATCTGAAATAAGTAGAGATTTTAATTTACTACTATACGACATCTTAATTTGTTAACAAGTAGTTTACTTGGTTCCAACGACTTATTAAGCAAGTTCGTGCTCCATAATCTTCATCATATGCAATTTCTTACGCAAGCCAAATTCCTCCAAAACTCACAAGTTAACTCGTAAAATCCTTGTAAATATTGCATGATGGTGTTTGGGCACTCTCGACGCCATACTTATGGTACATGTGAACAAACACTAGTCGAGCCATGACTCATAGCATGGATTCACATTAGCGCTGGACGCGGCCCATTCATTCTGTATTAGACATAATAATTTGCGTATGCCTGTCTGTTTGGACGACGGAGAAATTTAAGGTGACAGGTACGGTCTGCAGAGATGGTGAAGGGAAATTGAAAATAGGTTTTTCTTTTTAGCGTTTCGTTTATAGTTTTATCGGTCTTTGAGAGTAAACTTGTGTTGGCGCATTCACGTATGCGCTACAATATCTAATACGTACTATATAGGTAGGGGAGAGCGGGGCTAAACGTGTCGCGGGGAAGTTGTTCCGATATCCGATGTAATTTAACAATGGTTACTGGTCAAACTAAGATAGTTGCCATCGGTGCGCTGCAGCGTTCCGTTCTATGACGAATTTACTTGATATGTTTATCTCTTTTTGTCATAAAGCCTATTTAAATCGGAACAACTTCCCCGCGGCACGTTTAGCCCCGCTCCCCCTACTCTATCTCTGTTGAGATTGATCACAGTACTCGAAATTCCGTCGAGGAGTATTGATACCAGACTTCAATTTGGTTTCGTTTTCACTATCAGAGTGTCATTTGGCGTTATCAGAGCGAATATTTTATATAAGGTTCCATTGCAATAGGTGGACAATATTTAGAAATCATTCAGACCACCAAAATAAGGACAATGGTAAAAAAAAAGTAGAAAAACGCATACAAGAAAAAAAAACAGCTAACGACAATACACTAAAAATGTTGGTTACCCAATGCATAAAAACATCCATATCTTTGTTATCTCATAATACTACAAATTTGAAAGCGCATGTGACCGCGACAAGTACCTACCTGTAATGGATGTGTTTATTCCAGTGTGCCGAAATATTTATTATTTTAGGTCATCATAAAAAAACTTTAATCAGTATTTCTTTTTGCTTGGTATATCTTTGGTTAGACGCACTGGACGCTGTGTTAAATTTTGTCCACCTATTTTATTGAGACCTACATATGTAGGTGCTTCATTAAAATGCATTAGTTCCCGACGGAATACATCATTTTAGGTTTAGTTGCAAACGTCTTCTTGTATTCCTAAATGAATGAATACTCTCTAAGACACGACACGACCTCATCCCACCGGCCTCCTTCTACCATCGGACATCTAGACGCATTGCAAGTTACCATCCCTACCGTGTTGCTATTCCACCAATTCGCACTAAACGTTTCCAAACGTCTTTTATAATGCGCACAGCAATGGAGTGGAACTCTCTGCCTGCGTCTGTGTTTCCAAACGCATCCAACCCTAATCTCTTCAAAATTAGAGTGAACAGGCTTCTTCTGGGTAAGCTCGCTCCATCGTCGACTTTGTCTCTGTCATCTATGACCTAGACTAGAGTCAAGAGCAAACCCAAATTCAATAAAAAAAAAAGACAGAATAGATAAGTCCGAAACGCCGCAAATCTCAACCAAAATTCTCACCCATTACGCAACCACACTACGTTTTATACTATTTCACCCCTTTCCTACTTCCAAATTCCCCCAAACCTAATCTGCTGACGCTACCAAACCAAGCAACGGTTAAGCATCACCGTGAGTGTATTGACCGACAGTACAAACGTATATTTGCACTCTCAGCTACCGCATTCCGTTGCCAAACAAATATTGTAAGTAGGCTTTACCTTTCATCGTACACCCGCCTTTTTTGCCGACCGTACACGCTTGGCCGCTGAGTGGATCAGCCAAGATGATGATGTGGAGTATTATTACGCTTTGTACTATTCGGTGTAGGCAGCACTTGTGACTCCATTGTGTACGGTATTTAGATTTCGTGTGGATATTGACTTGGTACTTTTGTGAATAGTGGATTTTGAGATCGTTGAGTTGGAATGTCCGGGGTACTTGTTTGATGCTAGTGGTTCACAGTAAAGTTTGAATTTTCACGTTTGTTGAAGAGGATGTTCTTCTTACTATTTGTGAAATGTATTATCATACAATTGCTTATCTGTTGGTAGGTAAGTACCCATTTCCACAATTGGATTGTTGACGTATCGATTCATTTGTAGGTCCAGGGTACTATGAAGTCTTAAAACGATCATGATTTCGCTCTAAGAGAGAGACGGAGCTATACATAGCAAATAGCACTATCCCTTTTACATCGTTGGAGTTGGATGGCATTCGCACGTCATAGTAGGTCGGCTGGAAATACTAGTTTGACCTCAAACTTGACTCCCGTACTCTAAATTTATTAATTTACCTATCTCGTCCGTGTATGGGTCACAGAAGTTCATACATATGTGTACGAAATTTCAACAGAATCGTTCCAGTAGATTCGGAGAAAATTGGCTGCGACATACGGATAGGCAGACAGACAGCCAGACCGAACCAGAACCGAGTGACCCTATAAGGGTTCCGATTCTGACGGATGTTCGGAATCCTAAAAATGAACATATACCTAATGATGTTAAATTTTTTTGTTGAGAGATTGGGTTCCTAGATGATTTTAAAGATCAACAATAATTGGACCCGGTAGGTCTGCAATCGGTAACAAAATTTTTGAAGTGAAAACTTCTTTAGGCGAGTTGAGAACTTTTTGGGTGAACAAAAATCATGGAACTTGCGTCATGGTCACCGAACGCTATATCTCTCGCTTAGTTTTCACTTCTATCGGCAGTCCCCAAAGACTGCCCCGCATGTTTTTTTTTTGTCTTACTAAAGGCCTACCTTCATGCAGCTCAACGTCTGTCGGGAGCACTAGTGTGATTTAAAATATTTTAAATTTGCATTGAATGCTAGATAGGAAAAAAATCTTTCTCAAAATAATACTAAAGAAACAAGACGTTGGTTTACATTACGTTTGTGTGCACAAGAAGCAATTATTAGGTACATTTTATTTCAGAGAGAAGATTATTTTCAAATTTTATGGACTATAAAGTCCAGGGGCTGTTATTTAATGTTTACCTTTATTGCGTGGCCATCAATACCAAGTGCATGTTTGCTTGTTGAGCTGTATGTCCCGGCTGTCATTTGTAGATCATTGTCAGTCGTTATCGATAATCAAAAGCCAGAAAATCTAGAAAATAAAATCCCTTAACCTGTCTGGCTAAGGGATATTATACTGGTACTATGCGGTAGATATTATGATGGTACTGGAATTATCAAGCCTGTTTAAAAAAAAAATTGGTTGTCTGTAAAGTGGGTAACGACGATAGTTTAAAGTGAGTGAGTGTATGTATCTATGTATTTATAATTTTATTTTACTTTACTTCTCTCTATTTTTAGTTATTTTTTTTTAAGTTGCACCTGTCATGTTGTCTCTGCACCACCCTAAGGTCGACTGGTAGAAAATGTCTAAGGCATTAAGTCCGCCTTTGTACAGTGATTTTACTTGTGCATAAAGTTTTAATAAATAAAATAAATAAATAAATAAACATTGATGAAATGATCGTAACGTTACAATGAGCGTAACGTTACAATGAGTCATCCTTTTTCTTGCGTGCAGCCGGCGTTCATCGATTAATTAGACGTTGTAACGTAAAAAAAAAACTGCCCCACACTAGGAATTTCTCCTGTATCGTGGGTGCGTTTACAAACATACAAACTCACATACACAAACAGCCAGACCCGGAACAACTATTTGTAGGCCATACATAATATCTGTTCCGTGCTGAAATCGAACTCGCGACACGCAGCTCAGCAGCCAATATTTTTTTAAAAGGTTTTTTAATTAAAATATTGCTCATCCACTGCGCCAATCGTGTCGTCATGCAGATGTTCAGTCTCTCCCTGTAAAATACTGGGATTCATCTGCACCCGGTTGTACTGATAGCCGACCTAAACAATTTAAAAGAAAAGGTAAAAGGAAAAGGCTCTAGAGAGGTTAATTAATTCGTAGGTATTCAGTTTATGAAATTATTACATCTTCCTATTTGACAACAAAATCCTTTTTTTAAAGGCTTGGATGTCATCAAATGTAAACTCCCTGAGTCAGCTTCCAAGAAACCACGAATTTAACGGAACCATAGACGTAATTTTAAGGTATTTATTTATTTAAACTTTATGTACAATAGTGGTAAATGGGCGGACTTAATATAAAGGCATCAAGGCATTCTCTGCCATTTAACCTTTGGGTTATAAAGACTACACTGTGGTAGAGGTGTATAATAAATAAAAATAAGATTTATAATTGAATTTTAACATTTCGAAAATAATATACACATAATATACATAATACTAATAAAATACATATATATGCTAAAATAATAAACTTATAAATATGACATATAATAATTATATCGATTTCTTAATCGGTATGATTATTATATATCATATTTATTAGTTTATTATTTTAGAGACGTTAATTGAGTCGTAGGTATTCAGTATGAAATTATGACATCTTCCTATTTGGCAACAAAATGCTTTTTTTTAAGGTTGGGAAATCATCAAACGACTTCTTCCGCTCTGCGTGGAGCGGAAGGGCGTGTCAGAATCTTACTGACTAAACCTAACCGAATTCTCTTGAATTCATAATAATCATGACGAAGAACATCTTAGAATGACAAGCTTTCATGTAATGTTATGTTGTTTCAAGTAGTGGTATCCTTGCAAAACAACCTTTCCTTACATAATCTTGGAAAAAAGTCTCCACCACTCCAACTTCTTACTACAAAACCACCCTGCATATTTCTCTTTCATTTTCAAATCTGAAATCAATACTAGAGAAATGGAAGGATTTATTAAAATTCCTCCGTTCCCTTTGTTCTTTCTTAGCAGCCAGTTCTCCCGACGGTCAGGAATTAGTATGCAGCTTCCATTCCAGATTGATTTTTTTACTGTCAGATTTAGTGCAGGTGGACTTATTGGAGTGGTTTTGGTAGCGTAAAAATATGTATTTATTATACAGGGTGTATCCAAAATTGTGTGGTCATATATATATAAGGGTGATTGATGTTGGGTATCTGATATGCAGTAAAGAAACAATTTTGACAATTTTGTTGTGGTAGTGTTTATTTATTGTATACAGGCTGTGCCCGTGGCTTCGCTCCCGTCACTTCCCATTAACCGTTACCTACCCTACTCTACCTACATACATACATACCTAGGTAGGTTAATTAAAAAAATAGGTAAGTGGGTAACCTTACCCTACCCACTTACCTATTTTTTTACTTTTAATTAATCTATCGAACAAAACAAAAAAGAATCGGTCAAGCCGTTCTCAAGTTATAGCGTGACCAGGAGAAATAGGGGTTCATTTTCACCTATAGATATCAGTTACCTAAATTTGAACTCGCAAGTCGACTCGTCAACTCGTACGTTTAAAAAAGCTCTTACCAAATTATTAATTGACAAATGTTATTATACTGTAGACGAATTTTTGAACGACCAATTATAATAATGATGCAATTTTACCTTTAAATAATAAGTACTGTGAATATTAGTTGTATTTGATGTCCTTTTTTCATGTTCATATATTTAATCTAAAATATTATTTTTTCTAAGTTACATAATCTAATTACACCTCATGTGTCACTTATAAATTTGTATACGTCTTAATTATGACAAAACATAGCGCACCTCTTATTTATGTAAACACTCATGTTTCACAAATAATAAATAATAATAATAATATCATGGAACAACTCACACACGGTTATCCGATCCCAAACTAGGCAGAGCCCGTGCTATGGCAACCAGACAACTGATAAACATACTTATATATTTCTAAATACATACATATTATAGACAAATTACACCCAGACACAGAACAAATGATCATGCTCATCACACAAAGATTTGTCCTGAGTGGAGAAAAAAAAAAAAAATCTGCTTGGTTGATTGAAGTATAAGTTAGTTAAATCCATTGGTTGCAAATTATTTTTTTATTAACTAGCATCGGAAAGCAATAAAGCTTGAAAGCGATAAAGCAAAAAAAATATGTATCCAATATTTTTAGATAATCTATCTGACGGACTAAATAGAATCAGATTTTTATGACCCAGGCTACATCCCTATTGTAAAAATATCCAAATTTTATGTGAATCTAAGCGATACCAAAATGTCACGTCAAGCCCAAACATTTTGGCATGTCGACAATCACTGTCGCCGATTGAATGTTTGCTTCGTCAAGCACCCCTAGCATATCACGACAAGCAAAAACAAAAAACTGGCCAAGTGCGAGTCGGACTTGCGTACAAAGGGTTCCGATGTTATTTTAACACTTGAAACTTCTTAGAGGTTTTCCTGTAATCTATAGGTAAAGAATATATAATTTTAAAAATAACAAAAAATAAATTAAAAAAATATATATAATTAAAAACCATCATAACAATCCTTTTCATTTGATATGTATGAAATACCTTATTTATTTTTTTTCTATTTTGTCCCCCAAAAGTGACCGACATACCTAATTTATTTACGTGACGCGTTCGTGTTTGGGTCAAAAGAGGTTCATAATAATGTGTACCTAAAATTACAACACAATCGGTCCAGTAGATTCGGAGAAAATTTGCTGTGACAGACTAACCGACAGACACCCGAGTGACCCCATATGGGTTCCGTTTGTTACGGATGTTCGGAACCCTAAAAACGACCATGTTTATGACCTAGACAAAGTGACGGTACATGTCAAATAGTCAATCGTAAAACACTTAGGACTTTTGAATGTCACTCTGCCCAAGGCCCCTTTCTCATCCCACCAACAAAAAACAATCTTCAATATTTTTTTAAAAAAGAACATTCCCACTTAATTCCCGTCCCTAATTGCGTAACAAATCACAAAGCGGTATCGATTCGCCCCGACCTACCTCAATATCGATCGGGCAAAAATCTAATTACTAGCAGGCGTAAATTTGGAGCGTCGCCCTATTGATTTTAATCGACCTTGGGGTAAAAAGAATTAAGTCAAAGACTGACCCAATTTGCCCCTCCCGTGGCGTTCATTGCCAAGTTTACATTGAAAGAGCCGAACGGCCATTAAGTAGGGAATAAAAGAAGCGACGCTTACTTAGTTGAGAAAAAGCTCTTTAATGAGGAAGATGGGGCGTTTAAGAAATGTGCTGCGGATGCGAGAACTTGGTACTTGAAGTGTTAATTTTGTTTGGTGTTGGTATAATTATTTGTTGTAGTCTATAGCAGGTATAATGCATAAGAGCTCTCTGGTTGATGTATTTGTTAGATTGACTCTCGTACATTTATATTTTCTGTACCTGTGATTTAATTCATTTATTGAAGTAAACTGTTAACCAGTTTTTTGAAAAATACAGACAACACTAATCGTGTATTAAACTATACCAAATACAGAAGTAACAAGTAATTATAACAAATAAACTTTGAACAAAAGAGCATGCGCAATTAAAAATCAGTAAATTTGAAGCTCTACATTTACATTATTGGAACGCTCAAGACCACTCGGTCGCAGTATAATTAATAAAAAAGAATTAAAAAGGAGTTCGAATCAACGGTCGCGTGCCCCGGAGGCCAACGTCCTTTAGACAAGATCGCCCCCTCTACCTCCGTCCCTCTCTAATTAACCGTTTAATCCATAAAGCTGTCCCTTTCACCCCTGGGATGTTAATATCGTGTTACTTAATATCCCACTGGGACACCGGTCGGATAATAATTTCCAGAATATTATTGCTCCCGTAATACGTCAAAGAATTCTTCTTTTGTTTCCATGAAAATGATCGAGTCCAAATGATTCAAAGGAGCCGTTGATGTGGAAACCGACCGCTATCTTCAATGATTTCAGTTCGCTCCGCTAAATACGTAATATATTTTTTATGTACGTCTGAATCGAGTTTCTTTTTTGATATACGACAAACCGTATCCGATATCGGAGCCGTGAGTTAGCAATAAAAGTAAAGCATGTCGAAAAATATCGTTAAGTAGCACACGCCCGCCCCTTAATATCTTCCACGCGGCCGCACCCGGCGCGCCGTATCGGGGAATTTTCATCTGAATATTTTCCTTTCTCATTGTCGTTATCTGAAAAATATGTTTTTCGTACGGTCGCAATCGCCCCGCGCTCCTCTACCCCCGGCGCCACACTTCCATAAAGTCGCAAGAACCACACACTGAATACTCTAAATTCGAGTGTGTCTCTCTGCATTCAAAGTTGGCATTCTTTTTCGTGCGTTCGATGTCACGTTGCTCTTGGATGTAAAAGAAAAATAGTTGGAGCGTCACCTCGAGAATGAAATCCTTTCGCGAAGGTGTTAGAGTAGGTATTTGTTTGGCGTGTATCGTGCGGACGCGCCGGGTGGTAGGCGGCAGCACCGGAAGCGCGGGGGAGGAGGGGGGTTCAAATGGACGGAAGAGAAGCAAGGCAAATAACTTCGCCCTTCTGTACACATGTATAGGAGGCTCGGAGGGCGCACAAAAATGCTCGCAGCGCCGTTTCCAAGTTCCACAATGAAACGTTGAGTATTTTTGTCATTTGTCGTCATAAAATCTCTCGTCTAAAGAAAAATTCGCGTTGAAATGTTTTTGCCGTTCTCAAGTTATGAGATATGTCGGAGTTACTGCATATGAAAGTTTTAATATTGTCGCAGAGAATGGCGCAGATGATAACGCTGAAGCTTGAGAACTGTGAGCGAATTTAAACGTGAAACTAGCAGGATTAGTAGCAAACGTAAAGTTTATGAGACAACACAAATTAGTTTGTCATCGCGGAGTCAATTTAGTTTTCATCAATCGCCCGCCATTGATCTCTCAATCTTTCGTTGGCAGGGGTGACGGGTTAATAAACTAAAACCGTAAACACGACACAATTTGCAGTATCTATCTATTTTTGTCTTCAGATCTTGACAAATCTCACAAAAATACTGTTAAAAATCAAGCCGTTCTTGACGATAATGATAATAATGATAATACCTTTTCCGAATCTGCTTCAATATTTTTTTTAACCCTTTAGAGTCATTGTGATCAAAATTTATTTCGATAAATCCTTTCTATACTATAGCTTAATAATTCCGAATTGATTCCATTGTAGTGGCAGCCCTATTTAAATAAAGTATTGTATCGCCATTGTTACAGCCATTGAGAGGGCTATTATTATCGCTATTAAATACTTACAAAATAGCTTTGCATGTAGTAAAGTAATTTGTGAACGGGCCTCCGATTGTGAACCATTTCCCTTCACTGTTGCCAGGCTTTAAAATTTGGTTAATATGTTTTGGTTGATTTGTGGGTAGGCAGCTTATACCTTAATTGCTTTAGGAATTATAGTGACTGTCTGTTATAAGGTAGGATATTTTAACAAAATCCTAACTCATTTTATAGCTTTCACGCCTAAATCGCTGAAACGATTTTGATGAATTTTGATAAAACGATAGATGTGACCCTGGAGACGGTTTAGGGGGGGGGGGGGGCAAAACCTGGTAGAGCTTTAATGTTTATCTTTTTTTTGTTAAGAAAGATATTATGTTGATGATGAGGAGGTTGTTTCTATTGGAATTAAAGATGGTGAGCTTAAAGACAAAGAAGGATAATCAACAGAAGATAAAGCTATTATGCAGATAAATGTTCATGTTCATAATAAGAAAGCGACAATGCCGATCAATACAAGGTGAAAGACTGATCCAAATTCGTAAGAAATTAAGAAGGGTTTGATTAAACAATGTCAAACAGGCCGAAGATTTTAAGAGGAATTGAGTGGATGAGACGGAATCCAAAGAGCACCCTCCTTTTACGCAACCCATTGCAGGTCTGAATAAACGTTAAAGTAATTTGCAATCTAATGAAAAGGTACTTGACCCAGTTAAGACTTGTACTTATTTCCTCAGCTTCTAAGGTAAAACTTACATAAAAAGGAAACAAAATTATTGGAACGAGTATTACTGCATTAACTTGAAAATTAAATCCTTGCTTAATATCACATCGAAATTCCCTTTGTGGTCGCAAAATTCTTTGCCAAGTCGAAAATCAAAGCACCCAAATAGAAAAAGTTGGGTGCCCTTTGAGCAGTCGCGTTATTATTTTCTCAAGAACCTCTTTTATGTAAAAGAACGCTTCAGAAAGCGAGGGTGGTAAAGGGAAAAATATGACGGAGAGTAGTGGTGTTGCTTTCTCTTTTTCTCTTGTAGGGTTAGACAAGGATATGGGTGAGTCGAGTGGCTTTCGTGTTAAGAGTCTCCATACACGAGCTCTCGTTACGTCATAGCCCGGGGCCGGAGACGGCGTGTGGGAGGCATTTTGACAAGTATTTTATGAAAAATGTAACCTCCTTTGTGACAATGCTTGAAGCTTTTAAAGCAATGCGCCTGTTGTCAACTCTAATGAGATGAGAGTTGCCACCGGTTACAAAACTTGTGGACATAGCGCCCTACAAGAAAGTTTGGTACCGTCAGCAAAGAAAACCCAGAAAAAATATAAGATTAGAAGTGCGAGCAAAATATTGGGCTAAATTGGAAAATAAATTACCGATGTATCAAAATTGTTTAATGTTTTTGCCCAATATAAACTAGGCACAGCCTACTTATCATCTAACAGAGAAGAGAGAGGAGAGCAGCAGAGTTTTGACCAGGCAGCGGGAATTTTGCCCACACATAAATATCGCCCGCAAGATATACAATGTAGGTAGGTACGTCTATTAACATCACTAGCTCTACAATCGTATCTAAGTTAGAGCTTACAAGTTATCTTTAAGACAATATAATCTATATTTATGTACTTTTCAGTAGGATTATGAGTCAATTTACAACCCATTTGAAGTATCTACGGCGTATAAAACAACAATGTTGCAAGAGTAAGTGAATGATATTCCTGTTATTCGGATAAAGTTAACGGTAAGTACTGAGTTTGATTTGATGATTATAAATACTCTGTAGTAAATGATGAAGCGTATACATTCGTTACAGGTTTTGAAAGTCTCATAAAATTAGTTTGATGCTTGTTCAAGTCACGGTCGATTCTGTATGGTGTCGGATGTAAAAGAATAGCACCATCCCATCACTTCTCGTGGGTGTCGTAAGAGGAGACTAAGGGACTTACCAGATTAGGGGCAGAACAGCTACACTGCGATCTCCAACCCACCTGCCAAGCGTGGCGATTATGGCAACTCGCTTGGAGAGGCCTTTGTCCAGTCGGGACGTCTTTCGGCTGATAATATGATGATGAAGTCACGGTTTGTTGTTATGGGCAGCGACGAAGCCAGGAAATCTACCATAAGTCTTGCCAAGGATTGTTGTATTAGCTAGGTACAGGGTTGAGGAGGTCAGATAAGCAGCAACTTCATGTTAAATATTGGTATTCGGCAGCATTCATTCAGTAATCAGTATTGACCTGTGATCAGCTCCCTACTACCTATTGTGTCCCTTTTTAATTTTTAATCTTGAACTGATTTTTTTATGTCTGAAAATGTGTATTGTAATTTTTCTTAATTTCTTATTTTTTTTTGTTTTGAACTAAATTTAATATAACTGTTCTTTTAAAATTATTTTAATTATTTTACCGTACTTAATTGAATTTATTCGCAATACCTATATTTGACATCTTTTATTTATATACGTAATTTTTTATTTTATTTTTAAAACTATTATATAAAGTATAATTCATTTTGTGTTGTAATGCGTTGTTTCAATTTTATTAATATTTATTTTGTTTTAAATGTACTAATTAATTGTTAATCTAAAAAAATTGTGATGTATTTGCACAGAATTCAATACTTGTAATTTCCTGATTTTTTGTTAAAATTGTAAATATGTCGTTGGTGTGCCTTACTTAATAAATAAATAAATAAGTTCGACTAGACTGGAAGCCGACCGCTGAATACTTGGGAAACGTATAGGCAGAGTTATTGATGCTTAGTCAAGTATTATGAGATTTTTTCCTACATTTTGGCAAGGCTTCATGAGATGACATTACGAAAGGACTTTATAGGGCTCTAAAAGTCTAACAGCCTTATTCATAAAATTGTTATAACCATTACATAGCTAAAATAATTATAAGCGGATTTCAAACATTTCTATGGAGAATTTGAATTAAAAAATCTCTTAAACAGTATTTAACTAAGTAATGTTTAAAAGTTTTATGAAGGGGGTAAGCATGGGGTAAGTCTACCTCAGTGGGGGTATATTATTCTTGCATTAAGACCCACGTCTGTTTACCAACCTGAATGATACGATGGTATGATAAAATGCGTCATGTTTTGCAAATAGACTCTATTTATCTACTGCTATATACGTCATATTATGAACGAATGTATCTTTCAATCCTTCAAGCCAGTTTACTGCTGAAAACATCGCCCAATAAACCATACAAATCCTTGTTTACGATTAATTTCGTTAATCCAAAATATTTGTTGATATTATAAGTACTCGTATAAATAGCGCAAAGAAGTCTGTTGACGTATGGAAGCAATAACAGCAATAATAAACTCCGGAAGAACGAATGTTTTCCTCCCTGGATTGTAGAAACGTGGATATGAATTTAAAAAAAAAAAAAATAGAATTACCCATGTAAGCTTGTGTTTTTAAATACTATTAGCAAGTGAAGCAAAGCTTTTTCACCTTTTTTTTAAGAATGAATGTCTCATCAACGACGTAACATTACTTTTTCACGATTATTTTGCGACAAAATATACAAATAGATTAATGAAAGAAAGAAAAGGACTCGCACAAAACAAGCAGAAAAGTAAAATAAATTAAAACTAACAGTCATAAACAATAACTAACAGAAGCAAGAAAGAACAGCATGCATTTAATACGTTATGTGCGAGGCCAAAAAGGTCCCTATCTCAGCATATGCTGGGTTTAAAAAAAAAAAAATAACTCAGCGCTGGTATTCTGATAGGGCCTGTGATGCCACGGAAACACTCACGGAACACATACTAAAATAAGATATATAAATACAAATAAAATAATAATTATAAAATTATGTGAATTATAAAACAATAAAAATAAGAATTTTTAATGGGGGTTCGCTTTGATGCACATTAAATGCGTGATATCCTCTTGGATTATAACAGTTAGAATTTAGAAAGTTAGTCTAAATAGTTCTATGATAAACTGTGCGCCCCACGGCTGTCAATATACCCACAGCCTTATTCATCGCTAAAGTAAACAACATTCCCTATCCATCTTCACTATATTCCAAGACTTTACTCTCAGAATATTACGCGCGTCTCCCTCATTACGAGCCAAATCATTACTGGGTGAAATCGTATGGAATCACAGAGGGATTGTTCACATCCCCATTCGAAAAACAACCATGACTTAACTCCGTAAGACTCAAAACTCCATGGCTGTAGCACTAAATTATGATCCATAGTGATATGTCATCCGCGCAGTATGAAAAATATGAGATGTATTGAAAATGAAATCTCCTCGATATTCGCTAAGAGGTTTTTAATATCACTTGGGAAGATAAAAAGTTTGGTTTGTTATTTATTTTTATTTGAATGCTGAGTCTGATTGAGGGACGATTGTTAGGGAATGTAAATGGAATTTTCAGAATGGGTCATTAGAGAGCTGTTGCTGTTCATGGTATCACGTAAGAAACTCTTTGGCTGAGGGTATTAATCCTGAAGAGATTGACAAACCTGAGACGTATTGGTTTTCGGATATGGGACAAAATTGGCAAGCAGACAGTTCATCTCAAGAGTACCACGGTCTAGGTTATAGATAAAAGATAAAACATATCTATGTACGAGTATGTTGTTGTACTTACTGTGACAATGACATGTTTGATGACGCAATAAAAAAAAAATAACTAGACCAGATTTTTGTTGGGTGTTAACAAAAATACTATCTATGCCTAATAAATTGCCTTATTTTAATTATAACATCTCTGGTCTTTACCCCTTTAAAGTCTTATTCTCAAAAGGCAATACCGAAGCTGAAAACATACCTACCTACATAGTGTACAACTATCCTGAAAATTTACCCCTATTCCCTTTCAATCGAAGCGTTTTTATAGCACCCACCTCCCTTCTATAGGTTACGTGTGTGACCCCATCTACACCAATAGAAGCAAAGATGAGTATATCACGATTTTTCTTAACGTAACCCGCCTACATATGGTACCCCTCCCTTCTTGCCCCCTTTCACACATTCTTGTTAAAAATATACCGAAAAACAAAAGGTTATAACTACCATTGTCTGATAAACAAAATTGTAACGTGTGATTATTGTGGTAAAATTGCATTTTCAATGGGTTAAAGATGGTAGTTGGGTTAGTTCCCGGTGCAGACAATTTCGTGAGATTGGCTGTCGATATGGCCAAAGATTTTTACGATTCGTCGTAAATTCTTGTTAGTATCGTATTTCTACGGTCACGTTTGTTTACAAGTTGCGTAAGTTTTGTGGGACTGGGGTATAAACAGGCCATTGTGGTTTTTTCGAGCGGGGCAAATTGACGATGTGATGTGTTTTGGCCAGATAAGAGAGTCGTTGTCATTGTTGATGATGGCTCGGCGAGGGTTATGTCTTGGGCTATGTGAGGGGGGGGGGGTCAATGGACTATAACGGCCTCCAGTTTTTAAGCAAGTTATCTTTATGGAATCCGTAACAGTGCTCTACCTACACGTGGTTTCACGTTGCAATACTAGTTTCGACTGGTTTAAATCTCGTGTTGACTAATGTTCTTGTGACCTTATTCATCCATCAGGCTGAGGGTCTGGTCAGCTTGGGCATATACTTGGGGTGCCTTATCTTTTTTTGTCTTTCTGCAAACAAAACATTAGAAAATATTATGAATTTTCTTTTGAAAGATATGAATCTAGGTTTAAGAAATTGGTCGTATAACATGGTTGATATAAGACCAATCTTAAAAGTAGGTAGATAGTTTTCCTATTTGATTCTTTTTTTCTTGTTTCTCATTTCCTCTTATATAAAAAATTACAGTTTTATTACCTCTTAAGCTCATGTTTTTCTGATATTGTCAAAACCAGCTGTTCTTAAACATTTTAGATTCAAATAACCTTTCGCAACTTAAAACTCAAAACTCTTTAAACCTTTGATACACCGATAATAACCATAAAATACTTTTTGGACAACGATATCTCAGATCGAATACGAAAATTCAAGATGGCGGCCAAAAAAACTTTATTTATAACGTTTAATTGATGTCCAACGTACAAGCTGACGATAAAATGCCATGTTTTTAACATTATTGATGATCATTAACTCTCAAATTGGTATTTAGCATGGTTAATAAGTATGGCGGACTAAATTAATGTTGTTGAGTGCTGTTACTTCAGCTGGGCGGAGGAATTTCACTTATATTGCAGTGACTAGCCATGCCTTGCGGAGATGTCTACGTGCTTGAGGTACGGTATTTTGTGGTACATGTTTTGTAGAAATTGAAGGGTTATTATATTTTTTCTTACATCTATTTGATGTAAGAAAAAATATTTTATAGAAGAAAATAAAACAATTCCTTATCCTTAAGGAGCAGAATTTATACAACTTCATTTTCTTTATTTACATTTTTAGATCTACGAAAAGCCTCTAAGTTACCCAGAGTCAGTAGGTACTAAAGCCATTTTTAGAGTTCCGTACCCAAAGGGTAAAACGGGACCCTATTACTAAGATTCCGCTATTTTTGTTGCCGCTATAGCAACAAATAAGTACTAAAAAACAGAATAAAATAAATATTTGACGGGGTAATAAATATTTAACCATACAACAAACGTGACTTTTTTTGCTCGTTTTTGCTCGATATTGATAACGGCAAAAGGGACGATTGAATTATTCACAGAATATTTTGTTATAAATTCACTTTAAAAATAAATACTTAATTCAATTAAAAATAAAACGAATATTTAAGGGGGGCTCCCATACAACAAACGAGTTTTTTTTGCTCGTTTTTATAGATAATGGTACGGAACCCTTCGTGCGCAAGTCCGACTCATACTTGGCCGGTTTTTGTATTTGATGGATGGAAATCATCAAATGATTCCTTCCGCTTTGGATGGAGCAGAAGGGAGAGTCAGACTCTTACCGACTAAACCCATCCGTGTTCCTCCTAATGCTTTATGCGTTCCAGGGCCGCGGTGATTCTTTCGAACGAATTCCGCTACCCTGGCAGGACTAAAGTCATACAACTTAATCGTGTTGATCCTCTAAACTAGTTACGACTTGACTCAACCCATTTCAAGTTTATTTCATATAATCAACCATCTATTACAATCTTCAAGCACTATCACGCGAAAGCAAAAATAACTCCTGTCGTATAAGGAGTCAAGGAGTCAATAATTTACGAAACGATGATATTTATCGATCATAACTTGTGCGCGTGAGTCGATTCCGAGGAAGTTGTAAATCGTGGAGATGATCAGAAACATGGGCTTGTGGAAAAATGGCTGATGACTCAATTAGATTGGTTTAATATTACACGTTGGAAGTAATGAAGTTTAAACTGGAGATGACAGATGAGGAAAGATAATTATGGTAGTATCGACTTAAAGACCAATTCAAAACTTATCGTTTTAGGGTACCGTAGTTAACAAGGAACCCTTATAGTTTCGCCATGGCCGTCCGTCCGTTTGTCGGCGCTTTAGCTCAGAGACGCTCAGCACTAGAGAGTTGGAATTTGATATGGATATAGGTACATATTAATCACGTCGACAAAGTGGTAGAATAAAGCTAAAAAAAATTGAAGTATTTCCCATTCCCAGTCATTGGATAGGTCGTTTAAAATATTGTGGGTTTGCGAAAACCATTTTTCCATCCAAGGATTCGTTTGCGAAATATTAAGCTTAAAAGTGCTAATTTTTGTTAGAGTCAAATGTCCTTTTTTTATACATATTTTTTTTAACGGGGTGAAATCCTCATCGATGTGACGGAGGAGCGGAGCCTGTTAGACTCTTACTGACTAAAACCACCCAGGTGTTCCATCTCCCACCTACGCCGCAGGTCGAGGGAACGTATGCGACTTCCGTAATCCCCGGCTGGAAGTGTGCCCCCCTCAGCCAGCTAAATACTTGTTTTTGGAGAGGGAAAATTTCTAGGTGTAACGAAGTACCTATATACCTAGTATAGGTAGGTACTTAGAATTTGATTTTAATACCTAATCATAATTCTAATTTGTGCCTTGTACACTTAGGTATTTCTCACTGTACTTTATTGACTTTTTTATTGATTTACTAGCTGCGCCCCGCGGTGGTACCCTCGGTTTCAAAGTAGCCTATGTGTTAATCCAGGGTGTAAGCCTGCATACAAAATTCTATCAAAATTGGTCCAGCCGTGTGCGCGTGAAGAAGTAACAAACAAACACACACTCACAAACTTTCGCTTTTAAAATACTAGTGTGATTATAGTGTGATTCAAATCAAGTAGTAAGGTGGGAACCTATTTTTGAGACTCAAGTAAAATATAGGTACCTAGTTTTTACTCGTTTCTACCTAAATACTGTTATCAAGGTAACAGGTATTAAAATTCTATAAACAAAGCCATTCACTAACTTCTAGTAATGAAACCTCGATTTCTCCAAAGGGCTGTCATGTCTATAAACTTGAACTCTGGCCCCATTAGCTTTATAGCTACAACAGCTTATTATTCAGTTAAATATTACCATACGGCTAAATAAATAGCTAACTTGTGTTATGAGTTTGTGAGTAAGGGTTTTGTATACTACGTGTGGGAAGCTACGCGTTTTTCTTGCGATTTATAGCATTAAAAGAAAGAAAATCAGTTTATTCTGCCGGAAAAAATGCACAAGAACAAATATACAAATAAAAAACTTATCAACTACAATTATAAAAAAAATAAATACAAACTTTAAAAACAAAAACGCATCACTATCAGCCCATGTCAGGACAAAACACACAATTAAACGAGACACACACATCGGGGTTTCGTACCCAAAGGGTAAAAAACGGGATCCTATTACTAAGACTCCACTAGCCGTCTATCTGTCTGTCACTAGGCTGTATCTCATGAACTGTGATAGTTAGACAGTTGAAATTCACAGATGCTGTATTTCTGTTGCCGCTATAACAACAAATAATAACAATTGAATTAAAAATTAAGGGGTGCTCCCATACAAGAAACGTGTTTTTTTCTGTTTATGGTACGGAACCCCTCCGTGTGAGAGTCCGACTCGTACTTGGCGGTTTTTTAATATTGACTAACTTCTGCCAACTACTTCGCCCGTGTGAATGTCGGAAATTATCCTAAGCAAACATACTCTCGGGATGCCAGATAAATGTGAAATAACGGTCATTAGCTCTCATATATGTATTTATTGACTTTGTTAATATCAAAAACAGAAATCAGAAGTCTATACTAATATTGTCTATGCTAATATTTATTTATTTAAACTTTATGTACAATAGTGGTACATGGGCGGACTTAATGCAACAAGGCATTCTCTACCAGTCATCATCTGCCTAGCCTTTTCCCAACTATATTGGGGTCGGCTTCCAGTCACACCGGATTCAGCTGAATATCAGTATTTTACGTGGAGCGGCTGCCTACCAGACCTCCACAACCACCACAACATTAACTGAGTAACACGGTAGTTCTTGGCAAAACTGGAGTCAAGTTTTATTGGCTTCTGATAGCCCGTAACGACTGACAAAGATCTAAAAATGACAGCCGGGACCAATGGATTAACGTGCTTTTCGAGGCACGGAGGAAATTCGGTATGTTAAGATGGTCACCCATCCACAGATTAAGTGAAGCTTAACCTTGAAGATTGAACCGTGCGGCCACGAGCTTTTTATTATTTTGGCATGAGCTCCTTAAGGAATTCTCTACCAGTCAATCAGTCAATATTCTATTCTAATATTATAAATGCGAAATTTTGGATGGATTTCCTTTAGTATAATAATCAATTTTCACGCGGGCGGAGCTGCGGGCGGCAGCTTGTATAATATAATTCAAGAATTAGTAGAGACTGCTCATTTACGAAACGCAACGTTAAAAGTAGTTTTAACGTTGCGTTTCGGCAAATCAAAAACGATCGTCAACAATATCGCCTTACATAGCCTAGCGTTTTGTACAGCAAAGCTTATGGTATATTTAGCACCTTAGTTGCGCCTACGACTAATAAAAGAGAAACTTTACTTCTAAAATTTGCATTATATCGTCTTCTATGATAATTCTAATGTTCATGAAGGTTCAAAACACAGGTCAGAACATAAATACGATTTCCCAGAGTCTTACCCAGCTCATGTCTTTTTTACAAACGATTTCTATTTATAATATGTCTATTAATAACTGCGGCAACATCGGTATTAATGATGACCGGCTTTTGAAATATAAATAAACTGTTTTAATTTGTTTTGTATGGGAAATCAAATGACTTCTGTTCTCTGGGCGAAGCGGGAGAGAGTATTCGACTTTTACTGACTAAAACCCGCCAGTGTTCCTTCAAATGTCCTTTGCGTTCCAGGATCGCGGTAACTCACTCTGCAACCCTGGCACGAAACATGCTCCATAATATGAAGTCTTAAAAACCAAAATCATAATTCTGTCGTAGGAGGGAGATGAATCAACTCAACTCAACCCAAATTATTTATTTCAATTAAACCATTTACAGGCACTTTTTGCGCTTTTGAATTGTCAAGGTCGGTCAGGCAAACATGAAGCTATGTGCACGTTACAAAGCGTAGATCTCTAAGGAGAAGAACGTGCAAGAAACTCCGAGGACAATCTTTTAAATCTTTTTTTTTAATGGTATGGTTACATCATTCTAGTTTAAAATTATACATACATATACATATGTGTAAACGATGTAGAAAAAAATGATCTATACATAATGCAAAGCACCATCCCTTTTTCCCAACGGAATCACGATGGCATTGTCCCATCATAGTAGGCCCCCATTCCTTCTGTTCATAAAATTACGTAAGATGTTCTGTCGTATATAATTTATAAAAATTTACTTGTACGCAGACATTCGCTGTCAATTAAAGAGCTTGTTATGACTGTATCCAGTTACCCGCAAGTATTATCAATATTTTTACATGGCTGTACAGTAATGGTCTTTTTGTCGTGCAACTAAATAAGGACAAAGAATGATCGTACCTAAATATATGTACGCATAATAAATTGGTATTTAACTCGGTAAAAACTTTGAAGGCTGGGTAATAAATGTATGTGTTATTTGCAGGTTTGAGAAGGCATGCCCTGCGGCGCCGCCCGTTTCTTTGGAGTAAGATGTTGACTACACATTTGCGATGGTCATTATATTTTTTAAATTGTAATTGATTGTTAACAACATTGTGAATTACAGTTGCTGGGTTTATGTTAAATTAACTTGCATTCCCCGATTTGGTTCCTAGGTTCATGTTATGGGTAAATTCATATGAAAACTACATATTTATATTCGTCACAATAATGATTAATTATCTATCTGCAGATGGTATTCTTGGGAAGTGTTTTAAGACGGCTGTTAATTTTAGTCCGATTCCAAAATTTTTTGGACAAGGCAGATAAAAAAAAAAAATGCCGGGTGGATTTGAACACTCAATCGTATTTAGAAGTAACAGTACGAAGCTAAAAGCCGTAGGCTGCCGGGCCGGTTATTACTGTAAAGTTTTAAGAGTATTTTATTATAGGAATATATTCTACCGCTAATACACTATTATTACCTGATTATAATAAAACCGGCCAAGTGCGAGTCCAACTCTCACACGGAGGCCATAGCTACCATAAACCGAAAAAATACACGTTTGTTGTATGAAGCCTTGGGAGAATTTTTATTATTTTTTGTTATAGCGGCAGTAGAAATACACACTCTGTGAAAATTTCAACTGTCTACCTATTACGGTTTTTCAGATACAGCCCACTGACAGACAAACGGACGCACGGACGGACAGCGGAGGCTTAGTAAAAGGGTTCTGTTGATTACCCTTAGGGTAGGGAACCCTAAAAATAGGACATGGTCTTATTTTTTTTTAATCCCACCCGGTTAAATATTATTATGACGAATTCAAACAATATGGCGGTTAAAAGTGGCCAGTTTCATTAAACGGTTATTTCATAGGTAAATACCAAATATTAACTGTGTTTAATCCCGGAGAGGCACACCAGTCTCACAGTACCTACTAACGATATTTTCCTTCTAAGAAAGTATTACGTAAGAATAAAAAAATGCCCTGAAGGGTGTGACGCCCCGCCCTCACGTTACATTGACATGTGAATCCACCCTTTCTTTCATTCGTGGATTTTTACCAATTTTCCTTGAAGACTCCTTTCTTACGGGCACGTGTCTGAAGGGCGTGGGCACGTGTGAGGGAATTTAGTTACCTACATGTGAGAGGAAAAGTGCTGTAAAGGGGAAAAATACATTGTAGATAATATGGAGGGGGGCGTGTGTGATTTTTATCAGATTTTGAGTTTCCAGGAATACCAAGTTTCAAGGAAAATTGGATAATTAAAATCTACACATATTCTGTCCGTCCCCGGGGGAATTTTTTTTTCGGTGCGTACATTTTAAATGAACGCGTTTACACACGTCCATATCACGTTGTGACGGACCACGGCGGGGACCCGTTCACAGCCATGATACATGTGGATCAACCTTTATCCTTTACTAGATACTGACGATTTTTTTTTCAACCATGAACGTTTTGGTGTTTTCGCGTCAAACTAAATAAAAATAGTAAACAACAATACAATAAACAATAAACAATATTTATTTGTTCCAGACTTAAACCTTACAATTACTGTAGCACCTTAAATAACATGTTTTTTTAATTAGTGGCAAGATACGAAACTTGTGCAACTGGGCTTAAACTAGGAGGATTCCTGTGCTATAAGCACCAGTTACTTCCGTCACCACCGTGGTCGAGCTGGCATTACAAGTGTGGTGCGGGTGAAAAGTAAACATCACTGATTAATAGTAGTTGATAACTATGTGATAATATTACGTTTTTAAAGCTTTAATCTTCTAGTTAGAGCTTTCTGCAATACTAACTCTCCAATAATAATAATCATTTGATTATGAGGCTACTGAGGCCCATAGATAAAATACACAAAATTATCTTAAATAATACATTTACCTTTTCCCCATTATATTGGTGTCGGCTTCCAGTCAAACCGGATTCAGCTGAATACCAGTATTTTATGTGGAGCGGCTACCTACCAGACCTCCACAACCCATTAACTGAGTAACACGGTACTCCTTGGTTAGAATGATGTCAGATTTTCTGACTATCCGTAACGACTGCCAAAGATCTACAAATAACAGCCGGGACCGACGGCTTAACGTGCTTTCCGTGGCACGGAAGAGTCTCGATATGTTAAGATGGTCACCCATCCACAGACCAACCTCGGCAAGCGTTACTTAACCTTTAAGATCACTGTGCGGCTGTTATTATTTAGCCACGAGCTCCTCAGACGAATACATATGAATAAACCTTATAAAACACTACACTAGAACTATACACGAAACGATGTCTGCGTCGTGTTTCGCTGTGTGGTACCGCGTAACCTTCCGCGGAAACGTCGAAATACGACACCCTTCGGCCAAAAGTCCTCTTTTAAGAAGGTCTACCACCAGTTCCAACCTACCATGTTGGAACTGGTACCACGAACAACGTAAAGTTGATGTTGTGGCTCGATTCCAATCTTTTGACTCTCAGAGTCCAGTTGGTCTTCACTTTCAAATACTGCACGACTTCCTCAATCTTTGTGGAGTAATCACACTAATATTATAAAGGCAAAAGTTTGTGAGTGTGTGCGTTTGTTTGTTACTTCTTCACGCGCAAACGGCTGGACTGATTTAGATGAAAATTAGTATAGAGATTTTTTGAGTCCCGGGAAAGGACAAAGGATGGTTTTTATCCCGGGAGTAAGTTCCCTTGGGATAATTTTCGACATTAACGCGGGCGGAGCCGCGGGCGGTAGCTAGTGTAAAATAATAATAAAAATAGTAATAGTCTCTTAGTACCTTTTACGTAATGTCTCACAACCAAAGAGTAAATAAAATTCATTGAACTTTCAACATAAAATCTACTTACCAATAGGTAAACTGATTTACCCAAGTTGCAATAATGCATTTTATTGGAAATAGAAATCAGTGGCTGCAATATTCATTCAATAAACAGCAGAGTAATATTTTCCGTTAGACGCCATTTTGAATCGGTGGGAAAGCCGCTTCGACTCGGAAATTACGTAAACCTTATTTTATGACAAAATGTTCAGTAAAATGTTTATTTTCGATTCGCTCGCAACACTGGGAGGTTTGATGGTTCTCGTTATTTCTCTTTAAAGGCTTGTTCTGTAGTTGTCAATTGAGTGAAATCAAATTATTGAGTTAAATATATTATTTAAGTGTGATGAGATTGACAGTTTGAGTTAAAATTAAACTTGCTAAAGACTTTATTAAGGTGCGGCCTGGTTCATCCTCTCCGGATAAGTTTTCATTAAATAACTTGCCATAATCGCCACGCTTGGCAGGCGAATTGGCGATCGCAGTGTAGTGTTGCAATGTACAGAGGATGCTGCCTCCCCCACTTCCCCCATTTGGGGGTGGCCTGTGTCCAGCGTGCTGCGGGAGTCAGCTGGATGCGACATGCATAAGACCGGGTGGTGTGATAAAGCTTGGGGGAAGCCTATGCCAGCAGTGGACGTCTTTCGGCTGATATGATGAATTAACTTGACACATACAAAAATAATTGGATTATTTTAGTGCCTCATTATTTCAGACGAAGGACGTCTACTGCTGGACAAAGGCCTCCCTCAAGCGTCACCACATTACCCGGTCTTGTGCGTCTTGCATCCAGCTGACTCCCACAGCCCTCATTAGGTCATCGGCCCATCAAGAGGCTTTCCAACGAGTAAAATAGTGTCTATCTGCTGTTCTATTTTGTAAACATCGCAAAAACTCAGGAGTGGACTTGAATTGAAGTGTAAGTACCAGTCACTCCTACCTGTTTGTTCGGATTAACCGCTCATTTTACATTCACTTGACCTAAGTTTCTACGGTGAGTTTTTGACAGAATAGTACTAACAGACAAATACCATACTTCCTAGTCCCATGATTTTATTATCTCAACATTCGGGGTTACCCCAAAACCGCATCAATAACCCGGTAATGGATTCTCCTTAACCCATTAATTAAACCACCTTTCCATTTAGAGTCACAATATAAAGTGAGCTTCCAATAAAGCCTGTTGTACACCGGTAACATCGTGTTTCCTAATGGCCGAGCTTGCATCGCTTGACACTATTTCGGCCCACGCGCAACAAATGTTCAGCCGTGCCGCATTCACACGACTGGCATGGCAACTCTCTAAAAATAATGTTATTCTAACCTCAAAACAGTTGGTTGTTCGATATTAATGGATTGGATAAGAAAGTTGAGATTTTTGAATTTGATTTAGTGGAATAATGTGCCGATGGAATGATGTTGGAATTTATCTCTTGAAAATATTTCAAATATTTACACTATTTCTTGAATTGAATCAATTTTAAGTAAACGTAAAATTTTGCTTATATTCAGAAAAAATCTGAAGACTAAATGCAGACTGCTTCATTACGAAAAAAAAAGGTTTAGTAAAAACCTAAAATTTGACACTTGCAACCGTATTTTGAACTGAGTAGGTATATGAAGTTAAGTATTAAAGTCTAGCCTAACATTCTGTCATTAAAGTATGTAGGTACATTGGAGGTGGCAGAATATTTGTCATCGTCTCTGTTGCCACAGAAGAAAAAAATATTTGACACTACCTTTAAACACCCACAAACTATATAACTTTATAAGGTAGGCATGACACTCGAATCAACAGCTTTGTACGTCCTATAAAAATCAGAGATATGACATGATTCTGAACACAAATCAATCAGTTACTGGCCTTTTCTTTGGCCAACGAATCAGAATTGCCATTCAACGTGGCAATGCGGTCAGTGTTCTAGGCACTTTCCCCGTTGACAGCGATGTGGACGAATTTTTCGATGCCCTATCAGTTCTTCCCCTCCCCCTTTTTCCTCCGCTTTGTCACCGGAAATTTACAAACTATATAAGATTGCAAAATATCTTGAGAGATTGTAAACTCTCGATAAATTATCAAATGAACATTTGTTCTGCAATTATACGAATCAAAATCTTCTATTCCATAATACCTTTATATATAATAATAAATATATAGTTCATGTTAGTCCACCACAATCTCTCAAAATGACTTCGAGAGATTATAGACTATCAAATGTTGATGCGTAAAAAGTATTCCAAATGTTCAGTTGACAATTTATCGAGAGTTTACAATCACTCAAGATATTTTACATTCTTACGCAGTTTGCCATTTTCCGGTGACATATATACTATCTAATAAGTTTTTTATGTATTTGTAAATTGTTGAAATTGATAAAATTACTCCTGTCAATTCTCTAACAGTGAATAAAAAGGTACTGTAAGTATCTTCTACTTTTAAACAAGCACACACTTTGTGACAAACATAAATAAAGTTTTATTTTGAAGCTCGTAAATCAGTTGGGTTCCAGAAAATATTTAACACAGCCATTAGGATGTCACCGGTAACATTAAGTTGTCTTCTCTTTAGTAAACGGAAGTCTGTGACAACATTACGTTACTAGAACATGATTATTTGACAGGTTTTACAAATCGGTAGTACTATTTTTTGTGTTCAATTTGAACGTTAGTGAAGTGACCGGTCGCTAGACCAGAAGATGCGCATTTTTTTGTAATCATCACATATTCGCATCACACTGAAAATCACTCACTCACTCACTCTTCCTTCGAAGTTTTCTTAATAATATTATTGTTATAGGTAGCCTGTACCTACTGTCCCACCCTCCATTCTTTCCATTGTTCCCGGGTGATGAATGCAGACATCCAAGTCGTTCCGTTATTTTTATTTAATGTTATGAGTATGTTATGGAAGTTTCTTTCAGGATTTATGAATAAACTAGCTACACCCCGCGGTGTTACTCGCGGTTTAAAAGTAGCCTATGTGTTAATCCAGGGTTTCAGCTTCCTCCGCAGAGGGTGATGGCCGTCAGAGTCATCAGGGGATATCGCACGATCTCCTACGAGGCGGCTTGCGCACTGGCCGGATCTCCGCCGTGGGACCTGGAGGTGAAAGTGCTCGCGTCACTGGTAGTCCTCGCGTCATAGGCGGCGCGAGGACGCGCGGGCACGCGGTGAGCGACTGACGCAGCGACACCTGGAGTTGCGTCGGTCGCAGCTGCGCGAGGTCCTGGTGGTGGAATGGCGGGACAGGCTTTCGAGCCCTACCGCCGGCCTCATCACCATCGAGGCCATCCGGCCAGTGCTCGACCTCTGGCTCGGGAGAAGGCACGGCTCCCTGTCGTTTCGTGCGACGCAGGTCCTCTCGGGGCATGGCTGCTTCGGGAGGTTCTTGTGTCGCAAAGGCAGGGAGCCGGACGCTCGATGCCACCACTGCGTCGACTGTCGGGAGGACACGGCACGGCATACGCTTGCAGAGTGTGCAGCTTGGGAGGAGCCGCGCCGTGCCCTCATCTCTGTTGAAGGCGGTGACCTCTCGCTGCCGGCCGTAGTCCATGCTATGGTCGGCGGTGAGGAGTCCTGGGACGCGGTGGTCTCCTTCTGCGAGACAGTTATCGCGCAGAAGGAGGCTGCGGAAAGGGAGAGGGAGATCACAACCGCTCTCCCTGCCCGCAGCAGGCGCATCGGGCGTCGGAGGAGGGCATACGCTGCCTTCTTCCGGCCCCCCTAACTGGGTCCAGGGGCGGCGGACTTGGGGATGTCCGTCGCCCCCCATTCATCCGGACCCGAGGTGGCGGCGCGTGGTGTTCCCGTGCGCCCCTCTTTGACGTAGCGAGGGGAGTCAAACACCTCACTCCCCTCGCCGACGCGAGGTGGCCCGCAGAAGCGGGCCGGCACCAGCCGGGGATTGCGGAAGTCGCATACGTTCCCGCGATCCCCGGCGTAGGTGGAAGATGGAACACCGGGGTGGTTTTAGTCAGTAAGAGTCTGACAGACCCCGAAGAGGATTTCCATGAGGATTTCACCCCGAGATAAAAAAAAAAAAAAAAAAAGGGTTTCAGCTTCCTGCATACCAAATTTGATCAAAATTGGTCCAGCAGTTTGCGCGTGAAGAAGTAACAAACATACACACACAGACCCCACACACTCACAAACTTTCTCCTTTATAATATTAGTGTAATACTGTAGTGTACCATCGAGTTAACTTCAGTGTTTGAGTGTCAAAGACTTGACGCTTGCTGGTAACTGAAGAGCTAATTCTGGATTGAGGTTTTGTATTAACTCTGACTAGCCGATGTTTTATTTTTAAAACTTTTTCAGATGTGTACGTATTTGACTCGTCTGTCTGTGTTTAATATGTTTGTTTGACTGTCTGTCTGTACTATAACAATTTTCTCTAAAAAATCTCTAAAATAGCGATCCTATCCTAGACCTTACATTCAAACGCTCCTCCACAATGCTGGGAGTATTTCTAAGCGACTATAACGTAGTATGTGGGTGTGGACAGCATCACCGGCTTATCTAGTGTTGTGACATCACACAAATGTTGTCAGCTATTAGTGCTGTGTCACAATGCTAAATAAATCTCTTGTCGTTGGGACAATCAATATCTATGGTTTAGTTTGGGTGGGTAAGAATCTTGAGAGTAGGGTTCTGTAGATGTTGCGGAATTCTTTCGAAAGAGTCACCGCGGCCCTGGAACGCAAAGAGCATTAGGAAGAACTCCGATGGGTTTTAGTCAGTAAGAGTAGAGTCTGACACTCCCTTCCACTCCGCCCAGATGAAAGAAAGAAAGAAAAATCAAGATGGAATGACAGCTCAATTCGTGATCACGTGACATCTTGATTATATGAATTGACAGCTCATCTCCTGATCACTTCACCCAAGCCTTCACTTCGCCATGTTTATAGAATCGACCGGCTGATTGCATGGGGGAGGGTATTCTACAAAGAAGATAATATCGATAAATACAACGAGACTTATCCATCATGGACCATTCTTAATCTTTGCCAAACAGTTAATTTCCTGACACAATAAACAATACTAATCAGTTCTGAAACACACCTGCGCCAGCGACGACAATGAGGCGGTTCGTAACAACATGTTCAACTATTATCGTTTATGTGGGTGGGACTGCTCCAACACTCCAACAGTCCAATATCAACATGCGAGTCGCTTATCTTGTCGCGTTAACACCAATGTTATCTGGTACACAATGTTGATCGGTTTCTTTATGTTTTGTTTTTGTTGTTATTGGTGTTGCAGAGTAGGAAACGCCCTGGTTTATACATAGTCATTCTTACAGGATTTAATATACGTCACTTAGATACATGGGAACAAGCATATTATTTTATTTTTTCTTCGCAGAGTTGGCTCGCTGTCCGATCACAACCAGGCCCGGGTCAATGGCACGTTGTGTTCCATGCGCGCCTCAAAGAGATGTCAGGTTATGAGACGGGACCCGCTGGGGCCAGAGCCTGCCAGGATTGCGGAATTTGTTCGAAAGAGTCACCGCAGCCCTGGAACGCAAAGGGCTTTAGGAGGAACACGGATGGGTTTTAGTCAGTAAGAGTCTGACACGCCCTTCCGCTCCACCCAGAGCGGAAGAAGTCATTTGATGATTTCCCAACCTTAAAAAAAAAGTGGTAGCAGAGTAAATAATTTTCAACAAACATATTTCAGCCAATTTACACAAACCTGATATGAATTGGACACCTAAACGCTCCTCATAAATCACTACGTCCATTGGTGAAAATCGTATGAACATCCGTTCAATCGTTTTTGAGTCTATCGCGGACAGACAGACATGCGCGACCGACGGGGGGACTTAGTTGTATAATATTGTAACACCAGCGACTCCCGCTAGTGTTACTTATTGATATTATTATAAAATAAAACTATAGGAGTTTTGAACTTTAAAATATATTAGGCATCTGCCTTCAAAGAACGTTGGTACCGGAGTCACAGATAAAAACAAAACACAAAACACTTTTACATTCCTATTTCAAATTCTTTTAGTTTTCACCAGACGCTTCCAAAGGCTACCTTGTCTGCCAGAAACCTGCAGACAAGGATATCGTCTTCACAATATGTACCTAGTGATGGTAGAAATTCAAATTTGTGTTTTTCTGCTCAAGTTTTAGTAGAAATACATACTAGTAATTCGAGCTTCCTATTTTACCTTCGTCATACTCAAGCTTCACAACTCTTTCAAGCTTTTTTCATATTCTTTTTTTGGATATCAGTTTCTACAATAAACTGGTGAAGACGTACTTCTCTATTTTTGTCGAAGTAACTGTCTTTTGACCTTCTCAATCTTGCTTGTTGGACCAACTAAACACAGCGATAGTCACTTGAACACTTTGGATAGTGTAGACACTTACAAGTAGGTACCTACTTGTAGGTGCCCAAAATACCGTTTCAAACCATTTAAGTATCTACAACAACATTAAAAACATTTCAACACTAGAGCATCATCAAATGAATGTTAGCACTCGCTTTGAGATACTGTTTGGTATTTTTGTTACTAACACCATTCTGATTGTGAAATAAAGGTGCGCATTGATTTATGCACTTGCGTCAAAAAGGGAACAGAATTTGTGTGAAATTATCTGCCAAGTCGGTTAACGGGAATTTATGCGTGTGTGTGTGTAGTAGGTAAGCCTTTAAGACGAACCACTGACTAAAGTTTTAATATAGTAATTAACAACAATTAAAAAATCTAAATTTTAATCGATTAATATGGAACTGTATAAAGATGGATGGATGGAAAAAAAAATCCCACCGAAAATAATTGAGAATCTCCTCCTTTTTTGGGAGTCGGTTAAAAATGTGAGGAATTATGAAAGAAATTGTAGTCAGTTATAGCGTGCCATTTGACAGTAGGTACAAAATGGTAGAAGAAAACAGAAGGTATTGCGTTGACCGAAGATGTTGATAGTATTTTTTACAATACGGAAGTCTCAGTTTGCATTGCATCAAAGATGTGCGATTTTTGTATTACAAATCAAATCAAGCAAGATATAATAATAAAATAAATAAATAATAATATCTTGGGACAATTCACACACGGTCATCCGATCCCAAACTAGGCAGAGCCTGTACTATGGCAACCAGACAACTGATAAACATCCTTATATATTTCTAAATACATACATATTATAGACAAATTACACCCAGACACAGAACAAATGATCATGCTCATCACACAAAGATTTGTCCTGGGTGGGAATCGAACCCACGACCTCCGATTTAGCAGTCAGGGTCACTAACCATGCGGGCCTGCAGACGGCGAGCGTTGGGTAGCTCGCTGTCCGATCACCACCCCCGGGTCGATGGCGCGTTGTGTTTCACGCGCGCCGCAGATTTCAGCATAGAGGACGGGGCCCGCTAGGGCCAGAGCCTGCCAGGGTTGCGGAAATTGTTCGAAAGAGTCACCGCGGCCCTGGAACGCAAAGGGCTTTAGAAGGAACACGAATGGGTTTTAGTCAGTAAGAGTCTGACACGCCCTTCCGCTCCAACCAGAGCTGAAGAACTTCTGACTTCCCATCCTTAAAAAAAAACAGGGTCACTAACCATTCGACCAATAGGCCAGGTCGTATGACTGACATCAATTGACAACGACAAGCTAATATCATTTATGAAGAGGAACTAAACAAATAATAGTAAACGTGTACTTGTCAGCCAAAGTCAATATTATTTTATGTTTCATAAGCGACTAAGCTTTTTCCCGCGACTTCGTCCGCGTGGAATAGTTACTTTGGGCAGCCATAATTATTTTTCAAAAAGGCTTTAACATATGGTTACTTATTTTTATCAAGTGCCTAAATACAAAGGTCCTTTTGGTTTTATATTCAATAATGACGGACTCAAATACAAATTTTCACCCCCCTTTTCACCTCCTTTAAGGATGACTTCTGGGATAAAAACTATCCTATGTCCTTTCCCGGGAATCAAACTATCTCTATACCAAATTTCATCCAAATCGGTTCAGCAGTTTAAGTGTGAAGAGGTGACAGACAGACACACATTTAATAATACTAGTATGAATATGGCTCAATGAGTGCTCTGGGAAATTCTCTATTTGCCAAAACTTTAATATCTTGAAATTGGCAAACAGAGCTATGTTTACGAATAAATCATAATTTTTATTGACCGAAGTACCTATTAAAATAAAGGTTAAATATTGGGTTTTTCGATTGAATAAATAGTGTTTTAGAAACGATGTGGGTGATGTGGTCAGATTGAGTTATCTAAAAGCGTATTAAAAGAGGTTTTATGTGAATAGAATAAGCCTTTGTGCGGTAATAAATCTGCAAACAGCACTTAGGTAACAAATGGTGTTAAAGTGCCTACTCATGTATACCAAAGCGCGTATTTTCAACAAGAAGGTCATTAGAATAGAACGTGTTCAGGTGCAGCTCGACACGCATAAAAGGGAGCCTTAGTCTTTGTAGATAGGAGCGACGCGACAATGCGACAATAATGCAACAACAATTTGATTTCAAATAAATTGTGGAACGGCCTACGAGTACCTACCTAAAATATCCGTAGTTTTTTTTTTATAAAAGGGTTTTCACAACGTCGCGTTGCGCCTATATATCTGCGGGAGACTTCAGAGTTTGCCATTGTTCCGTCGACTTAGCACAGTGCATCTGCCGGTCGATTCTGTAAACATGTCCAACTGAAGGCTTGGGTGAAGTAATCACGAGGTGAGCTGTCAATCCATATAATCAAGAGGGAATGACAGCTCACTTCGTGATCAAGTGATATCTTGATTATATGGATTGACAGCTCACCTCTTGATCACCTCACCCAAGCCTTCACTTCGACATGTTTACAGAATCGACCGGCTGGTCATAACAGAATGCTAATTCGACACTGCTTGCCGATTTGGCCCACATACCTAACAATAATCTTCATGGGCTTAGTCAAACAAAAACCTTAGATATGTCGCAGCCAAAAAGCGTAATCAGCCGTTTAATTGGTTGTCTAGTCTTTTCATTAACCTGCGCCGATTTCTCAGCGAAGTGACATCTTTGGTTCAATTTCGTTTAATGACTTGCCCATGTCACTTATGTCGCTGACTAAACGGTGCAGTTCAATGAAAAGGCTAGGCTTTAAATGAAACGGCTGATTAAGCTAGTTGACTGCGACATATACACAGCAACATTTATCAAAAGCTCGCTTCGATATTCAAAAGCTCATAATAATTCAACTCACGCGCACAAATCTGACACAAAACATAATATTTTAATGGCGTCGGAGCACCTCGTGTATTCGGGACACGGTAACGAGTTGCCTTCGCCTACGCTTGCCTACGCCTAGCTCCTCCGTTCACGATAAATCACATACCTACTGTGAGAAGTACGTGAGAACTGATAGTACCCTACCCAAGATAAACCACACTTAAAATTGGTCACCTGAAAAGCAACCTTATTGTAGAAGTAATAAAGTTGTAAGTGCTCTGAAGGTTACAACTACACGTGTAAAGATTTATTTGGTAAATTGATTTCGTCAGATCCATGTAACTGTTTTTCTAATATATTTATGTTGTTTTTAAAGTGAATGTTTTCATTATTGGGTATCGATAAATTTTGTAAATTACGAAGTTAGTGTAAATATCATGTTTTGATATGAAGTCAAAAGTCAAATTAGACCATTAAAAAGCACTTTTGAACATGCAATTACAGTTAGTCAAAAAAAATAAAAATGTTACTCCAGTTGTCTATCCGCAAAGGAGATTCCTATGAGGAACAAGCAAGAAACTCCATTCTTTGAAAATCTCAAAGTTCATAGACCCATTCCTGAAAGATTTCTTTAACTAAGACTAGCTCCTAATTCATTTAGCAAACGAAAGAAAGAAATAAAACATAATATTTACTCGATTACATTCTATAAGATAAAGTCAACGGAAAATGGCAAAGGCCGTAAGATTGTAAAATATCGATTGAATATTTCAATCGTAAACTATTTTTTCTAAATAAGACACGGATGTATTGGAAACTATTGAATTTAGATGGGATTTATTGTATACAAAACGATTCTTTCAAAATATATCGAGAAATTATAATCTAATCAAGATTTATTACAATCCTACGGAGTCTGCAATATTCCGATGATATATACACGCACATAAAATAAATATAACTCTGTAAAATCCAACCTCTATAAAGTGCGTAAAAAATATGTTCTACGCAAGTATCGAATCCACGACCATAACCATCATTGACTATTCCTCCATGACCCAACCTAACATCAAAGCCGTGACTACACACATCTATTTTCAAGACTTCAAACTTAAAAGTCCCTCAGCCAAGTCTATCAGCGTCTACGTCACTCTCAAGAGTTCTCTGATGTCCTTCAAATTCTCCAGTACCCTCTGTGGTACTTTGCGGTTCTACGTGGTACTTCGGTGGTACTTCAGGTGACGGATCCGGTACTTCGTCTAGAGATCGGAAGATAGTGCATGGTTCCAATTTTCTGGGCACACTTGAGCGAGGTGACGTGGAATTTTAAGCATGTTTGGAAGTTAAATTGGAATTTTAGAGGGAGAGGGGAAATTGCGTGATGAAATAGACTTATCCTGCTAATATGATAAGAATGATAACGTGAAAGAAGCAGATCTTATTGGCACACATATACAGTTTATAACCTTGATTAATGCATAGAATACCCGATCTGAAGTCCTCGCAGAGGACGTCTTGGACAGGAGCTGGTGATAAATATGGATTTCTATTCACATAGTATGAAAAAGGCACAGGAAAATACTAAAGAAAGTCCCCATTTTCTGACTGATGAATAGATATCTAATTTTCAGATATTTCTTAGAAAAGATGAAGAACAGTTAAACAAAACTTCACTTTATGTAACTTAAGCATTCGACGAATTCATAACAAATTAGATATTCTTATTAGTTTACGAGCCATATTCTTCCAAAAGCTTAAAATAAATAATAAAATAACGGCTGGAGCATTAAGTATTTTATTACAAGAAAACTTTGACGTCGTGAAAGTTGAACCGTTAAATTGTTTCGAAACGTAACCGTAAAACTACTAAGATGAAATACATTACTTTGTTTAGCATTACATTCAAAACATCATCATAATCAGCCAACATAGGCCTTTTTTTTTTTTTTTGATCTCGGGGGGAAATCCTCATGGAAATCCTCCACCCTGGGGCGGGTGGAGGGGTCTGTCAGACTCTTACTGACTAAAACCACCCCGGTGTTCCATCTCCCACCTACGCCGGGGATCGCGGGAACGTATGCGACTTCCGCAATCCCCGGCTGGTGCCGGCCCGCCTCTGCGGGCCACCTCGCGTCGGCGAGGGGAGTGAGGTGTTTAACTCCCCTCGCTACGTCAAAGAGGGGCGCACGGGAACACCACGCGCCGCCACCTCGGGTCCGGATGAGTGGGGGGCGACGGACATCCCCAAGTCCGCCGCCCCTGGACCCAGTTAGGGGGGCCGGATGAGGGCAGCGTAGGCCCAAGACCCTGTGGAACACCGCACGACATAGGGCGCTGGCATCTGCCATCGCGTCCCAGATAGGTGACACACCTTTCCGCCAAATAAGCCCCGACGACGCGGCGGAGGTAGGAAGGCACTCGATGATATCGTAGTGCCTCCCGAATACAACTCCAGGGCAGGGTGTTGAAGGCGTTGGAGACATCCAAGGACACCGCCAACAACACACCGCCCCGCGACACCGCTTCCTCCGCCAGGACTCTCACTCGGGATATCGCCGTCACAGTGGAGCGCCCTTGCCGAAAGCCGTACTGGCATTCGGCCAGGTCCAGCCCCTCTCCGCACAAGTGGCCGACGAGGCGGGCTGCGACTATCCGCTCAAACAGCTTTCCCACCTCGTCGAGCAGCACTATATTTTCCTCTATGAGCTCAAGTTTGACCTCAATTTGATGCTTATATAATGCTTATACATATAATAAAGCTGAACAATTTGTTTGTTTGTACGCGCTAATCTCTGGAACTACCAGTCGGATTTGGAAAATTATTTTTGTATATGATAGCCACATTCAAGAGGAAGGCTATAGGCGGGGAACGGGATATGCGCGTACGAAGTTGCGGGCGAAGTGCTAGTAGCAAACAATAAGTAGGTGGTTTACTGCCAGACCTTTTCAAGGAAACTTTCTTCACTTCACTAGACACAGTCGCCATGACAACGGAAGAAAACTATATCAACGACCGCGTTAGAAACACAGTGCTGCGTTCCAAAACACAAATCACCGAAGTCACACAAAAAGTAGCCAAACCAAAGTTGGACTGGGCCGGACACGTCTACCGCATGTCGAATGGTTCATGGGCTGGAGCCCAGAAAATGTCCACAGACATCGCGGAAGACCCAGGCGAAGATGGCGGGACGAGCTTGACGCCTATCGACAAGATTGGTCCACAATTGCGCAAAGCCGGAAAGAATCGAAGGAAGAAAGGGAGGCCTTTGCCCTGCAGTGGGACACAATTGGCTAAAAATAATATATCAATTCGGCTGAATTTTAACTTATGACCAACCACCTACTACAATTGTCAACCAAACCAAACGTTTTGTGAATACTTTTATTGCGCGTAAATATAAGGAGTGAATAGGTTACTTGAAGGCAAGCGTATCCATCGTTGACCACAATATCGTTTTCCATCAGCCTGTCGATTCTGTAAGCATGACGAAGTGAAGGCTTGGGTGAAGTGATCACAAGGTGAGCTGTCAATCCATACAACCAAGATGTCACGTGATCACGGAGTGGCTGTCATTCCATCTTGATTATATGGATTGATAGCTCACCTCGTGATCACTTCACCCAAGCCTTCACTTCAACATGTTTACAAAGCGACCGGCTGGTGTGACTGATTAAACGCGAGTCTAGTATATAAAAAAATACAATTTCACCCTTCCAAAATGAACAATTCATTCTAACATTCTTCGCTCAAATATCTTAGCTAAAAATATGTTGTACATAATAAAATCACATGGGTTCAGCAAACAAGTAGGCAGCGAGATTGGTCATTCTTCAATGCGGGGTCACGCCCGAGCCTGACTCCGCACTCATTCGAGAACACCCCCTACCTCCGTGCCGACCCGCCGACCCCCAGTGAGGGATGAAAGAAATAACGCGGCAATTGATGGTTTAATTGAGTTATGTATGGTTTATCGAAAACGTCTCAGTTCTTATTAAGAAAGAAAAACTAGACTAACGCCAATCTGCTAAAAACTAGCGCTGTGGCTCTGTCTCGCACACAACTCCCAGCATTATGAAATGAAAAAAAAAAATGCTGAGTGACGGCCGTTTTGCGCGATGCGGACGTGACGCATATCTTCCCAGCTTTTATAAGTTTTATAAGATATTCATTTTTAACCGACTTCAAAAAAAGGAGGAGTTTCTCAATTCGGACGTTTTTTTATGTTTGTTGCCTCATAACTCCGTTATTTATGAACCGATTTGAAAAATTCTTTGATTATGTGATAGGATATAGGTACTTTCCGATTGGAAATTTTATCAAATTCGGTTCAGTAGTTTGGTTTAAATCAGGATAGCTGTGAAAAATATATTATGTCATCCAAGTAAACGAAATTGTGTATTTTGCTTTCCTGTGACTTTCCAGTGGTGTTCTTAGGTGTGGGGTACCACTAAAAAATGAAAAATTAAAATGATTTTGGCTGTTTCTTCGTTTTTTAACACCGACTTCAAGTTAATTTATACTTACTTTGTAGTGTTTTTTCGTTTGTATTTTTTTCGTCAGTTTTTTTTTAGTTTTTTTTTTGTTTATCATACAATTAACAGCTTTTAATCTTTAGACCCAGGACCCGGGTACGTGATGAGATGACTAGAATTAAAAACAATAACAGAATACTCAGTATTTTAGTGGAGCGGCTGCCTACCAGACCTCCACAACCCATTAACTGGGTAACACGGTACTCCTTGGCAAGACTGGTGTCAGATTATCTGGCTTCTGACTATCCGTAACGACTGCCAAAGATCTACAAATGACAGCCGGGACCAACGGTTTAACGTGCTTGCCGAGGCACGGAGGAGTGAGGCTCGGTATGTTAAGATGGTCACCCATTCACAGACCAACCACGGCAAGCGTTGCTTAACCTTAAAGATCGACCCGTGCGGCTGTCATTATGTAGCCACGAGCTCTTTACTTGGTACGTAATAAAAACAACAAAATAAGGACAAAAACACTGTCACCCAAAGATCATTGTCCCCACAATTTTCTCGCCGACAAACAACATCAATCATCAAAAATCTTACAATCCCGAAATCACATCCAATTCGTTCGTCGTTCGTGACAGATGCCGAACAACCCCACCTGGGGGTGCACCCCTTTACCCCACTTTCCCACCCCTTCTGTGATACACACGAATACTTGACGATTTTTCCGCTCATCCAGTGAGTTTTTAGCAGGATCTTACACATAATCCGTCTGTTTCGGCTGGTTGACGAGGGATTTGAAAGGGAATTAATTACTTTTAATAGTGATTTTTGTAGGTGTTGTACTAAGCATTGGTTTCATGGTGGAGTACCGTTTTTTTCTTGGCAGTTGGATAGAATATGTTATACCCATCTTCTTTTATCCGACTTCTAAAGGAGGACTACGAAAGGAGGAGGTTCTCTATTTTGTGGGTATTGTTTTTTTTAATGTATGTACACCGATTACTTCGAGGTTTCTGATTCGATTTATGTATTTTTTTTCGTTCGATGCAGTATACATCATTTGGTTCCGTAAAAAAAATATTCAGTTTGGCCCAGCAGTTTTTATTTTGTGAGCATTTTGCTAATTGGATGATGTAATTACGTCGTTCAAGGAAGCAAAAGGACGTCGGGTTATTAGTATAACAACAAACCAGTGAAAAAAAACTTTTTTACAAGAAAATACCACTGACTTCCAAATAAAAAGTCTAAAATAACTTTAATTTCGGAAGACGGTGTCAAAAACGAAACAAAACTTCTATTATAACTATTATATTTATTTTTATTTTGAGAAATACGTACAGTTTTAAACACTATCTTGATTGTACTTATTTTTTATGACGTTCTAAACATTAGAAGGATTTTGACATCATAATAGTGTCAGCTCTAATATTAGGTGTTGACCGGCTGAGATTTAAGAATATAGTTTGCTGAAGCGGGAATTGTGCGAGTATAGGTGCCTTATATACCAGCTCAAAACGGTATGAATGGTATTGCATCCCAGCTCAGAAAGAGGTATTGCAGTGGTATGAATGGTCCTAAATATTTATTATTTATTTATTTATTTAAACTTTATGTACAATAGTGGTACATGGGCGGACTTAATGCATCAAGGCATTCTCTACCAGGCAACCTTTGGGTTATAAAGACTATACTGTGGTAGGTGTACAATAAATAAAATTAAGATACAAAATTGAATTTTAACATTTCGGAAAGAATATGCAGATAATATATATAATACTAATGAAATACATACACTTCTCATCAAAAAAATCGAAACACTTTCGTTTTTATTGTTTTTGTCCTAATTTTTTACAAAAGAGAATTAATTCCATGAAAAAAAAAACATTATTGTGTAGCTGGCAGTTTGGTCATTACAGTAAGAAGAAAAAAATCAAAATTCGAAATTAGAATTTCATTTGTTTATCCTATAAATGAAATTAATCACTGTTTTGAGACCAATGTGTATTTAGGGTTGGAGTACGTTTCTCGTTTAAAAACTAAAATTAGCGCTTGTCTTTAAACTTTTTGTTTCTTATTTCATTTACTGTGACTTTGGGACGTCTGAAAAAACTTTTTTTTCTAAAACATATGGATACTTCGCCCGCAGAAGCCGCCCAAGTGGTGGCATTGCTGGATTCTGGACTTAGTCAGCGTGTTGTGGCTGCAAGATTGCATCTAAGCTTATCATCTGTTCATAGAGTCTACAAACGCTATCGGGAGACTGGTTCGTTCACGCGACGTTCAGGATCTGGCAGGAATCGGGTCACTTCTGAGCGAGATGATCGATTTATTGTAACAACCTCTTTACGAAATCGACGCCTTAACGCTTTTCAACTGCAGCAGCAGCTTCGCGTTGTACGAAGAGTAGCTGTAAGTGACTCTACAATAAGAAGAAGGTTGAAGGAACGCGGATTGGCACCGCATAAGCCAGCGAATGGGCCGAAATTAACTGCAGACCATCGAAGAGCGCGCCTTAACTTTGCACGCGAGCACCTAACTTGGTCATACCTTCAGTGGAGCAAAGTACTGTTTTCTGATGAGTGTAAAATTATGCTGTATGGTAACGACGGAAGGAACAAGGTCTACAGAAGAGATGGAGAACGCTTTGCACAATGCTGCATTGAAGAAAAGGTCAGCTATGGTGGCGGTTCGTGGACGGTTTGGGGAGGAATCAGCGCCGACGGTAAGACAGAACTTGCCTTTGTATCTGGGCCACGGCTGCCTGCACTAAACTCTCATCGGTACATCGAACAGTGTCTTGAACCTCATGTGATGCCCTATGCACATTTTATTGGCAACGACTTCATATTCATGCACGACAATGCTAGAGCTCACACCGCGGGCGTCGTACGAGATTATCTTACCGAAGTCGGTATCTCCATTATGGTATGGCCAGCAAGAAGCCCGGACATGAATCCCATTGAACATCTATGGGATGAATTAAAGAGACAAATTCGAGCAAGAGATCCAGCCCCAGAAACACTTAGCCAGCTGCAAAATGCAATCCAAGAGGAATGGGATAATATACCACAACATGTGATCGTGACTCTCATCCGATCGATGAAGAACCGTATGGAAGCAGTAATAAGAGCTCGCGGAGGGAATACAAGTTATTAAATAAACGTTTCTTACATTTTTTTTCATTTACGCGTGTTGTTTTACCCATTTCCTTCATATTCCATACAGGGTAAAAATTACTCATTATACAAAATACGAAACCTATGAAGACTTAATTTGAATTTAGAACATTAACATTAGGATTTAAAAACCTCATACTACTCACTATTAAATGACATTTTACATTTATTCCTAAATATACACATTTTTCTGATAATCCTTATCAAATCATAAACTGCGAGGTGTTTCGATTTTTTTGATGAGAAGTGTATATATGCATAAATATGGCAATATCTTGTTCAAACAAAATACTAACAGTGTTCAAAACTTTAACTCGCCATATACATACATACATATAATAAAAGACTCACCACAATCCCAGTCTGTTTGTTCCAACTCGTATCACAGAGCAGACTAAACGATTTTTAATGCAAGAGAACCAACATAAAAATCACTAGAAAACTGTTTAGGGCGTCGTGAATTTTTAAAGAGGCGCAAATGAGAGGGTTCGGTTACCGGCCCGACGAGAGCAAGCAATACATCCAACCTTTTGTTTTTGACTACCCTCCAAAATAACCAACCTAACCTGACCTCTCTCTTTTTCCAAAATTCCCGGTTATTTCCATAGCTCGCTCCGTCTGGCAGGTCATCTAAAATTGGGTGCACGGAGAGTGGTATAGAAATAACTTAAAAAGAAAAATTAATGCTGCGAAAAAGAAAATGGGAATGTTGAATGAGAAAATGGTGGGAGCTGTGATGCTGGTCCAAGGTGGCCACTGTATGTCTGGACTTAGTCTGAATCTGGTGAATATCATTCATCATCATATCAGCCGAAAGATGTCGCTGGACATAGACCTCCCTCAAGAATCACCACATCAACCGGTCCTATGCGACTTGCATCCAACGGATCCCCGTGGCTTGCAACAGGTCACCGGTCCACCTTGTGCCAGGCGTACCAACGCTGTCGACTGTCGGGAGGACACGGCGCGGCATACGCTGGCAGAGTGTGCCGCTTGGGAGGAGCCGCGCCGTGCCCTCATCTCTATGGTCGGCGGCGAGGAGTCCTGGGACGCGGTGGTCTCCTTCTACGAGACAGTTATCGCACAGAAGGAGGCTGCGGAAAAGGAGAGGCAAATCTCGACACCTCTCCAGGCCCGCAGCAGGCGCATCGGGCGTCCGAGGAGGGCAACAACGCTTCGGCGAATTAACTGTAGTTTAATTCTAGTTTTGAGGAGCTCGTGGCTAAATAACAAAAGCCGCACAGGTCGATTTTCAAGGTTAAATAACACTCGCAGAAGTCGGCCCATTTTATTTTTTTTCTTTAAAGGATGGGAAATCGTCAAATAACATCCTTCCGCTCCACCCAGAGCGGAAGGGTGTCAGACTCTTACAGACTAAAACCCATCCGTGTTCCTTCTAAAGCCCTTTGCGTTCCGGGTCCGCGGTGACTCTTTCGAACAAATTCCGCAACCCTGGCAGGCTCTGGCCCTGACGGGCCTCCATTTTTCCAGATTCATCCATGCCTCGGAAAGCACGGTGAGTAAGCCGTAGGTCCCGGCTGTCAATTGTAGATCTTTGGCAGTCGTTACGGGTAGTCAGAAGCCTGAATATCTGAAACCTTGCCGTCTTGCCAAGGGACACCATGTTACTCAGTTACTGGGTTACCCCAGTAAAGTTGGAAAATGACAGATTGATTTTTATTTCTAATTTTGATGACTGTTGTAGTGTATCAGCTTTCAATACTCTGCCTATAAATTGCTGTTTTATTGGTATTAGATCGTAAGTTAAATTACCAATAAATTGTGCCTCGGAATTTTATGACTGTCAACTACAACATCATAAATGTGAATTACAAATCTCAGTTGACTTTTACGAATTACGCCCGACATCGACGTCGTAACTCGCTAAATCAATTAGAAACCACTTATACTTTTCAATCGTGCTTTTATTTATAACAATTAAGCAACCGAAATCGTGAGACACAATTAGTATTTAATATGAACTCACAGAAGACAGGTACAAACATATTTTATAACTAATAGATCACGAATCTAAATGTAAGCGTGCTAAGCCATCTAATTTATTGAATCGAATGTTTATCCAATTATCGATTTAACAACAATGGAATCGATATAATCGCTCGATATCGATCGTTATCGATTAAATCGGATAAGGTATGTTCGTGAGCGCCCATTGTTTAGTTCTGGCCGATTCTGAGATATAATTGTAACGATAAGTATCGAGATATGACAATAGAATAGAAATAGCACTTCGTGAGGCCGTATTTTTGTATTGTTACACTTTTTTATAGATTGAATGGTTTCGGTCACGCCTAGGACTGATTTACAGGGTGTACAGCCATTTTTTTTTAAGAGTTAGAAACACGCTTGCTCATTGTCTTGAAAACTAAATAGTTTTTCACATTCGTTATTTTTGTAAACAATTGCTCAAATATTTGTATGCCAGTAAATGGCAAACAATGTTAGATCATGATTCTAAAATAAGACCCTAAATGTACCGTGTTTTAAATGTAAATAACATATTCTTATTCTTATTCGGCTATTTTCAGGGCTAGCAAAATCGTGATAAGAGATCATTAACACTCGGCTTTTTTTTTTTTTTTTTAAGGATGGGACATCATCAAATGACTTCTTTCGCTCTGGGTGGAGCGGAAGGGCGTGTCAGACTCTTACTGACTAAAACCCATCCGTGTTCCTTCTAAAGCCCTTTGCGTTCCAGGGCCGCGGTGACTCTTTCGAACAAATTCCGCAACCCTGGCAGGCTCTGGCCCTAGCGGGCCCCATCTTTTATGCTGACATCTCTTTGAGGCGCGCGTGAAACACAACGCGCCATCGACCCGGGCCTGGTGGTGATCCGCGCCGATCGCCTCGACGAGGACACTGCGGTGCTCAGCCCAAGCAGGGCAGACCTCCGCCGTATGCTCCACCGTGTCCTCCGGGTAACCCTCGGCTTGCAACCGCTTGAATTAACACGTTAACCTCAAAACTTGGCATAGTCCTTTTTTCACGGTGATGGAAGCCTTATATGATGATGGATCTTTGTTTACAAGTCCCATGATAATTAGGAGGTCTTTTTAAGACGCATTGAAGTGGTCGCTAGTCATATACATTCTTACAGTAGACTTATTTCGTCTTTTGATGCCCAATGAGTTATTTCCCTGTTTATAACTGATCTCTACAAATAATAAAACAAATTTATTTATTTCGTTATGCGTCCGCGTCACATAAGTTATATGTGTACCGAATTTCAACTGAATCGGTCCAGTAGATTCGGAAACAATTAATACACGAACACACGAGCGATTATATATGTAGAGGGTCCGTTTTCTCATACGGACGGAATCCTAAAAGATAAAAAATCCGCCTGCGTCCCAAGTTTTCGTGCTCACTTCAGCTTTTTGGCTCAAAAACCGTTGTCTGAACATGCATCCACTCGTGTTCGTACCGCACTGGGTGTCTTGAGGGTAACACTTATTTTCTTATTGTAGTCCTTCTAAATGGAATGGAACCTGGAGTAGCTTGCATGGTTGCATGTAGAGGATTTTGAGTGACGCTTCTTTTTTTGGAAGTCTCGAGGGGTGAAAATATGCTGGCACCTTAGGTTCAAAAGAAAAGGGGTGGAAACCCCTTTTGGTAGCCAACGAGACGTAGGTGTAATGAAGTATGTTGGTACCTTTCTAAAATGTGAGACAAATAAACAAACACAGCTTCATGCTTGTATTTTTACAAGATGGGTAGATATGTGCAATACACTCAAATGTCACCAGTTATGATTTAACTAGCTTTTGCACGCGACTTCGTACGCGCATATCCCGGTTTTTCCGTTCCCGTAAAGCATTTTTCATGAATGTGGCCATCATATACAAATATAACTATCCAAATCGAACTGGTAGTTCCAGAGATTAGCGCGATTGTTCCTTCAAAGCCCTTTGTGTTCCAGGGCCGCGATGACTCTTTCGAACAAATTCCAAACGGATGAACTTGAGACGTGGATAAACCATATCCTGGAATAGATCATAGGATACTTTACATCCCGGGATTATATTCTCTTGGGATATTTTCTACTTTCACGCGGGCGAGGCAGCTAGCAGAAGCAAAAACTTAAGGAGTGGCAAGTCTACTGCCACAAATCCACAACAACTGCATAACACACATATATGGATAACACAACATACACAACACACACACAACACACACACCACAACACACAACACACACACACACAACATATATGCATATATGGATGTAATCTTAGGATGAATCTGAAATAAATGATTTATTATTATTCTCTTTATTCATTTCACTTACATACTAATTTATATTTTTAAATATTTCTTAAAAAAAACACACACACTCACACATTAAAAAAAAACATTTAAAAATATAAAAAGCAGTAGTCCGCCGGTGTCGGGAGCAAGGTCCAAGCTACCGGTGGTTAGGGCTCCAGAGAAAGGAACCTCCTCACAATACGAGCCGTATCGAGGAGTACTGCCTTCTGTATCAGGCCCTTTATCCAACCGCGTAACGCCAGCTTCGACAGATGGTCGTCGAAGCTTTTGGCCATCAGGCCATTGGCCGTAATGACAATCGGCACAATGACAGCCGAGTCCACATTCCACATGTCGACAACCTCGTGTGCTAAGTCGAGATACTTGATTTGCTTCTCTTTCTCAGCCTTCACGAGGTTCTCGTCATGCGGGATGGTAACATCGATTATCATTGTGCAGCGCGCTAATCGGTCTATCACCACTATGTCAGGCTTATTGGCAACAATAGTCCTATCAGTGATGATAGACCGATCCCAGTACAACGTGACATGGTCATTTTCGAGAACTGGGTCGGGCACATACTTGTAATACGGTACTTCGGAATCAACAAGTTTGTATTTTAAAGCTAGTTGCTGGTGGATAATCCTGGCCACTTGGTTATGCCTGTGCAAGTACTCGCCGTTAGCAAGACGAGAACAACCAGAGATAATATGTCTGATGGACTCACCCGGACGGTGGCATGCCCGACACACGTCAACCGTCCCGTCCTTCATAATATGCTTCCGGTAGTTGTTCGTCAAGATAACTTCGTCCATAATCGCACAGACAAAACCTTCGGTTTCCCCGAAGAGATCACCGAAACGTAGCCAGGCCACGGACGCTGAGAAATCTACATCGGACCCATAAAGAGCCCGATAGAAGCGCCCGTGAAGCTCCTTGCCTTTCCATACCTCCTTGCGGTCATCTGTAGTAAGTATCACAGGTTTGCGCCAGTTCTCTTTAGCCATGGACAACGGAGTGAGTCCCTTGTCCACTGCGACCACATCTCGGTGCATACCCACATCGGCTTTGAGAAAATATTCTCTGAGACTGCACATCTCACGGTTGTGGAGAGTCTTAGCATTTAAAAAGCCTCGAAGTAGTTGGAATATAGGGTATTCAGATCACAAATCGTGATCTGAAAAACCCTATATTCCACAGTTTAACCATTCGAGTATTCCTATATTTCACTATTCGAAATGAGACTTTGACTAAATACATTGAAAGTAGTTTCATGTGAATGAAAAGAGCAGTCACTTCATATCAATCAATGGATCATTCAGTAGGAATGGTCTATTCAGAATGAAAAGAGCAGTCACTTCATACCTATCAATGGATCATTCAGTAGGAATAGTCTATTCAGACATCAACGAGTTTGGAGTGGAATGTGCACAGATGTGTTCCTCCGACACCTTATATAGGGTAGCATCTAGTTACCTGTGTAAAATGCAGGCTTCATGTATAGTTATTGTGTAGATAAAATTATATTGTGTTCGAATTAACACACACTTCGTTGTGAAATGGCTCTTGTTCTCAAATCTTATTTGTTTATATAACATACTAGATTGCGTCCTAGTTTTGGTATAAGAAGTATATTAAGATCATGCAGACCAAATCGAGGTAGGTATTTTGTGTAAATGAAACAATAAATATCGTAGAACATAATTTATTAGAGGATATTTACATTGTTTTGGTCAATTTGCAGAACGCACTACACAACATTTAGCCTATCTTTGACAGCTGGCATCAGGTTTTTTGTCTTTCTGTTACACTGTTACAGTGAAGATAAAACGGTTTAAAAGAAAAAAAGTTCATTTCCTGGTTGAATCTGGTAGCATAAAACATCTTCTGTTGCTCGGATTCCTGAAACATAAGAATGAATAAGATAAGTTAATATACAATTATGATTACTTATTAATATCGGCAGCCCAACTTCATTATTCATAAAAACTAAAATTATATTTCTATGTAAGTTATCATAGAAATTGCGAAAAAATAATTAATTTAATAAAAGTGTCGCTAATTTACTTACCGACATTATTGGTGAAGAAACGCTAGCGATGATGTGATTATTTTTTTCGAGATTGTACTGATTTTATACTTGTTCAGATTTATTTGATTTTTGTAATAAGGTTCAAAATTATAAGATAAAAACAAGATTATTCTTGTATACCGAAATATGAGATTCTGACTCGTCATATCTCCACTTCTCCACATGTCTAGGAGTTGCATGCGAGCGTGCAAACCGCAGCGTTTGTACCGTCGCCGTCATCGACGTCGAAAACATTCAGCAAAAAAACAACAACCTACAAACATTTTTTATAATTGTAAGTAGGTATGAGCTTCCCCTATTGTTGATTTAAGTGAGTACCTACACAAGATTCAAAATCGCTTTTTTATTTGTCTTATATAAAACGCTGTAAACTTAAAACCTTAACCGCTACGATAAATACGCTCGTGTACGCAATTGACAATTTTTGCAAGTATGCAGTTTTACAAATTTGGACTGAATGACGTGATTTTAGGCCTATAAAAACGCTTCGCAAATTAGTCTCCGGCACAATTCCTCTCTGGAACGAAACCTGTCTGCAAGGAATCAACGCTCCGAGCCCTAGAAAGTCAATAACCTGTCATAAATGTAAAATTGAAATACCAGAAAATCAGTATTCCTATCATATGAGAACGAATATACACAAAGCAAACTGTTTATTGAATACCAAGTTCACAGATATTCATATTATTGCAACAGCATTCAAAAACAGATTAATGACATACAGATTGAATGTCACTCAGGAAGACGAGTACCTCGGTTTAGAGGCGTTCCTGGGTGATCATCTAATAAATATAACAGAATTGATAAAAATGTCACTTAATGAACACAATTGCATAAAATTGAATTTCGAATTGTTTGCCTATTTTATGTTATCAAAATCAGACGAACAACAATTAAAGTCGTTTAATACCAAATATGAAATTATTTATAAGAACACTGATTTGAATGAATTATTAATCAAAGTAATAAATAAACTAAATAATAAATTAACCGAGTTCCAGCACTGTCAATCTGGTTGGACATTTGTTTCTATGAGTCATCTCGAAATTAATGTAAACAAGTATTCCCCTATGAGAGGTGGGTCTTATATACAACTGCCGTCAGCTATTAAGCAGTCTAAAAGTTGTATAAATATTAAAAATAAAGATAATTGTTGTTTATTATGGAGTATAGTTGCTGGATTATACCCAGCTAAAATTAATGTATGCAGAACAAGTTCATACCCCCATTATACCTCTGTTTTAAATATTGAGGGAATGTCATTTCCTCCTACGATTAATGATATTAAAACGTTAGAAAAAAATAATCCCAACATCAGTTTAAATATATATGGCCTACAAAATAATACTGTGACCGGACCTCTTTATGCAACGCAAAATAGAAGAAAAAATCATTTTAATTTACTTTATATCGAAAAAAATTCTATCGGACACTACTGTCTAATTAAAGATTTAGTACAATATTCTTCATACTTTACTTACAAGTTAAGAATTAGTTAAAAATAAAACATAGCACCTTTTAGTAAAATAAGAAGTATATATACTCGGGGCATGTCTTATTTCCTCACATTTCACAATGAATTTCGTTAAGCAATCACATACTTTTAAAATAAATAATATAAAATTAGAAAATCATTCACAAAAAGTGAGACATAGCACACTCTTACCTAACACTATAAGATGTATTATATGCGGTCCATCTAACTGTGGAAAAACTAATATAATGCTTAATTTACTATTACATGAAAATGGAGTAAAATTCAAGCATATTTATTTATACTCGAAGACAGCTTTCCAGCCAAAATATTGTTTTTTAAAACAGGTCATCCGGTGCATACCCAATGCAAAGTTATTTATCTTCCATGATAATAAAGAAGTTATACATCCTAATGACGCCTTAACCAATTCAATAATGATTTTCGACGATGTCGCATGTGAAAATCAAATAAATATTCGTAACTACTTCGCAATGGGGAGACACAAACAGATAGATTGTTTTTACTTATCACAAACCTATTCCAAAATACCTAAACAACTAATACGAGATAATGTTAATCTTTTGTTAATCTTTAAACAAGACGACATAAACTTAAAACATATTTATAATGAACATGTAAATACGGATATGGAGTGGCTTCAATTTAAAAAACTTTGCTCTACTATATGGCAAGATCGGTTTGACTTTGTATTGATAAATAAAGATTGTTCTCTAAATGAAGGTAGATATAGACAGGGGTTTGACATATTCGTAACTTTTGAGCAAACATAATAAAAACCATAATACTGTAAAAAAAATATCAATCGTAGTCTACAATCTGTAAATAACGGTTGGATATTGTCGGGAATCATTATGGAGGTCAATATAAAAGAACAATTGATAAAATCCGTAGATAGTATAAAAAATAAAATTAAAACAATACAAAATGCAGAAGATGTCGATAATTTGAAATTTAAGAAGCTTTTTAAGCCAATAACAGATCCTCTAGAGACTTTAATTAAAGTTAATGATAAGAATAGAACTATATTGGATACGAGTGAAGGTGATAATAATATAATGAGAAGATGTAGCTCACCCGTAGATTTTGAAAATTTCAAAGGATTTATAGAGAAACATTCAAATGATGGTTCTGCATCCTTTAGCTGCACAGGTGATGATAGCGAGAACGATACATTTATGTCACTTAATAAAGAAGATATGATTGAAATCTATGATAATAACATGAATGTACCTTTCGGGATTCGAAGTGAAAACAAAAATTTGATGATGGGTAACTCTAAAGTATCATTTTCTTTTACAAACAACGTTAACAATTCCCTAAAATCAATTATAGCCACAGTTAATGACAAACATTATGAAATAACTCCTGGACTTAAAGAACTTTTACTACGTAATAGACCTGACCTCAGTCTGGTAACTGAAACTGATAAAATTGTTTACAAAGATATGCTCCATAATACAAATGCTCACAAACGTGACTTTAATCCAAACGGCCAATTAAAAGGTGATAAAGGTTTGAAATACCGTCAAATCATAAAACCTTTGTTTTCTGAACAAAATTACATTCAACATGCAGAACAAGTCATTAAGTCAAAAAGTGGTGGCTACTTACCTAAATTGAAAAAAAAGTATAAGAGTAATACAGATTATGTTTATTGGGATGACCCTAATGAATTAATCGATAGATTAAGACTATTAATGGCTTCAAAAAACGCTGGTAATACTAATCATGACAATGAAATTATATCAATTGTTGAAGAGTTAAAAGAAGCCGGTATAATAAAATAATAAAAAGCATTGTATCTAATTTTATATTTAGTTATTAAGAGAGTCTGAACCATGAAGGTTCATACAAAACAAACGTCGCTGTCTTTTAATGAAATAAGCTCTGAGCATATTGAGATCTTAGACAAATCAACCGAAACTGAATGCTGCAAAGATATTAATAAATACAAAGTTGAAATATTAATTAAAATAGAACAATTGAACAAATTAATTAGTGGTTTAAATAGCAGATTAAATAACATTGAAAAGACCATTGATTTAAAAGAAATAGCAGGGAAGTTAAGCAAGCATTATGAGCAAAATAGACGTCATAAATGAAATCCATAAAAACGCTAGAGTTAATTTCCCAAGAAGAAGTGTAATACTTAAAGATATAGATGACCTTTGGCAAGCAGATTTGATGGATATGCAAGCAATATCAAAAGTGAATGCAGGTTATAAATACATACTGGTGATTATAGACACTTTTTCAAAATATGCTTGGGCGATTCCACTTAAACAAAAAAATAAGCAACAGGTATCAGAGGCGTTTAAAACGGTAATAGAAACAGGACGAGTTCCAAAAAATTTGCAAACCGATCTTGGGAAAGAGTTTTACAATGATCAATTTAAAAGTGTTGTTAATAAGTATAAAATTAATCATTATTCTACTTATTCTACTAAAAAGGCCTCAATTGTTGAAAGATTAATAAGAACGTTAAAGAATAAACTATACAAGGAATTTAGTTTGAATGGAAATTATAAATGGTTTAACGGTATGTTAGAAAAAAAGTTACATGAGTACAACAATGATGTTCATAGAACTGTCGGTCAGTCACCTGCTTCAATAAATCAAAGGAATAAAACAAATATACTTCAAAGATACTTAGACGCAGCTCAGTCTCGAAAAAAAGTGAAATGTAAGAAATTTAGTGTAGGAGATTTTGTGAGAGTAAGTAAATATAAAGGATGTTTTGATAAAGGTTATTATCCCAACTGGTCCACTGAAATATTTAAAATAACAAAAATTCAAGGAACAAATCCAACAACTTATTTAATAGAAGATGGTAGATGTCGACCAATACTAGGCGCATTTTATGCACAAGAACTTCAGAAAACCAATCATCCCGACATATACCTCGTTGAAAAAGTTTTGAAACGAGAAGGAAAGCGAGTATATGTTAAATGGTTGGGGCTGCCGACCAGTGAAAATAGCTGGATTGATAAATCAAATGTATTATAACTCCTGAACAATATTTAAGCATTTTACAAACAATTATCTATTCACTTCCACTTTATTCTTAATGCAATAAAGACATACTTTATAATTCAGGTTTATGTAAAATAATTAAAAAATATAATAACAATGAAAAAAGCACGAGGACTATGTACAAGCAATAAAGAAATGGCTGGTTTATCATCTTTCAAAATGGATAAAGTAAGATCTGGAGCGGGGTTTAGAAAAACCCTTAAAAATATTGTATCACATACCAAAAAACACATCAAGAAACTAAAACCCACCTGTAAGAAAGCGTTAATGGAATTAGCCTGCGCTGCAGCTCATGAATTTGCATCTGATTTACCCATAAAATTACCCAGAATTATACCAGTACCTAAAACTGGAGGATTTCTTCCTTTAGTACCAATATTTGCTGGTTTATCTGCCGCTGGAAGTTTGGCTGGGGGTGCTGCTGGGATTGCGAAAGCTATTAATTCATATAAAACAGCTAAGAAACAGTTGCTTGAATCGGAACGTCACAACAAGCAAATAGAAGCTTTAATTATTGGAAAAGGATTACATCTTAAGCCTTACAAAGAAGGTTTAGGAATTTTTGTTACAAAGAAAAAAAACTAAATGGTCGGCTACCCAATAGAGCTTTAACTAATATTGATATATTGAAGCATTCAAATAGTATCCCATTCTTTCGAGGTGTATTTATGAGAGATGAATTACCAGGTAACCCATTACCATTAGAATGTGGAGTGATTAATCTTGATATTTCTCAAAACTCTGGCACTCATTGGGTAGCCTATACCAAAATATACGATCACATTGAATACTTTGACAGTTATGGTAACTTAAAACCACCTAAAGAATTAATAAAATATTTAGGAAAAAATATTCAGTACAATTATGAAAATGTACAACATGATCACTTGTATAATTGTGGACACTTATGTTTAAAATTTCTTAAATTATTTTGGAAAAGTAATAAAGGAATTTATTAATTAAGTGAGTGATTTTTATTTCTTACGTCTCCAAATTTCGTTAAACTATAAAAATATAAATGACATTGCTAGTTCATACGCATACATTCTTTCGTTGTTGGTGATAAAAGTCACTAGTGTTGAAAAAGGATTTTTTATTACCTATTTAAAGTAACCTCCTGCGTTTTATTCATACCAACATCATGCTTGTTCTTAATAAAACTCCTAATGAGAGAGGGAAATATAACATAAGACTGCCAATATCCAAAGAAGTGAGACGTGTCAGTGCAGTGAGAATTAATAAAGTTTCAAAGGAAAACAAAAGATTTCTTCAAGATATCGGTTTTAAAATATAATATGCTTCAAATTACAGATTTACCACAATATGATACCTCTATTGAGGGTTATGAGATCCACAGTTACAATCCATACAATAATAGCTTTAAAGAAAATGATGAAATTAGAATACCCATACAACAGCAAGATTTATATGTATTGCCGTCAGGTAGTTCCATTTACATAGAAGGATATGTAAATGTGTCAACTAAAGATGCAGCGGGAAAATTAGTAAAAAAAGATGTTGATTTTATAAATAATCCCATTTCATATTTGTTTCAAGATATTAGATACGAAATAAATGGTGTTGAAATCGATCGGATTAAAAATGTTGGTATTACAACCACCTTAAAATCGTATATCTCAATGAATGAAGGTGAAAGTAAAGCTGCAGCAGTCTGGGGATGGAACTTAGGTGGTACGAAATTAAGAAACGAATATTTTAGTGTTATCGTGCCATTGAACAGAATACTGGGATTTGCAGAAGATTACAACAAAATAATAATCAATTGTAAACATGAACTTATTTTACAACGAAGCAGCTCAGCATTGAACTGTGTGCTTATAGACAAAAATGATAACGTAGAAATAGATATACAAAAAATACAATGGCGTGTGCCGCATATTAAAGTTTCTGATCGTAATAAATTGTTATTGCTCAAAAGCTTGGAGAGAGATCGTTCTATACAGATAGCATTTAGAAATTGGGATTTGTATGAATATCCATTACTTCCAAGAACAACAAAACATTCCTGGTCAGTAAAGACAACTTCCCAGCTAGAAAAACCGAGGTTTGTAATATTTGGTTTGCAAACAGCTCGAAAAAATAATAAAACTAGAAGTTCTTCTATATTTGATCACTGCAATGTAAGCAATATTAAATTATATTTGAATTCTCAATACTATCCGTATGACTCACTTAATCTGAAATTTGATGAAGGTAAATACAGTATATTATATGAAATGTATGCTAATTTTCGTCAGTCGTATTACAACTTAGGCATTGATCCATTGCTTAGCTTAGACCAATTTAAAGAAATTGCTCCACTTTTTGTGATTGACTGTTCAAGACAAAACGATTCACTTAAAACTGGACCAGTTGACGTGCGATTAGAAATTGAATGCTCTGAAGATATTCAAAATAATACATCTGCCTATTGTTTAATAATAAACGATCGACTGTTCGAATACAAGCCGTTGAGTAATATTGTGAGAAAACTATCATGAATGTCATCGTAGATGTTCAAGGGTTTAAGAGTGAAGAAAATGAGTTTATTCCAAAAGAAATAGCAATAATGTACAAAGGACACGTACAAGTACTGTTGATAAAACCACCACGACCATTTTATGACTTGACGAGGAAAGAACGGTTACAAGTGGCTTGGATTGAAAAAAACAGAGGAATAAACTGGAACGAAGGCTTTGTACCATATTTTAATTATCAAGTAATCTTTGGGGATTTTTTAAAAAATAAATCTATATTTACGAAAGGAAACGAAAAAGTGTTATGGATAAAAGATATATTCCGAATTAATAATGTATACAATTTAGAAAGTAAGAACTGCCCGAGTTTGTTGACATTATATAACAATTATTCAGATTCATCTGACATTATAAGTTGTATGTATCATACCAATATATGTGCCTTAAAAAATGTGTTTTGCTTAAATAAATGGTGTAAAGAAAATCAAGTGTTTTGTCAGTAAGATAAAATAAGAACGATCTTAGTTTTACGAATAAATGATTATAGAATGTTAAACCTACAAACTTACTTACACATATTCTATTATTTAGGTTAGTGAAAATGTAAGTAATAGTAATGTAAGAAATGTATCATTGCTTATAAAACAATATTTGAATAATATAGAAATAAATATTTAAACTTGACCTACTTGCGAGTTTTATTTCTTTAACACTAAAAATATTAATATAGTTAACCACCTGCCAACCACATATTATAGTTCGACATCGAAAGCAAAAACAGCTTGTTATAATGAGCAGTTCATACTGAACAGCTTGTTAAAGGTAATGAGCAGTTCATACTGAACAGCTTGTTAAAGGTAATGAGCAGTTCATACTGAACAGCTTGTTATAATGAGCTGATCATACTGAACCGCTTCTTATAATCAGCAGTTCATATTGAACTGCTCTGTTTATTTACACACTCGAACAGATGCTACTGATGAGTATGCGACTACTATACAGGACTTTAATTAAAAAAAAAAAAATATGTTTGAATAGAAAACTATAAATGTTATTAGTAGACCATTTTATGACTTGACGAAGAAAGAATGGTTACAAGTGGCTTGGATTGAAAAACAGAGGTATAAACTGAACGAAAATTTTGAATAATTAAGTATATTATGGGGTTACAGAGGAATAATCTGATACTCGAATGGTTTAACTGTGGAATATAGGGTTATTCAGATCACGATTTGTGATCTGAATACCCTATATTCCAACTACTCCTCGACCTCCACACTTCCGTGGGATGTACAGTCTCATCACCGACGATCGTGGGTGATGCATCCGGTTTGCGGTCAGCAGTGTGCGGACCCTCCTATCCAGGGCGTCGAGTTCGGTTTGAGTCCATTTGAGTATGCCGAAAGTGTACATTAATACCGGCATGACCCAACCGTTGAAGGCGCGCACCTTATTTCCACCCGACAAAAGGCTGTTTAAAACCTTCTTCAGGCGGCCAAAGAAGCGCTCCCTCAGCGATTGCTTCATGTCAGTACCGTTAATGCCCAACGCCTCCGACATACCCAAATACTTGTAGGATTCGGTTGAGCTGAGGGATCTAACCTGTATGGAATCCGAGAGTTGAATTCCCTCAGATTCCATAATCTCCCCTTTCTTTACATGCATGACTGCACATTTGTCCACACCAAATTCCATCCTGATGGCACTACTGAAGGTTTCAGTTACCTTTAGTAGCTCCATCAGTCGCAAATTGTTGGGGGCAAAGAGTTTCAGATCATCCATGTAAAGAAGGTGAGATATGGCCTGACCACCTCTTCTCAACCGATAGCCTAGGCCTGAATCCTCCAGCAGTGTGCTTAGAGGATTCAGAGCTAAGCAAAACCAAAGTGGACTCAAACTGTCGCCCTGAAATATTCCCCGTTTAATCCAAACAGGCTCATCACTCCCTTGGATCGGTTGACATCCTGGATAGCGAAGGACTGTTTTCCATTGCCTCATACATGACTCAAGGAAGGTGCGTAGGGTTGCATCTATTTTGTACAACTCCAACACCTTCATGAGCCATGTATGTGGCACAGAATCATAGGCCTTCTTGTAATCTATCCAACATGTCGACAGATCCTTGCGGGATCGACGAACCTGTTGGCTTATGGCCATGTCTATGAGGAGTAGCTCCTTAGTACCGCGGGACCCCTTCCTACATCCATTCTGAGAGGCGGACATAATTGAGTTACTCTCAATGTGCTCATTAATTTTCGCTCTCAGGATAGATGTAAGAAGTTTATAGACCGTCGACAAACAAGTAATCGGTCTATAATTCTTGGGTTCCGCGGGACTACCTGTCTTATGGAGCAGGTGGGTAATGCCAGTTGTTAGAAACTGTGGTAGCGACCCAGACTCTAAGGATGACTGGAATTGAGATGCCAGGAGCGCGTGTGAGCTGCTATACCACTTCAGCCAGAAGTTGTGCAGTCCGTCCGGTCCAGGAGATTTCCAATTCGGTAACGGACGGACTGCTTTGGCTATATCCAGTGTGGTTATAGTAATTTTTTCCATTTGTGGTATAGCTTCGCACACGCGCTCGACATCGCGCATCCAGCCACCCTCAGCGTGACAGATGGGCACCGACCAGATGCTGCGCCAGAATGTACTCGTGGCGACATCATCCGGGCGGTAAACGTCTGTCACACTTTGTTCAGGTCGCTCCCAAGCTCTGTATACCCACCTCTCATCGCTCTGGAACATGCGGTTTTGCGAGTATCGGTCAACCCGCCGCTTATACCGCCGAATACGGTTTGCCCATGCACAAACTTTCTGCTTCAGGAAGTCGATGCGCTCTGTGACACGGAACGTGTATTCTCGGGGGCTGATTCCAGTCCCCGAAAACGCCCGCCTCACAAAGCGCATCACACGTGGTCGTGTGTTGCCCTCCCTGAAGCAGTATAGTTTGCCGATGAGTGCCCTAGCCTCATCGATATGCCGCTCGATCCTGCACTGCCAGGCTGGTGCAGCAGGCTTCGGTCGTATAGCTTCGTCACAACTAGGAAACTTTACGTTTGCTATACGACATGCCGCAACAGCCCCGCAAAACAGGATTGAGTGCGTATCAACGAGGCTCTCGCTGCTTTCAAAGATGTTCTGCAGCAGCGAGTCCAAAGCACACACCAACGCCCTATTCTTTTTGTGCATAGGTAAACGTGGTAGTCGGGGCCTAAGTTCGGTCGGTGTCAATCTATACTCGCGAAGCGCATCCTCCAGTGCGCTCCTCAGTCTATCGTTGCACTGGCTACTTACCGTGACAACCCTATCATCTACCTCATCACTACCGTTGTTGGGCCGCGGTGTGATTGCGCCACTGGCTGGCGCCTGTACCACGGTCTGTGTTGGGGTCGAGATGATAAGGTTGCTCAGTACCTCTGAGCGCAGCCTTTCAAGTGCGGCATCGTCCAACCTGCAATTATGTTGGATGACCCGCACCTGATCCGACAATCGTTGGGCCGAGACGTTCACAGTTGGTTCCAGGTCCTGAAACAGAGACAGCATCCTGACACGATACGCAGTGAGGTTAGTTCCCCCCTCTGTAGACCCGTAATATGCGCGCATGACGTTCTCGTTCATGGACTGAGTCCATCGCATGCGCTGCACACAACCACCGGCAGCGGGGACCCGGCTCAGGGCCGGTTGGCCCCTAGATCCCAAGCTTCTCGGTGGCCGGCCTCTCCCGGCCTGCCGACGCACAGGTGTTGGCGACGTCGGCGGGGAGAAATACTCGTCGCTTGAGCTCGACGCAACTGCAACCACCGGTGACACTTGTGATCCGATGTCCGGCGTTGGCGAGGCGGAGCTGAGCGACGAGCCCGGGGGTGGAGGATGTGCGCGTCGGGCAGCTGCTCTTGTTATCATACTCCAAGTTTCATTCCATCATTCCTCGTAGTACGTACGTTAAACGTAGGTATCTAGGTAGTCATAGTCATTCAATTTTCATAATGACATATGTCATCAGTCTGTACTGCATATTTTCTTCTATTGTGGCCATTTTATTGGCTTTATGATGTAATAAAGTTTGTATTGTAAATAATCTGTTTGTTTTTGGAGGTTTTGGGCGAAAGAAATGTGCATAAATACAATCAAAAACTGTTATTTTAAATTTAAATTTGCTTGTACGGAAATAAAACTTGTGTTGACATCGGGAGTTGCCAGCTATTCTATTATTATTATTATTATTATTATTAGTATAAAGGTAGCAAGTTTCTTAGTTTGAATTGGTGATACTGTAGGTGGATATACCAAATAACTAAACCAAACATCTTGCCGCTATCTCCTTCAATTTATCGAAACTTTAACGTCCACCTTACCCAAAGCCGAAGTTATCGGAGGCCTACACTGCCCATCACATCAACTATCCCGGACAAAGGAGCCCTAGGCCACTTCCTCCATTATTATCGCCAAATAACATTCCAAAACCACATTAAATTCCTTTTTAATCTAACTTATAACGTCCTTACATCACACAATATGACCACATTTCACTCAAGTTGTGTTTTGTTTGGACTAAAGGTTCCTGCACACTATTCAGAAACATCACTAAACAGTGGCAAACGGTTTGTCGTGATTGGATAGTCACATAAGAAAGGAGAACAGAAACTTTTATTGCTAACACTTAGGTATCTACAATATTAGTATTAAACTTTATTGATATTCAAATTAATTATGAATTTGAGTGTGGTGACGGGGCTCGGTAATATTAAGCAGCGTGCAACATAGCCACAACGCATTGTTATTTTACTATTTAGTTCAGTAGTGGTTGGCATTCTATCCCTATTAGGAAAAGGCTAGGATGATGAGAAGTCATAGGACATCAGCCCTATACGTCAGTCACAGTCAGTTACGACAGGTGAGGGCTTACGCCGTATCCAACAGTGGACATTTTTTTTTGTAACCTGAATTTGTTACTCCTGGGCAAGGCCTCCCCCATTCCTTCCTCTCTTTATTAGGCTTCTTCACAGTGGACGTTATAAGGCAGAAATTCAAAAGTCGTTCAAGTGATTGATCCGGTGACTTAGCAGTGACCAGACTGACGTGTGTGCATGAACCTTTATTCAGGAATAATGCCTTGTTAGGGGAAGTGGTCGCAGTCGACACATATTTTCCGAAAGCCTAGCTAAACGTAACATGCGTAGATAACTTTCCTCTTAAGGGGACAGCTTTAAACAATGTTACTTTAAACGTTACTGCAAGTTATTAGAAAACCGCTACTGTTTGTAACATACATAGTGTTAAGGTGTGTTTTCATGAGATGACCGCCGTTGGCCAAGATGGTCGTTTATTTAACTACTTTGAGCTTGGTCTTTTTTTTTAAGGATGGGAAATCATCGAATGACTTGGCGGGCGTGGCAGACTCTTACTGACTAAAACTCATCCGTGTTCCTTCTAAAGCCCGTTCGTTTGCGTTCCAGGGCCGCGGTGACTCTTTCGAACAAATTCCGCAACCCTGACAGGCTCTGGGGCCTTCTATGCGGACATCTCTTTGAGGCGCGCGTGGAACACAACGCGCCATCGACCTGGGCCTGGTGGTGATCGGACAGCGAGCTAGCCAACGCTGGCCGTCTGCAGGCCCGCGAACTACTTTGAACCTAGTACTTTAAACAGTTTTTTCAAAGTTTCAGACAAAAATAATCCGTATTCACTAGAGAAGATTTTTACTCGACGTGTTTTATTTAAAATCATTATACAATGTGGAGACATCGATACGACTTGAATGAATACACTGGCAAAACCAGTATTGCCAGTGTTTTCATTTATTGTCACACTCACCGAAATTAAAAATAAACTGTCCAATTGCATGAAACGTTAAAAAATCTGAAACTAGTCAGGGTTACTGACAACTATTTTGACAAGATATCCCAAGCAGTCTGTTGCAGTTAGTGACATCAAATTTGTGATAAAAGACAACATATTCGTATGAACTAGTATTGCCAGTGTTTTGATTTATTGTTGTACCCTCACCACTGAAAAACTATCAGCGTTGCTGTTTAAGGGTTTCTTTGTGTACCATTAGAATTGCCTGAAAAGTTTTGGCCTCGCACATGACGTATTTAAATTCATGCTGTTCTTTCTTGCTTCTGTTAGTTATTGTTTATGACTGTTAGTTTTAATTTATTTTACTTTTAAGTTTGTTTTGTGCTAGTCCCAAATAATTAATTTTCTTTCTTTCTGTATCGGTGTTTCCGCGGCCGGCTACGCGACGTCTCGCAGCGTAACACGACGCCGTCACTTCGTGTGCAATTTTTAAGTTTTGTTTATCAAATATGTATTAGTTTATAGTTATTGTATTTATACTTAGGTATATATGTATTTTGTTTTATGGGCCTTAGTTGCCTGAAATTTGAATATCTATTATTATTACGAGTCTTTCGTCTTGACGAGAGCGTATTGCCAGTGATCAGGGAATACTGGTATCAGGGAAATGATCTTTATATTTGACAGGTTCGCTGTTGATGGTGACCATTTACCATCACTCAAATTGCCTATTTGTTTGGAACATCCTTGTTTGTTATAAAAACAATTTGGATTTGTCACTTTTGATCAAATTATTTTAAAATAATATGGTTGGCTGTAAATCCTGGCTAGATGGAAAGGACATATTCTGTACGGTCAGCAATCGCATATTGTACTTTGGCCCAGTTAAAATACTGCAAATATTGTTCATTTATAAAATGTAGTATCATCACGTACGCAAGTCTTCGGATTAATATCGAGCTCGCACAACATCCAACATTTTGTAACATTTTCTATTATTTTCTTTAGACGTTATTTTAGTGTAATTTCATATTAAATATCTCTTTGAACATTAAATTAAATTTTATTAACATTCAACACCTTAAAGACTCATGCCCTTACATATTCAAAGACACATAGTCCAGTGAAACCTCGCCTTAACAAAGAGCGCTTGTGTGTTTAACATTCACGAGTAAAAGCTATATGTTGTCACCGCTAAAACAGTTGAGTGAACAAGAACATAACGTCTATACAAATGGCCACTGTCACTTGGAAAATTTTACTGCTAATTCAATGGGCCAAGCTGGCCAGGCTTGGTGAATATAATTGGCCATACATTTTGGTAGAAATAGCACAGTGATTTTGTCTGCGACTGTAGATTGAATTGAGAACTTGTAACCCATCAATAACTGAAAGTGAAAATCGGAGCCAAGTTCAATGTTAACAGTATGTGTGATTGTCGACTTCAGCGACCAAAGAATTGAGATCTAAATGGGTGCCAGGTTCTGTAGATGATCCAGAAATAAGATAAATTAAGGCTCAATATTCGACTTGGGTAGTTTTTACGTTTGGCTTAACTTATCATCTTTATGATACGAAAGTTTTAATTTTGATATTGAACGGTCACCATATTTTACTCTTCTAAAATTTTTAATTTGTTTGTAAAATGATTCTAGGCACGCTAAGGGGCTTTAAATAAATTTCAGGTAAAATCGATTTAGAATTGTGAAGGCATCAAAAGTAGCTCAAAATAGTTCGTGTAATATTACACATGGCTGCTGCGTCACCAGTTCCTTTATGTCTGGACTTGGCTGGACACGCTGCCACGTGTCTAGATAAGTTGTGAAACTCTGAACCATAAACTGTATTATTCTATATTGATTCTAGCACCGATTGCGACTAAGGACAGTACTAAATGTAGATACGGGATTGGCATGAGCAAGCAAAAAGTCTATTTTACTTTATATTTTGACTTATAGAGGTATAGTAAAAACATGGCGGACTGGGCGTCTTGCTGACACCGCGAATTGGCCCGCAATAGACCCGACACACCGAAGCAAACTCGCTGAGCAGTCGGTCATCTTCGAGAGCGTGATGAGCGTGTCTTATTAAATACGCCGTGTTTCTTGTATGATGAACGCATATGTATAAACTTTCAGACGGTTCTTTACTATTAAAATTTAATTTAAATCTATGCATTGATATTCCAACATTATAGACTGAAAATCGTCAATGCTAACCAGCTATATTCCACGTAGCTCTAGGTAAACACGATAACTGACAAATGCTGGCACTGTCTGGACAGGTCCACTCAAATCTGTGTGGCACTTTCCTCAAAAGGCCACCTCAGACATTAACCTACATGGTTCTCATATGATTTCACCAGTACAGATTGTATGGACTTTAAAAGAGACTTTGACCTCTGAGTTTGTTTCGGTGTTTGAAACACCGGCCTCATCTAACTTAAAATAACCAAAAAAGATTGACGTGTAAAAGTGTTATGTTAACCTACTTGCAAAATAAATAAAATTTAAAGTGTAAGATACTCGTAAGACAAATTTTAATTTAATTTACATACCTACTTTTATTCGTTTATTAGGAAATGGTAATAGAATCTTAACTACTAGCAAAATGGACCCTCACAGGTGTTTGCACGAAAAGGGTATCAAAATACCACCATTTTTAATAAAACCCATTACTGCACACATGTTAAATTCACAAGTGGTTCATTAGCACCACCCGGGAATCGAAGCCGATATACAATGACGCCACGGGTGTCGGGAGAGTCTATTGTGCTCCGTACCTACGCAGCGTTGGTCTATCGATTTGTTTGTACTTAATGAAGTTCATCAGTGTACGAGTTGGGGTAGGCAGAATTTGAAGTGGTTTCTATGAAATGAAATTGCGAAGTATAGATAGGATAAGTGGTGATTTAAGATTCATCCAGATTCAAAGCTAATATTTGAAGAGAATTTTTGGCAACTATAACAGTAGTATTTTTAGGAGACATGCTTGCTGAAATGCTTTTTCTTTCTTCTTTCTTCGGTGACTTTGGTCCCGTAGCTTTTCCGGGATGAAAAATATCCTAAACACTCATCGATGCGGCCTAGTGTATTAGTGTTTTGTATCAATGAGAGTAATTGCTAAGTTCTACATAAAGACAGTCCCCCAAAATGCCCGCCCGTCCTCAGCTAAAACACTAGGAAGTGGTGACGGGCGGGCGTTTTGGGGGACTGTCTTTATGTAGAACTTTGACGTTCAAAAAGTGCTGGCACTCAGCCCAATTTGAATAAATGACTTTTGAATTTTATCCCATCATTAATTACCTCCTACAGAGACTAATGGAACTACCCTAAAATCTAAGTACAGGCGCAAGCACATCAAGCTACCCGAAACTGTCAATTTTTCCCAAACAACCTTGAACCTAATGCTTTAGCGATAAAATTGAAAATCTATTAAAGATATTTGACAGATTTTTATAGCTTGAGATGTACTGTCTGTACCTACCATTTGGGAAGCTTAACATATACTTAAGAACTCAAGAAGAGACTAGGTTTGCATAAAAGAGATCTACCTACATATGTATATGACGAAAGGAAAAAGTTACATATATACATATTCTCGTTGCCATACAAGGCTGTGAACGGGTGTCGGGAATCACAAAGGCATTGCAAGCGCCAGTAACAGTGATTCAATATCACATGACAAAGGATGATGGCGCTAATTGATACGAGATACCTGTGGACATACATATATCTACATCATTATTTTGATAGCTAGGTACGTGTGAATCCTACTAATATTATAAATGCGAAAGTTAGTGAGGATGGATGGATGGATGGATGTTTGTTACTCTTTCACGTCAGAACGGCTGAACGGATCTTGCTGAAATTTGGCACAGTGGTAGATTATTGTCTGGAATAACAAAAAGGATACTTTTTTATCCCGGGAATATGTTCCCTTGGGATAATTTTCGTCAATCACGCGGGCGGAGCCGCGGGCGGCAACTAGTCTACAATAAAGCTATGTACCTCAATACGAAAATGATGGTGATATTGAAGCTGCTTTAACGAACTATTATAGAATATTGTAACACTAGCGGACCTCACGCTAGTATTACTTAATATTAAAATTTTATAATATTCAAATAAAACCACGTTAGAGATTTAACTTCGTAATATATTCGGTATCTGCCTTAGACGAGCGCTGGTACAGGAGTCCCATATAAAAACAAAACATATTTATACTACACCTGCTTGGAAAGTACCTTGATACTTTATCAAATTTACGGTAGAAAGTACGTCATTGCATATCGAACAAATATGCGGGGAGAAAACGCATCTGAGCGGGAGAGAAAAGTGTATGAAAATCCATTTCTTACGTGGTTTTTCTTTTTTAATTTTGGGTAAGACTATGCGCCGGTAACCTAAATATCAAAAGCCAAAATGTTTTTACAGTGAGTTTTTATCTCCAAGTTCGCAAAATGACACTGGCCACTAGCTGTGTGTTGGATGGTGTCGGGCTGGCAGTGCGACCCTGCGGCGGCAGGATAAACAATTTGAAAAAAGAACATGTGAAAATTGCAGACGCCATTGGCGCCATTTCCAATTTGTGTGTTGTTTGAGGATTCAGTTTTAACTGCAACAATTTCAATATAAATTTCAATTAGTAAAGATTTCGTTTTTTATTTTCCTTCTAGGTGTAGTATAAAGCACTATGTATCACTCGAGAGAAACTGCGATTCCCGATCTTGGGTGTTTTAAAGCCCTCGCCTACGGCTCGGGCTTCAAACGACACCCTCGACGGTAATCGGTCACTTTCTCCTCTCGGTGAACAATGTACTATTTCACATTCCTAATTCAAATACTCTTTTACTTTTCATAGACGCTTTCAAAGTTCTAACTTGTCTGCCAGAGACCTGCAGCCAAGGAGGTCATCCTGAGAAAATACACTCACCATCTGTACTAGAAAAATAATTAACTGCATTCATTGAATGAAAAGTTTTTGGCTATTTCTGTCATTTCTAATACTCATACCTTAACTGGTTCCATAGAATCTTTTAATCCCTACATGAAATAGGATCGATAGGCATTTTTTTTTTTGGTATTTTAGAATTTTTTTCGCTGACTGTACATTTTTTTCCAAAATCTGTGAATGCAGTTCAGAATATCTCAAAAAGCTATGGATGGTCCTAGGAACGTTTTCCTATTACTATACCGTTATAACAACAGTAACACACACACACGTTAAAAGTAAGGGCAGTTAGGTAGGTACCTTAACCGTTTAAGGTACCTACCTACCTGCCCTTACTGTTCCGTCTCAAAAATCCACCCTATATGCAATGATATCGTTTTCATCATTTCCATAATTCTCAGAAATTATTCTGTATTGAATTACCAATAATGATATAACAACTGATATCAGATATTAATATTCTGTGGCTCCCGTTAAACCAAAATCAAATGCAATTCAATTAAATTTAATTGAATTGCATTTGTTTTTGGTGGAGAGCTACAGCGTGAAACGAGGCGACAAACGAAATAAATATAAATTAATATATTGGTTAATTAGCTCTGCTCATAATTTTTTTTCATTCAAAATCAAAATCAAAATCAAAAAACCGAAAGTCATTTATTCAAATTAGGCTGAGTGCCAGCACTTTTTGAACGTCAAAGTTCTACATAAAGACAGTCCCTCAAAACGCCCGCCCGACACTATTGGGGCATGCGGTTTTAACCTATAAGAAATTGTACATAATACTAACATTAGTAAATAGAAAATCATTATTTAAACATTTGTACAGTATGTACAGTTGTTGATAAATAAAATATGCTTTTCTTCTCACAAATACAAACATTTTTGTTGCTCTATTGTCATGTTGGAAAATTTGATGGTGACATGTTATAAAACGTCATTTTTTGCACCTGCATAAGCATAAAGAAACTATAACGTGTCCATTGCTGGGTCAGAATCCTCTATGAAAAGGAATGGGCTGTAATGGACGTGCGTCTAGCTTGGGATAGTGTGGGCCCGTATATCGCAAGACTTGACACAGATATAAGGGGTAAAAGGGTAAAGGTAAAAATGAAACTAGCGATACAACTTTTACAAATAAATAATGGGGATTCATCCATTTCAAACAATTTCTCTTGATTTTTGGTTCTAGGATATGCTGGCTTTGTCGTGACTTAATCCTTTTTTGAGAGCAGTGGTAATTAAAATGTATACTATCTAAACTGTATAATAACAAAGCTGTACAGTTTTTTTGTTTGTTTGTTTGAACGCGCCAATCTCTGGAACTACCAGTTGGATTTGTTTTTTTTTGTATATGATAACCATATTCATGAGGAAGGCTATATAGGCTATATGGGGACGGGAAATTCCTACGGGAACGGGAAAAAACGGGATGTGCGCGTACGAAGTCGCGAGCAAAAGCTAGTTTTTAAATATTAAAAAGTGTCTGCATTGCGTCGAACCCACAACCTCCACGAAACCGAGTCGTGGCTGTTACCTAAGGAGGGCCACCTCGCTCTCTTTGTTCTGGAGAGCTTTGAATTCGGAGAGTTATGAAACTATTACGCATTATTTCTTTTTGTAACTTTAAATACTTGTACAATTTTGTGGTTTCGTAGGGTGGGCTTTGCCTGCCAGGGTTGCGGAATTTGTTCGAAAGAGTCACCGCGGCCCTGGAACGCAAAGGGCTTTAGACGGAACACGGATGGGTTTTAGTCAGTAAGAGTCTGACACTCCCTACTGAGCGTCATTTGATGATTTCCCATCACTAAAAAAAAAAAAGGTTGGGCTTTGCGGCCATAATCCTTGATATTATGACTTGATGATTTCAGGCTGTAGGTTTGTAATTTTTGACAAATAATAGGTTGATACTGTCAGCTATGTTCTGTATGGTGTCGGACGTAAAAGAATAGCACCATCCCATCACTTCCCGTGGGTGTAGTGAGAGGCGACTAAGGGACTCACCAGAGAATGGGCAGCAGCATTCTCTGTGCATTGCAACAGCTACACTGCGATCGCCAACCCACCTGCCAAGTGACGATTATGGCAAATGCCCCCTTAGGGGGAGGCCTATGTCCAGCAGTGGACGTCTTTCGGCTGATATGATATGATGACTAACAGCTATAACTCTTAATTTCCTAAGTATTAATTCTAATGTTATGTTTTGTTACAGAGTCAACACCTTGAAGCGCAAAAATAATGAAAATGAAAGAAGAGATCAAAAGGCGTCAATATTTCTCCACCTACGACATCCCTCAAATTGTAGACAGTAAAATAATGTACTAGCGACTCGCCCCAGCTTCACAAGGGTGCAAAAGGGTGTAAATTATATACAAACCATGCTCGTTTATCTTTTCGTAAAATACAAGGTGGAGACATCGATATGACAATAAATGAAAACACTGGTAATACGGGTTACATTAGGAACATTTTTAAACTATTATAATCCTGTCACCGAAATTAAAAATAAGTTTTCCAATTGCATAAAACGTCAAAAAATCTCAAACTAGTTAAGGACTTCTATTCTGATGAAATATTCCAAGCAGTCTGTTGCAGTAAGTGACATCAAATCTGTGATAAAAGACGAAGAAGTATGAACTAGTATTGCCAGTATTTTGATTAATAATTGTCATATCGTCGTCTCCACCTTGTATTTTACGAAAATTCGTTGCATGTTTTAGAAGGAGTTTAGTTTGTTTAAGAGAGATACTCTATTTTTTCATGAATTCATATGATATTATTTTTAAGCTCGCATACGTGTGCTCTGTGATAATATGACAATCAAGCGATGGTACTTTTTCATAGAAATTGAAATCTGTAGTGCAACATTATAAAAAAAAAATATTCCACCACAGGTTCATATTGTTGTCATATTACCGTATAACAAACCTCTGCAGGCGCGTTTTCTGGATTCCATTTTAATTAATTTAAAGCATTGTTTGATTTCAACAACAAAACCAACTAAAGGTGCTCTAAAATTAATTAATAAGTACCTACAAAATCAAATGAATAAAGACATAACCAAAGACTACACAACACCTGCCTTAGTGATTAATAAACCAATTAATTGTTAAAATTAAATGTAGTTTTCGTTCATAAATGTGTACTTTTATTTATTTTAAATAAACGGTTTGTTGACACCCCAAGGCAAGTTCAAATTGATTGAGTGAAATTATTAAAAACTGAGAATACAGATATTTTGCGTGATCAATGACAAATAATTGGATAAATACACTTGAACATTAATTGTGAGGAAATTATCCTTTATTGTGGGGCCGCTAAACAAGCGATGAACTTCCAAGAGCGAGTGATTGGAGCAGTTTATGTTGAGATTTTTTTTGTGTTTTAAAAGAACGAGCCATCCAATAAGAACAGCGGGAGATATTTGATTGTTAAGAGAAATTATATTTATTTAATATGGGTTTGCTCTTGACTCTAGTCTAAGTCATAAATGACAGAGACAAAGTTGACGATGGAGCGAGCTTATCCAGAAGAAGCCTGTTCACTCTAATTTTGAAGAGATTGTGTTGTATGCGTTCGGAAACACAGACGCAGGCAGAGAGTTCTACTCCTATGCTGTGCGCATTATAAAAGACGTTTAGTGCGAATTGGTGATTGGTGCGAGATGCTTTTAGAAGCTCTGAAAAACTGTAATGACGATTTTTTAGGCTTTGCTCGAATTCAAGACTTATTTTCACCAGAAAAAAGCATCCAGTCCTACTCTCTATCTCTATCACTGAATCGATTCAGCTGTTTAGGAGAGAAAGCTTAACAAAAAAACAAACTCACTTTCGCATATCAGGATGGTCGGAGAATATTTTGATTCGTATACTAGCTCGCATTTTAATCTATTTCTGACCAGGAATATGGTATTGTAGAAGAGCCAACGTCGAGCTAAGCATATCGAAGAAATCGCTGAACTACCAGCCACACCTACAAGCAATATTGAGACGTTCTTTTAAACATAGGTTGCAATTGGTTGCAATAAGAACCAGTCGCAGGTTCACATATAAACAGTTGATCGTGCACAATTACAACTGGGAATAAAGATGGTCAATCTTTTTGAAAGAGTACGTTTGTTAAGACAATGGAGGAGATGAGAAATGGAGTGTTAAGATGCATTCTGGATTATACAAACTGCTTGAATTTTGCAATCGGTTCAAGAGATTGATATTCAGATCTTATGTTTTATTATGCTTTCAGGGTGTTTTTGTAGTGCGTGGTCATATTAAAGGGACAAGCAGTATAGAAAAAATTGTTAACTTTATAAAAAAATTACTGCACTTTCAAACTAATCACTTTTCAAACAGTTTGATGCAGTTGGTAGCAGAAATCTGCGTTATAAGTAAAATAAATGACCCACCCGGTAAGTGGTCACTGCCGCCTTATGAACATCTACGGACCCGCAGGTGAGTTGCGTCATCTTTTTAAGGATGGGATATCATCAAATGATTCTTTCCACTCTGGGCGGAACAGTAGGGAGTGTCAGACTCTTACTGACTAAAACCCATCCGTGTTCCTCCAAATGCATTCCTTTGCGTTCTAGAGCCGCGGTGACTCTTTCAAATAAATTTTCGCAACCCTGGTAGTTGAAGTCCTAGTGCTCCTTTTGTTCTTACTCTGTGGCAAAAACACTTACTGATAAATGGCACTCTCGATCCGTTTTTCTGGATGTTGTTGATGTACAATAATAATAAGGAATTGAAGGTTTTTAGTGGGAGGGCGTTATAATTGAAAGGAAGATTGAAAGTTGTGAGCAGACCACTAACCTTTTCCCACAGTCCGCTTTATAAGTATAGCTGTTGAAATAATTGTCTTTGAGTGTTGAATGAACTTCAGATACATTTTGTGGATTATGTTTTGATCGACACGCTTGCTCACGATGAGTTTGGTTTTTGGATCTATCTTCCTCACCTTTTACCGAACATTTCCGGGGTTTAGTTTTATTTCTTGACTAGCTGCACCCCGCGGTGTTACCCGCGGTTTATGGGATACTTCGCGGGAATGTCGAAAATTATCCGAAGGGAACACACTCCCGGAATAAAAATAGCCTATGTGTTAATCCAGGGTGTCAGTTTCCTGCATACCAAAGTTTTATCAGCGGCTCTGCCCGCGTGATTGTCGAAAATTTATTTAAATAAATTTATTTATCAAAACCCATTCGGTAGTTTTTGCGTGAAAAAGTAACAAACCTCCATCCATCCATCCATCCTTACAAACTTTCGCGGATGGATCTTCTACAAGGTCCATATAGTCAATAACTCATATACCCAGAACAAATTTCCGTGCGTTTGTCACGGACCTATTACTGGAATCAAAAGAAGCTCATAATTTGGGACGCATTAGTTTTAGTTTTAATGTATCCGTGGTGTTTTCTACTGGGCTTAACCCAGTTTTATATGTCCCTTGGTGCCTATTAGCCTAGCTCTGAACTGTCTCTGCTTGATTAGGAGAGAAGTGGAAATCATATTTTTTCCTATTCCTCCGCTGTAGTTTTCTGATTAATTTCGTTGCGGGATCCAAGACAGTTATGTTGTTTCTCCGGGACTCGTCGGGCTTCATTGATTCGGCTTTTTTCTGCTGGTCACCACTGTTGATTTTGGCTTTCAGGAGTTGCAATGGTTGGGAAAGTGTGGCGGGCTTGTCCTATAAAAAAAGTCCAGTGTATCGTTCTTTATTATGCACCATACATTAATAAGTTACAGAACTTGCTGAAGGCTTAGTTGACACTTCGCGTGACCCAAGGGCTGGCTTTTACCTCGGACAGAGGATAAGCGTTGCCATACAACGTGGCAATGCCGCCAGTCTTTTGGGCTCACTTCCAGTCGATAGCGATGCGGACGAATTTCTTGACGCCATATTATAGTTTGGAGTTTTTATTTTAAGTCTATATAGTTAGTTAAGTATTTACTAATCAAGTTCTAAATATAAAAACTTTTGTATATGAATAAAAGTTACAGAAAAGATAGATAAAGAAAATATTACTAAGGGTGACACAATGCGGCCTTTTGGCTAAAAGGGATCTTTCAAAGAAAAACTTTGGATGGATTTAGAAGAGATAAGGAAAGACAGTAAGTACTGTTTGTATAATTAAATGATAAAAAAATCGGGGAAGAATTTCCATGACAGTGATCAACTTTTATAATAAAATAGCTATTGAAGTCAAAGTATTTATTAGTGTGATTTTTGGTGATAAAGTAGGTTTTATAGTTAGGTTTTGGTAACTCAAAAAACTACCCATACACTGTTTAAGAATATAAGAATTTAAAATCGATTTTATACACAAATTAACATTAATTACAATATAGAATACAATCAATTTTTCTAGTAATTATTAGGAATACAATTAATTATTATAATTAATATTCAGAACACAATTAATAAGTCAATATACATCGATACCTTTGGGTAGAAAGGTCGTATAAACCAAAACCCGACTTTTCAGGAGAGCAGAAAAACAATTTTTTTTTAACATAAAAATTCTTAACTTTTTTGTTTTTGAAGTTATAAAAAAATGATCTATGAGAAAGGTTCTTACAATTTGCAAATGAAAAAGATTAAATCATCAAAACCTATCTATCTGCTTTAGTTTTAAAGTAAGCTTGGATTTACGTCTAAGAAAAAATCAATTCTTGGTTAATACACCCCATGAAAATGTACTTTAAAAAACTGTATAGGTCGTATATCCATTTTTGGTAAGCTTATGGTCACATTTACTGTCGTAAAAACCCATATATTTAGTTTTTTTTTTGTATTAAAAACCATTTATAATCATAGATCAATTGAATTCTGACTAATAAACAATCCTGTTACTCTCAGAATTAGTAGGAACTCAATTATTATTATTCTAATACCCATTATTGGTCGATTCAAATAAAATAAAACTACCTGAAATACGAAATCAACATTTATTATTATAATACCTTTTAATCAACATTTACTATTATTTCAATAATGGTACAACATACCTAACAGGTTTAACATTTTTAAATTGAAAAAATAATTATAACAACGGAACCGAAAAGTGAAATAAAAAAATCTACTTAGTCATAAAAAAAACAAATATTATTCAAACTTCTTCTAAATTAAAGTAATCAGGCATTTTAATCATTTATAAAATTATGACTTGATCGTTTTATTTTTTTATTTTTGTATATATTTAAATGTACTTAATTCAATAAATTATTGAATTAAGCCTTTGTACTAAGGCTTACTTACTAAGTAATTTATTGAATTGCAACTAAATAAAAAAAAATAAAAAACGATCAAGCACTAAACGTAACTAATTTATGCACTAAAAAGTAACTTATTTATGATATAAATTTGTATTCATAATTAGTTTAAAATTATGTATGAATTGTTACTATACATTATTTTAATTATTATTATATATTATTTTAAAACGAATTATGAATTGAGAAAAATATTTTCAAAAAATAATTTTAGGTGACAAAGAATACAATCATTTATCATAGTTAACATAGTTTTTTTGTCTTTTATGTTAACATAACTTTTACACACGATGTCTACATATCTTTTATTCGACTCTCCTTTCGCAGGTATGCTGGAAGAGATTTCTTTAGAAATAAGCATCACCTTTGTACCTATTTTTCTGTTCCCTTCTTCTTATTTATTTGTTAAATGTGTGTACATAAACTTTTAAATAAATAAATAGTCTCGTTTTTTTACTAAATAATATTTTGCTAACGAACGAAATGTGAAATTACGTAAATACGAAATAGAAAATAGAAATAAATACGAAAAGTTATTCTTTTATAATAATAATTGTATTATTCAATTAGCTCTTCCTCGTCTTCTTCGTCGGTTAGCGTAAGAGAATCAGCCACATTTCCATGGGGTAAGTTAAAATAATCATGGTGGTACCTATTTGGTATAATGCCATTATCACATAGACGTTTTAAATCTCTATATTTTACATGTGACGAAACGCTCAGTGCGCGAACACGCATCCAAGTAAACAAATGCGCTGCGCGCTGGTCTCTATCTCGCTCGCTCTTCTGCTTGTCGCTGCGCGCCAAATGCGAGCCTTGTGTGTTGGTCGTAAAGTGCTTCTTGCAATGAACATGGTTTATACACCAACGTCGCGAACTGCCTTTGGATTTACGACGTCGAATTTAAACTGTGTTTAGATAATGCATTTAACACGTTAGGGCGTATAAACCATTTACAATTAACGACCATTTTTACGCCCTGAGTTAATGTAAATTATGGTCATTACATCATAACAAAACCAAAAAAAAAAAAAATTCGGCTTTTACATTGAAAATTTACCTTTTGTAAGAGGCTATGACCGAAAATTTCTGGGTCGTATTAACCATTTTTGTGTGAATTTCTGCATTTCGTATATACAGATCGATAGATAAAAAAATTCTGAAAAAAATGGTATATATAACTCAATTTGGCCAAAATGGTTTATACGACCTTTCTACCCAAAGGTATCGACATAATTATCATTTAGTGTTTTACATTTTGGTCATTTTGTAAGAAGGAATTCGTCAATGGTATAGTAGCATTTTTCAAAATTTAATAACCTACATTTTGTACAATAATAAATGTATGCTGCTTCAGAAGCTTTTCCTTTGTAAAGGTTGTTCATTTGTATGAATTTTCTAACCTACGATGATGTACGTATTCAATTTACCTTCCATATTTTAAGTTCGGGCCTCAATTTTATTACTAATCTGTCGTTTATTTTCGTACCATCTGTAGCATACCTACTATCCGTTACCCAACCAGTCAGTCTGTCCGCTTTGCCAAAAGGATCTAGTTCCTTTTGTCAATCCCGATCGGTCGGTAGATTGGTTGAGCGTACGATTGTGTAGTCCTTGTGTAGTCATCTGTGATTTTGTAGTGAGTGTCTGATTACCTGCAGTGACTGAGACGTGACCTCTGTTGTACCTACTTTATTCTTTGACAAGACTGTGTTGTCAGTTGTATGAAGATGGTGTCTTAAAATATATGGATTGAATGTGTGAATGTGGTGTTGCGGCTTTTGTAGCGTGAAATTATTATTCCGTTTATTCATTTTTTTTAAACTTATTTCTTATATTTTTAAATATTTCTTAAAAATTAAAATTACGATTATTATGATTGACATTATTTCAGATTTAGATATCCATAACACAAATTTAAATATTAAGTTAATATACGAGAAAAAAACGCCTAAAATAATAACGCAAGATTGTGATTTGCTTTCTTATCGCAAATTGGTTCGTCAACACATAATTTGTTTTGAATGGCCACAGGACAACCAAAGACATTAGAATTTCAGTAATCTGTGGTCAAAGCCTCTTTTTACCTTCAGAAACTTTGTTGAATTATAATGTTTTAGAAAGAAAAAAACATTTGGATAATGCAAGACAGCTAGATAGAGCAGACTTTGATAGTCATTGAAGTAAAGCTTATACTAATTTTAATAACAAAGATGGCGCGGCCGCAAAGGATTTAAAGAAAAAGCAAAGTCCTCTTGTAACTATTAATATTAATAATAATTATGCATATCAGCCGACAGGCCTTTATCTCATAAATTGTTAAAGATTTATGGAAGTCATAACATTTTACAACTACTGAACTTAACTTTTATAACTTACCTCAAAGGTTGTGGACATTGTAAATTATTAAAATTGGTCCATCAGGACTTGATATGTGTGTTTTAAACGAGCTTGTTTTCTTGTTAATAACACGATGCATACAAGGCCGGAAGATCTCAATATGACCAACATTTCACAACTCTCTTGGGGTCGGCTTCCAGCAGCTGAGTACCAGTATTTTAAATAGATTGACTGTTCATCTGCCCTTTACAACCCAGTAACTGAGAAACACGTCAACCCTTAGCAAGACTCGTGCCAAATTTTCTGACTTCTAACTATCCGTAACGACTGTCAAAGATCTATAAATGACAGCCGGGACGTGCTTCCTGAGACACGGAAAGCCTCGATATGAAATAGACGGTCACTCATCCGTGGAACGACCTCGGTAACTGCTGCTTAACCTCGAAAATCGATCCGTTCAGCTGTTACAATTAAGCCATGAGTTGCTCCTTGATGCTGTGTCATTTATAAAGTTTTTTCTAGATCTTCTGTACCTACTTCATCTTTTCAGCCGAAAGACGGCCACTGTTGGACAAAGTACGCCCTCGAGAGTCGAACGGTCCCGCGGTCTTTCCCGACCTTGTCTTCCTGCCGGTCGATTCTGTAAACATGTCGAAGTGAAGGCTTGGGTGAAGTGATCACGAGGTGAGCTGTTAATCAATATAATTAAGATTTCACGTGATCACGAAGTGTGCTGATCTTGATTATATGGACAGCTCACCTCATGATCACTTCACCCAAGCCTTCACTTCGACATGTTTACAGAATCGACCAGCTGTACGCGGTCGCCACTCTAGGGGGGCTACTCTCTAAGCCCGAAGTCCGTAGTTTCGGGCTTAGTTGCGGGCGCATTCTACTCCGTATAACCTTGTTAACCGTCAAATCGTGTTGTCATTAATTCTTAGTGGTTAGGTGACAAAGAGTAGAATACGCCCGCAACTAAGCCCGAAACTACGGACTTCGGGCTTAGAGAGTAGCCCCCCAGAACCTATCGACCCCATCGACTATATGCCCTGCCCACTGCCACTTAAGTTTGGCAATTCTTTGGGATATGTCGTTTCTGAACTTAAAAAACCATTTTCTTATCACCAACCATATAAGTACCAGTAAGCCTATTCAAGTTTCATGTTAAAGCAACAGAATTCAGTCCGGAGACATAATTGTGTGGATAATACACTCGTAGCTCTGATTATTTCTACGAATGTTGGCGGGACCGTTCTTGGAAGCGGTGTTGTAAGGCTCGGTCTAGACTAGCGCGCTGGTTGCTTGGCTGTGTGTTTATTTTTTTTAAATGTGAAAATAAACAGATACATTATTCATATTTACTAATAGTGACGGTTCAAACGAGTGTTTACAATATTGCATTATCCATTTATTAACAGAGAAGATTATCGAGCCGGTAGTAAATGTCGCTGGATAAATAAATATATAATACATATCAAATTATTATTACACTAGCAACAGCCTGCGGCTCCGCCCGCGTTTTATCCCAAGGGAACATACTCTCGGGATGAAAGTATCCTATGTGTTATAACAGACTATAATCTATCTCTGTACCAAATTTCATCAAGATCCGTTCAGCCGTTCTGAGATAAAAGAGTAACAAACATCCACACATCCATACATACAAACTTTAGCATCTATAATATTAGTAATAGTAAAGAGTAAGGAAGTAAGGATATATTATGACTTATGGGTGGGAGTTATTTGATTAGACTTTTGCTGCCTACCAGATTAAATGATGATGTAGCTTTCCTGGAACTTACTCGCTTTCAGATTACGTTATTAAGAAAACAAGAGTAAAAAACGTACCTTTAAGTAGGCTGTCGGAAATCTGACTGTAGGTGTTTAATACATCACTGTTGAAATTTAAAACAATATGAATTTACAAGACTTACGGCTTTTTTTATTGAATGTTCGCATTTGCTGGGGCTGCAATAAGATAATGTTTAGATCCCTATCATAGAAAACATGGTAGATTTCTGATGAAAAATCAAGTCAAGCTTAAGACCATTGTATCAAGCATAGAAAAATAGTAAACTCAACACAAACACGCACGCACATAGCATCGCACATGTCTTCCCCGAATTGAGGCAGAGCAGCACCTAAAGACAATGCAAATGGGGCTCGTTGCCATCTACGGATATGAACTTAGAGATCAATTCGTTGAAAAAAATTGCACTTTCATTAGAAATTAAACTTAAGCTTGATACTATCATTTTAACCACCAATCACCAAAAGCTTACTAACTTCGCAATGCTAAGTAGGTATTCTGCACTTATAAACGTGATTTTGTACACTTAATATCATTAATTACTTCATTAGTAATAATTACTTAAACTCAAGTTCTTAAAAACGTACAGACAGATATTTTTATTTATTTTTATTTATTAAAACTTTATGCACAAATAAAATCACTGTACAAAGGCGGACTTAATGCCTTAGGCATTTTCTACCAGTCGACCTTAGGGTGGTGCAGAGACAACATGGCAGGTGCAATTTAAAAAACTAAAATAGAGAGAAGTAAAATAAAATAAAATTATAAATACATAGATACATACATACACTTAAACAAAGTTATTAAGAAAAAAACGAATCCAACGAATTAACGCTGTTATATGTTGCTGGGGAGTTTGATGCGCCACTTCTTCTTCCCAGCTATAACTCTAGGAAGTGGTGACGGGCGCGTTTTGGGGCCCTGTCATGATGTAATTTGACATTCAAAAAGTGCAGCCTCTCAGCCTAACTTGAATAGATGACTTTTTGAATTGATTTTGATTTGACTACCATCTATCTATCGAGCCTATTATATCCTGGGTGAGACCTCCCTTGTACACTAACCTTTACAATAAGAGACCGAGATACGAAGCATTAACGTTTTTCACAGAAGCCAGTGGCAGAAAAATAAAATGAATGATGGTGAAACTATAATTGTGTACCGAGATCGTAAGTGAAATATGCGCGAGCTATATATATCTAGCCTTTATTATAAGCCGTTATTTCAAGCTAAGTCACTAAGGTAATGGCAGGTTTCTTAGGAAGAGCGATGTTATTTGTTAGTTGTTTGTCTTCATATTTTAAAGTTAGGTACAAGTTTTTTAATATAATAGTTAGGCTGTCTGTCAGGTACTTCACTATCATCTCTCCTTAGTCGTCCTTATTTGGGTTCTCTGCTTTCATAATTATTATTGTATTAAAGTATTTATCTCTTATATATAAAATTCTCGTGTCACAATGTTAGTTACCATACTCCTCCGAAACGGCTTGACCGATTTTTATGAAATTTTATATGCATATTCAGTAGGTCTGAGAATCGGCTACTATCTATTTTTCATACCCCTAAGTGTAAATTATTAATAATTTTTTATTTTTTTCTCTAGTGGTATTTAATATTATGTTTCCGTGGTGATTTTGTGTTCCTACTATGACGATTTGAACTATTTAATTGTAAATATATTGTACACCTTATGGGTATGTTACAGTGATACAGTTACAATAATTATTTTAAGAACTGAATTTCCACCTGTGACAAACAATAAATAACTGAAGTGATAAGGGTTGTCCACCCCTAACATTTATTTTTATTTTTTGGACAAAATTTTAATTTTGAATTTTTTATAATGTGGTATTTAAAAACCCCTAAATTTTCACTTTTCTATTACCAACCCCTATTTTTTAATAGTGATATTAGGGTTTTTATTATTTTCTACTCTCTGCAGTCGATAATAATATAATTGATTATATTATTTACCATTCTACTACGACCAATAGGAGCCGAGCATTCATGAAAAATATGACGCAGACGTAGTTGAGTGGGTCAGCTGGTTGTATAATATAAATAGCACACCTAAGACTACCTACAGCACTGTCTTTCCTTCTCTCTTTAAAATCCATCCAAAGTTTGTCTTTAAAAGATCGCTTTTAGCGATAAGGCCGCCCATAGTGACACCCTATGTAATATTTTTCTTTATCTATCTTTTGTGTAACTTATTTGGTTTACATATTAAAGAGTATTCTATTCTATTCAGTTTGGAACTTTTTTAATTGTGTTTTTTTCTTACAATTATATTAGAATCGTGAGGAGCTCGAGGCTGAGTAACTGCTCGATCTTCAAGGCTAAGCAACGCTTGCTGAGTTCGGGTTGTGGATGGGTGACAATGTTCTCATATTGAGATGCTATAACTGTATGTGTGTGTTAAGCTGCTGGTCTCGACTTTCAATTATAGATCTTTGACTGTCGTTACAAGTGGGCAGAATTCAGGGAATCTTTCATCATTCTTGTCATCGGGTATCGTGTTTGCCAGTAGTAACTGGTTAACACGATACCCGTTGACAAGACTGAACCCAGTTGTGTAGGTCAAATAGGCAGTAAACATGTTAAATACTGGTATTCAGGTGGATCCGGTTAGACTGAACGCTGACTTCAACACTTAGTGAATGAACAAGGCAGATTGAGATATCTAACTCGCGTTGTACCAAGAAGTTATTGTTGGTTTAACTCAAAGAGATAAAAGTTTACCAAACATTAAAACAATTAAAGAAATGCAATATAAAAAGTATGGCTATTAAAACAATTCGTTAAAATTAAAAAAGGCGGAGATACGAAATCGTTTTTTTTTGACGAGACAAATTAATGTGACAATCAGTTGATACAGTTAACCAGTCATTGAAATATCAAACAATAAGGAAACGTGGGAACGGTAATTCTTGAAACTAAGCCGAACTACACATACCATAATCATAACTGACCATAACGATATACAAACCAATATCCCATAACCATACCATCAAACATTCCCATAACCTCAACCAATAAAATCTTAATTTACATATACTCAAATGACTTCCGAGATTAATATCAAACAATTTCCATTTAAATAGCAATGTTGCCCTTAAAACAAATCTTCGTAAACATAAAAAAAACGTCAAAGAATTTCTGGGCTCGGCACCGTTGTGGAACCTAAATTGCCACTTGTGTTTGCAAAACACTTTCCAATTAATTGTCCAAAGGGACAGAACTTTCCCAAAGGAAATTAACCTTTAACAAACAAAAGTTAGAATTGGAAATCGTATGTTCGTCGAACCATACATCGTCAGCACAACACTATAGTCTTTTCCCACGACGGTCAACCATGTGTGGCTGTTGTCATCGAACAATTTCTAATCAATTTTCTATCTTATGTTGCACTTAACTAAGTTGGAAATTGATTGTGTACAGCAAAAACCTGAGTCGTTTCCACACTGGTCATTTCCCGAAAGCAGTAGAGAGGTTCTAGGGCCCTCGTATGGATATATGTAATTAATGGTTTGCAGTGTTCTGCTATGGCATTTCATGCTTGGCTTGATGAGAAGTCTTCTATGGAAACTGTCACTTCTCATTACTAAAAAGTTGTTAAGTGCTTTGTTCGTAAACGTGAGCGTTAAGAGCATACTTATTTGTAAACTAGCTGTAAACTTATGGCTGGTTTGAAAAAGATGTACCTGTTTTAGGGTTCTGTGGTCAGTTGAATGGGGACCGTTATGATTTACACGCAGTGGTGTGTACTTTGTTTATCCTGAAAGTTTAAAATTGTTTTTGTAAAGTGCAATGTCTATTCTCAGTTACCTACGGTTCGCTGCAGGGTCTTGTCAAACTCAGCGCAATACCAATATTATTCTTGTCGTTTTTAGTTTACTTTTGATTAATTTCGTTTTGTGGTCCATACTGTTGAATCACCTATCCTTGTGGTCGACAGCGACACTGTTAATTCTTGATCTCAGGAAAATAAGTAGGTAATTAGTTGCTAGATATACAAACAGTGAGCTTTATTTTCAGGTACTTAGGTACATCATCTGCCTAGCCTTTTCCTAACTAAATTGGGGTCGGCTTCAAACCGGATTCAACTGAATACCAGTGTTTTACGTGGAGCGGCTGCCTACCAGACCTCCACAACCCATTCACTCGGTTAAAACACGGTAGTTCTTGGCTAGACTGGAGTCAGTTTTACTGGCTTCTGACAATCCGTAATGACTGCCAAAGATCTACAAATGACAGCTGGGACCAACGGCTTAACGTGCTTTCCGAGGCACGGAGGAAACTCGGTATGTTAAGATGGTCACCCATCCACAGACCAACCTTGGCATGCGTTGCTTAACCTTGAAGATCGACCCGCGCAGCTGTTATTATTTAGCCACGACCTCCTTTTTTTCTCAGGATACCAGGATTCAGGACAAATTCGAGAAACGGCTTCATGGCTTATTTTCCTGGACTACGGAACCTTGACCATGCATATTTCACACGCACTTGTTTTTCTACAAATGGACTCGCGTATTTAGTAAGACCACCCAGTTATTAATAGTGAAGTACCTAAGTAAGTACCTATATAAATGTGGAGGTCCGTCTTCATAATAGGTCCACATTTTACTACGTTTGTGTTCACAGACGATTTATGAATTAATTTGCGAACAGGAATGTGGGACTGATGGTGATATCCATTTGTTAATAATGCAGGGAAGATATTTTAACCTTTAATGTGTTTACTTTATTGACAGAAAAGAGTAGAGAAGAAAATGTCTCAATGAGTGTGGTGGTTCATTTATGGGATTAGTCTGCACTTCGGTATTTATTTGGGTTTTGTGAGAAGAATAGTGTTATGATCTTTTTACGATTTACGGGTAGATATTTGTGCTTGACAGACTTTATTTTGAAAAGAAAATGCACATATTTTTTTCAAAAAAGTGGCTGACCAGTTCCTCATCATAAGACATGTTCCTCATCATAAGACATGTAGCAAAAACACGTAGTGGACATAATGTAGGATGTACCTACTATAAATCTCTATTTGACAGCTAGCTCAAAACTCGTGTGTCTAAATTGTTTGAACGTCTATGGCCCACATTACTTATGCGGGCCATAGACGTTCAAGTAATTTGATCAAAGAGGCTGGTTCAAAAAGTTTTATAAAATTGGCATGAATGTCTGTGGGTAAATTCGATCAAAAATGAGTTATCAAATGACTTATAGAAATATAAAATTTCATATTCATGTTTGATCAAACAGTTTGATCGCACTCTTCTTGAACGTCTATGACTTGTATAATATACAAGTTTTGAGCTGTCAAAAAACGAATCAATAAAGACACTCAATTATGTTGTTGAAATTAATAATCTAGAATAAAAGAAGCTCGAAAATCCAGCTATAAAAACTTTCACTCTTAATCAAATCGCCTCCTAGGCCGACTTAAAATAAAAAAACAAGAAAATTAATATTTGCTTGAACAAGATTCCTTATGTTGTAATATGGAGATCAGTACATTGTGATATCATTGAATAACTGTGAATGAAGCGAAGGAACTAATTGATTTTTTAATGGATTGCTTGCAATAAGTCCTCGAGATGTTTGAATTGGATTAGGAAATAATTGGATTGATAAATAGGAAGGTAGGTACATAATGGGGATGTTGAATGGGTTAAAAAATTGATTCTATTTAGTCCGTCAGTTTGATTATCGAAAAATATTGGATAAGCATTTTTTATTTTATGAAATCAATAAAAATATACGAAGATAAAACGAATCAAAGATGTGTGTGGGCTTGTAACGTCACTTTACAGTAAAAAGTGTACTGGTAGGCGACGTCACACCAGTTTGCAACGCACTGTATCTTTTTTTTTTTAATTTCTGAGGCAAAATAAAAAATACGTAAGTATCCAATATTATTTGGAAATCTATCTGACGTACTAATTTGATTTTTTTTGTCAAATACACTATTAAATAAATATTTGTTTCTTAACTGGTGATAACTATAATTCAAGCAATTTTTATACTAATCACTCCAACTCCTCCAAGCCAAAATCACCAGTGGCAGCCACCAGATTAGCACCGAGGAAATGAAGCTTGACCAATTAATCTGGTTTGCCTAAAATTTTATTAATAATATATTCACCATTACCTACAATTTCACCCACCAAAATCGTTTAACATACCAGCTTTAAATTCCTCAAATCTACCAATCAATCAACTAGTAAAGCCCCGTACACAACAGCTAAATCGATTGATATTTTAAAACTTATAAGTGTTATTATACACTTCTTGCGCTGCCCATCCGTCCTGTTCTCCTGCCAGGGTTGCGGAATTTGTTCGAAAGAGTACCGCAGCTCTGGAACGCATTGGGCTTTAGAAGAACATGGATGGGTTTTAGTCAGTAAGAGTCTGACACGCCCTTCCGCTCCACCCAGAGCAGAAGAAGTCATTTGATGATTTCCCATACTTAAAAAAAAAAAATCTTTTGTTATTGGTCATTGAAATAACTACAAATTACCTCTTTTTAAATAAAAAAATAGGCATAGTAGTTTAGGAATTAAGGTTGTACCGGGATTTGACAAACAAAATTTTGTTAAGAACACTTTTTTTTTTTAACTGTTTCACCCACTAAAATCGTTTAACATCGAAATCTGCCAATCAATCAGCTAGTAAACCCCCGTACACAACAGCTCAATCGATTGATATTTTAAAACCTATAAGTGTTATTAAACACTTCTTGCGCTGCCCATCCGTAATCCTTTGTTATTGAGTGCGCCCCCGATGTTACTTTGATTAATCAACAGTGTGTACCAAGGCTTAGGGCAGTTCTTATGGGATATTAGTGTTGTGCTGAGCTTTTAGATGTTTAGTGATGAGATGGGGTGAAATTTTGTTGATTGACCTCGCATTATTCGTTTTTTTTATCGGCTTTATGAAGTGGTAGTCATAATGGTATATTTGGTGTAAATTGGCGATATATTATTTATTAAGTACCTACAATTCCGTTTATCGTACGAAAAGGCTTTTTAGTGGGCTTTGAAGATAGTAGTGTTGTTGACGACAATGTTGTCTTGCAGCACGTGTGCATAAAAAGTAAAATTTTATGATTTACAAATAAGGTATGTACAGTCAACAAAGCTATTTGGTATAAAGGCAAATTTTTTTTTACACTTCACTGCTATTATTTCTTTATAATGTGTGCATTATAACTTTTTAGGTTTATGACATGCTTATGAGTGTGTTGTACAATTGTCTACTCAGACACTACTTTGCCTGCATACCAAATAGCTTTATTGATTGTACTTCAAAACTTTTCACACACAGCATGAAAAACAAAAAGTTATTCAAGTAAGGCAACTATATTAGATATATTCACTCAAACAGTCATAGTACGTAAGTTAACGCGAGTTGGTGTAATGAATCAGACACATTAATTTTACGATAGATTTTGTACCAGAAACTGTGTGTTCTATTACTGTGTTTCAGTAACTGGTTTATTAATCATATTTTTTTCTTAAGATTCAAGTTTAATTTCAAAGCCGGAAAGTCTCGGTCACTATTATAATTCATTTTTGGAAAGCCAAATGTCAAGTAGGTACCTTAACAACTATAAAAGTACAGTTACATAGAATAACGTATAACATTTTATATTAAAATATGCAAGATAATGTAATTCTAATGAAGCAGTCGCATCAATATAACGGCTACACCCGGCTCCGCCCGCTATTTATAAACGTGTTTAGTAATAAAGTGATATGAAATAATCAACGGAATAGTTAGATGGTATCACTTTTGCTACATGCCTTGGAGTACAGTTGCGGATAGCAAGATACTGGTCTGGTCAATATAAATAGAAAATCATGATTTTTGGGCTGTGTATTTATTCTTATAAAAAAATTGGTTGTCTGTAAAGTCGGTTTACAGACGATAGTTTAACGTGACAACGTCATAACAATACATTGATGATGATCGTAACGTTACAATGAGTCATCCTTTTTCGTGCGTGCAACCGGCGTTCATCGATTTATTAGACGTTGTCACGTCAAAAGGCTTGAGTTTGACCATAATCTCACCTGTTGGAAAACGATGGTGTGGACGACGATGGAGCACGCTTGCCTAGAAGTAATCCATAGAGATTATCCGTATTTTATTCATGTATGTTATAATATACCTATTTGAGAATCTAAGGTGTTCGGAAATAAGATTTTTTGTAATTAACACCTTTGAATATATTACCTAAGATGTCTAAAGATTGTTTACTTTAATATACTGTGATTATTAAAACAAGAAAGAAACAGCCTCTCGCCTGAAACACAGAATTACCTACTTCAGGCACAAAACATTTGTGGATTTGACATAGATTTAAGACAAATTGTATATTCAATTCTGGACTTTATGACCCTCAGGTTGCAACAATCAGGAAAATCAGACTCTAGCAGGGAATTTCACTCCTTAACTGTATCTACAGTGAAAGCATTCCCAAAACGCCTAGGACTGAGCAACTTATATTGGCTCCTAAAATAAGTCATTTGCTCCCAAAAGTTTTTCTGGTCAAACTTCTCCCAAGTCCTTTCAGGAACCCTTTTCTTGCTCAATCTCGATCCAATCTTCGCGGTATGCGTCCAAGACATTTGGCTACCTCTTTTGGGCCTGCTTTGACGGCTCAAGATGATGATGATGAGTGGTCCCATTTAAGACTGGTAAACTTCTTAGAACTCAATCAATCAGCCTACCCTACTACAGCTTCCAGTCTGCCCCGATACAGCTGAGTCCCAGGATTTTACATTGAGCGCTTGTCTATCTGATCTCCGCAACCAAGTAGGTAACTTGATCCCAGGTCGACGTCGAGTTGTTTTCCACTCTCGTCTCAAAGAGATGTCAGCTTAGTAAATGGAACTCGCTAGGGCCAGAGACTGCCAGGGATGCGGAATTTGTTCGAAAGAGTCATCGCGGCCCTGAAACGCAAAGGTCGTTAGGAGGAACACGGATGGTTTTTAGTCAGTAAGAGTCTGACACTCCCTTCTCCTCCGCCCAGAGCGCAAGCCGTCTTTTGATGATTACCCACCCATAAAAAGTAAGTAACTGTATAACACGATATCCTTTGGTAAGACTGGTGTCAGATTTTATGGTATAGTCTACGACTATGCGTAACGACTGTCACACTCCACAAGATATACAATTTCAAATTATTTACAACTAGCGGACGTCACGCGGTCTCACCCGCGTAGTTCCCGTTCCCATGGTAGTACGGGGATAAAATATAGCCTATATTACTTGCTGATAATGTAGCTATCCATTCCTGAAACAATTTTTCAAATCAGCACAGTACTTTTTGAGTTTATTCATTACAAACATACACACACACAAAAATACAAATTTTTCCTCTTTATAATATTCGTGTAGATTGGGATAATCTCTTTAAGTAAATAAACAAAACAACCAAGACCAACAAAACCAATGAACAGGCACACTTAACGACATTTTGTACTGTTACTTAACAGAAATCGTAACACGCGTTTTGTCACACTAAACACATTTCCACCTCCGGATTAATAGTCCAGAAATCAATAAATAACAAGCAATCCACTTCCCCACGCACCTGTACTCAAGCAAGGTAGCGGATTTAACGCTACCCGTCTCACATTCGGAATTTATTAGTGATGTCAAAACATTATGCAGTCAACAATTTATCGACACTTGCCGCAGGGCCGAACACTGAAAAATCGACTACTGCATGCGTCCGCGCGCATAGGGATTGCGTTTCGAATAAATAAGTATCGATATTCGATATATTAACGGTGTTTATAGTATTTATGTAATAGTTTAGCACGGAAGTAGTGATGTATGGTATTGGTTGGCGCTGGTTAGAGGGAAATGTATGTGAGTATCGGGTTTGTTTGTGGGTTGCTAGCGAGGGGAATGAGTTGTGTTTGCTAGTGATGGCACTGCAGCTTGTTAGTGGTTGTACTTGAGCTGTGATTTGTGTTGAGGTGATCAGAATACTGATTTATAGTACCGTGGACTTCATCCACTAAAGTTATGTGTGAGGTTATGAATCTTGACAATGTACTCGGGAAGGAAGTTGGTCATTGACCTGTAACTTTAACCATTGTAATTTTGAAAATCAATCAACAAATCGACACCAGTCTTGCCAAAGGGTACCGTTTTACCCAGTTACTGGGTTTTGGAGGCAGTCGTTTCAGGTTATAAAATGCTGGTACTTAGCTGTATCCGATTAGACTTGCTGCCGACTCCAACTCAGCAGATCGATAGTATTTATTTATTTATTTGCTCTCATGCACACAACACATGTTACAATTTAATGATTGTCGGTTTGGCACATAATCCCTTTTAGGGCACCGCAAACAAACGAACGATGGCGCGCTGCTGAGTAAGTGAGTCATCAGAAACATAAACATAAATTAATTACAGAAAGGTCATCAACATCATTCACATTGTATAAAATTTTGCACAATGTACAATAATAGTCCGAATAATAATAATAAAAACAGCCAAGAAAAAAATACAACAAAATACAGCACAAAAAATAATTATTATTGATAAAAATATGTCATTGTTAGAGTAAAAGTAAACGTTAAGTCAGTTTTCAATACAATACAATACAAGTAGGTACATTTAAAATATATTTTAAATCACAAAATAGGTACATGTCATTGGTCTCACCGGGTCGCTCAGATTACCTGCATCTATAACATTTTATCAGTCATGAATTCGTCTATTGTGTAGTATTTATGATAAACCTGTAACGATAACTCGAATTTTCACCACACCCTACTATTTTATTCTCCATTGTTTCAACTATGAACTTTACCTCTGCCGCTCCATAAAATTTAAACATTAAATCTTCAATGAAGTGAAGTCAGTAAATAAATACGAGTGCACATTAACCGTGGTGCTGCCCATTAACCTGGATCTGCTGAGCTGATGCAATCTAGAATAAAAATGGGACAATGCTCGGTGGAACTGTACAATAATGTTGAATGAATCGCTGTAGCTACCAACCCGGTGTAAAGGTGCGGTAACAGTGAGAGCGGGGATAGTGGAGTAAGCGTTTTATTATTAATAAAAATAGGGACAATGTTCGTTGAAACTGTACAAGTTTACCATAATGATGAATTAATCGTTATGGCTTCCAACCTGCTGTAGGGTCGTGGTCACAATGAAAGCGGGGAATATTGAGATAGTGATTTAGTTTTTTTAGTAGTCTGCAGAGCTGCTCGTATTTATTAAAACATGATACAGATTCGTCCCATAATTACCTTTGAAAATTGAGTTATCAGTTAATGTAGGTCATTCTTAAAAACGGCGAAAATAAATTACATAGGTATTGGGCTGCAGCGTCCATAATGTACATCAGAGACATATAAAAATGAGTAGCAATTCAACGATTTATTTTTGTTTTGGACTGCGATTCCAGCTTTCGATCCCAAGTGTAAAGGTTTGATAATACTGCATAATACCTTTGCTTGCCCCAGAAGAATACAAGCGCAAAATAAATGCAACTCAAATGCATTTTCACATTACCGATCTGATATCGTTATCACAGTAGCTGTTTGACTAATGATAGCCTAAAATCTACCATCATATCTTCACGCTGAGCCCAAGTAGGGCGGGCAGGCTTAATTACAAACGGATGTCGTTATTCAAACACTGTTGAAAAAAAATAAAACAAAAAGTTGCAGAAGGCGCATTGAGAATCCTACGCAATGGTTTCTATGCTTCATAAAACAAAACAAAAAATACGGTAGTTTCGATGTACTCTTTGAATAAATCTAGATGGTCTTTCTAGTTCTAGATGGTGCTTAGATTAGCCGGTAACTTCTGATATTGCTGCATTGCCTCAGTGTAATACAGAAGAAATGTAGAACCTGGATGAGGCTGGCTCAGGAACGTGGGGGTTGCCACAAGAGAACAGAGGCCTATGCTCAGCGGTGGGCGAAGTCAGGCTGTGGATACGGTGCAAGTTATCTATGTATATTTCACCAGGACGCACCAGCGACACCCCGGCTTCGCACGGTTTCAAATTATATGCATAAATCTTCCTTGTCTATCACTCTTTCTATTAGTGAAAACCTTGTCAAAAACTGTTGCGCAGTTTAGAAGGCAGACAGAAACTTTGTTTTATAAAGTGGTGATTATGGCACACCCCCTCCCCCCCATATTTGGGGGAGGCCTATGTCCAGCAGTGACGTTTTTTGGCTGATGTGATGATGATGTATTTAGAAAGGGGATAGAACCTTTGTGGCATGGCCCCCTGCCGCCATTTTGTTTTTTTTTCAAAGTTGTCCACTTCAACAACCAAAAAATTTTAGGAACATGGTGCCCTAAAGTTTCACGTTGCCGAGATATTTCAAGGTAAAGTCGCCATGTGAGAACAATGAAATAATTGCTCTGTCAATAGCAAGTCTTAGTTCCGCTAGGGCCTCAAAGCATTCTATATCTCTTATCTACAAACAAATGAATGAAACATAAACGTATTTTAAATTTAATTAGCACTATTTAAATCATTACTTTAACTATTTAAATAATGACACTATACTTTTAATGATTTAAAATTCTCTCATAGACTTCATTCCTGTCCGTCACAATGTCAAACCAAGAATTCTATTCCATTATTCGAACTGTTCGAAGTAGTCTTACTGAAACAATTCTACTATAATATAAAGAGTAAGTACTCATTTGTTACTGAGCCATTTATATTTGTTGCATTTAGTTTATGCTTTCGAATGGTTTATAAACGTAATGATGTGTTTATATTTCCTGGCTTTTATGTTCTGGAATTAATTGTTAGTTTGAAGTGGCAAATGGCTGGAGTTTTAGTCGGCAATTATTTTTCGAGTTTCTTGTTGCAAAGTTCTTGTCAAGCTTTAGTACTTACTTAAAAAGTGAATAGGTTTTTTACGATGTTGCGTTTTATTTAAGGTGGTTAATTTAATTTAAATACTTAGTTTGCATTTAAATTAACTGAATAACCTTTGTCTTTTAAGTAATGTTTTAGCGTGTAGGTTGCAGGATTTGCTTTACAAAGGTACTTAATTGTAGAAATAGCTTTTATTTATTTACCTCATTTATTGCAGGTATTACATAATTCACGTGACAGTTTAATTTCAACACCAAAATATAAAAAAGTCTATAGCTTTAACAACAGTATTGCACACAAAAGCGAAACTATAAATCTACCAAAATCCACGCGACGAAACTCCACAAAATAAATCTGGCCACATTTTTATTCCAAAACAGAAAATGCATTTAAAGCTGCAAAAAAATCTACAATCAACTTTTTAAAGCAATGATTACAACTATATAGCCAGCAGAAAACCCATTCGAAATTAAAAATAGCGCTGCAAATAAAACTATATTTAGCTTTTAAAAGCAATGATCATAACTGTATACAGCCAATTCGAATCGAATACGTTCGCATGGGAATCGACTATTTCAAATTCGATTCTTAGTTTGAAAATAGAGCTATAGCAAATGAATCATCGAGTGAAATGAGGGGTTAAAACAAATAAAAACTCGCTGGTGGCGTGGCAAATAAATGGATAGCGTAATTTGAGACTATGGGACGGATCTCTAGTTACTACGGAACCGCAGCCCGGGGCATGCCTCTATAGGCTTTAGGTTACGGAGTTTGGTATTCTTTTGTTTTTAAGGTTATTTTTAGGCGATTTTCTGTGAATGGAATTTGATACGACAGATGGGTTATAAAGTAGGACATGTTCATTTTTTCGTGTCTTCTATTGCTATGTAAATAATTTTAATAATAAACTGTAACTCCTTTTGAAAGTACATACCTGTCCATCGATAGATTTATAACCAGTTGCCAACGAAAGATTTTTCAAATCTACTCATTGATCAAAACATATGTATTTTAAAAATACCTCAAAAGAACACAGAAAAATAAAGATGAAAGAAACTTTCGCAATTTATTGAATGATTTTCATAATGTGTAATAGTGACACAGTCAGATTCTGATTGCTAATGCCAATTAAATCAAAACCTAAAAATATTAATTCAAATCCAAACAGAACTCACATTCATTACCTATTCTATCCAAAAATACCCACCAGACCATATCCATTCAAATGACAAAAAAAAAAGGTCCGACAAAAATAGTCGGTACACAGTATACGCAAAAATACCTTTCGATTAGTCCCAGACACGTTAGAGGTCGTTAGTATTTACACCGGCGATAGGGACATGGCCTGACACGGCAGGACCGCACCCGAATTACCGTCGCCAGCGGGTATGATTGAAAAGCGAAAGGTGAGACGCAACGCACTGGGGGATAGAGTTACATTACAGTGTAGTATATGGTGGGACTTCAGAACTTCTTTTGCTGGATAATTTTATTGGTGAATGTTTTGTTGGTGACTGTGAACAGAGGAAAATTCTTTTGGGCATGAAAACTGTAGAAAATGATCGCCTGGCATACATATGTTGTTCCAGAACGCAGCCTCACGCTAAATGAGGTTGTTATAAGTCACTTTAAAGTTTTTAGTTTTCCAAATAATACTTTTTGTTTAGAATCATAAAAGCAGAGACAAAGGGAAAAAATGCTTATTTCTCGAATGATGCTTATTTGCTCACGTCGTATCGTGTTGAGGCAACCCCAAGCAATATGGGGTTAGATGAAAGTGTTGATTAAGTTGGTCGGTAACTAAATGAGGAAAACACGAGTGAATGCACCAGTTTAATTTTCATTTCTCTTGAGACGACGTCCTTAGGTACATAATTTTCTCAAATGCATTCTTAGGCGTCGTCCTAATTGGCTAATGATCGTACGAGTTATCTTGCGATTTCGTCGTTCGATGAAAATTTCGTGCGAAGAAATCGCATCGTTAAGTAGTACGATCGTTAGCCAGGATGACCACTAAGACTTCGTCTTATAACATTTTTCTTACACGATCCTGTTTGTTTTTTTTTCTGTGACAGATTCAGAAAAACTTGCGCCTGACCTAATTTCAAAACGTGTCATTGCCATAGTGAACCCGGTGTGAAAAAGGGATAGCGCTATTCATCCTTTCTCTCTCTCACACACACAATCGAAACCATGATGCCATCAACATAAAATTCGTCGGTACCCCAGTTACACGGTTTTTAACGGTTCTTAATTTTAAATTTCTTTTTTCAAATAAAGCTTCTGTTTCCTTCCCATATACTATATAATCCGAGATAATCCGTCGGGCACGGCGGTGTTTGCACGCTGCCCTCACTGCACTAATCGATTTTCCGTCTATTTCAATTAGCTGTGTTATACTAAGCCGCGCAGCCTATTAACTATAACCCCTAAGTACACGGTACTTAATTATTTTAGCTCACTTATAATCGTAGGTCTTAGGCCTTTGATGCGCAGTTTAGATTATGTGACGAATAGTGAATGGTTAAGAAATGAGGAACTCCATTTTAGAATGTGGAATTGGTTCGGTCACGCGGTTTTTAGTGTAGATATCACCGCAAAAATTGAACAGTGATTGACAATAAATTGTTATAATTGGAAGGTCTAAATAATAATATTGAACATTAAAGAAAATATTTTTTGACAAAAAAATTAGTCCATAGCACTCGTTTTGTTTCGACATTCGAAAGATACAAGATACATGTATTATATTATTTTTACTAAACTCGTGTATAAGGCTGGATTTTATCTTGGGCAGAGGATAAGCGTTGGTATACAGTGTGTAAGTACCAGTTTTTTTGGTACACTTACGTGTACGGGTCCACGGAGATGAGAGGGTTTTTATACGACACATTTTATAGGTTTAATTAACTAGGATATTTATATACAAAGGACAATGTTTTAGTTAGGAGTTTCTTTAAGTGTATTTAGTTAGATTAGTATTTAAAATATAAAATATACAATCTGAAACCAGTCTTGCCAAGGAGTACCGTGCTACCCAGTTAATAGGTTGTGGAGGTCTGGTAGGCAGCCGCTCCACGTAAAATACTGGTATTCAGCTGAATCCGGTTTGACTGGAAGCCAACCCCAATATAGTTGGGAAAAAAGGCTACGCAGATTATGATGATGTTTAAAAAATAAAGTACACGCCATTCAAAAAAAAAAACTATGATAAGGAAATACGGATTGTATGTCGTTTTCAATTATTTAAGTATGCTTAGATTTTTACAATGCAATTCTTACCCATAAATACTTATGCTAAGCATAGTGCTAAGGCGTGGTCGTCAAAGCTCCAGTATTCAGTAACTGTGAGACAAGACCTTTGCCTTCCATAGCACTTACTGACCGAACCCATTATAACACAAAATACCAACCTAACGAGCTCAACGTTTAAATACTACCAACTTAACAGAATTCACTGCCGCACAACATCATGTTTTCCATACATACAAGTTATTAAAGTTCAGACAGAGATTCTTGTTTCTGATAACCTTAACACTATCGTGGGGATACACACTTTACTGGTACATAGCCAGATCTTATGGCAGATAAGTTACTATCATGTATGTCATCTGACTTCATTGGTCTATATTAAGTCGCAGGCGCATCGTATAAGGGTATAAGGGACGTTGTACGTTTGATTACGAGGTGGGCAAAAGTGTTAATGGGATTTTTTATTAGTTTTGAATGGCATAGATTTTTTTATTCAAGAAGATAGAACTTGCCAATTTGAGATTTATGGCAGTTTTAGTTTTACTGGGCGATACCCAAATTATTTTGTAAACTTGGAACTTCAATTGCCCAGTGATTAACAGTAGATTAGATAGTTATAGAAATAAAGAAATATTTAACTATCGATACTAAAACGTATTTAAGAATAAAGCAAAATAAGAAATAACTGACGACTTTAAAATTTACGGAATGCAAGAATATTAGTCATAAGAATAACGGCAGACAGACAAACAAAGAAATCCGAAAAATAACGGCATTGTTATTCTCTCAATGAACTGTCTATTAAATTATTTTTAGCTCACATAAAAAGGGCAGGTCCATTCAATGGAGTTACAAGGACAGCCTTCGTCATGCTCCACTGTTCCCTACAATATTGTGGTTTTGTAACTTAATACTGGAAAAAGCAAAAAGGACCATAATTTTCACATACTTCGTCTTTTAGGTGTGAAATTTTGGTCCTTAAGGTGTGAACACGCCTTAAGGATGCTCTTATGGCGGTGTAACAAAATATGTAATGACTAGCTCCTGCCCGCGACTTCGTCTACGTGGACTTCAAATCGGGATAAGGAGTGTGATGTGTTTTATCAAGGTTATATATTAGATCTGTGCCAAATTTCATACAAATTCGTTCAGTAATTTTTACGTGAAAATACGTAATACCACGATTCGCTCCAAAACAGGGATCGCCGATGTGGGCAGTAGATCTGCCAGGCTGAAGTAGGATTGGACGGGCCAATGTAGGATGCACCAGGACAGATGGGCAAGAATCGTTACGCAGTGGGAGCCAGAGGACAGGCGTCCTCGCCGAGGAAGGCCTAGGAAACGCTGGCGTGACTCCGAGACTCGTCAGACTTCGAGGTGTTCATGACGGATTAGTCGGAAAGAACAACACACTGGGAAGAGTGGAAGGCTATGGAGGAGACCTTTGCCCAGCAGTGGGACATATAGGTTGATAAAAAATAAAAAGGTGATGGGGTAAAATCGTACATCCATACAAACATTCACATTTATAATATTAGTAGGACAGATTTTTTCAGTCTATAATGTCGTGTGGTTCCCTGGTAGTATTTGTCTACGTTCTCTAAGAATTTCTTTGTCAATAAGAAGTAAGGTTTTGTCGCAATGGTAGGCGCTAGATAAACTTGTAATAAAGTTTATTGACCTCTCCCCAATATCCCTTCGTAGATACCCGAACAATAAATGATTAAACCTTTTTCATTACCAGAGAACGTAAAGGATAACGATTGAAGTCGATTCAGGACAGCTTTGTGTCTTTGTTTCTGTTTTTGGTACTTAAAAAATTAACTAAATGTATGTGGATCAATGACTATTCTTGCACATTTATCTGGTGGTTTTTTTTTTTTTTTTTAGGATGGGAAATCATCAAATGACTTCTTCCGCTCTGGGTGGAGCGGAAGGGCGTGTCAGACTCTTACTGACTAAAACCCATCCGTGTTCCTTCTAAAGCCCTTTGCGTTCCAGGGCCGCGGTGACTCTTTCGAACAGATTCCGCAACCCTGGCAGGCTTTGGCCCTAGCGGGCCCCGTCTTTTATGCTGACATCTCTTTGAGACGCGCGTGAAACACAACGCGCCATCGACCCGGGCCTGGTGGTGATCGGACGGCGAGCCACCCAATGCTCGCCGTCCGCAGGCCCGCGCCTACGGTGGCCGGGGATCGCCCTGCGACTCCCGACGCCCGGGGCGTCTTCTCCTGTTGCGGCGGTTGGGGCGAAGGCCTTGCCTTTGATTTATCTGGTGGCTACCATATATCATTATGAGTCAGTTCGGACTTTACCTGATGGAAAGTGATTGATGAGGACTACGATGGAACGAGTGACTCCAGCAGATTTTGTGGACCGACACAGCCTGAAGAAAAGAATTACAAAACTTGAGTGGAATTGAGGAGGGCACATTGCTTGCAGAACAGATAGTCAATGGAATCTATAATATCTTGGGACAACTCACACACGGTCATCCGATCCCAAACTAGGCAGAGCCTGTGCTATGGCAACCAGACAACTGATAAACATACTTATATATTTCTAAATACATACATATTATAGACAAATTACACCCAGACACAGAACAAATGATCATGCTCATCACACAAAGATTTGTCCTGGGTGGGAATCGAACCCACGACCTCCGGTTTAGCAGTCAGGGTCACTAACCACTCGACTAACAGGCCAGTCTATATATAATCGAAAGGATCTGGAGTAGCGTCAGCGTAACGGAAAACGTAGCGTTGAAAGACCTCCCACTAGGAATTTATTTGAAAGAGTCACCGCGGCCCTGGAACGCAAAGGGAATTAGGAGGAACACGGATGGGTTTTAGTCAGTAAGGGTCTGACACTCTTTTCCGCTTCGCCGGCAGGAGTCATTTGATGACTTCCCATCCTTAAAAGAAAAAAAAAGAAGATCTGATGACCTACTGAAGACCCTGGTCTATATGTAGCAGTGGACGTCTTTCGGCTGAAATTATAATGATGACGATGTTGTTTACTATTGCTTCGAAGGCTGCCGAGTTATAACTGCTGGGAGCACAGACGTTCTTAGGCCGTGAGCATAATGAATGTGGATGTGGGTTTTATCAGTATTTTACACAATGGCACGATGGTACTTTCTTCAAATTGCTAACATTAAATAAAGGTTTATTACCCACTCATGTCTTATACGGAACCAAAGTGTCCATTCCATATCTCCGGCATGCCAGTTATGTCACCGCATTTTATTTTTATTTCATTAAACACTATTCCAACCGATCCCAATATCCACTCGCTAAACAAGGCTTGCTGCTTGGAATTCTGCTCATCTCCGAAGAAAAAGAGCGTGAAGACGGGAATGTGAACTTTGAAAAAAATTGCCTACTTACATATAATTATAACAATTACTTTCATGGTCATTGGTCTTTAGTCCAGCAATTAATTTATGGACAAAAAGTTGCATGAGGTGTTATGGTCACACGGATCGTGGTTCCTGTATCTCGCCGGCCAAGGTGTCAGGTTTTTGTCGCTTCGAGTTATTTTTGTCGTGAGGTATCGGTATGGCTTGGAAGTGTCTTATGAATATAATGGACCATATTTTAATGCAAAAGGTTTGCCCAATCAGTTGAAGAGCCTTTTGCGATATATTCTACCGATTTATAAACATACAAGCTTGGAAAAACGGCCCCAAATAAAATATCAAAATATTCGGTCTTTCTGAATGAAATGGAACTTCAAAAAAGGAACCTGTGGCATTTTTTATTCTTCATTCAAACTCCCCATAATGGCGGCCTCGTTTGACAGCTGATATACGAATATGTCTTTTAAAAACTTTTTCCGACCACCACAAAAATGTGAAGCCATGTAAAGTTTAACAAATTTGTCAAATTAAAGTGTTCGCGGAGATTTCTCGCGGTGTCTTTAGAGCCAGCAAAAACGTCGGGTTGCTCACAGAAATATTTACCAAGAACTTACATTCTGCGCAATTTGTAAGCAGGCAACACTCACGCCGTCGTGGGTAATTTGATGTTTTTTTTAAGATGTTGGCTAAGTGTGTGTCGGATTCAAAGACTACAACAGTATACTGGGTCGAATTTTATGGGAACGTCTAAATCATAAACTAGTTTTTGTAGTGTTCAAACGTACAACTTTAGTCATTGTTCCTTACTATTGGTGTATGTATGTAAAATAATGTAAGATTATTTTTTCTTATCTTATTTTATCTTTATCATAAGTCACCTTTTCCTATAACATCCCGAACAATAACTTTATGGGTGTACTTCCAAAAATCTGATTGTAAATTTGCCTAAATATAGGTAACCCTCGATACTCACTAAATATAGGTAATTTAGGTCACGGTAGCCAAACTACATACAGATGCCAGGAGACATTATAGTGCACTGTGTGCGCAAACATAGATGCACTTACGTTCCTTAACCCTCATATGTATCTGCCCATAGGATGGCAATCCGACACGACCGGCGGGAGATCAGGCGTAGCACCAACGGCCTTGCTTGCTTCCCGGACACTTTTCCGGACCTAGGACCCATTGCAGTCACCCTTGCTACCACGAGACCCGTTGGGCAGTAATATCTGTATTTTACTGGAAGTTGGTTAAATCAACCGCATCTATTCTCATACCTAATCTTTGTTTAAGCATTCGCAGAATGCATTCTCCTCAAAAAACTATTTATCTACTTCGTCTCAATGCCAAAAAGCGAATGACCGACCGTGAGTTCTATTTCTTGATACACAAACAAAACTGTTTTAATTGTTGTAGGTTATTTTGGGATTCAAGATTTATTCTACTAACATATCTGTTACCTATCAGTTGGCTGGATACAAAGGATAATGGTAAAAAAGGAAAGACAAAAGTACCAAATGTCTGGCTGGTGATGATGATGCTACTTGGTGATTTGATGTCCGAAGTCATTCAATATTCCCCTTTTAGGCTACCTATATCTCCAACTCATTGCTCATTTTGTTTCCTCCCTATTTATTTCTATTTTATATAATTTTGAAAGTTTGGATGGAAGGATGGATGTTTGTTTGGAATGGAAATGAATGTTGAATGAAGACTATTGAGCGAATGTGTCATAGACACCTTATGAACAATTCTAAAGTGTAAAACAACATTCCAAAGTAACACAGTTCTTAAATGAAAAACAAAGTGAAGGTTAAATTTCAACAACTCAAGTACCCAAACACATAAAAATGCCTTTGCACAAACTGAGCAAATGTTAACATGTTTGCGAAGAAATTACTGTCGCACACAATGTTCACTTAACACCAGAATGCCTATAAATTAGTTTTTCTTTCTTTCTTGTGAACTTCACTTGGTATTTCGTAAAACATTGTTGCAACATTTTGAGGATTACCTGCATTAATATTATTATTTTATTATTATTTTTTTTTTTAATTTTCTTAGGTGAGGTAAACTCGTCTGATTAACTTGGGAATTTTATAAAACATAGTTGAAAAGTTCAAATATAATTTGTAATATAATTTGGATTGATGGTTTCGAGAATATTTTTAGGGGTCTATCCGACGGGTACCCAACGGAACCTTCTTACTAAGCCTTCGCTGTCCGTCCGTTCATCATAATAGTCTTCTGCCTCTACTCCCTTTTCAACGGTCTCGTTGAAAATGTCACAATGTGTTTTTCTATTGCCACTATAAACACCAATAATAAAAATTGAAGGGGCTTTTCGATTTATGGTACAAAATCCTTCGTATCAAGTTTTATGAAGCTTTTTCTTCTACTTCGATTTTTGTTTGAAGCTTTATTTTGTGACTTTCAACTGTTCTATTTTTAATTTGATTTAGGACGAATTTTTCAATAGTTAGATAACTTTTAACTGAAGAATAAATATGGCCGTTTGACATATTTCTCGTACAAAAAAAAAACCTCAAACCTCCATATTTATTCTTCAGATAAAAGTTATCTGACTGTTGAAAAATCAGCCCTTAAGACCGTTGATTGGCTTAACCTCTAGTCTCCCTTGCACTTGAAATCATCAATCTGTCTCATTGAATTTTCGGATGATTCGCAAAAAAATAGATCTTCAAATTTTGCTTATCGCTCATTTGCATAAACAGCTCCACACCGTGCTAAGTGTATCTAGATCGATCTACGAGGGTAAGGCTTAAGGTGTAAAATTGAGCACAAGTCAATTGTTAAAAATGCAGTATTAACAAAAATTCGTACCTACATAAAATATTTTTGACCCGACTAAAAGAGGGCAGTACGAAAATATATTTTTACACAGTCATTTTTGGATTTATTCCAAGAGCACTTTGCATTTTATGCCCGTTTTATAGGTATATAATTTATTCGAGATTTATTCGAAGTGAATGCACTTAACGTCGCGGCAAATACAAAAATGTTGAGTTATTGTGACAAATGTATGAAAAACTAGTTTTTCCATGCGGATTTCATCGTAACATTATAAGTTTTTGGAAAAAAAAGGTAGCCTATATCTGACTCCAGGATTTCAGTATCTGAAAAAAAAATGACTGTCGAAAAACTTGACAGTTGGTGGCGTCAGATCTGTGATTGAACTGCATCAGACTGCTTGAAAAGCGACTTATTTGGACCTTTTTAGTCGTTTGTAGCGGTTTTTTATTTCCTACATTTTAGTGAGTTACCTTTTTGGAATCATCTTCTCGAGCGCTTTATCTTGATATCCCACTCAATACCCCACTCCACAGGTTTTGGGGAAAAAAAGTTTTTTGAAGGCATAATATGGTGCTAAAAATCGGCCATTTTAATTTTATATACCCAGTGTCACTCTCACAATCAAGACGAATCTAACGACACCTCTCAAGCTAAAATCCATCTAGCTGTTTAGGCCACAGAGCGTGCCAAAGAAATATACATACATGCAGATGAAAAATTTGGTTATTCACTGCTCCAAGAAGAAGCTGTTCTGAATACTTTACGAGTTCCTGAGAAAAAAGGTCTTGACAGACAGACAGACGGACAACAAAGTGATCCTATAAGGGTTCCGTTTTTGCCGACTGAGGTACGGTTCAAATCGGTTCAGCGATAAATAGAACCATGCCTAAAGGCATGAGTGAAACAAAAAAAAACAGACTTTAGCATTTCTTATATTAGTTAGGATAAACCTAAAAATATCGAAATAAGGTTACCTAGAGTGGTAACTGGCCAAAGGAAGGTCAACCCTTTTCAAGTAGGTGTTGTAAAGGTGACCGTGCTGAGTAGTTATTTTAGCGGTGACCTTTAACTAACCTTACTGTCGTGTTTTAAGTGAAATTAGTAAAGTAAAGGGTAACTCTAGAATTATGAATACGTGCACCCCTCTTGTAGATGTCAGTGAATTCCATACATCAATAACTATTTTCAAAATTACTGTAGTGGCATGAATGCCGCCACATGAAAAACTAAGAAGCAAAAATTGTGCTGCAACAAAAAGAACCGCAACGCCATTTATCCTGTCAGCGACGAACTACCAACGAAATCCTGCATCGCGCAAGCAAAGTTCTCCGTGCGATTTGAACATATACAACAGTCCGAAATCAACTATGGGGCAGTTGCCCACCAGACACAACAACCGTCTGGTCGGAGGATCCTCCCTTTTCAATGGAGGTTTGCGGGACTTTAGTCACTGTTTCGCATACTACTTTACGAGCTGTAATAGATGATTGGCCTGACAATTATCATTAACAGAGCGAGTAACTTAGAAATCTTAAGTATAGGACTTAGATTGAAGAAGTCAGAATACAGGACTGGTTCTAGAAAAGAGGTTTTCTAGAGTTGACTGATGATGGCAGATGAAGAAGTCAGAGCCTTAACGGAATGGTTTCTCACAGGTGGCAGGAGCCTTCTGCTTTGGCAGATCAACAGTGGACGCGTGGTGGTCTTTGTAAGACCTAGGTGAGGCTCGCATTGATAACAGAGGAATGGCACAAAAGGAAGGATTGTAACCACCAGTGTATGGAAAATAATGCTGACGATAATGATGTGGATGGAATGACATGATTAAGTCTGCCCCCTACTATGACGTGTCAAAGCCATCATGATTCCGTGGTAAAAAAGAGATGGTGATATTCGTCCGGTAAACCTCTGTCTCTCTCTCCGAAATCGAAATCATGATGACTGAAATCTAGAAGCATTTTATAATTCAGGTATACAGGTTACGTGTTACCTTTGTTGTATTGTTTTCTTTGTAAGAATAATTTGCATACCTTTGTATATAGTTCTTGTAACTCAACAGACAGATGTGTTGCTGGGGAGTTTGTTGCGCCACTTCTTCTTCCCAGCTAAAACACTAGGAAGTGGTGACGGGCGGGCGTTTTGGGGGACTGTCTTTATGTAGAACTTTGACGTTCAAAAGGTGCTGGCACTCAGCCTAATTTGAATAAATGACTTTTGGTTTCAATTTTTGACAAATACCTACACTACATTGTAGGTACGATTCTATTCTACTCATGCAACAAATTACTCAGACTTCCAAGAATTTTGCAGTACAGGTAGATGTTTCAAATTAATCTTTATGCATAAACACCGAGAAACACCATGCAAAGAGGTTCCAGACAGGCAATGATGTATTACATTTAAATACTGCACAAATATACCCTGCAGGGAGCCTAGCATCCAATAAAGACATTAAAACCATGCTAATAGCATTTTAAACACTTTTAAATGGGTTTCATGACCTAAAAAGGAAGATCAACGACGTATTACTTAAAGCAAAATAATCGGGGCTAGACGCGAAAATCGCCATGAGTGGTACCCATCAAAAATCGATTATTTACAACAAATTGCGATTTAACAACCAGTCTGAAGACTTGCGTTTCGTCGAAAGTGTTAAGTGTGCGCGGACTGCGACCGGCGAATATCCTTTGTTGTTGTTTATGAGTTTGTGCTGCAATTTCAAAGTAAGTCATCGAAATGTGGACTGGATTTTGTGTCTTCCTGCATGAAATGTTTGTGTAATTTTTAGATTCACTGTCGATAGGTGTGGACCCATTTGGGTAGTTGTGTGTGCCTTTGGAGATCTTTGATTATTTTAACTTTAAGGATAAAAAATTGCTACCTGTTAATAATAAGTACCTAGTAGTTTAGTATGTCGTCCGTCTAGATGAGACATCTCGTATTTTGGATTGGTCGCCATTTTATGTCAATCCACAATTTCTCAGAATGTTTTCGACATATTATTATTCTATCAAATTTTGATGCGTAAAAAAGTATCCCAAATTGTTCCGTTGACAAATTATCGAGAGTTTACAATCTCTCAAGTTATTTTATAATCTTACGGAGTTTGCAATTTTCCGGTGACATATGCAAACTGATGACCTTTTCAGGAGGGACAAAAAATTGTTTTACAAATTAGGTGTAATCTTTAATTAATTTTATCTGGAGTAACCTCGTAAGATCTAACTAGACTAGTATATTTTACGAAGTTACACCAAATTAAGGTTGACAATATACTTTTTATGAGAAGTCACTGCAATTCATTTTTTTTCTGCCAAATGAGTAGTAATCAAGGAGACATTTATAAGTTAACTCCAGCCAGAATTATTGTTCGAGACGTTTTGCATAAAATCTAATTTAACCAAAAAATGGTACCTAATTACGAAGAAGCACATCTAGACCGACTATGTCCATGTGAATATAAGTTGTTATGGTATATAATGAAGAATGAAGAAGACCAGAAACATAATATAACATAACATAATAAATCGGTGACCAGAGGGTTAATTCTTCATTTTTATTAAGCAACGTTTGCGTTGTCAAAAACGCCTCAAACTTCCTTACATTTTGACAGATTGCGACTGAGATGCGAATGTGAACTTGTAGCGGCATCAAAGCCACCACATGAAAAACTAAGAAGCGAAATTATTACGGCAGCAAAAAAGAACCGCAGCGCCATCTACGACGAACTAACAACGAAATCCTGCATCGCGCAAGCAAAGTTCTCCGTGCAATTTGAACATATACAACAGTCCGAATATCAACTATCGGGCAGTTGCCCACTAGACACAACAACCGTCTGGTTCGGAAGATCCTCTCATTCACAGTGGAGGTATGCGGGACTTTACTCTCTGTACCTCATACCCTCCATAAATTTGCAAATGACCAGGTAAAAGCATTCAAACAGTAATCAAAAATATCCCTTTTAAAACAGAACCAGGTCCACTAATGATTCACTAGAGTAATTTTCAAAGTTTTTAAATGTTTTAATCACTAGTGCAAGCACAAAAAGACCTAACCGTATATGTTCTTAGTCTTAACGAAGGACCACCGTCACTCACCTAATTACGGGCAACATACATTTCTTTTAACAATTCTCGACAAACCAGTACGACACACAACTCTTCTTAGAAACAAAACCATAGAGCCGACTTGTCACAACAAGTTTTCGAACAAAAAACGCTCTACATATAAGTACGAATATTATTTTTAAACATTTTATTTTTATTCCGATTATTCGAATGCTCGTTAATTAATGGGATCGATTACATTTATTCGAAATGTCAACGGTACAACATGGCGATGTAATTAGCGACATATGTAATGAGTAACAGATGTTTTATTTGAGAATACTTCATGTTTCTTTGTTTTAATATTCATAGTCGACTGTAAAAAGTTTTTAATGTAATTTATACGAGGTTATTGTTAGTTTTTGTCGGACATTTTTACTGAACTGTGGATCTTTGATTGTAGTTTTAATTAATGAGGTGGTTGACGAATGGGTATTGTTATGTTAGTGGCTGTTAAGTTCAGGTAATTTTTTTTTATTAGATAGCGTGGGTGAAGCTGGAACATTTTAAGTTTTCAGGGCAGTTTGTTTTATCAACGCTTGATCTACACGTTCACCATCATTATCAGCCTACAGAAGTCCACTACTGGGCAGGGGCAGTCATTTAGCTATATATCCTACATGCGAAGAGAGATGCCCTGCCTAGCGTACTACGTAAAACGCTTGGAGGACTAAACTACAAAAAACAATCGCACATTTTCATTCCTTTGGCCATTATCTGTGATTTCGAAAAAACTACAAAGCAAAGAGGAAAATACTACAAAAAACAATCATACAATTTAATTCCTTCGAACACTTTCTGGGATTTCGTAACTCTCTATTTATGATTTTCAACGAAATCATAGTCACACGACGTGCACGCAATCGAATAGATAGTCGAAAATTCTGGGAAATCTACTCAATTTCTCTTTGACGCATCAGCGAAGGAAATCGTTTCTAGGATACGAAATTACGATTTATCACAAATAAAACTGTGAACACCAAATTATTTGGTTTATAAAACTGCTGAAAGAAATATGAAAGTTATGAATCAAGGAATAGGAACGCATAGGATGGTCTTAATATATTTTGTTTAGTAACCAACAAAATATATTAAGACCACTCAATTCTATTTTATTTTTGACATAATTTTCTTTATAATCTAACAATTGGAGGCAATGATTGGTGTCAGGGGCTGAAAACCAGTTTTTAAAAAAGGGGTAATGTATTACCCAGTAACTCGTCTGAGCAGTACGCATTCGGCTGTATGTAGTTAGACGCCAGTCTAACAAGATACACATACATAGACAACAAATAATGTAATAATGTTAGGACACTAACATAGTTAGAAAAAGGCTAAATCAAATCAAACGTCATTTATTTAAATTAGGCTGCAAAATCCCCCAAAGTACAGGTGCATGGGCACTTGGGTCACTCCATGGTGTGGCTCATGTTTTGAACAGGAGCACCGCATTTACATTTTGGTATCCCACGGGTCTATGAAAACCCATTTCACCAGGTTGTGTCTGCACCGGCCTACCTGGATGCGCAACCGATTCAGTGCTATCCATTAAGGCCACTACAGATCACCCCCAGGAACATCTGCAACCTGGGCGTGATCTGTAGGGGCCTTAATGGATAGCACAGATGCAGATGCTCCTGGGGTTGCAAATAGTCGGGTGCTGGTGGATGTTGTTTTTCCCAGAGCTTAGTTCTCCCATTATGTAGATGGACGATCTTGGAAGCAAGGAATAAAAAGTATTTACTGTCGCATGACTGACATGCATACAACTAATGAACAAAATAAAAATCCTTAAATATGGTATTGTAAGTAGTACGTGGTAGCCAATAGCCATACCGTGGCCAACACAGGCCACACTTTCAAAACCCCTGACCATTAAACGGTGATAGATGAAATACCCTCTTTGATACACCAAAGAAACAAAACACATTGAAGACCGGTCACGCCGCGTAGAGCAGATATTTTTATGGCCAACAGATATTTCTTCCGGCTTGTATGATTGTCCAAGTGATTTGTGCGCAATGGCATCCTTGACATAAGAATCCTGATGAGGCGCCATCTTTTATGCACTCTCATTGACCGAGGGAAGAGCTGCAAATAGGTCTTGTAACTAGGCTAGGTACATGTTGGTTAACCTATCATAAACTGAATCAATAATATCGGTATAAATGATGATTGTTGAGTAAAAGAATAATGTGAAAACTGTCCCTGGTATCCTAGTGTGTTTTAGTCGGCGCTGCATGTTATATTATTTTGTCTGTTCCGTTATGATTTCATATTGTAACACTAGCGGACTCACGCTAGTGCTACTTAATATTATTATTATAAATAAAACTACGTCAGAGATTTTACTTCGTAATATATTCGGCATCTGCCTTAGACGAGCGCTGGTACAGGAGTCCCATAAAAAAAAAAACATATTTTCATATTCCTAATTCAAATTCGCTTTTACTTTTTGCCAGATGCTTCCAAAGATCTACCTTGTCGGCCAGAAACCTGCAGCCTTACAATAGATATTTGCAGTCATTATAGTAGTATCCTCTTTTATAAACACTATCGTATTTTACACAATCCATGTCAGTCTAACTGATCGTTAGGTACATAAACGCAAAAAATTTGATACCTAGGTTTGTCATTATCCCATGTCAGCTTCCTAACCAATTTTTAAGTTTAAAACGCATCTACTCGTACCATTAAACTCAGGAATATGTTACCCCTTGACATCAAGAAGGCGGAGTTAAAATTTTCCTTTAAGCCTGTCATTCTTAGTTGTTCTTCATCATGATTGTTATGAATTCTCTTAATTTGTAAGATTATTATATATCATATTTATTAGTTTATTATTTTAGCATATATATGTATTTTATTAGTATTATCTATGTATTTATTTATTTATTTATTTATAATAAGCACACCAACAGCACTGTCACTTAAAATTCAAATAAAATTACATTCAAAATCGGCATTTCAGTAACCATGCAAATGACAGGTATGCATGACATTGAACATAATGAATATTAGAGACAAAAGGAAAAACTAAAAACTGCGTCCAGTATACCTAGATCCTGAACACTACAAAAAAAACAAAACAATTTGAGCTATTAAGACGTACATTGTTCACACTGTTTGAAGAGGGAACGTCTGTATGAAGCAAAACTCATAGAGAAAACTTCGATAGGGTAATCCGTCAAATTGGACCTTTCATTATATAACCTTGCCATACGTGTTAGGGGGCTATTAAAGGTGGTATTTAAGGTAGATATAGGCAATTGAAAAATGTGATGATGTCGCTTGCTACGTTGGCAAGTCCTAAAGTTAAAATAGTTAATCAATCGCGCATCTATGGAACCATTTATAATTTTATGAAGTGTAAGTAAGTCAGAATGGATCCGCCTTTCTTTTCCTTAAATAAATAAATAATAATAAAAAAAAACGCATAGGTACAACTTCACGACCTAACCAGATGCGTCTAACCAAAACTCTAAACACTCCATATTTTACGAGACCCTACTCCTCTAAATTAAATTATAATTAGTATAGCAGTGACGTTGGAAGGTCGAGCCAATTGCGCAGGCGCCGGCCGGTTGATGTCACTTGGTAATTATGCCACCGAGCGCGACGGATTAATTGTAAGGGCTGGCGGACACTTGATGCGAAGATTGACCACCTGATGGAGGAATTACGGCGACATGGAGACTTGATGACGGTCAAATTGGTCTGATGATCAAGATAGGAGTTAAGACGTGTTGATGATGCTGTTGTTTTTTTATGGAATTTTGAAAGCGATATTGGAAGGTTTTGTCTGGTGCTGATTAAACAGCGCCATTCAATGAAGAAGCTAGGCAGCCAATTAAACAGCTGATGAAGCCAGTTGTCTGCGACAGATAAACTGTGCAAGGAGAGTTCCCACTAAGAAAACTATGGACATGTTAATTTAACGTAAGCTGTAGACGCCAAGACGATCTGAAACCAAATTCTGCCACTGCACTACTTTTTCATCGAATAAATTCCGCACGAGGACACAATCACGCTTCGATTGATAAAGCCATTCTCCTGAAATAAATGGTGAACTATTATTTACCATCACATTGTCAGTCCACTGAACGTCAGGCCTGAGTTTCTCTGTAGTGAATTGTACTAATCCATTACAGTGTTGATGACCTCGTACAAATTGCACCAAGCCAAATGAGCAGTTGTTACTCAAATACAAACTTATATTTACCATCACAACAGACACACACACGAATTCCAACCTTATGTCTCCAGCAATAGAGAAGGTAGGAAAATATTTAAGGGTCTTCCAACAGCATTATCATCTTGGTTCTGTTTTACGTCGGGCATGGTGTCAGTAGCACCGAATAGGTTTATGTTGATGCCACGTCAAATGACAGGAGCTGATATCAAATTGAAGACTTTGTAATGAGGATGGGGGTTATGGCTATCATCCTGTTTAGCTTAGGGAAAAGAGTTCTTGTTCAAATGGTAAACAAGATTGTGTTGTTGTGACTTTAGATAACAACGGTTTTCTTTAGGCTTCTGTAGGTCCCCACTTAAAAATCCATAGAACTGTTTTAAGTACACTGACGTATAATATTTGATTCGGATACCAAAAAAACTGAAATATCTTATATTTTTATGCGTATATGCGTTTGCTTCAAATGATATAATGTGACTGTATTTGTTTTTTCAACTTCAAATGTCCCAAAGGCCTCCTCCAACTCCTTCCAGATATCTTTGTTCCGAGCCACTTGAAGCCTTGCAGTAGGCATTTGGTCGTCTCTCCACATCTTCTTAAGCCGGCCTCGGCGGCGCTGTCCATCCTCTGGCGCCCATTTTGTGGAGACTATTGCCCAGCGGTCACTGTGCATTCGGTTGACGTGACTCGCCTGCCATTTTAGCGTGTCAGCCTTTTTTCCTACTTATTTGAATCCGTTTTTGAGCGCAACTTGGCGGTTCTTATTTTGTCAGCCCTTTTTACGCACAAAATGCTGCGCTCCATTGCCCTTTGACAAACCCAAGGAACACAAGGAACTTTTGCAACTCGGTGAGGTTAGGACGGGCAGGATACATAAATATCAATGAACTTTCGCTTTAGGGAGATTGGTAGATTTCTCATCATTAGCGTCTTCATGGACCGGTAGCTTTTCTATGCGTTTTCGATACGGCGATCGATCTATTTCACCTGCCTGTTTTTGAAAACAACTAACTGGCCCCAATTAGAAATACTCATCGACATAATGTTTATGTCTTACTTTCAATTATATTTGGATATAATCTCCCTACCTTGTTTTTGGTATTTGATTCGTATGATAGATGGTGAAAGGGAAATAGCAGTGATAAATAGTTTTGATAATAAATTCACAAAAATAACACTTTCATTATCTCCACCAATTCGGTTTTAAAAATGTATGTCTCCAAAGAACATTACAATATTATTCACTTATGACAGAAAATACGAAACATACCTCTTAAATCTCATTATAACATAATGGTCCAAATACACATATTTTATATCTAGTATTGAGCTCTTCGAATATATAGTACATACTTTAAGAGCACATACGTTGTGTGTGCAATCATTGTTATTATATGTTTATATCTGTAAATGAGCGTGGATTTTTAACCGACTTCAAAAAAAGGAGGATGTTATATGTTCGACTGTGCATTGTTTTTTTTTTCCAACTTCCAAAAAAAACACTACAAAGTATAAAATAACTTTAATTTCGAAACTCGGTGCCAAAAAATGAAAAAACAACAAAAAACAATGTTTTTTTTGTAAATATATTAAAGTAATGATTGTTGTTTCTAAGTTTCATTTTAAATATTTTCATAGATGAAGATCTACTCTCATTCTTCGACGATTTCATTTGACACATAGTGTTTTACGCAATCTAGCTATTCCGCTTCTAAAGCCACAGTAATCAGAGCAACATCACAAAACTTTACGACTTATTTGCTCCCAAATATAGCCATAAAAACACAAGATGATGATCTTAGTGATTCTTTTAATGATACGGGCACTCTTTTAGCTCAGTTACGGCCAATTCCTGGCCCCTATAATAAAGTTTGACCCGTTGTCACTGTCGTAATGGCTGGCGTCCACTTGACCCCGACTTAAATCCATTTAGGGCGTAGATAAGTGGCATAGAAAGGTACTAAGTGCTGGTGGAGAAGTCCAAAGTTGCGACGTTTGGTTGTGACTTAAAGGAGATACGTTTGAAGATGAATGGTATCGGGATTGGTGAAAGTTTAGGGAGGTGGTAGATTCTATTGGGAAAATTGACGGACCTTCGGATATTTTTATTTGTTCAGTTGAATTATAGTTTTATTATGTTGTATGTATTAGGTATCGATGAACCTGCCAGAATCTGTGTTTCCTGATAGCTACAGCCTGGGAGTCTTTAAGTTCAGAGTAAATAAGTTACTTCTAGGCAAGCGTGCTCCATCTTTGATGACATCATCGCTTAGAATCTGGTAAGATAGTGGTTGAACGCGTGCCTAATAAAATAAAAAATTAAAAAGTGTTGCTGTTTTTTTTTTCTTTTGGTAGATAACTGGAGCATTTGTCTGCACATATATTTATTCTCTTCTTATCTTAGGTGGTTCTTGATTACTGTTGCATTCGAACCAGAACCCTTACTTGCATGTGTCACCAGAAAATGGCAAACCACAAGATTGCAAAGTATCGCGTGAAATTGTTAACTGTTTTTTCTAAATAAGACACGGATATATTAGAAACTATTGAATTTGGATGGGATATATTGTATAAAAACATTTTTTTCATAATATATCGGGAAATTATAATCCAATCAAGATTTATTACAATCTTACGGAGTCTGCAATTTCCCGGTGACAAATGCATTTGATTAAACGAACTTAGATCACAAAAAAGATCTTCATTATTATTAGATAGATAGATAGATAGAAAATTTATTTGGTACAAGAACAGAAAACACAGCACACTTACATTATACTAGAAAATACAAATATGAAAAAATCATTAAAAAAAAAGACAGAATTTTTGGCAATCTCTGAGCGCCAAACTACCTACGACAAAAAAAATATTTGACATGAAAAAAAAAATCCAATGTGCGGTGTGTGTGTCTCATGTAGCGCCAAATGGGAGTACAACTCAGCATGACGTGTGTGTTATTGTTTACTTCTCATGACGAAAATCCACGTTCTATTACCAACGACAGTTTCAAAATGAAAATTCATTTGTTTTTTTTTTGTTCTTCTAACATATTTGTTATCTGTATCGTGAACGAGCATCGAGGTACCTACGATGCCCTTGTTTTGTTTTAGATTAGAACAATTGCAGGAAGTACCTCCATGGCGTTGATAGGCTGTCTAAATTGAGATTGATTAGCACTATTTTTGATGCCAGCGAATTAATGCTGTTTTCTGTTACGTCAATTGAAGCAATTTGTTACGTTTGTGTTGAGAAATTAACTGTTTTGCAGTTTCGTAATAATTTTAGGGTTATTTAGGAACTTGGGTATGCGCAGTTGGCTTAAAAAGTGGAGTAACAGTTCCTTTGTTACGTGTTGAATATGTAGCTGTTTGAATAAGATTTTATCAAAACAGGCAAGAGACCAGAAAAATTATACAATGGGATTATTTTTAGAAAAAAGGGGCAATGGTTAAAAATGTTCAAGTTTCACAATCTGGTGGTTTGAGTTGTTATAACTGATCAAAGAATTTCCCTATGAAATGAATTTGTGTTTTTCGCAAGGAAAGTTTTATTTGTTTATTTTCCCTTATTTCAGGCATTAGAGCCATAAACACAAAACATGTATATGTATAAAATAATAACTATAAACTAATACACACACTCATACTATAGTTTAAGTCAGGTTTTCCAAATAGTCTTCTTGTTATAATAACTGGAAACCTATTTTATTTTATACTAGTGGCCCACCCCGGCTTCGCCCAGATCTATATTATTTTTTCCAAATTTTCTTTCATAAGAATCTTCTCATAAACACAAAAAAAGAAGAATTAACGAAATTGGTCCAGCTGTTCCCGCGTGAGGCCGTGACCAAGGGAAATAGGAATACATATATATATGTCACCGGAAAATTGCAGACTCCGTAAGATTGTATTAGATCTTTATTAGATTATAATTTCTCCATATATTATTAAAAAAATATTTTGATGACAATAAATCCCATTCAAATTCAACAGATTCCAATTATCCGTGTGTTATTTAGAAAAAATAGTTTACAATCTCACGCGATATTTTACAACCTTATGGCGTTTGCCATTTTCCGGTGACATATATATAGATTTAACTGAAAATGCAACATAATTATGTCCTCATCATATATTCACATAATATGTTATTAACGTGGCGTAAGTAGCACCTGAATCAGGTATCTATAGAATGTTTGCTTCAAGAGTAATACATGCTGCAATTTAAAAAGCGCTAACACCTTTTTGAAGTACTGTAGTATTAAAGGCAGATAGTGAAAAATATAGGAACAGGTATACGATTATAGCTTGACAAATGAGCTAAGCCATTAATAAGAACACTAAAATAATATCCACAAGACTACAAAAATAAAAATGGCCGCTGATATTCCCGCCACAATTAATGACAAACTTTTAGCTCGAGGACTTTAAAAGCGTCTACTTATTACCAGTTTACGTATTTACATGTAAGTAGGATAACGTTGTTCTTGTTGATTTAACCATCAATTTAGATTATTCTCAAGTCTTCTTTTGCTTGACTGCGCAAGCGACTCTGAAATTATAGCGTCTTATTTGTCACTGCTCGCAGCTCTGACAGTTATTTTCGTCTGCAATACAGGATTGACAATGTTGCTAGACTAAATAATTATATCTGAAATGAACGTTTCAAGTGGCTCGTTGACTAGAATTATGATCTGGCTAATAAGGTTGTCTGGTTAGTTTATTTGGTATGTTGTGAAGGTGGATAGGTGTGACATGAGTATTTCTTGCTCGTGGTTTGGGTAGAAGTAAAGGCGTTGGATGTGGTATTGTAGAATCTTCATCTTTACGAGTTGATTGAGACCCTTAAACAGTTTGTACCCAGCTGTAGATGACCACGTTTATAGCGGCAATAGTGGCATTCATAAGGTTCTCAATTGTACAGGTGGGTGCAGGTTTGGTTTTTTCTTGTGTCTATGGTTCGTCCTCTATGTGTTCTCTTGCAAAGACCTCGCCCGGACTCTCTTTTTTGTGCTCTTTTCCACTATTGATCTGACCTCTGTCTTTATTATTATTTTTTCCATTCTAGTGTGACTTAATTCCTTTTCTTTAGCGTTTGTAGGGTCCAAGCTTGTGGTAAATAACGTCATTGAAATATTGTTATTACGAATCATGATGTGGTTTGGGCCCTAGTATGTCTTTTTAAAACCATCATGATTCCGGGATATGGAGCTGTACATGATGCATACCTTTTCGACGCTTTTTCTCAACGAAATCACGAATGCATTGGCATATCATAGAAAGACGGTCCTGTGTTCATTTTCAATTTGTTATGCTCTACTTTAGTTTGCATCTATATCAGCGTGTCTTTAAGTACCTACTTTACCATGAAACTTCTCATAGAACGAGTAGCTCAAAAACTCTCACTGTACAGCAGTGCGATTCCGTAAACATGTCGAAGTGAAGACTTGGGTGAAGTGACCTGTCAATTCATGTAATCAAGATAACCCTTCACTGACATTCTTACAGAATCGACCTGCAGAAATAATCACAAAATGATACATAACTGTCAATCCTGACTACTTAACAACGCGATAAACAATTCAGACTTGTCCACACTTAGCTGTATTCCTAACCTGTTTAGATTACAAAGAAATCAAGCATGCCAAAATACTTGCATTATGATACATTGAGATCTGTACCAACCAGCTCAAACTGACACATCCCGGAATAATACTGACCTCTTATTCTAAAGATGTAGGGTTGATTTTTGCCTAGCAATTAGGGGTGCTCGAGGCAGATTAATTTGGTTGTTTAGTAACAAAGTACTGATCAATTTAGCAAGGATACATTTGTCATGTCGCTCAAATAAATCGGCTGTCGGATTGGGTACAAGCAGTGTTGATGGTCGTTGCTACAGTTTTGTTTGTTTCTGTGGATACTGGTATTAGTTCTGTTTATTAATCCAGGATTAAGTGGTGGGAGGAATAGATTGTTGCCAAGCGATAGCCAGGGATGTAGTTGGAGTGGAGATGACTGGCCTGTTCGTCGAGTGTTTAGAGACCCTGACTGCTACACCGGAGGTCGTGGCTTCGATTCCCACCCTGGACAAATCTTTGTGTGATGAGCATGATCACTTGTTCTGTGTCTGGGTGTAATTTGTCTATAATATGTATGTATTTAGAAATATATAAGTATGTTTATCAGTTGTCTGGTTGCCATAGCACAGGCTCTGCCTTGTTTGGGATCGGATGACCGTGTGTGAGTTGTCCCGAGATATTATTATTAGATATTCTTAGTACGGAAGTTCTGAAATGTATTTCCTATAACAGACAAAAATAACCTCATCATTCTCACATAAACGTTTTATTATTGTATTTAGTTTTTTTTTTTGGATGGGAAATCCTCAAATAACTCCTTCCGCTCTGGGTGGAGCGGAAGGGAGTGTTAGACTCTTACTGACTAAAATCAACCCGTGTTCCTCCAAATGCCCTTTGCGTTCCAGGGCCGCGGTGACTCTTTCGAAAGATCGCAACAGTGGTAGGCACTGGCTCGAGCTGGCCTCGTGCACTTATGCTGACATCTCTTTGAGGTCCTCGTGGAACACAACGCGCCGTCGACCCGGGCCCGGTCCTTATCCAATGGTGAGCCACCCATCGCCAGCCGTCCGCAGGCCTGCGATCTGAGTTTATTTATAACTAGCATTTGCCCTCGACTTCGTACGCGCATGTTTCGTTTTTTCCAGTTCCCGTATAGCATTCCTAATGAATGTGGCTATTATGTAAATAAATAATTTTCCAAATCCGACTGTAGTTCCAGAGATTAGCGCGTTCAAACAAACAAACTCTTCAGCTTTATTATATTACTAGCTGCCGCCCGCGGCTCCGCCCGCGTGAATGTCGAAAATGATCCCAAGGGAACATAATCCCCGGATAAAAACTATGTCTACTATCCTATGTCCTTTCCCGGGACTCAAACAGTCCCTATACCGAATTTCATCTAAATCGGTCCAGCTGTTTGCGCGTGAAGAAGTAACAAACATACACACACACACAAACTTTCGCCTTTATGATATTAGTGTGATTAGTACAGATTGTGTGCGTCTGGCAGAATTAACACTTTTTCTTTCTTTCTTTAAAAAGTGCCCTTAGCTTGGGAAAGCTTGCGGAAAATAATAGCCCATGGTCTTAACATGTTAAACGAGTAGATAGAATCATAAATAGTTGTACAATTTTTCTTCGTTTACCTGCAAGTAAGACAGTACTAAGACATTTGCCGCCATTAAAAAAGATGAATAAAAACATTATAGTTGTAATTTAACCGTGAAATTACATAAAAAATAAAGAAATATCTTCGTAACACGCCGTGTGTAAGGATCAGCTGATGATAAACGTTTACTTTTCAATAGTTTTTACTTCGTGGATAATTGGCGTAATAACATAGTCATTGAAACTGCAATTTGCAACAATGTTGCAAACTACGCCCAAGAAAACAACCCTAAAACAGTATAAAATCAACCTTAGGTCTTGTGACTACAGTACATTTTCAGTTGTAAGGACTTCACAGAAGATTCAGTACCGCTCTTCGTGCTAACCGAAAATAAACTCAGTGCTTTTGAAAATAAAACACTGTATTCCTCATTTGAAAAAAAAAAATATGATTGATGAAAACTTCCAATGAAGAGCCAATCATTAAATTATTGACACAGTAGTCAAGATTCCTGTAATCAGTGAATAATCACTTTCATTATTTTTTCAATTAGGACCTGATTCTGATTTCGTGAAGGAATGATAATATTATGTTTTGATCAAGACTCAGTTATCAGAACATATAAAAGAACCAAGATGGCCTCTGAATGCACTGCGAAAACTTTGGTTTATCCATTCTTTATTTGACTTTAATTATCTCCGGTGTTGTTCTAGATAGGGACGTATGAAAATCTAAATTAACTTAATTACCTATTTAAGCACATTTTGTATTGAACATCATTCATTCTGTATCTGGAGAAGGGCCTTGCAGTTTATAGTTTTGTAGCTATCATCGTTTTACTTGCTGTACTTGTTTTATTGTTATTACGTCTTGTGTTATTGTTCCGAAATAAACTTTTATTATTTACTAGCTTTTGCCCGCGACTTCGTCCGCGTGGAATAGTAACTTGGGGCAGCCATTTTTATTTTAAGATTATGAATTTTATTAAAGTTTCAGTCAATGCTACTGAACAGAGAAAGAATAGATAGATTATGGATAGTTTAACACATGTTCGACATGATTCTTTAAATTGACATATTTTTTATTTATGAACCGATTGACATGAAACAAACACTAAATGTTAATTGAAGCTTACCTCAATGTATAAGTCACCATCGGAACATGGTGAACTTCTTACCCATACATACAACCTGCCAGGGCTGTGGAATTTATTCGAATGAATCACCGCGGCCCTGGAACGCAAAGGGCTTTAGAAGGAACACGGATGGGTTTTAATCAGTAAGAGTCTGACACGCCCTTTCGCTCCACCCAGAGCGGATAAAGTCATTTGAAGAAAAAAAAACCCATACGTACAAAACGTTTCAGGAATACTTTAATTGCGCATAGGTTCAGCTAAGGAGTGGTATTCCCTGCATGAGTCTGCGTTTACAGCTATAAACCTAGGAGTATTTGAGTCAAAAGTGCCATCGCCGACCACATCGCTTTAATTTTAAATTGCTGTCATGGAATTGTGGATGACTTGTACTTAATTCCAAGTAACCCGCATTGAATAGCCATCATTCATACATTATTAAATATAATATTGTGCAATTTCAGTTTTTGAGCTTTGTGAGGAATTTGAGCAAATAATTATGCGCTTAAGCATTTGGCTCCATAAATCTTGTTCTGTTTAAAAGTAGGGTCAGCAAATATTATGTGATAAAAGCTGTGACAAATTATAATTACCTAAATAAACAGGGTGTATGAAGAAGCGTTCAACATGATCCACTGGCCGAAGCATTTATTTTAAGGATGGGAAATCATCAACTTAGTCCTTTCGCTCTGGGCGGAGCGGAAGGGAGTGTCAGACTCTTATTGACTAAAATCTACACGTGTTCCTCCAAATGCCCTTTGCGTTCCAAGGCCGCGGTGACTCTTTCGAACAAATTCCGCAACCCTGGCAGGCTCTAGCCCTAGCGGGCCCCGTCTACTATGCTGAAATTTCTTTGAGGCGCGCGTGGAACACAACGCGCCGTCGATCCTCGCCTGGTTCTTATCGGACAACGAGCTACCCAACGCTCGCCGTCCGCAGGCTCGAGTGGCTGAGGCCTACCCTATGTTAGATGCTAGTTGTGTTGCTGGGGAGTTTGTTGCGCCACTTCTTCTTCACAGCTAAAACACTAGGAAGTGGTGACGGGCGGGAGTTTTGGCAGTCTTTATGTAGAATTTTGACGTTCAAAAAGTGCTGGCACTCAGCCTAATTTGAATAAAATGACTTTTGACTAAGCTTGAAGTCGTGTTTTCAAATCCGGCCGAGTACCAAGGTGACTTTTTAATGCATACATAGTTACATAACTAACTTACGTCTGTTTTACATGGGGTGGGCAGAAACTACGCTACTAATACTAACTACTAACGCTATAATATGAATTGAATTAGAAACTGTCTTTCAAGAAAGTTCTACACAGTTGTACAAAATTTTAACAGCCTTATTCATAAATACTTTATATAATATATAACCATTACTTAGCTAAAATACTGATAAGCAGATTCCTTATTCAAAATGTTCTATGGAGAATTTGAATTTAGAATCTCTTAGACAATATTTTAAATAAGTAACGGTTATTAAGTTTGTATGAATAAGGGTCATAGACCTTGGTACTGCGTACGTGTACCTATCAAGTTTCTTTAAGATCGGTTAATTGATTTTTAAAAAGACTTGCGAGTTCCTATTAAAAAATCATACATAAAACCATTTAAGGAAAAAAGGTTTTTGTTTCCTTTATATTGCTTCATACGAGTATGAAGCAATATTAAGGAGAGTTTATCAAAGAGATCCAATGGAAAGCTGTCACAATTGCGTTGCCCTGTACTTCTTACACCTGAAAGAACTTCTTATAAAGTTGCCTCATAAATACTCAAGCAAGTCATCGTTTATTATTAAAGAATGAAATGTAGATGTTTGAACATAAACTTACATTATTTTCGTAAAACATAAGCACTTGTGCGTTAATTTCTTTATTAAACAATGATCGGACGATGTCACATGTCTTTAATATTGTCTGTCAAATCAATTGTGCACACTATTGTACCACCTGTGATTTTTTGGTGATTTTTCTTTATGAGTTGAGTTTGTTTTAGATGTTTTTAATTGACATTGATGATTTTGCTTAGTGATTAAATTCTCACGTAAGCTCGATTAATCATTTTGTTAATTTTTGCAAAACATGCAGATATAAGAGGCGCGTGGAGTGAGTAATCGCTATTTTATTGTTTTTTTTTAAATATAGGTAGTTATGAATAATGTGTCTTAAAATGCTGAGAAATAACAAAATTTTAATAGTAATTTAAGTCGAAAATTAGTTGTTACGGCTCATATACTCAGATCTGGACACATTCCATGCAATAAGTTTGCGTTCATGATGAGGAAAATGAACTCTCCTACTGTGTGGAGTGTGAAGTTGTTGAAGACTTACACCACTTATTGATGGACTGTGTTCGGTATGAGTCTGGGAGAAATTATTTGTGGTTGAGGTTGAACAGACTTGAAGTAGGCACATTTAATAGTCCAGGGGCGGCGGACTTGGGGATGTCCGTCGCCCCCCATTCATCCGGACCCGAGGTGGCGCGTGGTGTTCCGCGCCCCTCTTTGACGTAGCGGGGGAGTCAAAAACCTCACTCCCCCCGCCGACGCGAGGTGGCCCGCAGAGCCGGGGATTGCGGAAGTCGCATACGTTCCCGCGATCCCCGGCGTAGGTGGGAGATGGAACACCGGGGTGGTTTTAGTCAGTAAGAGTCTGACAGACCCCTGAGGACATCTATGAGGATTTCACCCCGATATAAAAAAAAAAAGGCACATTTAATAAAATCTTGGCTCAACCAATTGGCGATGATGAGAAGAGTCTGTTTAGGTTCATGGCCCCGATATGACTATAGTATTTAGGGTACGATGGGACTGACATACGCATTGCGATTACAAATGTCCCAAATAAATAAATAAAGAAAAAAAAAAACAAAATGTCATGTCATTTATACCTGTTGTCACTAACAATAGGTGGCTTCAAAATTATTTTCTAGTAATATATATATATCTAGAATTAATTTATATGACTTTGCTGTTAGTTATTTCATAAATGCAAACCCTAAGATACGACTGGATCGCAATCATGGGAACTAAAAGGTGAACTGATGAATAATAACCACAAAAAAATAATTTAATACATTTTGGAAAGTCCAGAAAAATGTGCGAATTTACTTACAATAGAAAGCCATTAAAGCAAAAAAAAGAATACTCCACAATGTCTCTCATACTTTCATATGAAGCTCTGTATTATTTATAAGCAATTATCCACCAGTTATAGTCTCCCCACAATCTATCCGAAAAGGACTAGACGAGCTATTCAACACCTAAAATATCTAAGTCCACAAAAACTTGGCCTTTTCTGGTTAGCCACTTGGCCACTCTTGCTGACGTTACTTCCCCAGTAATTTAGCTGTCAAACTTGAGAGTGATGAATTGGCCAAGCGTCGACTTAACCCATTGTATCTGACGGATTATTCCGAATAGACATGAGCTATTAAATGAATTATCCAGTTTTTACTATGACTTATTACAGCATGGTTCAGTAGTGATTGGTGACTTTTCTTCTATAGTACAAGGTTTTGATTGAGAAATAAATTACTGTTGCTTAAACGTTCGTGTGATTTATGTTGGCAATTTTGTTTTCATGTTTTCGTTGAAGTTGTATGTCAGGTCCTTACTCCTTAGCCTGGGGGCTTCATTGTGTGGGTTCTTTATCGTGGCAGGGTCTTGCTGACTAGTTGTCTCCCGTGGCTGTTACTAAGATAACTTGCTGATTTAGGGTATCAGAGAATTATAATTAAAGTGATAATTTATGTAAGGACCTGCATTGTGTCATTTGGCTATCTGTGAGGTGAATGTTGACTAGGAAATGTGATTAATGTTCTTGTCTGTACCTAGATTACAAAGAAAGAAAGAAAGAAAAAGAGTTTATTTGCGACAAGCATGACGCATACCAGAAAATAGATTAAACAAAATTACAAAAGTTATGCAAGTTCGGAAGATATGCGTCACATTCGCGCAAAACGGCCTAAGCTCAGCATAATGCTACAGAAATTTCGTTAGCCTATCGGATATGTATGTTCACCTCAAATTTAGATAATCTGGTGGTTCTTTCTTTTATAAGGGGGGTTTCAGAAAAATCTGCGTTCCACTTTGAAAACGTGTCTTAAGACGTAAACATGACACGCCGTGACAATGTTAGATGTCACTTTCTGTGCGTCGTTCACATAAAAACCGTCATTGTCATTTTCTTATCAATAGCTTAGCGGTTTAATCCAGGGTGTCAGCTTCCTGCATACCAAATTCTATCAAAATTGGTCCAGCCGTTTGCGCGTGAAGAAGTAACAAACATACACACACACACTTTCGCCTTCATAATATTAGTGTGATGTGATATTCTTATCAAATCTTTACTAGCTGTATCATCGCGGTAGTCAAGCAATATGATCAGAATACGCTCACATCTCTTTTTGTGATCTGTAGCAGGTGGATGGCTGTTTAGGAGGAGGGATTGAAGGACCAGCAGTGAATTGCAGCCGTTTACCACGTGTCGGATGCGGTTCGGCATAGCGGTCAGCGGAGACCACCAACAGTCCGGCGACGACGAGAATCGATCGCAGGCGATGCGGTAAGCGGTAGGATCACGCAGCGAGCGTGAAATTCTGAATTGCGGATTTCCACGAGCGGTGAATCTGGTGACGCGTGTCAAACGAATCCTACAACGGTACATTCAGTGCGTTAGGAAAGAAACAGGAATAGTTCTAACAAAATACAACTGAGGGTATTTTGACTTAAAAGTAAGCATCTGCTTAGCCTTTTCCCAACTTTATTGGGGTCGGCTTCCAGTCAAACCGGATTCAGCTGAATACCAGTATTTTACGTGGAGCTTCTGCTTACCAAAACTCCACAATATTTGACTTAAATGTAAGTGGCTACACACAAATGTGGCTCAAAAACTAGCCATCTCCTGACAGTTAAAAATAATAATTAATAATGGCGACTACCAGGCAAGAAAAATCTATAAAACACGGAGAGTCTCAGAGAAATGACTCAACTGCCTCCAAAATAATCAGGAATAGAACAGTGGAGGTAGAAACACCACGGTTTCCACAGATTTTCGTCACATCAGACAGATTCGAAGATAGGACTGACTATGTACCGATTTTTTTTTTTTTTTTTGACGATGACCACTCGCAGTTCAGCACACTAAGGCTGGTTACTGCTTAAACGGACTATCCTGTGGTGGCCTTAAATGACTCTAAGGCCCCCAGCCAGGGCTTACAAACTAAACTAAAACTAAACTAAATGACCGCTCGCTAGGGCATCCCCTGTGGGATAAGGACCTCGGCTAGCGGCGTCATTTGGGAGGAACAGCAAGGGACAGGCTGGGTCGTAACATTATTTGGGGAATTTAAAACTACTGGCTCAGCGACGCGGGCTGGCTCGGTAATCAAAGGTCGGGGAGGGTTATTACTGGGACGTCGCGACGGGCCCCGGCGGCGGGGCCGGAAAACGGAACGCGGTCTGTGTCGTGTATGTTTTCGAAGAGTGCTGGTTTCCCTACGGCTCTCTTGAATCTGGGTGATGGGGTCGTCGGGCTCGACGAGGGTATGCCTCGGGCGGCGAGTCCTACTGATCTGTGAGGGAGTGTATCGGGTGGCAACTATGTACCGATGCCTTAATAGGCTTATATATAGATATTTAACTAAAAAATCTGATCACTCGTCAGAAAGATTTCCAAAAAATATTGGACACGTATGTACGTACGATACAGTGCATTGAAAACTCGTGTGACGTCACTTACCAGTACACTTTTTACTGGAAAGTGACGATATAAGCCCCACTCCTTATCTTTGATGCGTTTTATCTTCGTATTTTTTATTGATTTGATAAAATAAAAAACACGTACCCAATATTTTTCGATAATCTAACGGACTAAATATATTCTTATTTTTTCCAAGGCAACATCCATATTGGCTTTAGGTTGTCGTAAATAAAATGTAGTACTTAAGAGCCACTGTAAAACGGCGAAACGAATCGCTTATGATCCTGGTTACTAGTTATTAAGAGAGGATTCTGTGGCCAGCTGTCATACGTCGCGTCATAAATATATGCTTGCGCAATGAAGGGATTCTGCGCAAGCGCAACGTGGATGTGTGATTTTTGGAGGAGTATGGGAATTTAGTATTTTTTTTACAATTATTGCTAAGCTGGCGATTGACCACAATGTTATAGAGATATGCGGAACAGAGAGTAAAGTCCCGCACACCTTCACTATAGCGGGAGGATCCTCCGACCAGACGGTTGTTGTGTCTGGTGGGCAACTGCCTGATAGTTGATATTCAAACTGTTGTACATGTTCAAATCGCACGGAGAATTTTGCTTGCGCAATGCATGATTTTGTTGGTAGTTCGTCGCTGACGTCCCGTCTACTTTTTGCCTGACGGAAGGCGAAAATGTGGTCGACGATGGAGAATGGTTGCCTAGAGGTAACCAATTCTCTCTTGACTTAAAGACTCCCAGGCTGTAGCTACCAGTAAACACAGATCCAGCGGGGAATTCCACTACTTAGTACAATGAGATAATGGTGATGGAAGTATCTGCGCTTAGTCATAATTACACCTTACAGTTACCACCACGTGCACCGAAATTATAAGTCACCAGCCCCCTTTTTATAGATGGGAAATCATCAAATGACACTTCCGTTTTGGTCGGAGCGGAAGGCAGTGTCTCTTACGGACTAAAATCCATCCGTGTTCCTCCTAATACCATTTGCGTTCCAGGGCCGCGGTGACTCTTTCGAAAAAATTCCGCAACCCCTGGCAGAATTTCGCAACCCTGGCAGACACCAGCCCCATTCTATGAAATTCAAAATTCAAAAATTCAAAATTCAAAAGTCATTTATTCAAATTAGGCTGAGTGCCAGCACTTTTTGAACGTCAAAGTTCTACATAAAGACAGTCCCCCAAAACGCCCGCCCGTCCGTATGACGTGCTATGCTACGTTCCCGTTGTGAATGAGAAACGCAATACCGTCCCTTTCTGACAGCGGAATCATGATGACAATGACGTCATAGTCTGATTTCCACCCGTGCAGTTAATACTAAGACTAGAGCTACTGACATTATAGACCTCACACTACATTTACCCGCGTGAAAGTAGAATCGTCCCAAGGGAACACACTCCTGGGATAATATTATAGGACATGACCTACACATTTGCTAAGTTTGATCCAAACACGTTCAACCATTAAGAAGAGGTAGAAAACAGATAAACACAGTTACATTAAATAATATTAGTATGGATTAAAAATACCTCATCCACTCCACAGCAACTCCTACGCACCTGGGAGCGCCGCGCTGCATCTATTCATTACAGCGCGCAAGTGTGCAATCACCAATTCTATGGGCCTGTAATGACCGGCCACCATCTTCAATTATCTACACATTACTAAGGCCCGAATTGAACCCATACACTGTTATGAAACTGAGCCTCGGGCCCGATCTGAACTGTAAAAAAACTGGCGAAGTGTGTTTCGGACTCGTGTGAAAAGGGTTCCGTGTGATCAAAACTATAATTTATTTATTAATGGCACATTAACAACACAAACATGTGTATATTAAATTGTATTAGGTCTTATTCTAGTGTTTATGTCAATTACAGACGTGCACAACATTAAGACAAAATAATAAGCATGATTACGATATAGAATTTATAAATCAATGGCAACAATCTTGTTTTCTTTTTTAAATTAATTAATCATAAGGTAGTATAATAAAAAAAACATAAAAAGCAAAATACTTGCCTTACAATATAAAATAGTAGGTACAGATTAGGTTTTTATTATGAGATCGCGTAATTGTTCGCCTTGGCTTAGAAAGAGTTGGAGATGACAGAGTGGAAGTCTAAGAAAACTTGTTAAGGCGGAATACGCATTTGAATACAGATTGTTTTTCACGTTAGAATTTCTGTGAAAAATCACTGAAGCACTTTCGAATCACGCCCGTCCTGTTGTTTTGGATAGGAAATCATCAAACGACTCTTTTCGCTCTGAGTAGAGCGGAAGGGAGTGACAGAGACTCTTACTTACTAAAACCCACTCATGTTCCCATCCCAACCATCATACCCGTCTGCGGCCTTTTCTATGGGTCGTGAATTTCAACTTTCCACCTATTTCGGTTTAAAAGATACAGCCCTGTGACAAACACGTACGGATTTTCTTAGCAGCCGTTTTTCCCCTTTGGATATTGAACCCCAAAATTGCTATCGACAAATTGAAATGATAATTAGGTTTTGAAATAACACCCATGGAATTAAAATTTGTTAGCCTAGAGCAACCGCAAGGCATCTTTTTGACATTCCACTAAATATCGACATTTCATGACGGACAGACAACCTGTCAATGAATATCAGTGCTATTAAAATTGCCGATAACTTTTCACTTAGGGACCAATTATGTATTTATGGACGGTTGATAGTAATTTGTCTCGTGGCTAAAGACAGCCGCACGGGTCAATGTTCAAGGTTAAGCAACGCTTGCCAAGGTTGGTCAGTGGATGGGTGACCATCATAACATATCGAGATTCCTCCGTGCCCCGGAAAGCACATTAAGCCATTGGTCCCGGCTGTCATTTGTAGATCTTTGCCAATAATTATGGATTGTCAAAAGCCGGTAAATCTGACTCCAGTCTTGCCAAGAAGTACCGTGTTCCAAAGTTAATGGGTTGTGGAGGTCTGGTAGGCAGCCGTTCCACGTAAAATACTGGTATTCAGCTGAATCCGGTTTGACTGGAAGCCGACCCCAATATACCTAGTTGGGAAAAGGCTAGGTAGATGATGATAATAGTCTAAATAAATCACTAATTATGATGTTGAATTGTTATTATGATACAAAGTTACTTATTAGGGATTGAATTCCATTACTTTTGAAATATTATTAAGAGTTTTAAAAGGGGATGAGTGACAGCACGTTTATGGTCGGAGTTAGGCGTGTTGCTGTATTTGATTCAAAATTTGTTTAGATACTAGATTAACTACATAGAGACTAGGACTAGGGATATAATTATATGTATATGTCACCGGAAAATTGAAGACTCCGTAAGATTGTAATAAATCTATATTAGATTATAATTTCCCATTTCCTTTCTTCTTCTCATTACATTTCCTTAGGTGCCAGTTTTTTTGCAAATGTGTTTATTTGAAAGTGCTTCAAAGTTATCAATATCATCAAAGTAATTTGCATTTAAGTACCCAAAAATACTACTTTATTAAGATTGTAAACACATGCGCATTCCCAATAAGCCTTGTTGCATAGTTTTACTTAAAACAAAGTATTCAATTCAACCCTTTATAGTATGCCATTACAGTCGTTTAAGGCTCATGAAAGTAATTGACGTTTTAATTAAACTATTACAATATCTGCCTAATTAAAGTCCTGTTTACATATAGTAACGAAATTATAATGGATTAATTTATGAGTGCTTAATACTATATTTTATCATTTAGGTACCAATACATTTAACTAACCCTTTGGGGAATGTAGACCTGTTGGCTGTCGATTCCATAGTTTTTAATTAAATTGAATTTTTGAAGTGAAAACTTCTTTAGGCGCGTTGGGCATTTTTGAGATGGGAAAAAAACCATCTAACTCGCGACACTATTACCGTAACCGACACCTCTGTGTATAATGTAGTATTCTACTAGTAGTGGGGTTATGGGAATCGTGGGTTTTTTTATGAATTTAGGTCTTATGGATCTTTCCACGGTGTTTTAAAAAGAGAGCCCAAATTTTGGTTATTTTTGCAATTGGACCTAGGTACCATTTTCGAGATATTTCAGATTTTATATCTCGAATCGATCGCTACGATACGACGCAGCGTGCGTTCGGCAACGGTAGCGGATCGCGAGCCGCGGTGACATTTTTGTTCAAGTTTTCACTTCTGTAGGCACTCCCAAAGTGACTGCTTTTTATTATTTATTGTTATAGTGGCAGTAGAAAAGCACACTTTGGGAAAATTTTAGCTAATTACATTATGGTTCATGAAATACAGCCCGCTGATAGACACACGGACGGACAGCGGAGGTTTATTAATAGAGTTGCGTAGGTAACGGAACCCCAAAAAAGGAAGTAGTCAATAGATACATTTTAAACAGGCGTCGAATCGCATTAATTTAAAGCCTTCTAGATTTTCATCAGCTGAAATAATTTATTATTCAAACACACACTTATTAATGATTTATTTCAAACTTTGAAAAATAAAATTGATTCTTTTAATTGCGATATAACTTTGATTGTATCTCGTTCATCTGGAAATAATTTATGGATTCGAAATAATAAATTAAATACTTGGAAATTATTAACACTTTTTGAGGTCAACTGATGCATATCTCTAGGAGGCATAATAAAGTATCTTTCTGGTGCTTATTCTTCATTATAGAATGAGAACCACAAAGACTCACACCTGCCATGACACGTGGGAAGATCCACAGCAGTCTGCCGAGTATAGTAACACGTCCAAAGTATTGAACGAAATGTGGGGGAATAGGTGGGAACCATTGCAAATATGTATGTACCTTTTCACATATTTGATCACTTATTTTGAAAGCCGATGAGTGAGCTTATTGTTATCAATCAAGCACGACTCTAGGCAAATGCTGAGACTGCTCTAAAACGTCAACCGCTTAAAAATCCAATTCCTGGTGCTACTAAGATATCCCACGGAAAAACCTATCATAAATCAACTCGCTGCTGGACACAGGCCTCCCTCAAGTGTCGCCACAACAACCGGTCCTGTGCATCTTGCATCCATCGGCTACCCGCGATCCTCACCAGGTCATCAGTCCACCTTGTGGGAGGCCTTCTAACGCTGCGTTTTCCGGTATGCGGTCGCCACTACAGAACTTTGCGACCCCATCGACCATCTGTTCTACGAGCAATGTGCCCTACCCACTGCCTCTTCAGTTTAGTAATCCTTCAGGCTAGTACGGAGGAGATATTATATAGCACAAGTGTGTGCTGCCCACCAGAGAATGGGCAGCAGCGTTCTCTTTGCATTGCAACAGCTACAATGCGATCGCCAACCCTTTGTTGGGGAAGGCCTATGTCCAGGAATGGACGTCTTTTTGCTGATATGATGATGATGATGACAAATGTGTGCGCAAATACTGGTGCACTCTCTAGTCACTTTTATAGTCCGATAGGAGACGGCAGTACGATATGACCGGGGAGAGATCAGGCGCAAGACCAACGGCTTAACGTGCTTTCCGAGGCACGGGGCTGTCATCCCATCATTTTCTAAACCCCAGGCTGCTACTGATAAATCCGTAATTGTAAAACTCAATAACACTTTGTCCGACCCTGTAATCGAACACAGAACCTCAGGCTAAGCAAACTCTAGTAGTTTAACCCACAGAGCAGTCAAACGTAATTGGACGCACAGAATAGAAATCATTCCTCAAATCATTAAGCATTTAAAACAATACTAACGAACAGATGAGTTTGGATAACGTTTAGTAGTCATGGTGACCTTTGTATCACATAACTCATGGTGGTCATTGCAGTGAGCTTTCATACGATCGCGATAAGATAAGAGCGAGGCTTGGTGTGGGTGTGTGGAGTAGTGCGAGCTACGCCATGAGATATATCGCTTAGATGTTTTGGAATATTCAAGGCGTAGAAATTTTACGCTCTGAAATCAAGTTTTTAGAAATAGTATAACGGAAAATCGTCGATGTCTGTGAAACGGTAATGTATTTGTAACAGACACGAGGAATCAGAGTATTATAAATGAATAATGTCACCTTAACCACCAGACATGATCATGGAAACGATAAATCAAACGGAACGGGCATGGAATTCCAGTTACAGTTCCAGTTAGTTAGTTAGTTTTACTTATCATAAAAGGCCAAAATCAAGTAGCAATGAACCGAGCATATTGCTCGTCGAACAGATAGCTAGAAACATCGGAAGTTTCTGGAGTTTCGACCGCGTACCGAAAGTTGCAGTCCCATGACGTGGACCGATCACCTGGTGCAGGCCGCGGGAATCCGCTAGGTGCAAGTCGCACAGGACCGGTCGAAGATGATTGAGCTCCTTATGTTTCTAAGTTGAGCTACTCGACTGCTGACAAAAGCTTGCACTGACTGGACAGATCCACCAAAATCTGTATGGTTCTTTCCTCAAAAGATCATTTCAGACACTGGACTGCATGATATGATTTGTACCAGTACGGATTGTATGGACTTTAAAAGAGAACACCGGCCTCATCTAGCTTAAAATGACCAAAAAAAGATTGACGTGTAAAAGTGTTATGTTTAACCAACTTGCAAAATAAATATAATTTATCATTTTATGTGTCAATTACAGAGGCATGTGTTTAGCAGTGAACTAAAACGATGATTTTGACGACATGGTTGGTGCAATGGTTCAGCGATTGGTTGTTGCGCCACGTGTCGCGAGTTCGATTCCCGCACGGACCAAATATTTGTATTGCCTTTTGATATTTGTTTCGGGTCTGGCTGTTTGTGTAATGTGACTTTGTTTGTTTGTAAACGCACCCACGATACAGTAGAAATTCCTAGTGTGCGACAAGGTACTCAAAAAAAATGAATTGATGATCATTACAGGAAAAACCCTGTGTTTTGTTTTCCAATCATTTAAAGGTTCTTGAACTCTAGACAAGTGATTCGTTACCAGGAAGTAATTAATAAATAAAAAAATAAATGAATCAAGTCACACTTTCTTCTGCAAACGAAGAAACAAACCTTTTATTCACTGAAACAAAAACTATTTCAAAGCACCATTTCCATATCCTGCAGTACACCTCACACCTAAGACCATGTACTCACGTGCGATTAATCATAAGGCCCCGCCCAGACGCGACGACAGCGTCGCGTGACCGCTCCGTGCCCACTCCGTAATCACCCGGACACTTAGATATCGGACACTTGGGCAAAGCATCTGCTGTCAAACGCACAGTGCAAACCCACCCTTATTACCTCATGCTTGGGTTAAATTTAGTTTGCAGCGGCTAATTAATGTGTGTTTAATAAATAATTGTTTAGTAAAATCTGTTTTGCTAGATCGTAGAGCTCAGAATCAGTTTGAGGAGAAAGACTGAAACTATTCTAATACTAATTATATTCGTCACAAATGCCCTGAGCACAAGTTTTGGCTTTCATAGCCATAGTCAGAATAGGGAATTTGACTTGTTTTTTTTTAAATTACATTTTGCATGACAAGGATAGAAAAATAACTTCAAAAGCGATTTTACACCGTTTTTTTTTTATAGGGATACTCTGATATGTGTCGACAGTTACATTACATTATATGGACGAATCACCCCGAACGCAATCCAGTTGATACAATGCGCGTGAGTCAGCAGATTTCTTATTTTACGTAGCCGTGTGGCACAAGCAGGACTTTTGTATGAAACCGAATGCAACGTAAATTCCACGACTCATTTTACGCGACTCACAACTCAAAAAATTACGCTCGTTTGGCCTCGCCCTAACACTCACTGGCACGCTTGGTTTATAAATATGGAAAGTGTTAACAATGCCGATTCTGCAATGGCCACGGAGGTGTCTCTTACTCTATGGCCAAAATAAACGTTGCTTCCGTGAAAATCTAGGCAGAAAGGCAGTAATACATCACCTGCCCGTCTGTCCAGGCAGGTTGTTAGTTGAGAAATGAGTTATTTTTGCCTGTAGGTGATTGAGTAACAAATGGTTATAATTTGTTGTCTTCAGGGAAGCTGTTGCAATGAGGCGTTGTTTTGTTCGTAGGTTAATGTGAGTTTATGAATCTTGCATGAACTTAGGTCCAACCAGTTCCTTTTCTTTTTTTTTAAGCATGAGAAGTCCTCTAATGACTTCTTCCACTCTGGGTGGAGCGGAAGGGCGTGTAAGACTCTTACTGGCTAAAACCCATCCGTGTTCCTTCTAAAGCCCTTTACGTTCCAGGGCCGCGGTGACTCTTTCGAACAAATTCCGCAACCCTGGCAGGCTCTGGCCCTAGCGGGCCCCGTCTTCCATGCTGACATCTCTTCGAGGCAGGTACAACCAGTACCTAAGTCTTTAAGTTATGATAATGATCACATTTTTTACTTTATTTAACAGAATAAACGCAATAACTGAAAAGGGGTCATTGCACTCATTATAAACAACTTAACTATGGAACCAAACCCGAACTCCCGGAAATGAAAAATCAGCTGTTCAGTAGGTACATTTGGTTGAGTTATGCGCAGATGCAGTAGATTTCGGTGTTGGTCCCACAGTAAAAGTTGTTCATAATGATGAGCACAATGACCCTTTTTCAGGTATTGCGTTTATTCTGTTACACGTTGTATTGAAGGATGGGTTTCAAATTCATGGTTAGCATGTTTTGTAAGTGGGGTTCCGTTCACCTCCTTATGCGAAGCAGTAATGCTAGCAAAGGAGGAGGCAGGCCGCGCGAGGGAAAGGCAAGGCCTTCGCCCCAACCGCCGCTACAGGAGAAGACGCAGGGCGATCCTCGGCCACCAAAGGCGCGGGCCTGCGGATGGCGAGCGTGGGGTGGCTCGCTGTCCGATCACCACCAGGCCCAGGTCGATGGCGCCTTGTGTTTCACGCGCGCCTCAAAGAGATGTCAGCATAGAAGACGGGACCCGCCAAGGCCAGATCCTGCCAGGGTAAGTTACCATCCCTACCTTGTTGCTATTGCACTAATTCGCACTAAACTTTTCTAAACGTCTTTTATGTATAATGCGCACAGCTAAGGAGTGGAATTATCTGCTTGCGTTTGTGTTTCCGAACGCATACAACCCTAATCTCTTCAAAATTAGACATCGATTTTGTTTCTGTCATCTATGACCTAGACTAGACTCAAGAGCAAACCCATCTCAAATAAATAAATAAAACAATAAAATATACACTCAAAAACTCACAAAATGCGTTTTAATTTCAAAAGTTAGTTATATTTATGCGTCATGCACGGTGTATTAGTGTTGCGACAAAAAGCGTCAAGACATTTTATGTCGTGTCGTTAGTGCGCATCTGCCCTAATTGTATTTGAGTTTAGGCTTTTAACGTTTAATGAGGCAGGTGTGATTTGTAATATAATTTTTTGAATTTTCCTTTGTTTTGGACAAAGTTGAGGTATGGATTGTTTTTGGTGGTAAAAATATTTTTATTGTGCAGCTACTTATTTATTTCGTAACAATTGCATACTATACTTAAAGTTTGCACCAAGGCGTACAGTAAGCCAATAACGTAGAATTCATCTTATAAACATGTATGACTAAGAAAATTAATATATATTTTGATCATCGATCTATGAGTGCATATAAATATAACCTTTGGTTCCTCAGCAATCAGGGCGTTCAGCAAACTGATCGCGTGGGCCGTTGCTTATGGTCAAGTGTAAGTTGAAGTTTATTTATTGGATAAATAAGCGACAAGATTCGATATTCGGGTCTGGAAGTTTTGCGGCTTATACGGAAATAGAAAACAGTATGCTCAATCATGCTATCGATGTAGCGGTGAGTATTCTCCCCTACTCTAGCTTTCATGGAATCGGTATGATGAAATACATGTGATTTTTTTCTAGACTTACCGAATTGCTGCATAAATTGGTCCACGAAACATCCATAATAGTATTACGTTAAAGAATCTCTCTCAAGTTTAGAGTGACGTCAAAGAAACTAACTTAAGCCAAGACACTACCATGTCACCTTCACTCCAGCAAATAAAATGATCATTCATGTATTCGCAAGAAACGGATAAAAGATAATTCAAAACGAAAAAATAATAAACAGAGTAGTATTTCCTCGGTCCAACCCTAGACTAATTTCTAAAGTACCTTTTACTTAAATAAAACACAAAATACACAACAATACACACAATCCATTTAGCCATTTGAATACATCACGTGAGAGTCAGAAAACATGACTCTACTCTACAAATTAGAAAACGAAATTAACTACAAATATGGCAAAAAACCTGCACTTGATCACACTCTTATTTTGTAAGTGACAAAGTCCAAAATTGTTTGAGTGGGGTGTTTAATTAAGGTTGTATAATCAAGTCATGCATTAGAGTAATTGCATGCGGCTCCCATCGCTGTGTTTAGGGTTGCCAGTTCGTTAAATTGAAAAACGAAACAAACCAGACAGTTTTGCCGGACTTTTTGGTAAATGACCGGATTTCTTTAACTTAAGTATTGAGGATTTTTTTTTTTTTTAATAACATAATATTGTAACTATCTATTTACACTAAACCAACTACATATCAGCCGAAATACGTCCACTGCTGGACATAGACCTCTCCTAAGTGTCGCCAAAACAACCAGCCGATCGATTCTGTAAGCATGTCGAAGTGAAAGCTTGGGTGAAGTGATCACGAGGTGAGCTGTCAATCCATATAATCAAAATGAAAAGACAACTCACTTCATGATCATGTGATCGACCAGCTGTGCGTCTCGCATCCACCCTCACCAGGTCGGTCGGTTCTGGTACGCGGTCGCCACTCCAGAACTTTTCGGCCCCATCGACCATCTGTTCTGCGAGCAATGTGCGCTACCTACCGCCACTTCAGCTCGGCTGGGCGGCGTTCGGGAAGTTGCGTGGTATCTTCTCGTCTCACATACCACAGTGTCTCAAGGCAAAAGTCTATGACCAGTGCATGTTACCAGTGATGACTTATAGAACCGAAACGTGGTCGCTCACAATGGGCCTGATGAGAAGTTTTAAAGTCACCCAAAGGGCAATGGAGAGGGCAATGCTCGGAGTTTCCTTGTGTGATCGAATCAAGAACGATGACATCCGCAAGAGAATCAATCACATGAAAAAAAAATAGCCACTTAGGCGTCGAAGGAGGAGTACTTAGACGCTTAAGTGTCAAGTCCATATGGCTGTTATTTCTTATTATTCAATGGAATTACGGCATTAACTACAGCCATTTATCACTGGGCATGTATGGTGTCGGACGTAAAAGAATAGCACCATCCCATCACTTCCCGTGGGTGTTGTAAGAGGCGACCAAGGGACTCACCAGAGAATGGGCAGCAGCATTCTCTGGGCATTGCAATAGCTACACTGCCATTGCCAAACCGCCTGCCAAGCGTGGCGATTATGGCAAACCCTCCCTTTGGGGGAGGCCTATGTCCAGCAGTGGACGTCATTCGGCTGATGATGATGATGATTTTGTCACTGAGGTTATGGCTGCATGTTTTGCAGCATAAGGGCAGGTCAGCTAACCGACAGTTCTCAATAAAATCAAAGTAACTGATAACATTTAAAAAGCTGAATAGGCCGTACACATATCCAAAAGTCCAACAATGTTGGCTCTACCCAGACGCCTGGCAACCCTAGCTAAGTTATTAAAAAAACATTAGACGATGTCAAATTAATTACTTTATAAGAAACGTCAGTTAAATTATTACAATTGAAGCGGGTTTTATACACATACACGTTTGTTAAACTCTTAATTCTATTGTTTTTAGATTCAAAAGTAATTAAGCGGAATTAATTTTATATGATATGTTTTTTCGGTAATGCTGTTTTAATTGGGACTTCGTTTTGGTTTAGCCAAGTGTAATAATTTGAGTTGACTTGGGTAGTAGGCTTGTTATTTTTCACCGACTTCAAAAAAAGGAGGAGGTTTCTTTATGTTTGTTACCTCATAACTCCGTCATTTATGAACCGATTTAAAAAAAAAAATAATACTATATATGTAGTGTGTGTATAATGATAATACGTTCTGATTGGTCCCATAGAAATTTTATCAAAATTGGTTCAGTAGTTTGGTTAGTATCCAAGTAAACGAAATTGCGTGTTTTGCTTTCCTGTGACTTTCCATTGGTGTTGTAAGGTGTGGGTGTGTACCACTAAAAAGTGGAAAATAAAAAACTTTTTCACAAAAAATACAACCGACTTCCAAATAAAAAAAATGTAGTTTGTATTCGGAAGTCGGTGGTATTTTTTTGTAAAAAAGTATTTTTTTATTTTCTGTTATTATTAAACTCTCTTTCCGGAATTTGCATGAAAGAGTCACCGCGGCCCTGGAACGCAAAGGGTTTTATGAGGAACACGGATGGGTTTTAGTAAGTAAGAGTCTGACACGCCCTTTCGCGCCACTTAGAGTGGACGAAAATTACTTCAATTTGAAGCCACGGATATATTAGAAACTATTGAATTTAGATGGGATTAATTTGTCTACAAAACAATTTTTCATAATATATCAAGAAATTATAATCTAATAAAGTTTGTTACAATCTTACTAATTTTTTGGTGACATTTATACCATTATCTAGTAGTACTTCCGAGTCCTGACCGAATTTTAGTCATGAAAGAGAATCCAAGACCAACGGTGCGCGGTTGAAATTATAGTGACACGCGTACTCTCACAGTTCGATGAGACGGCAACTCGACACAACCGGAGAGAGTATGATCTCAGAAAAAAAAATATTCAAGCAAAACACTTATTATACGAACGACAGACCAACCTTTTCAGTAAGAAAACTGGTATTGTTTTACAGCCAAACAGAGACACTATTAACTATCACAAATAACTTTTGTTTCAACAATTCGACCCTTAAAATAGTCTCGTCAAATGTTTTAATATCTAATTAAAGAAGCGAAGTGTGCTGGTATTCGTGTCACTCGAGTTCACTACCAGAATAGAAGAGTTTTGAGTATGGTGTCAGAAGCGACAACTGCTTCTAGGTAATATTATGCCTTTTTTTTTAAAGATGAGAAATCATCAAATGACTTCTTCCGCTCTGGGTGGAGCGGAAGGGCGTGTCAAACTCTTACTGACTAAAACTCATCCATGTTCCTTCTAAAGTCATTTGCGTTCCAGGGCCGCGGTCTCTTTTAAACAAATTCCGCAACCCTGGCAGAGGGTTTCTCATAGCTTAATCTTTTTCACTGTCAAGAGATTGAGTCTATATGAGACAATGCAAAGATGGTCTTACAATCTTCATCAGGTTCAACTATGTTTTCACATCTTAATCTGTGGGCGCAATGTAGTTTATAATATTATGCTTCTCTGCATAGTGTGCGTTTTATACTCTTCTTATATTTCGTCTCATTCAATTCCAATATATGTGGCGGTATTTTATTATAACACTTTAAACAGTATCCCACGAAAGATGTTGATACTTTAGCAAGTCTGAATGAAACCTGGTTGAATTACTTGATATCAATTTAATCATTGTAATAGTACATTGTTCACCGAGAGGAGAAAGTGACCGATTACCGTCGAGGGTGTCGTTTGAAGCCCGAGCCGTAGGCGAGGGCTTTAAAACACCCAAGATCGGGAATCGCAGTTTCTCTCGAGTGATACATAGTGCTTTATACTACACCTAGAAGGAAAATAAAAAACGAAATCTTTACTAATTGAAATTTATATTGAAATTGTTGCAGTTAAAACTGAATCCTCAAACAACACACAAATTGGAAATGGCGCCAATGGCGTCTGCAATTTTCACATGTTCTTTTTTCAAATTGTTTATCCTGCCGCCGCAGGGTCGCACTGCCAGCCCGACACCATCCAACACACACACAGCTAGTGGCCAGTGTCATTTTGCGAACTTGGAGATAAAAACTCACTGTAAAAACTTTTTGGCTTTTGATATTTAGGTTACCGGCGCATAGTCTTACCCAAAATTAAAAAAGAAAAACCACGTAAGAAATGGATTTTCATACACTTTTCTCTCCCGCTCAGATGCGTTTTCTCCCCGCATATTTGTTTGATATGCAATGACGTACTTTCTACCGTAAATTTGATAAAGTATCAAGGTACTTTCCAAGCAGGTGTAGTATAAAAGGCTTTTTCTACCATATTTTGGATTCCTTTCTTTACTACTACATCATTACCGGAAAATAGCAAGCGCCATAAGATTGTAAAAAAAATGCGAGAAATTGTAAAATATTTTTTCTTAATAAGACACGGATATATTGAAAACTATTGAATTCGGATGGGATTTATTGTATACAAAAACCTTTTTTTCATAATATTTCGAGAAATTGCAATCTAAAAAAGATTTATTACAATCTTACGGAGTCTGAAATTTTCCGGTGACATATGCTTAAGACACTTTTTTTTTGTTGTATTGCTTGAATTCAGTAATCCAGTAATCTAAAGCCGATCGACCCAGACAACGGCTGCAAATAGGCATAAATCTGGCCCCAAGAGCTGTCACATCTGCCCTTCTCTACTCTTTCTCTCTAGCACTTATTGTTGTTTGATTAATGACTATGAAATTCAGGTTTTTAATTAAAACGGACACGTGTCAGACAAACACGAAACACGTCACTCTGTGTAAATACACCTTTATTTTTGTTATAATTTCTAACACTTGAAATGTAACTTTATTTTGAGATGGAGGTAATGTGAGCCGGTTCTGTTTTTCGGATTTGTGCTTTGATGTTATTTTTAGTCATTTTGATTGAAAGATTTGAAAAAAAAAATAGTTGTTTTTTGTATAGGTAAAAACTGAAGGGTAACTTTTTTCATGTGTATTTATTTCAGTTAAATGTAACCAACGGAACCCTATTACTAAGCCTCCGCTGTCCGTCCGTCCGTCCATCCGTCCGTCTGTCTGTATGTCAATGGGCTGTATCTCAAGAACCGTACCATTATGGTAGACAGTTGAAATTTTCACAGAGTGTGTATTTGTGATGAATCTATGAAAATATTCTCAAATTGATTTGAACGTTTGGGTGGGATATCCCCCATGTACTGGTGGCTCATGGCCGTACGTCTTGTAGTACGATGATGAAACGAGCTTGGTGGAATGAACCTTTTGAACGCCAGAAGAAGTCCTTCGAGGTGCGCGTTCCGACTCATTATTTGGTGACCTTCCTCAAAGAAGAGTTTTGGCCGAAAGGTGTGCTGTATCGGCGTTTCCGCGGCCGGCTACGCGACACCTCACAGCTAAACACGACGCTCTCGTCACTTCGTGTGCAGTAGTTTCTTGGTTTTGTTTATCAAATATGTATTAGTTTATAGTTATTGTTTTATACTTAAATATATGAATTTTGTTTTATGGGCCTTACTTGCCTGAAATAAGGATCTTAAACGCATCGGCGTACCCCCGCTGCCAAGCCACAAATTCACCGTATTTTCATCATATCTTTGTGACAGTGTGGGTAAGCTTTCGTTTGTCACATATATGTGACAGTATTCAAAAGGCTAAATTATGCAATTCTGACGAATGCTCCTCGAAAAACTCCCTGAAAACCGACAGGCGGAAGACTCGGCGACAAGGCTTTGACACTTTAAACTTGAGCTTCTTGGCTCGTTTCTCAATTACTCATGCCTTTAAAACACTGCACCTATCCTGGTGCTTCCTCCACTTAAAATTTACTTGTTTCACAGGTACGCACTTACTTTTTATGTCCAAAGCACTTGCTAACCACTAGCTACCAGGAAATACCTTTGAAACGTCAATAAAATATGAAAATCCCATCAGTAAAGTGACCGCGAATGGTTGGTGGTCGCGAAATAGCACTTTTCCTACAATAAACGTGTTTATTATCATTGCTACCAGGTTTACTGGACCTCTCTCATAGTTCTTTTGTGAAGGGTGGTGGGTTTAGATTAGCTGGTCGCATTAAATAATATCTGTGACATGTGGATGGACTGTTTAGTGTGCAGTTTATTAAGTTGGAGTTGTTACTACTGGAAGGTAGCATTGGTTGAAGTTTTATATGTATGAGTCGTAAACATGCAGGCAATGAAGACAGGAAAACCGATGGCTCATGATGAGACAAGTCTTAAAACTTGTAAAGTAAGTAATATTCTTTACTCAACTTGTGGTTACAAACCTAGTAGTCTCCCCAGGGATGAGCCATTACAGGCATTGCATAGAGGGCGTTTCGGAGTGGTATTTTAAGATGATTCCCTTCAATGTTCAGATGGTGATCACCGGGGCGGTTTTAGTGAGGTAAAAATCCCACACTCCCTGGTCTTTTTCCCCAAAATTCCAAGCCCCTTTTGAAGGTTTCCCCCCGAAAACAAAGATACAAACTTCGAACATACTTATATGGAACGATCGATTATTCAAGATTCCTTCTAAATATGAGAAGTGACTGTGCTCAGTTGTAAATTTGTAGCTGGTCCTCTTCCGTTCCCCGTTGATTATATTTTTCAATAACTTAGCTTTGAGCGGGTCTCATTTTATGCAGAACACATGATCGATGGAGCCCACAGGTTGGAAAGTCTCAGACAAGATGGACCGATGACCTCGTGAAGGCATGGGAATCCACTGGATGCGAGACGCATAGGACCCGTAGATGTGACGATACTTGTGTGAGGTCTATGTCCAGCAGTGTACGTCCTTCACCTGAAATATACGTAGGCTGATATTTATATAGTCTTAGTATGCCTTAGTAGGTCTCAGATATGTAAAACAATATTACCGTCACTAAAAAACCAGAAGCGTTTTCTCCAAGTCATAAAGATGTGCAATCAATTGTTAACAGTGGTGTAAATGGCTCAGCGTGATGGAGACTATTGTACGGTTCGCAGCGGAGAACCGTTAATGACGTATTCAAACACCGGTATTTATGTTAGCGACGCTGAGTAGATAGGTGCAGAAGGCCAGCCCTAGATAGGGAGCGAGAACGCACGCACACATACAAATGCGTCTACTCATAGCAAATGTAGGTAAGCGCTTTTCTTTCTTTCTTTCTTTCATTCACAACCCGCCATTTTTGTTTGAGACTTCCGGCACAAATTCAAAGTCCTCAAGCACTATTGACCGAATTAAGCGGAGTTTCTTTAAACATACTTCCGAAATTAATTATACGGATTATAACTGGAGCATGCTGGCAATGCTGGCCATGTCAATGCCAGTAGAGCAGTCCAGTCCTGGAGTGAGGAGCAGTTCTGGAGTGGAATACCGGCAGTCATGGCGTTAAACATCTTTCAGCTAGGCGTAGAGATGACCTTAAAAAGGTCCTTGGGACAGACTGCATGCGAAAGCATAACACACGCATGCATAATTGTATATGCGTCTATTTTCACTTGCCTTAATGAATGTAATTAATGTTTTTCATAATCGTCCCCTGTTCTTATTAACTTCGGTGCGGGATCCGAGACAGTTGCATTGTTTCTCCAGGACTATTCGATCTGCACCTACTTTTTATTTTTTTATTTTTTAATCATTATAAACACACTATCTTTACAGGCAGACCCAATACAATAGTAGTTTATACTACACCTGCTTGGAAAGTACCTTGATACTTTATCAAATTTACGGTAGAAAGTACGTCATTGCATATCGAACAAATATGCGGGGAGAAAACGCATCTGAGCGGGAGAGAAAAGTGTATGAAAATCCATTTCTTACGTGGTTTTTCTTTTTTAATTTTGGGTAAGACTATGCGCCGGTAACCTAAATATCAAAAGCCAAAAAGTTTTTACAGTGAGTTTTTATCTCCAAGTTCGCAAAATGACACTGGCCACTAGCTGTGTGTTGGATGGTGTCGGGCTGGCAGTGCGACCCTGCGGCGGCAGGATAAACAATTTGAAAAAAGAACATGTGAAAATTGCAGACGCCATTGGCGCCATTTCCAATTTGTGTGTTGTTTGAGGATTCAGTTTTAACTGCAACAATTTCAATATAAATTTCAATTAGTAAAGATTTCGTTTTTTATTTTCCTTCTAGGTGTAGTATAAAGCACTATGTATCACTCGAGAGAAACTGCGATTCCCGATCTTGGGTGTTTTAAAGCCCTCGCCTACGGCTCGGGCTTCAAACGACACCCTCGACGGTAATCGGTCACTTTCTCCTCTCGGTGAACAATGTACTATTACAAACACACACAAGATAATTTGAAAATAATTTAAGACTAATACTATAATTAAAACACTAAACTTTAAATATAACTTGTAAAACACAAACAAAAACACAAAAAAAAGTAAAAATTAAATATAAGAAACAAAATTCAACAAAACTCTTGGTGTTTTTTTGGTGGTCGCCACTGTTGATTCTGACTCTCATGAGTTGCAGTGGTTGGAAACAGTGTGGGAGCTTGTCCCAATTAATGAATAGCTGTATGAAACTGTCCTTCTGTGTTTATTTATTCTGTGTCACACCGGTGACAGTACCGCACTAGCGTAAATATGGGTGCGTGCATGTGGGCTGTTGTTATGTGGCATGGAAGTGGGAATGGGTTTGGGTTTATGGTATAATGAGTATTTGGACTGTCTAAAGTAGGGTAGCTGATCATCTTTAGGGACAAAAAATTTAGAGTAAGTAAGTTCTGGTGCTAAATGAGACGAGAAGCTAACCTAAAGGAGAGGTAATGACAACGATTATACAGTCTTCATTGAATTGCACGTGACCACAGTGGAGGGCTAGCTACGTCTAACTCTCTCTCTCAGAAAGGATTTTGCCACAACAGGTAGAAACAGTATAGATTGAACGAAAATGTTAAGATAATTATATTATGTTACTAGCACAGTTTTATTTTAACATTGCATCAAAATCGGTGTACTTATTTAATTAAAAACAAAAAAAAAATCCAACTGAAGAATAATTCTTGCTAAAATCGAAATCTAAAAATGCTCCCACAAGACTATTCCTTATATGCACTAGGAAATGAACCCTTCACTCCACTACCTTCCTCCTGTGACAAACGAATCGCTTAAAATCAAGTACTCCTACCATAACGACTTTCACATGGTGCAAACGATCCAATTTGCCAGCGACTTGATCAACCACAACCGTCACGATAAAGACATTTTGGTCAATGAACAATTGAATTCAAAGACGGTAGGCGTAAGATTGACAGCGTACTGGGACCGGTAGCCAGGGCTGGCAGGACACAACTTCAGGTATTGTTATCTAAGTTCAACAAGACGTACTGCCACGTCTGCCCCGCGCCATCCTACAGTACAGTGAGTGCAGCTAAGGACTGTGATTTCCTGCCGAAGTCTGTATTTCCTGATACCTGTAACCTGGGAGTGAAGATGGAACAGGTTATACTTCTAGTTAAGCATGCACCATTCATCACCACCATTTATTTATTATCATTGTATGTCTTTGGGGACTGCCGATAGAAGTGAAAACTAAGCGAAAGCTAAAGCGTTCGGTGACTATGACGCGAGTTCCATGATTTTTGTTCACCCAAAAAGTACACATTTATACACAGTATACATATAGCTCATGGAAAGCGTTCGGTGACGATGACGCGAGTTCCATGATTTATGTTCACCCAAAAAGTACAGATATATACACAGTACACATATAGCTCATGGAAAGCGTTCGGTGACGATGACGCGAGTTCCATGATTTTTGTTCACCCAAAAAGTACAGATATATACACAGTACACATATTATTATAGCTCATGGAAAGCGTTCGGTGACGATGACGCGAGTTCCATGATTTTTTTTCACCCAAAAAGTACAGATATATACACAGTACACATATAGCTCATGGAAAGTGTTCGGTGACGATGACGCGAGTTCCATGATTTTTGTTCACCCAAAAAGTGCTCAACTCAAAAATGTTATTTGACAGAATTGAATGCTTGATTTTGATGGATAACTGGAGTAGGTAACGATAATATTAGCCGGGTGCATGAATAGCAGAAAATCTAACTAAATTGAATGCAATTGTGAAGATCATATCCAGCACAGGATAACCTGGCCGATGATGGTGGCGGTTAAGATGGTAGCGTTATCTGGTGTAACTTGATTCTCATATTGATTGTTATCAGACACAATATGTTTTAAGTTCTTCAAGATAGAATGATGTATGTTTACAATTTGAAGAAAACATGACCATGTTAATGCAACACCGTGATTCAAACTTTGGATTGCAAGATTCTCATGATAATCTAGTCCGATAAGTAGACCACACAAGGTCACAAACACAATTTTCCTGGGGAACTTTGTCAAACATTCCCACAATTAAACTCCTTTGCCTTAATTTCCACTAAACTCATTTGTGGAGTAGCAACCCTATCGCCGCGGGCCAACACGAATGCCGCCATTGTATGCTAATAGAGCTGTGATACGCATGCACCATGGAGCACGCATCTAGGATTTTTTAAGCCATGCTTTCTTGGAATTTTGGGACGTGCACCTTAGTGATGTTTATAGGCAATTCCGTGTGAGATGATTAGTTTCTGGAATCGTGAACTTGAGATAGGTAGGTAGGTTCTTTGTTTTTTGTTAAAATGTGGATTTAGATGGACTTTGGAGACGGGTAATGTGAAACATGGCTGTGTGATGTGCGCCTTATGTGTGTTGTGCGTAATATAGACGTATAAGTTGGAAAGTACGGCCAATGAACGACAAGTTAATGCTATAAAAGTATGTATTTACCTACAGTCAGGGATTTTTTGATCATATATTTTAACATTTATTCGATAAGACCTTTATGTACCTAAAGATAAAACACATTTTACAAAGGCAAACTTCAAGCATATTTTTGATACATCGTGTCACTTTCCAGGCTCTTGTAGATATTTTTGGTTTGTTGCCAATGCGAGCGTTGGGAGTTCAAGCTGTTTTCTTGAAAGTGATGTACGTTCAGGTAACTTAATTGCTAAGCGGAATAATACACTCCAATGCCCCACACCTACACTACTTACAAATACAATACAACATGCCTCGTTCGCCATTTCACTGACAAATAATGACAGCTGTGTTTTGAATTTCGGAAAGTGGATTGTCAATTTGTCAATCCATCAAGTACCCTAACTTTGGCTAATAGATAACTGTCTCATTATCAAAATCAATATATTTTTATCACAACTATAATGAGGTCAAATTCGAAAGTTTAAACAGTTGCCGCTAATTATGAAAGGTTTTCACTGTTCATAAAGGCAGCTGCATTAATTTCATAGATTAAAACAACTATAAAAAGGGGGGGCTTACGCAGATGTCCACAAATAAATAGTGCCTTTGAATAGATACCATTTTCCAGTACATTAAAACATTTCCCCTTACATTTTTTCATGTTATTTTAATTTAATCGCGACAGCGTTAAAACGAACCACTTTATATGCATCAATACTAACATCTGCAGGTATTTAATATTCAAATACAAAGTTACTTGTCACTTTGTTATCTTTAAAACGACATTAGAAATTAAGGCACTTGTCCCACCGCCGACGAGGAAGCGGTCAGCTATCGAGAGAAAAGAAAAAGAAATAATAATAATAATTATTTTTAAAAAAATAACAAAAATTAACATAACAAAAAAAATATATAATAATAATAAATTACAATTGCACACACATGCACACATTATTTATTATTAATTATGATAATATTTTTTGTTAATATTTTTTATTTATTTATTATCTATCGGCTATGTTTTCGTTGAGGAAACGGACAAAAGATATAGATCCCGTGTGAGTAAAAGAGACACATACATTTATAGTCGATAGCTGGCTGTTCACACTGCCGGCGAGAACTCTCTTACCACTAGTTTGTCTCAGCGAGAAGAGCTATCAAAGGTAATACTCGCTGAGCGATGCTCGGCGGTCAGATGCCAGAACTCACGCCAAGAGACCAACCAGCGGTAATTTCTAACTTTAGTGCGCCGCACGCCGTGGCGAGTGGTGCGAGTAATCGCCCGTCGGCCAAGAGCACTCGCTTATAGCCGAGCGACAAAACTATCGGAACGACACACTCGCTGCTCGCCAACTCGTATCCAGTTTCTAGCTTTACTCGCTACTCGCTGATCGTCGGCGGTGAGACAAGTACCTAAAACAGAATTCTATACACTTATTTTGTATGTCTCTGGTACCTTAACAGGCTTTGACAGAGATAAGATATCTTCGAAGGAGAGTACTTAAAGACATCTAGTTGATAGTAAGCTCACTGAAGAATCGCACAGAAGCGACACTCATTTCATGTTAAATGATTCGTCCAGTCCATCCAACGGGTACCTATCGCTAATACCGCCATTTTACCTACCCATACAATCAGAATATTGTAAAAGAGTATATAAAGTGTTTCCTCTCTATCTATGACTATTATCAATGTCCTAACAATTTATTTCCCAGATTTCCCAGACTATATTTTCGGCATAGACGATCTTACAGGATATTCCGAGTACTATTCCCGGAATTGGATTCAAGTTATTATTCCGTCGTAAAATAATCGTATTTTTTATGATTTTTATTTAATTTTATAATGTTATTTATATCTCTTAATAAATTACTTTTAAATAAACATTTATATTGGTTTGAATTTTAATTGTATTTTTTAATTTTGTTATAAATGTACCATCATATGATCAAATAGATTGAAATAAATCATTACAATACATTTGATTGCACACATCGTTTAACGCATGACGGCAACAAAGTCGTCTGCCCATCTCGCCGCTTCTATACTTACTTACTCTATAATAGTTAATGACATCTGGATGATAACGTGTACCTCAGCTTCAATTAGTAAGGGCTCGAAGCTAACAAGGGACGGTAACAAATTATTAACTTAAGAAACATTGTAGGGATTATGAAGGACAGTTTAGTATGGTGACCATGGCGAGGGTTTTGTAGGACGAGTCCCCTTAAAATATTATTATATTAGTATTAGTAGGTATATAGACAAAAGAATATCACGAAAAGCATAATACAAACTACAACACCAATAGTTTTTATTATGCTTTTCGTGATATTCTTTTATCTATATACCTACTAATACTAATATAATAATAAAATTGCAGTGTTTGTTTGTTTGTTTGAACGCGCTAATCTCTGGAACTACCAGTCGGATTTGGGTTTTCTTTTTGTATATGATAGCCACGCCTCATTCATGAGGCTATACGGGAACGGCAAATTATTACGAGAACGGGAAAAAATGGGATATGCGCGAACGAAGTGGCGGGCAAAAGCTAGTACTAATATATTAAGGAATTTGCTGGGTTTAGTTTGTTAATAGTCTTCAACAGGTTATAAAATTGGAATCGATATAGAGAATATAATAGGTCGGTATAGTGTGAATAAATGACTTTAGATTTTGATTTGTGTTAAGTAAAGAGCCAAAATATGCTACAGCTAGAGGTACATTCACTAAATTGTCTCACGGGTAATTTTGCTATCTTTGGAGTAAAATACTACAATAGTACTCTAACTTGCAAGAAAGTTAAAATACAATCCCAAAGATCTCACCAAGGAGCTTCATATTCATCTGTAACTTCAAGTAGCAAAACAGAACTCAAATACCTCTCATTCGAAAACTATTAACTAAAAACCCTTAAATCTAAAGAAACATTTCCTCCGCAACAAATACGCAGCGATTTGTGTAAGAGCGCATTGGCCGTTCGTCGGCAACATTTTAAATTCGCTCATTATCATAATATGGCGATCAATATTCGAAGTTTGCTTCGTCGAGTGAGAGCCTATCTACATGCTGATTGCATCCCGTCCATCGGTCCGTCCGATGCGTTACGCTCTTTATTAGGGTGACCATAAGAACGTTTTTGTATCGTGTTGTATGTGTGAGTAGGTAGTACGTGGGTTCTGCGTTATTCAGGCGCTTTGGAGGAGGAGATTGATTCGATTGGACTGTTGGTTAGGTAAGTTGGAATTAGTTTGTTTGAATGTCACATGCTGAAAACGCGTTGTTTTCTTTTTTTTTTTAAGAAATTGGGTTTCGCCAAGGGATACAATGTTATTATAATGTAATGATGTGATGCACCTATGTGTTTCTTGTGATGATGTTGTCTAAAATCATCGACCTGGAGTTGGGCAAAAATCAGGACGGACAGAGACAGGAAACTAAAACGTGGACAGTACACACAAACCAAAGAGCAAAAGGATAATTCTCGTACTTAAAAAGCATTCAAATTCTAGTTCAAATAGCATCTGAGCGACAATCAATGTCAAAATAAGAAGAAAGAGGTTTTTGATAGTTTGCGAATGTAATGCGGATGTGAATGCTTCTTAAAATACGATAATTGCTCCTTTGTTTTTTTTCTTCTCTGCCCGGATTGCGGAATTTATTCGAAAGAGTCACCGCGGCCCTGAAACGCAAAAGGCATTTGGAGGAACACGGATGAGTTTTAGTCAGTAAGAAACTGACATTACCTTCCGCTCTTTCCAGAGTGGAAGAAGTAATTTGATGAAAAAAATTGTTTATTAAAAAAAAGAAAAAAAAATACCTGCATATAAAAGTGGTTTTGTTAGACAAAATCATGTACGGAACTCTAAAAGCGAATATGGCATAGTGCAGCTATCACTTTATACAAACTAAGCCCTTTTTTAGCATAATATAATTAAAACCGCCAATATAAGTTATGGAAGTGTAGTGTTTATATTAAAATCCTGACTTGCGTCTACAATGAAGTTGCTTCGACATATTAATTAGTCAATAATTTGCAAAATGCTAATATTATGGGAACTGCTATTCTCAAAACTTATTAAATATTTATGCCTTGGTAGATGTATGAGCTATTCTTATAAGAAATGACGAGGTGACATTAATTTGTAATTTGTTTTATTTGTAAATGTATAAATTATGGAGAACACGTAACAAAAAGTGGAAAGTGCCTTTTATATTTTGATGAAGCCTATTTATGGATGAATAATATTGTCTACAGGTTAATTTCTCAAAAAAATGTACGAGAAAAAGCATAGAAAGCTGCGTGGTATCATGTCAACAGACCATAAGAATGTGCAATCGAATTTTATTACTTACATTATTTAGTTAAGACGTACCATTAGCTAGGACAAATTTATTCAAGTTTACCCCTATGGCGCGAGCCATACGTTTGATAAATGTTATACCTAGTGTTATCGGACGATATATATTTTGCTTAAACCTCGATTTGTAAAAGTAGAGCAAAATTTAATTGAAAATGGTTTGGCCATGTAAATAATGATTGATGTATCTGATGTATTGTATTATATGTTTTATATGTACCCTAGTTATAACATCGCCTTGGATGTATCTGTGAAGGTGTTAAAATGATGAATAAATTAAAAATTAAAAAAATAATAAATTTCAATGACTTTGTCACACCATTAATGTAGAGTACCTACCTACCTAGATATCTACAGAATAATTTTCTCGCAAATAATTACAGGTAATCATTACGTAGTTAGCAATCAAGTATCACTGTAATTTATCAGTAACCACTTCGTTTGAACCAACCGGTTATTTAAAATAAATGTACATAACTAACTTAAAACTATTTACTCAAACTATTTATGTCTACTAAACCTAACTATATACATATACAAAAACCAAATACACTTAGGCGTCGAAGTCTCCGCATCGCTGTCATCCGGAAACGTGCCCAGAAGAATGGCAGCATTACCACGTTGAATGGCAATGCTAATTCTTTGAGCAAAGAACAAGACAGCCCTCTTGTCTCACAAAGTGTCGATCAGTCGACGAGATATATCCTTGAAAAGGAGACGCGCAGTCGGATCCCATGGCCCAAGCGTTTCGACCCCAAACGGCTTAAAACTGTAATTCCCAATAAGGTATTATAATTAGGAATTATTATTCGGACTTGTCCGGACACTTTTCTAAATCATGGCCGCCCTAAGACACACTTGTGATTGTCGCCTCTCCTACTTACTTTACGTTTCATGTGTTTCTAAGTACGTTTGATATTAATACAAACTAGCTGCCTGCGTCTTCGTCCGCGTGAATCTCATAAAACAGGTCACACTTCAGTTTTGTTCACAATTTTATCGGTTTTAATCTAATCCTTTTTTAAAACCTAAGTTACTCTTTATGACAGCTATCTGCCAGTGAAAGTTTCGTCAAAATCGGTCTAACCAATTTGGAGATTAGTTTTATTTTTTATTTTTCTTTATTAGGGACAACAAACAGCAGTACCTATATTAAATATTACACATGATTGGAGTACTAAAATAATAGAATTAACAAATACACTACTCACGACATTATCCACAGATTACCATATATAATACTTAGCATAGGTACTGTTAATAATAACAATAAGGGCAAACTTAAAGGTACACATTACAAAGTTAAAATTATTACTCAGTTTGTTATTAAAATGTATCTCGGAGAACATGAAATAAAGTGAAAACGTCTAATAATATCTGCATCTTAATACTAGGGACAAATTTAAAGGTTTGGAGTCAAATAAAATGGGCATGTAAAAACAAGAGAAAAAAAAGGACAAACTTAAAGCTACATAATACCTATTTGGAACAAACAGACCGGTAGCGAAAAAATTATGGGTTTTTTTCGTTATGAGTATCTTTTATTATTATATTTTCTTATGCGTTTAGGTAAAAGCTGCTACTTTGATATTACAAACAGACAATTAAATTTTTAGGATATGTATAGATTTGAATTAGTACCTATAAATTGTATAGATACCTGTACAACGCGGTACATTGGCCAGATATTGAACTTTATAATTAACACTAAATGTATTTTAATTAGAAAATCTATATTCATATGTTTTTCTCCATTAAGTTTTATGGAGTTGATCGTTGAGATTTTTTTAAGTCTCTGTAGAATTTATAGGCTATGACAGTATTTTTATCACAGTTTTTTTAATGAAACGGGTATTAAGGTATTCGTATTTATTTTATTGAATACTAAGTTTTAATAGTGTACACACGATAAAAATATTGTTTTGTAGTTAGTTTTTATGTTCCTTGATGTCGCGTTTTATTTAAATGGTTATTTTTGTATTATTTTAGTACCAAATTTATTTTTTATGATTGTGTTTCGTTTATTTTAATTGCCTTACCAATAGTAAACAACATATTTATGTTTTTAATATTTTAGATTTTATAGTAAAACATAAATGAGGGTAATATAATTTTATTGTAATAAAAACCGGGTTTTAGTAATGTTTTCTATGTTTCAAAGCACATTTCATACTAAGACGTCAATAACAAAAACATTGAACCGTATAATATTCCATAAACGACCCTTTTCTAAATAGGAAGCTGGTCTCTAAACTAAATAAGTAAATACCAATTATATCTCCTGATAGTTCTATTTGCTCGACCACACAAGTAATTTCTATATGGACATCATACCCAGTTCTATTCCTATTACGACCTAGGCATATTTTAAAATCTTGATTCTAGACATTTGTATATTCAACGATCTAGACGGGTTATCTAGCCGTTCTGAGATCTTGTTGATGTGATATCTTGTGGCTGAGTCATCTTTAGTAACTAGTTATCGTACGCGTCGTAAGTTATATGGTAGTATTATATGCGTATGGTATTATTTATTAAGACTCCATGCACAGCTCATATGTAGGGACGAAGGCTGACTTTATTTTAGGCATTACCTACCAGTCAATGAAGGGTAGTGAGTGAAGAGATAATTTATTTATTTATTTATTTATTTGGTTAACCAACAATTGTGTACACATAACATCACAAGTTACATTGTATATTCTTTAACAAGTGCAACAATTAATTAAAGGTTAACACCTCATGCATAATTTGTAAACACAAACACGTTTTTCACATTGTTAAATCTAAAAATTTATAAAATATTAGCTTATTACTTAATGTTTAAAAACAACTTTAGACAAAAATAACGAATTAAAAAAAAAGTTTGGTCAGTAAAAATTTTAAAACAACACACAATTTAAATAAATGATAACAGGGCAAGTGTATTGATATATATACATATTTATATTTTTTCTTTAATGAGTAACCGATCCCACTCTTACGGATACTTTTGGTTTATATTTGCACCGCCACACCCACCATGCGTGTATTTTATGTACTACTACTATTCAAACGGCAATACAGAATGCATAAAAATATATTTTTAAGTTTGTATGTAGATGCCTCAAAGAGATGTCAGCATAGAAGACGAGGCCCGCTAGGGCGAGAGCCTGTCAGTGTTGCGGAATTTGTTCGAAAGAGTCACCGCGGCCCTGGAACGCAAAGGGCTTTAGAAGGAACACGGATGGGTTTTAGTCAGTAAAAGTCTGACACGACCTTCCACTCCACCCAGAGCGGAAGAAGTCATTTGATGATTCCCCATCCTTAAAAAAAGATGTTTCGTTTTATTTTATATTTTATCGATATATGAAAAACGAAAAAAAATAAACATTCTGTAAGTTGTACATACAAACAGCCAAAGCCATAGAAGAGCGGAGCCTCCTAACAAGAAAAATAGAAAAGATACATTTATTTCATAAAAAACACGATTAGTTTTTGTTGCTGATTTGTATTAAATTGAATCCTTGCTGTAAGGTAACATGTATTTGGAATATCTACAAGAAATCCATCTTATCTGTCGGTGTATATTAAATTGATGTCACCGGGTTCTTGTAAAAACCGTAACATTGTAATAAATTTTGAATAAACCGTAACATTGTAATTTTTGACTCTCGTTTTATTGTGAACAGATCATCTGAAAATACATTAAATTTAATCTAAATTAAAAAGTTAACGATATATCTGTGTCTAAAATAAACAAAAACATATTCTTAACTCGCTCAATCACTCAATTATAAAAAGAGTAAATACATATCTATGCCAAATTCATAATTTCTGATTGGTTTGTTATTTCAGGCAATCATGATAACACCCTAAAAACCCGATTAAGCATAAAATTAAAATCTAAATCCAGCATCGAACCGGTGACGCAATAGTTATGACGTAAATACTTAATTTACAGCTCACGTGGCCCTAATTAACGAGCCAACGAGGACGTCAAATTAATGAGGGTAGTTTATATGCGCACTTTGTCATACACTTAGAGAATGGATGGAGTACGAAATGCCGCGATAAAGTGCTCTTCTTTCATTATATCAGCGATTATATCAACTGATCAAATGTCTCTTTTCGAATGCCGAGAGGCTCTAGACAACGTGCTATTGTATTAGAGAACGCGATTGTACATTTTTGAGGTTTTGACAATCGACTTCGCCATGCTATCGCTGACGGAATTTTACTAGTCTAGAACCTCAGGTATGAAGTGATTAAAAGCAGTAAGTGTAAGAATAATTTAACGATCTACACTGTCCTCTTACACCTATTAATATTGTAAAATGGAATCATTCGAAAATCAATTATTTTTTCTAAAAGAGTAACCGTATAGTTTTTTACCGGTTCTTCTGCTTAGTAAACGACCAATTCGAATCGTGCACCAGCTTCTGTTGTTGAATTTTAAAAAAGGAATTTATTTTAATAGGGATGTTGCCTGGGTTAAAAAAATGATTCTATTTATTCAGTTAGATTATTGAAAAATATTGGATACGTATTTTTTATTTTATAAGATCAATGAAAAAATACGAAGATAAAAAGCATCAAAGAAAAAGAGGCTTATAATGTCACTGTTTTTTTTTGTTTTATTTGAGATGGGTTTGCTCTTGACTCAAAGGTCATAGATGTCCAGTAAAAAGTGTACTGGTAAGTGACGTCACACGAGTTTTCCACGCACTGTATCATCTTCATTCTTTGTTTACGTGACAAAAGAAAAAACACGTGTCCAATTTTTTTTCGATATCTATCAGACGGCCTAATTAGATTTTATTAGTCAAATTAAAAAACCCTATTGCGGCCATCAACTGAACTTTTTTTAGAATTATGATTGAGCCATGTCATAGGTTAACAAAGTCACTATCGTCACTAAAACTTTTACTACTAAAGCATTTGTCACACAGTCCCCTTGTCTCTTTCTTCAGAGGGTAACATTTTTGTGTGTCGGTACTACTCCGTCCATTCTCGCCATTGAATGATTTACTTATTTATTAAACTAAGTAGTTATTATCGTGTGTAACTAGCCTAAATTAAGAGGTTGCACGCACTGAGGTATTTTTGAAAAATGTCTTGAGTAAACCCATTTATCTTTTGGATAGTTTTGGGGCAAATAATTATTTAATTATTGTAGTGGGTGCCGTCGGTAGACATTATATTAATTGTTATGATAATAAAGTTACATGCGATGCTTTTGTTTACTGACGTAAGGTTTTTTTTTAGATTCAACTTGAACTTTTTGGTTTTGAAACAATTTTTGTTGGTGAAACAACAAAAATTTCGAAGTTTATATTTTTAGCAGCTCGTTTTAGTATTTTTTCTACGGTAACTTAATAATTGAACCATTTTTTAGAAGGATTGTAAGAATTGTCGCATTGTTCTATAGCTTCTGGATCCGGGAGCCTTAATGTCCCCAGAAGACTGTAAAAAATACTACATTTAACAGAAATTCAAATTCTTCGTCAAAGTAACGCAAAATTATTGATCTATTTATTGACTCCTCCGTGCGCGTTGAAAAGCACATTAAGCAGATGGTGCCGGCTGTCATTTGAAGATCACATCAGTAGAGGACACATCAGAAGCCATAATACAGCAAGAAGAAAAAAAGAAAAAGAGTTTATTAGCGCCAAGCAAGACGCATGCCGAAAAAATTAAAATAGACAATATTTGAAAAGTTATGCAAATTGGGAAGATATGCGTTACATTCGCGCAAAACGGCCATCGCCCAGCATGATGCTGGCACTCGTGTGCGAGACAGAATGACTTCGATCAGAGCAGTATAAAAAAAAACAAAAAAAAAAAAATCTAACACCAGTGCTGCCAAGGGATATCGTGTTATCCAGTAACTGAGTTATAGAGGTTCAAATAGGCAGTCGCCCCATGGAAAATACTAGTACTCAGCTGCATCTGATTGAGTAGAATTCGGTTCTAGAATGTTTGAGATAAGGCTTGGCAGATTAACTGATATTATATTTTCAAATATCCAAATCTTTGAATAGGACATTTTATGAAGTGGTCGGCAGCTTCACATAATGGATGGCCACTTCAGAATATGGCCACCTCAAGCCTAAACTAATCTAAACTCGGCCACGATAGTATAACTAGGTATATGGCTACGGTAGACAGATATCTTTCCAAAGCCAATGATGACTAGCCAGACAATATCTGTGATGCCGATTCTCTGAGTCATCTCACCTAACTTATAATCTATACTATAATATAATTCATATTAATATTATAAATGCATAAGTGTGTCTATCTATCTGTCTGTAACCTCTTCACGCATAACCGCTGTACCGATTTAGATGAAATTAGGTACAGAGATAGATGATTAGACCTTGGAGAAGGACAAAGGCCATACCTTTTGTCGCGAGAAAAGGGCTTGAAGACCCCTTCAAGCCCTTTTGAAATAGGGGATGAAAGTTTGTAAGGAGTCCGTCATTCATCATGCCTAGCCTTTCCCAATTATATTGGGGTCGGCTTCCAGTCAACCCGGATTAAGCTGAATACCAGTATTTTACGTGAAGCGGCTGCCTACCAGACCTCCACAACCCATTAACTGGGTAACACGGTCCTCATTAGTAAGACTGGTGTCAGATTTTCTGGCTTCTGACTATCCGTAACGACTGCCAAAGATATACAAATGACAGCCGGGACCAACGGCTTAACGTGTTTTCCGAGACACAGAGGAGTCTCGGTATGTTAAGATGGTCACCCATCCACAGACCAACCACAGAACAATGCGGGTCCGTCATTATTGAAGATAAAACATGAACTTTCGTATTTAGGCACTTGATAAAAATAAATAAACATATGTTCAAGCGTTTTTGAAAAATTTGTAGCTTATAAATAAAAATGGCTGCCCAAAGTATTCAATGCGGACGAAGTCGCGGGCAAAAGCTAGTATTACATATTTAACAAAATGGTGAACTTAGCCTCCATTGCGGTATAAGCGTGGGAGTCCAAAGCATTACCGTAAAATCTAATATTATTATTTCTTCTGGAGCCTTGAAATGATTTTAAATGATCATTTTATGATTATCTGTAAATACACAGCCTAATCTTGGGTGTTTGTCTGTGTTTGTGCGTGTAAGCTTGGAATTCTATCTTTGCAAATAAGTACGAGTATTCATAGATACTCGTAGATGAGATTCCTTGCAAGTACGAGACTGCCACCAAGTATGGAGTCCTGGGTCGATTACTAGCTCGGGTACAAAAGTGTTACCGGGTTTTTTCATTAGGAATTTCTCGGTAGCAGCCGAGGGTTTGGATGTTGGTGGTGTGATACCCTTGTGCGTCGGGAAGCACATAAAGCCCAGTTGGCCTGAGCTCTCCCTGGTCGCCTCGGATTACTCATCATTATGATCAACTTTTACTATGGGACCAACACCGAAATTGCGAGTAAAAATCAGCTGTGCGGTACATTTTATCGAGTTATGCGCACATAAATGTATGGGGAAGTCGATTTTTTTTGTTACACGTTGTATAGAGGATGTGCACGTGCAGTTTATGGTCAGCTACGATTTAAACAGAAACCAAGTCCACTACTTTCTTTTCCACATCATCCTACAGTTACTTAAGTCACAAAAATACTGTTGTTCTTCGTCATTCGATACCCAGACGAAATCAACATTTATTTCTCTACAGACAGAGCCGCAGGCGAAAACAATACATTACCATTTATCAACCATTCTCATATCAAGAAGAAATTAATACAAACCGACAGATCTAATCATTTTCTCACGTCTGAATTCAATTAAAATAATATAATTGACGTCGAAGAGTAGCCAATGCGCACTATTTCACATTAATATTATAATAAAAACGTCACATAAATATAATAATACGGTATTTTTGAAGTTTTAAGGAAATGACATTTCGGAGTATTAATTTATGTATCCTGAATCATTTTTGTTTGAGACGTGCATTTATTATGAGTTATCTTTTTGGGTGTTTTAAAATAAACAATGACTGTTATTCTCTTCTACTCAGAAGTTTTGAATAATAAAATGATTGCAATGTGTTCGGTGGTTTTCTTGCAAACATTTTGTAATTTTTGTCAAAAGAGATAAACTAAAATTATTTATTGAAAAATAGGTAAAAATATATTATTTTATTTTATTTTTACTTAACCAATATCGAACGATTTTGTAAGGGTTGTGGCTCTACTAATCAGTACCATGAATGTATGTACATAACTACCTTAAAACTATTTACATCTACTAAACCTAAGTATGTACATATACAAGAACAAAGTACACTCAGGCGTCAAAGTATTCCTCCGCATCGCTGTCATCAGGAAACGTGCCCAGATGACTGGCAGCATTGCCACGTTGAATGGCAATGCTAATTCTTTGGTGGTTAATTGTCTGGTAACGCAATGTATCGATCAGTCGGCGAGATATGTCCTTGAAAAAGAGACGCGCACTCGGACCCCATGATCCAAGCGTTTCGACCCCAAACGGCTCAAAACTGTAATTCCCAATAAGGTTAAATAGTAATTGCGCCGCTTGAGGGCCTCAATAAACTAATAAGTTGTTATGAATAAAATTTGTTCCCATTTTGACCCCTCATTACTGAACTATGATATGAAACATGAATTTCACATTATCATGTATGATTGCAGGGAAAGACGAAATAATAATTAATAATAATAATAGTAATGTCTAGAAGAGAGGTGAGGTGACTACTCAGACGATGAAGAAATGCTGCACCGACCCCAAATAAATTGCCCTAAGGGCAGAAAGACAACACAAGTTGACTTCAGCATGACTCCGCAAGCGTTTCCTAGCTCATCAAACGATCCAAGGTACAGCAAAGCCCAGGGTTGTAGTCAACGTGTACAGAACTGTCCGGTTTCATAATGTTTGCCGTGAATATTTGCGAACGGAGCCGGAAGGGGGGGCGTCGACCTTGTATGTCAACAGGCGAACCGTCAACGCGCCGGACAAACAGACATAGCGTGGGGTCTAAGTTATGAACGCGTGCGGGGAGGAGAATTGGCTCGTGCGATTTTGTAACGGTGAAAATATTGGACTTTGGCACCTGTTGAAGTGTCCAAAGTGTCACCTCAACTGCACTTCTGAGGCCCTAAGAAATGCCCCCGACACGGTTGGGGTGGCCGCCTACTTGACCAAACCAATTTAGCTAAATATGTACTGATAGGTTCATTTAATAGCAGAAACTCATGCTTTAGTTCTATGATTGGTCGCCTATACAATGTAGGTATCTGAAAATTGAAACTAAATAACTTCTCTTCATAAATTCCATTTGGGATGAAAATAGAACAAATCGATCTCTTACAGGTCATTAATCTGAAATCAACCAGAGTTAAACGCAAATTAGTTTTATTTGTACATACTTATTTATTAACTATCCATTACAGAAAAGTCCACCAAGCATCTAACTGGAGTAGACATATCAACCTTTTAAGTTCTAATCCAATAGGAATTCTTAAACCATACCACCTCACCTGAGATAAAGTAAGAATGAGGTTACCGCAAACGCAAGCTTTACTATACCTAATATATTCATCTCGAGCCCTCTCGCCTTATCCCAACTATATTGGAGTCGAATTCCAACGTAACTGGATACAGTCGCGTACCTATTTTACATGCCATTGCCCATCTGACCTCCACAGTTCACTTGGTGGGTAACACGCGACCCATTACTAAGACTAGTTATTATCAGACTTTCGAGCTCAAGGCCATACGGTGAACATCGTACCTAGTACACCTCATCATCTTCCTGCCCTTATCCCATGTTACTTGGGGTCGGTGCAACACGTTGTTTTTCTTCTATTCTATCCTGTCAGCCGTCACGCTATCACTAACTCCCTTTTCTTTCATATCACTCCTAACACAATCCATCCATCTTTTCTTTGGCGTCCCTCTCCCTATATCCACATTTATATTCATAACTCTTTTAATTACATGCATTTCATTCCTTCTCTTCATATGACCATACCAATATAAGCGATTCCCTTTCAACTTTTCAGTCACTGGCGCCACTTTTTACTTTCTCTAATGTACTCATTCCTCTCTTTATCCATTCTCGTTACTCCACACATCCATCTCAACATTCTCATCTCCACTACATGCCATCTTTTCTCATCCGTCTTTTTCACAGCCCTATATTCTGATCCATACAGTACGACAGGCCTCATCAAGGACTTATAGATTTTCCCCTTTAACTTGAGGGGCATCCGTGGGCCGGTTACACCCATCATATTCTAAAATCGCTTCAGCTTATGCCCTATCTCACCCCAGCTAGCGTCTTGTGGACAGTGCCAACACGATGTGTACACGTCTCTAAGACAACACTGACCGTTCTCACGACTTGTTCCGGAACGGGACGACAACGGACGACAGACGACGGACAATACAAATTAGGGAACGTGCGTGCCGGTACTTGAAAACAATGTGAAATCTTCTTAATCTTGAATCGGTGATGGTAGCGATGCGAAATCATTAATTGAACAAAAAGTAATTTAATTAATAACTATTACAATTTAAGAAAACTTTATTAATTAAAAAATATATACACTATATTAATAAAATAAAAAAAAATAACTACATAAAAAAGTCTAAAATATGGCGTCGAAAAATTCGTCCGCATCGCTGGCCACTGGTAAAGTACCCAAAAGGCTGGCAGCATTGCCACGTTGTATGGCAATGCTTATCCTTTGTCCAAGGTAAAAGCCAGCCCTTGGGCCACGCGAAGTGTCTTGAAAGATTAAAAATCATATTAACCTGATTAATATGATCGATATACTTTAACCCTAGCGATATTCTGGGACTATTTTAAGGATAACAGCCGACGAGGTCCCTTAAGAAAAATTGAGATTGAATTCTGATCCATTCCAATTGGACGTTTATTAATGCTTCAAAAGTAAGAAAATCAACACTTTCTTTAAGCCTAAGATCTTTATATTGCCATTAAAACACTTAAAAGCCTAAGTGCAATCTGCTGAAAGGTATGAAGACGGACAGGCAGATGCTTGAGTTATTTTTTAAACCTGGTTTTAGGGTTCCCTGTGATCTCCTTTGGAACCCTTAAACCAATAAGAAGAACTAGTCGATTAATAATGATTGTATTATTATTAATCAACTAATTACATTATGTACGACCAAATAATTTGATTGTGTTCTTTTTATTGATGCCTTTTTTATGATTTCTTTCTTCTGTATCTACGAAAGACAACAGGAACATGTTTTGCATAAGGGTTCTTATGCAACTAAGGTGACTACAAGGAAGGGTATTTGAAAATGAATTTTCTAAAGGCGGTAATAGGGGTTGAAATTTGTTGAAAGCCAAGGCTATGGAAGGAAGTATAAAAAATAATTTCTGAGTAAGGGTGTTACCATACCAATCGCCACACCATCAAAGTCGATCGGTGTAATCGATCAGCGGTCGATCAATTGTTTATCGCCCGGTGCCCATCGATCAGCCAAAGCTACAACACTAATAGATCAACGTCGATCGATGCCTATCGATGGCATCGATCGATTAGTGTAGTAACACCCTTAGTTATAAACAGATTACGACAGGAACTAAATATGGCATAATGAAAAAAAAATATAGACTGTATACATGCTGTGGCGACGCCAACAATCGGTTTACCCGCGGCTATAGATGTTCCACATCAAAAATAATAAGGAACCATCCCCACACAAATCTTTCTTGCCACCGTTTTTTTCTAGATCTCCAGATGAGGCGTCTCGAAGTGAAACTATGTTAAGAGGTCCAATCAAAAAACTATATCACGGGCAATAATTGCACTTAACAGGATGGGAATAAGTGCCGATCATCCGTGCTGGCTAAAATCCTGCTTGGCGGTGCATCCTTTTTTGTTGAGAGTAATCTTCGACGCCAGGCTGTAAATAAAACAAATCAAATGTGTTAGGTATTTGAGAGCTTGGTCTAGAAATAGTTTTTGTTTTTTCTAGAGTCATCTAAGAAAGTTTCTAGCGGTACTCGTTTAATAATACGATGACACGATTGGCGCAGTGGTTGAGTAATTGGCTGCTGTGCTGCGTGTTGCAGGTTCGGTTCCCGCACGGAACAAATATTTGTATGGCCTACAGATAGTTGTTTCGAGTCGGGCTGTTTGTGTATGTGAATATTTGTATGTTTGTAAACGCACCCACGATACAGGAGAAATTCCTAGTGTGGGGCAACGTTTTTAAATGGGACCTGGATGGATCCCTTGCGTTTCGAGACCCACCCATGGCTCGTCAGTTGATACAGCCGCCATTTCTAGGTTTTTGACAGTCATTACGTATTGTCAGAAGTCCGTTAATCCGGTAACCAGATCAAGGGACCGGTGACGGGACAAACAGTACCGTATTTCCTAGTTCCTAGATTGTGGAGGTCACAGAAGGCAGTGGTTCCATATAAGGTACTAATATTCAGCGCCATCTATTTAGACCGGAACCCGATCCCAACATAGATAGGAAAATGCTTTACAAATTGATTTTAACTCATATTTCCACTTCGCCGGCAAGACTTACTTAAGTTAATAAGTCCTTAAAGATTAGCATCCTATTTAAATCTTAATAGCACTCAAAGGTTCAAACTAATAAGACCTTAAGCGAGAGATTAGGTATCTTATAATAATCATATAGTTTCTAATAAGCCTCTCACATAAAATCCCTTTCATCTGATAAGAAAAACGACCATGAAAGTCTTCTTTAAAGCAGATACACTTACTAAGACACAGAGTAATAAATAGATGGAAGGATAAGTGAGCGCAAATGTCTCTAAAACCTTTAAAATCAAAATCAAAAGTAATTTATTCAAATAAGACTGAATGCCAGAAGTTTTTGAAAGTCAATGTTCTACATAAATACAGTCCCCTAAAACACTCGCCCGTCAACACTTCCTAGTGTTTTAGCTGGGAAGAAGAAATGGCAGAAATTCTAATTACAGTTATCTCATAGTCATAGTCATAGTCTCAGTTAGTTAGTCTTATTAGAGTAGATGCCATCGCCACCGTTAAAATATCAATACTCGTTGAGCATGATCAACACTAACCCAGGGTTGGAACACCTGGCATCCTTCGATCAGTAGTGGAATGACAGAGTAACCAATAACTCGTTGAGACTTTTTTAATTAATTTAAAAAAAGCCGTGTAGCCGAATGCAGTTTAGTAGGTACTATATATTATTTTACATGGACACAACCCAGTTACTGGGTTACACGATACACCTTGGCTCGCTTGGGATCTGACTCTCATCTTGGAGTTTAATTCATCTGAAGCGGATGATAGTCAAGTTCCCTTTTGAAATGACATCGATACCAGAAATATCAATTAACGTAACATTTTGCATATTATGAACCTTACGTTAACTGTCGCCGGGCTATTTTTGCATTTTGGGGAAATGTCCATTACGTCAACTGATACTTCTGGTATCGACATACGAATATTCCATCAACGACGAATTAACTTTTATGAACACTCCATCCCTGCGACTTCCGTGGTTCTACAGTTACTTTAGTTTTAAACGATACAGATACGGTAAGGGAACTCCGGAGGACATTAGCAACATCGTTGTTAACTGCCACCCGTCAGACTAAGAGAGTGGGCAATTTAAACTAATATAGTAAATGTTGAAGTCTTTAGGTGGTCTGGAAGCTTGGGTTAGTTTGAGATTCATTGACAGTGTTTTGGTTCTGATGGGTTTAGGAAGCTCATAGAGTATAAAAATTAGACATGGCACCTTGATTAAGAGCGTTAATTCTTAAACTTCCAAGACCTTAATCTTTGCAATTCATCATCTGCCAAGCCTTTTCCCAATTATATTGGGGTCGGCTTCCAGTCAAACCGGATTCAACTGAATACCAGTATTTTACGTTGCCTACCAGACCTCCACAACCCATTAACTGGGTAACACGGTACTCCTTGGCAAGACTGGTGTCAGATTATCTGGCTTCTGACTATCCGTAACGACTGCCAAAGATCTACAAATGACCTTAATCTTTGCAATTATGAACCGATTTTAATGAATCTCAATGCACATACGAAAGATACTAGTTACAATAAATTTATTTGTGTGTACAAACAATCTTCTGCCACCGCAGCGGCTTCATCCGCGTGAAAATTATCCCAAGAAAACATACTCCCGGGATAAAAATTTTAGCCTACATGTTATTCCAGACTACAAATATCTCTGAGCTAAATTTCATCCAGATCCAAACATCTATTCCTACGTCTATCCATTGGATGGATGAATGTTTCGAACAATTCCGCAACCCTGGCAGGTACTGGCCGTACCGGAAAGTACGAATACCTGAATAAACGCCCATCAGAAACAGTTATCCATTTCGCACTTAACTAATAAGCAGGCGGCCCTTATTTAGCCCCTATCAATCAGTAATCAAGCACAAAACATCTGGTATTTGTATCAATTTGGCACAAATTATCTGCCAGATAACTGTGATAGGTACCTAATCCCTTCAGATTGTAATCAGGCGATGTTTTCCGCCCACAAGCTCTCGTAACATTATAGATTAATGAGTACTGAGGTGGGGGACACTGTTGTCGGTACTGGAGATAATATGCCTTTTATGATTCTAGTAAGAATTGTATTTGTGAGTTTTTCGAAAAAGATGAATCGGTGCGAGAATAAAACTATTCTATTTAGTATTCCAATGAGTAGAATAGAGTTGTTATAAATTATATTATTTTTTAAATAGGTTATAAATAAAGCTCTTAGCCTCTTACACTTCCATCTTTTAAGGTCATTTTCAACTAGTTGATACAGGTGTTTCCTAGCTGACTTCCCTGAGAAGAGACACCGAAACAAACTCTGAGATCAGTTTATTTTTAACGCCCATACAATATGTCGGTCATTCGAGAATGAATTATGATTCTAGTAGGAAATGTAGATAGTGATTTTTTCTTCCAGGATGAATCGGTGCGAGAATTAAACGATGCCATTCAAAATTCCAAAGTTTAGATTTCAGTTCTATCAGGCATATTTTTTAGTTTTAAGTCTTAGTGATAACACATGCTAAGATAATGTTAGGTATGCTCTCTCCCCACAAGTTTTTAAAAGCTTATATTTGCTGGTGACATAGGACATATGTCCATGGAATATGAGACATATGATGGAAGGATCGACTTTATTTATTTATACACAATGGCTTTCTTTACTTGCTGCATGTGTTCCCATAGGAAAACGGCGTTTTATAATGTGTAACAGAATAAAGTCAATACCTCTTAAAGGGTCATTGTACTCATCATTATGAACAACTTTTACTATAGGACCAATCCCTAAATCGCGAAGAAATAATCAACTATTCAGTACATTTTGTAGAGTTATGCGCACAGAATTATTTTTTTTCGCGATCTGTGTTGGTCCCAGAGTAAAAGTTGTTCATGATGATGAGTACAATAACCCCTTAAGAGGTATTGCGTATATTCTGTTACACGTTGTAGATATCAATATAATGAACACAAAGCATTTCCTTCGGTCTTCGACTAAAACTTTTAAATAATTTAATGTTATCATTTTACAATAAGGCTTGGTTAACAATTGGCTCCATCACCCTACACCGAATTGGGCCACATAGCTGAGTGATATCACGTGGGTGTCACCGACTGTTTACAACTTAAACATTGTGTATACATCAAGTGTCTGACACTAACGGGCGACACAAAAGACACCGACACTCCGACACAACACTTAATTTAGAAAATAGCTAATTTAACAATGTTCCAATCGTAAAAATAGACTATTGGAAGCAATAAATTATAGTTATGGTGAATTTAAATTAATCTAAATATTTTTAAGGAAAGGAAAAATTAATCTTCTGACAATATTAGGATGGAAATATTTGCATGATCTTCACCTCATCTGTTTGAGTTATGGCGTGTTCAAATTAATCTAAATTTTTATATGAAAAATCAAGTTGTTTGACTAAAATGTAGGTATATGGTTAACGTATCAATAGGCAAGCCACTTTGGCTTTAGCTTGATAGTTATATAACAGATACCTATCAAGCAAAATTTAAAGTTCCAGAATACGTTTTTTTTTCAAGATTAAAGACGAAAGCTGGTGGGAGATGAACGTGTAACTTAGCATCAAAATAAAAAAATAAAGCTGCTAATACCCGGTCATTTTCTTAATGCCCGGTAATTACTTCCACCAAGTACCTACCCACCGGTACTTGGTCGTCATACCACAGCAAAAAACCTTTTGGGATTTTTCATTGTGCTAAGGTGGGGATTTCCCCGCCGCAGTGTGTATTACCTGATAGCAATAGTGTATACATATTTTTGTGGTTTTTTATAAATATGTCTGTAAAGTACACATGTATTATGTTATGAAGACAAATACCTTTGTTACCTAAAATAAAAAAAAAATATTATTATTATAGCAATGACTTGGGAGTCCTTAAATCAGCTGTGAAGAGGTTACTTCTAGGCAAGCGTGCCCCATCGTCGACCACATCATAGTTTACCGTATCGGTAATAGAAAACTGAATGTTCCTGTTAGGTTTGGTTATCCCTGTTACCAAGATAACTAAATTAAGCAATCGAGTCACCTCACTGGTTTATCTTTTCACCACGTCTATAGTATTTCTTTTCAGTAAGTACGTAGGTACTAATCTTATTTCGGTCACACAGTGTATCTTTTTTTAAATGGCTTGTATTTGGCCAGCCTACACGACAAGAGAGGGCGTATGGAAAATTGATATATTAGTGTTGTACCTCGTTAATTCTAATTTATATTATTATTTATGTCATATATTTAAATTCTGATTTATTTAAATGGTATAGTGATTAAGATAATGTATGTTATTTAAATGTTAAAATAGTATGTAAGATAGGGATGCGTGGGCTAATCTAAAATATTGTAATTTATACAATCTTCGAAATAATAAAATAACTTGAGATAGTTTAACTAAAAGGTCAAGAGATCGAATCTATGGAATTTCAATGCAGTGTCAGTTCAGATCTTTATGACTTCCGGTCATTAGAAATAGAATGCCAGAATGCATTAGAATCGAGAGATAGGTAAGCAATTCCGAATATTTATTTATTTACAGTTTATGTACACACATTCATTCATTTCAGGTATTTTTTTCCACCTGGGCCCTGATTCTATGATTTGATTATGATAATGTAGACTAAGAAAGAAAGAAAGAAAGAAAAGAAAGAAAAATGTTTATTTGGGACTCGCACACGACAAACAAACCAGTAAAATAAAATTAATAACTAAACACTATAATAAAATAATTATCTGAGCGAGGCCAAAATGGTCCCTATCTCAGCTTAAGCTGCGATATCTAAAAAATAAATAACTAATAACTAACTAACGAAGTAAAATGTATACGGCAACAAAAAAGAACCGCACCGCAAAATCCTGCATCGCGCAAGCAAAATTCTCCGTGCGATTTGAACATGTAAAACAGTCCGAATATCAACTATTGGGCAGTAACTGTCCTCCCATTTCTATGGAGATGTGCGGGACTTTACTCTCTGCTCTATGCTATGTCATCCCAGTGCCGAAGCTAAATTGTATTATTTATCTGCTTTATAGTATAAGTACATAGCTACCCTAACCAGTTCTTAATACCAGGTCTGGTCTCAGATTTTGCTACGTTTCAGCTATACTCTAGACTGATTTTCAGGCACAGTGGCCAATTTCAACAGAGATTAGCCGTAACGGTAGTACGCAGGAGATATTAGGCATTATGTAGACGTTTGTGCAATATCTGTTCCTTTACTATCGTAGTCCGATGGGACAGCAATCTGAAACGACCGGGGAGAGATCAGGTGCAGAACCAATGGATTTAAGTGCTTTCAGAGGCACGGGGTTGTCACACCACCAACTTCGAAACTCCGTGCTGCTCAATCCAATACTCGTCGTTTCGTCCAACACGGTGCGTCGCCGGGTTTGACGTGGACAGCCACGCTATTCCTTTTCCCTTGAGGATTCCAATCCAGCGTGTGACCAATTCATCTCACTTCCGTCCCTTGATTTGGCGATTAGACTCTCGGGAATTTCTCTAAATGCTCTACTGATGGTCTAGAGCCAGTAAATGATGGACAAAGGATGGTGACGACGACATCAGTTGACAAAGACATGAATAGAAAAGAATGGAATGGAATAGAATGGAATAGAATGGAATAGAATGGAATAGAATGGAATAGAATGGAATGGAATGGAATGGAATGGAATATAATGGAATAGAAGGGAATAGAATGGAATACTCTTTGTTAATTTAAGTTACAGAAAATATAGACAAGGAAAACATTACATAGGGTGACATAATGGGCGGCCTCGGTATAGTTGAGAGGTAAAGCTATACAACACAACCAATAGATACCAACAATACTTTGTCAAAACATGACATTTACAAATAGCACCCAAATCCTTCGCCTATTATGTCTCAAACAAGTTACAGGTTGCATAGAACGATAATATTTCAGACCAAAATGGCAAAACGCATATAAATTTTCCATTCTTGTCTAATCAGATAAAAGCGTATTGAAACATGTGAACTTTAAAACAAACATAGGGCTATTTGACAGTGAAATATTGGCTTCACATATCTTTTGTACTAGTTTTGTTTGAAACAAACTATTTGTAAGGTTCTAATGTTTCAGTGGTTTCGAATTGTTCAAGTTAATCGAGGTTGGGAGTATTTCCAACTTTGAATTGTTGTTTGTAATCAATTTGTTGTACGTTACGTTAAGGTCTATGAACGTTAGGACATAGGGAATTTCCGTTACGATTTAAGTGTTTGGCTGAGCAATTTGTTGAAGCTATTCATGTTGGAATATTAACAAAAAAATGGTTGCACTCCGGGAGTGTCAGCAGAAGTGAAAACTTGAGCATTAACGTTGTGCATTTTTGATATTTTGGAAGGGTTCGGGAATAATTTCGCACGAATTGCAAATGCATACATTGAGGCATACATTTTCAAAGAGAGGGGGATATTATTTCCTCTCCCCCGTCTTACGAATTTTCCATCAGGTCACGTGTCCTGACGCGAGTTTAACATTTTTTACCCATCCCAAAAAGTGCACAACGCTGCTAAAGTAGTTTTCACATTAAAAATAAATCTGAACCAACGCGCTAATATTTCTCTCTTTCTAACTTGTAAATATTATGTGTGATAACGATTCCAGCCCTCTGCGTCCACTTGAGAAATTCCTGATTTTTTTAGTATTTAGTACATAGAAATAAAAGCGATATCTACTAACGTAATTTCTAATCTTCACAAAATCTCAGAAGACGTAAAATCAACAATCAGCGTGCCTACTAACTATAGTATTTTAAGGGTAACGTTCCTCAAAAGATAAAAAAACAAAGCTCTTATGGGATCACTTTGTCGTCCGATCGTTTGCTTGTCAGTCAGTCAAAACCCTTTTTCCCAGGAACAACTTGAAATTTATATCAAATACTACTTCAACGGACCCTTGGAGCTGTATGAAAATAAAGCTTCAAGTCAAAGCAATAAAAATACAGTCATTTAAACGACATATTTTAGTGCTCGAAATAAATCAAAACCCATAGGGTACTTCTCAATTTAACTTGAAATCATGAAAGATTGCAGGAAGCAAGGTTCTGTTCCCATCACTGCCCGTGGGTGTCGTAAGAGGTGACGAAAAGACTCACCAGAGAATGGGCAGCAGCATTCTCTGTACATTGCAACAGCTACACTACGATCGCCAACCCGCCTGCCAAGCGTGGCGATTATGGCACTCCCCCCCCTCTTTGAGGGAGGCCTATATCCAGCAGTGTACGTCTTTTAGCGGATATGATGATGATGATGAAGTTCTCACAGCATAAGTACAAAAATACTACTTTTTTTCTTTACCAATCCTATCCCTAGTTTGTCCTACCAAGCTCTACCAAACGATACAATGAAATCTTGATCCTTAAACTTTGATAGACAACTCAATGTACCCTCTCTTGCATGTCCTACAAAGTGAAATCACTTCAACATCGACCATACACAGAACGGATTGTCTGTCCGCAACTTTGTGTTTATGGTAATGTTACAGTACAGTGCACAGAATCAAGAGACAAGAGAACCAAGGAACATGAAATAGGTTGAAGAAGTGCCAAACTTAACTTAGTGAAAGGGGCATTATTCACAGAAGAGTTGACTGCTTGAGCCAAAGGTACGATTGGTAACCATAGCATCATACCAGCTCACCAAAAGGTGGTTAGACTACCTTTTCAGGTCGCAAGGATCCGCTGAATGAGGAAGGCGACCGATTCTGCGTAGCAACGCAGGATCAGTCGTTGTAGCAATGAGAGAGGCCTGTGTGTAGCAGCGTATGCTTTCAAATGAACTTAAGGTGACAGTGAAAAGGATTAAGGTAGGTATAAGAAACCCTCTGCCAGGGTTGTGGAATTTGTTCGAAAGAGTCACTGAGGCCCTGGAACACAAAGGGCTTTAGAAGGTACACGGATGGGTTTTAGTCAGTAAAAGTCTGACACGCCCTTTGGCTCCACCCAGAGCAGAAAGGCATTTGATGACTTCCCATCCTTGTAAAAAAAAGTATAAGAAACCCACTTTCTTATATTCTTCCTTTTATTTGGATAGAAATGTATGGACTCCGTTGTGGATATACGGATTGATATAATTATACCACATAATTTTTAGCATGTTACTTCGGATCTGCGTCAGAAAAGACTCTCTGGTACTGACAAGAAAAACAATTGATCTACAACTAAACCGAAATTAGCTACCTTTTTTCCGATGTCAAAACTAGATTCGTATCTCTTTTTGTAGACCGTACAAGTTTTGTTAGAATATAAATTACTTGAGTACATGCTTAAAGGATTGACGTATTGAATGGCTTTCAGAGGCTGTTGGCTTAAATAGTCGGGTTGACGTTATTTGGAAAGTAAAGGCTTCAAATCGTACAGATGTCGTGAGACGAGATTTGTTAGATGCATAGCATTTCTGAGGACTAAATATAAGAACCTAGATCAGCAATGGGTACACAAACAAACATATCATAAATTTGTATCCAGTACCAAACAGCCTACAGCCTGCTCTGTCCCTCTGCAGGCTTTCTTCTGTGCCTCCCGGCTTTGGGCAAGTGAGAACCGATCCTGTCGATAGGCGTCAAGTTTGTCCCGCCAACTTCACCTGGTTCTGCCATGACGTCATCAGACATATTCTGGGACATATATTGTTGTTAACCTAATTTTTCCAAGCATCGGTACAACGACCAATCCTTAACTAGATCGGTGGTTCACTTTTGAACCGACACATGTATGCCAAAAAATGCATTTTTTCCATGGGGGTAGCTAGAAACATCAAAAATCCACCTACTCCGATCCTTAACAAGTATACTTAGAACACTATTTTTGAGATAAACTGGTTTTGTATTAGGTAAACTTAAAATCCTTCAAAGTTGCCGGTACCTACCCAAAAACTTAGTATTCACTTCAAGCTAAGCCAGACTATTTGGTGACCACGAAAAAAAAATCACTACATTAGGACAGACATTAACTGTCAAATCAAAAGATAGCTTAACCGAGGGTTGGGTTTTCAATACACAAACAGACATTGAACATCGATTCAATATTTCCAATGTCACAACTGACGTAATGTGAATCATTACTACTATTATACTATAAGCAATGTCGAAATCTCTAGACGATCATAGGTCCTACAATAGGTAAATTATATAGCTAGTGAGATATTTATCTTGAAAGGTTTTATATTTTTCTTTTGTATGCCATGCATAATCTCAGAAAAAAACTGAAGAGTGTTAAAGTTTAAAAAAAAATCTTTTAATTTTGTCTTGCATGATCTCAGATAGAAATTAAGTGTTATTATAGTTTTAAAAATGATCTCTGTACCTAGTTTTTATTAGTTGTTTTCTTAATTATAAGTGATTTTTTTGCATTATGAATGCTAGCAAAATATGTGGAACGATTTTAACTTAAGAGCATTATGTACCATATTTTACGCATAAATAAATATTCTATTCTAACGTCAGTAATGACGTTGGAAAGATGGAAAAAACCTTTAAACCATTCCTATAATGGATTAATACTATTGCTGCTATAATTTTTGTGAACAATCATTATAGCAGCAATAGTATTAAAACAAATCAAAACTCTAGATCAAGAATATAGCCCTCAATTGACGAATGAAACCCACGGAACTCCCGCAGTGTGACCGACCCTTATTGGCAGACCACAAGGCATGTTAGAGCTATCTCAATCAACAAATAAACTTTAGATTAACCGCTAACGCTTTTCTACTAGAATTGTTGAAAGGACGCATATTGTCTAGAATTGTCCTATGAGTAAAGTTTAGATAAAGGGTATTTTAGTAAAATAGTACCATCCCATCACTTACTGAATAGCTCGTGGCTAAATAATAACAGCCGCACGGGTCGATCTTCAAGGTTAAGCAACGCTTGCCGAAGTTGGTATGTGGATGGGTGACCATCTTAACATACCGTGACTCTTCCGTGCTTCGGAAAGCACGTTAAGCCGTTGGTCCCGTCGTTATTTGTAGATCTTCGGCGGTCGTTATGGATAGTCAGAAGCCAGAAAATCTGACACCAGTCTTACCAAGGAGTCCGTGTTACCCAGTTAATGGGTTGTGGAGGTGTGGTAGGCAGCCGCTCCACGTAAAATACTGGTATTCAGCTGAATCCGGTTTGACTGTAAGCCGACCACAATATAATTGGGAGCAATCGCAGTGTAGCTGTTGCAATGCACAGAGAATACTGCTGCCCAATCTCTGACGAGTCCCTTACTCGCTTCTTACGACACCCACTGGAGATGTTGGTTTGTACCAATTAGTCACTTTTTATCATTTCTCCTTATAACCTCACGACACAAGACTTCAGTGACTTTGTCGACAGTCTAAAACCTTCTTCTCCACTCGTAAAGAATCTCCTACGAACTAGTTTGTCCACACATTCACACAGCACTATTTATTTCGTAATCAGCAATCGAGGCTGCATTTCCACAAATAAGACTTTGTTATCTTCAGCCGCTGTGGCCCTCACATTACGGCTTGTCTCAAATCTTGCTGAATGCCACTGGTACCATAAATTTCTCTATCTAAATGGCCATACACAACGGATTGTGGTGTGGCCACACTTGCCTATTGTGGCCGTACAACTTTTTTGTTGTTCTTATATGTTAAGATATTGTTTTAATTTTGTTTATCCATCTTAAATTAAATTTTTAATTTATAGTTTTCAAAATAAATGTAATTCTTTCATTTGATTAATATGAAAAATATTAATCAGTTTAATTTAATTATATAATCCAAAGTTGATTGAAATAAATAAATAATAATATGTTAAAACTTTTTTTTATTTATTTACTCCGACAGACTTACAGATACGCAAAGCAGACTAAAACATATGAGACTGGCAGCAAATTAAAAGTCTTCACTAATACAAACACAGATCAGATAGAAACTAGAACATCTGTGAATGTCGCAGCACTGCCCAGAAAAAAAAAATGGAATCTACGTGCCTAGTCTTTTCGGCTAAATACTATTATTTGACATGGTAACACAATACCCCTCAGCAAGACTGGTGTCAGATTTTCTGGATTCCGATAACGATTGTCAAGATCTTTAGATGACTGACTGTGAGAGCAAAAAAGCTAAAGTAATAAATCAACAATTACTAAAAGCTAAAATAATAAACAACAAATTATTATAATATGTTTTATTTAATATATATTTTTTTTGTTTTTTTGTGCGTACTGAAGAAATATTGATAAAAAATTATAATTAAGTGAAGAAATATGAATACGGAGACAATAATTTCTAAAAACCACGTCATAAAGAATAACGCATCCTATGAACAGACTATTTAAATGAAATTACATTTGTTTGCAAATAAACAAAATATAGAAATAGAAAACAGTAAAACAGAGCTCCTGAGAACGGATGCGAGCGTTGAGATTAACTTTGAAGATAGGTACCTACTTAAGAAAACCGATAACCTAAATTAGTTGCAGCTCAATGACTATGTAATAGCATTAGATAGGCACTATTTATGAAAGACCTTCTAATGAAGAAATGGTCCCGTGAGCACTTTGAGCTATTTTAAAAGTACCTGCTTCTAGAAAAACTTATTTCAGTCCGCTAAAATACATTTAGACGCATCTAAAAACTTAGGCTCTAGACATAGTGCCATTTTATCTGCGATCATTTTGACAAAATGCCGAAATGTGCAGCAAAGTAGGAGGGGCACGCTAGGGCCAGAGCCTGCCTGGGTCGCAGAATCTGTTCGAAAGAGTCGTCGCGGCCCTGGAACGCAAAGAGCTTTAGGGCGAACACGGATGGGTTTTAGTCAGTTAGAGTTTGATACGCTCTCCACCCAGAGTGGAAGAAGTCATTTGATGATTCTCACCCTTAAAAAGGGGATTAATCACGTGACATTTCGACAGCGTTTGACACTCGCAAAGATTTTGACGTTTTGACGATCGCCTTTGCCAAGCTACCCTGACAGAATGTCACTTGTCTAGAGCCTCTGGTCGTGAGAAGAAAAGATGTACCAAGTTGAATTTACAACGAATCTGACAGATGTCAACTTAACGTAACATGAAACATTAAATCGATCTAGAAAACGATATTGATTTGAGAAATTATGATAAAAATTTAAGAGTAATATAGTGAAAGTTAGTGGAAGATTGGTGCTCATATCCCACGTGTTTGATAAAACGACTCCGCGTCGTTTAAGTGATTTTTCATTATTTTATCCGATGAGACAATAACGTGATAGGTAATAAAATCGTTAATTTGTTTTAACTCCTCGATCACGTAGTATTGCCATTCCTGCCAAAGATACCGTTATGTCTTTATATATTATTTAGAAATATCATACAGTTAAGAACAACCATTTATATTTATTAACAAGTAGATAATATAATCGTATAGTTGTATTTCATTTTATTAGTAAACTGTAATAAACATGTCGTATTAACCTATTTGCAATAAAGATATATTTATCAAACATCTACCTTTAGTTTATCGTATTTTATGTGAATTTTCTTTATTTATTACTAAATATTTACATATACAGAAATTAAATACTAGTTTATAGCATAATTTAGATGTATAGACGCTTACAAGTAGTATGGCTAGTTTCTTGTGTAATAAATTCCATATTGTAATAGTAGTAAGTAATAATTTATGAAATATAACAATTTATTGGCGTGTAGAAGAAGTATGATGTGGTTGTACCTTTATAACAAGGTATGCCTACGCGAGGAAACAAAAGTTCAGTTTGTATTTATTGATGAAACTCAACCGATGCTTGTTAGCTATGAGAAAATGTTAAATGGCCCATAGCCCATGGACCATATAGCCCACGCTTGTGTATGGGTCACCACTGCAACTTTATTTATGTGCCTACTTTTACCCGCGACTCGGCCCACTTGGAATTTTTCGTCTATTGTGGCGCACCCACTTAAGTGTGGCCCACCTGTAACTTGAGGTTTGCTGCTACGTAAATAAGTTCAGAACAAGTCATGAATACTTTGTGATTATTGATAGGCCGTAGCTTTGGATAACCACCCACAAGGAGGATGGAAGACCTGACGTGGTAACAAGAGCGAGAAGGACAGTGTACATCCTGGATTAACAGATATAATACTTGATCTAAAATCCACGCAAACGAAATCACAGGCAGAAGTTAGTTATTTAAAAATTGACGACACGGTTGGCGCAGTGGTTGCGCGAATCACTGCTGCGCTGCGTATCGCGGGTTCGATTCCCGCACGGAACAAATATTTGTATGGCCTACAGATAATTATTCCGGATCTGGCTGTTTGTGTATGTGAATTTGTAGGTTTGTAAACGCACTCACGATACAGGAAAATTGCTAGTGTGGGGAAACGTTTAAAAAAAAATTGCCTTCTTTCTGATTTGAAACAGACTTGGGTAGGTACCTAACGTCAATAAAAACTGTTAGAAAGGAGCTTGGTCTTGATGGTATCTAAAAACCTTACATATTCTTGGTATTTTTACAACACGAAAGTAGTAAGTTTCTTGAGAAATGCCTCCATAGCATACCAACCTATAAAGTTTTTATCTTTATCCAGTTTAAGTGTAAAATATATTATTATCAAGTAACTTTTCCAACATATTTATCTTAAAGGTTGTCGCGAATTACACGACAGTGTGGGACCACCCTTGCTCGCAGCTAATTTCCTACAAATGTGCGACATTTCGACACTTAATTGATTTACGATAGTTTTTGTACCCACATTTATGATTGATCACTCGAAACAAGTTGATCTCAAGATTTATTATTTAATTCATAGAAATGTGTAAATCTTTCAACTTCATACGTCAAAATTAAATTAGTCGTAAATATAATAAAGTGAAGTGTTTTGTAATTTTTACCTGTTTGTGTGTGCACGGCTTGAAATTACTAGACAGATATTAATGGAACTTTTATGATAATTCTCGGAGTTTGTGTTACTTAAACTGCCGTTAGTTAAAACCTCTGATATTATACCTGTCAAATTATTTTTGCTGATTTTAGATTTGAGTTTGCTCGTATATTATATTAAATGTTTAAATAGTTTATTTACTCTTTTATACGATTTACCGTTGTCTACATTGACAGAGTTTAACAAATTTTATTTACTATCATTTTATATTTACTCATTGTAAAACTTCGGTTTATTTATTTTCTAAACTAACGACGGCACCAGAAACCTTTTAATATCCAAAATACAATTTTAAATAATAGTCAAAACATTCGTAGTAATCTCCTGGCAGGGCCCTACCCCACAGGTGCAGGGGTCGCATAAATCGCGCAGGTAGAAATACCAACCCTTCCTACGCAGACAGGGGTGTTAAACGTATGGTGTCGCGAGTTTATTTGAGCTTGGTTCTGTAATACATAAAAAATTAAGTAAAGAAATTTATTTATTTAGCATGAAATTGCAACACGTTTACAGGACAAAACCAAATTATAAAAATAAAGTCAACAAAAACAATCAGTTTTTAAAACGTCAAAAAAAATATGATTTATTTATCTTCAATAACAGTGAATGATGATTCTTCAATAACTTTATTTAGTACTCTTGGTTAAGTCTAGATATTACGAATACAACTTTTAATATCTCTGAAAACTCAGTCAAAATAAACACGTAAAAGTGAAACAGCGAGGGGATCAAAATGGCGATTGACGGTTTCTGGAAATAAATACAACCAGTCTCTAAAAAAAAAACAAACGCAAAACTCACAAATAAATTTTGCGCGTTTGACAAAGTCACAATAATCTTATGATAAGTTACGTTCAAGAAACTGGACAAACTGTCTTTGGCTCGTCAAGATATCCAATGAGAGTGTTGATAGGATTTTTTTTTCTAGATACAAGTCGCAGAAGATATTACAAAGAATACATCTATCTTCAGGAGGAACCTATACAATCAACTCAAAAAAAAACAAATAAAATGTTTTAGAAAACAAACATGTTGTGTACCTCTGACTTCAACTTGTAACATTTTTTCTAGCAATAGCTTACAAAAACGGTTAAAAGATGGAGTCGTTCGGACACGTCACACATATTTTGTAAACATGTTATATCTTCAAATGGGTCGGCTTTGGAGCAGAAATACAAATAAATACGACACTGTAACACTAGCGGTTTCACGCTAGTGCTACTTACTATTATTATTATAAAATAAAACCAAGTTAATTAAGATAAGTTAAATAAGATTTAACTTCGTAATATATTCGGTATCTGCCTTAGACGAGCGCTGGTACAGCAGGCCTACTATGACGCGCTAATGCCATCTAATTCCGATAAAGTAAACGGGATAGTGCTATTTGCTATGTATAGCTCCGTCTCCCTCTTAGAGCGGAGCCTCATGATCGTTTTAAGACTTCATAGTAGGGCCCCTGGAGTCGCATATATAAACAAAACATATTTTCATATTCCTAATTCAAATTCTCTTTTACTTTTTGCCAGACGCTACCTTGTCTGCCAGAAACCTGCAGCCAAGGATATCCTCCTGACAATACAATGAACTACAAAATGGTAGGTGGTGTTAGAAATGGTGCACTAGTTGGTTTAGTTTGAAGTTTTGTATACCAAGTTTTGTTAAACCATTATTTGAAAAGAGTAACTATGGAGTTTCTTGTCCGTACTTCTCCATAAGAATCTACCTTTCCGAATGGACAGTAGAGTTACTTTATTATTTGAATACTATTATTTTACTGAATTGTAAATGATGACGTTCAAAAGTGCCGTTTAATGGTCTAATTGAAATAAACGTTTTGACTTTGACTTTGAGTTTGAAGATGGGATAAGAAGTCTTGAAAATGAACATTCAGAATAGGTACCTATGTAATATGTGATAGCGGGACGGTTGACAGGACGTAATGGAAGAAAAAAACGTGCTGCCCCGACAACAAGTAATAAGCGACAAGGTATATCAGGAGATGATGATACCATGCTGATCCAAAAATATTTTACCTACTTAGGTTATCGGTATAAAGCGAATCAACAATAATCGTGAAATTATAAATATCGTCATTGTTGCCACTGCCATTTAAATATCACTTTAAGAAGGCCTTTTCAAAATACCTTTTTTACCTAAAATATCTTTTCCCAACAAGAAGAAATCTCAAGATTACGATATCAAACCCAAACCTATCGGCTCTAGTAACAACTAATACCCACTATGTCAACTAATACAATTAAAAGATAAACTGATTTGTTTCTTTAAAGGTTTATAAAGGAGAATCTGATTGTACCTATTACTAAAATATGACCAATAGGAAGCCGGTGCTATTGCTGAGTGCATAGCCCTTCTTTATTTGAAGCGGGTTTTGCTCTTGACTCTAGTCTAGGTCAGAGGTGACAGAGACAAAGTCGACGATGGAGCGAGCTTACCCAGAAGAAGCCTGTTCACTCTAATTTTGAAGAGATTAAGGTTGAATGCGTTCGGAAACACAGATGCAGGTAGAGAGTTCCACTCCTTTGCTGTGCGTATTATAAAAGACGTTTCGAAACGTTTATTGCGAATTGGTGGAAACAAGGTAGGGATGGTAACTTGCAGTGCGTCTAGATGTCCGATGGTATAGGCAATAAGTGTTTCGCAAATATCACTGTGTCAAAAAACCGCTAATATTTTATTAGCGGTTTTTTCTTTTTTAATATCATTGATTTAACTCTCTTTCGCTGATCGATCTGATAATAACTTGAAGGGCCAACACTTAAGGACCTAAATTGCAATAGATATTCATTATAACAGCCAAAAGACGTCCACTGCTGCTGGACATAGGCCTCCCCCAAGTGTCTCGCATCCATCGGCTACCCGCGACCCTCACCAGGTCATCTGTCCACCTTGTGGGAGGCCTTCCACTCCAGAACTATAAATAACTATAAACTATTCAGTTTTTTCACTCTACTGTAAAGTTAGTGAAAACTACTTTTTGCGCTTTTGTTTGCTAAGCAACGACATGCTACTTTTATACCGGGAAAAATAACGGTACTTATAGACACGAGGACAAAGCCCCGGGAAATAGTAGTATCGACTATGGTAAAAGTAACATTATCTACTTTCTAGTAAAGTATGGGTTTTACGTTTATATTGTGTTGTCCATAAACATTGTGTCGGACGTTTTTAAAAGCCATTAAAGTCGACGGCACTAGAATACATGGCAGGTTCGATTTATTACGTCAGTGATAAGTTTAGGCTATGAAAACCGCGGGTATTGTGTAAACGTTATGACAATAACTAAGGGCGAGTTTCTTGATCCAAGTTACTGATTGATACAAAATTTTGGGGACTTTAAAATGGGGTTTTGCATTTATTGTTCGTTAAAAACTAATAGTTATTTATTTGACCATTGGTCAAGACAAATATAAAATGCACGTTATCATAATTTAGGTGCCCATAATAGGAAATATGTATGCATTTTTTATTTGCAAAATTAAATACTTATTGGCAAGTATTAGTAAATATTTTTTTAAATACCTTCATCAGCGATGAAGTTATGAAGCTTCAAAGATGACATTTAGAAAGAGAAGTCCGATACGAACTCTGACGTCAAATACTATGTCGCCTATACAGCTGCCATCGAAAACAGCGTCTCCGCGAGAGAGACAGATATTTCGTTTGTTTTTCGATCAATTTTCATTCTAATTTCACTGTTAGTATTATATTTTTGTATATTTTCAGATAAAGTGTATAGATAATAAATATTTTTTTCATGCATATTCCCTATTGTTAACTATTGAGTAGCTACGGATCAAAAAAGTTGTCCTTAGAGACGACATAATATTCATGAAATAATTACCTATGGATGTTGACCGTTGAACTTAAACATTAATCGTTTACGGGCCCGCTGTTTTGGAATGTGTACCTGCTGCTCAAATGATGCCCAAAAAAAGATATTTTATCATAAAGATTTTCAAAATATCTGAGATTATTGAAAGGTTTTTGAACACTCAATGTTCAAAAACCTTTGAATAATATCAGATATTTCGAAAATTTAATAAAATTTAAAAAAAAATCTATAAGATATATAATTGTTATCGATCGAAATGTCTCTTGTTTCATGGCCACACTCACACAAAAATGTCGTAACAATGAAATTTCACATTTTCCATAGCTAGGATATTTATATCATCATTAGCAAGTTGTTCTATGATTGTGATGTTAATATAAAATGTTTGTAGGTATGTTAATGTTCTCGTCTAACAATGTAGGAAGTTTTAAGATACGTTTATTGGCTATTGTCAAGTTAGGATCGGCTCTCGTTAAGGTAATGTTACGTATTACCTCAAGATGAATGTATCCCTATGTAATTGCTTCATTGATGTTGTTAAGTTTAGAATGTGTGTTGCTTTTCTAATAGTGTCTTGTATTAATATATCTTATAAGAGCAATGGGCACTTAATGTCCTCGGACAGTGACGACGCCTAAGTTTTTTGGCGCACCCATATTAATAGATTTTGCTAATCTTTTATCACGTCAATAGTAAAATGAAAGCTTTTTCATTTCTATTTGTTGGGTGTCTGATGTAATTTAAACTTAAAAAAAGGTATGACAGTCTTAAAGAGTACACAACTACTTATGTTTTATTAGCAAGGCCGTTATTTGCACATAATCAACTTCATACCTCATTAAACATTTTTCTTTGAATCTTAATAAAAGCCATCGTAAATCCTTTAACATTGTTTACAGAACAAAGTCCACCATGGGAATCGACTCAAACTCTAATTAATTAGAACAATATTAACTGAACACACCATAACTCCTGGCGCCATTTGTAAAAACAAGGGGTCAATGACCGGTTACGTCATCCTCACACAGAATCTACTAGTTGCTAAGGCCAGTTTTTTTACAACCTTGAAACAACGCATGTGCTAGGGATGTGTGTAAGTTTTTAATTAAGAGAGAATGACAGAATGTTGGCTACAATGAAAAAAAAATAGAAAAAAAGTATTGTATTGTTAAAAGCACATAGACCCAGTTTCTGATAGGCAAATCACTACAACATATAACATGATAAAAACTCAAAGCATTTATTTCAATTAGACCATTTACAGGCACTTTTGAATTATAAAGCAAGTGATAGCTCTGCTGTGATTGGTTGAATAAATTTTCAATAGTCAATGGCTTGACTTGCGTTTAGTTTGTGACGCGCCATTAATATTTATTTTTATAATATCTATACTGTCGTTTTTGTCTTTGTAAGTGGGTTAATCAATCACAGCAAAACACATACCTACGCAAAAATAATCCTATGACATTACAATAATTCCAAAATAGAATTCTCATCTTAAAAATTAAAGGTTATGACAACTTTCGATTTATATTTTATTAAAATAAAATGGCTATTTTCATAACTCATATTTTACAGCTACGCAACATTCCCAAACTAGGTAGGTAATCCTAAGAGTTATTATGTTTTAAAAATGATATCATTGATCATAAATATATATGGATGTATTCAGTTACTAGCTTTAGCCCGCGGCTTCTCTCGCGTTAATATCGAGTTTTGCAAAAAAAAAAAGTAGCTTAAAACCGTCTCCATTGCCCCATTTTTCTCTGCATCAAAGTTCGTCAAAATCGGTTCAGAGATTTAGGCGTGAATGTGTAACAAACAAACAAACAATCTCACTTCCGTACATTTTAATATTGATAAGGAATAGGATTTAATAAAGTAGGTGTAGCTTAATAAAATCTTAGGATTTTCGGTATTTGAACCTTAGTAACGAAATAAACTCTCTGTGTTTCTGTTTTGTCTGTGGTGTGACCAGAGACACGTTTTAATTAATGTCCAGTCCTGACATGGGCTGACAGTGATGCGGTTTTTTTAGTTTTTATTTATTTTTGTTATAATTGTAGTTGATAAGTATTTTAGTTTTTAGTGTTTCTGTGCGTTTTTTTCGGCAGAATAAACTGATTTTCTTTCTTTTCTTTCTTTAAATAAATTCAAGCCTTTCCGTAACCAAGGATGTACTTAAACATTTGAAATTTTCAATGTTCAAGACTCTATATGAGTGTTTCTCATTTGATATGGCGAATCTCTCTATTATGGTAAAAAGAAAACACTAAAATCGGGCAACCCTACATAATTTTGGTCACACTTCTGCTATGAGCCCGTACTTACTTGTTTTTATGAACATTTGATATGTGTATGCTACAATTTTTTTTTCTTCCCAACTGTAGAACCGAGTAGTAGTAGAATGTTGAGTCATTTAACATACGTTTAAAAAGACCATGTTTTAATGTTACGCCTCGTTGGTTTTAAAAAAAATATACTTAACTTTTTTCTTAAAATTGTTTTACTTTTAAAATTATTAATTCAGATGCTGGTGCTACAATAAATCATATTTTATATATTATAATGTTTAAAAAATCTTTAGTTTTGCAACTGTTTCTCTCTTGTGTACTTCTTAGTATCTAATGATCCTGCCAGGGATGTGGAATTTGTTCGAAAGAGCCTGGAACGCAAAGGGCTTTAGAAGGAACACGGATGGATTTTAGTCAGTAAGAGTCTGACACGCCCTTCCGCTCCACCCAGAGCGGAAGAAGTCATTTGATGATTTCCCATCCTTAAAAAAAATCTAATGATAAGTCCGAGCTTCCGATTTCAAAATAAAAAGTGTGTTTGTCAAACTAAAATCTGTAAAACTGTAGCAGTTGAGTAGGGTTTAATTGATACGTTTTTTAATCAAAATACTTAATTAAAAAACTGGCCCTAACCCCAGTTATTAAAGTGTATTTATTTTCCCAAAGTTACTTTTTTCAGTACCTTAGTCTTACCTCGATATTTACAACTGTTTTAATAAATACTTAACTAAAATATACACGAGAAACAAAAATAAAAACTTGTAACTAAATTAACGCTAAAATATGGCGTCAAAAATTCATTCGCATCGCTGTCGACTGGAAGTATACCCAAAAGACTGGCGGCATTGTTGTATGGCAATGCTTATTCTTTTATTGACCAAGTAAAAATTATTTCTGTACCTTGAAATAAATAAAACTTGAAATAAATAGTGATGTGATTCGCTGTTGTTTTGGCAAAAGACAGCAGCTAACAGATTTTTCACAAGTTGTCACTTTTATTTTGCGGTAAAATTTAAATTCCAGAAAATGTGACCAAAGATATAATGCAAGGCATAACCAACAGTGTATGCAAAGAAATATTTCTGCCAAAAATAAGTATGAGTAATCTTACAATAAAAGAAAATATGTAAATATTCACATGGGTCGATGACACTGAGGTAGCATTGACATGTTAATCAATAAATTTTACATGTCCAGTGCCAAAATAATAAATATTTTAAATATTTTTATACTGACTTTTATGCGAAGCGTGGTTTCAAAGTGTCTACTTTGATGTACCATTTAGAAATCATGAGCCATCATCACCATAACATTTTAGCATGGTTATTAAATTTTCTAAATAATGGTGATAATTAACGTATTACTAAAAGTTTATACATAAATCTATTGTAACATTGTTTGCGGTTGTATAAAATATTCATCAGTTTCTTAGCGTTGTGAATGAGTTCATTAGAGGTAGCTTAAAAGTGGCGCCAAAACCGGAAAAGCTAAAAGGGAACCGCTTATCCTGGTATGGTCATTGAAGAGGAGGGATGAAATGCACGTAACTAAAAGAGTTATGAATATAAATGTGGATGGATGGACAGGGAGAGGGAGGGTGTTAGGAGTGATATGAAAGAAAAGGGAGTTACGTCTGACAGGACAGAATGGAAGAAGTAAACGTGTTGCGCCGACCCCAAGTAACATGGGATAAGGGCAGGAAGATGATGATCAGTTTCTTAGCGCCGCCATTAAAATTTGAGAAAGCAATGCTGGTGTGAAAAATGATATTTAGATGTCGAGCTGACGAAATACTGCTACAAAATAATATAAATTTGAATATTTGCTAACAAAAAATTAAGGGTTTAGATAAAAAAAAAAATTAAAACGCGGAATGATTTTCGACGTACGAGTCTTGAATCAAAATAAATAAATATAAATAGCTGATCTTTATGAAGGTACAACTGGATGACCTTTTGACAGATTAGTTGATGAAGTTGAAAGGTATGGGCGATCGGAATGCGTACCAGCAGGCACAGCGTTGGAAGGCCTCTCTCAAGGAGGACCGACGACCTAGTGAAGACCGCAGGAATCCACTGGATAAGAGACGAACAGGTCGCTGTGGTGCCACTGGAATGCCTATGTCCAGCAGTGGACGTCTTAAGGCTGAAAAATGAAACTTTTAACTATTAAAGACATAAAGTGAAATATCATAAAAAATTAAAGGAGTGTACTAACTTCTGTCAAAAGTTTATGTAGTGGAACAGAAATCACCCAAGATCCTTAATAATAGCAAGCGTTATTATAAGGTAGGTACTTCATGATATTATTAATGCTGGACGTACGTACACTTGGGCAACTCATTATCATCATCTGCCTAGCCTTGTTGCGGCTTCCAGTCAAACCGGATTCAGCTGAATACCAGTATTTAACGTGGGGCGGCTGCCTACCAGACCTCCACAACCCATTAACTGGGTAACACGGTACTGCTTGGCACGACTGGTGTCACATTATCTGGCATCTGACAATCCGTAACGACTGCCAAAGATCTACTAAACGCAACTCATGGAGACTGTAAAATAAAATTAATTTGATCCTAAGGTGCTAAACGTGGTTGCGGAATTTGTTCGAAAGTGTCACCGCGGCCCTAGAACGAAAGGCATTAGGAGGAACACGGATGGGTTTTAGTCAGTAAGAGCCTGACACTTCCTTCCGATTGGCTCAAAGCGTCAGTCATTAAAATTTGATGTTTTCCCATCCATAAAGAGATGCCAAACGCTAAAATAACGCTTATTTTACTACTAGCTAGTAGTGCCCTGTGGTTTTGTCCACTTGCGCTATTATTTTAGTTCCTTTCGACTTTTTATTGTTCGAATCCTAAGGCCCAGTTTTTCGAACGAAAACTATCACAAAATTATTATGATAGATCAAGCTGTGTTTGGTTCAATAGACACTTAATTTGCGTTTAATTTTTTTTTTTCAAAAACGGTGTGAGGGTTGTTGCGTAATAATAATAGCATCAATAGACTATCAAGTGAATAAAAACAAAACAAAAATTGCTTTTGGTAATTCCAGGAATAAGCGTGTTCAAACAATCAAACTCTTAATGTTTGTTATCTCATAATTCCGTAATTTAAGAACCGATTTCAAATAATTATTATGTGAAAGAATATACTTTCCGTTTGGTTCCATAGAAATTTCATCAGAATCGGTTCAGTGGTTTGGTTTTTAAATAAAAATAGCCGGAAAAAATGCGCAATTATTATATTATTATTTTACTTTCTTGTGACTGTACAGTGGTGTTGTTAGGTGTGGGGTACCACTAAAAATAACTTTAATTTCGGAAGTCGGTGTTAAAAACGAAGAAACAACCAAAAACACCAACTTCCAATAAAAATAAAGTTATTTTTATACTTTGTAGTGTTTTTGTTATTTAGAAGTCGGTTTTTTTTGTCAAACAGTTTTTTATTAGATACCTAGTATACCTACTCGTAGATATAACTGAACTGTAAAAGTCATTCGTTACTTAAGTAGTAGTAAAGTACCCACAAACTGAAAGGTTATTTTGTTAACGCTCGATTAGGTGACAGGCAGTTAAATCGTCGGTTAATTATCTATTAATTTGTACAACTGCCGAGTAAAATTCTTTGTTTTACTATTATGTTACGTCGTAAAATGTTTGAAATTTTGATTAGGGTTTTGGGCATAAAATGGCAGGCCATATTCCTATATAGGAAGTTCGAGCTATAGCAACCGCCGCCTATACGAGTTTTTGACAGTCAAAGGCCCAGTTTCTCCAACGAAAATTACTGTGACACATCTTCAAACGTGCGTCATCGAGCTGTGATTGGTTGAATGAGTTTACACAGCCACTCACAACACTTAATTTATGTTTAATTTGTGATGGTTCAATTTTTTTCAGATACCAGGGGTAAGTATCACATGTTTATATTTTTTTCAGAACCGGGTGCCAGTATCACATGATAAACAACGAAAGATGGATTGTGACGACGACAAATAGAGTTTTTTTTTTTGAGTGGCGTTTCGCAATTCAACCTGTGAGGTTGTCGACTGCTTAACCGGGCTTGCCTGTGGTGGTCTTAATATAATATTAAAGCCTCCAGCCTAGCCCAGGGCTTATAAAAAACTTACAAACTAAGCGACTTCACGCTAAGGGCAACTCCTGTGGGGTACGGGCCTCGGCTTAGGGCGTCGCTGAGGGGAGAACAGCTAGGGACGGGCTGGATCGAACTAGGCAAATAGACATGTATTGAAGAAGACGTGATGCTGTAGACGTTACCTGAGGCCTGACCTGACCGACGTATAAGTATGATAGATGGGTGACCAGAGCCAGATAAAGTGACATTCTATCGAATACAATAGAAGTGAAAAGATTTGTTTAAATTTTTTATTACAATGATTGCAGTAAATTAAAAAAAATATATGTTAATAAAATTAATATGCGCTACCGAAATGTAACGTGGCTAATCCCAAATATTTCGACAATCGCTAAAACATCACTTTGTCTTGAAAACAAGGCTCTATAAAACCGATCAAATTTTAAAACTTCGTGTATCTTATCATTAACTATCGATAAACGCAACTTCGCAGTCTTATACCACAGTTAAGTCCCCGCAAGGCATGTAACAACTATTGCAAGGGATCCCGTTGCATTCCCACCATTCTAATCTTGTTTTACCTCTAATGGCGTGGTGCGACCACACAACACATGCTGCGGGTCAAGGTGAAAGATCACCACAATGCATTAGTATTAATAGCCAATTTGTGGCGACCACATTAACCGGTGACTCTTTGTGCACTTTCAGGCTTGACTGGTCTGTAAGTTGGCAAATTATCACGGCCGTTTTCCAGAACAGGATCGGCAGATGTATAAATTTAGCACAATTATTATTGGTATTAGAGTGAACAGGCTTCTCTTCTGAGTAAGCTCGCTCCATCATTGACTTTGTCTCTGTCATGTATGACCTAGACTAGAGTCAAGATCCCATCTCAAATAAAAAAATAATTTAAATAACTTTTGCCAATTTATTGACTTGGCAATAATTTACATTTTGAAGAACCGAAACTGTGGTTTCGTGCTGAATAATACGTTGGTTTTTTCAGTGATTGTCATTCCATTTATTAATTAAACTTACACATAAATTTATTTTTAATCATTTCAATATAAATTATAAAACAACATATAAAAATAGTAGCCGGTATTGGGAACAGGGTCAGGGCTCCAGAGAGAGGAACCTCATAACAATACGAGCTGTGTCCAGAAGTACCGCTTTCTGAATCAAGTCCTTGATCCAGCTGCCTATCGAGAGCCTCCTAAGGTGTTAGTCGAGGCTGAAATAATAATGATGAAAATCATTATTATTTCAGCGGAAAACGTCCCCTTCAGGATATAAAACTCTACTGAACACTTTGGCCGCCCGTCAATGTGAATGTAATTGAAAGTTCCAACGATGCTTGTTGCAAATAAACTCTTTTTGTTTCTTTTTTTATTCAACGCTTCAATTTCCACCTGGTTTCCATTATAAGATGGACATCCCACTCATACGTACAAAAAGTTTGGAGAATATTTTTATTGTGCGTATTGCTAAGGAGTGGAATCTCCTGCCGAAGTCTGTTTTTCCTGATACCAACAACCTTGGGGTCTTTAAGTCAAGAGTCAATAGGATACTCCATCTTCGACCATATCATCGCTTACCATCAAGTGAGATAGTCGTCAACAGAGCTAATAATACCAAAAAGAAACCCGTGAACATCTCTGTACTAGATATTCCGGGTATCAATGTCCATCACAAAACAGACATAGCCTGAGGATCATAGAACTCCGGATACCCAGGAAGTCCAGCTAAGGGCAATGCTTCCTAAACCAGCTGTACCCACGTACAAGTCAACGCACGCACAGCAGCTGCATCCAATATGGCCCAGCCCTAAAAGTTTTATTGCAACAAGAAAGGCTTATTCTAGCTAAACTATAAACACTAAGATGGCGAGCAGTTAGCATTATTTCAACATAAACTAACCATATCTGCTAATGGCCTATTAGTATCTAGGAAAGACCACACCACTTCGAAAAAAAAATCGAAATCATTCAATGAATTTCGTATGCTTCACGTAATTGGCGATTGTTGGGAAAAAGTGGTCGTGGCTATAAAGGGACGCGCACACCCGCCTAACCGGGTAATAAACACGCGACAAAAAAGTCGCGACGACGGACATGTGTCCGCGTCGTGCGACAAAAACATGTAAAGCGAGTAAACCACCGCTACGACCGTTGTACATGGCATTTGAGTTTGAGGTGAGTTATTGTGCTTCATTATAAGATGTGTATTGGGAAGCTGTAGGTTTTTAATTAGATATGAATAAATAAAAAAAATGAAATAACTTTAATTCAGACCTTGATCCATATTTTGTTAGTATTATACAAACTTATGAGCTATAGTAGTGTTAGTACAAAAATATTAAAAGTTTTTTTTTTCTTTTTAATTCATAATGAATGATAGCCTTGACTAATGTATTTTTTTCCTTTTGTTCATGATGCGTATAAATTAACGGTACATGGTTTGAATTTTTCGTTTGTTCGCTGGGTCTGGATAAGTAGAATAGAATACTCTTTATTATGTACACCAAATAAGTTACAGAAAGATAGATAAAGAAAAATATTACATAGGGTGACACAATGGGCGGCCTTATCGCTAAAAGCGATCTTTTAAAGACAACCTTTGGATGGATTTTAAAGAGAGAGGGAAAGACAGTGCTGTAGATAGTCTTAGGTGTACTATAAAAATACTATCCATCTGATGAAGTGAACAATAATAGAACACTTCTTGCTTGATGCTCAATACTCAATTCTTTATTGTATTCCATATGTATTACATAGATGATATAACAAAGTAAAAGAGCAATATGGACCTTGTTGAACAGCAAAATAAGGAGAGAGGATGAGGGCTAAGTAGCAATTCAAGGAATTCAATATTACTTTTAATTATTTGATATATTTAATTGGGTGTAGCTCGTGGCTAAATAATAACAGCCGCACGGGTCGATCTTCAAGGTTAAGCAACGCTTGCCGAGGTTGGTCTGTGGATGGGTGACCATCTTAACATACCGAGACTCCTCCGTGCCTCGGAAAGCACGTTAAGCCGTTGGTGCCGGCTGTCATTTGTAGATCTTTGGCAGTCGTTACGGATAGTCAGAAGCCAGATAATCTGACACCAGTCTTGCCAAGGAGTACCGTGTTACCCAGTTAATTGGTTGTGGAGGTCTGGTAGGCAGCCGCTCCACGTAAAATACTGGTATTCAGCTGAATCCGGTTTGACTGGAAGCCGACCCCAATATAGTTGGGAAAAGGCTAGGCAGATGATGATTTAATTGGGTGTATAATTATGTATAAGTATAAATATATTTATTGTTAGGTATAGTTTTTTATTTAATTTATGTATTGTATTAGAATTGCGTAGGTAATAATTATTATGAAATTCTTTGAAGTATTTTCATTATAATTAAATGATGTTTATTTTTTTATTTGATCCAAACTTTCTTCAAAGATGGTCAAGAGGTCAGGTCACCAGCAGCCGCAATAGCTACCATCAGCAACTAAACTTCGAATTGAGCATTTAAAAAAACAAAAACGGTGCATCATCTTTTTTCCCTAATAAATCAGCCATCGTGACTTGACCGTTAGGGTCACATCATAGAACGAAACTTTCTCATTATTTTTGGTTATTTAGTTCCATCCAACCCACACTACCCTTCATCAGAACACAAAATCCGTTTCCGAAAAGCCCATCCACACTAAATCATACAAAGCAGAGAACAATTTATTAAGTCGCGTTCCCGAGTATGTTCATAAATACGGTGACCTAAGACCCCGCTATAAAACTTAGTGCGACAACTCACGGTGTTGCGGACCCGTCGCGACTTGAATAATGTGGCCGCACCGTTATGCGCTATGGGAAGCTAAGAAATGTGAATTGATTTATGGGTTGCTGGTGGTTGGTGCTAATTGAAGGTGCGGTTGCAGGGAAGGCTGTGTGAATAGTGGGAAAGGTTTAGGAGGGATTGCCACATCTCACAAACAAAGCCTCACTTCGTCGTATAAAACAAACGATGCGTCACCTTATGCCTCCTGTCTTGCCTTTAGAAAGAAAGAAAGAAAACACTAGGTAACCAGAATACATAATAGAAAATGATCTACAAAGTACACCATACATGTATTTCGGGAAATTTTGAGTGTTGCCTCGCGAAATATGATTGCAAGCGAGACGTCACTCCTTTTTCGCGTCAGTCGCTTCTATGCAATGAGGATGCAGTGAGATGAAATATTTAGCTGAAGTGACTGCTGATTAAGGCTGCATATTAAAATTCTATGAAACGATTTACTTAACCACAAGGACCTACCAACCTAGGATATACAGCTGTCGCGTAACACAGCCAAATATGTATAAAATAAAATAATTAATGGAGTCACCGATTTCACGAAAAAGATTAAAATGACTCCTTAGCGTGGTCCATGCGTAGACACGATTTGACGAACACAGAGATAAACAAGTACAACTATCACTTTAAGTTGTGTTTTTGCAAAACCTATCAATATTCATGGACGCATAACTGCACAAGAAGAAATGGAAAATAAATGTGTTTTCCAAAACTCAGTTACGAGTATGGATAAACTTTTATTTAAATGAAGATTTCAATATTTGAAATACAAATCTAACTATATACACTTAAAATAAAAATAAAAATTCCTAAGTAAAATATGGCGTCAAAAAATTCTTCCGCATCGCTATCGACTGGAAGTGAGCCCAAAAGACTGGTGGCATTGCCACGTTGTATGGCAACGCTTATCCTCTGTCCGAGGTAAAAGCCAGCCCTTGGGTCACGCGAAGTGTCAACTAAGCGTTTAGCAAGTTCTTTATATAACCCATGAGCACTCGGACCCCACGGTCCAAGAGTTTCAACCCCACACGGCTCGAAAAGTATGGATTTAGAAGAAACGTGTTTAAAAAAAAAATATGACTTTACTCTTGACTCTAGTCTAGGTCATAGATGACAGAGACAAAGTCGACGATGGAGCGAGCTTATCCAGAAGAAGCCTGTTCACTCTAATTTTGAAGAGATTAGGGTTGTATACGTTTGGAAACACAGACGCAGGCAGAGAGTTCCACTCCTTTGCTGTGCGCATTATAAAAGACGTTTGAAAACGTTTAGTGCGAATTGGTGGAATAGCAACTAGGTAGGGATGGTAGCTTGCAGTGCGTCTAGGTGTCCGATGGTAACAGGGGCTCGGTGGAATGAGGTCGTGGAGTTCCTGGACACTCTCCCCGAAGTACAATCTGTAGAAGACCGACAAGCTTGCGGCGATGAGCCAAGCTGTGAAGCTTGGCATCCACCAGTCTTACGTCGCCAATGAGCCTTTTAGCTCTGCGTTCCACCGAGTCAAGCGCGGCAAGTTGGTTTAGCTGAGCCATCCCAATCTCCGAATAATCCGGTATCTACCGAATGTAGCTTATTTATTATACATCAGAAAAATACATAGGCTATAAAGGGAGAAGAACTAACAACAGTACTTCCACAGATAACATACAACAAACTATTGTACCTCTTATCTTTGCAACATTATTTCTGGGAAGATTAGGTGCTTCCTAGAAACAATCTACGGACGCACTGTCCATCTTTATTATAGTAAAGATTAGGTAAAGAAGTTGTTTGCGGAATTTGTTCGAAAGAGTCACCGCGGCCCTGGAAAGCAAAGGGCATTAGGAGGAACACGGATGGGTTTTAGTCAGTAAGAGTCTGACACTCCCTTCCACTCCACCGATAGTGGAATGAGTCATTTGATGATTTCCATCCATAAAAGAAATGTATAAAAGTAAAATATTACTTAAGAATTAACAGCTGAATTTAAAAGGAGATATTTTCAGACAGCATGCAATAAAGCCTAGGCTAGAACTAATTTGCTTTCAAGAATTCATGAAATATTGTTCGATTTTACAACATTCTAACAGTACCAAGACTGATTGGCTTGTCAGTCTAAACCACTGAAAATAGGAAGCAAATCTTCCTCTCTCGAGAAAATAATTACAATTATTTCTTAGTGGATGTGGAGATGCAATAAGGAAGAATTCTTCCGAAATGATAATGATAATATGTTTACAATAGAACACGCAAACAAAACCTGGTATGATTATTAAAACACCGTAAATGTAAACAGTACATGATCTTAAGTGACGTAATATAAAGTAACAGAACCCAATGTTTGAAGTCTATCCGTAGTTATATTATTAACGCGAAAGTTACTCCGTCTGGCAGTCTGTCTGTTCGTCACCGTAACAAGTTTGAACGGATAAGGAGACTTTTTCCCGGGATCGGACGTAAATATTGGAAATTATCTACAGGGAAGGTATCCCTTGACAGAAGCTGTTATCGGATAGAATATAAAATAATATAATAATTATTTAATTGCACAGAAAGTATGTTAATTAAATTATCATTGCCATGCAACGTGGCAATGCCGCCAGTCTTTTGGGTACGCTTCCAGTCGACAGTGATGGGGATGAATTTTTGACGCCATATTTTAGGGTTAATTTAGTTAGGAGTTTGTATTTGTATTTCTAGTGTCTATAGTTAGTTAAGTATTTATAAGCAGTTATAAATATCTATGTAAATAAAAGTGTTCCTAAAAACAAAGTCGGTTTACGGACGATAGTTTAACGACAACCATTTTTTTCTTCCATTCTGTCCTGTCAGCCGACACGCTATCACTAACTCCCTTTTCTTCATATCACTCCTAACACAATCTATCCATCTTTTCTTTGGCCTTCCTCGCCCTGTCCATCCATCCACATTTATATTCATAACTCGTTACTAGGAGAACTTGGGTGCAAGAGCGAGCTAAGCGAGCTCGAGACTTGGGGCACCCCGACTCAGACAGGTTAGGTTAAAAGGGGATGGCGGGGTCTAGTGAGGGAGCGAAGCGAGCGAATCAGACCCCGCTATCCCCTTCGTGCTTGTTTATTTTCAAACCATAGATACCCGCCAAGCGGGGCTTCGACTTCGCCTTTTGGTGAGCATTTATCCATTTTGGCAGGTATTTTGAATTTTTTGATAATAAAATAGGCACTCTTCTGGTAGGCGTTTAAACAAAAGCCATTTTTAAACGCTTAAAAGGTTTTCTGCGCGAACAAAGCCGCGGGTAGAACTTTGTTCCGACTATTCCAGCAAGCAGACGATTAAACAATGATAAATGCAGAAACATTATCCACAACGTGTTGTTGTGTCGTTAATTGTAATTAATCTCGGACGCGGATATATTAGTAAAACGAACAATACATGCTAAGCTCAGATTATGGTGAGAAACTACACGGGTATGCGATTACAGGGAATCGAATATTCTGTAATGGTCTGATACTTTCTTTCTTTATTTATGTATTTTCTTAATTTTAATAAATCATGAATAATAAATCACTAGCGTTTACCCCCGCGAGCAAAACCTAATCATTCGCTCGCGTTTATATAGATTTTCGCCAAAAAGAGCCTTTAGCCGTCTCGTAAATTCATCATATCAAAATTCATGAATATCATTTCAGCAATTTAGACGTGAAAGCGTAAAAAAGAAAACACTCATTTTCAGAAGAATTGTAAGAGATGTAAAACTCAAGGAGTCCACAACGGCTAAATAACATAAAATAAAATCTGTATACGTACTTATTTGCCACCATTTTTTTGAATACACACAGTTAAATTCTCACCATGCCTGACCGGACTCTGGACTAAACGAATAGAAAAACCCGTAGAATTTGTAACTTAAAAAAAATTGAAAAAAGTAAGACAAGACCTCTAGCACTTAAGCCAGGTCTAAACCATTCTGAATGCCATGATTCCAGTGCGGGAGAGAGACAGAGCTACATAAGACACATATTACTATCCCTTTTTTATCAGAACGTTGATGACATTGTCACGTCATAGTCCCAGAAGCGTTTGCCAAATCGACACTCCTCATAGGTAAGTTGGATAAGCCACTAAGGGAATGTACCCATAATACGCAACCCGTTCAGGGGGGGAGAGGGGTCTTAGGTTTTGGTGACGTAGTCAATATCCTCTAGGGCAATCTCGCACTTTTTTGAGCTATATATATAGCAAGCGGCGTATTAAAATAACAAAATTATTATTTTTAGTTTACGTTTGGAAATAAATATTTTAAACCATATTTATGATTATGAAAAGGGGGGTCTTAGCATATACCTACTACAGGTAGTAACCCTCTAGGGGGGGAGGGAGCGAAAAAAAAATGCAAAAAATGGGTCACGTAGTATGGGTACGTGCCCTAACCGCAGCTTAGTGGCCGAATGCGCCTTATCACCCTAATTTGTATCAATCTTCATGAATGATGAAGGTGTAAATAACTAGAAGATTGTCCTCAATCCCTCGCCTACGGACACCATAGTTATAAGTTACCTGATTTCTAACTTGAATACAGTAACATGCGTAGGTCGGAAAGCAGCTTATAGATAGATAATACTACACTGATCCCCTCTGTCCAGATAGGCATAAAAAATGTAATATCAAAACATAAAGGATTATGATTTTTTAATCCTACGATCTCGATCCGTTGAAAATTGATTTCATAATAGTAAATTAATCAGCGCATCTCACATCGAGAGCTCTCACAATCACCATCGATTATAATAAAAACGATTTCTTTAATCGATTCCGATTACCAACAAGAAACGGCCGGGCGGCTCGACGCGTCCAAACGAATTAATAAATACGTCATCTAGTCGGCCATCTTCACGGTTCCAAATTCAAATTACGAAAATCGAACCGAAAAAACGTCGTTTTAACGGACTTTTTTGTTAAAAAAACTCAAGGTGCGGACGTACGACTACACCTGCTTACGCTATTGTGTAGTTACTCACAAATTTATCGAAACAGGTGTATTTAAAAATTGAGTTTATTCTAACCGATACCTATTGACCCTAATTAAAGCAGAGATAAAAGAACAATTTTTATCAATTGAGTGCAACAGCGGCACTGACTTATGATTTTCTGTAGTCATAAATATGATCGTAACGATTTTCTTCGATGCTTTTTTAACTTTTATATTATCATCGTATTTTGTTAACATAACTGTTATTAATGGTGGGCTGTTAATGTCAAATGTCGTGGATTAACCCTTACGCTTGACATTCATACTTTTTACACTGTTTTATAGTCAGAGGCTAATATCGTTGCGGCTATTAACTATGGCATAATTTTCTTCTGGGCGTGCGATAACATTAAAGTATCTAGAATAATTATTACACAGATCAGTCTCTATGACGTTTTCACCACCATGATTCCAATGTGAGAAAGAGACGGAGCTATACAGGTCAATTCGCACTATCCCTTTTATACGACGGAAACATATAGTATTGGCACTTCGTAGTACACGCTCTAAATGGCTTTCAAACTAGCATTTGCTGTAATAAACGTTGAGTATCAAAATTTTAATCGTGTCAAGTAATTTTATGGTCATTGTTCCGGGTATTATCCATTATTCAATTATAAAGTGGACAAATTGTCGAAAGGAGCACTTAGAAGATGGAATAAAAGGGGTTTTACTGCGAGAAACACAAATTAGCACAACACTAATGAAGCTTGATAGTTTGTGCGACGTATGGCGCGGGCATTAAAATTTTAACACCCTGTTACAAGAGTGTCGGGAAAGGTTATAGCGGCTGTAACTATACTAAGTAATATTGTAGATTACTTAAGTGCTTCGAAGGGGTCACTTCGTCTTAGTAGAATGAAATCTCTTATTCAAGGAGTCGTTGCAGAATGGGTGCCAAAAGACAGGCGTTGCTTCGAGGGGCCAAGGAAACTCCTTGTGTCATGACCAGTGATGGCCTGTTGGTCGAGTGGTTAGTGACCCTGACTGCTAAACCCAAGGTCGTGGGTTCGATTCCCACTCAGGACAAATCTTTGTGTGATGAGCATGATCATTTGTTCTGTGTCTGGGTGTAATTTGTCTATATAATATATATGTATTTAGAAATATATTAGTATGTTTATCAGTTGTCTGGTTGCCATAGCACAGGCTCTGCCTAGTTTGGGATCAGATGACCGTGTGTGAATTGTCCCAAGATATATAAATATAAGATATAAAAAAGTGATCGGACAATCGGGCGCTTATATATCTAAACTTCTTCCCGTGAAAGACAGTCATGATGGACATTCCTTTCGGAATAAATAAGTAATCGCGGGTTCCCGGGATTGCATAGTAAATGAGCTACACATAAAATTTTAGTTGTTTCAATTACCTTAGTAGTCAAGGCTGCTGGCCTGTCACTAAACCAGTTCTCATAAAAACTTTCATTTTAAATTAAAAGTTCCGATAGAATCGACTTTTTAATTTAAAAAAAATACAATGAGAATTCACAACGAATTCTAACTAAATTTTGTATGCGGACATTTTTAACAATCTCAGGAATTTCGGACGATTTAGGGATCCGGGATTCTGAAAAGCATGTTCGTATTATACTTTCGTGGGAATAAAAGTGAAGTTTAGGTATATTAGCCCCCGATTATCCAATCACTGGTCTTGACCTAAAGCGTTTGTGGAACTTTTCCAAACGCCTCATGCTTTCGCAATGAACAAGGAAGAACGGAAAGCTGTTTAGGCAACACCTATGCCTTTCTCATGGATACTCTCCGTCTAGGACGGACGGAGTATTAGGTCGGACTCCCACCGACTAAAACCTGATAATTCTTACCACTTATTACCGGCCCCATCATTTAATGAGGACCATTCCTTCCATAAAGGTGTAAGAAACTATTGCAGCCCCAAGATCGCCGCCCGCAGGCTCCTCCTTTTGGCAGCCGAAGATCGTTGAGCGCTCTTCGCCTCCCGGGTGCTCTTCTGGTGGACACCTATACCTAGCAGTGTAACGTAAATAATAACAGTCCAGTCCTGGACACAGGCCATTCCATTAGCACGTCTTGCTCATTCGTGGTCTCTACTCAAGAACATTTCTACCTCAACCGTAACAGTAAGAAACCCAACTTTTGGGTTAGTAGGCCTAAACTATTCACATTAGACCAATCAACTTGCTTAATTAATATTTTTATTCAATAGCATTTCGTAATATGGATGCAATCAAAGTTATTATAATCAGCTTCGTTTTGAGTGACAGAAACACGCCTAAGCTTCAACGGTCGTGGTTTGATTGATAATACTTTATATATTTCGACTGTTTTAGTTTCAGGTAGGAGCAAAACGGACACTAATATTTGTGATAGAATTTAATCTTAAATATTTTCTGATTTTTGACGTGACAACGTCTAACAAATCGATGAAGCCGGCTGCACGCACGGCAAAGGATGACTCATTGTAACGTAACGCTCATTGTAACGTTATGATCATTTTATCAATGTTTTGCTATGACGTTGTCACGTAAACCGACTTTACAGACAACATTTTTAAATATAAATTGATATAAATTAGAAACTATATTTCACCGTTACGTACTCAAGATTTACAATATACAGGTAGTATAGCAGAATTTCAGAGTTAAAAAAACAAACAGGACAAAATTGCAAATAAGGACTTAAACATTCAAGACAGTTCTTGATAATTCGAACGAAAGAACCTGTATTCGTAAAATTCTCACCATAACTAATAGCTTGATGATTCCAGTGTTAAAAAAAGAATGGACAGACAGACGGTCAGACGGACAGACACAATGGTGATCCTAAAATATACCCTGTAATCGTATAACTCATCCTATAAATAAACATATTATTAATTTGGGGTTCCGTATACCCGAATAAGAAATGGAACCCGGAATCTTATTAAATTACTTTATTTAATTGCCATGCTGTTTTAGCTTAAGGAGATTTCCAAAACAAAGGAAATTTTAACAAAAAGTATGCTAAAAAACGTCGGCAACACAATTCAAAATCTCTATTTAGTCTCTGAAAGAAGTTATTTAACAATCGTATAGATAGTCACCCAGGGTTGCGGAGTCTGTTCGAAAGAGTCACCGCGGCCCTGGAACGCAAAGGGCTTTAGGAGGAACACGGATGGGTTTAAGTTAGCAAGAGTCTGACATGCCCTTCATGCATGGAAGATGTCATTCGATGATTTCCCATTCTTAAGAAAAAAAACGCAAAACCAACAAAAAAATTGGTTGTCTGTAAAGTTGGTTTACGGACGATAGTTTAACGTGACAACGTCATAACAAAACATTGATGAAATGATCGTAACTTTACAATTTTGTGTGATGAGCATGATCATTTGTTCTGTGTCTGGGTGTAATTTGTGTATGTATTTAGAAATATAAGTATGTTAATCAGTTGTCTGGTTGCCATAGCACAGGCTCTGCCTAGTTTGGGATCGGATGACCGTGTCTGAGTTGTCCCAAGATATTATTATTATTTTCAGATATTTTCTTCTTCTCAGCTCGTGGCTTATTATTAGTATTGTTTCCTTTATTATTATAATTAGCGTAACGTTACAATGAGTCATCCTTTTCCGTGCGTGCAGCAGGGTCATCGATTTATTAGGCGTTGTCACGTCAAAAATAAAAAAATAGGCAGTCATGATTGAACTGCAAAAATAAAAACTGTACAATTCTTGACAGTGTTGTGCTTATAAACTACACAACCCTGTGAAATGTCCGGTCAACTCCCAAGCACATGCAGACAACTCAAACAGGTGCTTCCAGAACCCCGCGCCCCGGGCAAAATTTGACACTACACACCGTGCGTCTACGCACTTTTAGCCAATTTATTACACATGACGGGTCCACTTTCCATAGATAAACGGACTTTTAAAACGTAATTATGTGTTTGGGGCCATCCCTAAAACAGATAATTGGTTGGGCTGTCAATGTGTGAATTTATTGAGAGCTTTGAAGTGACAATCGCCGCAGGGCTAATTTGGAGTGTAATTATTTTAGTTGTAATTTAATATATTGCGATAGGAAAGGTTTGACTTCAGCAGGTTTGTTTTGTTAGTACCTAGTTACCTCCTATTGCTAAGCTAGGGGTATTCTAAGTCCAGGGTTTAGGAGTTATTCGAAAGAGGTACCACGGCTTTGAAATGCAAAGGGAACACGGATGGGTTTTAGTTAGTAAGAGTCTGTAAGACCCGCTCCGCTCAGAGCTCAGAAGGCATTTGATAAATTCTCATCAACAAAAAAGGAGTATTCTAAATCCTGGAGTTAATTTAATTTCCCTCGAACATCTTTTCCAACAAAAACTATGTGGTAGGTGAACAGGAGTTCAGGTACACTTTTCTGTATAATAATTTTATTACATGTTAATGCACCGTGTTTAGTTTTAAGTTTCAACCATAAGACTATGATTACCAGTGATCGGAGTAGGCTGAGTATATTTACCTACTGTTTGTAGAACAGAGACAAAAATGGGAGACTTCCTTAGAACTAAAAAAAATTACCTTTAAATTTACCAGAACTTTAAATTCGTGAATTTAAACGTCTTATTTCTATTATAAATTATATTATATTTATAAATGCTTTTCGTTTTTTTGCTGCTTGCTTTGCTTTGCTTAAAAAAGGAGTGCAATGTTTCACGTGATCTTTATTTCTTTAATGAAAAAAAAAACTTAGTTGTAAGGAAGTCTCCAATGTTTGTCTCTATTCTACAAACTGTCGGTAAATATACTCAGCCTATTCCGATCACTGATTATTACTAAGGTATTTGTATATGTTTAAATGACCTATAATGTATTAACTTTATACGTTGGAAGATGTCTCACTAAATGGCCGGATTGCAACGATGCTCTAAACAAATATTTCATTACGTTAATGTTCTATTATATTTACGACGGACCATCGAGAACGTACTTGTACGCCTATTAGCAAACATTATTTGGTTATTATTAATGAATCCGGTATATTTTGCGGTTTTTGTAGTAAGCTGAAGCGACTTCTAATCTGAGGCTGACGCAGCGACCTGTGGAAACTGATGGTTTTTAAGAAACGTCACGCAAGCTTACCTAGTTCGATCCAGCCCGTCCCTAGCTGTCTTCCCCCCAGCGACGCCCTAAGCCGAGGCCCGTACCTCACAGGGGATGCCCTTAGCGCGTAGTCGCTTAGTTTGTAAGTTTTTTATAAGCCCTGGCAGGAGGCTTTAATATTATATTAAGGCCACCACAGGCAAGCTCGGTTAAGCAGTCGACAACCTTTTAGGTTGAACTGCGAGACGCCACTCACAAAAAACAAACGCAGGTTTACGTAATTATGGATTTAAATTGTACTCAGTCTGCAGACGCTGCAGTTGAGAATAAGCAATAGAGAAAAAGGTCGTTTGTCTCGTAGTTTGAGCACACGGTGACAGTCTTGGTTTCTATGGAAAGTGTTGACTATATACTCTTAGCAGCCACATAAGCATTTCCATGCTGTGTTCACTACCTATCTCAATTTGACTAGTGACAGTCAAACCTATTCGCACGCTACATATTAATACACTAGCAGACGCCCGCGTGAATATCGAAAATTATCCCAAGGGAACATACTCCCGGGATAAAATGTATCCTATGTGTTATTCCAGACTATAATCTACCTCTGTGCCAAATTTCATCAAGATCCGTTCAGCTGTACTGACGTGATTGAGTAACAAACAAACATCCATTCATTCAAACTTTCACATTTATAATATTACTAGCTGCGCCCCGCGGTGTTACCCACGGTTTAAAAGTAGCCTATGTGTAATTCAGGGTGTCAGCTTCCTGCGTACCAAATTTTATCAAAATTGGTCCAGCCGTTTGCGCGTGAAGAAGTAACAAACATACACACATACACACAAACTTTCGCCTTTATAATATTATTGTGATAGTCTACATTTATGACGCTGCCACTTCACATTTAGACCAACACCTCTACCAAGACTAGTCAACTAATTATATTTTCCGTACCAAGCAACACCAGTCATTCGAAAGGCGTGTATTATGATAATGTCTCCTCTTAATTGTCCCGGTTTATTCATCTAATGATCGTATTTATTATCCCACATAATGTACAAATGTTAATGTAAGGATTAATCGTCCAGTTAAAAGGTAATGTCTGGTTTCAGTTGAGAATAGAAATTGTGTATTTCATATTTATGTTGGTACTGTAATGTGTTCATTTTATGCTGATTATTTTGACAGACTCTGAATTTATAAATAAAAATAATAATTTTTGATTAACTTAGGACTACATTATATTGCACGGTTCTGTTACACAGGTATATTTTTTTTCTAAATCTAGTTCAGTGGTTCCCAATCTTTATTTGACCCGGAACCACTTTGTTTTATTTGTTGTTAGCAGGGACCAGAAATCAAGATTAAAATTAAAGGGAATAGGAAGGATAAACTGTACTTATCTTAAAAAAAAGAATATATCCTAAACAATATAGATATTCAAAAATTGTAGCATTAAAACTACCTAAATATGTAATCAAAGCTAAAGAGCATTGTCATACATAGAAAACACAATATTTGTGATAAAAACTTAAAATTAGTTTGTATCATTGACATTTTTGAAGTTTTTTTTTTGTGAGTCGTGCGTCTTGCATTTCAACCTATAAGGTTGTTGACAACCGGGCTTGCCTGTGGTGGCCTTAATATAATATTAAAGCCTCCTGCCAGGGCTTATAAAAAAACTTACAAGCTAAGCGACTACACGCTAACGGCACCCCCCGTGGGGTACGGGCCTCGGCTTAGGGCGTCCCTGGGGGAGGACAGCTAGGGACGGGCTGGATCGAACTAGAACATTTTTGAAGTGAAAAGATTGAAATTTTAAACCTTTCGCGGGCCATATTTTAGCCCTTGCTCTCCACCAGTTTTCCGCAGATTACAGATTAGGAACCACTGATCTAGTTAGTGGGTGCAGTACTGTTCTTCTAGATAGGTTCCGAGGTAACCTGTGTTTAGAAAAAACAGTTAATTATACCTAGTACGTGCAAGTCAGAATCTATCAAATTCGTAAAGAAAAATAACATTTAAAAATCAGGCTCGTACTTAAATCAGATTGCAGCTTTATAGAAAAACAACAAAAAAGTAAAAATAAAGAACATGTTCAGTTGACAATTTATCGAGAGTTTACAATCTCTCAAGTTATTTTATAATCTTACGGAGTTTGCTATTTTCCGGTGACATAACCATTTAGTATCTCATTTGGGCTTGTAACAGTACCTAGATGTACCGGTCACTCTAAACAATAGAACTGCCTATTGTTGCATCGTTCACATTTATGGTTCATCTATGAATACGAATGTAACATATTCACCACTGCAGTATTCACGTAAATTAATTTTACATTTATCACTTCAATACATTAAAGCGGGAGGTTATAATCCCTGGGAATAGGGAATATACAAGCATTTTTTTTATTTGCAAAATGAAATACTTATTAGCTCTAGTAAACCATTATGAAATATTTTTTTGAATACCTTCATCAGCGATGAAGTTACAAAGCTTCAAAGATGACAATTAGAAAGAGAAGTCTGATACGAACTCTGACGTCAAATACTATGTCGCCTATACAGCTGCCATAGACAACGGCGTCTCCGCGAGAGAGACGGATGAATATATTTGTTTAAAATAGTTATAGCTCGTTTGTTTTTCGATCAATTTTGATTCAAATTTCACTGTTAGTATTATATATTTGTATATTTTTAGATAAACTGTATAGATAATAAATATTTTTTTCATGCATATTCCCTATTCAGAGAACAGTTGTTGCTCCAAGTGTAATTAACAGCACGGTTGGCATTAGTAGTTACGGGTCAAAAAGTAAACGATATAATAGTAAAGAATTTAACTGCTTGACTGACTAACTGACTGACGTTATGCCTATCATGTTTAGTTTAAATGTTTTGTGGAATATCAATTAAATTTTACGCATCTTATTATACTAGTTACAAATCAATTAGCAATGTGTCACCGGATAATTGCAAACTTCATTCGTTTGTATATCTTATGAGAGATAAACATTTCATTTTTAACTGACTTCAGGAGGAGGTTCTCAATTCGACTATGTTTTTTTTTTGTACATTTGTTATGCGATCATTCCGTCAATTATGAATGGATTTTAATGATTATTTTTAGATTAACTGAACATTTCTTACACAATGGCACGTATCAAAATTGTGAATTGACATAAATTGGCGACCAATCGAGAGGACAGAGGTCTACAATAATTTACCCTTTTTGGTGTGATATTAAATTTGAAAACAAAGCCCTCATTGGTCGATGTTGTTAGATAAAAACAATTTTTATTTATTTACTAGTTGCAACCCGCGGCTCTGCCCGCGTGATTGTCGAAAATTATCCCAAGAGAACATACTCCCGGGATAAAAACTCTAAACTCGCAAAATCCTATGTCCTTTCCCGGGACTCAAACAATCTTTATACCAAATTTCATCTACATCGGTCCAGCCATTTGCGCATGAAGAAGTAACAAACATACACACACACTCACAAACTTTCGCCTTTATAATATTAGTGTGATTTTAGCTTATTTACATTATTTTAAAATTAAGCATTATTAGAAAAAAACCTGAGCTTTATCTCAATTTAATTGCATTCGGTTACTTATACGTTTCATAGACCTACGCGTTCAATACAATAATGACCTGCGGGTGCTGCTGCGGCTGCCGTGGCATAGTAGTGCGTCAGGGATGTTTGCAGATGATGTGACTGCTAAAGTTTTTAGAGGAATCTCGCCTATCAGATAAATAATTAAATGAAAAGTAATTGGAACATAATTAATTATTACTTGAACTAGGAAATAAGTGACTGTCTATGTTCTTTAAAGGTTTTCTACAGGTTCCTGTGAAAGCCGAAAATGGTATAAGAAAATTTTGGGTATGAGGTTTATATATATATATGTATATTGATGGTTTTACCGCCATTATTATAAATAGATGTGCATCCCCTTTTTTTAAGGATTGGAAATCATCAAATGACTTCTTCCGCTCTGGGTGGAGCGGAAGGGCGTGTCAGAATCTTACTGACTAAAACCCATCCGTGTTACTTCTAAAGCCCTTTGCGTTCCAGGGCCGCGGTGACTCTTTCGAACAAATTCCGCAACCCTGGCAGGCTCTGGCCCTAGCGGGCCCTGTCTTCTATTCTGACATCTCTTTGAGGTGCGCATGAAACACAACGCGGCATGTGATCGGACAGCGAGCCACACTCACCGTCCGCAGGCCCGCGCCTACGGTGGTCGGGGATCGCCCTGCGACTCCCAACGCCCGAGGCGTCTTCTCCCGTAGCGGCGGTTGGGGATATGTACATCCCTGATGACTCTTGTTCGTGGCGACACCAACAGTATTATCAGTGTATTCGCGAATCGGTGGGATTCCCCGATGTTGCGGACATGGGTGCGGCTTCATGCTGAATTTTCAGTGTATATTTTCATCTGTGTTTATAACGTTCTAACACTAGAACTTAAGTAAAATTGTTACCCCGGTCTGAAATAAAAACTATCTATTCTATGGCTTGTAAAAATATATATACTTCTTCCACACATCACTAATCGTACCGATACCTCCCCTTCAAGTATAAGCAGAAATTAAGCCCAAACCAGTAGCACTACCCATTTAATTTTACAGCCTTTTAACGTCATGAAACTCACGAACACACAAAGCAATTATTATCCGTATAATTTATTAGGAACAAAACATAAATTTACCACATTGCGCGTTGAACGAACGACGGTCATTTCTGACAGTAACTGCTTATTGTTCAAACTCGCCACTTGTTTGCTGAAAGAGAGGCGTTGTCCTTCATCTGTTTTTTTAATGTTTATGTGTTTATAAGTGTACTAGCTACCGCCCGCGGCTCCGCCTGCGTTTATGTCGAAAATTATACCAAGGGAACATATTCCCGAGATGAAAAGTATTTTATGTGTTATTCCAGACTATAATCTACCTCTATGCCAAATTTCATCAAGATCCATTTAGCAGTTTTTGCGTGAAAGAGAAACAAACGTACATCCAACAACGGTACTCCTTGGCAAGACAGGTCTCAGATTATCTGGCTTCTGACTATCCGTAACGACTGCCCAAGATCTACAAATGACAGCCGGGACCAACGGCTTAACGTGCTTTCCGAGGCACGAAGGAGTCTCGGTATGTTAAGATATTCACCCATCCACAGATCAACCTCGGCAAGCGTTGCTTAACCTTGAAGATCGATCTGTGTGGCTGTTATTATTTATCCACGAGCTCCTCTTTCTTACTTCCCTCTGCATGCTCTTCACTATCATGAACGATCCTTGTGCTCCTGATTATTTAAAACAATATTTTAAAGTGTTGGGCAGTTCTCACAGTCTCAACCTTCGAGCATCTAAAAACTTACTTCTTCATATCCCTTCACACCGCACCGGGTTTTTGTCTAATTCCTACGCTATTTCTACAATTAAACTCTGGAATATGCTACCCCTTGACATCAAGAAGGCGGAGTCAAAATTTTCCTTTAAGCGTAAAATCCGAAAACACTACTTAAAAGCTTGTCATTCTTAGTTGTTCTTCATCATGATTTCTATGAATTCTCTTAATCGGTATGATTATTATATATCATATTTATTAGTTTATTATTTTAGCATATATATGTATTTTATTAGTATTATATATATTATCTGTATATTCTTTCCGAATTGTTAAATTTCAATTTTGAATCTTATTTTTATTTATTGTACACCTACCACAATATAGTCTTTATAACCCAAAGGTTGACTGGTAGAGAATGCCTTGATGCATTAAGTCCGCCCATGTACCACTATTGTACATAAAGTTTAAATAAATAAATAAATAAATAAACTTACTTCTACTAACTTTCTACTACCTAGAAGACTTATATTTTAAGTCTAGATTCGCTTGCGGAGTCTGTGTTTCTTACCACCTGGGAGTATTTAAGTCAAGAGTGAATAGGTTATTTCTAGGCAAGCGTGCTCCATCTTCGACCACATCATCGCTTACCATCAGGTGAGATAGCGGTCAAATGCGTGCCTATCAACATATTTAAAAAAAGTTGTGTAGAAATTTATTGTCATGGTATCTGCTGCAACTGCGACTTCTTATGAAAAGCTGACATTCGGGCAGGACAAGTCTTTTGGGCCTGCTAGTAAAATAAATGTTTTAAAATTCCTTAAGAAAACTTTATATTTTACTAGTTGCCACCCGCGGCTCCGCCCGCGTGATTGTCGAAAATTATCCCAAGGGAACATACTCCCGGGATAAAAACTACAACTAAACTATTCTATGCCCTGGGACTCAAACAATCTCTATACCAAATTTCATCTAAATCGGTCAAGCCGTTTGCGCGTGAAGAAGTAACAAACATACACACACACACACACACTAACAAACTTTCGCCTTTATAATATTAGTGTGATTTTAATTTTATTTATCATTTCACGTAGCATATTAATAGATATCGGTTCACATGGTCAGAGCCAAGCACCCTAGGCTGTGCAAATAAGGTATCACTGAAATATCTGATGTCGCAGCCGAATCGCTGAATCAGCCGTTTCATTGGTTGCCTAGCCTTTTCGTTGTTTAATGACTTGCCTATGTCACTTGTGTCACTGATTAAACGGCGAACGTCAATGAAAAGGCTAGACTTTTAAAGAAATGGCCGATTAACAACATTAAGCTAGTTGGATATGACATAGACAAAAAATCGTAACAAGCTTTTATTAACACACTTCATGGCCATAAATGGCGTTCCTATTTTTTTTTTTATCGTATCCTTAAGTTTCTATTAAAAACTCCTTTTATGGAGCGTTAGCTAAGGTGTCAATGCGTTGATTAATTTTAATGAATTTACAATGACTGTGCGATATATATTTTTACAGATTCTCGTTATTTTTGCGGCGTTAGTTCCTCCAAAAATCACACGTGCCAAAATTTAGTATGAAGTTAATAACGCTAAACGATAAACATAACAAAAGTGTTGCCAATACGGCAGGTGGTATCCAATTAAAATTGAAGTACAACCGGTACATATTTTGAAGAATAATTTACGATAGAGACTTTTTGGGACTGACCTAAGTACCTTATATTTTTACTAGCTTCCGCCCGCGGCACGCTCGCATAAAAAAGTATAAAAAGTAGCCCATGTGTTAATCCAGGGTTTCAGCTTCCTGCATACCAAACTTTATCAAAATTGATCCAGCCGTTTGCGCGTGAATGCGAAAGTTTCTGTGTGTGTGTGTTTGTTACTTAACAAACACACACACACACACAAACTTTCGCCTTTATAATATTAGTGTGATATAGTGTGATTGATGTTATTTATGTTTTTTGCAGGAAATCAGGCTGACGACCCACTTCAAAGGTCGAGAGAGCCTATGAAAATTTTCAGAAAAGAAAAAGTTGAAAGATAAGAAAGGTCCTCCTGACCGATTTCGACCATGGCGGCCAATCTCAACCGGGACTAGCCATCGGCGCGGGAAATATTATAGGGCGTAAGCGTATGCGCAAACACAGGTGCACTCCCTCTTCCATCACTCTCATATTCCGATGGGACGGCAACCTGACACGACCGGAGAGAGATTTGGCAGAGGACCAACGGCTTAAAGTTGTTGAACATCGTGTTTCTGGGCCATATTATGACTATGAAGTCATGATATGGGATAGTAAGGCTTTAGTAGACCTACTACAATATAAATCGAAAAGATACTTAGAAATTTGTAAGTACCTATGTCATTTTTAGGTCACCTTTTATTAGGAACGGTTATTTTGAACCGACGAAAAAACGGAGGAGGTTCTCAAGTCGACGCGTATATATTTTTTTTTATGTATGACCACGCATAACTTTTTACAGAGTAGTTCGATTTTAAAACTATGGTTATTTTTATTTTTTATTTTTAATAATATTTTATGATCTTATATTTTTTATAATTCTTTTTTTATTGGAAAGGCCTCATTATACCCCGAAGTTGGTACTATATAAATTTGGAAAAAAATCGAACCTTAAGGGTTGGAAAACAGGGGATGATTGATTGTTCAATCACTGATTGTAATGTATGATCTTGATCACGTAAAACTTTTAAAAGAGTAGTTAGATTTTTTATTATTATTGATAAGACCGTGTTTGACCACAATATCAGCTTATGGAAAGATGTCAAATATGGATGGAGGACGCTTACCTAGAAGTAACCTATTCACTCTTGACTTAAATACCCCCAGGTTGTACCTATCAAGAAACACAGACTCCGCCAAAGAGTCCAGACGTAAAATATAAGTTCTTCAAGGTAGTAGAAAGTTCCAGGGTTGTAGAATTGTTCAAAAGAGTTACCGCGGCTCTGGAACACAAAGGGCATATGAAGAAACACGGTTGGGTTTATCAGTAAGAGTCAGACACTCCCTCCCGCTCCACCCAGAGTGGGTCATTAGATAACCTTTTGGTCACCAGTAACACTTTCAAACCTCCTCTTACATCTAACGAATATTCTATTCATTTGCATAAAGACCCCATATCCCACTTCGTATTCTCATCACAGCTGCAAGAAACTACCTTTCCAACCATGAAACAAAACTCCCTTTCACACATACACATTCAACTTGTTCTATCAACCCGATATTTTTAATATTTTTCAGTCAATCCTCGTAACCCTTAAATACTACTTCTACTATACTCCCGCTCCGGAAGAAGTCATATCAAAATTTCCCACCACAAAAAAGGCAGTAGTAATTTATAGCTCACAATTTTTTACTTCAAAAGTAGACTCAAAGATAATGACGAATCTCTCGCCTCAAGCCCTGTACCAGCACAGCGGCCGCTCCCAACATACATATTTGAATACGCCCACGATGCACTAAAACCGTTAACTAAGTGTAAAATTTCATGTGCGTATGTTAAACTTACTTAAAACATTACTTGATGATGCCAAACATGCCTTGTTATGTGAGCAAACAGTGTATTATGACTGCTGGATCAAACCATGCTCTATGGCGACATGGTCTTTAGTGTCAAGTCAAGAGATTGGAAGACATAATTAGGTGTGGTTAGGTCAATTTGTTCGAAAGAGTCACTGCGGCCCTGGAAACCAAAGAGCATTAGGAGGAACACGAATGGGTTTAGTCAGTAAGAGTCTGAAACTCCCTTTCGCTCCGCCCAGAGCGGAAGAAGTCATTAATGATGATTTGCTATACGTAAAAAAAAAATATGCTTCCGGTTCCGGGTTAGTGGGGTTTTGGGAGGAAAATTAAATCTATGCCCCAAATAACTCAAACTATCGCAGCCCACTCCTGGACAAAAGCACCACAACACGGGCGGGTCGCTGATTCATATTTCCATACTTCTGTGGCTGAACGGATTTCGATCAAGTTTTTTTGAAACGTAGCCTCACACTAGGAATTTCTCCTGTATCGTGGTTGCGTTTACAAACATATAAACTCACATACACAAACAGCCAGACCCGGAACAACTATCTGTAGGCCATACAAATATTTGTTCCGTGCGGGGATCGAACCCGCAACACGCAGCGCAGCAGTTAATCGCTCAACCACTGCACCAACCGTGTCGCCAAAAGTCAAGTTTGGCACATGGTTAGATCATATCCTGAAAAAGGACGCTTTTAGGTATATAATAGGAAAGGATACTACGAGTGTGTGTGCCCATAGCATAATTTTATTTTCTACTATCTCAATCTCAAAATCTAATCTAATAAAAAAAAAAACCGCCCTTAGCAACAGGCCTTTACATAAATCAGGCAGGTCATACATTTCACACAATATATATTTTGACCTTAGCAGTATGTTCGGAATTTCAAGCATCATATTCATATTTTATCTAAGACGAAAATCTTCTCTTAAGATATATTACTACTACAAAATATTACAACAAATTTCCATAGAACATTACGTGTATGTGTTACAGTAAATATTCGAACTACGAAAAAGGTGAACATTTCCCGGAATAGTGGGTACATACCTAATTTAACAATCTGTCATTTGTAGAAATAAAAAACAACATACAGTCGAATTGAGAACTTTCTCCTTTGTTGAAGTCGGTTTAAAATGTAAGAGATCGGTGTTGTAGTTTTTAAAAGTCCGAAATGAAAGAACAATTATTCTGTCACATTTTTGAGCATGTAGCAATTAGTCACTCTTATGCACGAAGAGTTCTCAACAGTTCACTATATTGATTTTTTCGTCAACTAGTAAGACCATTCCTTGACAATATTTCAAACTTATACTGCAGCACATCATCGTAGTGCAGTCATCATATGTAAACAAGCTCCCTTGCTCTTTTAAACACTGTGTGTTGTTGACAGTAGTCTAAAAAAAAACAGAAACAGCAAAATGGGAAATGTATGGCATGTATAGTCTTACCAGTAGGTGAGACCGTACTGTTCCCATTTTTCAAACTTGAAAGTTGGCACCAATTTATACGACCTTAGTAATAGTACCTTCATGCCGCCATGTGAAAACAATTTTCCTTGCGCTAATGAGCACTATTTTCTATTATTCTACTAGTAAGACTATCCCTTGCCTATATTCCATACTTTTACCACAACACATACAACCTAATACATATCGTCGTGTGAAAATCATTTCCCTTGCGCTATTAAGTTCTGTTTCCTATTGGTCTGATAAGACGGTACACTTCCCATTATTCAAACTTGAACCGTAACACATACAAGCTAGTACATGTCGCCGTGTGAAAACAATTTCCCTGGCGCCACTGTATTGTATTGGTCTATTGGTAAGACCACACATTTCCTATCTTTCTAACTTGAACCGTAACACAAACAAGCTAGTACATGTTGCCGTGTGAAAACAATTTCCCTTGCGCCACTGTATTGTACTGGTCTACTGGTAAGACCACACATTTATTATCTTTCTAACTTGAACCGTAACACATACAAGCTAGTACATATCGCCGTGTGAATATGATTTCCCTTGCGCCACTGTATTGTATTGGTCTACTGGTAAGACCACACATTTCCTATCTTTCTAACTTGAACCGTAACACATACAAGCTAGTACATGTCGCCGTGTGAAAACAATTTCCTTTGCGCTATTGAGCACTGTTTTCTATGGCGGCTGTGACGTCGACAACAGTGTATTCAATAACCTATATTGTCGGACTAAACTGAGTGCTTGTGCGCATTTAGGTTGAACGCACACTGGGGGTTGAAGATGGGAAACAATAATACAAAAAAAAATTTAATTATATATTCAGACAGAGTCCATAATTGATAGTCACTTCAAGTACTTGCTATAGTGAGATTCTGTAAACATCTCCGTAAACTAAGGTGAAGTGAACATGACGTGAGCTGTCAATCCATACAAACAAGGTGGAATAATAGTTCACTTCATGCTCACTCCATCTCAGTCAGCAAAGTGAGATGTTGATAGAAAAGACTGGCTGTTATGGCTAGTTAACACAGTGCGAGCTTGCGTGCGAGTCAGCCTGCCGAGTAGCTGCGGTGTACTCGCATCTTATGGACGTTTCTAACGAGTTACTGGCACGTGAGAGTTGGATAGTTACTCGCATCCGAGTTGACTGACATGCGTTCAAAATTATAAACCTAAATTAAATTTTCTTATTTCCGTTTTTTTTTTTTGACGATGACCACTCGCACTTCAGCTCGGTAAGGCTGGTTACTGCTTAACCGGACTATCTTGTGGTGGCCTCAAATGAATTTAAGGCCCCAAGCCAGGCTCACATACTAAGTTAAACTAAATGACCGCTCGCTAGGGGCATCCCCTGTGGGATACGTACCTCGGCTTAGCGGCGTCATTTCGGGCGGACAGCAAGGGATAAGCTGGGTCATATCGTTATTATTTTGGGACGAATTTAAAAGTACTGACTCAGTGACGCGGGCTGGCTTGATAATCAAAGGTTGGGGAGGGTTATAACTGGGACTCGGCCCCCCCCCGAGTCCCAGTTATAACCCTCCCCAACCTTGCACACGTATCGCTGTCGAGTCCATCATGAAGTACCTGGGATTGGTGCTCGACAGCCGGTGGGATTTCGGCCCTCACATCCGGTGGCTGGCGCCCAAGTTGTTGGGCGCGGCGGGGGCGCTGTCAACGCTGCTTCCCAATCTGGGGGACCCGAGCACCGCCTGTAGGTGGTTGTACGTGGGGATCGTGCGATAGATGGCCCTTTATGGGGCCCCGATCTGGGCGGCTGACCTGACGGCCGGCACCATCGCAGTTCTGAGGAAGCCGCAGAGGGTGATGGCCGTCAGAGTCATCAGGGGATATCGCACGATCTCCTACGAGGCGGCTTGCGCACTGGCCAGATCTCCGCCGTGGGACCTGGAGGCAAAAGTGCTCGCGTCACTACACAGGTGGCGCGAGGACGCGCGGGCGCGCGGCGAGCGACTGACGCAGCGACACCTGGAGTTGCGTCGGTCGCAGCTGCGCGTGGTCCTGGTGGCGGAATGGCGGGACAGGCTTTCGAGCCCTTCCGCCGGCCTCATCACCATCGAGGTCATCCGGCCAGTGCTCGACCTCTGGCTCGGGAGAAGGCACGGCTCCCTGTCGTTTCGTGCGACGCAGGTCCTCTCGGGGCATGGCTGCTTCGGGAGGTTCCTGTGTCGCATAGGAAGGGAGCCGGACGCTCGATGTCACCACTGCGTCGTCGACTGTCGGGAGGACACGGCGCGGCATACGCTGGCAGAGTGTGCCGCTTGGGAGGAGCCGCGCCGTGCCCTCATCTCTGTGGTAGGCGGTGACCTCTCGCTGCCGGCCGTAGTCCATGCTATGGTCGGCGGTGAGGAGTCCTGGGACGCGGTGGTCTCCTTCTGCGAGACAGTTATCGCGCAGAAGGAGGCTGCGGAAAGGGAGAGGGAGATCACAACCGCTCTCCCTGCCCACAGCAGGCGCATCGGGCGTCGGAGGAGGGCTTACGCTGCCCTCTTCCGGCCCCCCTAACTGGGTCCAGGGGCGGCGGACTTGGGGCTGTCCGTCGCCCCCCATCCATCCGGACCCGAGGTGGCGGCGCGTGGTGTTCCCGTGCGCTCCTCTTTGACGTAGCGGGGGGAGTCAAACACCTCACTCCCCCCGCCGACGCGAGGTGGCCCGCAGAGGCGGGCCGGCACCAGTCGGGGATTGCGGAAGTCGCATACGTTCCCGCAATCCCCGGCGTAGGTGAGAGATGGAACACCGGGGTGGTTTTTTAGTAAGTAAGAGTCTGACAGACCCCTCCACCCACCCCAGGGTGGAGGATTTCCATGAGGATTTCCCCCCACATCAAAAAAAAAAAAAAGGGTTATTACTGGGACGTCGTGACGGGCCTCGGCGGCGAGGACGGAAAACGGAACGCAGTCTGTTTCTGTTTTACGAAGCGTGCTGGTTTCCCTACAGCTTTCTTGTATCTGAGTGATGGTGTCGTCGGATTAGACGAGGATACGCCGCGGACGGCGAATTGCGACTCTCCAAAACAAAAATAAAACAACAATTAAACTTGCGCGGATAGCTCGCGCTGGTACATACTCGAGTCGCTGGACCCGCTCACCACCTTTCCACGCAGCACATAACCTGCGCAAGTTCCTCAAAATGCGCAAACTACATGCACCGTGTACAAGCACCATTATGGTAGTAAAGAAAAATATTATTAATATGTGACTGGTAACAAAAGAAAAGAGAAAAAAAGTAAATACAAGAATCTGGGCAGATGCACGTCGTGCTTGTGGCAGTAAGGCTCCCATTTAGCATGTCTGACTGAAATTACATTTTATTTTGATTTAATATTTTTTATTTTATTTTTTCACAGATGCAGTTGATCCCACTGTGCATCGCCCCCATAGAGGAAGCAGCGTGCGCGTCGATTAATACGCGTAGCTGTCGCGGTAACAAATTGTGCGCCAAATGAATGCCGATTCAAACTACCGACGAACGGAATACTTTCCGATAGCATTGAGGAAGCATTGTCGAGATATTTACTTTAATATGGAAGAAAATAACTCATTCAGGTTAACTTTAGAAGTTAGACAATCAATTAGGAAGTTTTTGTTCCCATAATATTTCGATTGTATCATCATCATCTTCCTGCCCTTATCCCATGTTACTTGGGGTCTGCGCAACACGTTTTTTTCTTCCATTCTGTCCTGTCAGCCGTCACAAATTCAAATTCAAATTCAAAAGTCATTTATTCAAATTAGGCTGAGTGCCAGCACTTTTTGAACGTCAAAGTTCTACATAAAGACAGTCCCCCAAAACGCCCGCCCGTCACCACTTCCTAGTGTTTTAGCTGGGAAAACTCAAACTCAAACTCCCCTATCACTAACTCCCTTTTCTTTCATGTCACTCCTAACACAATCCATCCATTTTTTCTTTGGCCTCCCTCTCCCTGTCCATCCATCCACATTTATATTCATAACTCTTTTAGTTACGTGCATTTCATCCCTCCTCTTTACATGACCATACCAAGATAAGCGGTTCCCTCTTAACTTGCAATATTTCGATTGTATAAAACAAATGAAATTTTCAAAGCAATGAAGCCCTAATGATTCCCACCACAGTCAGACTTTGTGAGATTTCCTAAATGCCCTTGGAAGAAGAAAACAGAAAAAAATAATGGTGACCACCAGAAAAACACAAAGTTAATGAAGCTAGACGTGTCACGGAGAAACGATTCAACTGTCCAGAATCTCGCAATGTAATTAATCAGAGAAAAACGGTGGATGAGTGAGAAAAAGATTTTTTTCACCGGAGAGAAGTCAAGCACAGAACCAACAACGGCTTAACGTGTTTTTCGACAAGAAGGTATCACACCGACCGCTTATTTCCAAACTCGGGCCAGGGCACTCCCACTCTCAACTGGGAATTTCCCATAGAAAAAACCTACTAACACTTTCCTCGAACTGGGAATCGGACTACTACACTAATATTATAAAGATGAAAGATTTGTATTTTTGTACGTAAGAATAAACTTGAAAACTACTGGACATTATCAGCGAGTAACATAGGCTATATTTTATCGCCGTACTCCCACGGAAATGGGAGCTACGCGGGTGAAACCGGGTGACGTCCGCTAGTTTTAAATAAAATTCTTCTACAATTTCTAAGCAACTATTACCCACGTCAATGGCGGAAGCTACGCAACCTGCGCAAGAGTCGATTAATACACGTAGCCGTCGCAGTAACAAATTGCGCGCCAAATGAATGCCGATTGAAACACAGCACTTTCCAACATGAAGGAAGCTGAACTACTATTGTGGGTCCAATTGATTTAGAAATATGTTATTTCAACATTGATTTATTTTATTAACGGTGAAATAGATATAGTGTTTTTTCAATGCCTGTGGTGAAAAGCTGCTGTGGAGTTTGTTGCGTCACTTCTTCCCAGCACTGACGGGCGTTCCGGGGAAATGGGAAAAATGCTTTTATTATAAATTTTTTCAGCCTAATTTGAAACCTGAACGACTTTTGATTTAAGATATTTTAATGACATGACTCTTTTTCAATAAACAACGAATCAAAACACGATGACACAAGAATCAGCCATAGATAGGTAGAGTTAATAATGAAATTGGCAAAAGCAAAACGTTTAGAGAAAAACAAACACTCGTCTTAAATTTCAATGATAATTATGCGTCGGTCGATATTCCAAAAGAGTTTGAAGAACCTCCTCGTGATGCAGTCGCCATGACAACGGAAAATACCTCGATTGATTGCAATAAATAACAAGCTTATACTGTTAATTTGATGATTCGTGGTGGAGTCAAGTTATTGGACATGATTTGTCAGCTAACAGGAAGAAAATTGAAATACCTCGCGACTGTAATTAATCGTTAACACAGTTACAATACTCACTTTCCTTTAATATTCTACAACTACTTAAACATCACCTCAAACCGACGCATCAAACAATGGTCAATCAAATAAATGAACACACAAACAAATGAACACGAAATGGAATAGAAGAAATTCTTTATCATAACGAGTGAAGTAAAAGAGATGACGATAACTGAGTTTATTTACAAAGAACTGAATACAGTCAGTTCATTAATTAGTGAAGTATAAATACAGCTCGGTGTTATTGATTTAAATATTTATTGTAAACCCCTCATAATAAGCACAGTACATTTATAAAAACAAGTGTGTGTCTTATGGCACACGACAATCTCTTAGAGACAACTTTTGAATGGTCTGAACGAAAGGAGATAGATTTGGGGCTGTCAGTGTACAAATACACATCTAATACCTATAAACGAGCAATTCTAGTGGTTCCGACAGACCTGTGCGAACAATTGCTTTGTGTATGACGAAAAATTATCGCAATCGATTTCAGCGTCACCTACCGGATCCAATTGTGAATCTAAACCATTCTCGAATCCCCTTGAACACACACGAAAAGTGTCATCAACATCGGTCCAGCCGTTTAGGAGGAGTTCAGTGACATACACACGTACTCAAGAAATATATATTAAGATATAATCTGAATCTCGGAAACGGTTCCAACGATTTTCATGAGATTTAGTATGCAGGGGGTTTCGGGGGCGATAAATGGATCTAGCTAGGTTTCATTTTTTGAAAACGTTAACCAAAAAAAAACAAGCAAAGCTCGGTCATTCAGGTAGGTACTAATATTAATTAGACATAATAATATCCATCTGCCCACATTTTCCCAACTATATTGGGGTTGGCTTCCAGTCAAACCGGATTCAGCTGAATACCAGTAGGTAGCAGCTGTCTACCAGAGTTCCGCAACCCAGTAACTGAGAAACGGTATTTCTCGGCAAGGCAATTGGTAAAGACTGCCAAAGATCTACAAATGACAGCCGGGACCAACGGCTTAACGTGCTTTCCGAGGCACGGAGGAGTCTCGATACCGACCTCGGCAAATGTTGTTTAACCTCAAAAAACGACCCGTGCGGCTGTTATTATTTAGCCACGAGGCACGAGCCATTAGACTTCAATATACATATATAAAATTCTTCCGTTACTGACTGACTGAGTGACTGACAGACAACGCACAGCCAAAACTACTGCTCGTAGAAAACTGAAATTTGGCATGTAGCTTCCCTACAATCCGTAGGGGAGCACTAAGAGAGGATTTCCCGAAATTCTTCGGAAAAAATCGGGATATGCGCGTACGAAGTCGCTGGCAAAAGCTAGTAATAATATGAAATATATTATACCAAATACCATTTAGTAACATCTGTGGGTTAGGTAAGGTAACCTATCCTTATTATTTAGATTGTTTTATTTGTCCTTCCTTCCTCTGTCCAATCGGTGTTTACAGGCCATAACCATTGTACTTCACAGACTATATAAATGGTATTTCCGATGAAAGTTTACATGATCCTGTTAGTAGCAATAAAATTGAATGGTTGGACTGGCAGTTAAGAATATATGATGATGGTTACAGGAGTACCTGGGCTGGCTGGCATTTGAAACGAAAGAGGTGATACTGTCAGAGCCTTGCATTACCCTCTTCCTATGTTCTTAATTCTGAGAGGGGCCAGGTTATGCAGGGTATTAACTGTACTGTAGGTACATTTTTTCCGACATCCACGCGAACAAAGTCGCAGGCACAACTAGAATATTTTAGACTAGCTTTTGCCCGCATATTTGTACGCGCATATCCCGTTTTTTCCCGTTCCTGTATAGTCTTATAGCTTTCCTCATAAATGTGGCTATCATATACAAAAATAATTTTCTAAATCCGACCGGCAATTCCAGAGATTAGCGCGATCAAACGATCAAACTCTTCCGCTTTAATATTTTAAGTATTTATTTATTTATTTAAACTTTATGTACAATAGTGGTACATGGGCGGACTTAATGCATCAAGGCATTCTCTACCAGTCAACCTTTGGGTTATAAAGACTATACTGTAGTAGGTGTACAATAAATAAAAATAAGATTCAAAATTGAATTTTAACAATTCGGAAAGAATATACAGATAATATATATAATACTAATAAAATACATATATATGCTAAAATAATAAACTAATAAATCCTACTACTATTATAAAGGCGAAAGTTTGTAAGTATGGATGTATGTATGGATGTTTGTTACTCTTTCACGTAAAAACTACTGAATGGATTTTGATGAAATTTGGCACAGAGGTAGATTATAGTCTGGAATAACACATAGGATACTTTTTATCCCGGGAATATGTTCCCTTAGGATAGTTTTCGACAATCACGCGGGCGGAGCCGCGGGCGGCAACTAGTATGATATATAATAATCATACCGATTAAGAGAATTCATAGTAATCATGACGAAGAACAACTAAGAATGACAAGCTTTTAAGTAGTGTTTTCGGATTTTACGCTTAAAGGAAAATTTTGACTCCGCCTTCTTGATGTCAAGGGGTAGCATATTCCAGAGTTTAATTGTAGAAATAGCGTAGGAATTAGACAAAAACCCGGTGCGGTGAGAAGGGATATGAAGAAGTAAGTTTTTAGATGCTCGAAGGTTGAGACTGTGAGAACTGCCCAACACTTTAAAATATTGTTTTAAATAATCAGGAGCACAAGGATCGTTCATGATAGTGAAGAGCATGCAGAGGGATCTGAGGGATCTCCTCTGACGGATAGGCAACCATTTAAGCTGAGAACGGAAGGAAGAAATGTGATCATATTTACGAAGGCCAAAAATGAAACGAATACAGTTGTTAAGAAGTCGATCCAGTTTGTTGAGAAGTTCTTGGGATAGATCAGAGTAGCAAACATCAGCATAATCAATTATAGGAAGCACAAGTGACTGGACCAAAGTGATTTTAGTGCTTGAAGGAAGAAAATGCTTGAATCTATAGAGAGATCGCAGTGTGAATGTTACTCTCTGGCTAACCTGAGCAATCTGCTTATTCCAACTTAACCGGTCATCAATGTATAGACCTAAGTCTTTAACGTGTGGGGAAAGAGTGATTACGGTGTTGTTGAAAGTAAGCGGCAGCAGTTGGCTGGTGTCCAAGTTACGCAGAAAATATGAACTACCAATGAGGATAGCCTGACATTTACCGACATTGACAGTAACCCCAAATCTACTTGACCAATCGCTGATAGCTAGAAGGTCAGCATTCAGCAATGCGATGCAGTTGTCCATGTTGTCAATGTCAGTTTGCGCGTAGAGCTGTAAGTCATCAGCGTACAGATGGTAAGAGCATTTTAGAATGGTGGTAATAGAGTTTATAAATAGAGAAAATAAGAGTGGAGAGAGTATACCGCCTTGTGGAACGCCCGTTTCCAGGCCGCACCAGTCAGAAAAGTTCTGATCAGCACGAACCGCTTGCTGGCGACCACGAAGATATGATGAAAACCAATCCCGTGCCAACGAAGAAACCCCAATTTGAGACAGAATAGCCAGGAGGATGTCGTGATCAACGGTATTGAAAGCATTGGAGAAATCTATTAAAACTAACACCGTTAATCTCGACCTCTCCAAGCCATTCCTAACGTCTTCTGTAACCTTCAGCAAAGCTGTGGCTGTGCTGTGGCCCGGCCGAAAACCTGATTGGAATAGGAATAACAGATTATTCCCAAACACAAAGGAAGATATTTGTTTAAGAGCAACTGCTTCCAGGATCTTAGATAGGAAAGGAAGAATGGAGATTGGTCTGTAGTGATTTAATAAACTAGGGTTGGATATTTTAGGAAGGGGGATTATAAAGGCCTTACGCCAGATTGTGGGAAATACCCCAGTCTGTAAGGAGGCATTGATTATGTGTGTGATAATAGGGATAATACTTTTAATTATGAAGGATAACATAGTTCTGCTGACCCCATCACAGCCAACAGCCTTGGATTTAATTGAGTTGAATGTTTTGCGGATCTCAGGGTCGGTCACAGGGGAAAAAGAGAAAGAATCTGGAAGTAAGATTGGCGTGGAAGTAATATCAAGAATGGTATTGTTTCTAACAGCAACCGCAAGCATAGCCGATGATGAAAAATGCTTATTCAAATCATTCAAGGACACGTTAGAAGAAATAACATTAGAAGAGGATTTTGTTATGCCGAGTGATTTGAGAAACTTCCATATATCAGCCGGTGAAGAGTTGAGGACATTTTCACAAATGTATCGGCGTTTAGAAGCTCTTACCATCTGGTTACAGCGGTTTCTAGCCAACTTGTAAAGGTTCCAGTTCTCCTCACTGCGATCTCTTCTATATTTTCGAAAAGCCTTGTCACGCCGTCTCATCGCCATACGAACTCCAGAGTTGATCCATGGAGCCGGGGGGCGCTTAACACGGACGGCCCTCAGAGGTGCATGTGCATCAATGAGGTGAAGTACAGACCTGTTAAATATTTCTACTTTTTCCTCCACTGTCGATGCCTGTTTAACATCGATCCAATCAACAGCTCTTGCATCTCTATTGAGCTGGTCCTTGTCCATTCTCGCGAAATTCCGAAGGAACACAATGGCAGGCCGCTGTTTAGGAGGCTTAATTTTATACGTCAGATAAATTAAGTCGTGTCTAGATAACCCAGGAACCGCAATCTGGCCATGATTAGCAACTAAATTTACTGAGGAAGTGAGCATGAGATCAAGCCAAGAGTCACTTGTGTCGAGATTATGATGAGTCGGATTAAGTGTGAGAAGAGATAGACTCGACGATTCCAGGATTGCTCTCAGTTTGCATGATCTATAATTATCCTTCAAGAGATCGGTGTTGAAATCACCCATGAATATGAGATGTTTGTACTCTGAGGAAAGAGAATCAAAAAGAGAATCAAGAGTGGAGAAATAATCTATAGCAGGTGGGCAGTAAAATACTCCAAGAATGGCCTTAATCCCCTTGACATCAATTTCAAGGACTAAGTATTCGGGATTGCCGTTAACTGTCACCGGCGAAGATGATACGATTTTGTAGGGGATGTCGCTGCGTAGGTAAATGGCAACACCCCCGGCTCTTTTTCCCGTGCGGTCATTGCGAATAAGGACAAAACCGGGTAGACTGTAAAAAGAAGAGGGAAGTTCGGGCTTAAGCCAACTTTCCGAAACTAGGACAGCGTGCAAAGCAACATCACTAAACAAATCCAGCATCTCAGAGTGATGTTGAGGGATACTCTGAGCGTTCACATGACAGACATTAAAACACTTCTGAAATCGCTGAAACTCACCACTTAAAAAGCTGTTTACAGAAAAAGATTCGTCTAGAGATGAATATGACGTAGTGGAACTACGGCAGGAAAAAAACGAGTCGTCGTGAGACATAATTATTATAAACTGAAAATAAATATATAAAAGAATATTATAGATAAGATAAAAATTTAAACTAATTTAAAAGTGAACTTAAATTCACTATTTATAATTGCATTACCTGCCGGCAGACTGTTCACAAACAAGACTAATTAAATTACTAGTGCGTGTTTCCAAACGCAAACTTAATTCACAAGAGGTCAAAATAAGTGGCATAGATAAAAATATGATAGAAAATACACAAAAACACAAGTGACAACTACTGACACTGACAGATCAAAACAAAACAAAAACTAAGTGTCGTATTACTAACAAAAATTCTATGACGTGGTTATTTTTAACCAGTAGGTATCAAGACACAGTTTCAGAGAATAAAAACAGATAGGAAACACGCACAAACGGATACAAAGTTAGCAAACAATACATAAATACCAATAAATGACACTACTTCTTCTTTGTAATCCGCCTCGACCGAGTCGAAGCCTGTGGAGATGCACTTTTAGAGTTGGAAACCGGAGGAACTTCTTGATCCAAGGATTTGCCATGTTCCACTCCAAGCGCACCGACCTCCTCAAGACTGAAGACTCGCCGTCGCTTTCCATCCGGAAGTTTGACGTTGATATTGCCGTCCATGGTCCAAACGTTAGTCACGCCAAACAGTTTGCGAGCTGCAGTAAAAGTAGACTGCCGTTGTCGAGTGAGGAATTCAGACACCACATAAGGCGAGGCATAAGTATAGATATTCACATAGTATAACATGATGTCTGTATTCCCCGAAGACTACATACATATGAACATAGACCTATAGTACGTCTGCATTTCGCCAATTATAATTTTAATCAATTAAATTATAAGTTAAGTCTCGTGTAAAAAACCGAACATCAATTGATCAAGACTACCAGCTGCTTCTGAGAAATTTCAGATGGAAAACCTTAATAACATTGCCCAAACCAGGCATCGAAATCAAGATCTCCTACTCAGATATTGCAACTACTAGACAAACGAAGCAGAATTTCTAACAATCAAATCAAAATATGATATAGACGCAAAGGATGACTATTAACCCGAAGAATGTCTATGGTCCTTTGTCATGAGACACAAAAAATAAACCAAGCTGCAATTCAATTGGGTTTACAGCATAAGTATTAATCATTATAGAACGCTTCCACTGCTGGGAAACAGGTCTCCTCGCTGTAACTGGGCTATAATCAACCCTGCGAGTACAGAGCGGGTTTTCCGAGGCAACGTGCCGCGGAAGAACTCGCCAGAAGGGGTTCGAATATAGCAGCGATAGGACCTGAACCCATCCTGCTACTCCCTTTCGGGTATCTACACAACCGCGTAAGGAAACGCACCAGAGACAAACATCACAAGCTGTAGGTTGACCATAGTGAGTGTAGGCAGGTCGGAGAGGCACTTCCCTTTATTGATGGCCGTTTTACAAAAACAGCCCTCAAACTGGCTAAACAACAGTTGCGTACAGTCACAGCCGTCACAACTGGCCATGGGTCTTTCAATAAACACCTCTATGCCCACTCCGCAAAGCCTGCATGGAGGAGGTCGAGACAGCAGGACATCTGCTTCTAAGCTGCCTGGTAGACGCGGATTACAAGGCTAAGTACCCTGGAAACCCAGGTACCGTCTGTGAGATAGTTAGTAACACCAAGGCGTTGCTGGACTTCCTTAGGGAGCTGGGGTGGATCGAATGACACATTTGTCCCACCTGCACGCAAAATATGCGCTTAGCCGTGGAGTTGCGGAAACCAGCCCGATTTACATACATATGTACATACAGAGCGGGTTGGTAGATGTCACATGTCTTCGAGGTTGTAGGACATTGTGGTTTCCTTACGATTCATCATCATTCTGTTGTCCTTATCCCATACAACTGTATTAGTTATAATCCCCCTTTCTAGCTACATCATCTTTCATTTTCCATCCGTCGTTGCGTCCGTCTTCCGATGTTCTAAAAGATTTTTCCATGCCAAGAAAAAAATATTGCAAGCCTATCTAGCATTGTTTTATTTCTAGCATTGAAAAAAATGATAAAGTACAGCAATTGCACAATCGAAGAGCTATCAAGTTTAAACAAAACAATTATTGTCTTGTATTGTATTCTTCTAATCAAACAGTTCCTCGTGAGAATTGCGTTGCGTGTCAATCTTTAAACGTTGAATCTGTTGAGTAATTGTTGATTGTAATTGTATCTGTAAATGCAACTGCCACAAATCTCTCGTAATTTTCTATTGTAGTGTTATTGTTGGTTACAGGGAATTACTTTGGTATGAAATGTTTGAGTAATAAAGGAAAATTGCCGGCTATAATGTCGTCTTCATTACCGGTTTTTCTGGTTGGTTCATTACCAGGGTCACATTCATTATCAATAAAGTCTACGGAAATTTACCTATTGTAAATGTGAGTATTTGAATGTTGGTTAGCAACGGATTTGGATGAAATTTGGAACTAGGGTAAATTGTGATTATAATTAAAACTTTTTTGACACGGTCGCGACCGAATCTCCTAGCAAAAGATGTAGGTAAAAATACAATTTTTATCGCAGGATCATCATCATCATCTTATCAGCCGAAGGACGTACACTGCTAGACATAGACCTCCACCAAATGGAGGGGGAATCGCCACGCTTGGCAGGCGGGTTTGCGATCGCAATGTAGCTGTTGCAATGTACAGAGAATTACGACACCCACGGGAAGTGATGGGATGCTGCTATTCTTTTACGTCCGACACCATAAAGTATCGTCACAAGATAAACTGGGAAATGACAGTTGAATTGAACTATTATTCTTTAAAGCAAGTACTTCAGGAACCTGAAGGATTGGTCGTAGACATCACGTCTTGTCCAATACGTATTAAGTTTACTTTTCTTCATTGTCATTTATAATGAACAATGTTGCTAACGACATTAGGCGTTCGTCAATTTCTAGCATACGTAGTTTTTATTTTTTTATTTGTTATGTACAAAAAACAGTTCTTCATTATTCATTCTATATTCTACCCAGTGATCTATGATTTTTAATTTAGTTTTGATTGGTTGGACAACGCTCAAGAATACCGGTAGCCTAACCAATTCATGTGATGAGTTGAATAATAATCAAGTTTTTCATAGGGAAAAAAAGTAAGTCAAAACGACGTTGTATAAGTGCCTATAGAGGAAAACGATCACTGGTTTTTTTAAAACAAACATGATTCTACGAGTATTTAATGACATCACATAAAAGACAGAACAAGAATTCTTGAGTGTCAATCAAAATAAATTGGCTTCTATTTACCGTTAGGTTTATGATGCAAATTACTTTAGTTAAATTAATTTTAGTTATAAACTAGATAGTGCTGTATTTAGAAAATTATTACTAAAACTGAATTATTTTAAATCAATCAACGGTTGTCGAGTTGGTCTGTTGGTTTATATTTCCGCTTCTTAAGCACCAATTTGTTGGTTTTAAACCGGACAAGTATAATTATAACCTTTTAATGACTACTTTCTCACTTAATCTAGTTATAAGAGTTATCTAAGAAAGGCTTTATCTAGAGTAATTAAAAATCTTATCTTATATATCTTAAATAATCTAGGACAGGAAACAGCAGAAATTTATTTATTTCAATGACTGTAATCTGACGCGACTGTTTGGTTGGTATGTAAACCGTTGCGATCTCCAGCGGGATACCATGGCAATATGGAGACAGCGACTATCGCGACCCAGCGCTGGGCACGCCACAATTGCGGCGGTAAGACTCCTCTTTGAGGAGTGGCTGGAGAGGCGCCACGGCGTCCTCACCTTCCGACTGACGCAGTTACTCACCGGACACGGCTGTTTTGGGAGGTACCTGTTTCGGATTCAGCGGAAGGACACGCCCGAGTGTGAGCACTGTGAGGATCGCCCGAAGGACATGGTGGAGGTCTGCCCTGCTTGGGCTGAGCACCGCCGTGAAATCAGTGATCTGTAACAAAGGCGTTTTAAAGATTCAGGAGCGCAGTTACTCATAATCAGTAACCCTTAGATTGCCTTCTTAGACGTGCCAATACCATCATGGTTCCGTTACGAGGGACAGAAGGAGAAAGTGTAATTCTATCAGATAACGATTGTCACAAGTCCAAAGTGTTTGAGATTGATCATTTATTGCTAGCATATGACATTAACAGTGGTCGGAATAGGTATAGCTAGGTGGGGTCAATGGCCTCAAATGTATATATTAATATGGATATGACACTGGGATCCCGGGATTTTATTTTTTTTATTTACTGATTTCGACTTTACCTAACTAACATACCAACACAATTTGTTTCACGTAAGTTTAGGAATAATCTAATTTTATGCGGTTAATTCTTGTTTTATTTAAGTTCAGATATAATCCGTGGTATATATACACACGAGTGCCACTAAAAATCATCACCAACCTTTACAAATTAATTTTTAAATCCCAGTGTTAGTGTATCCCGGTATCTCTGGCATGTCCATACTATGAAACATAAAAATAGCTGTGCCTATTCCGACCACTGGTTATAAAAGTTACTCCCTGTAAGTAAATAATACAAAGTGTATATTTTGCACTTTTCGAGAATCGATGATGATAGAAAGGAGAAAAATAGGTCATGTAACAGCGACTTTCTTTAGTTTCTTCCTACCCCTCGGGGTAAATAACCCTGAATACAACCGGGGTAAATAAAGTTCTGTATGGTGTTGGACGTAAAAGAATAGCACCATCCCATCACTTCCCATGGGTGTTGTAAGAGGCTACTAAGGGACTCACCAGAGAATGGGCAGCAGCATTCTCTGTGCATTGCATCAGCTACACTGTGATCGCCAACCCGCCTGCCTGCCAAGCGTGGCGACTATGGCAAATCCCCCCTCCTTTGGGGAGGCCTATGTCTGTATGTATGTGTGTATGATGACGTCATGAAGTAATCCACATCAAGTCAGATAACACCTTTTCATCCCTTTAAAGTTTAAACCTACACAATACTCACCCCACAGATTTAGCTCCACAAGGTCGACCTTGAACAAGTTTTGCGACCTTGGTCGGTAGCGGGTCGGTGACGACGACCCGGGACATGTTCCCGTTCCAATTGTAGACTAGTGCAGTTTTAGCACGTTAGTTTAGTTGCAAAACAAGTTGGGGAGACCAGTTTGGTGCGGGCAAATATGGGGTAGTAGATTGGAGTTTGGTAACGGGTTTGTTTTTGGGGGCATCTGAAACCATTTGTTTAACTTTCAATTGGACCTCGCATGATTCCGAAAAAACGTAAATGCCCCTAATTGGCATTCGGCAGTGTTATCATCATTCTCGTGTTCATTTCGTCATTAATAGGGTATTTGACAAAAAAATCTAATTAGTCCGTCAGATAGATTTCCAAAAAATACTGGACACATATTTTTTCTTTTGTCACGTAAGCAAAAACAGAAGACGATACAGTGCGTTGAAAACTCGTGTGACGTCACTTACCAGTATGCTTTTTACTGGATAATGACGTTACAAGCTACCACGCCTTATCTTTGATGCGTTTTATCTTCGTATTTTTTTATTGATTTCATAAAATAAAAAATACATGTCCAATATTTTACGATAATCTAACTGACGGTCTAAATAGAATCATATATTTTAACCCAGGCAATATCCCTATTAGGGTAGCTTATTTTTTTAAAGTTCTCTACTAGTTGTTATCTCAGTGGTCCATTCATAATTTCTGGCTTTTCCATACTCTTATAGCCGGGAGCCAAATTTTAGGCAGAAAAATCCTTTAAGTATAAAAATACGGACCGTATCATCCGTAGGCCTTTTGGTCTAAAGTACCTACCCAACGTACCCTGTGAATAATCAGCTGTAGAACTTTTCATAGCACTACTTACTGAAATTGAACTTGATAATAATGGAATAAGGACACAGCAAAATTGAAATCAAACAAGATTTCTCCAATCTACTACATACAACTACATACGTAATTTGCCACAAAGTACTAATATTCCATCTTATCAAGCTGTCGCAGACAGCTGCTGAAGGATTAGCTTCCCACACAAGATGAATGGTCAGCAAGTTTGTACAAGGCAGTAGACCCAGGGTCGTGGAGGTCAGATGTCTAAGCTGTCACACGACTGTCGCTTTGCGCAAATGAGCGCGAAGGAACTGGCTATGCGGATACTAATGAGCGAACCATAGTACTGGACAGGCAGAGAAATTGTTATAGAAAAGATGAATTTTTTATAAAAGATATTGTAGCGGCATCAATGCCGGCCACATTAAAAACTAAGAAGCGAAATTTCTACGGCAACAAAAAGAAGCGCAGCGCCATCTACGACGAACTAACATTGAAATCCTGCATCGCGCAAGCAAAGTTCTCCGTGCGATTTGAACATATAAAACAGTCGAATATCAACTATCGGGCAGTTGCCCACCAGACACAACAACCGTTTGGTCGGAGGATCCTCCCATTTTTAGTGGAGGTGTGCAGGACTTTACTCTCTGTACCGCATACCTCCATCTTTACCTATACCGGTGATTTTTTTTCGGACCGCGTTCATCTTGAATACCAGCCGAAAGACGTCCACTGCTGGACATAGGTCTCTCCTAAGGGTAAAGGGGGTTTGCCATAATTGCCCCTTTGAATTATGAGAACTTCGGAAGAAAAAATTAGTCAATTTTTTTTTTAAATCAGTTTGATCTTGTTTCTTTGGGTTTTTTTACTTAGCAACTTCAGCAGGCGAATTATGGATCATATGAAGCTTTCAAGGCAATGATAAAAGACAGAAGATACTATAGCTACTTTCTAAATCCTGTAATAAATAATAACTAAACCGTACGATTGGAGGGCCAATATATCAAATCATTTGATCCTAAGCCAGAGCTGGAAAATATTACGTATTTGCATAAAGTTAATAATAATAATAATAATAATATCTTGGGACAACTCACACACGGTCATCCGATCAAACTAGGCAGAGCCTGTGCTATGGCAACCAGACAACTGATAAACATACTTATATATTTCTAAATACATACATAATATAGACAAATTACACCCAGGCACAGAACAAATGATCATGCTCATCACACAAAGATTTGTCCTGGGTGGGAATCGAACCCACGACCTCCGGTTTAGCAGTCAGGGTCACTAACCACTCGACCAACAGGCCAGTCGAAAGTTAATGCTGTCATCATCAGGCTACTGACAAAGATTAACAAAAAACCGCAATAACTACTTTAGGAGCCAAAAACACAATTTCAAACACATTTATTTGTATTCAACCAACACAAAAATCTCTAACGACAAAAATCTCGACCCAGCCGCCAATTATTGAATTATTATTCGTGTCACTTTCAAAGCGGCATCGAAGAATCCAGTGGGTAGGCAGGCGATATAAAATTAGTTTTAACATCACCAGCTAGGCCTGGTGAGCATACGAATTACTAGTTAAAACCACTTATTTTACAAAACAGTTAGCGGCAAGTTATTCTACAGTGTTGACGCACGGAACCCCAAAGTAGGCAACAAAGTTGTCATAAAAATAAATTGGCTATTTGATTTACATTTTGTGACGTTAGTTTTAGTATATGACTATGGATTGGAAAAAAAAAATAACTCTAATCATAATGAATGGAGTCGAGAGTTCTAAAAATAAAATATAATGCGAATAACAAATTAATTTCAAAACTTTCATACGAAAAGGAGAGCCTGATTGGGTTTACAAATTGAGTCTTGAGAATTTATTGTTATTATTTCTTACATGATTGTTTAAATTACTGAAAAAAGTAAATAGCACTGTCCTAAATTGTGCCAGTTAAGGTAAAGTATTAAAAATAATTGCCAACTAAGAGTATTCAAACTGAGCTTATATGGCACGAATGTTTATGACGTATTGTAACGTAACGTACAATTTCACCAAAACTTTGATATTCGTTTGGCATATAATATTTATTTGAATTGAACACTACTTATATTCATATTTTTGTATGATACAAATTGTGTGTCGCATAGAATTAAACCAAAATACTATTGCGGTATAGTTTTGTATGCAAAATTCACTTACGTTAACGATACTGAATCGTTACTATACGTCAAAGCATTCGTGCCATATAAGCTCAGTTAGCTAGACTCTCTTTTTTAAGTTTTTGTGCTACGCCCTCTGTTTCTAAGTTCATAACACTTAAAGCGCTCACTCCCGATCAACTGGTGAAGAAGAATTTCTCTGGTGAACAAGAGATATTGTTCACCTGTTTTGTTTTTGTGTTTTCAGGTACATATTTGTTGCTGTTTGATTTGAAATTCCCATGATTTTACCAACTAGTTCTCCATCCTATTGCTCCGTATGTCCACATAGAAAGCTCATACAAGCGTGTTGGCATAAACAGGGCGATTTGAAACCGTTGAATGGTGCCGCATTTAAACTGTACGCTGCCCAGCTTAGTATGTGAGTGTCGTGTGGGTTAGCCCCTTTGACGATGGCGCTCACACTTCCAGGTTTGGAAGAATAACAAGTTAGTTGTGGCTATTTATTTAATTTAACAAGGTTCATGACACGATCTCTGTATTTTTTTAAATAAAGCTCTCCACATGTGATGGTAGACACTCAAACCACATGTTGGAGAGCCCCAAGTGTCCCACACCTGTAGTTTGGGGGATTTCTTGAAGGCCGTCGATGTTGCAATTTATAATCAATTGCTGTGCGGTCTTTGTCGAGTTGTTTGGAAATAGTAGACTTGAATATAGTTTTTTTTTAAGTTTTGATTGCATCTAAACTGAACTTAGAAAAAAAAACAACGGGTTGCACTCCAGAAGTGTAAACTTGAACATTAACGTTGTGCATTTTTGATATTTTGGAATGGTTAGGGAATAATTTCACAAGAATTGCTTTAATTATCAGTATAAAAGTACTATCATTTATGTGGTAAAATACAATATTCATTTATTGCGCTATCGCACACAAAGATGACTATTTACATTACATTAAAAATTATACACTTACGAATTTTTCCTCCGTCTTACGAATTTTCGATCAGGTCACGTGTCCTGACGCGAGTTTAACTTTTTTTACCCATCCCAAAAAGTGCACAACGCCGCTAAAGAAGTTTTCATTTCAAAAAAGTGTTGCAATCAAAATCAATTTAAGGTGTTATGAAGTTCACCGGGTCATCTAATCACTGATTAAAAGTCACTTCGTCTAATCTAGAGCCTCCGGAGACACATAACCAGGGACCACATTGCAAATAGGAAGCTACCGTAAATTATTATCTGCCGCTACTGAAGGCCTATGTTCAGCACCGGATATTTATCTATCAGATAAACCAATCAGATCTTATCAGATGGTGATAATCAAGAGTTGAGAAAATGCCGCTAAGGCTGTTCTAGCAAGTCATAATGGTGCAAATCACACCTTTTCTATGGCGGATATCTACAACTTATGGGCTCATGTTTACTGACGCTAAACGGTCAATAAATTAGAAACTTTAAGTTTTCTATCGTGTATCGTTTTTGATACTTTTCTCTTATATGACCCTTTTTATGGAATTGAAAATGTAAGAGATATGCTGTTTTGTGATTTATTGGTACATTTAAAAATAAACAAGAACAAACCGGCCAAGTGCTAGTCGGACTTGCGCACGAAGGGTTCCGTACCATTATCATTAAAAACGGCAAAAAAAATCATGTCTGTTGTATGGGAGCCCCCTTAGATATTTATTTTATTTTGTTTTTTAGTAGTTGTTGTTATAGCAGCAACAGAAATCGTCTGTGAAAATTTCAACTGTCTAACTATCACGGTTAATGAGATACAGCCTGGTGATAGACGGACAGACAGACAGACGGACGAACAGCGGCGCCTTACGACGGTACGGAACCCTAAAAAAGTAAAGTTAAAGAGAAAGAAACAAATATTTTCTAGCATGAAAAAACATCGGTAACTTATATCGCTAACGAATGCGTAATACCTACATTGCTCCATATGTTTAAAATTCATTAGATCGACTACTTGAAAATGGCAATGAATGTTTTTGAATGGTCAAAATTAAAAGTATTGCAGATTGTGTGTTATGCAATAAGTCTTTTTTCTCCGCCGATTTTGCCATTAAAAAATTGCAGTTCAAACAATTTTTCTGAAAATTTAGTTAAATAATAAATAGATAAATAATCGACAGGTGTTAGAACTTAACTTATTCTATTAACAATTGATGTTTTCTCAATACCCATTACGTTGAAATTCCTTTACTCATTTCCACAAATTGTGAAGAACGGAATGTTCAAATGCCACATCTTTCTTGCACATCCAGCATTGGCACGTCCATCTATATTTCAGGGTTACAACCAATTAAAATTTCTCAACAACCAATAAAACTAAAATGTTACGGCAATTAACTATCTGTACCAAAAACAGGCAGTTAACATTCAGCAGAAATTATCAATTTGTGTCCAAAAAAGGCCTAAACATTAAAAACAAGTCCCAATAACTTTGGTGTTTAAGACACGACTAATTTGCGAAAAACTATAAAACAAAATCGTTTACAAAATCACACAATCCAAAAAAGATTTTATTTCAGTGTCATTAAAGCCCTAAACGGTGTGAAAGGCAATTTGTTTTGATGCTACAAGTCAAATTGTGGTCATTGCTGTACGGTCCACGTAGGCACCAGAGCTATCAAGAGGTGACCCCACCATCCCGTTAGCTGTTCGATCCCAACTTTACAGTAAAACCGTTATAATCTACGATTGAATTTATAAATAATTTATATAGATTTTCTTAGATAACGTCAGTCGTTTAGATAGAACAATATCTTGCGGTGTAAAGTCCATGGGCGGAAGTAGTGCAGGGCCTACTATAGTACTCGCCTTACGTTATTGGTTATCAGTTGTGTGAGCGATTAAGGTCGTATAAAGGGTGTAAACTTGGCTTTGCGGAGTGGAGATCGTAATTTTAAATAGACCTAGAATTCTAGATTGCGGGGAAACTGAAGAAGGATCTTATCTTATCTATATAATATAGGTATTTAGATTGTGGGAAGCAGTTGTCATGGCTGTTAAGTTGAAAGGCTGCCGAGTGCTGGTGATTAAGAGTGGACTGATTTAAAATATTTGACCAGACTGGATGGAGTTATTTAGATAACGAGCATCATAGATCTTACTATTTATAATGAGTAATTCTTATGACTTTATCGTTCTGACCGAAACTTGGCTTATTCCTGAAATCTGTGATAGTGAATTTATTGATGAACGATATGTTGTCTTTAGATGTGACCGAGACCGTGTCGCGACGAATAAAAAAGATGAAGGTGGTGTTCTAATTGCTGTGCTTCGTGAATTGCGGGCGACAATATTGACAACTCAATTATTTAACTCTGAAATTGAGCAAGTATTAATACAGATGCCTGCCACACAGCCGCACACACGTCATATTATTGGTGTCGTATATATACCCCCAGCGTCTCGAGCAGAGGTATATGAGAAATACTTGGACATGCTGCAAGACTTAGCTAATAATCCCAATTGCAATTCATATCATTTCTTTGGAGACTATAACTTGCCTGAGATCGACTGGGCGCAGCAAGGCAACCATGCCACTGCGCGTCACACGGACACTACGGGACGTATATTACTTAATTTTATAAATATAATAAATGGTTTACAATTTCACTACACAAAAAATAGTATAGGTCGTGTGCTAGACTTGATAATCTCTAACGCGGACCCTCAACTGATGCCTTGCAATATCTTGGTGAATCCCGATAGCCTTCACCCCCCTTTTTCTATATTAACTCACCTAGATGTGCGGTTCAAGCCGATGAAATGCCATCCGGTTCGCAGGTATAACTTTTACAAAGCAAACTATGATTGCATTAAACACGACTTAGGCAATGTAGATTGGGAAGAGTCACTCTCTCATCATTCTTCTGAGATGGCTGTTGATATTTTTTATGAAACTATTTATAGAGTTATCAGGTCACATATTCCATTAACTTATACTAAAAACTCTAAATTTCCGATCTGGTTTTCACCTTCTCTAATAAAAACATTTAAAACTAAAGAGCATGCCTGGATTAAATGGAAGAAATATGGTAATCACTCTGATTATGTGCGTTTTTCAAATTATCGCAAATTGTTTCATAGTGAGACCGCTAAATGTTATAAGAGATATATGACATCAGTTGAAGACAGTATTCCCAAATCTATTAAGTATTTTTGGTCGTATGTCTCTTCTAAGGGAAAGCTAAGTACCCTGCTAATATGTTTTACAAAAATGTTTCTTCCGATGACCCCAAGGACATATGCAATTTGTTTTCAACTTTCTTTTGTTCGGTATATGAACCCTCTACCTTTGAACCAGACCTATGGCAACCGTCTAATTGCTATGAAGACAATTCGCCATTTATCTCTGACATTTACTTGCCAAAGGAATCAATATGTACAGCATTGAAGTCACTGGATTCTTCTAAAGGAGCTGGACCTGATGGCATACCACCCTCCTTCTTCATAAATACAGCTGACCACTTGTCTTCCGCCTTACTGATTATTTTTAATAAATGTTTGAAGGAAGGGGTCTTTCCTACAGTTTGGAAACGAGCCTCTATCACTCCTGTGTACAAGGGTGGCAATAAAAGTAATGTAGAGAATTATCGGCCCATTTCTATTCTTTCTACTTTGTCAAAGGTTTTTGAACGACTATTACATAGTGCGCTATATCCTCATATCCGTCATCTTATCATACCCGAACAACATGGTTTTGTCAAACGTCGTTCTACCACCACCAACCTCATGACCTTTGTGAACTATCTCTTTGAAAATATGGATCGTCGGGTACAGGTAGACGCTGTTTACACGGATTTTCAGAAGGCCTTTGACAAGGTGGATCACACTCTGCTTATGGAAAAAATTGCCTTTAATGGTATACGCGGCAATTTACTCAGATGGTTTGCATCGTATATCTTCAATAGGACTCAAAAGATCGTCATTAATGGGCATGAATCTGACTCTATAGTTGTAAAATCCGGGGTTCCTCAGGGATCAGTATTAGGCCCTTTTCTATTTATATTGTTTATTAATGATATTAAACATTGTTTTATCAACTCAAATTTTTTGATGTATGCTGACGATATGAAAATTTATATTATCTGTAAAAATATTCGCGACTGCCATTATTTACAACAGGACCTTGATAGATTTTATGAATACTGCCTTAAAAATAAACTCTTTCTTAGCCTTTCCAAATGTTACAAAATCTCTTTTACTAAAAATAAAAATCAGATCAAATTTAATTATTCAATAAATACTATAATTCTTAATGAAGTTCAATTTGTCCGTGACTTGGGTGTTACACTTGACTCTAGTCTGCATTTTGATACTCATATTGACAATATAGTAAAAAAGGCCTTTCAGATGTATGGACTCGTGATGAGATTTTCGGGTAACTTTGTGCGACCCTCTACATTCTTAATACTATATAAAACCCTGATTCGGTCGCAATTGGAATACGCCGTCCAAATTTGGAATCCTCTATATGATAAGTACAAGGATAGGCTAGAAATTGTGCAGAAAAAGTATTTGCGTACCATGAATTATAAATGTTATCGTCCTAAAGTCTCCTATGAACAATTGCTGAAATGTTATAATGTTCTTAGTTTGGAATCTAGACGATGTCTTCTGGGTGTAATGATGCTGCATGGTATATGCAATAATAGATTCGACTGCATTCCTTTATCTAATAGTCTACATTATATAGTGCCTAGATCTGTCATGCTTCGTGGAGTACGTGTGCCTCGACTATTCCACACAAATTCGTGCAAGAATAACGCTGGGGTGCGCGTGCCTCTTCGTCGCCTCGTTGATGCGTACAACGCTTACTTTATGGAGCTTGACATATTTACTTTTTCCAAACATCGTTTTAAGGCAGGAGCAATACAGCTACTTAATTCTTAATTACTTAAGTATTTATTTATATGTTTTTTTTTTTTTTTTGTTTCTTACTAGTATTTAACGATGCACACTACTTGTCTGTTTTCTTTTAACTTTTTTTGTGAATTCGTGGACAATGTTGTGGGTTACATGTGTAGAAACATAAATATGTAATAGATTGTGTTTCATGTATTTCTAAGTATTGTACTAATTTTAGAATCTCTAGTTTAGCTTGGCATGTAACTGTTTTTTGTCCCTAACAAATAAAATAAAATAAAATAATGGAAACGTAAGGAACCATTTTATGCAACAAATTTGATAGTACCAAACGCATTCGATAGAGAGGGTCGATGTCAAAGTGATAAAATAATGACCGTCTCTCAAGTCACACAGTGACATTTAAATCAAGGTATGGTATAAGAAAACAAACACAATTAAAACAACGATTATAACACTTGATTAATTTAACAATAATTCGAAACAATAGTCCCCGAAAACCACATTCAATTGGCGCACTAAGCTCAAAATCCTAAGATCTTCAACACTAACGACATTGTTCTACACATAAGCTTATCCTATTGTCTCCCTTTTAAGTAGCAATCGAGGAACATCTTCCTAATTTATTAATGATCTGCCAAAAGGAGTCGGAAACATCATTGCAGCCATGGTATTCAAATTATTTCTTGTACTCGAATCATTTGGTGTTTCATATACATGTCTTCGCGTCATCGTTCCGAACTAAGCTGACGAGTAGTACCATGAAGTTAGTTAAAATAAGGATGGTTGTGATGGTTTACTGTGATGGTTAGTCTTTGAGTGGAGGATCTTGTAAAATGGCGTGCGTTTGAAGAGGCATAGTGACCAACAGTGGACGTCATTCTATCAACCTATATTGTCCCACTGCTGGGCAAAGGTCTCACCCATAGCATAGTCTTCCCGGTGTGTACGTCTCGCCACGCCACGCCAGCTTTTCCTACGCCTACCTCGGCGATGACGCCCGTCATCTGGCTTAACTAACTTTTTAGTTCAAGTTACCTACTATCTTGTAAACACCACGCCCCAGCCGTTGCAACGGAAGAAAACGTCCCGGGCACCGAGAGTAGGGAGTCGCAGGGCGATTCCCGGCCACCGTAGGCGCGGGCCTGCGGACGACGAGCGTTGGGTAGCTTGCCACCCGATAAGAACCAGTCCCGGGTCGACGGCGCGTTATGGTCCACGCGTGCCTGAATAAGATTTCAACAAAATAGACGGGGCCCGCTAGTATTGGCCCTAACGGGCTCTGGCACGGGTCTGCCAGGTTTGCGGAATTTGTTCGAAAGAGTCACCGCGGTTCTGGAACGCAAAGGGCTTTAGAAGAAACAAGGATGGGTTTTAGTCAGTAAGAGTCTGACACGCCGTTCCGCTCCACCCAGAGTAGCAGCAATCATTTGATGATTTCCCGTCCTTAAAAAAAAAAAAACAAACAAAGGTTCATTCAAATTAGTTAATTTTAATTTACTGTTAAATTCCAAGAATAATGACTTTCGAGCTTGCATGAAAGACAGTGTAGTGTAAAAGCTTTTAAAAATGTTCTTGAACACATTCTTACTTGACAACTATGCCATTCCACCTTCTCATTCAAAATCCTAAATCAAAACAACGTGTAGTCATTCTACAAGAGTGAAGAGGAAAGCATACAAAGTAACCCTGGAGTTAGAATATCAAACGACTGTAATAGATTATCTTTTTTTTCAATATTTATAGACTATTGTAGTCTCCAGAGACGGCCCATCATTTCGGCCACTGCCTACGCGCGAAGAATTCTTAATCGTCATTCTGAAGTTTGTTGAACCCTCGTGTGTACCTTACAAACTTATTTTTTACACCCACCAAACACATAACATACCTTAGCCAGACCTACACTAAGTTGAAAGTCACGTGGCTTAAGGTTTCGAACTAGAAAATGCGTTGCGGTATTCGAACTTGACCAAGACGAAATCTGTGATCGGAATTGACTTACCTTATGTGTGAAGATAAATTAAGTTTTAAGTTACAAAACTGAAAATATGTACTTACGTGTGTAGAGAAAATAAATTATGGTTCAAATGAAAGACGTAACACGTATAAGTATTCGGATTAAAAACCAGTTAGACAACGCTATTTATATAGATATAGAATAAATGTAAACAGAGAATATACGAATAGGCTTTCTATAGGCACTTAAATAGTAGTTCAACGTAACTTATTGATATATCATCGAAGCTATATTTGAATTTATAATTTAACTGGTTTTTACAGTTGAAAATTAGAAAAAGTGTAGGTAGACAGATTTTTGTTAATTTAGTCAACAAACGGCCGGTCTAAATAACGTATCTACCATAGAAATATTAAAAAAAATTACATCTATAGTTTATTATATCTATGGTACCTTTGACCAACTGCTACCTGCATTGAACTGACTGAACAACTATTTGTCAAATTAGCTACCAACAGTAGATGAAACGTCATGTTTGAAAGGCAAACATGACGTTTCAGCTACTGTTGGTAGCTAATATGACAGTTGGATAAAAGAAGAAGGGTTATTGAAATCGGCTAGTAACTGACTTGACCGCAAAGTAGAGGAAATTCATCATCTGCCTAGCCTTTTTCCAACTATATCGGGGTCGGCTTCCAGTCAAATCGGATTCAGCTGAATACCAGTATTTTACGTGGAGCGGCTGCCTACCAGACCTCCACTACCCATTGACTGGGTAACACGGTAGTTTTTTGGAATGGAGTCAGATTTATTGGCTTCTGACAATCCGTAACGACTGCCAAAGATCTACAGATGACAGCCGGACCAACGGCTTAATGTGATTTCCGAGGCGCGGAGGAAACTCGATATGTTAAGAAGGTCAACCATCCACAGACCAACCTTGGCAAGCGTTGCTTAACCTTGATTGACCCGTTCGGCTGTTACTCATTTAGCCACGAACTCCTAGCTCCTCGCAAGGTAGAGGAAATTACAACACATAAAATAAAACATTTTCCAAACTAAATAACTAAGTAATCTGCCGAGCATTTTCCAAAATATGATAAATGATATTAATTTTGTAAGTAGATTAAACATAACACTTTTACACGTCATACGTTTTTGGTAATTTTTAAACTAGATGAGGCCGGTGTTTCCTAGCTGACTACCCTGAGAAGAAACACTGAAACAAACTCAGAGGTCAGAGTCTCTTTTAAAGTCCATACAATCGTACTGGTCAAATCATATGAGAACCATGTAGGTTAGTGTCTGAAGTGGTATTTTGAGGAAAGTACCATACAGATTTGAGTGGACCTGTCCAGACATTACAAGCATTTGTATTTGCATATTTTGAGGTTCGCTTTTAGTCTAACCGGATCCTACGGAACCTACCGGACCTCCAAAACCCAATAACTGGATAACACGATTGGCGATGGTACAGAAACTCAATAACCAAAAACATATTTACAATACACATCGAGCCACAAAAATCAACGCACCAATAAAACCGGAAAATAATTTCCGAATGAGTAACCACAAAACAATAATGTAAAAGTGTCCCACTAAAAATTACACTGACAATAATAAAAAGTTAATTAAAAACAGCATAACAGATTGTACCGGAAGGGGCAGAGACAAAACCTCGGTAATAAGTGGTTAAGCAGCAATGGAAGAGGTAAACAATAATTTAGTTAATAGCATTATCCAAGACAATAGTGCTTGTGTGGAACTGTTTAGTGTGACGATGAGTTTGTCAGAAAGAGAATAGGGTACTAGTTTTTTGCACGTTCTTCTCCAAATGGATCTACACTTTGGAACGTGCAAGTGGTTTCATATTTTTGACTGACCGTCCTTGGGCATTCAGAAGTACCTGTCAGTGGTACTTCTGAATTAGATTTCGAATCAAAATTCAGATTATCGTTGTTTTCATTTATTAAAGTAGGTATATTTTGGCGATTTATAGAAAGGTTTATCAAAATGCACCTACTCAATGTTATGTATTTGTCGTGTTGCATAAAGAAGTTTCTTTTACTAATCAGGTAAGTACAATAAGTACTGTTTGCTAAGTAATAGACTTTCTTACAAAGAAAGTTTAAACTGGCTTATCGCCAGGACAAGGCACAAATGGCTAGGTAAAAAATTCGTGTGCCTAATTTGCACGTCGATTTCTCCAAACTGTTCTGTTAAATTAAAACAATTCGTGACATATGATATTCCAAGAATATACCTACTAACTTCTCAGTTAGGTACAGAAAACCCCATGGTAAAAACAGCAGAAAATTTACGATCACACAACAACCAAAGGACCAAAAAACGTTTCCACCGTATCCAAGGACCAAAAAAAAATCATAGCCACACTATAAAAGCAAAAGCTTTTTGTATGACAATGCGCACAGTGACCGCCCACGACACATCCGGTATTTTGTTACCGTTTCACTTCCCGGGACTCGAACCCGCTTTGGACAATAACTCATAATATTACTCGGGAAAAAACGATCGTGGTAAACGAACACGGTCATTTTCGCGAGAACGCTAAATCAGTGGCAAGTCTGTTCTAAGAAATGTGTAATGGAAGTCTGTTTGTACCAATTACTGTCTACCAGCGAACATGGGTCTAATAATTCTGGGATAAAATAAAGTGCGGTTGAAAATAATGCACGGAAGTGTAGCTAATTGCTATGCATCCGTGATTACCGGAAATTGGAGTTGTTTCGAAGAAATGATCTTCTTTTGTTTTTTTACTTTAAGCTTCGTTTTATAATGATTAATTTATCAACTCAAAGTCAAAGTCAAAGAAACGAGAGACTCGTGTGCCAGCAATGGGAACGGAACGGAAAGCTGTTGCTTTTTAAAAAAATACCCAAAACAATAAAATTCCTGACACACCCAGAGGGCTGTATCAAGAAATAAAACTCAAATTGTTCATAATTACATATGTGCGTAAGTACGACGATCGAAATCACACAAAGAATGATTATGCACTTATGTGGGTAGTTGTTAAAAGATAAAAATCATCGCTTCTGTGCGTTTATTTAATTATAGATTGTGAGGTCTGATTGGGAGCGGATAGCGGATAGTGGAGGTAAAGATAACAGAGCTGAAACAACATTTTTATACAGGTGAATATCAGTACGCCTTTTGGAGGAATATTTTTCATACAACGTAGGAGCGAGGATTCTCCTTTGAGATTTTATGCAGAAGTGGACAATTATTTTCTATCTCTGTAACCAAATCTAAGTTTCTAAAGTAATAAGTTCTAACGATAGACGTAACTTACAGCATGACTAAGATGAATATTAATTTAACTACTAGGTCAAACAATAGCTGTTCACAATATATTTCCTGAGGTTCATAGTTCTTCATCAGCAGGTATCCTTTTCAACCAATCAAATCTGATTATCGCAACCTTATGCTGGACACACTTGTATATAGAAAATGTTTATGCAATTCATTAACAACAGTTGCTTTTCTCATTGAGACTTCCCCAGCCCCCTTCAGCTTATCATTCTATCAAAAGCCAGTACCAGAAAAATATGAAGTTTTAAATATGTTAGATAAAGGTCCGACATAGACTCTGACGTCAAAATCCATGGGGGACGGATATAATATAGGTTTAAAATTGTTTTAACTCGATTGCTTTTCTATTCTTATTCTATAATAGTCATTTATTTAAAGACAACAAAGATCCATTGGGTTAGTCACAGTAGTCTTGCGGCCGGTTATAATAACGTATCTACCTTAAACCAACTGTCAAAGTAGCCGAAACGTCATGTTTGCCTTTCAAATATGACGTTTCATCTACTGTTAGTAGCTAATTTGACAGTTGGTCGAAGATAGGTACGTTATTGAGACCGACCGTTAACCTATGTTAGTACTTAACTAATAACACCAACAATGTATAGGTGACAAGTGACCTCACCAATAGCTGCTTCCTATGTTTTTTGTATTTTTTTATTCATACCACGTGTGACCAATAGAAAACCGCTATCCGAAAGAAAGAAGAAGAAAGAAAGAAAACTAGTTTATTTGGCACACACACAGACATACATTGTAGATGCAAATAGAAGACAGCTTAATTTTAAACAAAAACACTGTATGCCCCGCGGCTGTGCCAAATAGGTCCAGTTCAGCAAAATGCCAGACAACTAGGAGTTGCCTGACGCTGGTTTTCAACTGAACCTTCGTTGAAGTGTACGGATGTAAATCAGTTTATGTATGTATCAGCTGTCCGCTGCAAGTAGCACCTCACTGCTTGCTCAAACGTACCTTGTTACAATAACTTTATCTTCTGCTCTCTCAACGGTGACCACACCAATTTCGTAACACAAAACCGTTACATGTTTCTACTCATTTACATTTTCTAGTTTGGTTCGTCTAATTATGTTTACATAATTTGGGATTAATTATTCTAGTTCTTTATCGGCTACGTGTTCTTTCAAATGTATTTTTATGTGGAGATTAGGTCGATTTATTTCTGGTTTGAATATTTTTCATTTGAATTGTGAGGCTGGCTCATGGTAAGCAACGAACAAGGTATGGTAAGGCCAATGGGAATCATCAAATGACTCTCTTCCGCTTCACCCGGAGCGGAAGGGAGTGTCAGACTCATACTGACTAAAACCCATCCGTGTTCCTTCTAAAGCCCTTTGCGTTCCAGGGCCGCGGTGACTCTTTCGAACAAATTCCGCAACCCTGGCAGGTATTGCAACGTATTGCTTTTTGGTTTTTGTACCGATGGGAATCATTAAAATGACTGTTTTCGCTCCGGGTGGAGCGGAAGGGAGAAGGGAGTGTCAAACTCTTACTGACTAAAACCCATCGGTGTTCCTCGAAATGCCCTTTGCGTTCCAGGGCCGCGGTGACTCTTTCGAGCAAATTCCGCAACCCTGGCAGGTATTGCAACGTATTGCTTTTTGGTTTTTGTACCGATGGGAATCATTAAAATGACTGTTTTCGCTCCGGGTGGAGCGGAAGGGAGAAGGGAGTGTCAAACTCTTACTGACTAAAACCCATCCATGTTCCTCGAAATGCCCTTTGCGTTCCAGGGCCGCGGTGACTCTTTCGAACAAATTCCGCAACCCTGGCAGGTATTGCAACGTATTGCTTTTTGGTTTTTGTACCGATGGGAATCATTAAAATGACTATTTTCGCTCCGGGTGGAGCGGAAGGGAGAAGGGAGTGTCAAACTCTTACTGACTAAAACCCATCGGTGTTCCTCGAAATGCCCTTTGCGTTCCAGGGCCGCGGTGACTCTTTCGAGCAAATTCCGCAACCCTGGCAGGTATTGCAACGTATTGCTTTTTGGTTTTTGTACCGATGGGAATCATTAAAATGACTGTTTTCGCTCCGGGTGAAGCGGAAGGGAGAAGGGAGTGTCAAACTCTTACTGACTAAAACCCATCCATGTTCCTCGAAATGCCCTTTGCGTTCCAGGGCCGCAGTGACTCTTTCGAACAAATTCCGCAACCCTGGCAGGTATTGCAACGTATTGCTTTTTGGTTTTTGTACCGATGGGAATCATTAAAATGACTGTTTTCGCTCCGGGTGGAGCGGAAGGGAGAAGGGAGTGTCAAACTCTTACTGACTAAAACCCATCGGTGTTCCTCGAAATGCCCTTTGCGTTCCAGGGCCGCGGTGACTCTTTCGAGCAAATTCCGCAACCCTGGCAGGTATTGCAACGTATTGCTTTTTGGTTTTTGTACCGATGGGAATCATTAAAATGACTGTTTTCGCTCCGGGTGGAGCGGAAGGGAGAAGGGAGTGTCAAACTCTTACTGACTAAAACCCATCCATGTTCCTCGAAATGCCCTTTGCGTTCCAGGGCCGCGGTGACTCTTTCGAACAAATTCCGCAACCCTGGCAGGTATTGCAACGTATTGCTTTTTGGTTTTTGTACCGATGGGAATCATTAAAATGACTATTTTCGCTCCGGGTGGAGCGGAAGGGAGAAGGGAGTGTCAAACTCTTACTGACTAAAACCCATCGGTGTTCCTCGAAATGCCCTTTGCGTTCCAGGGCCGCGGTGACTCTTTCGAGCAAATTCCGCAACCCTGGCAGGTATTGCAACGTATTGCTTTTTGGTTTTTGTACCGATGGGAATCATTAAAATGACTGTTTTCGCTCCGGGTGAAGCGGAAGGGAGAAGGGAGTGTCAAACTCTTACTGACTAAAACCCATCCATGTTCCTCGAAATGCCCTTTGCGTTCCAGGGCCGCAGTGACTCTTTCGAACAAATTCCGCAACCCTGGCAACAACGTATTGCTTAGAATTATTTTTTACTACAATACAAGAAATTACTATCACCTTTCATATGTCCCTAGGTGCAATATAGATCCAATGATGTCTTACGGCAGAAATGGGACAGGCTGTCAACATTAGCGCCTGGGTTTTTCATAATAAACTATAGTAGGCGCCAGATAAATGTGGAATAAAGTATATTAACCTTTCCCTAATAATTGTTCATAGGTACCTGAACAATTAAATATGAATCGTTTTTCATTATTAGACAATGTTAAGGATCACGAGAGATGATGATTCGGGACAGCTTTGTGTCATTAATTCCGTTTTTCAAATTAAAAATGTCAATAATTGTAGGTGGGTCAATGACCGTTATTCCACGATTATCTGGCGCCTACTATAGTAGCTCGCCCCGGCTTTTCCTGGATGTATATTTTTTTACAAAATTTTCTTTCATAGGACCCTCCTGTCAATAACAAACACAACAAAAAAAGAATTAGCGAAATTGGTCTAACTGCTCACGCGTGATGCCGTGACCAAGGGAAATAAAATCATTTTTATATCTAAAACGTGTAACAGAATAAACGCAATACCTCTTGAGTACAATACTCATCATTATGAACAACTTTCACTATGGGACCAAACCCGAAATCGCGAAAAAAAAACAACTGTTCAGTACATTTTGTCAAGTTATACGCACAGAAATGTATGGGGGAGTCGATTGCAATGTTGGTCCCATAATAAAAGTTGTACTTAATAATGAGTACAATGACCCCTAAAGAGGTATTGCGTTTATTCTATTACACGTTGTATAGAAGATTTGAAATACTACATGTTCAGTTGTACGTGAAACGTTTACGTTCAATAATGTCAAAAATCAGCGAATTTCTTTCATTTATAACAATTGTCAGAATACACACAAATCTGCCACTGCACATGTGGGGCAGTCGTTGGGGACTGCCGATAGAAGTGAAAACTAAGCGAAAGCTAAAACGTTCGGTGACGATGACGCGAGTTCCATGATTCTTGTTCACCCAAAAAGTGCTCAACGCGCCTTTACACTTTTAAAACCTCCAGATTTATCCGTCTAATCAGGTACTTCCCAACAATTATTTCCATTTGGAAGTTCCCGCCTGGAGCTAATCTAGCGCTTATCATGTTTTTGTGCGCAAACGCATCAATCTTGGTGCTCACAATAAGTGGATCACTTGTATCCAATTGGTTCATTAAGTTGGCAAATTATGGACTCAGATAAGGTTGTATATGATTAATTATGCTTTTCTATTGTCTAGATTTTAATAGAAATTTTGTTTTTTTCAATTTCATTATTTCTGTTCTAGAAATTTTCCAAGTTGACTCCGGATATTGAAGTCTCGGGACTAAGAAATAGTCGGACTATTACTTACATAAAGATACCTAAGTACCTCGTAGTCAGAATCCCGAAAGATTCACAAGCAGTGAAACCCTTGACGAGTTCGAAAAGGGTAATAGAATTGTGTTTCAAACTCAAACTCAAAGCATTTATTTCAATTAAACCATTTCAGGCACTTTTGAATTGTCAAGGTCGGTATGTCCAAAGAGATGAAGCTATTAGCACGTTCCAAAGCGCAGATCTCTATGGAGAAGAACGCGCAAGAAACTCCACGGACACTCTTTTAAATCAATGTTTTTTACAATGATATGGTTACTTCATTCGTGTGAAAATCAATATGTGAGAACGATGTAGAAAGACTTGCACGATCAAGCGTCCAAAGTAAAAAAAGCAACAGTTCAAAGAACAAATAATTAAAATATATTTATTTATTTATTTATTTAAACTTTACGTACAATAGTGGTACATGGGCGGACTTAATGCATCAAGGCATTCTCTACCAGTCAACCTTTGGGTTATAAAGACCGAAAGAATATACCGTGGCAGCTGAGAGATGACCAGTCCTAGCTGACGGCACTCGCTCAGAAATATGACGCCTGCGCAAGCACCATTCGGCTCAACCACTTTGCAAGGCACCAAATGATCCAGCACCATCAGCCAGACTATTAATTGAGCGTGACACTCCCAACCGCCAGGGCACATTCAAGTCAAAGTTTGAAGGTCATATCGTCTATGTTAAAGACTGGAATAATAAATACTGGAATTGAGCTGGACACACCTTGGACTGGAGTTTTCAGTGGTTAAGTTATTTTCCTTTAATGTTGTGTTTTTGTGCGTCATATCTGGCGGAAATAACGTATTTTCTTACTTTCTTTCTTTTTACCCTTAGGATCCTGAAAAGTGACATTTTATTAGCATCAGTGTGGCAAAGGCGATCGTCAAAATGTATGAGATTGTAAAACGCTGTCGAAATATCTCGAAATCAGTCCCTAGTATCTTTTCACTTCGACCATCGCATTCATTAATACAATCTGAACACGGCTTAGCTAGTTAAGCCAAAGAAAAAAAAAACACTCATTGCAAGCCAATTGTCAAATTAATAGACTCAAGTTGCAGAATTTGTTCGAAAGAGTCACCGCGGCCCTGGAATGCAAAGGTCTTTAGAAGGATCACGGATGGGTTTCAGTCAGTAAGAGTCTGACACGCCCTTCCGCTTCACCCAGAGCGGAAGAAGCCATTTGATGATTTCCTATGCTTAAAAAAAAAAAAATGAAAAAGAAAGTTCTAAACTATTAACATTTAAATGACAAAAGGAAACTAGTTAGTGTTTAGTAGACACTAAATACTCAAAGCGGAGAAGAAACACTTCAAGAAAATTGTCGTGTCTATCTACACACAACACACAAAAACAATAACCATAGTAATTTATTTAGTTTCTTCTCAAAATTGCATGTTTTTCAGAATGCAATTTGCAGTTTCTTTGTTTGCTAATATATTTACGAATCGGACTCGCGCGCAAAGGGTTCCGAACGAATCATTTTTTTTTTTTTTACATTTTATTTTTAAACCACTAAGTTCTTATAGATGTTTCTGTTATTTATTCGTAAAGAACTATTAATCTGTATTTGATTAAATTTTTTAAGCGCTTTACTTTCAGAGATAAGTTTTTCAGTTGTATATTTTAAAATTATGTAAAATATACGTTTGAGACCCTTTTGATGAGCTCTTTAATTTGAAATGACTAACGACTCAGTTTGAAAAAAAAAAGAAACCCAAATTCATTATTTTAATATGTAGCCGTAATGTAACATGTTACAAAGCAAGCATTCGGCCCGTAACACCGGACAGTACCCAGCTTTACATAACGCCCCGTAACACAGGTCAGTACCCACCTTTTGGGTCACAGAAGTACGTATTATATGTACCAAATTTTAACTGAATCGGTCCAGTAGGTTTGGAGAAAATTGGCACACAGTCTCACGAGTGATCTTCTAAAGGTTCCGTTTGTCCATACGGAGGTTTTGAACCCTAAAACGTAAATCCTTTCTCAGCAATATCTATCTCGTCTCTGTCAAGTTTGAATGATTGACATTTAATAAAATACCTATTTAATTTCTAAGCCTGGTACAACCTGGCTCTCGTTACGAAAAGTAATTATACTCCTGTACCATAAAAATATCCAATTACGATTTTATGAATAGAAAATTACCGTTTTGAAACTAAAATATGTTGTAACGGGAATTTTCTATTCTAAATCTATACATACATATATTAAAAATGTAACGGTTCGCTGTCTGTAAAAAAAATATTGGGACCTTTATCAATGCAAATAGCACCCAAAACAATGATTGTTAGAATTTTTCCTGTTTATCTGTTTGTGCATGCTAATATCAGAAACGGCGTATTCGATTCAGATGCGGTTTTTACGTAAGCTTCACTTAACATTTAGTGTCAATCGGTGCATAAATAAGAAAGTTATGCCAATTTAAAGAATCGCGTCGAACATTTGTTAAACTATCTATATCTATCTATTCTTTCTCTTTTCAGTAGCGTTAAAGTTTACTAAACTTCATAATCTTAAAATAAAAATGTCTGCCCCAAGTAACTATTCCACGCGGACGAAGTCGCGGGCAAAAGCTAGTATGTAATAGAATTTATAGTACCCTTGTTATTCGACTTGAAACATCATGAAAAATGACAAATGCATAAAACATGAGGAAGGCTCATTAAACTAGATTATATCTAAACAAACAACAAACATTGAAAGTTAAATAAAAGCTTATAATTTAAAAAAAAACTGTATATGACAGTTTCGGCATGTGACATTTTCGCATGTCAAGCAAAAATGTCTCATGCCGAAACTGTTTGACATTACGACAGTCGCATTTTGGTCGATGGGATGCCCCTTTGACTAAAACCTCTTAACACAAGAATACCATTCACTTAAGAATCACTGAACCTAAATCCCATTTCTCATCAAAATCTTCAATTAACTATTCCGTTACTATCTAATTAATCCCTCATGCTAATGGGAGTTTAAAGTTAAAGTTAAACCGTACGTTTTAATGAAAGCCATTACCGCCTGATAGTTAACGAAAGGTTAACGATTTCATAATTAGATGTCAAAGTCAAAGTCAAGTCAAAGCATTTATTTCAAATAAACCATTATCAGGTACTTTTGAATTGTCAAAGTCAGTCCGTCAAAAACATGAAGCTATTTGCACGTTCGCAAGCGTAGATCTCTATGGAGAAGAACGTGCAAGAAACTCCACGGACACTCTTTTAAATCATTTTATGTTTACAAAAATCCTGGTTACATACACCTTGTTGCTTCTATATATGAGAACAATGTAAAGAAAGAAAAAAAAAACAATTTATAGTATGAAATATTAAAATGAGGCAGTGGCAACCAAGGGATGACCAGTCTCCACTGACGGCGCCCGTTCACGAACATGCTAACTAAACGTACTGTTTCATGGTATCACGGTTATCTGATAAGATCTTAGTGTAAATAACACTTTGACCAATAACTTTAGACAACGTGTGCGCATAGGAAAGCAAAGGGATAAACGTAGTGTTTGGAAAATAAGGAAGTAAAATGTAATTAGGTTCACTTATTTGGATGTGGCATCTACAAAGTTTTAGGGTACCACGAATATTCGGGTGTTTGGCCTATTCGGCTACTTTTTTTTACTATTCAATGTTCGGCCGAACGTTGCATTCCATACGGCCGAGTACCGAAAACTAAATAATGAAAAACAACATTACTCACAAAAAAAACAGCATGGGCATAGTTAATTTAATCCTCAAAATCAATCAGTGGTAGTTATGATAAATTAACTTTTTTTTAACTGTGATATTTTTTTAAAATTTCGGATTCGAATAAAAAAAATATCACATTCGTTTCGGTAGGTATTCGGCAAAACGACTACTCGGGGCAACTTGCAAAATCAAAGCGTTTATTTCAAGTAAACCATTTAAAGGTACTTTTGAACAAAGTTTATTGGCACCAATTCCTGATTCCCATCTGTTTCGGTTTAGTTGGAAATATTCATTAAGTCTTCGTCGTGAGACATTGCGGTTGCACTAGCGCGTGTTTTTTTTTTAATTTTTATTTTTTTAGTGGCGGCTCGCAATTCAACCGCCTGCTTTACCGGGCTTGCGACGCTAGCACATGTAAATGACCAAATGTTTTGGACTTTTTGACAATCGTTTTTAATGGTAGAATATCACTTTTTCCAAATCAAGAGGATTTCTTTTTTGATATTTATTGACATTTTAGCATAAAGGTGGTCCCTCACCTGAAGCTTTCGCCTGTAATGTAACGTTACAGAGTCGAGCATTACATTGGTGAGCGAACAGAACCGAGCAAACTTGACGATACAGTGTGTAATATTTTGATACAACTTGTAATATAAACGAATAAATCTAATGTTACATTACAGGCGAATGCTGTAGTCAGGGAGGCAGTACTGTAATATAATGCTCAAAATCGAATCTTATATGTTTCATTACAGGCGAATGCTCCGGGTGAAGGAGCACCTTTACTCGAATTCTGGAGGCTACTCTCTAAGCCCGAAGCGGGCGGGATTTCGGGCTTAGTTGCAGTTGGGTTTGACAGTTACTGTCAAATCGTGTTGTCATTTATGCTTAGTTCGGGTTCGGAACTAATCGTAAGTCCGTAGGTGTTATGAAGAAGAATACGCCCGCAACTAAGCCCGAAACTACGGACTTCGGGTTTAGAGAGTAGCCCCCCTTTACATGAAACGAATATCGGAAATCGGGGATATAAAGTTCGTCCGTTTCTCTTCTTCTTAGTCGGACCCTCTTATCAGAGTGGTCGTGGTTGTACAGACGAGATACAGGAAGGGAATTTCGGTGGTCTTCGACTTTCCCGAGGACTGCCTCTCACCTATGTGCTTCCATTTCTGCCGGTTGGCCTGATACGAGTACACTGGACCATGGTGAACTCAGTAGCTTTTGGTATCAGGGCAGTCCAGTGAGTTGGTGGCCCTGAATCGCCAGTCTCTCCATCGAGTTATTTTTCCTGCATATGTGACCAAAGAACTTAAGTTTGTTCAAAACTGACCTTAAAATGACTGACAAACTACATACTACCAAATTTTTTTTTCTTTATGATAGATTTTCATCAAATGACTTCTTCCGCTCTGGGTGGAGCGGAAGGGCGTGTCAGACTCTTACTGACTAAAACCCATCCGTGTTCCTTCTAAAGTTTTTGCGTTCCAGGGCCGCGGTGACTCTTTCGAACAAATTCATGCAACCCTGGACATACTTTCTAAATTGACGTCACATTTGGAGTTGTCCTACTATATAAGTTTGTGTAAAAATGATCATTTTTTTTCTTCCTATCCGAAAAATACCTTATTTCTTATATCCATGTGCTCAGTACACTAGACCCTAATGGTCCAAATAAAGGGTGATACAATGTCGTCACGCACTGCGACACACGGACACAAAGCGTTACATTTTAGGCATTAGAATACCTTATCTACTGCTTTGGACCAATTTATATGTGCTCTTTATTTTTTGGGTTCAATTTTAAGGGAATACAAACAATGAAGTGGTGGTACTTGAAGATAATAAGTTATCTTGTCTAATTAGTTATTGTTAATGATTCACACCGGGTTCGTAACTTCAGTAGGTACCTGATATTTACCCATGACATTGAAATTATCTGAAAGAAAAGATAGAAAGAAAAGAAATTAGTTACAAATTAACCGACTTAAAAAAAAACAGGAGGAGGTTACATCTTCGACGGTGTACATATTTTTGTTTTCATGCATGTTGACCGATTTCTCCCCTATTGGTGGACCGATACTCAAAATTGTTTTTTTATTTGAAAGAGTATACTCTTGAGGTTTCCCAATAGGACCCTTGGCACCAAGTCAGGCTCTGATCATGGAATCCTAGGGAAATCGAGGGCAACCCTTATTCCCAATATTTTTCTTTTTTGCAAAGATACATGCGTCAACATGCGTAAAAGTCATGCGTCCAAAGTATAAAATAACTTTAATTTTGAAAGTCGGTGTTAAAATACGAAGGTACTACCAAAACATCGACTTTCGAAATTAAAGTTATTTTGTACTTTGCAGTGTTTTGTTTTATTTGGAAGTCCGTTGTATTTTTTTGTAAAAAGGTTTTTAATTTTTCACTTTTTAGTGGTACCCCACTCCTAACAACATCACTGGAAAGTCACAGGAAAGCAAAACACACGATTTCGTATACTTGGATGATATATTTTCTATTTTCCCCAGCTATTTTGATTTAAAAACCCAAACTACTGAACCAATTTTGATAAAATATTTTCAATATATTAGCGCACGATTATCCGATCACTGCTCATGTATCACTAAGTAATACATCCCATATGCATCAAGTATCAACATTTCATTCATCACCACTATATTACACAATTTCACTTAATTTATGTGGTGTGGCATCACTGTGACAGCTGCAACAATAACTTTGTCACGGTTATAGGATGAAATTAGACGAAATTAGGCATCGCTCCTACCGGCCACATCCTCGTTTGCTCTGTTGCTAGCGTGTAGTATATGTCAAAGTTGGAGATAAAAAATCATAACCAGTTTTTGTAAGTGTTTTGTAAAATTGAGCTTCAAATATACAATAGAATCATTCGTTTCAGAAACTTAGGCATATTATACGTCTACAAATATTGTATTATAAATAATAATAAATATTATAAATAATTGATGGCATAACAATAACAAACTGACGGTAAGGTGTAGTTATAACAATGCAAATAGGATCAATTAGAAAGGTTTTGAATAGTAATTATTTACTGCACGACGTTTCTTTTTATAAAATAAAACTATGTCTACGGTTTAATGTACTATACATGCAAACCCGATATTTATTGATAGAAATTGTAGATTATTTACCTATTTACAAAACCACCAACCTAAAACATACCGTAGATTGGAAATATCTCAACAGAAAGCGGGAATAAATATAAAAGGACAACAGGAAGTCATATTGTTTGAAGCCAAGATACTATTATCATTACGCTAATGAAGCCAAGATTATTTAATTAATACTACTGTAGTAGATTACTATGGTATGTGTTAGAGCTGGTAAGATAAATATATCAGTTACTGAACTGTAAGATATGCGACACGCAATCTGGTTAACTTATCTTCAACTGGATTATAAAGACCACCAAAGGGTTTTAGGGTCTATCGACAATCTGCAGGGACAGAGTCTTCCGTTAGCCAAAATAAGACAGAACCCACAGTCAGGCAGCCCTCTTTGCATTTAAAAAAGACGGTTAAAAAGATGACCTATTAAAATTTCTTGAAAATAAATTACTATAGCAATTCCTTTTCATAACCAGACTGACGAATACTCAGAAACAGCAAATGAAATCAATAAGTCCCCACTGATATAATTTACAACAACCAATTCAAGTTATCTATTTGCATAATTTTGTCATAAAGTACAAATAAATTTAAAAAATACTCCTAATTAAACAGATACCCATATTTAGTTTGCATTTGACCATTATGTGATTTACTTATGTAAAGTGGCAAGATGGTATCAACGATAAGGCACGCTTCCTTAAAAATACAAAACTATTAATTTTCTCTTGACCAAAAAAATAATAAATCTACCCATTTAAAAAGAACGTTGTTCCCACATACATTGCCATAATAAAAAAGTTATAAAAAATAATAATATTACCTGCGAACACATTAATTTTATATACGTAATAAAGATGTCAAAACTTTCGATATACTGACATGGAACATTGTATTGCGACATCAAAATCAGGAAATGACTCTATCGCGGGTCGCTGCCTCTACTAGAACCGTGTTGTAGAGTTACTGGATGTGACTAATATTTTTAGGCTAATTTTTTGTTAAATCCATACCTATAATATTAAACTACAACTTTTTAAGATCATCAACAATGTTATGTTTAGCCGTGAAACCTTGAAATATGTAGTCTTAGCCACTAGGAATCGGGCCTGCGGACGGCGAGCGTTGGGTGGCTCGCTGTCTGGTCACATCAAGAGATGTCAGCATAGGAGACTGGGCCCGCTAGGGCCAGAGCCTGTCAGGGTACAGGAATTTGTTCGAAAGAGTCACCGCGGCCCTGGAACGCAAAGGGCTTTAGAAGGAACACGGATGGGTTTTAGTCAATAAGAGTCTGACACGCCCTTCCGCTCCACCCAGAGCGGAAGAAGTCATTTGATGATTTCCCATCACTAAAAAAAAGCCATTAGGAACACGCAGTTTTATAACGTGTAGATATTAGATAGGTGCTGTAAAAAGTAACCATGATTCTAATATTACAAGATTATTATAATAAAATTCCCTAAACCTTATATAAAATTGTATACAATGCGTAACTTGATCGCTGTTTTCTAATAGAAACACGCATTGGGACGTTAATGTCCCAGTGATCATTTCCTTCGGAAGACGTTTAATATCGTATGGACTGGATATGAGCCTACCCCAAGCGATGCCACATCAACCGTTCCTGTGCGTGCCCTTTAGATACTCAACCTACACACCAACCACGCTCAAATTCCCCTCCGAACCACGCTCCGACCCCATCCAGCATCCCTCTACATCTCTGGCAGCCACAGAACATTACACGCAGTGACGAACATACCGATCCACAAATGTTTACACATTAGCGTTCGCCGTATATCGTGCTCAAGTACATCACGATATAAATTAGATTACCTTATGAAAGGAAACCAACTGTATTGTATGACAAAATCGGTTGAATTTGGTAGATCTAACTAAGTGATAAAAGTAAAATACTATTTGGATGGTAACTGTGCTTCGGAATTGCATAATTTAATTCCACCAGGCTCGTTCCAACATCTATGATGTACGGTGATGCGGCACCGATACATGGTGGACATCCCAGGCATACGCACAAAACATTTCGGGAATACTTTGATTGTGCGTTCCGCTAAGGAGTGGAATTTACTGCTGGAGTCTGTCTTTTCTGACAGCTACAACCCGGGGGACTTGAAGTTAAGGGTGAATAGGTTATTTCTAGGCAACCATGCTCCGGTATATAGTGGACATCCCAGTCATACGCACAAAACGTTTTTGGAATACTTTGTGCGTTCCTCTAAGGAGTGGAATTCCCTGCTGGGGTCTGTGTTTTCTGATAGCTACAACCCCCTCCGGGTTGTAGCTATCAGAAAACACAGATTTATCAGAAGACACGCTTTAGGTCAAGGGTGAAAAGGTTACTCCTAGGTAAGCGTGCTCTATTGTCGACGCAAGTCTGTCAATAATAATTAAAAAAACGAAACTTGCGAACAACAACAACTACAACAACAACAAATAAACAACTTGCTTTAGTTAACTTTGGTATACTCATCTATCAATCATCATCTTCACCTGCTTAACCTTTTCCCAGCTGTATTAGGCAGACCCTAACTTAGTATGGAAAAGGCTTATAATATAGACTTCTAGGCTAGTAGGATGCAGCTTAATGTGACCCACTGAGTATCTGACTCTGGGTACCAGTTCCCGGTACTCAGTAACTGGGTAGATTATTGGACTAAAACCGGCGCTTATTACAAGTCAATTTCAAGGACCTTCATTCGACTCATTTGAGGCCTGGCCCACCTTGGGTTTCACCTTAGGTTGTTATCTATTCAAAATGATAGGTACATCATATATAATTAATAATGGTATTTTTCTAATTAAAATTACCTTCCACGTATCCACAAACATAAAATTCGCACTCACTCTTTTATTACGGTTTATCTAGACATACCTGAAAAATCTTTATGAATTAATACTTCATTATTATACACTTCTGGACACATCTATTGGCCCACCTTAGAGTTTAGGTTTCGATGGCCCCTACCGAAATATGATTGCTAGATTGAACAAAAACTGTTGATGCAGTTTTAAACCTGATACATTTTATCATCTTTTTCGATCGTATTGTCTTAAATTTGAATTCAGAATACCATACAACATGGAGCTACGCCTAACAATTCGGATATGCGCCTTGTTAAAGGCAATTGATTTTTGAATAAAAAACATGTTTTATCAAATAAAGGTTTAATTTAATAACGCGTGTTGCCTCCATGGGCATCTACCACAGCTCTCATACGATTAGGCATAGAGTTTATCAACCGCTCTATGCAATTTTGAGGGATCATCTCCCATTCCTCTTCTATGGCAGTTTTCACTGGCTGACGAGCCCTAACACGTCTTTTTAGCTCGTCCCACATGTGCTCAATGGGGTTCATGTCTGGGCTTCTGGCTGGCCAGTCCATAACTGTGATGTTCACATCCCAAAGATATTCCCTGACGATGCCGGCCGCATGGGCTCTTGCATTATCATGCATAAAAAGGAAATTTGGGCCCACATAGTCCGCGTATGGTATCACGTGAGGTTCTAAGCACTCACGAATGTACCTTTCAGCATTTAATGTTGGCAGCCGTGGTCCTGTAACAACCTCAAGTTGAGTTTTGCCGCTCGCGGATATACCACCCCAGACAGTCCATGAGCCACCGCCATAAGCAACCCTCTCTTCAAAGCAGCATTGTGCGAAACGCTCTCCCTTACGTCGGTAGACCTTCTTCCTTCCATCATTGCCATGTAACACAATTTTAGACTCATCAGAAAAGAGTACACGGCTCCAATCTTGGTGTCCAATTTAAATGACTGCGTGCGAAATGAAGGCGCGCTGTTCGGTGGGCTCGCGTTAGTTTGGGCCCATTAGCTGGCTTGTGTGGTACCATATCGCGTTCTTTTAACCTTCTCCGAACAGTTCGAGCGCTCACAGATACTCCGTGGAAGTCGCGAAGTTGGTTTTGTATCTCAATGGAGGTAAGGTGACGATTTCTCAAGCTGGTCGTCACGATGAATCGATCCTGCCTTTCAGTTGTGACCCGAGATCGTGGCCTTCCTTGGCGACGAACAAAGCCGCCAGTCTCTAGGTACCTCCGATAAACATTTCGGACCGCAGAACGACTTAAATTAAGTTGAGCACTCACGTTTCTTTGGCTGTGTCCGGCCTGAATAAGTGCCACTGCTTGGGCGGCGACTTCAGGTGAAGTATCCATAGATTATTGATAGAACCTTAATGTTAAGAATAAGTAATGTTTGTTGCAAAACCAAAGATATCAATCACTTTTTCAAGAATTAAATCCTACTTGGACTGGATTGGAGAACCAATAAAACCAAGTTTTCTTAGTATTCGATTGTTTGATATCAACAAACAGGCTCCAAATTGTCTTTTGTTTCTTTAAATTCTGTGTTCGAAATTCAAAAAAAGACTATTGAATGAAATTGTGAATGTGCCAGGTTCAAAACTGCATAAAAACCTTTTGCTCGACCTAATATAAAATTTTTGCTAGGACCAAACGAAACTGAAAATACAAGGTGGGCCAATAGATGTGTCCAGAAGTATATTACATTAACATTACGATTTGTGAAAACATATTGTCACTTATGAAGTTATTCTCCTATCATTGTCACACAAAATGTCGTACTGAATGGCTTAAATTCAAAATGGCGGGACAAAAAATAAAAAATCGACTGGCCCATACATTTGACGAAATGTACATAACTCGAAAAAAATTTCTAAACAGCTGATTTTTCTTTGGCGATTTCAGGGTTGGTCCCATAGTAAAAGTTGTTCATTATGATGTCGACAATAATCCCTTTTCGGGTATTGCGTTTATTCTGTTACACGTTGTATAATTAAATTGTACCTGACTAAATAGTATTTGATGCTGTTGAAAATATTATTAGTTTGGTAAATCTGAGGTTCTCGTGGCTGAGTTCGATCTTTGAGTTTAAGCAGAGTTTACCGAGGTCGGTATGTGGATTCTCCATTCGTGGAGACTCCATAGTGCCTCAAAAGCAAGTTAAGCCCTTGGTCACGGCCGTCATTAGTAGATCTTTGACAGACGTTACGGGTAGTTAGAAGCCAGAAAATGTGACATCAGTCTTGCCCTGGGTACCATATTACCAGGTTTGTAGTCGCTCCGACCGACCGACGAATATGCAGACCCGTATTTGAGCAAGGCAGCCTTTTTCAATCAATGAAAAAACTTTATTTCAAACTATGCATCCATATTGGTTATTAGCGATTACTTATAAGCTATGTTGGTATGACATTAAAATAAAACATGCTATAAAAAAACACTATTATTCCTAAAAACTAATTCAAGTATTTTTCCTCAGCACCAGGCCCGCAGCTATGCCTACGGGACCAGTGCATCAGGAAAGGGCAATTTGGCCTCTCCACAATAACCTTCAGGATGCTGTTGGAGCTTCCACGTACGCATTAGGGATGCCGTTCTCTTGCGCATGACAGCCTCGAAACTATCTATGCGAGCCTCGGCAAACATGCCCGACGCACTACAGAACCGCGGAAGCCCCACCAGCACCCGAAAAGCATTGTTGTACTGAACGCGGAGGGTGCTGTAGGCTCTCTGCGTATCTCACCCACAGGCTGCAGGTGTAAAACGTCTGGCAGTAAGCCTTAAACAGCGTAATTTTACCACGACTATTCTTCTTTACTTCATTAACAAACTCAAATATATATATTTTACTCACACAGTACCAAAACTGAAATACATACCTACCTACACATGTATTAAGTCATAAAACTAATCCTATTTTTATCTGTGCGTTATAAATCAACAAAAGTAACAACTGTAATACTATAAAATCTGTGTGACCAGCTACTTTAAGCCAAAACTATAAAATGTTAAAACGTCTAATAATATTTAATTTTATAGTTCACTCCGACCTTACAAAATGGTGAATGAATAAAAAAAACGACATAGAGCTGTATTTTCATGTAAATCAATTTTATATAATATATTTTTTTATGTCTTCTCACTACCTACGCTGATTATGCGAAGTTTATGGAGACAGGTGTCTTTTATATCTTAAAACTAGTACTTTGCCTGCGACTTCGTACGCGCACATTCCGTTTTTTCCCGTTCCCTTAGAGCCTATACCTTTCTCGTAAATGTGGCTATCATATACAAAAAGATTTTTCCAAATCCGACTGGTAGTTCTAAAGATTAGTGCGTTCAAACAAACAAATAAACTCTTCAGCGTAATCATACACTTATCATCAAAAAAATCGAAACACTTTCGTTTTTATTGTTTTTGTCCTAATTTTTTACAAAAGAGAATTAATTCCATGAAAAAAAAAACATTATTGTGTAGCTGGCAGTTTGGTCATTACAGTAAGAAGAAAAAAATCAAAATTCGAAATTAGAATTTCATTTGTTTATCCTATAAATGAAATTAATCACTGTTTTGAGACAAATGTGTATTTAGGGTTGGAGTACGTTTCTCGTTTAAAAACTAAAATTAGCGCTTGTCTTTAAACTTTTTGTTTCTTATTTCATTTACTGTGACTTTGGGACGTCTGAAAAAACTTTTTTTTCTAAAACATATGGATACTTCGCCCGCAGAAGCCGCCCAAGTGGTGGCATTGCTGGATTCTGGACTTAGTCAGCGTGTTGTGGCTGCAAGATTGCATCTAAGCTTATCATCTGTTCATAGAGTCTACAAACGCTATCGGGAGACTGGTTCGTTCACGCGCCGTTCAGGATCTGGCAGGAATCGGGTCACTTCTGAGCGAGATGATCGATTTATTGTAACAACCTCTTTACGAAATCGACGCCTTAACGCTTTTCAACTACAGCAGCAGCTTCGCGTTGTACGAAGAGTAGCTGTAAGTGACTCTACAATAAGAAGAAGGTTGAAGGAACGCGGATTGGCACCGCATAAGCCAGCGAATGGGCCGAAATTAACTGCAGACCATCGAAGAGCGCGCCTTAACTTTGCACGCGAGCACCTAACTTGGTCATACCTTCAGTGGAGCAAAGTACTGTTTTCTGATGAGTGTAAAATTATGCTGTATGGTAACGACGGAAGGAACAAGGTCTACAGAAGAGATGGAGAACGCTTTGCACAGTGCTGCATTGAAGAAAAGGTCAGCTATGGTGGCGGTTCGTGGACGGTTTGGGGAGGAATCAGCGCCGACGGTAAGACAGAACTTGCCTTTGTATCTGGGCCACGGCTGCCTGCACTAAACTCTCATCGGTACATCGAACAGTGTCTTGAACCTCATGTGATGCCACATTTTATTGGCAACGACTTCATATTCATGCACGACAATGCTAGAGCTCACACCGCGGGCGTCGTACGAGATTATCTTACCGAAGTCGGTATCTCCATTATGGTATGGCCAGCAAGAAGCCCGGACATGAATCCCATTGAACATCTATGGGATGAATTAAAGAGACGAATTCGAGCAAGAGATCCAGCCCCAGAAACACTTAGCCAGCTGCAAAATGCAATCCAAGAGGAATGGGATAATATACCACAACATGTGATCGTGACTCTCATCCGATCGATGAAGAACCGTATGGAAGCAGTAATAAGAGCTCGCGGAGGGAATACAAGTTATTAAATAAACGTTTCTTACATTTTTTTTCATTTACGCGTGTTGTTTTACCCATTTCCTTCATATTCCATACAGGGTAAAAATTACTCATTATACAAAATACGAAACCTATGAAGACTTAATTTGAATTTAGAACATTAACATTAGGATTTAAAAACCTCATACTACTCACTATTAAATGACATTTTACATTTATTCCTAAATATACACATTTTTCTGATAATCCTTATCAAATCATAAACTGCGAGGTGTTTCGATTTTTTTGATGAGAAGTGTATTAATATTTAGATAAGTATAGATATTTAAAAAAAAACATTTTGATTTTTTTGGAAGTCTGTTGTTGTAAAAGTTTTTTTATTTTTCTCTGGAAAGTCACAGGAAAGCAAAACACGCAATTTCGTTTACTTACTGGGTTGATATATTTTCTATTTCCTCCAGCTATTTCAATTTAAAAACCAAACTACTTAACCGATTTTGATGAAATTTCTATGGGACCAATCGGGACGTATATCCTTTCACAAGAATTTTTCAAATTGGTTCAAACGGAGTTATGAGGTAACAAACATAAAACACCTCCCCCTTGTTTTGAAGTCAGTTAATTATATACCGACAAAATCTCTCAAAGGCCCAGCAAATACTAGTGCAGTTGCTTAGCGAGAGGTCCTTGGTTCGTCTTCTAGGTTGAGAAAGTAAATAAGTACCTATTAAGGTTCTTACTTACCATCAAAGGTTGACCTAACTCAATACATCGACGATTTTAAAATGGTGGAGAATCTGGTGTTGCAAAGACACTTGGGGGTCTTAAATTCGATTTCAACAGGTATCTCATATCAGCCGAAACACGTCTACTGCTGGACATAGGCCTCCCCCAAGTGTCGCCACAAGAACTGGCCCTGTGCGTCTTGCACCTGTCAGCTACCCGCGACCCTCCCCAGGTTATCGGTCCATCTTGTGGGATTCCTTCCAACGTTGCGTCTTCCGGTACGCGGCCGTCACTCCAGAACTTTTCAGCCCCATCGACCATCTGTTCTGCGAGCAATGTGCCCTGCCCACTGCCACTTCAGTTTGGCGATCCTTCGGGCTATGTCGGTAACCTTGGTTCTCTTGCAGATATCGTCATTCCTGATTCGATCACGCAAGGAAACTGCGATTGGGTGACTTTCAGCCTTCTGATGAGGCCCATTGTGAGCGACCACGGTATCTATGTTAGTTAATTGATTGGAGCTATTGGAAGGTTGGGATGTTTTGGCCTTAAAAATAGGGACATAATAACCAGTTTGTATTGTATTGGTCCTCCTTGAAACCAGAAATAAATATGCAGTACAGGTAAACCATAAAAAAACACGCTTTTGTGTTATCTTCATTTGCCCGAATGAGCATGAAAACCACGCGGGTTATTGCTCACTCAAGTAGATATTTTTTAATTGCATTTAGGTGGTAACCTATAATATAGTAAACATAGCAATAACCAATAAGCAAGGACTAGGTTGTATGTATGTTGCAGCTCTATATGATCCATCTGACATCTGCCTGGCATGTTGGTCGAGTGGTTAGTGACCCTGACTGCTAAACCGGAGGTCGTGGGTTCGATTCCCACCCAGGACAAATCTTTGTGTGATGAGTATGATCATTTGTTCTGTGTCTGGGTGTAATTTGTCTATAATATCTAGGTATGTATTTAGAATTATATAAGTATGTCTAGTTTGGGATCGGATGACCGTGTGTGAGTTGTCCCAAGATATTATTAGATATTATTAAGATATCATCACACGTTCGTATTTCCGAAGTTAGACGATGATTCCCGAAGCGTATTCTTTTCTTGAGATATTTGTAACAGTCTTTGGAAAATATGTCGAGATTCCTTTACGATACTTAGAAACCTATACTTAGCCCCCTAATAAACATATCAGAAAAGGGGCATGTCACAATTAATTATAACTACCTACCGTCAATTATTGGAGGCTGATAATAGGCCCAATCTAAGCTAAAAGGTCACGCCGTTCGTGTCTTACATATCATTATATACGGCAATTTATCAAAACGATTGCAGACAAACATAAGCAAAACACCCGCGAACTAATGTAACAGTAACAACGATAAATATGCAAGCAATTATCTCCCCTATACATTTGTAACAATGTTAATAATCGTGTGCACGATTTTGACAGTTATGGTCAATGAATGTGATGGTGGCGGTAGGGTTGGCGAAGAGGGATTTTTGGGGAATTAGTTGTGAAGCATCATCAGGTAAGGCATATGTTCCCACTGTTAGACATAGGCGCCCCTGTGCATCTCCAGATCGACCTGTGCTTCTTCTGGCGTCCAGAGTAATTTCGCAGACCTAACCGGGTCATCGCTTCACCTTGTGGAATGCCTTTCGACGCTGCATCTTTCGGAATGTGGCTCTATCAGCAATATTGTCCATCGAGAAATGTATGCACACTGCCATTTAATTTGGCGGTGTTCCAGGGTAACCTTGGTTCTTTTGCGGATTTCTTTATTTCCGATTCGATAACGCAGAGAAACTCTATGCATAGCAATTGCCAACAAAGAAAGAAGGTAATGCTACAATAAGTTCTTGGCCTCCCACATTCAGCAGATTCTCAAGACCTTCACCTGGTCCTCTATCCTCTCTGACCAAGGCTTAGTTTTCCTCTGAAAAGGAAATAGTATTGACAGATTGAACATACGACTCACGATTTCTACAGTCCTACATTTTTCTGCTAACCCTAATCAACGCGTACAATCGTAACGCCGAAACGGGTGCGCACGAAGCTGACCGAACAGGCGCGTAATGACACGAGCCGTCACGAGCGCGTCCGATTGCACCCGAACACGACGCGATCGTGCGCGCAATACGGTTATCAAGGTGTCATAGGGAACATTGATTTTCAGGTCGAAAATGAGAGCAGAAACTGGCATAAGTATAGTATTGAGTCATGACTGGTTTGAGCTAAAGATATTATCTTCCATTGCATTGAAGTTGGCTAAGTGCTTATCAGGTTAGATGGGCTGGAGTCGTTATACAATGAAGGCTGAGGACGGGCGTCGTCGCCTAGGAAGCACTGGCGTGACCACTTTGAGGCGTTCATGACGGCTTGATCGGAGTATAGATATATGCGGATCAGGGTGTAAAGTCCCGCAAACCTCTATTGAAAAGGGAGGATCCTCCGACCGGGCGGTTGTTGTAACTGGTGGGCAACTGCCCGATATTGGATATTCAGACAGTTGGACATGTTCAAACCGCACGGAAAACTCTGATACCGCGATGCAGGATTTCGTTAGTAGTTTTTTCTGACGGGATAGACGGCGTTGTGGTTATTTTTGCTGTCGTAAAAAATTTTCTTGTGGCGGTATTGATGCCGCTACAGGAGAAGGTAACGTACCGGGCAGAATGGAAGGCCGTAGGGGAGACCTTTGGTCAGCAGTGGGACATTGTAGGTTGATAACAAAAATGCTTATCTATACCTTGGCAACCCCAAATCACAATGATCTGCCTGCATTTATTTATACCATTTTATTTGAGGCCGCCCTGAATGACTTTTCTTCAGTATTTAATAAATGAGCTCGGACACAAACCTCCTTTCTGTGACTCTCTATGAGAGGAAGAGGTCATAAGTCTTCAGTACCCGTTTAAGACTATGGCGTTTCCCTAAATGCCGATTCCCGTTTTGAGAGCAGTGGTGATGAAATAAATAACATAAAATAAAGCACCTGGTTTCCAACCCCTAACGTAAACTTATAAATTGCGGCTGTTACCACTGAGCCACCACTGCTCCTATTTTGAATGCTAAACCGACCACAAATAAAGAAAGTTAAGAGCACATTGGAAACATATAACGTTACATAAATGGTATTGGTTACCCTCTATAATAAAGTAAGTAGATCAGTAAATAATGCAAAGACCGTAAATTTTCGCTACTTATTGGTGGATCGCGGAAAGGTGCAAACAATGTTTAAAATACGGTCACAAAGGCTATATTTGAACATGTACAAATAAACACATCGAACCGCATTTAAACGACGCACATTAAAGGAACAAAACACAATAAACTCTTACAAATAATGCATCCTTTCGCCGCAAAAAGTCGCGTTCGAGTATCATAGTCAACACTGCGAAATAAGGCTGAATAAAGACATGCAACAGAGTAATGCTATCGCTTGCGGCAGCTGTCAAGCGAATTGCTTCGGAAATTATCCGAGTACTCGATACCCGAGGCACATCCACGATTTACGATTCCGAATTCCATAATCGAATGCATCAGCTGAGTAAAATCGAATGGAAATCGTCCCGTTTTAGGTAAGCGAAGATTTATGATGCGAATTCGAAAGTCGGTTACAATTTACAAATCGAATTTGGAATTTCTTTTGAATTACTTACGGCCTGTTATCGTTGACGCCATCGGTACATTAATAAGTTAGCGTGCATTTTGGTGTAAATGTCAAAAAAGCGCTGGGCTGATATTCGTGAGATTTTATCTTTCTGGAATATTTTTTTTTTCGAAATGTCGCCCGGATTATTTTTAGTGGCTTATCATGATATCTTGAATACTCTTTTTTTGGTTTGCATAACTTAACAGTAAACTAGAATCAAGAATCCAGTATCTTCGAAATCCGTGAAAGCCTTTAAGTGCATGTAAAACGAGATTGCCACACAGTAAAACGTATGCGCTGCATTCACATACTGCCATTTAGTACACAATAAACTTTATTACACCAGCCCTTTACTTTCACCTTCTTAACATAACCAAATACATTACAGCGTCTGCTAGGGCCGAACACGGTCGTAAAATGGTCCTAAAATCTATTTTCTATTTAAATCTTTTATTACTTACCACGGCTCTAAACTTGGACAATAATATAAGAAGCGAGACCAAATTAGGTTTTACCACCAAACTCTTTTGACCCCTGAATTTATTCAAAAAACCCTTTGACTGGAAGAAAATGCTTGTGATCTATGAAGCAGGGAGGGTCAACCTTAAATGGATGATTGAGTTTTAATGAGACAAAAATACGTGTTTAAAAGATCTTCAGTAGAATTTTGAGGATAGTAAATTATGCGGCAATGTTAACTAGATAGTTTTTATTACTTGTTTATTAGAATCTTTTAGCGAGTTTTTCAACTATAAACCGATTTAGATTACAATTTATGAGTTCAGTGATTTATTTATTTTCAAATATTTTTTTCAAAGCTCTGCAATGAAAGATGCTTTATCGTTATGTATAAACAGATCCAAGATGTAACTAGGTCCAACAAATACAATGTCATGGGAACACATTAATATTAACTTCTGCAAAAGCTAAGGATTTTCTTTGTAGTTTTAAATATAAATAATTTAATAATGAAAGGATAAGATAAATACCTACCTATTGAAACGATATGAGCTATGAGATTACCAACAAGAGAAATGAAAACTTGCGCAAAACACCACTGGTCATTAATAAACGCTCTTAAAAAATGTTCATAATGCAAAGTTTATTCAAACTTGACTGAGAATCACCACTTTCTGCCAATCAAAAATTAACATGATATCGGCTCCCCAAAATACCCGCCCGTCACCACTTCCTAGTGTTTTAGCTGGGAAGAAGAGGAAGCGTAATATGATATTGATGATATTCTCTATCTGTCTTCTATTCAAACCCAAACTTTGACAAGTTAGTCTAGTTCATTACCACTGGACCACCAAATCTTGACAGCAAATTAATTCATTATATTGGGAAAAGGCTAGGCAGGGTCGGCTTGGGGTCGGCTTCCAGTCAAACCGGATTCAGCTGAATACCATTATTTTACGTGGAGCGACTGCCTACCAGACAGAAAATTAATTACGGATGAAAATCTGGAATTCCCCATAAAATATATTTAAAAAAAAACTGTAGCTTCCTAATCAAGTCAGAATGTCAAATAAATTAATACAAATATACGACACGATACTAAAAATCCTACAATATCAGAAAACATAAGATGATCTGAAACACCCGCATTTTGATCGTAGATCGTAAATGTCTACAACAATTTAATAGTTTCCTTGGATTTTGGAAATGTTAATGGCTATTTAATATTTAATTTTGAGAGTTTTTGTGGCTAAACGGCTTCTGAGCGGATCCATTGGCGTCGAGTCGGCCCTAATACGTTTTTTCGTCCTTTTTTGTACACCAAAACAACTAACAGTAGCTAGGTACAGTGGTAATATGGGGGGTGGTATGGTAAATGATTTTTGAGCAGTTACACATTATACTAGTGGCCTTCGATCACTGAGGCCTATGATCTGCCAGTCGATTCTGAAAACATTTTGAATTGAAAACTTGGGTGAAGTGATCACGAGGTGAGCTGTCAAGCTCACCTCGTGATCCTGACTCGTGATTCGACATCTTTGATCAATCGATCCACTGCTATACCAGAGGCACCATAAATGCTCGCTTACACTAGGCTGACAGGATGACTTCTGCGGACAACTAAGTCGTTTATGAACCCAGTACAAACGCATATACGTCTGATAAACCAACATCTAACGACACATACTCACACAGGGCTATTAGGAAGTGTATCAAAAAAACGATACTAAACTGTGTTATACATAAAATCCATGAAACGGCCTTTTCTTTGGTGTGCACCCTTTAACCCTCGCAGGTTATGGGCCCACTATTGGTACCGTTGATAGGACCTGAATAAAAATACAGACGCTATTGTTACTTTTTACAGCTTTTAAAAAAGTAATTTCAATTCTCCACATGTTATTCTTCAAACTGGCTGCAACATATTAAGACTACAAAGCCCTCTTGTCAATTTTTGATGGTCGAGAGACCAATCGAGAGGCTAGTGTCAAATAAATGCGAGGCACATAAACAATTGATAAACTCTAGGATATATTAGATGAAGTATCCTGTTTTGTGAATAGGGAACAAAATGAAAAACTATTTGTAGATGTCGCTGCGTTCGCTTTAACCCTAGCAAGTTATGGGCCCAGTATTGGTAACGTAGCCACTATGACATCATTATGGTTTAATAGGACTTGAAAAAACCAGACGCTATTGTTACTTTTTACAGCTTTTTAAAAAGTAATTTCTATTCTCCACATGTTATTCTTCAGACTGGCTGCAACATAGTTAGACTATAAAGCCTTCTTGTCAATGTTTGATTGTTGATAGACCAATCGAGAGGCTTGTGTCGGAAAACGATTTATGCCGAATATATGCGAGGCGCATATACAATCGATTTTCTCTAGGATATTTAGGATGTAGTATCTATTTAAGGATTGATGTCTGTTTTTGGAATTGAAAACAAATCATGCTAATATGTACTATTGTGGGTACATAGCTTTGAGGATCGCCCGGAGGACACGGTGGAACATACGGCAATCGGCTGCGGCGGCGGTGACCTCTCGCTTCCGGCCCTGGTTCTATCCATGGTTCCGGACCATGGAAAGCAGTCACCTCCTTCTGCAAAGCAGTAATGCTAGTGAAGGAGGAGGCGGGTCGGGTGAGGGAGAGGCAAACCTTACGCCCCAGCTGCCACAACAGAAGGAGACGGTCGGATGGAAGGCGTCAGGAGTTACAGGGCCATTTCCGGCCACCGCGGCCCTGGAACGCAAAGGGCATTAGGAGGAACACGGATGGGTTTTAGTCAGTAAGAGTCTGAGACTCCCTTCCACTCCGCCCAAAGCGGAAGGAGTCATTTGATGACTAACTTCTCATGCTTAAAAAAAAGGGAACATAACTTGGGATATGTTTTCTCCTAGTCGTTTGAGATATATTTTTCCTATGGTATCCAAATATCTGAAAACTGGAAAACCTTTACACAGGTGGTACTTTTTCCTCACCTCATTTAGGAAATCCAGAGTTTCACATGTACAGATGGTGAAACAGCGTCCCCAAAGCGCCGCACCATCGACATTTTCTTCTGCTTCAAAACCCCAGATTCTATACCAAATCATAGCCAGAACGATGCTCTAAGATTTTACCACTATCAGGTACTTAACACAAGTCCAGCACATATTATTTTATAGTTGGAGATTCAAACCACGTCCCACGAGGCGTCAGTACATACCACCAAGAGTCGCAACACCCATAAAATCGTTGACATTTTAGACTATCACGATTGGAGTCAGGTATGTGGACCAGTTGTCGTCCCACCATTTAATATTTATTTACACACGTTTCACCTTACGTGTGCTATCAAAAACCGTAGGAAATAATAGTTTAAATTCATAGCGCATAGTCTGAGGCGCCGGTTATAGCGAAGAAAGCGTCAAATGCTATAAAGTCGACGTTGAGATTGTCGCGATTGAAGTAAGGTAGGGAGGGAGTGTTGTTGGTAACGTGATTTGTTTTAAAGTTGTTATAATGTTGGTGGTGGTTTTTACTAAAACCACAGTTTTAGATAAAGCATACCACTCTCATCATCTGCCTAGCCTTCTCCCAACTATGTTGGGGTCGGCTACCAGTCAAACCGGATACAGCTCATTACTAGTATTTTACGTGGAGCGGCTGCCTACCAGACCTCCACAACCCATTATATGGGTGACACGGATACTCCTTGGCAAGACTGGTGTTAGATTTACTGGCTTCTAACAATCCGTAACGACTGCCAAAGATCTACAAATGACAGCCGGGACCAACGGTTTAACGTGCTTTCCGAGGCACGGAGGAAACTCGGTATGTTAAGATGGTCACCCATCCACAAACCAACCTTGGCAAGCGTTACTTAACCTTGATCGAAAATAAAATAAGAACTGCCTTTATCTGTTTGAAATACCTACTGCTTTTTCAGAAAACGGCAATGACGAATATTTTTTTTGTCACACTCATTTGTTAGTCCTGTAAAACTTCAAGGCACACAGGACGCTGTTAAGTTTGTGTTAGATAAAAGTATTTGTTTTCTGTATCAGGGAAATGCAAGTTGTACCTACTTTTAACTGACCCATATCTGAAGCAAAGCACAAAAAAAACATCTTAAAGTCCCATACCAGCAAATTTTTAACATCTCTGAAAATGACAAACACACTATTCAAACTGCACTCTGCAGTCATTCACTCATTCAATTGAATGATTCTTTTTTCAAACGCCCGGTGTACGGCAGTACTGCCCTCCGTGTCAATCATGGACAGTTGAACGACTGAACGTGGGATACGCCAATCATTGTGCGGAATCAACGCTTTGATAGACGTTCGATTACCTTCGTAATTTGCCTTCACTGTAGTTATTAGAAATGGGTGAAGTATACAGATCAAATTAATTTGAAAACTTTTTAGAGGTATTGACATCTTATGGCATATTTAAGTGTCTCGATAGATATAATTTAATTTGACCATTTATTGTACTCTTTTTTATCTTTATTCAGAATATCAGCAGCATGCAGGTACCAATATCAGGTGAGGGTTTTTAAAGAAGATTAAGCATTAATATTTTTGTTCTGTTTACTTGGTGCACATGACATTTTTTTTTTCGTTTGTGGCTGTATCAACTAAGTAGTTAGATAGTTAGGTTGCTAGTTTGACTTGGGAAAAACTCAACTTTATTCAGGGGCATAAAGTCTTCCACCGGTAGGTAATTAATTAGATACGTGTCCAAAATTTTTTTTCCTAAACTATTGCAGAAATTAATGTAGTAACCTTATTATCTAGTAGGTGGGCTATCAATTGTCCTCTTCACCCTTCACTAGAGAGGTACCGTTTCACCTCTCTGATGACAGTTTGTCGACAGAAATGTCATAAAATAATAAATAAATATTCTTGGCGTTTTTATTATCAACTAACGCTGGTGCTCTAGTCTTTTATGTGGATCTTATATATTTTGTAAAATATTTTATCAATTTTATAGACATGTTACTTTGTCGCTGTGTGGTCTCAGATGTTAAAAAGTAGTTATAAAATAACTGTTACGTATCTAACACCAGAACGTGCACCTAAAGGGTTAGGCAGAGGTGCATTATGGGTCGATGGCGCGTTGTGTTTCACGCGCGCCTCAAAGAGATGTCAGTATAGAAGACGGGGCCCGCTAGGGCCAGAGCCTGCCAGGGTTGCGGAATTTGTTTGAAAGAGTCACCGCGCCCTGGAACGAAAAGGCCTTGGCAGAAACACGGATGGGTTTTAGTCAGTAAGAGTCTGACACGCCCTTCCGCTCCACCCAGAGCGGAAGAAGTATTTGATGATTTCCCATCCTCAAAAAAAAAAAGGCCCCTGGGTTCGACACCCGATCAAAAGCGTTGCTTGCAATTGCAACCACTCCAACCGGTCTCAAATTCTTTCACAATAAAATTCTAGTTCGAATCGTAAAAGACGGCTTATTTGAAAATCTGATGAGTTCTTATCATTGATGCGATCATAGGAATATTAATTAATGAATTTAATTATATTACCTTCAGCATGTGATCAAAACAATGTCAATCACCTCGGAAACCGGTTTCTTTTACGAAGTGATTGAAAATCAAGATTATTTTATTACTTCGGTAAAAGGGACCAGCACTGTAATTGCGTCACATTCCAATTATATTTTAATAAGCTTCTGCTATCTCCTTCGTCCGCGTGAAATTTCAAAATTATCTCAAGCTTTATCCAAAATTATCTTAGTTTTATCCAAAATTATCTTAGTTTTATCCAAAATTATCTTAGTTTTTTCCGATTAGGTACGATTTCTGGGTTAAGGCTCCAACAAACAAGTGCGATGTCCTTTTATAATCTTTTTTATTTTTTCTATACAATACATGGAACACAATTTCTATGGAAACACATTGTGCCATGGTTGTCGCATTGTCGCGTCGCGTCTGTCGGCGGCAGCTTTAAATAAAAGTCTAGTAGAGATTTTCTGTATAAATTCAATACATTTTTTGTTCTGAAATAGATTCACGAATCTTGAGGTACATTAAAAACATCAAAATGAGAATAGAGTGAGGATACCAACTTAACAATAATATCACAAAGAAGCAACCGATTCTTAGAATAATAGTAGCCTAGAAATAACTAGTTCAATTAGAAACTCCGTAAATTATAAATTGCCTGCCCCAATTTCTAACAATAAGTATAGTGAGCATTTTATCTAACGGTTCTCGGCTCTTCACAAACTGCCTATAAATAGCCCAACATTTTATGACAGTCCCGATGCCCCCTATTGCGTTTGAAATTTGATAACTAATCATATATTTCATATTTACAACCCACTTATAAGTAATTTACGACTCTCTTATCACTATGTGATAATATGCAAGCACCTGAGTAACAGAACGGATATTTCGTTCTATATTATCAAGTTTCCGTAGTGTAGCGGTTATCACGTGTGCTTCACACGCACAAGGCCCCCGGTTCGATCCCGGGCGGAAACAGTTGCTTTTTGCAATTTTTAAATGTGTTTGCTTTATTATTTGTTCGAACTGTATTTAAATTAATATGACTTGAATACTAAGTTTTAAATTTAGTAAAAAAACCACTTCTAAAACAATTTTGACTTATCTGTGCACACATCCACTTAAATCTATGAATCTTTCGGGTTATTTTGGTTTGTAAAGTAAATATTTAGAGATGTAAACTGCTATATAGGTGCCTATCCTAAATCCTAATGTCCTATAATAATTATAGGACTAAAAGGCACACCGACCAAAAAGTTATTCTTCCAGAAATCATAAACAATTCTTATTTCAAAAACGAAACTCGAACAAACGACAAAAAAGCCGTTAATTTGAAAACACATCACGAATGCGAAAGGCAAGTCCACACGTGCATCGCCCGCATGAATAAAACAAAAAAATAAAATAATAATTCGTTCAAAATTGATTTGCATAAAAGACTCCTTTTTATAATACTACACGGGGCGCCCGAACAATCAGTCTATTGTTCTTAGTAACTCAAAAAATAATTAAAACAATGCATACGCAGTGTGCACCGCGCTTTAGAACCGTTTTAAATGCGGGCTCTTTTAACCAACTTTGACGAAAGGGTTGTAATTGGATCTAGTGATGTCGGACAAAGATGTCGAACGATTATTGTCTAGAAGATTTGAAAAAAATAAAATAAGACTTTTAGCGGTTTATGGCATGAAAAAAAAACCCTATTTTTACTTATTCTAGAACCACGACAAATGGCTGGTTACTGAATTTACATAGTATTTTGAGTTAAGAACGGGTCAAAACCTGCTTTAATGTAGTATTTGGACTGGCTTTCTCCTTCTTTTCTTAAGAGTCCTTCTTTTATTAAGAGTCGCACCATTTTATTTTAGTTACTTTTAATACAAAATATTTGAGTTTCTGTCTGACTTGAATATTTTGGTTTATGTATAATTTATGTGTGTCTATGTTTTCTAGCGTAGGTAAGCCACTCATGGGCTGCAGCTGAAAATCAGCGTCAGGTGGTATACCTTGTGTTGCCATCTGGCATTATGCTGAGCTGAGGCCCTTTGGCATTGTTGGTTTTCATTATTTATTTATTTTGTTTAATTTTATGTTTCTATTACAATGCCAATAAACACACTTTTTCTTTCTTTCTTTCTTTTCAGGTTAGAGTGTGAGAATCGAGGGGAGAGGGGGGGGGACAAGCTCAGTTCCTGAAACGAAAATGATCGCAAACAACCTATCTATTATACCTATTTTATCCCACTTCTGGACAACTTCTGTCTCCTTTTGACACGCAACTCTGTCCTTTGCAATTTTCGGCCAGTCGTTACTGTTTAGGTAGGTAGAAGTCGTGCTTTTAATACATTTCCAATAGCCAATCACATCACTTTAGTTGGGTTCATAGATATGTTTTTATATTTCTACTAGCTGTGCCTGCGACTTCGTCCGCGTGAAATAGTGTTTTTGGATAGCATTAAACTTATAAAACATTCACATAAACCTTACATATTTCCATACAAAATTTCGTCCCCTATTCTCTGTTGTTATTTTACACCCTTGAGGGTAAAACTTTTACAAACTTTGAATGTCATATTTATTTATATCGAATCAACAGCCTAAAAAATAAGTTTCAAGCTTCTAACTCTAAAAATGACGATACTTCCATACAATTTTTCATCCCCCCTTTCAACCCGTTTTTCGCATTAAAAAGTAGACTATGTCCTTTCTCCGGCTCTAGACTATCTGAGTACCAAATTTCATTTATTTGGGTTCAGTACTTTTGGCGTGAAATCGCGACAGACAGAGTTACTTTCGCATTTATTATATTAAATAGTAAGGATGGTTGGGTTTATTTTGTGACACGTCGATTATAATTTATGTCCGAAAACCGGCGGTTATAAACTAAAATATAGTTTTATTGATTTCAAAACTGTATACAGTCAATTAGTTCTTTGATTCCGTTAGTCTGTTTATTAAGAGCACATAAAATGTCTATCAAATTGATTTTGATATATGTGTATAGAAATAAATCCATTAGAAGACTTTAAAACTAAATTAGCTGTTTTAATTTTTTACTTTAGATATATATATATATATATATATTGCAATCTGGATTAGGCTGTCTTTCTAGATAAAGGTTTTTTGTAGATTTATAGAAAAAAACAATGTTACACTATTATTATTGACCACGTAATTTTGATAAAAAATAATTGTTCACAAGCAGTTTGTAGTGCAACACATGTGAGACAAGTCCGAATAAAAACGATTTATGATGCATCGTTTGAAAAATTCTGCCCAAAAAACAATTATGTTCAAAAATCGAATTTTGTTTTTAAATATTTGTTGACAGAAATAGTCTTTTCAGCCCATAGGGTGACTGGCTGAGAATGACTTGTAGCTTCCTTCCCTTTCTGTATAAGTATAATTATATAGATTTTCTGTATAAGTAGATACAAGCTACATTATTCAAAGAAACGCATTAAAACTCATAAAAACAATACAAAATTTAAAAAAAGAAAAACTAGAAATTATCGACTTAGATCCGATAATTAAGTCCAAATCCATAGATTCTTCAATTTGATGCGAATCCTGACTAATTTGACGTTAATGTTTCGTTTGGTGCAATAATGACGCTATTATGACCGTGGGTCGGTCCAGAATCCTATAAATTAAGATTTAAGTTATTTTTAAGTAGCACATTAAGTTTCATAAATGCTCTGATTGAGAAACCGGTGATAATCTTAGTGGATGACCGTAAATTTTAGTTTATGGATCCTATATACGAGTATTTTAGTTGGAAAAGTAAACTAATAGTCTGCATTAATATGCTTCGGATCGTGAGTGATGCTCCTTAATCGTTTTGTTATAAAGAATAAGAATATTATATTTGTATAAAACATGGTAAATTTAAGGTCTTATTAAATTTAGAAATAGGATCTGCTGCTGGTCGATTCTGTAAACATGTTGAAGTGAAGGCTTGGATGAAGTGATCACGAGGTGGGCTGTCAATCCATACAATCAAGATGTCACGTGATCACGGAGTGGGCTGTCATTCCATCTTGATTACATTGATTGACAGCTCACCTCGTGATCACTTCACCCAAGCCTTCACTTCGACATGTTTACGGAGTCGACCGGCTGCCATGTTTCGAGATTACATACAAATATTCGAACACTCATTAGGTAGTGTTAGTAGTAATCGTTCTTTTTAACAATTGTTCAAAGTACCTAAAACTAATTGTATGTAACATAAATTAAATTATTTTAATTTAATTCGTTTACAATCTTTTTTAAATGAATTAAATATAATTTTCGAAAATAACTCCAAACTTACAATAATTTATCGCTCAACATTACTCTTAAAGTAATATTATAAGATAACTACCTAATTTATCTTCTTATTTCAATGTATGCTTTGTTGTAGAATGTTTTACTAATCTCACACTCATTATCTAATTTTAAAAACAAAGGCTGTGAATCAAGTTAATTTGTAACATTAATAAAAGGCCAAACAAAAGACTGTAGGTACATATCATCATTTTATACAAAAATAATTCTTGTGTGTTTCATTTATCATGTGTTCTACTTTATTCTAAACGGATCTAGTAATATAACGTGAAAAAAATATAAGTATGGTAAAATGAGGATTAATATGTGCCTTTAAAATTTGAAGGTTGTCCTCGATCCCCTTCATCGCATCTGGGAATCCATCCCTGGGATCGCATCATCAGATTCTGACTTGGTGCCAATGAGACCACCTCAGGAGTATAGGTTTTCGAATAAAAAAATAATCCACAAAATCGATTTCTAATTAACTGACGGAATTATCGCATAACAAACACATAAAAAAAAAACATTAAAAGTCGAATTGAGAACATCCTCATTTTTTGAAGAAAAACACTATACTGATATTAAATAAATTTGTAAAAGATCAGGAGAATAAACTCTTATTATGGCATCCTTTGGTGTCCACCCTCTAAACCTTTTGCAACGGAATCGCATAGATTAATTCCGCCAAACCCGTTCGTACGTGGTACGTGGTGGACATTCCACCCACACGCACAAAAAGTTTTGGGAACACCATACATTGTGCGTACAGCTAAGGAGTGGAATTCTCTGCCGGAGTCTGTGTTTCCTGATAGCTACAACCTGGGAGTCTTTAAGTCAAGACTGAATAGGTTACTTTCAGGCAAGCGTGCTCCATCTTCGACCACATCATCGCTTACCATCAGCGGCGGTCAAACGCGCGCCTATCAATAATAAAAAATGCGGGCAGTCTTTGGGGACTGCCGATAGAAGTGAAAACTAAGCGAAAGCTAAAGCGTTCGGTGACTATGACGCGAGTTCCATGATTTTTGTTCACCCAAAAAGTACACATACATACACAGTATACATATAGCTCATGGAAAGCGTTCGGTGACAATGACGCGAGTTCCATGATTTTTGTTCACCCAAAAAGTGTTCAACGCGCCTAAAGAAGTTTTCACTTCAAAAAATCCATAGAATCACAATTCTCACGAGTGTACAATAAATAAACTCTTATTATTGAATCCTTTGGTGTCAACCCTCTAAAACCAACAGTGTGGATAGTGGATACTGTAAGGGTTAGAGGGTTGACTACATTTAGGTACTGTTATGATTATACTTATCCTTTAAACGATACAAAGTCTGTTTCTAGATCAACTCAGCGACTTTTTAGGAGTATACGTAGCTCATCAATTGGAGACGGCATCAAAGTATGATCTGCTCCAAACGACATTGGAACTTTGACAGGCATTTCGAAACCTCTTTTTTTTCAAATGACTTCTTCCACTCTGGGTGGAGCGGAAGAGCGTGTCAGACTCTTACTGACTAAAACCCATCCTATTCCTTCTAAAGCCCTTTGCGTTCCAGGGCCGCGGTGACTCTTTCGAACAAATTCCGCAACATTTCGAAATCTCTGCCGTTCTCTTCCAAAAGTTATGTCGGTAACAACAACTTTTTACCTGACTGCCCTACATGGAGGGTAATGTTTTTCGATTGTACATAATCTTATTGAAGATCTTAATAACGTAATGGCACCATAACGACATGAAAGGCTAGAGAAGGCAAAAGCATTCGAATGTTACTCGGTAATAAAGATAAAATTTCACCTGGTGGGCACGGCTTCAGCCATTGCACAGTAAATAAGAAAATTGAATAGCACATTTAGATACCACAGACCATGGAAACGTTTCGGCGGCAGGCTAGAGATGACACCGTCTAAACGCGAGTCATGCGTGTCAGGTGACACCGTTTAATCATAGAAATTGACAGCCTACTACAACCTACTTAAAAAAAATGCAGTCTGACTGCATTTTTTTTTAAGTACATTCCAAGCAATTAAAAAAACACAAAATATTGCGAAGTGGAGCGTTTTAAAATCTATGATAAGCAGATACCACGTACCAAAACTCCATGCCTCTCAAAGCATGTTAGCTGTCGCTTCCGGATGTAATTTGAAGTTGTTACGCGTTGTCTAAAGCCAGAAAATCTGACACCAACCTTGGCTAGGGGTCATATCTTGTTAAGGGCCATTCATTTATTCCATAAGACAATTATTTAGGGGGGAGGGGGTCTACCATGTCTTATTTTTTTTTTTTACAAGGGGGTTGGAGGGAGTCTTGATAGTTCTTACGTAAGATCGGTCGGCCCAATTTTATTTTCTCTTATTTAGAGGGGGAGGGTGTCAAAAATTAGTAAAGTCTTACGTTATAAATGAAAGGCCCCTTACTCAGTTATTGGGTTGTGAACGTCAGATAGGCAGTCGCTCCATGTAAAAGACTGGTATTCTGCTGTAACCGGTTATATTGGAAGCTGACCCAACATAGGGAAAAGGCTAGGCAGATATATTTATTCTCTAGTCGCGGTGGTTCCGTGCTCTGTGTTACATACCGATTTTATGAGTCAACGCTTTTCCTCGAGGCGTGACGTCCACACAATGGCTTAATATGGCCATGATTTAGCGTTCAGTAATAGGCTGCCTGAATAGCCATCTGAAAGATGCACGGTAGGCCGTGCTTTCAGGTGGCTTTCATAATTATATATCAGTCAGCTAGAACATGAAGTCTCTCGTAAAATAACAGTTTAAACATTGAAGACTTTTGGAATGGTAATTTTTTTTTTAAGGATGGGTAATCATCAAATGACTTCTTACGCTCTTGTTCCTTCTAAAGCCCATTACCTACGTTCCAGGGCCGCGGTGACTCTTTCGAACCCGCAACCCTGTCAGTTGGAATGGTAATTGCAATGAGATATTTACTTATTTATTGAAACTTCATGCAACCCACAGGTACAAAGGTAGACTTTATGCCTTAAGCATTTACTATCTGCCAACCAAGGGTGGTAGAGATCTAGCATGGCAGATGAATGTAGCAGCGATCCATGGTCCGGAGCAAGATGGGAAATAGTCACCTCCTTCTACGAATTTTTGATTTACTTCCTAGTCGTTCGATGACTTCCAATGCGAAACAAAAATCATGGCAGATGCATAAATTGTAACATCAGCTTTCTTACCAATCTGGTTGTCTGATTGTTTCTGAGATCCTCCAACAACTTGACCTACATTAGCTGCTGATTCGCTGGCCAACACAGGACCAACGGCTTAAAGTACTTTGGGGCACGAGGGTATCACACCACAAACTTCGAAATTCCGGGATGCTATTGAGGAAAATCTTATGGAAAAACCCAATAACACTTTATGACCGACCAGGAGACTAACGGGCTGTTACTCCCCTGAGTAACTACCCGTTAGTGTCCTGTTGGTCGTTAGTCAACAAATAAGGGAGTGTCTTTGCTCAATACGCTGACTACTCAGCATCCGGATGTGACCTGCGTCTAATCCTAAAAATATGCAAAGATTGATTTAGTATTTAAATGTATTTTATGATTGACATATTATTATTATTTGATTATTACTATTTTTATTATTTGATAATTATTATTGTTTATTTTTTCCATCAATTAATTATTTGTTTTTATTATTGGTATGAAAATAATTTGTTATTTTGTATTTTTTGTTACTTTTCAATTTTTAAAATATCTAATTTATAATGGGATTATGACTCTCTGTACGTGTTGGTTCGTACTGTAAGGGCAGAGAGTAATTAAAGCTAAATAAATAAATAATAAATAAATTACTTACTGTATTAACCAATTGAATAACAGAATTTCTTCTAGGTATCACTTTACCCATATCCGCTACATACCGTGATTCAGCGTTGACAATTTTAGCCTAACCAATTAGAAATCTAGTGTAAGACTTTTTCCTTATACCGCATTCAGTGGAGTTCCGTTGACTGTTATAAGAAGTAATTTATACAGTGTTATGTTGAAGAGTGATTCACTTGGCATGACGAAATGTTGCTCGAGGATTCGTCACTGGTCGACGCAGTCACGCAGTTGTTGTAAGTCATTAGAAACTGTCCGCGTATTTAATGGTATCCTACGGAAATGTCAAGCTACCAGTCATAAAAGATACATCGAAATCAGTTTTGTGGCAACCATGATTTATTTGTTGCACATCTACTAGGTACAGAGTAGTTTTATTACCCAAACTTTGATTTGCAGATTATGCCTCAAACATGGCGAGGGGGATAATGGCTGATCTTTGCGTTTTGCACGGTTGCTGCTTGTGATGTCTGCCCTCTCGCTGTCCTGCAATCTGTGGGAGTGATTTCGTGAAATGGGACGGAAATGTGTAACAGGAAGCCGAGGATGCGCGCGCTATTTGATTTGACCAATAAGCGCGTTCTATTCGATGTGACCAATGAGCGCGCGCAGTGATCGAGTTGGCTGTCAGTTGGTACTTTTAATGTTAATGTTGCTTTTTTTATTATTATTGCTATAACGATACTTACAGTTTATTATAATTACTATGTTGGCTCTAGTTCATCACTTGTGGTTCCAGTCACAATCCTATTGTTAGAGTTAGAATATTGAACGTGCAAGCGGCCACAGCATTTATGCCTAAGGCTTAATTAGTTTGATTTATTTGTTAATGTTTGTCTGTTTTTGATGGCTTAATGGAGTGTGCTAGCTAACAAGTGTCAATTAATTTCATTTAAAATTTGATTTACATATTGGATATATCATTTTTCTGTGTCGTGTTTTGTAAACTACTTTGCATACTACTGTATAAATTCAAGTTTTTAAACTTTGCAGACAGATGTGTTGCTGGGGAGTTTGTTGCGCCACTTCTTCTTCCCAGCTAAAACACTAGGAAGTGGTGAAGAGCGGGCGTTTTGGGGGACTGTCTTTATGTAGAACTTTGACGTTCTAAAAGTGCTGGCACTCAGTCTAATTTGAATAAATGACTATTGATTTTTTATTTTGATTTGATGCATTGTTTCATTCCGTCCGCTTACAGCCGGTTTAAATAAGGTATCTCAATCAACAGTAGCTGAAACGTCGTGTTTGCCTTTCAAAAATGACGTTTCAGCTACTGTCGGTAGCTAATTTGACAGTTGCTTAAAGGTAGATACGTTATTGAGACCGGCCGTTAGTATCACTACTGTACAGTTCTTAACTGTGTGTGTTAGTTTTAGTTGTGTTACTTACACTATAATTTTATTAAATATTAAATAGGATCGATTTCAGACTGTTACGTTCTTATAAGTCATATATATTTTGTTATTTTGAAAAACATTCACCAATAAGAAAAGATTATTGTCTTTGTTTTCTTTATCTGATATGTTTTTTTTTTGTCGTTACTTTGTAATCTTCTCCTATCCCCTGCCCAGAAAAGATTATATTCTAATCATCCGATACAAGAATCCACTTTTAGTCACGGTTCAGAAAAATGATTCTGAACAAATCAGTCTGTACAACAACTTCTTGTCTAACAGCTTTAGCTACCAGGGTTCCAGAATCATCAAGGTCTAAATCAGTACCTATTTCATTGAACTTCAATGGTGATTGTTCACAAGCATCAGTGGTCCTATCAACAGCCACAGATGAACCACCAAGAGGTATTAGAAAATCGTCACCGATATTATGAGCTTTCTCTTTGATCATTGGTCCCCCTTCCCACAAGCCGGTGGGTACATTATTATGCACTGATCTTTGACGGGTGCTTACCCCTTAATAGTAGTGTGTGCAGTGTATGAGTATGCGATTTTTTTTCTGTTGCTTCTAGCAATGTAAGGTAAATAAAGTTCAGCCGATCGATTCTGTCAACCTCTCACCGTAAAGTCCCTAGTGGAGTGAGTTTGAAGTGAACTGCCATTCCAGCTTGATTGTACACATTGACAACTCACTTCATCTCCACTTCGCAATGCAGATCTTATTGGTTAAGTTATTGTTGTTTTAGTTTCTGGACAAAAATAAACTGAGAGAAGTGGTGTGTTATACTTAGTGAAGCTTGCTTATCTGGCTAAAAATGTTTATAATCATCCTGTCAATTTCCAGTAATTTCGGTAGTTTTAATTAAGGCCAACGGGCACGATAAGTGTTCTTTACCTCTTAATTGTCTCTTATTAGCTTACCTATTATATTAGATCACCGGTCTCTGCGCCAGTAGTGTATGACTCAGTACTCAGACCTATAATATCTTTCTTCTATCTCTTAAAGTGCTAAGAACCTCGACGCCATATGGATACTAACCTCTCATGGAGGTTTATGTTGCTCATGTTAGTACGAGGGTATTCTACACTTTCCAGTCTCTTAAACGTCTCCAAAAATTCGTACCATGTCGCTAAAATATAGGGTATTGTAAAATTGGTGCACTGGATCCTCCCATATTGTGATCTCTCTGTATCAAAAGTTTGCTGGTAGAAAACTCAATTTGGGTTAAGCTCGCCTCTTTGTACATGAACTTTTATAATCACTGTAAAAAGTTGTTATAGTGTAGGTCCTGTGTATAAAGTCGAAATTAAAGATTGGCTTAATGAATATTGTTTGCCTCAAAACTAGACATGACTAAACAGCTTTAAATTCCAAGTAATAATACAATGCAAGAACTATTATTACGATGTTAAAACCAGTACATTTTTTTATTTAAAAGAGCAAAAAAACTCATCCGCATACCGCATCCATTGGGACCCCTAAGTTTTAACCCTTCAATGCAGTTGTTTTTAATACCATATTTCGTGCACGAACTCTCCGGGCCTAATTTGCATACGCGTTTGTTAATATGACCCTACGATTTTTTCTAGATACTCTAGGTTCGTTAAGAAAAAAAGGCAGCGTAGGGTAACGAATTTTTTCTTAAAAAAAAAATATATATTGTCATTGCAATGAAAAAGTAAAAAAAAACGTTTCAGATTTTTTTGTTTCTGTTTTATTGTTTCAAGCACATCTGCTCTTTTTTTCCGGGATTTTTATTGGTTTGTCATTATGTTTGGAGAGTGTTTTGTATTGCATATACTCCAATTTGCATATTAGCAAGCGTATTGTTGTAATTGTTTAACTTTAATACATCTGCAATAGGATATAGTTTTCTACAGCCATTTGAGTAATTGGTACGTGATTATTTTTCTGGTTTTTAAAGTGTTAAAAATAATGTTACCAGTTTTTTACACAATGTAACGGTGTTTTTTGTTAGTTACTTAGTTAACTATAGCCGCAATTTATTATGATAAGTCATAAATTACATTGTCGTTCGATGATAGAAGTATCTTATTAAAAGTATTAAAACTTTTTCGTTTAATAGAAGGTATCTTTGACTTTGTTACTGTAAAAAAATATTATTGTACACACCTTCGTATGATTTATTACTTAAAATATTGAAAATTTAAATGACTTTTTTATGCAATTATGTACCCAATTAGAATAGACACGATTTTGATTCTGATTGGATGTTTAATCAGCTACAATAGATTCGAAAAAAAATGTTTGGCTTTCTACAAAAACTAAGTGTCAAACAAATAATGTTCAAAAACACATGTACGACGGTGTTTCTGAACACATGTTCCTTCCATAAAATTATGTAAATACAAAATTACTTTACCATCAACAAGCATTTTAGAAAATCTGTAACAGGCTCCATTAAATCCCTGTAATAACGCTAAGACGGGCCTGATTACCATCTATTACTTGGCCTTATAAACGTATACGCTATTCCAATACCGGATAACCGGTTCGGGCCGGTTCTACCTAGTTTCAATGGCCATCAACTTTTTCAAATTTAGTGAACATTGAGATTAAAATTATTGGCCGTTGGGACCGGCCGCCCAGTGAACGGGTTAGTTAGCGGGTAGATAGGAACTGTTAACTATTGAATAGTTCGAGTTATTTAACTGAGTGGTGGCTACAAGAAGTAAGTCTGTTTAATGTACCTATTAAATAGGCGCATTTAGAAAAGAAGGCACTGAGAGCTTTGAAATGCATTGAGATGAATATAATTAATTTGACACTAGATATTCAGTAATATTATTATAGAAGGAATTGCTTTTTAAATGAATGAATGAATGATATATTTATTAGCAAGAATATAGGTAGAAGTTTCATTGAATCAAAATCAATTAAAATGCAGTCTTTTATATAAATAAATTGCAATACTAACTTTAAGTATTTCCAGTGCCAATAACAGTTTAATTTTCTTCTTCGTTTCCTATTAGTTTCTTATAGCAATTATTATTACTCGCTTGCATCGTTACCCGTCTTTATAGCTGGCTTGACAAGATTTACTACAACCGATGAAGAAACCTCATGTTTAGAACATTTAATTTATTTATACGAGCCAGCATTATTTTTTAAAAACAATTTATTGTTATTGGAAAACATTGCTTTTGGCTGGGAGGTTCGTTTAAAAAGTTTTTTTTTTTCAAAAAAAGAATGAATTTTGTTGCCGGGGAAGAATATCTATTGCTGTAAGAAATATGTATACACCAGAAATATCAATTAACGTAAAGGACATTTTGACATTTTGCGTAAATGAACCTTACGTTAATTGTCGTAGAGGCAATTTGGCATTTTGGGATAATGTTCCTTACGTCAATTGATTTTTCAGGTATCGATATAAATGCAGCTATTATAAGCCTATAAAATAAAGCTTGATTAAGGTGTTATGTTATACAAAAGGTGAAAAGTGAATTTGATTTTTATTCAACGTCAAATTAGATTATAACTATGTACTATGTATACATAGAAATAATTCTAACTGTCTCATCTAACCCTTGGTCCTAGAAAACAATTTTTTTGTACACATGTTCTTTTTTTGTTGTATACAAGGGAAATAGAAGTTGTTTTCGAAATACAAATTTTAAAGGCTTTCGAGTATGGAAAAAAGCCAAAAAGAACGATCAGTAACTGGAGCCACAAGCGATTCTGCCCTCGAGGATTTAGTATATCCTCTATTTTTTTAGCACTTGTTTTATTCTCATGTATAAGTATTCCGTAGTTTTTTCGTGAAAGAGTAACAAACATACATCCATCCATTCTCTGAAAAAAAATGCTCTTATAAATAATATTTTAGAAGTAAAATAATAAACTAGTCACTATGATGAAACACCAAGATCACAAGCATTAAAAATATTCCAAATATTATTCAATCACGGCGTTATAGGTGGTAATTATCACCAGTTACAACGGTATATTTTATATCTCGATGACTAAGACAATTGGAATTCCATATTTTTTGTCCAATTTCTTAGTCAATACATTTAAAAAAAATGCCTACTATGATTTATTAATTATTATTCTAGTTAAAACAACGAATTCATTTTATCACGGCTATAAATAATAATTTAGGAGAAACAAAACGTATGAGTGGGTTTATAATGTCAAAAATGATCTGTCTATGGACGGGAGTCATGATTGAATGTGGAACATTAGCGGTTTTAGTTATTTATATTCGGTGGATAATTTATATTATACCAGAACTATGAGATTTGTTACAGTTTTCTAAAATGAGAAGACACGTATATTTGTTTTGTAAAAAAAAACAATATACCTAGTTTTATATCTATTTTTTTATTTGACAAAAAAGTAAATGAATAATGATAAATTGTAAGTAATTTGACATTGACATTTATTTAATTTTGACATTGTATTTATTATCTTTATTTCCATTCATTATTTGTTGTTGTTGTTTTGCTTATTTTTTTTCTGTCTTAAGTTGTGTTGTGTTTTGTTGTAATTATTTTATTTTAATTATTCTTTTTATAATAATTACTAACTATGTGTAAGAGTGTTCACCTTTAAGGTAGATTTTTGATGATCTAATTATTTATTATTAGGATCTCATGTAAATTGTACCAGAAATCACACCAATAAATAAATGAAAATGAATTGAAAATTAACTTTTACTTTAATCTATGTTTAAGTTAATTTTTGCAACATTCTATTGATTAATAGATATAAAAGTGGAGTACAATAAAACTAGTATTATTTGGAATTTACAAAAAAGAATATCAGCACCTTCTACCTGGTAGAATATGAGAAAAATACACGTACGACGAAATAAAAGCACCCACAAAACAAAAATGCCCGACATCTTTTATTGACCTTTCCCAAGAAAACGCCTGATCTCAAAAGACTCCCAGTAGCAACCTGAACAAAAGATATTCAATTCAGCCAGCATCAGCAAAAACTATCAACCCTCACCTCGCTGACGGGTACAAATAAAATCGAAATTTGACCATTCTTCGTTTCACACAATTTGCATATGCCACGGTAGTAGGTACGCAGCTCCAGCAAACGTGAGAACTGTAACACAATACATCGAATTTCGATTGATTATTCGTATATTTATGCAAAACCGTACATTTTAATTTTAAATTCGATTTATTCTTGGAATGTCTCGCGACTTTCTATGTATTACAAACTACTTGTTACTTAGAAGGGTTATGTAAATTTTGCTTTTCTCGTACAGATAAATTCAGGTAGCGGTTGATACAATAAATCTAATCGACAATGTGTTTTGGTATTTTTTAAATCGGTTCCAGTGAAAATATTTAAATTTTTGGGCCTCATTGCATTTTGGTCACACGAGAATTTGTATGACGGTATTGAGAGCGTCAGGTATAAACTATATTAATTCTTATTACTATCTTCATAATTATCAAGATATAATTTATCAAACAATGATTAAAAATAACATTTTCTTTATTCCATAAATACTTAACTAACTATATACACTAGAAATAAAAATAAAATCTCCTAACTAAATAAACCCTAAAATATGGCGTCAAAAAATTCATCCGCATCGCTGTCGACTGGAAGTGTACCCAAAAGACTGGCGGCATTGCCACGTTGTATGGCAATGCTTAATCTTTGACCAAGGTAAAAGCCAGCCCTTGGGTCACGTGAAGTGTCAACTAAAAAAATAACTGGTTTTAATTAAAATCGTTAGTAAGTCGTCAGTACTTACCAATACAAAAAAACAGTTAACAAGTGTTAACAGAAATCTCAATCAAACACTTTATGGAAAGATTTACTTCATTTTATGGTCAAATAAGGTTTAATAGCGTAACGGTAGCTTAACGTTAGCGGCCATAGTAATTGTCAAGGCACTTAGTGCCCGGCTACTTTTATTGCCGTAAAATCATTAAATTAATATTTTACGACTCGACTTCGATCGATTGGTTGTTTAAGGGTTAAGTTTTATTTATTATTTTTAAGACCTTTTGGGCGTGGTGGGATATTTTAAAGGGGCGTGAAATTGTGTTTTTTTTTTCGAATTGTTATGTGGATCACGTTCTTTTAAAAAAGATGTGAAATTAAAATTATTTCTGTTGCAACTGAAAGAAATTCAGTTATACGTTTTTTTAGTTTATTATTAATAGGCTTGCGATTGCCCACAATCTCATAGATTGGGAAGCGATGAAGTGGTCGACAGTAGAACACGCTTTCCTTGAAGTACTCTAACTCAGCGTTTCCCATTTGGTGGATCGCGACCCGGTACCGTGCCGACAAAATAAAATAGCGGGTCGCAGCATTCCCGCCTTGTTTTAAAAACAACACAAATAGGCGATACCGAAACATTAGAAAAACATTTTTAATAGTAATATAAACATAAGTACTTCTAATAACAATCAATGTTTATTATTTTATTTGATGTAACTAGCGGAAGAGGAGCTTAAAAGTATTGAGTGGATCACGAAGAGGCAGTGTGTAAATTACCGGGCCATGGTAGAACAATGTTTGGGAAACACTGCTCTTACTTGCCGGTCGATTCTGTAAACAAGCCTTCAGGCTTGGATGAAGTGGTCACGACGTGAGCTGTCAATCCATATAATCAAGATGACACGTGATCACGAAGTGAGTTGTCATTCCATATTGATTATAAGGATTGACAGCTCACCTCGTGATCACTTCACCCAAGCCTTCACTTCGACATGTTTACAGAATCAACCGGCTGTTCAACCCAACCCTAAGTTGTAGCTATCAGGAAACACATACTCCGTCCGGGATTCCCAATCCTAAGCTGTACGCATAATTAAAATATTCCTGTATGAGATCATGGATACTCATAGGTAAGGTATTCCTATGATCCGAAGTGTTAATTTGCTGTTATTTTTAATTAATTGAAATCACTTATTAGGGCAGTCACACACAACACGGCACTGACAAAGGTAACCGTGTATAATTTTAATTTATAATTTATACAATTAGGTACCTACTTACTTAACATACAAATCTTTTTACATCTTAGTTACTAATCTATGTTAATCTACCTACTTAATATGGCGGCTAGTAAAATTATTAAAATAATACTAATAATAAACAGCAATAATAGTTTCTATATTTAAAGTGTTACAATTAATTTATTTTAACGACTAATTAATACTTAAGAGTCCAATAGGATTATTATGATAATTGATATTTTATACATTGAGTTACTTATTTTTTTTACGTCATCATTTTCTTTTTTTTTTTGTTACATTAAAAGTATTTTTATAATGGCACATGACATGGTATAGTCATCATCTGCCTAGCCTTTTCCCAACTATATTGGGGTCGGCTTCCAGTCAAACCGGATTCAGTTCAATACGAGTATTTTAGTACCTAGCAGATTATTTAACAGAACTTTTTCGGTTGCTGTATGTCAGTGTGGTAAAATAATATTTGAATATTAATTTGACAGATATTTGCTCTACCAAAAGTCACACAATTTTGTTACTCATAAACCAATCAATTTCCCGCTTCAAACAAATATTTTTTGCACAGCAGTAACAAGTTAACATGCAATAAAAATATTTACCTACACACAACACGGGTACCTCCCACATGTGGCGAAAAACATGAGTGCGCGCCCCCACACCGGGGAGCTTTGCCAAATCGCCCTTTGCCAATCAATCGGGACATCGACTCACGATTGGTTACCCCACACATCCCCTACGCTACCAACCACACTATCTACAACCCTAAATCACAAAGATTCTCATACAAATCCTACAAAAAGCTTAGGGTGCCAAAGCTCAACGAAAAATGGCACGCCACACGTATGATGCAATAAATTTTTTATTTTCCATGATTTCCCCCGTTTCGGGGATCCTCGGCAATACTCGTGGGGATTCGACCAATCAAATTAAATTCGCGATTGACGTTCCGTCGCTTGAATTTCGAACTCTACATTTAAACGTCAGCGAATTTAAATATTTGTTTTGAAACGTTTGGTTTTAAAAATGAAATTTGAAACGCGTAACAATAAAATTTCAACTTAGAAATTAGATTACCATTTATGTTATTCTTTATAATTCAGATCGTTTTTAAAGATAAGCTAGTTTTTGTGGGTGATTGATCACGGTTATATTTGGCGTCAAATAGGTTATTAAGACTTCATTTTGGAGGTGTGTCTTGGCTAATATCGCCTATGAATATATTAGAAGCCTGATGTATGTATTATAATACCAGTCTATATTATTACTGCCCATACGTAAGTAACCGATATGATGTCAACAACATTTTAAACGCAGATCCACTCATAAAACGAATTTATTAATAAAGACATTAACATTTTTGCAGAAAACATACGCGCACAGCACACATAACTCAATAATTTATGAAATAAGTAAAAATTTATTGTGTTTGTAATCGAAACATTTGAATGGAACTTTTAGTTTTTCTTGCTAGACGTCATAATGAATTATTTTGTCAAAATATTTAAATAAACCACCGTTTTATACGATAATTTATCAATACCACTTGGACCAAGTAAACACTCTAATTTATAAAATAAAACATTTCAGTATAGACTATTTTTATAAAATTTTAGCACACTGTATAATTTTATTCCACGGCAACCAAACCTCATTTACACTCTGTGCATATCGAAGTAAAGTTCAAAATGCAATGTTATCGATTATTTTTAGAGGAAATCAAGGGCTGTCAGAATATTTATTTGGTAGAACAACGGACTTCTTTGCGGGGGAGTACAGACGAAAACACGTATTGTATGAAATCTGGCGTAGTTTTTTCTTAATAATATTTGTTTTAAAACACACGTGCGTTCCGCGTTTGTAACTCGTAGTACGTTGTGGAGGGTTAGTTACAGATAGTGATGGGACATCCCGGGATTATAGAATGGGACTTAAAAATATTTAAACGTTCGCCTTGACGTTTTGCTTTTTTAAGGAACGGTTAAAAGGGCTCCCACAAGGTGTAACGATGCCCTGGTGAACGTCTCGAATCCGTTGGATGCGAGACGCATAGGACCGGTCGAAGTGGCGACACTTGGGCAAGCCCTATATTCGAGCTTGCTGTGAACGTCTTTCGGCTGAATTGATGATGATGAATATTGCCTTAATCCTACTTCCTACTAATCCTATCTTACTTCCTACTGATATTATAGACGCGAAAGTTTGGAAGAATGTATGTATCGATGTATGTTTGTTACTCTTTCACGCACAAACTACTGAATGGATTTTGTTAAAATTTTGCACAGAGGTAGATTATAGTCTGGAATAACAAATAGCAGCTAGTAAATAATAAATTCCGTTCGTTAAAGTCGTTTCCATCTTCGTAAAACTGCATCCATCAATTTTTACTGCTTTTTTAGATACCTCTACTATCCATAGGTAGGCACAGTGAAAACTAATTGTAAGGAAAAATCCTGATTGGTACCTATTTAAATAAAACCGCTCGTGGACATTACATTTTCCTTCCTCGTAACACATAGTCGTTGGGTATTGGTATCACCAATCGACTTGGTACAATAGGCTGCATGTCAAAGGTAACAAAATCAGTATAAAATGGCTTCACGTTGTATTGAAACTCTGTCAGCTTCAGATCAGCTTCAGAAAGTGTTGCTATAGACGTTTGGTCAGCAATACTAATCATCCCATCATCGATTTCAATTTCCACTAACAAAAAAACCTGGCATATACCAAATTACATGGAAAAGGTCCATGATACAAAATAAAAGCTATCCTTATTCTCTACAAAGCAGGTTAGATACATCAATTGTTTTATCTCACTGGCTGGCCAAACTTAATAGCCGTTCCATTTTTAATTTGGTCACTAAAAAAGAAAAAGGAAAATTCTATCATGTAACTTATAGCGGCGACGGTTTTTGACAATTGCTGTGTCGTTTAATAGGCGTTGTTAGAATCTAAAATAATTAGGCATTTAGGTATAAGCATCAGTACAGTCAATATAATGTAAAGTGTTTCCAAAGCGGGACACAGGCCTCCTCTCCTATGAGAATAAGTCCTAATCCACCACACTGAGCCTTCTTTGAATTTTCGTATCTAGAGTACACTGATTTCCGAAATCACGTTATGTGTAAAAGTAGAATAGAAGAACTCTAAACAAGACCTTAAACTATCAATCTAAACCAATCAGATTGAATGAATATTTGCGTCATATTGCACTACATAATGAACAAGATTTTTTAGCCTAGATCGGATTGAACTGATGCGATACTGAGCCTCTAAAGTCCCAAAATCAAAGGCCCAATGTGTTCACACAGGTAGATACAGATAAACATTATACGTATACCACTTACTTACGTTCCTATTATATTTCTTGTGTTTTTTTTCCAGATAATACCTGAATTGCAGGATTTTCAACTGTTGTCTATTTCAATCCTAGTTTAAACTACCAAACCAAAAACACTTTAACAATTCATAACTTAACACAAAACTATTCTCCTGCATTTGAAACAAAAAAACTCCACATCAACCACGCATCAAACGCCACAATTTTATTCAAATTTGATCCCGGCAACCGGTCGCAGTCGCCTATTAAACAATAAAGCAGCCGTCGTTAGATCACCTATGATTAGGGCGCACCCCTATTATACCGGCTAACCCTTTCGACTTTGATTCTTTATTCAGATCCTTTTATTTTATAGTGTGACGTCACTTTGTAGCGCGACTGTGTGGTCTTGATTGTTTGTTGAGAGATCTTGGTATGAAGTACCTATCTTTTTACTATTATAAATGCAAAAGTTTGGATCAATCACTCCAAATCAGATTAACCGATCTGGATAAAATTTGGCGCAGAAATAGATTTTAATAGTCTGGAACAGTAGTTAGGCTATTTTTTATAACGGAAGTATGTTCCCTTGGGGTAATTTCCGACATATGCGTAGACGCAGGCAGAAGCCAATATTCCATATATCTTTAATTTTCACCTCTCTATCATGTTTTTTTTTACCTTTATGGCATGTTACAGCGACGAATTTTTTAAGGAATTATATGAAAAGAAAGTCAGTGATAGCGAGTGAGTTGACAGTACATAATGGTAGAAAAAACATGTTGCGCCGACCTTAAGTAACGTCAGATCAGAGCAGGAAGATGATGATAATGGTATGTTTCAGACACTTTTCATCTTTACCAATAGGTATATTTTTCAACAACTGTTACAAAAAAAAAATGATATAGATTGTGATTATCTTAACAAAAACATTCTTAGGATAAAAGGATTTGTTTTTCTATGGTTCCCTTCAGACTCATAACGATAGGTAAACTGTAAAAAATGTTATAGTTATATTGCTGAGCAAGAGGAAATTATAATGTTTTAAATTTTTGACTATTTGTGGTTCGTTAACTGAATTTTATGAATTTACCTCAAACATGAATATTGAAACCAAATTAAAAATATGCCTACTAATAAAAACGTATGCCTGTTTAGACTCTAATACTCACTGTAGCGTCTTCTTTTTTTTCTCTCAGACCGAAAAGCGTGATTTCTGAAATATGTACCAGTTTCTATACGAAACTTCCTTAATAAACTAGCACCCACAGCAAAAAGTATCAAAACCATTTTCTCGCACTAAAATACAGTTCTTTCGTGCAACGTAACTATGAACTATGACGTATCACCTTCGTTAATATACCATTTAATACCATACAACATCGAGTTCTTTGTTTTAGCCCCTGTGGGCTGTGCCACACAAAAAATACCGGTTTTTTTATAGAAACAACAATGTGAGGAATCCCTTTGAGATCGTTGCATGGTGAATGTTTCGGTTACGTGATTAAAATCTGTTTGTTGTTTTGACGAGAACTTTTTGGTAGTTATGCTTGTTTTTGTAGGCAGATTTGTAGAATTTTTGTAGCAGAAAACATTCGTATATCTATAACGCTCCCGTGATTTTTGAAAATTGTCACAAGGCAATGTTTTAGGTATGCCCCAAATTTCATATATATCCGTTCAACGATTTAGGTGTGAAATAAACAAACAAACTCGCTATAGCTTTTATAAAATTAGTTAGGATTTAGGTATATACCTTATGCATACTCATTGGTTCTGTAAAAACTTCTTGGCCAGAATTGTCATCGAACGTGACAGAATTGATCAGAAAAATAAAACTGACAAGTTCTCATTTAAACTTCAGTTTGACAAACTGACTGACTAAATAAAGGTAAAAAATTACAAAAAAAAAAATGTAATGTAACAATATAATTTTCCATGTCGTGTCGTTAATCGACATGTCAATGCCTCGACAAGGAATTAAAATAAAGAACAATGTGCAATGTGCTGGACGATTACCTCAAGACCTACAATCCTGACGTAACGGAGTTTCATTCAGACAGCTCGGATTTCGAAGGAACCTCTTCACTGTTCCCGCAGAAAATGGCTCGACGCAAACCCCCAATGAGAACACTTTACCCAAATCGCAAAAACGATTCCATGTTTCAGACATGCAACAGTCAAACACACTCAGTCACTGAAGATAGCTCCAAAGAAACCTGGGGGTCAGTTACCACAACTATCAGTCCAAATGGATCAACCATAGGTATACAACTACAAAAAACCTACAAAAACAAAAAATACAAAATACTAGACGACGGAGACCAAATCGAAACAATAAAATCTAAACGTTCAGTAATACGGCACAAAGTAATACCTTGTCTTTCTAACATATTCGGACGATCCAGTAATAATGTTAAACAAATGTCAATTATAAAGGAAAACCCAGCTGAAAACGTTGGCATAGATAGCAGTTGTCAGGCTACTCGCGTCAACGGTGAACACAAAACAAGGAAATTTAATAGAATACAGCAATACTACGCTGCCCAACCTGTTTATGCCGTTGAAAGAAACATTCATGCCAAGTCGCTTCCATTTCAACACACAAAAATTGTTCGAGAACCGTTAACGACCTGCAAAACGGTTGGAAACGGGAATTCCGACAACATCTGCAATTTGACATCATCTTCCGAGGAAGTCGAAACTCATAGGTATTTTAAGAGAAAAAAAGGGAAGCGTAATAAACCTATATACAATATCGTCGAGTCTGACTTAGGTAAAGAATATTTTGAGCGCTATGAAGGACGGGCTTTGAAGCATATAGAACAACAATATCCTGCAAATATGAGTCCAGTACCGCCGTATAGCAATTACACAACTCGTGATCAAAACCAAAAACAACAGAAGAACGCAGGCTGTGTACCAATGAGTTCAAGTTTAAACGGTAGTGGGATCGAGCTAGGTACCGCTTGCTCCGGTTTTTGGGAATATATCGTGAATAAAATTAACTTGAAGATGCAACCCCAAATCAAGAAAATCGAGACAACCACGAATACACTACCGTACAGGCCTTGCACGTGTAGCGGAGACCAAGCAAATTCTTCCGAGAATTGCTGTTGCCCTAATTGTGACTATATGTCAAAGCCAACTAGGCAAGATGCGTGCTTACCAGGCCGGACTAGACAAATTGAACCTGAGAACTCATGCGAGAAGATGAAAAAAAAGAAAAACAAGGTTGATTGTCAGTGTTCCTCCCCGGCGAAAGTCAATCGACCACAGGCCCGTGAAAGAACCCGACCATGTCAACTCTGCCATGACGAAGTCACCGAATCTTTAGCGAATAAGTACAATGGTGAAATACTCTGCATTCATAACCCACCTTGTGTTCTTATAAATGGGTGCCTTAACATACCAGCAGCTCCTACAGAAGAACCGTGCCAGGCTACGGACTTGTTTTCAGTAACTACCGATTCAAAGGAAAACAAGTTTGATTACGAAGGTGCGCAAACAACACGATCGAAAAAACAGCAGCCAGAAACCCATGGTCATCCATCACCTGAGGCGCCACTATGCCCGAATATTGATGCATGCTGTCAGTGCTTAACAACGCCGTTGGAAATTAAGTCACAATTCAACAATACAAAGAATGAAAGCTGTCAGTATCAAGTTCCTCAAATATTGAAACACTTAATGTGTACAAACTATGGTATTCAATATAACTCTTCACCACTTAAAGCGCGCAAACAGCAGACAACTGACGACGAATCGCACACTGACATGAAGAAACACCAGGCAACAGATGTTGAGAATTATAAGTACTGGTTATCATCTAACGAAATAAGAAGACAGGAGATTGCTACTCCTGTAAATTGTCAGTATAGAACATCACCAACTGAAATAAAAAAACAATCGTTCTCCTCTGACGATAGCCATGAAAAACTACGAAAAGTCATTAAGATGAAGCAAATCAAGACTAAACGAACAAAAGAAGAGAAAATTGTTCAAAGTATCTGCCCCCATAACCCTCCATGTGAAGTCGTGAGGACTTGCTGTAAAACGAGAATTGATCCGAAGCTGCAGAACTCTTGTGTGCATGTACCCATGTGTGAGAATGTCCCTTTGTGTTTAATGGAACTGAAGAGTCGGTACCAGAATATCTCATCTTGTGAATGTCCACATAAGCCTAAATGCGCTGAAGTACCAGTTTGTACCAGGAACTACATAGTGCTGACAGCTAAAGAGGAAGTCGCTACTCAGGTGCGGCCGAAAACTAAGATGGTATGTCGGCATGAGCCACCTTGTATCATGATCCCGACGTGTCTGGCTCGAGTGTGTGACAGCTACATACCCTACGACGCCATCCCCGACTGTATCCACCAGCCCATGTGCGAGATGATACCAGCCTGCTGCAGGAAGTCAGCCAAAGAAATGGTTTCTTTTCGTTCGCAATACCCAAGTCAGTGTTGTATTGTTTAGAAGACAAGGTTCAATTTCCTCTGCTCATTCGAGCGATTATTTTAAACTTGTAGCGTGTTGGTGCTAACTCAGCTAAATTGCTAGACAAATATAGTGTTTTACTGATTACATACGAGTGTTGGTACACACGCTATGTTGTACCAAAGTTTGAATTTTTTATGTTGTTACAAATGACGATTGCCTCGAGTCACAGACGTTATCGAATATTTTCGTTCCACTTAGAACCTTTCTTACTTCCCGTAGGGCATGATTGTATGTTTGTAAGATTAAGTATGATCTTTGAGTTACGAAACATCGTGTCTTCATCTAAGCTTTCATTGTGACAATAATTAAATCTTTGCTTTTCAAAATTTACATTTGACTAACAAGCTCGTTCTCTCATAATGCGTTGACGCCAACACACTTAGCCTACGCTCTCCTCACTTGCACAGTGAGTGCAAGTGGGTGGTGCGTTTCAATTGAACCTTGTCTCCTAGAGCACTCCTTCTTCGGAAGATGGAAGAACCACTAAAGTGCGGCAAGTGCCAGTGTATTACCATTCGAGACTCTTGAAGAAACAAACGATAAAGTGATAGTGTTCAGTGATAAACCAGTGCTCAATAAAGTCAAAAGTCAGTTAATGTAATCGCAGTTTTTTTTTGTTACAACACTATGCCTCCAAAATATGCTTGCCATCAGATTTTATGGTGATCGCAGTATATTGTTAACTCAGTTAGACCAGTAGACATAAATTGATGTCCGTCTGTTTGATACTGTTATTAAGTTTTTCTCTTTCGTCTGAGTTGTTGAAAGTAAATCCAACTAATATTTATTTTATCCCATGATCTTTTCTGACACATTTGATATTTTCAGTCTTTTCGACTAGAAACTAGAATACAGTCACACACTAAATACTAGAATAAACGTGTTAATAGAATAAAAGTATGCCAACTTCAATAAAATTCTTCCAAGTAGCAAATGACACAAAGGTGGATGAAAAAATAATTCAGCTTAGCCTGTTCCAAACTACATGTTAGGGTCGGCTGACAATCTAACCCAGTAACTGGGAAACACTAGGCTAGACTGTTTGTCAGAGGGTTCACGAAAAAAGGATAAACATTTTACACACTTGGAGAGCATTATATACTGTTCGTGAGTATACTGTATACCCTCTAAATAATTGTAACGAGACTTTTTAAAAATCATCCGCATATCAACTTCATCATCGTCAAAATGAATGCTACAGAACCCATGCATATCCATGATAAAATGAAGCCTACTAATACACGCAGCGATGGTATAACTTTTATATTGTAATCGCATCAGTCCTTACTAAAAATACGTTTTACAAACAGTTATTGACAAACAAACTACCTACCTACATATATTATATTACCATGAATGCGTGATATTGATGATGATGACTCAAAATTGAAGATATTTTTTGTCCACGTGTATTCAATGTATTGCTATAATATAACCTAACCTTTTAGTTTAAATATTGCCATTAGATTTTCCTCCTGAGAATGACTCTCATGATTGAGTATTCATTATTCAATCGGCGGACGATCCCGCGACTCTGTGCGAGGCATTCAGATGATTAGTAGAATACATTATGGTTTGTCGTTTCCTTTATTATTGTATTCAGATAGTTTATATAATTATATATTGATAGATTATAATATTAGTCATTTATTACATAGATATTTTCTGTCCTTTAGAAAAGCTTGAGAGGGAAACGTACTTCTTCTGGGTAAGCTCGCTCCATCGTCGACTTTGTCTCTGTCATACCTATGACCTAGACTCGTATCAAGAGAAAAACCATATTAAAAAAAAAATATTTAATTAATTGTAGGCTTCCACAAAAAACATGCAAAAATACGACAGTAATTTTCTAAAAAATAGTTTTTCTATATAAAGTCACTGTTACAGTGTCACGCCGAGCCTCTCTACAAATGACTTTGCAAATACCATTTAACTGGTACTCGTGCCCCTAGTTTTTCCTTTTGGTTTGAAAAATGTTCAATAGGGTAGGGGTTTAGAATGAAACATACTGCTGTCAAGTGACCGTTTATTATCCAAATAATTATATGAAGAATAAGCATATTTATGGTAAAGATAGTTTCCATTTTCCTTCTGTCATCATCATCTGCCTAGCCTTTTCCCAACTATATTGGGGTCGGCTTCCAGTCAAACCGGATTCAGCTGAATACCAGTATATTACGTAGAGCGGCTGCCTATCAGACCTCCACAACACCTATTCACTGGGTAACACGGTACTCCTTGGCAAGACTGGTGTCAGATTATCTGGTTTCTGACTATCCGTAATGACTGCCAAAGATCTACAAATGACAGCCGGGACCAACGGCTTAACGTGCTTTCCGAGGCGCGGAGGTCTCGGTATGTTAAGATGGTCACTCATCCACAGACCAACCTCGGCAAGCGTTGCTTAACCTTGAAAATCGACCCATGCGGCTGTTATTATTTAGCCACGAGCTCCTCTCCTTCCATTTTCTTTCTGTATACTCACAATTTTATGTTTGTACTCGATATACAATACAATACTTACATACGTAGGTATATGCTTTATACAATTTGTCTTGTGAAAAATTAACTTTCGACACAAATTCAGGGTGAGGGCCTGGTGATCCGTCACACAGGGTATCCTAGTCTCCAGTCTCTCACAAAGGATCATATGTATATGTTTCACATTGTATGTTATATTATTGCCGATGTGAACCTTTGTGAAGAGTAAAATAAAAGATTTATTATTTATTTATTATACTTAAACGTTGAAAAATTTCCTAAAAAAACTGTAGTTGTTATTCTTGTAGCAGGTTGTCAGTTACCCCATGAGTCATCGCGCAAAACGTTTCTCTAAACTTGATGATTAACAAACAAAGACTATCGTAAATTGCCAAACTCAATTGTTTTCACTGTAGAATATTTAATTTGAAATCAATTCAATGCAAATCACACCGAAGCCAACATTCTTCCACGGACCCATACGTTTTAAGAATACTAACTATTTAAACATTCAAACGAAATTATCTAAAAAAACCTGTTCGAAGCCGTCCCTATAAACATATCTGACTTATAGTTGAGAATTTCCTAATCTATAGGTGCTCGAGGAATTTTATCATTTCGAGAGTCCAAAAGTAGAAAACCAGTTATGTACCAACCCATAAAATTTGGCTACTCTATCATTCGAAAACCTTCTTTATAACTCCCACCTAAAGTTTAATATCGTTTAAAGCACAAGTGGGACATATGACGTTAAGTTGTTTATGAGGGTGTGATCAAAAACTAATGAGTCGAGACCGTTGAACCTGCCCAGTTTTGGTCACCACGTGTATTTAGGGTTCCGTAGAGGCTGTAATAAAACTTAACTATGTTTTTCTGCTAGGTGTATGATAGAATTTTATGGTTTTAACACACTATAATGTTGATTGTAATGTGACTGGATTTTTAGTAGCTTTTAAGTGGAGAGCCACATTTTAAGAGAAAATGGTTTTTACTGCTTCTTAAATGCGTAGTTTAAGTCGTGGATATTTTTTCCCATGACATAAAGATTCTCCGTTTTTATGTTATTTAACACAACATTTTCTAATTTTAACGCAGGCTTGTTACAAAGATGTGATATATTTTTAATAAATTAGTGTACCCCAGCGTTTTAAAAAAATATACCTAAGTAGGAATTAGTTTACTTTCAAGATATTTCTATGGCTATTTCCAGAATGTGGTTTCAACCAAATTATTTTGTCCACTTTTTATCTTCTAGATGTTTTATATTCATATACCTCTACACTATTTAATAACGTTATACATTTTCTTTCGGTTTGTGTACCTACATAATCGAAAACTAAAAACAACACGGAACTATAAAATTTAAGAAGTTATTGAAACAAAAACTTTTTCGTAAGAATCACCTATACTTATACAACATTTCTACAATCGTTCCAAATTAAGTCCCTTGTTTCAAACAACAACTTTTCATCCAAAAATGTCTCAACTTAACCAAAACTTCACCACACAAATTAGCTACAATTACGTCACGAAAATAATCACCTAATCGCCACAAATCCAACAGGGGGCGTTCTTAGAACATTTACTTAATTTCCTTTAAAAAAACAGAAAGCAAATATTACAACCTAACGTAGCCTGACCAATCGTCGTTCACACAGTAATAATTGTACGCATTCCTTCCACAAATACATTTCGTGATGAAAACCAATAACTAACACAACAATGTAATGGGAAAAAATAGTAAAAACTTTTTTTTTCTACTTTCATGGAACATGAGATTGTTCGAAAAAGTGAATTCTTGTGTAAAGATAAGATGGCGTATGCTAGGTGTGTTCTCTTCTCTATCGTTATGTTTTTTGAACATGGAACGTTGAAATTGTAAGGACGGTTATGGTTATTGGGCCTCAATTTCTCTATGGCTAGTTTATTTTTTATTAGTTGACTTTGAGAGCGAGGTGATGGATAAATTAATATTTTCAGACTATCGTACCGTTGCCAGGAGCATCGCGACGATGCGACAACGCATTTTAATAAAGGCCCAGTTGGGAAAAACAGGGTTATAAACAGATATTTCATACGCAATGGCCCGGGTTAAAAACTAACTCGGATTTAAAAGATAACCCTCGTTTTGTGCAAGTGATTTTTGAGTGTTTAGGGGGTGAAATTTTGTACTCAGTCTCATTACAAAAGGAATTCTTGTTCAACTTTTCATGCTTCTGGGTTCAGCAGTTTAGACTGAGCAGTAACGTTCAGCATATTAGAAAAAACGAGCGAATAGGTACTTCTGGGCAAACGTGATCCATCTTCGACCACATCATCGCTTATCGTGATATAGTGGTCAAACGCGTGCCTATGGATAGTAAAAAAAACGAAACAGTTTTGGTGTCAAGCTATTACTAAATTTAGGAATCTACTTAATTTTTTCTATTTTATGCGTAGAGATTTATGCATAAAAATAGATTTCTAGTTGTCTAGACATTATTATAGTGTCGCCGCAGGCGAATCACATAAAAATGTTATTCCGAATATATTCGAATCTCCTTTTATTCATTTGGAGAGATTATAAAAAGAGAATTTAAATATATTAAGGCTAATAAGTAGAGCAGATCGGGATTATAAAACATTTCTAAAATAAAAAAAATAACTTGTATTTTATTTGAAATGGATCTACTTTTATCATACCAGACAATGGAAGATTATAATGTAAAGAAAGTAAGACACGTGTCGTTGATATAATTCAATCTCATCAATATTGACTTAGGAATGTTAAAGGAGTATGAACGGATCGCAGTAGCTTCAGTATACCTATGGTTTAGCCTATGGTCGACGCTAGATAGATTTGCATTAACGGTCATCGACCCACCTACACTTATTGACATATTTCATTCCAAAAAATACATATCCAATATTTTTCGATAACCTAACTGACGAATTAAATAGAATCATATTTTTTTAACCCAGGCAACATCCTTATTGGATCAGTACTGTTCTTCGTTCTTTAGGATCCCAACTAAATTAAAGTTATCGACTTATCGCATCACTAAAACCCACTGAACGATATCACAATAAATAAGGCCTGCCACATACCAACTTTTATCTTCACTAGACACAAATGTATGTAAACTACCTTCTCGAGTAATAAATCCATTGGTAACTTCAAAAGAGACGTCAACTTTGAGTATTTTTTGTTGAAAATACATTGTAGTATGTATTTATGAAGAGTTATTGAAATATGTATGTATGTTTTTTTGCAATGCAGTGTTTGGCCAGATGTGTAAACATGGTTGAAGTAAAGGAGTAGGTTATGTGAATGTAAGTAAAGCAACGTTTTTCTTTCAACTCCTGAGAGCCAGAATCGAGAGTGGCGAGTGTCAGAAAAGCGCCGAATCAATTAAGTCCAACAAATACACTGGTTGGCAACGTCGAAAATCAATCTAGGTTCCAACTATACATGTCTGAGTAGACTTACAGGTTTTTTTTATGATGGGAAATCATCAAATGACTTCTTCCGCTCTGGGTTGAGCGGAAGGGCGTGTCAGACTCTTACTGACTAAAACCCATCGGTGTTCCTTCTTAAGCCCTTTGCGTTCCAGTGCCGCGGTGACTCTTTCGAACAAATTCCGCAACCCTGGCAGGATTACAGGTGCTGCTGAATAGTAACTAGTAATCTCTGCCGAAATTGAATAAACAAAAGTTTGCAGGCACAAGTAAATACCTATGCTACATCAGAGCAAAATTCATTTTTGCCTAGTATTTTCTTGCCTACGTTCCTTTAGTATGTAAGGTCAGTTTCCAATCTAATCAGATGTAGCTACATACCAATATTTTACAATGAATGGCTCCCATATATAGTTGTAGATGCCAGGTCACCAATCTGTCAAATTTCTTTAATAGATTTTCAACTTTATCATGGAAGATTTAGCTTCAAGTTTGATTGGGAAAATTTGACAGTTTCGGGTAGCTTGTTGTGCTGGTGTCTACAACTGAGTTACTGGTTAACACATCCTTTTATTATATTACTAGCTCCGCCCCGCAGTATTACCCGCGGTTTATCGGATACTCCGCGTGAATGTCGAAAATTATCCGAAGGGAACACACTCCCGGAACAAAATGGTGTCAGCTTCCTGCATACCAAATTTTCTGAAAATTGGTCCAGCCGTTTGCACGTGAAGAATAATAAACAATCACACACACACACACACACACACACACACACAAACTTTCGCAAGTATGATTAAGGTTTTCAGGGTTTTTTTTTATGTATGGTAAATCATCAAATGACTTCTTCCGCTCTGGGTGGAGCGGAAGGGCGTGTCAGACTCTTACTGACTAAAACCCATCCGTGTTCCTTCTAAAGCCCTTTGCGTTCCAGGGCCGCGGTGACTCTTTCGAACAAATTCTTGCGGATTCGCGGACTTGCGCGTGAATTCGCGCGGGAATCTTAGCGGACTGAAGTCAGGAACTTCAGTCCGCTAAGACTCCACTGATACTATATACCTAGGCATAAAAATAGGTATATAATGCCTCTGCTGTGGATAGGCCTATTTTTTTCCTATGTATACATATGTCACCGAAAAATTGCAGACTCCGTAAGATTGTAATAAATCTTTTTTAAAATTATAATTTCTCGATTATATTATGAAAAAAACGTTTTGTTTAATAAATCCCATCCAAATTCAATAGTTTTCAGTATATGTGTGTCTTATTAAAAAAATTGTTTACAATTTCACGCGATTTTTTACAATCTTACGGCGGCGGCGTTTGCAATTTTCCGGACTTTCCGGACGTATAACTCTTGACTTGAAGTACCTAGGTATCTACTTAGAGGTATCACAGAGGCGTAGCCATCACAAACTCAAAGCTAGCAAAGTCTTGAATGTTTTGTGGCGATCCTGAGGTTTGCACTATATTCCGTAAAATTCAATGCACTATGCTCGCATTCAGTGAAACGTTGAGGTTGTATGTATGTAAATCGGGTTGGTTTCTGTAGCTCCACGACTAAGCGCGTATTTTGCGTGCAGGTGGGACAAATGTGTCATTCGATCCACCCCAGCTCCCCAAGGCATGATACCTGGGTTTCCGAAGTACTTAGCTCTGTAATCCGCGACTACCGGGCAGCTTAGAAGCAGACGTGGAGGTTATTCTAACACCAATTCCGTTAATTATCCGATCATGTACGTATGTAAGTACAAACGGATTAGTTTGAACATGTTCAGTAGTCGGTACCGCAGTCGGTTCGCAACCCTGGCGTCCTGGCAGGGTTGCGGAATTTGTTCGAAAGAGTCACCGCTGCCCTGGAACGCAAAGGGCTTTAGAAGGAACACGGATGGGTTTAAGTCAGTAAGAATCTGACACGCCCTCCCGCTCCACCCAGAGCGGAAGAAGTCATTTGATGATTTCCCATACTAAAAAAAAAAAAAGTAGTAGGTACGTACTTATATGAGGACATGTACAAGAAAACTTATTTTTATTTAATGCCAATTAGGTCCGTCTCGAAAGTTGTTGACATGGTACCGAGACCACCTAATTATATCAAGAACCTGTTACTTGGCACTTACTTTAAGAAGATTTCAACGGTGTCAGAACTTTCATCATTTTAGGGTTCCGTTCCTCAAAAGGGTAAAAACGGAACCATTTTAGGATCACTTTGTTGTCCGTCCGTTCATCTGTCTGTCTGTCAAGGCCCTTTATCACGAGAACGCGTAGAGGTATTGAGTTGAAATTAAAATCATATAGTTAAGTCTACAGTCCCTAAAATCAAACTTCTAAGTTAACGTAAAAAAAATTACGGCCGTTTAAGCCGCAAACAACGTTTAATTCGATACTCTCAAGGGAATTCAAATTTATAGGGTACTTTCCGTTGACCTAGATTCATGAAATTTGACAAGAATTTAATTCTTAGAGTACAAGTACAGAAAAAGGTCTGAAAATTGGGAATTTATAGTTTTATCATTTAAAAAAACATTTTTTACGATTACAAATTTATGTTTTCGGTTTAAGAATTGACCGCGACGTACATTGATGTATGGGAGAACATTTTTTCACCAACAAAGTTAAGTTTGTCTTTCGATTTTATCTGCTATATTTTGCTTTCATAGTAATGTAATGTATACTCGGAAAAAATCAAGACTCGACCGGAACCCACGGTACGCGAGTCTGACTCGCACTTGTCCGGTTTTTTAATTATTGCAATTGATTTTTTTATCCATGTGTGATGATGATGAGTGGTACGAGAATATTTATCTAGTGACAGGTAGCTGTTAGTATAGGCTTTTAATTCGATGATCTCACTCTCTGAATCAACGTTTCCTTCAATGAAGCGGATGCTGTAATTATTGAGAAGCTTTGCATATTCGTAAGTTTGTTGCGTTTCTTTAAACCTTTTGAACGCCAGAGCATAAACGCATCGGCGTGCCCCCGACGCCAAGCTACAAATTCGCCGTACTTTTTGTCACATATTTGTGACGTTTGGCGAACAGGGCATGCGCTTGCTTGTCATGTATACGTGACAATGGCGTTCAAAAGGTTAAAACGAAGCCTATGTTTCCTGATAGCTACAACTTATGGGTCTTAACTTGGGGAAATATTTTGTATTTGTATTTGTCTTCAAGTCAAGCGTGAATAGGTAACTTCTAGGCAAGCGTGCTCCATAGTCAACCACATCATCGTTTTCCATCAGCAGAGGAGATTGTAGTCAAACGGGAGCCAGTCAGCAATTCAGCAGCGTTACCATTTTACTACATGAGCTTCAGCTGTTTTTGCCAGACACCGATGTCGGGATAAGAAATAATTATAATAATAATATCTTGGGATAACTCACACACGGTCATCCGATCTCAAACTAGGTAGAGCCTGTGCTATGGCAACCAGACAACTGATAAACATACTTATACATTTCTAAATACATACATATTATAGACAAATTACACCCAAACACAGAACAAATGATCATGCTCATCACCATCACACAAAGATTTGTCCTGGGTGGGAATCGAACCCACGACCTCCGGTTTAGCATCAATTATGTGCAAGAAATTTAATTACTATTAATTTCGATTTTTTTTACGACAGAATTACCCCGGTCCTGGAACGCAAAAGCCAATTGAATGAACACCGCTGGGTTTTGTTCTGTATGGTGTCGGACGTAAAAGAATAGCACCATCCCATCACTTCCCGTGGGTGTCGTAAGAGGCGACTAAGGGACTCACCAGAGAATGGGCAGCAGCATTCTCTGTGCATTGCAACAGCTATACACTGCGATCGCCAACACGCTTGCCAAGCGTAGCGATTATGGCAACCCCTCCAATTGGGGGAGGCCTAAGTCAAGCTGTGGACGTCTTTCGGATGACGAGAAGGTGGGTTTTTAGTGTCGATGAGAGTCTGACACTCCCCCAGGGCCACCCAGGGCAGGAGAACTCATTTGATGATTACCCATAAAAAAGGCTTATGTCCAGATTAGTTTCAGCAAATATGATCATTATGACGTATAAGACATGGTTGACGATACAAATCAGTAACGCCTGCTGGTTTCAGCAGACGTTATAGGTGCGGTAAATGCAGAAGTAATGACGGCATTTACAAAAGACTATAATAAAACACGACACCACAAACGATTACATATTTATTCCTTCACATATAATAAATACACTCGTGCAATATCGATACCGAATCTATAATTACATGAATTTACGATAATTACATTTATTTCATGTCACAGATAAGAGTCGGCAATAACGTGATAATGGCGAGACTTGACAGTTAAATAATAACTAAAATATTAATGTTTGTAAGGAAAATGTTTGACAAAATGTTTGATGCCTGCCTACTGATAAGGTGACATCTAAACATTTAACGCTAATGCCCCCCATATTAATATTTCGAGCTCTTGAAACTGTCGTTTGTAAGAACGCAAAACTCATCACTTTTTGTATTAAAATGAGTTTGCGTCGCCGTGTGGCACAAACAGGACTATAATAAGTCCAGTCCTGTTATTGAATGCAACGTAAATTATGCGACTCATTTTACGCGACTCACAACCCAAAAAATTACGCTCCAAAAAATTAGGCCAAACGAGCGTAATTTTTTTAGCAATAGGCAGAATAATAAGGGTGAGGACGATTATTATTCTGCCTACGGCAGTTCTTACAACATGTAGTACGGTTCACACCTAATCATTTATACCTCGGACACTCTCTGTGCTTAATGTCTTCCTGGACAAGACCAAAGAGGGCCTAGCGCGAATATTTTGACGTATAGTAACGTTAACGTAACTGAATATTGAATATAAAAACTACAACCCCATAGTATTTTGGTTTAATTTTTTGGACATACACAATTTGTATTATACAAAAATATGAATATAGTATCCAATTCAATTAATATTATGTGCGAGTGTTGTAATTCAACGTGGCAATGCTGCCAATCTTCTGGGCACAATTCCGGATGACAGCAATGTAGAGGAATACTTCGACGCCTAAGTGAATGCTGTTTTGTACTTACACTAAACATATAATTTTAAGTAGTCAGGTTTAGTATAAACAGCTAGGTAGTAATGTTTTTATGACAGGTACCTATTATTGTTACTTTTTAGGGTTCCGAACCTAAAGGGTAAAACAGGACCCTATTACTAAGACTCCGCTGTCCATCTGTCACCAGGCTGTATCACATGAACCGTGATGGTTAGACAGTTGAAATTTTCACAGATGATGTATTTCTGTTTCCGCTAGAACCTTTTGAACGCCAGAGAATAATCGCATTGGCGTACCCCCGACGCCAAGCCACAAACAAATTCGCCATACTTTTTGTCACATATTTGCGACGTTTTGGGTACAGGGTAAGCTTTCTTTTGTCACATAAATGTGACAATGGCGTTCAAAAGGTTAATCAAAAATCAGAAGTACCCAACTAATATTCGGGTTCACTGTACCTATTGGAAATGACCAAATCGATGTAGGTAAGTAGGTCCATTGTTCAAACGATACTTTAATTATTGTCCTAATACATATCCTTATTCGAAATACATTTAGGTTTTCCTAAACAATGTTTGAATACGGGGAAATTAACATCAAATAATAATGCTCAGCTATTTATAAACTTACAGGAAATTAGGTAGAGGACAATGAACATGTATTCAGGATTAACAATAATATGTGACGCGCTCAACAGATATGGAAATTGGTAGGAATGAAATAATTTGTAACTACAGTCCAAATAGACTCCGCACTCAGTTCAGCCGAAGCTATCAATCTTCGCAGATGACGGTTTCCGGATGGAAACGATCTACAGTGTTCATGCAGCATCTTTGAATGCCCAGTCTCCTGCACAGGTGAAGACCTGACTTCGTCAGCAAATGGTATGACCGTTTCTGGATATTGGGCCAAACAAAACAATTTAAGTGTAAACGTGGCATCGTGGTAAGAATAATAGCCGCACGGGTCGATCAATGTTAAGCAACGCTTGTCAAGGTTGGTCTGTGGGTGACCATTTTAACATACCTACTGAGTTTCCTCCGTGCCTCGGAAAGCACGTTAAGCCGTTGGTACCGGCTGTCATTTGTAGATCTTTGGCAGTCGTTATGGATTGTCAGAAGCCAGTAAATCTGACTCCAGTCTTGCCAAGGAGTGCCGTGTTATCCAACTAATGGGTTACGAAGGTCGGGTAGGCAGCCGCTCCACGTAAAATACTGGTATTCAGCTGAATCCGGTTTGACTGGAAGCCGACCCAATATAGTTGGGAAAAGGTTCGGCAGATTATGATGTCACTAAGAAGCACTAAGACCAATCCCGGTCGTTAAGTAGTATGGCACAAACAATATTTAAAAAAAAAACATGCGGGGCAGTCTCTGGGGACTGCCGATAGAAGTGAAAACTAAGCGAATGCTAAAGCGTTCGGTGACGATGACGCGTGTTCCATGATTTATGTTCACCCAAAGCGTTCGGTGACGATGACGCGAGTTCCATGAATTTTTTTTTCACCCAAAAAGTGTACATATTTACTCAGTATACATATAGCTCATGAAAAGCGTTCGATGAAGATGACGCGAGTTCCATGATTTTTGTTCACCCAAAACGTACTCAGCGCTCTAAAAGAAGTTTTCACTTCAAAAAACAGCTTTACCTGTGTGACATTCAAGCTCAAAGCATTTTCAATTAAACCGTTTACAGGCACTTTTGAATTGTCCTAATTGACCGTCGGATCGATTATGCTAGTTGATCATTCCAAACGTATATCTGTGGAGAAGTACGTGGAAGAAACTATTTTCAATAGGAACTACAACTGTACTTTATTTCTGAATCTCAAGTACTATATGTAGTCAAAAATATCATGGCTAAGTAATTATGCACGTGGTGATCTTCCAGGTTAAGCGACGCTTGCCGAGGTCGGCACGTGGATGGGTGACCATTCGTTATATACCGAGACTCCTTCGTGCTTCGGAAAGCACACTAAGCCGTTTGTCCCGATAGTCATTTGCAGAACTTTGACAGTCGTTACGGATAGTCAGATGCCAGAAAATCTGAGACCAGGCTTGCTGGATATCGTTTTGTTACCCAGTTAATGGGTTGAGGTGGAGATCTCAGCGACTTTTGGTTAGACTAGAAGCCGACCCTCAATATAAAAATGTTGCTTAGATTGACTTATATAGGAAATCAGCTCTGTTGTACAGGCACTATTTTTATTGATAGGGAACGTAGGTCGCAATTGTCCGTTGTAACATGCTGGCTCGTAGGTTTGCACGTTGTACGAAGTCCTTCTACACGTGTAGCCTGTGGGTCAACTTAACTCAGTGACCTACGCGTTCAATACAATGATGCACTGCGGGTGCTGCTGTGGCTGCCGTGGCGTAGTAGTGCGTCGGGGATGTTTGCAGATAATAATATTGATGGTTTTTCGGCCATTATTAGAAATAGATGTGCATCCCTCGTGACTCATGTTTGCAGCAACAGTACTCTTAGTGTATCGATGATTTCCCGATGTTGCGGAGGTGGGTGCAGCTTCATGCTGGATTGTGATTGTGATTGTATATTTTTATCTGTGTCTGGAACCTAGTAACACTAGAACTTAAGTTAAATTTTTACTAACCCTATGGACTCCGGTCTGAAATAAAAACTTTCTATTCTATTACCAACATGTCTCTCTAGGTAGGTAGAGGAGTTTTAAATATATACATAAGAACTGAACCATGTCCAGTAGGTAAATACTCAAGTGAAATACATACAAAGTTAAATAACTAAAATTATGTTAACGTTACTTTAAAAATAATAATTGTCGTTGAGTACCTACATAGACACAAATCTGGAATAATACACGAAAAAAACCTTACCCTCGTTCTGTGGCAGTCGGATAAAAAAAACACAGATCTACTGCCAATTAGGTACATTTTCGCAGAGCACATAAAACATCAAGAAATTATTTTATGCAAAATCGGTCTTGTTACATAGCAATAAGGAACACAAAATATAGCTTCACAAACGTTTGCTTGAAAATTCTTAAACGATGATGTATCTTCTTTCTTCAGATCCTGGCGAAGAACGGCGTATTGAAGAAGATTGGCGTACCCAAGAGCACGGTATGAAGTTCCTACAGTTGTATTATACGTAGGAACTCTATACCTCGCTAGTGGCAATCACCAGTACGAAGACAATCTGCTGGAGTCTTCTCTTCTGTTCTTCTTGTAAGCTTCTTGAAACTTGTTCTCTTCTTGGCTTGAAATTCTGGTCTTCGATAATGGTCATGCTAAATAAAAGGCACGGTATTAAAAAAGATGATAACATTATAAATTACGTTTTAAATTGATTCACATAAATAAGATGACCGCAGTAAGGAATTAAATAAAAATACTCCGAATTAATTCTCTTATATCATTTCACACATTTACATTTTCCATTTAATTTAAATCACAAGAGAACATAATTGTAATTCAATTCAAACTGCCATGAGGTCCAAAAATGTATCAAATAAACTGCCAAATATGGGCTCCCAAGGCTACTCACCTGAGTCAGTAGCCATCTTGAATTAGCATTCGAATAATTCGAATAAAAAAACGGCAGCTGTCAAATCCCGCATAATTACTTAAGGTATTTGCAGATTTGCATATTTTGCGCCAAGTTCTTAGGGATACCAACCCTTTAGGTATGCAAATTTTTCAGCCCGTGGGAAGTCGGTCGTTTGCATAAGAAATACATCTTATTTTAAAGGTTAGTATTTCTTGTTTTTTCGAAGCAGGAAGTTCCGTGAGAACTCGCTGAACCAGTTTTTTGAATTAGGGAGGATAGATAAAATGTTAATAAATAAAAGTTGAGATTTGCAAGTGAATGATGTTGTAATAGTATTTTTTTGCAGTTATGCAAATTTTATTCTTATTACTTTGTATGCTAAGGTCAAAGATGAGGAGCAATTGAAAAAACATGTCGTGGCAACGGTTATTTTCGTAATATTTTATTAAAGAAATGACAGTAGCTGTGCAGATAAATAGAAAAAAATACAGACAGAAAATTACTGTAGCAAAAAAAAATACGCATAATTTCTTGGCACAAAATAAATTAAACGGTTGTTAAAGAACTTTAAGTGCGCTAAAAGGACTACCCCTACATAAAACATGGCTTACTAGGCTAGTACCCTAAGGCGACATACACACGTACTGTGAAGTTCATTTTTAATGAGCCAGAACGCAAACTGTCTGCACCCTACTTTATAATTAGGAGAACAAAGGGTGGGTAGCACCCAGTTCAACTTGACCTTTAGTTTCGATTATTTTTGTATGACGGAAGGATCTTTTTATATTAGTGGTTGTTTCTGTGATAATATCTTTAAACTGTCTTATTTATTGTGATTATTAAGTCACAATGCTTCTAGTGATGTTCCGTTCGACACATGCCAGGGTATGGGTTTGTAAGGTTGCTTCGTTACTAATTAGCTTTTTCTACTGAGACCTATTAGGGTAAAAATGGGGTTTTTAAAGTCGGTCTTATAATAATTTAAATTTTTTGTAGGACCAATTTCTATTTATTTATTGAACTGGCAGGTCAAAGTTATGGTGGTCTATAAATATTTTTTTACTAGTGTTTTAACAACTAATCATGAATTCCTGTATGAAGAAAACTGGCATCTTTAAAGTATCATCTTTAGGTCACAAAAGATTAAGCATTTTGAAAGTAAAAATATCTTTTCAGCAGATTGAAGTATCTATTTGTCTGCACAAAAAGCTAAAAATCACTATAGAAAACAGTTACTTAGTAACAAAACATTTAGTTTCTAGATTCATAAGAACTGACTAAAAGACACACTTAGAAAACACAGTTCCACTTTAAATGTATGTAAACAGTCTTTGTTTTAAACAAAAATGTTGATACTGCAAACAATTAGAAAGACAGACAGGATAATAGTTGAGTATTAGTGCAAATTGTTTTTGTGCTAAACGTTCCAATTTTGGAACAGCTTTTGTAGAATAACTGTTATTGAATGCAAGATATAAGGCTGGGACTACACTATAGAAAGTGTGATGTTTATTTTGGCTCGTATTGCCGTATTTCTTCGAAAAAACAACGTATACTTTTGATCAATACTAAGATTAAGTCCTTGAACTATTTACTTTCCTCTTATTTTCAGTCTCTTTTGTTATTTATTATGGTGTGAAATAAATAATATATCTATGTATCTAGCGTATAAGATATGACTGGGCTATATTTTTTCCAACCACCAACAATAGAAAAAAAATGCATTTTTTACTCCAATGAAAAATTCTAATCATATTATTCCATCTGTCTCTCGACATGTCAACATATTTTTACACCATTCATTTTCCTAACCCTACTTCAAGCCAAGACACGCCATTTTCGCGACAGTAAAAACCGAAACAATAAGCCAAGGCATAGCTCGAGCTATTTATCCGTATGTCTCATCTACATCTGTAACAGGGGTGGGTAAGCCCGAGATTTGCGAACTAATTTCAACTGCAAATCCTTAAAATGAGAGGGATTTAAAGGATACTACACCTTTATGAATGTTCTCGTAATGTTATCACGGATTGTGTACACGGGTGGAATTTGGATCGTGCGATTGGTACGGCTGAGTTTAAGAAGAATAGACGCATTATAAGTATGTATTAGGTATTTTAAAATCATTTTTTAATTAACATGAAATTACTTATGAATTGTATACCTAAACTATTACTATAGGAAACTTGTTAAAATTTTCTTGAGTCCTGTGTTTTATTTGTGCCTTGATTGTTTTTTGTAAAATATAGAGTACTTACTTTTTTCGATTTTTATGTTCACTACTTTTCGAGTTATATAATAAATTCTGTTCTATTTATATAATTTTAAACTTGTTATCAGGCACAGTAAATTTTATCTCAATGATAAGTGAGAGAGATTGCATATTTAAGTAGATACGAAATGTGCCTAAGATATTGTATGCTAGCTACAATATTATCTTGGTATTGTTTAAAACACTGTACAGGAATACATATTATTTAAAAATATTCGAGAAACTTACTACCTACAGATATTTTTTTCTGGAACTTTTTTTTTCCTACTGAAATAATTCAGACAAAAATCTTAATTACGAATCTACCCAAATATCTGAAAAAAAAAACGATTTGCTGATAAATAAAAAATAAGCGAAGGAAAAAATAATTATCAAAAAATGAGCAGCTCACCGATTACGTACAATCCACCAGTATAAGCACAAAACACACGGGCCACGTAAATGTTTACGTAAAATGTACGTGAAAGTTACGTTTTATCGGCATTTAATCCGATTCGACGAAATTAATGCCGACTAAATATGTATGAACGGCTCAATTGTTACTCCACGCGACGCACATAAGTGCCCCTACACACGACAACACAGTATAACTCAAGTAGCGAGCGGAATCCGGCGAAACTTGATACAGAGTACTTAGTGCTCGCGTGTCAGTTGGCAGTTTAACTCCGTATCTTCTTCGCCTGACGCAGCGCTGCGAATGTCCAATAAATACGCGTTTGACGCCCGTTGCGTACACAATAACCAACCAACAATGGTACCTCGAGCCGGATCACGGACTGCTACGTCTAACTCACATCACTAGCACGCACGACTATGAATGGCTCTCGCCTATCTGGTCGAGCGGACCGAACGACAGTGCTGCCAACACAGACGTACCAACTAACAGGCCTTTTGTCGCATCTGAATTGATATTAACGCAAATAAATAATTCAAAACGTGTAACGCAAGAAACCAGACATAATGAATAGATAGTGTTGTGACTCTGTGAAAATAATTGCCTGAATAAGGTTTATTGCCTTGAATGGATCCTTATTGTGCGGGGAAACGGTTTTATAAAAAGTAGTTCCTTGCCAAAGGACGATGCATGCATGCGTGCGTTTATGGCGGCGACATTTCCCGCGCGTTCCATATTTAAATTTTATGGGCGATTAAAATGAGCATTTTATTTTTGCATTCTGAATTTAGGCACTATTTTAATCAACATTGTATGAATTCGTACGTCATAAACCCTTAAGCTTATTTATTTTTTCAGTCAGATAGCTACATTATTCCGAGAACAAAGTCCTAGAGGTCGATAAATTTCTAAAACCTACTATTTTAGCAGATAATAATGATTATTTTCACACTTGTCTGGTGGAACAGTCATTTTATTGCGTTAGCCACACACAGACGCTGTTAACCCTAAAACAGTTTACAAGGGTACATTAGTGTAATTACTTGTGAACGCACATTTTAGTGTTTTGTGAGTCCCTACGTGCTTTGTTAAAATATGTTTCCCCAATGAATTCAATAGGTTAATTTTTATGGATAGAAAAGTATTGTGAAGATTATCGGTGACGGTTTTTTTAAGAAATATACTTTTTTTTAAATAAAATAAATGCCAGCAATAACGATTACTACAAATAAACCAACATTTCTCATTTTAAAACACATTTGGTATATAACTACCATATGAAATGCATTCGGCCGGGCTGCTAAAATGCAAACACTCGTTTTCGGGTTATTTCAGGGAGGCGTTTAATGGCTGCATTTTAACGGCCATTTGTAAGTTATATGTTACTTTTATGGCAGCCAATAAAAACGTAAAAATGTTACAGAATGATATTTTTGTACAATGTGCTGGTGAACTGTGAAGTCATAATGTTTATTACTCGTTGTAAAAAGTAAATATGCTGATTATATCATAAGTAAAACAATATATATTTAACATACGAATGATCAAACTACAGAAAAGGAATTTTTTATTTTTCATCCAACCACCGAATAAACTGTTTAAAGTGCGTGCAATGCAAAATTTCACATTACGAGAACTGTGTGGGGCAGGCAGGAAATACGCTATTATCATACCCTCCTTCACACATAAACACACATCACTACATAGGGTGTTTACCCCTCGGGGGTAATTTTTACCCCATCAACGAACGTCGCCACCCACTCTACTCATCATTCGTTATTTGAATTACTAGTGAGCAATTTCGTTTTTTTTTTTGGTTGTTCTTCGTACGAATTTTGCGGTTTTTCGAATAATTCGCATAATTTCTACATCATTTTTTGCGATGTCTTAAAAATTAAGAAATCTAACGATAGGAGATATTTGCAGTCTTTTATTTTCATATTATTTTAATATCACATATTGACCAGCCTTCTTCTAAAACAATACATCACAAATATGAATTTTATTCGATTTTTGCCACAAATTATCGTGGCTAACGAAATTAATATCATTTACAATTCCAATCATTTGTCGATGTAATTGCACCCGATAACGATGATTACGTATTTAATTCGATTATTCGATGAATTATTCGATACACGGAATGCGTTGGTCTTATTTTTAGGGGTGCGTGACGCGATGATTTGTGGTGGAAGTTTCATTAAGTTGAAGATTTGGAGCAATTTATACAACTGTTCTTGTGGGAATTATAACAAATGTTCTGCTCGACCAAGTAATATTCTTTTTAGGATTTTGTTGGACGTGATATGTGAAATTATGTTTTATCCATGGTGAGTGCTACAATGAAACTGGAATTACATTGATTCGAAACTATTAGTTATTAGACAGGTTATCTACCCAATTATGAATAAAGATTACTCGACTGATAGCCATTTAGTTTTTTTTATTATTCTTGTATTTGAGACAGTTTACGACATTAGTGTCGTCAATAAAAATATTTTCTAATCATTTACACATGTATTCTTAACTCCCGATCTCGTTATAATAATTCACAAAAATAAAACAACTCCAAAACTCCTTATTCATAGCCCACACATCGATAACCGCCTAAAGGGGAAAACTGGTGATAAATTGTATTCAATATTCATAAATATTCCGTCCTTTTCGCACCTACGAGATACGAGCGAGATAAAATAGTGCTCGTTTCAACATATACAAGTATACCGCTAATTTGTTTTGACATATCTGAACGAACGACCACTTTTCCCGCCTACAAGTTGCCTACTCCAAAGGGGATAGATTTCGAATAATCGAATAACAAAAAATGTGTTTCGTATTCCAGTTGACATAGGGGTCGAAATCGTTTGACCGATTTACGAAGTTAGATCATTGGATTTTATTGTTAGAAGCAAACGCGATTGAGTTTTCGCATATCTATTGTACTGGACGGACCCTTTCTGCATTTTTTGCCCTTCACAACGTTAGGGCGACCCCCCAAACGCGTGCCGGATAAGATATTGCGTTACGTATCACACAAAAACTTATTCCGCGGTCGATCAATATTATAGACGCAACTAAATCTTTATTAAAATTTAGAAAGTAGGCGCATGAGTAATTATCATTTGTGAGTCAAATAGGAGTCGACTAATTATTACAAAATACGTAACATCAGGGTCCCCCGGGGCACAATGCACAAAGACGTCTATTGTGTAACCCAACAATGGCGTGACTCACTCACCACGGACAGAAAGACAATGAGACGGCCGACACTCTTCTAGGGCCCGTATAAGGCCGATATGCATAACGGATATCGGGGGCGTCGTATAAAGTGGAATTTCTCTCTCCACATCTTCATAAAAAGCAAATTTCAAAATATTGTCTTGTCTTTCTTACATCCGTACAAAGGATCTGGCGTGAGGCCAGTTCATTTATGCATTTTTATTATAAACAAACCTTAAAAATAACTCACAATTTAAGAGTCGTTACACCCGCATTTATCTGCAACAAAAAAGATTTAAGAATAAATAACAATTGAATATAATTTAAAAGGAGGATCTTAAAGAAGAATGCAGCGTGAATGGGGCATCCGAAAAAAAAACAATGCGAATCAATCGCGTGCCGTGAAAAGAAAAAGAAATCCCATCAATCAGCCGAGCCGAATGCAATATTCAAATGTGGAATATTTTTTTGTTCGAAGTTCAGTATCCCCGCGACCTTGCCACGGTCAACTTGTGACCGTTTATCCTAGCCGATATTTGACGGCACTACTTTTTGTGAGATACACTTTTTGCGAACGGCCATTGTTGTTGATTACCGCACTGTTTGCATAGCTAACGAGGTTAGATGCCAATGCAATGATTAAAAGGAACTATTCCTGAAGAAATTCGAAAAAAAAGCTATGGCTATTCATAAATTAAAAACCGTTCTTTATCTTTTTCCCCAAGGCCGACCTTTAACCGTACATGCTAATGCCTCATCACTATAAGCCAACGAATTTACATGAAGGTGCAAATTACACAATTTATTTAGTTTTCAGTCGACGTTAATGGCCTCAGTGTCACATTCAATGTGCGGTCGTCGCACGAGACACGAAAATTGACAAATGGCAGCTAATCACTGTATTCCAAACGACCGACATACTTGTTAGTGGCCGACAACAAATTTCCTTTATTAGTCGTTCCGTAAAGGTATAAAAATATGAGTCACAGATACATGTTTTTGCACTGGCGATGATTTTGCGTTTATTTTTTTATAAGCGTACAACGCCCGCTGCGACCTGCATGACCTAAGTCTTTGTTAGGCTATGTCCTTTATAATTTTTTTGCGTATGCACATTGCAGAATCGTTCGGAAGAACCCGATGTTCGGAGCACAGGACGATTGACTCGATAGTGTCTCATAACGTCCACATGTTGCTCAAGAGTGATGGAAGTATAAAACTTGTTCCGATACCGGCCGGCAAAAACGGAAAAAATATTCGATATTTGAAAATTTGAATATGGCGGTCGAGGGCGTGGCTTTAACCGATGCCACCAAACGTCCGAACCGGTTGCGATAAAAACTGAATGATTCTCGTCCAACGGAATATTCTATAGTTAAATTAATAATTAATTAATTACCTATTCCCTTGGAAGGTTTGGAAGTTTCCAAATAGACATTTTATCTGAAACATGCAACTAATGGGACCGCAGAGCGGTAGATAAACAAATGGGGGAGGCACTTCGGCGATAATTATAGGTATATTTTTATCAGTTTGTATCTAAATAGGTACCATTACTTGTAGGTATCGGGCGGGTCAGAAAGGGCCATCAACGCAGACCATATAAAGACTGGAAACAATTTGCGCTATAGATACGATCTCTATTTGCATTCTATGTAACATAAACCGCCATTAAGAATGGGAATATAGTAATAAATTAAATTAACACTTAGAAAACTTAATGGAATAACGGCTTTGAAGGCTGTGAATTTGCAACTTAATCTTTAAACCAGTCCTTACGCACTAGTTATATAAATTATAATAAATGCACTCCTATTGCATCATCCGTTTTTTTTTAAATATATATAAATAACAACACATGATCCAAACTTGGTTCTTTAAACATATCCATAGTAAAACTTTATTTATCGGTACACGGAGTTGTTAAAAATTTTGTCAACACCAAGTCTTGAAATATAAACAGAAAACTATAAACACCACAAGGTCTCACGGTCGGGCATTTTAAAAAGTTGTTGTTTTTAAAATTAAAAAGATTATTTTTACCTCTATTCCAACCGGTCTCGCGAGAGCAGGTGCCGTGATGTTCCCATGTTAGATGGAACTATGAAGGTTTAAATTCGTGATTTATTTTATTTTTTAAATAATTAATTTAATTGAGCAAGCACTTTGCAGGTGGGCCACTGGGCACTCATCTTTATCAAAATATGTTTTTTTTTGTTAATTACTTGGTTATTATTATGATTTTAAAACTTCTTTCTTTCCTTAATATACAAACAAACTTAATTCCACGGAAGAAAACTATACCGAGACAAACAAAAATATTAACAAAACCTCACAAAGTCGTTGACATTAATAATGTCACGCATGCGTCATAAATTTTTATGCATGTTCCTTATGCGACTTTTCTTTACGCAGTATTTCTTATTTTTAGTTTCCTTCTTAACAAAAATAATATCAATATCGTTATCATATTTTAGGAGCCAAACAAATGCACCCACAAAGACAAAAAAAGGTTTTTTAATATTTTTATGAAATAATCGTGAATCAGATATAAAAGTGCACCAATGTTGCATACAGCCTTCCTCTCATCTCAACGCGCAGCAGGTAGAGCATTCACAATGTATTTCTTTGAAACATTGATCGCCCAGTAAACAGGTCAAACGAAAACCTATTTCATTTACTCTTAAAATAAGACACAAAGTCCAATGGCCCGACACCAATGAGTGGATAGCAAAATAGCTCAGCACTATATAATTTAAAACATATCAACAGGCCCGTGATTGTCTGTCCGTACGTTTGTGACAAAAAGTAATCAAATTAACAATGATTGAGGTTGTTTCAAGGGAAATACGCATTTTATTTTTATTATCAAATGTTAATGTTTATAAAATTGCAAGTGACACAGGTTTGAATCAAATTTTTAAAGATGGTGTTTTGTTTTCGAGTGAATTTGGGGTCTCGACCGTTTTAATGGTCATAAAGACAGAATTATTCATATAATTGTTGTAAGGTGAGCTTTATAATGTATGAAAGGGAAATGTATGACGCATTTCATTTTATTAAACAACATCTCTTTTATGGACCTCAAAAATATTTATAGGCTGGCATTTGCGCATTAAAACGTCTTAACCAAAGATTTATTAGAGTAAAAACAGTCATTATTACACCGAACACAACGGACTTAAAAAAAAAAAACAAAAGTATTAATTCCTCGTAATAAATATCCACAAAAAAAACATTAACCCTTCACGAACTGAGTCAAATTAACTTTTATCCTAACCCCAATTTCGAAAGTAAAAGAAATATTTTAGAACTATTTCCGAGGGCACTCGAAAAAAAAATAAAAAAAAGTGTACGATACCTGCACTTCACCTCAACTGGAGTGGTCCTGTCCATTCAGATACGTCTTAAGGACTGAGACACAACAACAGCGAGACTATTCAAGTCATTATTTTTCTTCAATAAATACTTCATATTATAATGCTTATGATTATGACTAATGTCAGCATTATTTTTATTAGTAATTTGATAGTTTACTCGGAAAATTATAACTAGTCGTCTATTTTTTTTTAAATTCGATTACAAAAAAATCACAACGAATGAAGGACATATGGATGAAGTCATTTATTTTTTAAGAATTATTTACAATTTTTTTTTGTGAACGGTTTATTCATTAACATTTTTCCGAAAATAAAACACATGACAGTCACCATTATTCTAAAACCAAAGTGATTTTGTTTTCCACTTCTTCTGTTATCGTTTATCATTTAATTAGCAGATAACGAGATTAAATGATAGTGCAATGTGAAACTCTGGCGATAATTTAGTGTAGTATGATAAGTTCATTGATAAATTGTTTTATGGGTGTTGGTTTAATTACTGCTTTACGATATCTTGGAGAAAAAACTTCGTTTTTTAAAAATTTTGTTACAAAATATATTTTCATATACCTTTTAATAGGACAAATTAAACAGTAGAAGATAATCTACGTAACATTTACTTGCCTATGTCATATGACTTGAATATTCCAATAATCCTATTCAAACTTAAAACTATGTTAATCCAATACCGGGCCAAAATCTCTCAGTGCACCTCAATCTTCAACCCACTCGTATTCGTTTTCAAAGGATCGTATTATTTACATTTTTTTTCTGCGTTTTTTACATTTTTACCAAAAAAAGTGGAACAGAAAAGGATAAAGAATAATATGGAGCGCTCACCAAATGTCCCCGAGCACACAACAGGTTGGCCGCGGTGGTATTCCAGTTTTTTTCTTTTTCCCTTTTTCTTTTTGTTGATCTCGTGTTTCCGACACATCTGAAATGTAAGAAGTTTTTGGTTAATCGATATGATTTTGTTACGAGCATGGAGGTTTAGTGTTTTTTTTTTCTTTTGACCTAAAATCACTTTTTTTATACCCACATTTTTTTAAACACACTGTTTCTTTTACTTAGTAGAACAAGGTAAGGCAGTTATGACATTAAACATTTTAATTTAAATGGCCGCTCACTCGTTATCCGAACGCGAGAAAAACATGCATCAGCATTCTGGAAATACAGCGAGTAAACAAGCAATTTATTTATAATAATTATTATAAATATAATAACAACGTCTGATTCTAATTATAATCAATTAGTAAACAATATTCCGGTTTTAACTTGACGGTTTGCTTAACCTTTTGTTAAAATTAAAACCTTTGAATGTCGAGTCGAGATAAATATTTTTTTAATATCTGTATTCATGTTTTTTTTTTACTTATGAACACATTGATACCATTAAAATGTTCAAGTTTTAAGAATAAAATAAAACACACAATACACGTGTTCCGTTAAATTAATTGCTGTTTAAATTAATATAATTAGTTACACGTGTTCATGTCATATTAATTTTTATATCAAGTTCTCTTTATGGTTTTATAAATATCTCTATGGAAATAATTGCCTGTTTATAATAGTTGTTACTTTATACAACAAAGTAGCACAGTTTAAGGTTTTTATACAAAAATAAACTTTTCTCCGCCCAATAGCCGTCAATAATTTTAACAAAAAATAAGGTATTTCTTACAAAATTGGTTACACAACATCGTAATTTCGTTTCGTCCACATTTTTGACCTCACAGTGGAGTTACAAAAAGTACTTATGGTTGCACGTGAAAACACGGTAACTGACAAAGTGGCGATGCCGCCTCGTGATAGGCTCTTGCACGCTCCACATTTATATACAGGTTTTATCGTGGCGTATCGTGAAAAATAACGCGAGAAAAAAGTCGAAAACGAACCTTTGGAGAGCCGACCGTCAAGTAAGAACGTAATCTGATTACTAGATCAAAATCTAAGAGGTCTAGAGCTATAGGAAATTGCGCTTTAGTTTACTTGAATTAATTACTTTTTTTTTCTCCCATACTAAACATGAAACCCTTTTTATTCTTGATGAAGAGCGTGCTAACCTCTAATCAGTTAACTACAGTTATAGCTTCGGTGCAAACTGATCGACTGCCACTGCTAATGACAAATTATAACCATTGTTTCTCTAACAACAATCAACTAGACTTCGATAGTATAATTGTGAGAAAATGCACTGGCTTTAAAAACTTCAACAGCATAAAACCACAAAAGAATTACCATAGAAATTGGAATAATATTTAAAATCGTATTAAATAATTCATGCAAGTGATCCATCAAACCAAACAAGGCAGAATGCGCTAGCGCTCACTGTAAATGTAAAAAGAATTTTAAAAATGGTTAAAAGCAAGATGGCGCCCGCTCTACAGCGGGGGCGATTAGTCCGATAGCCACGCCTGCGCAATGACTGATCACAAGGGTAGGTATGGCCACCATATTTTAATAATTCTTAACATCATTTTACTGAGGGGCAATGCTCAATAGGCATGAAGAATCGAGGATTATTTTTATTTCATGTTGTTATTTGTATGAAGTTTCGGAATTATCGTACAAAAACCAGCTTAGCTTAATGAGAATATGTTAGGGTCTTTGGTCGACTGTAATTTAAGATATTATGCAAACTTATGCATGAACCACATTACTGAATCCACTATGGAAGACAGAAAATCCAAATGCCTGTTTGACATCCCTGCTGTATAGGCAAAAAATCCATTCCAACGTCAAGTAACCCGTATTTTTACCGTTAAATCGTGCAACCAAGAATAGTTTCTCTTATCACAAAGTCCATATTTTTCAACCCAAAGCTAAAACAGTTTGTCAAGGATATATTCGAGCTCCGTTTCTAGCGGTAGTTAATTAAGTTAATAAAGTACAATGACCTAATATTATTTATTAGCTGTCAACAGCACTTGGGTACTTTGTATTAAATGATTACATCACGGCATGACGTGGTTTTTAGGTACTGCCCTAGTTTCAATGGCCCTTCTCCTTTGTTTATGATTGCTCTATGAATTGTATATTTTTTTCTGAAACAATAACAATAATAACTCTCCAGTCGGAGAACTGCTTGAAGAAATTTTATTTTTAAATAAGCAGCACCTTTGTACTTTTCTATCTGTTTTTGTTCTTTTCTCTTTCAAATGTTTTGTGTGTTTATAAATGAATAAATGCTAATAATATACTTAGGTATTAAAAAGTCACAGTAAAAAAAAATACATATTTTTTATATTTTACTTCTAAATAACCATTACATTAGCTTTGTTTTATCCTTGGCAATACCTAAAAAATTAAAATAATACGATAGTTTTATCCGCATAGTTACTTGGCGGATGCGGTGCAGAAAATGGAACAAATTATCTATTTTTCGTTTCTAGAAACAGTGTCTAAAATAAAACTAATCGTTGTACAAACCGCCTACGTACCGACGCTTACTATCAGTTGTTTTCGCAAACAAACAGACAGACAGACAAGATTAAGTTCACGTTTTAAGATAGTAAACACGTACTAGACAACCTTTGGAGATAAAAACGTACATTGATTTTATGCTGGCTTTTGTTTCCTTGTACTGTGAAATAACATTAGCTTTGCACAATATTTTACATTGGATTTTATTTTTATTACCCTGTATTGCCCCACTGTTGGGACTTTGCCCAACAGTGAACAAATACAAAGAACATTGGAAAACTATGTTCTTGTTTATATTTTATACATTCAATGTTCTTTGCATGTTGCCTCCTCCAGCCAATCCGTCAATAACGAGTCCAACGATTTGGACTGGTTATTGTTTAAAAAAAAAAAAAAACTTATAGATCTATGCATACGTTTTTTTTGCCTTACGTAAATGTATGCTAAGATAGAATCTATAAAATTTACTTCTATTAGAAGACGTCCCAGTAAAATATACAGGGTGAAAAAAAAACCAAAACGTGTTCCACATCCAAATTATGAAGTGTTTATCATCACACCGCAGGAATTATAATCATTAATTAATGATTATCACGGATGCTTTTCTCATCATAATTACACCTATTAACATATATTTATTTCAAAGCAAAAAGAGCTATCTAATAATCACCACCCTGTATACAATTACATGTAATTTACAAAAAAAAAAACTAAAGTCACGTATTTTGTTTAATGGTTAACTTAAGAATTTTAAATAACACCGACGATGTAAGATACCGATCGCCAATTAAATTAAACGATACGAAATGTTAATTAAAATCTTTGACATAATTGAATCGAGATATTTTTAAATACGAATAATTTTGATCGAATCAAAACGATTGGGATGACCTTACTTGCGATGCTATACTAAAAGTTGATTGAGAGGATTATTGCTTATTGCTAATGACGATATAAAAATGTTTTTTTTTTTTTTGTGCAAAAAATACCATTTTATCAGATACTTAACTTTTTATAGCACTATCTTGTAGTGCTATAAAAATGTTACGTGAGTGTAGAAAAAAAATACAAGCATAACAGTCGATCTGATAAAGGCATAACATGCACTTGAACATTAAAGAACCAATCCTTCTAACTACAAACGAAAATAATTATATCTTTGTACAAAATCAAGCGTTTTCTTCAACTGCTACCATTAAAGCATTTTATGTGTTCCATCTTACATCCGTCAGGTGTAACAAGGATCATTTTCGCAAAACAAAAAAAAAAACATACTTAAGTATGGAAAAAGGCATTCTGTAAAACAAAAGTGAGAAACGTTCGCTTATCACGTTCTTGTGGTCCCCTTAGCCCCTTTAATTAACGCCCATAAAATTTTATTGAGGAAGCCACGAAATTAAATGACATAACACATGAAGCAGACATTTTATGCCACATGACACGTGTAGGTATAGCTATGTAAAACAAAATGCATACTACAAAGAAAAATACGTTTAAAATTCGTACATTTTCGCACGGCGTCGGTGATAGAAATGTAGATAAAAAATGTTTCACGTATTGAATATAACAATAAAAAATATTCTGTCGTCGATAATAGAACACTGAAAATATTGGATTGAATCAATTTCATTTTAATAAAATTAGATCTTTTTGTACTCATTTCAATTTAAATGAAATGTTAATAAACCCGTCCTCTGACGTCAAACCGTTTATTGTTCGCATTTCAAATAAATAAAAACTATAAATGAGATTTATACTGTGACATTCATTAAGATTTCAAAAAATTATGAAAAAAATGTTGGCAGTGAATTAATTTGCAATTTCAAATAAATTAATACTTACTTAAAAAGTCTTCAGAAATTCACTTCATGGCTACTAATTAACTGGCAAAAATGTTTGTATTGCAATCCAAAATAGTTTTATGTAAAAAAGAAAGAAATAATTAAATAATTTAAGCCTCATTAAGATTATAATGTGTCGGTGCATCCATTTGGTTCTTTGTATTTTAATTTTAATACTTATTTCCATCGAGTTTTTTTGTTTCTAAGCAATTTATTTAAATTTTATGATGAAACAAACCACTTCTAAAAATATACAATTTAAACAGACCACACAGGTCGTAAAACTTAAACGGTTTTTTTAGGCAACAGCAAATAGTTATCTTGTATAATTTCACACTAGGATATTTATTTTTAAAGACTAAACCAATTTCAAGTCGAGAAGAGCAGCTAGTCAAAGCTAAAAATATCCCCGCACATGATAATTGCGCAACAAATACTGGCCTCACTACAATTTTTGTATTTTTTTCCTTATGGCCCAGCCAATGAACCTAGGTGGCAACACGGAAAGAACACAGATAACCTCTTTAGTACGGGTAGTATATATAAATTTAAAAAATAGAAGTCTATGGTTCATTGCAATAGACTTGTTCACAGAAAAGCAAATTTGAAGCCTCTTGCTTTTTGCATATTTACCTAGATTTGTTAGTGGTCGATAGTTTAAAACTGCAAATCTTCAAGTTATATGATGAATTCAGAAAAAAATCGTTAAAGAAGTCATAGCAAAATATTGCACACTACACGTCTTCGAAAATATTTTCACAAATATTAGCAAAATATGAAAGCGTTAGAGTTTCGATAATGAAGACAGCCCGTCACCGTAAACTATGAGAAGTCGTAAATTATTTATGACCACCATAAAACCCGGTGTTTCTCCACATAAGTGTTTGTTAAAGTTAACTATATGAGACTTGCGTCATGTCTAATTAATAATGTATTTAAAATAACAGCACTTTAAAAGTATTACTTGGCGCTGGAGCTTAAGTTCCACATGGTTTTTTTACTATAGTTGAAGACTTATTTCTTGATAGATTTTTGGTATTCTAACTTTTTATATTCCAGCGTTCTTAAATTCTTTCTTCGGAACGGCTTAATTCATAATAATTATAATGAAAACATCACTACCTAGTAACTAATATTTAATTATCATTTGAAAATACAATACTAACTGAATATTTTTTATCTTATCTCATTTTTAGTACTTACAAAAACAAGTATAAAATATTTTTATAGCCCTCTCCAAAATAAAGTGAATTTAATGTTACCAACTTAGTATTTAAACCGGCGGAAACTCAATAAATATAAATGTGAACTTGAATAATAAAATTGGCGCGCCTAAATTCATAGTGAGCTCATCTCAACACTCATCGATTCCACTTTATCAGTTTTTTTTAGTCTATTTTTCTAATGGCAAACTCAAAGGTCGTTGAACATACAGCCACATATATTTGTACACGTGCATTTTTGTATCTGTAAGGAAGAAAAAGTTTAACATAGGTACCACGTGACTTTGGTTAGTTGTACAGACTACTGGTTATTTCTAGTACAACGGATAAAACGAAATACTGCTTTGCATAAGAATAGTATAGGAACAGCTGTGTTCGTCGGCCATATGTGTAAGGCGGGCTATTAACATACGTTTTGTGTACTCGTGAAAGAGTTCCAAGTTTAATTTTAAATGAACGGTGTGTTCGAGAATTTAAATCTTTGATTTTGGAATTATTTTAGAACGGTCTTCGAACGCCGTGTTCGATGGAATAAACGTCTTTTTTGAACAATAGTTTTCTGTAAATTCTATATTATAATTTCAATAAAAACTGAATAAAGTTTGAACTTGCGTAAGGTTCTTATTAAAAAACTTACCATGGACGATGTAATCTCTTTGTATATTGTTCTTCTAATAAATGCCTGTAGTCTGTAGACATAAAATAATAATAGCAACCACATCCTTCCTAGCGACTGCTGTATACAATACGCTATGGAAAGGCAAAAATAATCTCTGATTCATAAACAATAAATTATAATAATAACGATTAACATTAGATCATTATTATAATAAAATTATGCAGCCAAGCAATGACAGTTGCGCTTATGCTATTACTAGAATTAATAATAGTTATAAAGACTATCTGTCTACCTACGCTCGTCGGTACAGTATTTCAGTTGTCAATCAAATAAAAATACACTATCCACCAACAGACACGTCAGTAATAATACAATAATAGAGTATTATTAATAAAGCATTTTATTTTGCTAAAAGCTGAAACCTGAAAACGTTCTAAATTCAAATAACAAAAAAGAAATACTGCAGTTCTCAGTTTTCGAACAGCGTGTTCCAAAAATAAGTGCAAAACTGTCGTAACCGCGACTCGTCGACGTAAAACTGTAATTTCGACTTTTCTTTTTAAAACCAATTATATAATTAACAAATGGAATTGAACGGTGGAAGAAACAGCGCCAATTACTGATCGACGGGCATTTTTTTGTGAATTATTTTGTGTATTCATCAATTTGTTTTATTAATGTGAAGTAGTATATTAGTGATACCTATTAAGGACCATGACGGAAATCGTACCAAAATTATCTATCAGCCAGATAAAATATATTAACTGTAGGATGCATTTAAATTATATAATTATAGTAGATAACTGTGGAGAGGAAACATCGTCAATCGTAACTACATAATCCTTATCTCAAAAAGTTATAAATGCGAAATTAAGTTTGTTTGTTTGTTACGCTGTCATGCCTATATCGCTGTATCGATTTTGATGAATGTTGGTACAGAGATAGATGAAAGACTGGAGACGGTTACAGCTATATGTAGCTCAGTTGCATATTATTAAAGAAAGTTACATAACTACCGTTTTAATAAGATTAACTAAAAGTCTACACTGTGATCTAGTTTACAGCCTAAAACCGGATTGAGAGACTCGACATATGGGCGTAATTAATAATGCCCTTTTATTAAATATTTGTGTTGAAACATTATGTAAATATGGCAGTTCAGTGTCCCGCTGTGTTCTTAATTAAATTCAATAAAGGATAAAACTTATTGTTAATAATGTTAGAGAGTAATAATAATATCTACTATTTTCTCTGTTAGTGCACGCAATATGAAAATGCCAGTTCAATTTAAATAACTGCTGCAATAGCGAACTGTAATGTCTTAGCATGCAATGGATTGTCATATACAACACACAGCCTAAACCAGATTATAGAAACCATTTTGTATAGTAATTAACTTGTATAGTTCTTGAAAACACCTAAGCAAAAAGGCGCTATAAAAACGGAGTCTCCAAAATGAAATTTTTATGTGGTAAAAGGGCAAGAAATTCCGAGATAAAGATGCAGAAAGCCACAGGCGAAATGCAGCTCAAAATAAGAATAAAAGTAAACAACAAACAATGTTAATAAATGACAGTTGTAATAACAATTACCACAATATCTGATTACTGAAATTACACAGATTCACCACAGAGACGATGGTAAACAGGTAATTGTTTAATTTTCCATTTTTAATCCTTTTTAATGCGGCATCGCGTCGCTGACTGCGGAAATCGTCCCAAGTTCTATCACGGCATGTACGGCTATAGGTATTCGTTTTTTGAAAAAGGATTACTTTAATAGTAGACTATTATTTTGTTAAAAATATATGGGTATTATTATTTTTAAGACGAAATTTATAAAATTTTGAACTTACTTCAAGATAAGACAGTAATTCAGAAAAGGAATAGTAGTTTACCCGGGGAGTTTTACCTTGTAATCCAATTACTGTGAACATATTAATGTAAAACCTTCTGTATAATGTTTTATAGACTTTTTTTTTGCTTCTTTTTTTTAATTTCTTCTTTTTTTTATTTGATGTTACTAAATGAAGATGAGAAAAAATGGTCGCCTGTATTAAAGCTGAAAATGATTTCGAGCGAACATACTCCCAGGCTAAAAAGTATCATGAGCCCAACTCCAAGCTTTTAGAATTTTTTTCTAGAATTTTTTTTTTGCACAAAACTATTCCAGTAAGCCTGTAATGCATCAGATTATAAGTATGTAAACTTCTGTGTCCTTTTTTATTTAGTTTTTAAATAAAAAGTAACGAATTTTAATTGTGTCATACATATATCTACCTTATTAATAATGCAATCCAACAGGTTTCATAATCATACGTTCACAGTAATTGGATTCCGAGGGTTTCATACTTTAGGCGCTAAAGGCACTCCTCTATAGATATTAACAGCCAATAAAAAAAACCAGCTATAAAATCTAGATTAAAAATCCAAACACGTGTAGATATTTTTATGACCCAATAACTAAATACCAGCAGTAATAATCCTTTAACAAAATTCGATTTAACATTCATATATCATCGGATCCATTCCCGAAATAACGTTAATCCGTAAAATAATGACCAATGAACCGTCTTGAATCGTATTCAAATGCTTCGAACCGTGAGCATTAGAATACGGAGAAAAATATATCACTAGCCTTTCTCACATAAATTCTATACGCTATGCATGGGAATAAGACAGTAGACAAAAGAACAAATCTTAATAAATGATTGAACACGTAGGGTTGATTCAACCCTTTAAACGCGACACCTGGTCTCAAAGACCAGAGTCAAAAATTTCTTTATCGCATTTGCATAATATTTATAATATTCACAATAGGATGCTTTATTCAAAGTAGCTTCGATTTTCAAATATACAGTAGTTTATTGTTAGAGATAAGGGATGGGACAATGGCGCACTTTGTGGTGGTTTGTAAGACGATGTTGAAAGGGTTACGGTGAGAAGTTAACGAGCCAGTAACAATGCCGCTTCATTCAATAATATTTTATGTCTTCGTTTTGTAATTCTGTTTTCGGTCGTACATTTTTGGTTTACTGAAAATAAAGTGTGGTTTAAAATAACTTGTTTGAATGGAACTCCAGTGTAAGTGGTTTTTAATAAGACGTGAAAATAATGCTGGTTAAACTACCTACCAATCAACGATCATAATAATTCAAGCCAAAAAACTACACAAGTAGAAAATACCTACTAACCCATTTATCGAAACAAAAAGCCCAAAAATATCGTTTACAATCATAAAATAAAAACCGAAAGTAATATCCATTCATGCTGAGCAAACTATCAGTTGCATCTTCCGATCCAATTTCGAAGACAGCAAAAAAAATCCTTTTAACCCGACAATAGACAGTGGGCTTTTGTCTAGACACCGTCAAATGATACGCATTAGGTTTTTTATGCGATATGAATACATTTAAAACAGGAAGGATGTGAAAGTCGGGGTATAGAAGACACCGTATGGCAGTAAAGGGTTAGGGTGGTTTAGAGCGGCTGTGTCATACAAAGAAATAGGGATAATGGGTGAAACATTGTATTAACGAATGAATTATTACCGACATTTTGTTGTGGTTTTTTAATATTTTTAATATTATGCCAGTGTATTAAACAAAAATATAAAATAACTAATTTCTGCCAGTGACTTAGCCCGCTTGAAATTATTCCAAGGGAATATATTCCCGGAATGAAAAATATCTCATGTCATATAACAGGACATAGCCTACCCGTGTCCCAAATTTCATCATTCAGCCGTTACAATGAAGAGGTAACAAAACTCACTTTCGCATTTTGTAATATTAGTAAAGGTATGCGTTGGCGAGCATAAAAGAATCAAGCCCAAATACCTACTGTTACAAAAAAAAAGAACAAAGATCCGAAATAATTACAATCAATTTTACTGCAGGCAATATATCGTTGCTGTACCGCTACTGTTTTTTGATACAAATGACAGAGCAAAAACTATGTAACAAAAAACAACTAGATTCAGCTAAAGTCGTACCAATGTAACCTTAGAATGTCGTGTCGAACTAAGGTGAAATTCTTTCGATACTATATCTAATCAATTCGATAAGTATAAGGACCTTGTTTTTACCTTTCGATCAATCAATTTTTTTTATCAAACTTTCTCCACGAAGGTTATTTATTTATTGATTATAGATAACACGTGTAACTTGTTGTGTTATAAGAAAGGGGCCTAAGCGACAATTAATAGAAAAAAGTAAATTGTTAAGTTAAAAGTGAAATGGTTTTAAAGACCATTACAGAAACCGATTTAAGTAAAAGGGGAAATGGAACTAAATACCATAGTATTATTTGTAACTTCAAACTCGCTTTTGAAAAAGAAGTACTAATTTTTAGGTATCGTAACAGTTTTACATTTCAAAAATGTAGGCCCCTTCGGTGATACGTTGAAGATATATGTTATCTAAACCGCGACCGTGTCGGGAACATTTTATTTTGGCCTTGATTTGACTATCATATTGTATGGAACAACATGTAGCTTCGATAAGGCCCAAAAACTACAAGCATGTGTCTGGGATCGAACTTGCGACAAGCGACGCATAGTACGAGGTAGCGATCGTAACCGCCGAGCTAAATCCAACAGTTCGTTATGAACTGAAAATTGGCATCACATTGCATGTACCTACTAGAATGATTTTTGTTTTAACGGTCCTTGATTTATCTGTTTTTCATAAAAAAGTGTTTGAGATCAAAAGTAATTTTGAATTAGTTCAGGTATTGTTTGAATACATTAATTTACATTTTAAAATTAACGTTATAATTACCTTTTAAAAGTCCTTCAGCTCAATATATAATATCCGTTACATATCTGAAACAACACAAATACTTTATTAGTACTATTACCAAGTGTTTTTATATTTAGCCTAAGTAGTCCAAGTGCCACACCACGTAACTTAACCTTAAGTAAAATAAACAACGACTGAAAAATAGGATTTGGATAAAGCCTTTATTATCCAAATCCTATTTTTAAATAAAATAGTAAATGCTAAGCTCTATAAATTATGTAAAGCGATACCGAGTCAGCAATCAGCCATTTCAAGTACATATTACCTAGATCTAAAAACGTGTTCAATCGAGTGACTATCGAGTTCTAGTATCTAGAAAACCTTTAGCGGAAAATAAATGGAAAAAATTAAATGCTGCACAATTTTATTTTCCATTATTCAAAAGATTAGCTAGATATCGTGACCGGATCACTGTAAAACGCCAGCAAAACATTTAGCGCCGCCTATTTTCATTGACGTTTAATTATTGTCAGCTTCAAGTACGGATAAGTAAACCATTCAATTTTATGAGATTTTATTTTTATTTGACGTTTTATGTCCAACGGCAATTACTGAGCGCATAGAAATTGAATTATTCAGCGGCAAATTTATCGGTAGCCGCCTTCGGAGTACGTGGAAATCAACAAGGTATGACCCATAAAATAGGGTTTGATTATTAAGGGCTATAAAATGTGATTTCGATGAAATCTCTTGCAGCCATAAACAGACAATCAAGTCGAATGTTCTCCTCCATACCTCCGTCCAATTACGTGCGTGTAAATACTAGCAGACGGATGATTTATTAAAAATGTTATCGCGCAGAGGTGTCAACAAATCTTATTTGACCATCCATCTTTGTCTATAAAGTAGAGTTATCGTTTGCTGATATCTATGTGCGGGGCACATACATTATTTATTTATGCGCAAATTTGCATCAACTTTTCAAGGGTTAACCCGTTTCGATGTTCGCGCGTCGTAATCGCGTTGCATGCGAAATTATTTGTTTATTTCTTTTATTTTTTAGTTTAGCATTTCGATATTCACAAATACCAAGTTGTCAGTGAATTTAATATACGATTGCAAATTAAAACTTATGTAGACAATATTTTTTTATTCAGCTACCGTTCGAGTGAAAAATGTATTTTATCGTGAGAAAATAAAATACGTTACATTACTATTGAACACGACATAAATAACTGGTATTAAGTTAATATTTATAAAAGCTTTATCAATTAAACTTAGGAACGATATTAACAATAAATAAAAATGTATTTAGTAAATGTGTTTCAAACAAATCCTACTTGTTTAGTGGTTTGGCTTGAAACGTGATGCCGTTTGCCTTGAACTTACAGGGCAACATTGTGGCTCAAAACTTTATTAAAATATCAAGTTGCCTAAGTTGACTTCGTAGAAAGGAGCACAATATGGTAACGATAACAGCGTGCTTGTAAATTAATATTCGAACAGAGAAAAACAAAGAAGAATCAAATTGCGATAGAAATTGAACGCTTAAAAAAACTTGCAAAAACGTCATTCGTAACGACAATCTAAAACACATTTTATGAAAAATGTCTCAAACCCATTTAAAAAAAAAAACACCCAAGAAAAAGTTTACATTACAACCACAGATTAAAAAAAGAACACTCGAAGACGCCACTCGAGTAGGAAATTATTTCACAATAGTTTACAACTTTTGTGTTTGTAATAAAAAGGTACTTAATGTGATTGTACCCCATTGTAGAGCCGTGGGCTATGGATTTCTTTCCTATTGTGTGTCGAAGACAGTAATGAATTGCTTGTTACTTTATGTCACACTTGTTTTGACAGCTAACATAAGCTTGAATGCTTCTTCGAACAGACAAGGCATTGGGTTCGTTCATTTAATTAAGAGCAATTGTCGTAATCATAAAGTTTTATTTTGATCGTTAATGACACGTTGTTATTCGTAGAAATTAATTTGTGTTTCTTTACTTGATGATTGTTTATTCCAATTAAACTTTAGAGTCAAGTACACTGCATTGAATTAAATGCCTTAGGGGTATAGCAATTAATTGTATTGTAATTGAATCACGAATTTATTTTTGATGATTTTGGAGATTGTTTTAAGCACTATTTTTGTCCAATGTTAGATGACACATCATTCAAGGAGGTTTAAAGTTCAAAATCGTAATTACAAAACATTGACGGATAGCGTTAATGAATAGAAAAGGTCGTAAAAACATTAAAATATCATTTGTTAAGTGTCATACCCTTGATAGTTCTCAAGGCAATAAATTATTTTGTAAAAAGAATACAATTCCGACAATGCACTTGAGATATTTCCCTGTCTGTTTAATTGCCTGTCAGAGTCAAACATCTAACCTTTTACAAGTGGGCGAATAAAAATGGGCATAGACAACAGAAGAGTCTCAAGAATGAGGTCATATTATTTTTAATTTTGAACTTTTAATAAAAACATTTTGTATTTTTTGCGGTCGTATTCCGTTTCTATGGGTTGATCGATTTCGTTTTTTTTATTATTTTTTTGCGTGATGTCTATTGTTTGTGATGTTTTTATAAGTTCATAGATTATTTAGAAAGGAAGTTTTTATAATTAAAAAGTTGTAGTTGTTTAAAATATCAATAAGTAGGTACTATAGAGGGCGGCACTTACTAAAAAAAAAACAGGTAAGCTAAGTTTTTTTTTTCTTTAACACATCTCGAGCCACATGCTTGAAAATAATGACGTAACTATGTATAAGGATAAGAATCTTATTAATGTGCCCAATTATTTGGTACGAGTTAGTAATTGTGTTGCCTAAACTGTATAGAAACCAGTAGCTAGGCAAGCCTGCCATACTAACATTGTTCTTGTCAGTCTAATTGCAATTTATTACCAGTTTACGTCAATTACTGAATTTAAAGATATTTGCTAGGGCTAGCAGCAAATGCTCAAGTTATTAAATTTTCCCGCTAAAATACTTAAGCTCCCCCTTTGGATTAGGAGAAGGGAGTTCAGAATAATTTCGTAAAGAAAAATCGTAAATTATGTTATTTTTATTCAGGTTATACCAACTTGTCAACCCGCATAAAATATATATAGACAGAAAATTCTCTCGATATCTTTCGATGGTGGCACGACCCTAACCTAATCTTAACATAGCCCATAAATATCGACTAAGTTTACTTAACACATTATATTCACAATGTAACCTAAATAACGTACTAAGTTCACTGAATTTTTTTTTGACTCAGATTAAATATAAACTGCCCTCATGCCACCTCTATTAGACCTAATTTGTTCTACCTAAGAACAATGACGGTTGCGTGTGCCAACACAAATTTTTGCTCATTTATATCAATCTCGTTCGTTTCAGTACAATCATTCGTTCACTTCGTGCCGTTCTAAATGAATTTACAAAAGTTATTTCCTGTTATTATCAAGCCATTATTATTAACCATAACGAGTGTCATATGAATAAACCTATTTTATATTTAAATTGGCTTGGATTGACACTTTGACAGTTGAATCATCAAGTAAGGTACTACATACTACATCTCTTGGATTATTTTATCAAATTAAGAAAATAACATAGAAACTTAGAATCCTGTCTTTTATAATAGGTATTATAAATACGAAAGTGAGTTTGTTTGTTTGTTTGATGTGCTTTCACGGCTAAATTGCCGAGCCAATTTTGATAAATTTCATCTCAGATATAAATGGGACCCTGAATACGGTTATAAGCTACTTTTTTCGCGAAAATATAAATTTACGAGAGCACAAGCGCGGGCTTAAGCTAATGAACTTTTTAAAATGTTTAAGTTTTTCATAAAGGAAAAAAAAATGTTTTCATTTTCGCATCTCCTCCAGTCCCTCAACAGTTAAAAAAATTACATAGATTATACTAGTAGTGAGCGTCCATGTCATTTTATTCTATTCTCGGCAATGACCGCACATGAGTCACCGGCAGGCAACATGTTTTCATATAATGTTGGGCAAACGTTGGCATATTGGCGAATTAAACAGTGTTAAGATGATTAATGTGTGCCCAAAAATTTGGCAAACTTTTTTAACGAAATGTTTGCTTGATACGAATGTGACTTTGTGAATGAACCCAACTGTTTATTTGTTTGATGTTTAGTTGTTTTTTTTTAGTAGATAGGTACGGGTTGTATAGTGTTTTAAACGTTACATGAAAAAAAAAAAATTGTAAGTAGGTACGTGACGAATAACGGAGGATATTATTGACGACGAAAATTCAAGGATCATTTGTTTAAATGTACTTTATGATCCTTGATTATTATTTTTATTCAATGAGACAGTTTGAAGTCGTTGCGACATAGCGTTTCAATAGAATTGATTCTGTGTATTAATTTAAAAGAAGGTAAGAAAATAATGTAATAATATTTTAGACCACGTAAAACTAATAGTATTACGGATAGTAAAAATCCATAATTACAACTAGGTATACAGAAAATTGCGACTTGCGAGAATCATAGTTTTACAAGAAATCTTTAATTTGTTCTTAATTTATTTTCACGATTATTTCTAACATTACATTATATTTATGAATAAATCATTTCCTGTTAGTTTAGCTCAACTGGTACAATGCAATGGAGTAGATAGTTATTATTACTAAGATTAAAAATAAATTGGATATTAGACTGAGAGCCGTAGCCATAGCTTTAAATCATGGAAACTTTTTTATAATTAAAATAAATTAATATTTAAATTGAAAGACCTAAACATTTTATCTATGTTCATGCTCTTTTTTATTGCAGTCCATTTCGAAATTTATAGAAGAAAGACGTGGCAGTTAAAAATGCCAAATTTGCAACAAAAAAAAGATTAAAAAAGCGAATTCACTAGGTATAACAAGACAACTCGCATATATGAGTCACCACACTGACTAGCGACCTTGGAAACGCCACATACATAATGAAAAATGTTCTACGACAAAATACCGAGTGCTTGACGATCAACAAGAATTACCGTAGACGGTAGCAAGGTAGCAAGTAACCACCGCCCGCATGCCGTAATATCATAGACTAGCGTATTATTACAGCGTTATTGGTCATCACAAACCAATATTTTGTGGTCATTTACGTCGTTGAACGCGATTGCAATACTGTTGTAGATTTATAGCAATTTCGCGATCAACTACGTTCTCGGAAATTCGAATTAGGAATGTTTCACTCGTTGTGGACAGTTTTTAACTGGCCAGTACGTTTCGATGTCTTTGGTGCTGGAATAAGGTGGCCTATTCTCATATTTTAATGGCCTAAAATTTTGTATAAAATATTTCTCGTTTCATAATTTTAATTATTTATTCGTACTATAAACTATAATCTTTGTAATATAATAACTTGAAATATAAGTAATTTTATATTATAAACACAAATGTAATGATATGTACCTTTCTTGATTTACGGTTTTCTCTTAACATAAAATCATTTTATATGCTAATGCTACTTATTTATGTTCACTAAAAAATAAAAAGTTTTAAATTTAAATTTTATTAAAAATAAATTGTAGTTTATTAGTTTAATTTATGTTTTTTTTTGTTCGAAATAGCATATATACTGGTAAATTTATTAAATCTAAGGTGGATGAAAGATTTCATTTTACATAAAAAGGTAACTTGTAGGTTATAAAACTAGTATATTTTTTGAGTGTTCCAAACAAAGTTTTCTTGAGAAAAAAAACCTATAGGTATCAAAGCCATTACCTACTGAAAAATAAAAAAAAAATAAGATAATATTCTAGAAACATTGATATACTACATTTAAAAATAAAAAAGTGTATTTTAGTTATAGTTTTACTCATTGAGGTTGGCCCACACAAGCCAATAGGAATCAATTTCATAGAATTTCTCACAGATCTCCACTTTATTATAAAACTTAAATCTAAAACTTGATAAAAATCTTGCAAATTAAAGAAGATATACAGTGTTAAATTATCACATAATGAAATGCAATATTTTACGTCGTAAACGTTCGTGCATCAATCTAATAGATCAAGGAATACACGCAACATTTAATGCCTGTATCCGCTTCTTATTCTTTCGTTAATATGATTCGACGTAACGAGCCTTCATTAAGGTAAATAGTTTAATTATTATTATATTTAATTGCGTTTTTATAAAACTTTAACCAATGAACTCTAAAAACGTCAAAAAAAATTCGTCGCAATTACCTCAATATAATGATCTCTGTCACGTCACTATATAAATATAAAAGAACCTTTTTCTTTTACTTGTTATAATATTATATGGTAAAGTGAGACGTTTTGTTTGTCACGCTTTCACGCCCAAATTGCTGAACTGATTTTGATGATTTTTGGTATGGAGATAGAGAGGAACCCTGGAGACGGTTATTGTCTGCAATCTATATTAACGAGAGCAAAACCTCGGGAAAATGCCAGTAAAATATTAAAAAATCTTTAAGTCGCGTTTGAGTATCCGGAGAAAAGAGAAAATTTAAAAATAATTGTTTTAACACTTATCTTAGTTATAAATCAAGAATACTGATTGATATCGAAGTGATTGGTATTATGATTGATTGCCTTATTAGATATAATATAGCGCATTGCATGCTCACCCAGAAATCAGCCGGCCAGTTAAATATAATTGGTTTTTTTGTGAGGTAGTATAATAATTGTACTGTCATGATGTGTTGTATAAATGGACGGAAATTGGTCGAATTATTTATTACAAAGATAAATTCATTAAAAACTGCTAGCAACGTTAAACTCTTACTTCCAAGATTATTTTAAGCAATAAAGAAATTGAATAATTGAATATTTAGTTGAAAGACTATATGATTGAGTCAAAACATTGACCTCTGTAATAATAACAATTTTGATTTAAGAATGACGTGGGTGGCTGAGCAGTTCAAAAAAGAAGAAATATAATCTGCAGTTTAAGTTTAAGTCATTTAAAATATAAATCGATTATTTCGATCGTTATGACAAGCTATATTTTATACAGCGTATCTATGAATGGCTGATTTTATTACTTTTATTCCAGTAATCCTAAGATTTACGTCTAAAACCGTCGCCATTTTTTTCTAAAGCAAGCTTTATGAAGCAAATTTTTATCCCGCCAAAATGAAAAAAAAAATGGCTACCAAAAATGGAGGCAGAATTGTTTTGAGTTGTATGTCAAGGATTTTTTCTTCGTACAATAATCAAAATAATACAAAGTCAAAGTCAAAGCCAATTCATTTATTTCAACTAGACCATTAAAAGGCACTTTTGAACGTCAAGTTTAATACGTAACACATGTTGTTATTTGGAGTCAAAGTAATGCAACTCGTAAAATAAACGTATAGCGACCACATGAACTCGAGCTGTCATTTTTGAACGTTTATTTAGTTGTGGTGTGGGCGAGAAACAAAGTTGTAGGTACTGTAGATAGCACATTATTTTTTTTTAATGCCAAATTACACGCAAACAAATTAATGCAGCTAAAATTGCATTTGCAACCTAACTTTGCCCAGTTGAATAATTTTGATGAAGGAATTATGTGTTTTTTACCCTTAAAACCTAAACAACATAATTATTTTGCTCAATGCGTCACAGTTGAAATGATTAGACCAATTAAGAAAATACTTTTTTACTGGTTACCATTACCATTTACCATTTTGTACAAAAAACTCAATTATTACAATTACCTGCAGTTTATTTTAGGTATATTTGAGTCATCGTTCACTGAATTACAACAAAACCAAAAGTTCATAAATTGCATCGAACCTTTTTCTCAGAGACTTTTGAATGTCAAAAGATTTTTGTTTTCAATATAAATTGGCTTGTAGGTGTTATGTGTACACTTGGTTAAAATAACAAAAAACCGGATTTGAAACTAAGTTCTTTATAAACGACTAAGTTATTACTTCTTTATCCTTAGGCTTTTCCTGCTTTGGGTCGGACTGAAATTTAAGCTTTTGTACAAGCGGCAGAGTAGATATAAATTAAATATTTTATTTCTATAATAGAAAGTAAAAATTATACCTTTATAGATACTAAAAACATGTGTAAATACTACTGCAAGTACAAAACATACACGGAATAAAATAAAAATACTGCTGGGCCATGTGCCTTCAAACCAAAGATAAAATCATTCTTGAACGCAACATAAAAGCGACAAATTAATGACATAAACACAACTAAGTACGAAAGTAACTGCGACGCAAACAATTATAAATAAACACACAAACAAACATACTAATGGACAAAATGAAGTGAATTATTTTTAATTGCTAAGAAAATGGCGGCCCGCCAAACTATTTACATCGAATAAAGTTGTTGTAAGTGAAATTGATGTGGCCAGTTGATAATTTATTTAATTTACGAAGTGACTGAGGAAATGCGTTATTCAGCCAGCGTGATGCGAGACTCGCAATGAGGGAATAAATATAATTATTATGTTGAACTAAAACTTTCGTTTAAACCCGTTTTATTCGTTTCCATTTTTGGAGTAATTGGTTTAATGTACTTTTAAGCTATTTGCCAAGGCTATGGTTGTTGTTTACACACCTTTATAAAATTCACACATTGAGTAATAAGGACGGTGAGTGACCGTGGATGCTGGTTCCAAATTTAATTTATTTTTGGACACATTTGTCTGTTAATGTTAATTTTAGAATTCAATACGCGTATGTGTAGCGAAATAGTAAAAAACTGTTTTACTTGAAAAATTCACCCGTGTAGGCGGATAATTATTAACTTTTGTTTGATTAACCCAAACAGGAATATTTAAAATACAGCTATACCAATGTATATTTTTTAGAACACAAGATTGATGAAATGAATGACTCCAACAGTCATTAATTTCATCAATCTGCCAAAATTTTATGTAGACAAGTCATGAAATTCTACATTGGTAATAAATATTATAGAGAAGCTAAAGCCACTGTAAAATATTTATATTAAATTTTTAATAAATTTTAAACATTCTCCGCTGATAGGAAATTATATATCTATTAAACATTAAACTAAGAGACATTTTAAATTTAATAATGAAAAGAATCTGAATTAGGGGGCTCAGAAGCTTTTATTGCACTTCGTTTTTTTAGTTTTATTTTTTTTCTGAAATGCCTGCATCAATTAATCGTGTGAGTCGAAGAAACTGCAACATTCCACAACACTTCCTAGCGGCCCCTGGCTAAAGATAAGAGTTACTCATAAATAATAATTAGCAGCCGGGAATCGAACCTGGGCCGCACTTTGTGACTAACGATCCTGCCTGTCGCCCAAGGCGAACAGTTATTAATAATAAGCAACGACCATCTGATTTATATCTTCATATGGACGACTATACTTGGTATTCATTTAAACTTGATTCGATTTAACGTAAGTACACCAATTACAACGTCCGACTTAAGATAAATTGTCTAATTAACGATGGTAAAAGTTAGCAAAAAATACGAGTTTTGGTTGTGTTGTGTTCAACACAACGTTTCATAAACCTAACAATGCCGTATTTACGACTGCGTTACCGTACGGACTCATTAGCGTGCACACATCAATCATTTACCGTTCCCTGAATCCGAAATAAAAACTAAAATCGATTGTCTTCAAAACGCCTCGAGATAAGGTCCAAGACGAAGTCACGATAAGCCTTAAGGCCGACTTTGTAAATAAAAAAGGTTGCCCACGGCCAAACTAAATTAATAATTCCGCGTTTACAGTCTTATAATAACCGCTATTTTTCGTGCAACGCACCCAAATTATTTTTGAGATAAAAACATATACCTGTGGGCGTACTATTGCATATCTCGGAGCAATACTGTCGACTACGAATTTTTTTAAATAATCCAACTATAACGTTTCGAAATTCTTACTGGAACCAAAAACAGATGTTTATTCATTGCAACAGTCATTATCCGTTTTTGGTTGGTGAAAGTGGTGAAGTTCGTTAACTTTTTAATTTCGTGAAGAAAATGTTTGAGCACACACCGATTCAGCTTGACGAGTTGTTTTAAATTGTTACTTTATAGTACTGTTCTTTCATTAAAAATATAGTAAACGTTCTGTATCAGTACGGTTTACTTTAAACTTTACGAATGTAGGTACTTTTTAGAGGCGCGCCATTCAACTTGACAATTTATTTTAATGTATTAAAAAGTAACAGTTTTTTTTCACCAAGAGAACAGGTATTATTTTAGAAAAATTATAAAATACTAGGTTTTTATGTGGATTTTTTTTTAGTATTTTATTCCATTTACATATAAGTTAATTAGTTATTAGGTGTTAGGTACTTTTTAGGTATGGCTTGTAATAAGTAAAAGTACGTTATTGGACCCCTGTCCAATAACAAACTTTTACTTTATTACAAGCCATACCTAAAAAGTAATTATCTATCATGGCAAGTGTTAGCTTTAATGTTGATGACCGTTAATAATAGGTTGCAACAAAGTGTATAAAAGTACTGTCAGCACATTTTATTCACAAGTATTTTTACCACACAGAATGAGTTTTCCGAGTTTTTACTCGAAAATATCACTAAGAGAAGAAGAGAAAATACGTCGAGTGCAAAAATGTTTTAACATGTTTTTCTGGGCATCAAAAGGGTTAAAATGTATGAAACTAATTAAATATTTTAGTTGTTTATACCAGTCCGCCATGGCAACCCAGATAAGGACCAACAATGTGTTGTATAAAAACTCACAAAACACAATCTGACGTGTGATAGTTTAAAATTAGCACTATATCAGTCATATAGTCGCTATGTATAGAATTTATGTTAAGAACATGAAAAATCACCTTTTGGCAAAAACACGACGATAAGTTGAAAGGTGAAGGAGATTATAAAGGGGCAATAGATTATGTAAGACCACGCGATAACTTGATAAAATACCTACTTAAATGTTTTCGTTTTTTACTAAGAAAGATAACGCAGTACATACTTTATTGCAGTTTAGCAACAGAGGACTATTTTTATTTTGTTTTATTTTAGAAAATATTTTTAATCCAAAACTTGAACTTAATAAATTTAAAAAGTGCTTAACTTATATTTTTTTGTCCTTTATTTGTACTCGATAAGGGACTAGTAGGTATGTTAAATCGTCGTTGTGTGATAAAAACATGTGACTGTTTTTATCATGAACATTGACTGTTGCTAAGCGGATTGATAAGTGCCAACTGTATTTTTTTGCTAACTTATTTAAATGAAACCAAAAAGTGTAAAATAAAACGGAAAGGTATTTATTTCAGTGAAATAATTCTATGTCTTTTTTACTCTATAGTAATAAAAACAAAATTTCATAGCAAACACGTAAATGCAAGTTTTTTTCTAACTGTTGATAAAAATGTTGCCAGGTTAACAATTTAAATATACGATAACTGTTTTTTTTACGGTCGATGTAATTCAGTTACAAAAACATCGGCTCATTTTTTGTTTGTTAAACTTTGGACAGCAAAAAGTTAATACACAAAAAAGGCTGCGTGCGGTGTCGATTAAAGGGAACGTCTTTTTACTGTGTCACTTTTTAACAATATTTTTGACTTTTATTGAAGTTTGTAAATACGCGCTTGTCCGTCGGAGAAGTTAACACACACCTTTAATAAATATGAATAAAAAAAATAAAAGGAGAACAAAAATACTCACCAATTGTGTTGCCGATGAAAAATTCTAAATTTTATTTTTTTATTTTTGTCGTTGGCACTAATTTTTGCGCCTGATGTTCCATTGACACTGTACCACTAATCGTCACTTCGTAAATCATTACTATCACAACATTTACAGTTCTTTAGTAACCTAACTGTTTTCATATTTAAGTACCAGAAGATAGAAAAACTTCAGATTTAATATTCCATTTTTTTTAAATAAAAACGTTGCCTTTCTTCAATATTCCAATCACTATGGCAGCCGCACTAAAATATTTAAAGCTCAAAATCATTAATTGTTGTTAGTTTTTTTTATGATAATAATGGAACTTGAATTCTTATAAGAAGTTCCAAAACCGCTTAGGGAGCGCTGAACTCGTATGAGTTTCAAGATGTTGTAAAAAAACAATTGACGATACGTGTTCGCGCGTCGATCGTCGTCACAAGAAGAAGCAACGCATCCAACGCGAGTGTCGCCCGCGCTCCGAACCAACGGATTGTGTAAACGCGCGCCACTCGCTCGGCTGGCGTCGCGAGCGGGGGCGGAGGCGCGGGGGAGGGTCGCTGGCTCTCTCGCACGCACACATCCACCCCACCGTACACCACTCCATTACTAACGTTCCTATTTTGAATACGCGACGCGCCAATCTAGCTCCTATGCGATAGCTATAGGAGCCGAGGGATATGATGACCGAACTGCGACGTGCGACCGACATCAGATCGTGCGTGTAGAGAGAGAGGGCACTACGGATACTACGAGACTGATAGAGATGGAAGATCATCGGTAGTTGAGCCGCGTAACGCATGTGTGTCTTTAAACGCGGGGCGATGCAATAGTGGCATAAGTGGCATAGTGTCAGACTTTGTAAGTACGCGTAGCTAAGAAGAGCAGTCTTAAAATTTAATAAAGAAGCCTCTGTTGCATTTTCTTTCATTTCAGTTAAATGGGATCTACCACGCCATGTGGCATTCAAACGCCCCAACTCTTCTGACATTGAAAATTATTAATTGACGCGTATTCACGGATCAGTGAATATTGCTCGGTTTAATTTACTCGACACCGAAGCTCGCATTTCTACCGAGATGTTAATAAAGATTACTTTATTGTCAGTGTTTAATTAAAATTTATCATTTAATTTTCAGTCGAGCTTAGTATGAAGCAGGTTTTGTTTGGAAAATTGAGCATGAGGAATATTTTTGACCGTGTACCACTTTACGTCCATCTATCTAAAATTGGATGCTTTCAAAGTAATAATGTGACTTAAACATTTGAGACTTGAGCTGAATTAGATATGTAAGTATGCTTCATACAAAACTGGGACTAGATTTGGACATACAATCTCCAGAAAAGAACATGCCAAAATTGCTTTTTCCTTAAAAACAGTCGCCTTTTCGTAAATCAAGATCAAAGCTTACTATAGAAGTCTCGAATTTAAAGACCCTATTCGTGTTACCTCCGATCTCGATATTATGAGTATGATAAATAAAATTTGATTATCGAATCGAGAGAGAAAATCGTTTACACAGTTGGTAGGTATGGGAGTACGAATACGAACACCCACACGCGAGCCCACGTTCGCAATTCAAAACTCAAATTTACGAATTTCTATTGGTTAGAGGGCATTCGGCGTGTAGTTGTGTCCAACCAGCCAGCTTTATCATTTATGTTTATTCGACTCGTTCTATAATGGTGATTTAAAAAACCTGATTTTTGGGCTATAGAAGAATGATTTAGTGCAATACGTTGTCTGTGGACACAGGTGTTACGGCTAATTTATTATACAGTTTTTGGTATTTCTGGCCAGGTCGAGCTCCTATAGGTTTCTATGTAGTAAACTTAATTAGTACAGTTAAATTTATCTTGATGAAATTCTTTTGGAAGTTGACTAAACAAACCCATTGAGCCATCTGTTCAAAGATTTTACAACCCAACATGTGCTGCGATGGTCCGGTTGCGTAGATGAAATTTGTTCTTTTAACCAGGAAATTATCTGCTTAAAGTTTAAACAAAGATGTGCAAACATATTAAGTTTCATATTCGAATAAAGGGCATTTCTATTAAGTAATTGCAATATAAATAATGAAACAGGCTAGAATAAGGAAGCAGCTAAGCGCAGAAAGAAAAACTGGTCGTTCTTCTTGATTTTACTTGCAATTTATATGTTCATGATAAAACTTCATAATAGCCATGAATGACGTTACATGTAAAAGGAAATGATAAAATCCATTAACTCGTCTATTTTCTATGCACATAATCTGATATGCTCTGTTGGAAATAACAGGAAAATAGAGCTCTACCTAATCTTCAGTCGTGTATTAATTGATTTTTAGTTGAGTTGATTTACAGAAAAATTTCAATGCATGTTTTAGAATCAAAAACTAGTTCTCACCATTCTAATTCAATGAACTGAGTTCATAACCCTAAAGCCTAATGCTTTTTTAAGATGTTCACATTTCAATATTGGCCTTACATTTTATCGGGATGATATTCTGTCCCATTCATTCCTAGCTCTAGGAAAATCAGAAATCCTCACTTAATAAAACTTAAATCTATCTTGCGAAAATTAAACGTCAGTTTTTCAGCCGAAAAAGCATCTTATAAAGTACAACAGAGACTAAGAATTTTGGCCTCATAAAGTATATCTCCACAGTGATGGTGTACAAGAAATTATTGTAAAATAAGCTTAACAGTCACATTCGACTCTGATTAAAGTGATCTAAGAGACTATTACACAATGTCAGAAAGTGCAATAGACGAAAAAGAAAACTGATTTAGGAAATCTTTCCTGAACAATTCGAATGCTTTTGACCAATATAGTTACAGTCTATCACGCGTATACCTACTTAGCTCATCCAATGTGCCAATAGCATCGACTTTTACGAAGTTCAAAATATTTTAACAAACATACGTGGGTACATTTATATCTCACAAAGAGGTTTTAAAAATACATGATTTTATCACTTCTCACCTGACACAATATCAGTATGATAATGCTACGACACTGGCAGTCGTGATAAACATTATTTTGTTTTTCTCTTTACCTACAACAATGTCACACTGATAAAAATGTATTTCTTTTCACATTTCTCGAATCAAATAACACCAGTGATTTTAACAATGCAATAAAATAACAAGTATTTTTAACTGTTATTTTTAGTACTTGAATGAATATTATTTCATGGGTTTTTTTTAGAAAAATAGTGTCTTACAGTCTTTATTTAGTGGTTATAATAGTTTTATTATTTCTATGTGCTTTTCCTAACGAATTATCTTACGATACGCTAAGAGAGTGTTTGCGTACACAGAGTGGATATTGCATTATTTATTTTAACTTCTACATAAGAAAATATTCCATTCAAAAGATAACGTTTTGCTATGAAAGTGGTATAACCTTAAGCATTTTCTAATTTAGGTGTATGTAAATATGGTGAATGTGTAGGTAAATACTAAAGTTCAATTAAATGTCCAGTTCATATAGACGGCATACTGATGTTTGATTCCATCTATTTTGGCATTTAGCACATTACGCTAAAATGAAGAGGCCACAAAATATTCTTACTATATGTAATTGTATTTATAACAATATTTACTTTTAGAAACCGTTGCTCGCCCTGCTGTAACATGTGTTGTTTTTGTCTATATTTTGGCTAGTTTTGGAGTGTAGACTTTCAATTCAAATGTACTACTTTCAGGAAAATTGCCTTTACAATTTCCGTTTCATCAGTGCTCACTAGTCAGTCAAACGTTTACCAATTTTCACTGTCAAGCCACACGAAAAAGAGCGCGTTTTCGAATTCGATTCATTACCAGTTTTAGCGGGAAAACGGCACAGTCATCGCGCTGCAGTGGATATCGAACAAACACCACGACATCGCCACACATCGCCCTCACAACAAATTCGAGGTTATTTTCGAAGTGTCAGTTCGAATATTTACCTTTTGAAACTTAAACTTAGAACGTTCACAAGAGCACACGTAAGGAACCGTTGCGTTCGCCGGAACGCCACTAGTGGGGCGCTGCACCCGAACCGTATTCGCTTATTAGTCGCAATAATTAGCGGTTGTTGTTTTTGTTGGCGCGCGCCGGTGGCGACCGCTCGCGACGCGCTTCACCACTGCAACTCCTCACATTATGCCACTAACAACGTCTCTTTCCCCCTTTACTTCCGCACCGGCTTTTTACCGAGGGCGCAGGCGCCCCTGACATTTTTTAAACCGCGCCCATGTTTCTGTAATTTATATCGCGGCGCGCACCTTTAATGAAAACAGCTTTTTTCGGACATTTTTTTCGCTACGTCTCTCTCTAACGGCTTCGTTCGCCAACTCGCCATCCCCCTCCTTCTAACGGTCGTCGGTAGGCACTGCTCCAACGCGACGCTAGCTACGTTATATCCTCTCTTTCTAGTGACGCCGCGACGCCGGTGACGCCAATTATTTTGCCACATTCTAGAGTCTAAACGAAATTTCAACAGAGCTCAGGTTTGATTTTCGACCTTAACAACCACACATAAAGTTCAAGCTCTGCCGCATCTAATGCAGTTGCGACTTTATGGTCTAACGCGAAAAGTGTAAAGTTCCAGCCATTTTTGCGATAAAAAAAATGCTTGCATGCACGTAACCACGCCTTTGTATACACACATATTGCTGTCTATTTTACTCCTTTTTTATTTTTGATCCGCGGTCTCGCTCTATCACACACACATGCAAACGTTTTGACACGAATGCTTCGGGACGCTACGTGTCGCTGCCACCTAGCGGGCAATAGCGGAACTTTTACGATAGAAAAGCGTTCTTAAACTTTCACCATAGGGGTGGCAGCACTGAGAGAAAGGGGTTGCTTTCCCAGTTTAGTTCGGCTATTCGCCGCAGCGCTGCGCTGTACGTCGGTTCAAAAGCGACATGGGGTTTCCCATTTCATTAAACGGGTTGCGTGCTGTTTTACTAATTAAATCGTTTATTAATGCGACCAAGAATCAATTATAGAACCGGGCCTAAGCCGTTAAGGAAAAAAATCTGCCTTGTCTACTTTAAATTTAATCAAAACAGATTTTACTTGGCGAATTAGCATTTTATTTGCTCGTGTAGCCGCGATTCCCGGCAGGGGGCGCTGGGAGCCGGTCCAACAACTGGATTAACGAGAGCCGTAGAAAGAAAAATTGCCTTTGCGTTAGTTTAATGATTCAAGTCAATAATGTAATTTTGTCCATGGACAAGCTTGTTAATTTTTCGTGTTCCGTAGTCGTTAGGTTGGTGTCCATTATCATTTTATTGGATTCAGTAGGCAGGTAAATTAGGACCAATTTATGATTTTTTTAATGGTTTCGTTAAACAGTTTAATATGAAATGTCGTTTAAATCATGATCAAGGCGATAAGGTTCCGCGCCCTTCATGTAAATGGACTCAGCGTGGTATCATGTACTAACTTTTTCCTACTGTTTTGCTCGCGTTTTGTTTGTCACTCTTTTTATTATAGAATTCGTTTATTTCACCTCGATCTGTTTGGTCTTATTAAACGTAAATGATGTAAATGAGTCTGAAATGAATTATGAAGAAAAATAAGATTTACAAAATTTTACTTTAAAAAAACAAATTACTTTAATATACCCAAACATTCTCTATTAGAAAATTCGAGAAATGCGTATTCTCAGTAACTCAAACCAAAGCGAATAATCTCCTCCTACAAGACGCCGCACAAAACCATTAAAATATTCATTGCAATGAAATCAAATAGTTAATTGTACAAGGAATAATAGAACTGTTATTAACGTGAACCAGTACAGGCGCCAGATGCTGATAAATATTGAACGTTAGGCACCGTTGTTTGATAAAACGAACAAATTGTTACACAAATCGTTGCTACGGAACCCACACGGGCCGCACGACCTATCAAGGATAATGACTATGAAGTAGTTGACAAAAATGGAGTTTAGTTTGATAAGGAATTTCAAGAATTTTGTAGCATTACAAAATTCCTGATAACTGCAACCTGGGCACTTTAAATTAAGAGTAATTGATTGCTTCTAGGCAAGCGTGCGCGTATCGTTCTCTATCGGGGAAGTAAGTGATCAAAAGAGATTCTTTCAATGAAAACAAAACAGAAGGTGTGAGCTAGTTAAAAAACGCTTGAATTGTGGTGACGTTTGGGAAAGGCATACCTAATTGTAACTAGCAGAGGACGTCTTCGAAGACGAGTGACAAGAATACTGCAGATAAAAGAAAAGAGGAAGGTGAAAGAAAATATGAATCAATTGTGGAAGATATTGCAGGGAATGAACTTTGAGATGATGGATAAAGATGATAGAATTAATGGAAGCTAAAGATATGCTTCTGCCCAGCTGTGCTGACTCCAAGAAACGCAAAGGGCATTTGGAGTAATACGGATGGGTTTTAGTCAGTAACACATCCTGCTGCTCCACCCAGAGCAGGAGGAATCATTTGATGATTTTCCATCTTAAAAAAAAGTCGACCTAATTTTCAAAAATACTAAAGTAACTTTATTTCTATTAACTATTCTACAAGTTCATGTTTTATTTGTAGAAGCAAACTAGGTAACTTTACCTTCAAATGCAAGTCTTTACAGACTGGCCTTGATTATGATGCAGCTAACAATATAATACAAATCGTCAGTCGTCCTTTTATGACGCCCACCATGTCTACACGAGTTGGAGATACGTAGGTACTGCATAAAGCATATCTTTTGATTGTTGCACAGAAATCTGTGTGAGTCACTATTAATAACATATTTCATACAGTCATAATGGGTCTCGATGGAAGTTATTATCTAGGTTTAGAGAAACCAATGTTTACTCAAGAATTAAATTTGTTAGAGGTTTAGTAAAATTGAGCAAACAAATACTCAAAAGATAATAGTAAAGAAAATAAGCTTTTGACAAGTAAAGAAAGAGAAGAAGTGCCTTTAGAAATAAAGGTATTTCCAACATATTCCTAAGTAGAGGTAACCATAGAAGTTCTAACTCCAGTCGACCACAATATTGAGATTAAGACCATGCTCAATTTAAATACAACAAATCGGGTAGATACAATACCGACTAGTAACTTATAGGAACCCAACATAAGTTATACAATAACATTGGCAACAGAACGCCTTGATGCCGTTAACTTAGCAAGGCTGAATGAAAGTCAAGTCAAATACTTGACTAAATCACTAGTTACTTTATGTACTTAATTACATTTTGTTAAAGCTTAGACTTGAGTAATTAATTATTCTCTTAATTGATTGGCATACCAATGTAATATAATCGAAATGTAGTTTCGATAATTCTTCGAGACTTTGGCTATCGTAATTAATTGTTAGATATAAATTTTAATTAAGGGTTTTACACATAGTAATCGTCTTATCGCTGATTTTATAACCGTATTTATTGGTGCCCTATACTTACTGATGTTGTCTAAAGAGAAACAAACAAACAACGTTTCAAGACTTAATTTATAAGTTTATCAATGATAAGTCATAAAAGGGCCGAGACAAAGTCCCATTTTATCACTGGAGCGATAGTCAAACATGTATGAGATACACATGTGCAAGGCTCTGGTCTTAAGGTAGTTTGAGCCATAATTCAAACTTATCGACGAATCAGCACTTTTCAAAACTTATGGAAAAAACCTTAGTTCCCCAAATCTTCATAGCTAGCATAAGTTGGGTAGACAAAGAAGCACAAGTAAAAGACAGTACCTAAAATGATAGTGTTCAATTTTGTTTAATGTTCTGTAAATCCTGCTGATACCTACCAGAGGTATTATCATATTTATCATCATATTATTATCACATGCTGCTTATAGTTTCTCAATACGTTGTTAAATTAATTTGGAGATCATTATTGACATTATTTTCATAATTACATGTTTGATTGTACGATCTACGGCGATCTAAATAAACGGCTTTAGCAGTTCTGGTCCAACCAACTCCCAAAAGGCCAAAACAAATTGCAAAGCACAAAACTTGAAACTTGAAACACGGCTTATCGTTAGCGGAACCTGGGTTGTCAATAGTTACCAGATCGGGGATACCAATCACCTTAGTATCGAGTTATCGACAATCCATGATTATAGCTGATATGATCGTAATTCGTAAGGGTGAAGTCAGATTGTTACTGTAAACTTAATATTTTTTGTTTTACTATTGATAGGCCCACGTTCGACCACTATCTCTCCTGATGGTAAGCCATGATGTGGTCGTAGATGGAGCACGCTTAACCTATTCACTCTTGACTTAAAGACTTTGAAGCTATCAGGAAACACAGACGCTGGCAGGGAATTCCACTCCTTAGCTGTTGTAAAGTTAGCTTATGTGAAGTTAAAGTGACCATTGCAGTTTAGAGAATTCCGGCAGAATAACCTGCATGCTAAGTATTTTACAATAATGTATTTAAAGTGCTTATAGCTTTTAGCAAATTAAATCATAACAAGGATGGACGAATATGAATGAAAACCGCTAGAGTTTATTTACACACAAAAAGAAGAATATTTTTGTGTCGATTAACCACTGTACTTTTGTTCGATCAGTATCTGGCTACTTAGACAGCAAATTATAGAATTTGCCACGTCCAGACCCTAGACGTGAGACATATCCTGCGAAGGGGTCAGACACTGACTCTGAAGTTAAATGATTATGACGAGTTTAATTTCAATGTTTCTCGCCAGGACAAGTATGAGCATTTTGAAGAGCGGTTTGAATCTTGTATTTAAGATCTCTTATCCACATTTTGTTTTCTTACGGCCAATTCCAATAACGTATCTACCTTTGTCTGTCAAATTAGCCACCAATTCAAATTCAAATTCAAATTCATTTATTTCAATCAATTTTAGATCATAACATTCACATTAAATTTCAATTAAAATAAATATACATAAAAACAATCGAATGAATTACTTAATAAAATTTAAAATACAATGTTGGAAACAAGTCATAAAATTAAATTAAAATCACATTTACCAATACCAATAGTAGCTGAAACGTCATGTTTTAAAGGCAAACATGACGTTTCAATTAATAGTGTAAAGACCTAACCTGATGTTTCGATACTGCTTGTCAAACCTATACATTTTTACCAATTGCGATCGCCACGTTACCTCTCATAATAGTCACTTGTCTAAAGCTTCTTATTAACGTTTCAAAGTTAGTTGGGTACTTCCAATATATTCGTTTGTCGTCTGATGCCTGATGGCCCTTAGCTAGGTCCAATCGAGGCAAGGTGTCCACAATCAACTATTGTTAGTCAATACTATCATTACGACACTATCATACTTACGTTCTACGATAACACTGATCGTTGATAGTGAAAAGTTTGCTTTGGAACTACTTTTGTTTTCATTGCAGTCTTGTTTTACGAGAATTTTAAAGTTACAAGTGGTTTTTTTAATTAAACTATTATTTGTATGATTTCGGTCACTTGCTTTGAAAATGGTACCTCCTTTTTAAACACTTGGGTTTGGTGAATAACCGTTTACTAATGGAATATAACTAATTCTCAATTGACCTGTAGCTGATCATATGTGTTATATTATAGGCTGATTTGCGGCTACTGAGACACGAGCCTTCAGCCAGGCTAAGTAACAGAGAGTGGGCTATCTCCAACACGCGGGTCCAGTGCAATCTAATCTTAATTTGAATGTCATATGTCTTCGAAATTGTATTCTTTGTTCTTGGATATATTAATTACGGTTTATACGGATAGGCAGCTGAGTTATTTCAGAACGTATCGTGTAGCGTGCTTGCGTATATTTACGAACGGGACCTATATAGAGAATCTGAGCTTGATGAAGATTAACGAAACGAACGCTATCCTTTGTAATTCCAATAACTTTATCAGTTATAGAAATCAACACCACAATTTTCTAATTGCAATGTTGTAGCTATCCTCTAGAGGTAACAAAACCGTAGCCTAATCAAGCGGCAAAGCCTCCACAATCTATTATTGTAGCCTCCGATAAAATCGTAAGGGTTGCGTCTGACTGCGGCGGTTACATTCCGTCGCCGCTCACGAGTCATCATAACTCAATCGAACAGGGATCTTGATTGCGCTGCTGTCCGTGGACGTGGTAGGGTTAGCAAAGAAATGGAGGAGATAAAGGATTTGGCAGAAACGGCAAAAAGTCTGGTGTGAAAGATAACTGACATTTTATGGTATGGAAGTATATAAAACAATGCAGAGATGGCAAGTTGGCAAGACATCTGTATTTGCGAAGCGCTAGTCCAGAGACGTTACAATATTTTTTTTTAAAGCAAAATGGGCCAGTTATAGTGGCATTGTGCCCGGTGGGCAACTACCGGATAGAAGTTGTTAATGGTCCAATCGCGCGAAGCACTTCATCACGATGTAAGATTTTTATAACGTCAGATCTGTTTATAGTTCGTGTTTGTTCGCATAGATACCACTAAATTGTCTCGTGTTATTGGGGGCGAGCCTTTACTACTAACTAGGCGCAAATTCAGACTCCTTGCAATTAATTCCTGATGGAAAATTCAATCAGCATGGGGATAGGACGCAGGACTAAACTATGCTTAAACAACGAAGAAGTATTTCTATAATATTTGTTGCTGTGCCAATTTAATTTAAGTCAAAACACAAACCAATTTATTTCAAAAATAAAACTTGACATTTCTGTCAACCGTACACAGAAAACTAAACGAGTCGCATGCCTTTCCGGATTCTATCTGTGAGTCTGTGAGCGCAAATCTCGGAAACTGAGTTAGCTAGAACAAATTTCAATGCTACTTAGTAATTGTCGCTTGGCTTGCATTTGTTGACTAGTTGCGTGTCGTGGCTTTGTTCAAGCTTTTTTGAAGTGAGTACTTCTTTAGGCGCGTTGAGCACTTTTTGGGTGAACAAAAATCATGGAACTTGCGTCATCGTCACCGAACGCTTTAGCTTTCGCTTAGTTTTCACTTCTATCGGCAGTCCCCAAAGACTGCCCCGCATGTTTTTTTAAGGTAAGGCACTTAAAATAACATGATATTTACAAGTGTTATTAAGGTTTATTAAAATTATGTATTGGTTTATTCTTGTTTAAGATAACTTTGTGTATTTTATCTATGGACCTCAGCTGCCTGGTAATAAAATGATTATTATTGTTATATTTTATCATTAGATTTCAGGTACTCTTTACAAAGTAACTTATTACACTATACACTGATTTTTCATCGAGGGTCGCTAGAGAAATGAACGATCTTTGCTATGAACGTACTAAACTTAAAAGAAAGTATTAACTTGTGACATGCGAACAGACAGACATCAAACATAGATTTGAGGTTTGAGTAGTCATAAAACCTTTACGAAACACTTGAAGAAAGAGTGATGTACGGTTTTTATTAATATCAGCTGCCTCGCAAATATCAAACACACAAACAAACTTGCAGTCACTTTACAAAACATCCCTAAGTGTGACGTTATGCTTAGTTGCCTATAAATGTCCATGTTTGGCACATCCGCGATGCACACGCCAATGTAAATGATTTCTCGGATGAGACATGGTCAAACTGTCGGCCATCACTCTTCTCATAGCCATTAATAGAGATTGAGGCATGGGTTATAAATATTGATAAGGTTAACATATGCAGGGCTAGTGTGATTGAAAACAATGAATAAAATTAGTCGGTTAATGTCCTTTGTTATACAAAAAGCAAACTTTAAACTGGGAATATTGCAAATCAATATACGAGTAAAATGCGTTTTTGGCACGTTATTTTTTTCTTCCAGGAATAGTGTAAGCATCGCCAAAAGTGACTTTTAAATAATTTCAAGGAAATTAACATCAGCTTCCACCTATAGGTTTTTCAATGCAAATTAACCTGCAATTACTAAAATTATTGTAATCTTGAATAATTGTTTCATTTCTTAAATTCCTTCTAGTTCCAATACCTTGCTCTCAAACGTTTTATTCAATAATCAGCTTAAGATTTATTATCATCATCGTCATTTCAGTCAATGCAAAAATTTCGGCAATGCTAGATGCATAGGCTTTCAACGAGCGTCACCACATTGACTGGTCCTTTTCTTCTCCCATCCAGCGGACTCCCATGGCCCTCACCAGGATATTGGCCCACCATGTGGGAAGACTTTCAACGCTGTATCTGCCGGTATGCGGTCGTCACTCCAGAATCTTTCGGCCCCATCAATCATCCATTCTGCGAGCTACGTGCCCTGTCCATTAAAATTTGGTAATTCTTAAGAATACTTTTAAGGGACTTTTGATAGTTTATATGCCATTATCGTTAAAGAACATCTGCGACTGAGGCAATAAGACTTAAATAAAATCACGTTTCCACAGGTTATATGAAGCAATTACCAGGTTTAAAAATGCTGTTAATTCTGACAGCTGAACTCATGATAAGAAATGATAATTATAAAAATTCTCGGCAAGAAAGACCTTTGAATAGCTGCTAATAACCATAATTAACAGCAATAAAGTAGCCAGTTTATTAAGTTACTAATTAATCCAGAATAAACAATAGACTTTTGGCGAAACTCCACGTAAAAGTATATTTGTGAACAAGACAGATTAATTGAAGTGATCCTTTTTTGCCACTTGATAACGTCATGGTTTTTGTCACGTTTGATTGGGCAAAAACAGAGGGCCTAGCACGAATGTTTTTGACGTATAGTAACGTAACGTAAAATTTTACTATAAGTATAATACTCATCATCATCGTCATATCAGCCGAAAGACGTTCACTGCTGGACATAGGCCTCTCCCAAGTATCGCCATAAGAACCGGTCCTGCGCGTCTCGCATCCATCGGCTACCCGCGACCCTCACCAGGTCATCGGTCCACCTTGTGGGAGGCCTACCAACGCTGCATCTTCCGGTACGCGGTCGTCACTCCAGAACTTTTCGGCCCCATCGACGAGCTGTTCTGCGAGCAATGTGCCCTGCCCTTCAGTTTGGCGATCCTTCGGGCTATGTCGGTAACCTTAACTATAATACTCGTTTTGCAGATAATATTTATTTGAGTTGGATACTATATTCATATTTTTGTTTGATTCAAATTGTGTATGTCGCATAAAATTAAACCAAAATACTATGGGGTTGTAGTTTTATATTCAAAATTCACTAACTTTCGTTTACGATACTGTAACGTTACTACTATACGTCAACATAATTATGCAAACTCGCTATGCCCTTTGCTATGCCCTTTGTTTTATGATAAACAATTAGTTTTATGATAATCCTTTTTATTTTAAGTTCTTTCAGTTCCTCCAAAGGTTGTCTGGTACTGGTGGATATAGCAACGTCACATGTGTGTGTGTGTGTGTGTGTGTGTGTGTGTGTCGGAATACCAAAGCGTGGGCATTTATTTCTACCTAATATGAAGCTTGTGCCATTTACTCTCATACATTTTATTTCATACCAGTAGTACCTCCTCTTCAACACCGGCTAGCTCGTTTGGTACCTGAAAAAAAATAAACACTGATATTAATATTGTGGATTTGCCAATTAGGTACAGTATTTTATCTATGTGTGACCGTAAAATTGCAGACTCCGCAAGATTGTAATAAATCTTTGTTAGATTATAATTTCTCGATATATTTTGAGAAAATCGTTTTGTGTTCAATTAATCCCATTCAAATTCAATAGTTTCCAATATATCCGTGAAAAAATAGTTTACAGTTTCATGCGATATTTTACAATCTTTCGGCGTTTGCAATTTTTCGGTGACAGTACATACATACAACAAGTACATAAGATAAGAAATTAATTTTGTAAAACATGAGTACAGTATACAGGTCTTAGAATTAAAATGAGGGAACTACATGTTTTGCCATTTATGACGTACAAAATAAGTCGCACTAGACCATCAATACAAAAATAAAAATTAAAGAAATTACAATGTCAAAATCTGAACATGTAGGTAATGTGTAAATTTTCACTGACTTGTCGACCAATTTCATTAACCGTGTTGGTTTAGAATGTCCAATATAATTGCCAAATTGAATGATGAATATGATGATGATTATTATGGAATCATTCTCCAAGCCAGGCTACTTTTGAGTTAAAAACATCTTGTAACTGTGACTCTATTTATTAGACAAATGGAATGGAATCTTAAAATATTTTTTGAGATTTCGTTTCTACATTCACGATTTTAAAAGTGGCGAAATATCTTATTATTTTCAAGAAACCGGATTCAGCTGAATACGAGTATTTTACGTGGAGCGGCTGCCTACCAGACCTCCACAACCCATTAACTGGGTAACACTGTACTTCTTGGCTAGACTGGCTTCTGACAATCCGTAACGACTGCCAAAGATCTACAAATGACAGCCGGGACCAACAGCTTAACGTGTTTTACGAGGCATCGAAGAAACTCGGAATGTTAAAATGTTCACCCATCCGCAGACCAACCTTGGCAAGCGTTGCTTAACCTTGATCGACCCGTGCGGCTGATATTCTTTAGCCACGAGCTCCTCTTGAAGGTAACGAGATAATAAATATTTAAATAAATGTTCTTTCAAGCTAATACATATTCATTCATCAACCACTGATTAATACAATAGTATCGAAATAAAACATGACACCGATAATGTCAGTTAAATGAAGTTGTTCTTGTTAGGGATATTTTATATTAATTAAAATACGTTAATGATTGGTAATAAAACATTATACAGCAATCAATGAGACTTAGAATCAATCAGAGTTATTTTAATTGAATTAAATGTTTAAGATTGATTTCAACAGCTCTTTAGTAGGCCAGACTTTCAAATCTTGAAAGTCGGTATCAACAGTGGTTGCCACCAAGATCTTTTTCTATGTCTCAGCACTTTCCAGGAACAGGAGGAAGAAGTCCAGAGACATAGAAACAGAAACGATTGAACACTCCTGAATCCCACAAAGAAATTTATCAGAAAAAAACGACCAAAACACAGACTTTCGAAATCAAAGTTATTTTATACTTTGTATTGTTTTTTTTATTTGGAAGTCGGTTGTATTTTTTTTTGTAAAAAGAATTTTATTTTTCACTTTTTAGTGGTACTCCACATCTAACAACTCCACTGGAAAGTCACAGGAAAGTAAAACACGCAATTTCGTTTACTTGGATGATATATTTTCTTTTTTCTCCAGCAATTTTGATTTAAAGACCTGACGGTTGTTGTGTCTGGTGGGCAACTGCCCAGTAGTTGATATTCGGACTGACGGAGAACATTGCTTGCGCGATGCAGGATTTCGTTGGTAGTTCGTCGCTGACAGGATAGATGGCGGTGCAGTTCTGTAGCAGCATTAATGCCGCCACATGAAAAAATAAGAAGCGTAATTAATTCTGCAACAAAAAGAACCGCAGCGCCATCTACGAAGAACTAACAACGAAATCCTGCATCGCGCAAGCAAAGTTCTCCTTGCGATTTGAACATATACAACAGTCCCAATATCAACAATCGGGCAGTTGCCCACGAGACACAACAACCGTCTGGTCAGGAGGATCCTCCCATTTTCAGTGGAGGTATGCGGGACTTTACTCTCTGTACCGCATACCTCTATAGTTCTTTTTATTGCGGTACAAATTTCGCTTCTTTGTTTTTTAGTGGTGGCATTGATGCCGCTACAATACTACGACTTGAATTTGAATTGGCCTTCAGGCTACTTACATTAATTTCCTAAAAATTATGATGTTAACGAAGTGCATGGTCATCAAAATTATTATTTTAATAACGCTTCGTGTATAACAATGTTGGTGCCAGTTCACGTTTGTTTCATCTAGATGGACTTTTGCTCTTGCACGAATTGTCTCACTGTTCAACCTGTTGGTTTATTGTAGTTAATTGACAGTGTCGTAAGTGTAACACAGGTTGTCGACAAGCTGATAAGATTCAAATGAGACTATAAGTGTTTGATGGATTATCGTTACGCTTTGTGTTTTCTTGGAACTTCCGGGACACCCACAGTCGCGGACATAAAGGCCTTTGTAACATACTAAAGAGAAGAACTCTCCATCTGTGAGCCCGTGCTTCTCCTAATTGAATGTTTCCTGGCACCAAAATTTTCTAACTCAGACAAACTTTGGACGTAAGCCCTAAGTTTCAAGCCTGCGATGCTAGCCCGATGGAATGTCGGCCACGGTGGGCTGACCAACCACAAAGGAGATAAGCTAAGTACGCAGGAGATATTATAGTGATCAAATGTGCACGCTTTGTTCTTTTACCCTCGTAGTCCGTTGGGACAACAATTCAACTCGACCGAAGAGACCAGGCGCAGCGGCTTTACGTGCTTTCCAAAGCTTGGGGGTATCACACCACCGACTTCCAGACTCGGTATTGTTACTGAGAAATTCACTTTGCCTGACCGGAGAAGAACCCAGGACGTCACGCTCAGCAGTCGCGGTGTGCGACCACAGGGGCCTTTAATAAACGAGTCAATCCGAGAATTTAGACACTTTTTGACAAATAAGTCGAGTTAGAAAATCTCTGACAAATAGACAAATATGTCCACTTGTCATGACAATTTAGTGATTAACAAAACAAATTTGACAAGTTTTTCTGGACAAATATTAAACCGAAATATGTCAAATTGTCACGACAAGTCGACATATTTGTAAATTTTCTACTGTGAAAAATTTGTCAGTGATAATATTTATTAAACAAAATATTGACAAATTGTCGGATAGCCACCTGTCGCCTTTCACCTGTCATTGTCAAGTTTATTAAATGGGCCCTAGTAGATCAATGAGGCAGTTACCTGCACGCTATGCCTACACCAATTTTTTTTTTTTTTACTATAGTTTTATTTAATGTTTCCTTTTGATTTGTACCTCGTCGTTCCTGCCACCAGTTTAACAATCTCTCTCTAAAACTCGCCATTAACGCCCGTACTTACATTGTACCAAAAACGACTTCATGACAATTTCGTAATGAATTCTAACAATTAGTTAGCACGAACTGCATTTAATCGCGATGACCCTAATGCTTAACAAACTGATTATTTTGAGTCCCTGGCTCAATGGATGTGACCTCAATTAACACTTTGTGCAGTAATTATTATGATATGAATGCTACTGTTGAGTGTTACTGCGGTGGCACTATGTGGGACATAGTTCATGGTGTGACTGAAAGGTTGCCGTCAATATTCAGGCATCCACTTTGTAGGAACTATTACCATCGATCATGGATCATGGAACAATTACATGGCATGGCAGGTTTAGAGTGAAGTCTGGTTCTCATTTTCAAAAACGGTATTATACTTAATAATAATAATATAATAATAATAGTTTATTGGGTCATAAAAAGTGTAACAATATTTAGGTGAGACACTGGATCCCGCACTAGGATACCCTGTGTCGCAGGATCCAGCCTCTTTCGACAGATAATGTGAATCATGAAATTTAGGTTAACAAATGCGACGGTTTAATATAATTCACTAAAAGGTATAAGTATGCGTCTAGGCGATGAGTTTATGTACGACTACGTGTTGAGTGTAAATGTGTATGTGAAGAGTGTTTGTATGTGATGAGTGTTAAAACAAAATGCATTGTGAAATTGTAGCAGTACGATGAGAACAGAACAGCACGCGCCATCGTGCTCATAAACCATACAAAAATGTTTATAATTCTTCAAAAGTATTTCTACTACGTCTCAACATTTTTATTTAACTTGTAGTTTCTGCGTATCTGATAAGCAGAGGCCTCCCCAAATCCTTTTAAGCATTATTTTCCCGAACCACCATGAACCGATTTTTTTCAGTAGGCATCTTAGGTCGTTCTCTTCTTTGGCAAGCCTCGATGTTGCCGTCTATACTCAGGCATCAGCTTTGTGGAAACCAAGATAAAGAAGGATATTTCCATCGACCAAGGATCATGGAATAATTACTAAAAGGTCCTTGTGACCTTTAAGTAATTTTTTTAGCTTTTTGACGCGGTTATTTAGAAAAAGAAGTTTATGGCATCCAGCTATAGTGTTGCTCCTATTTATTTATATTTTCTTATTAGTATCTTCATGCAAGCCTTGTCATCTGTACATGTTACACCTTATGGCTGCGTCAGCGAACGGTGTTGCCGTTGCTGAGTACTGGGCCAAACATAAAATTTGATAAGTGTATATATTCGTCAAATCGTTGATCTCCTTAAAGTTCTAAGTTTGAGCTACACGATAACTGACAAATGCTTGCACTGTTTGGACAGGTCCACTCAAATCTGTATGGTACTTTCCTCAAAAGACCTCTTTAGACATTAACCTACATGGTTCATATATGATTTGACCAGGACAGATTGTATGGACTTTAAAAGAGACTTTGACCTATGAGTTTGTTTCGGTGTTTCTTCTCAGGGTAGTCAGCTAGGAAACACTGGCCTCATCTAGTTTACAAGTGACCAAAAAAGCTTGACGTGTAAAAGTGTTATTTACAACCTACTTACAAAATAAATATCATTTATCATTTATGACCGATACGCTAAGAAGAAAATTAATATATTCTATTTATACAATCTCTATAATTTTATGACCTTTCTTCTGTCTTGTTGACTCAATCACTAATACTTGAACCTCTTCCCTAAATAGACTCAAATCTACTAACATTAAGTAACGTTATGCTCTAACATTCTATATCAAGAACATTAAAATACATTTGAGTACAAAGAGCTCATTCAGTACTGCTTGTAATAAACTCTTAAAGCGGATCAAGTTTCGTTCATTTTAGCCCTGATAGGGCTGCCAATTGGAGAGTTTTTCAAATTAATATTGAAAGGCACGCGTTTGACCACTATCTCACCCGATGGTAAGCGGTGATGTGGTCGACAATGTAGCACCTTTGTCTAGAAGTGACCAATTCACATTTGAGTTAAAGAAGTCCAGGTGGTAGCTATAAAAAAACCATAAATGGTCGATGGGGCCGCAAAGTTCTGGAGTAGCAACCGCGGACCGGAAGACGTAGCATTGGAAGGCTTCCTACAAGGTGGACTGATGACCTGGTGAGGGTCGCGGGTACAGGATACGTGGGGGAGGCCTATATCCAGCAGTGGACGACTTTCGGCTGATATGATGATGATGGTGATGACTTATCTACAATGAAAGCATTCCCAAAACGTTTTGTGCGTTCGGGTGGGATGTCCACCATGTACCGGTGGCGCATCGTCGTATATCTTGTAGTAGGATGATGGAACGGACTTGGCGGAATGGAACTGTGCTATCACCGAAAGGCTGGCAAATCGGCGTCGATGTTCAAGGCTTTGGAGATGTGACTAGACCCGTGCATCATTGCCGATGAGCTTCATGGCTCGTTTCACAATCAAATCGAGTTGAATAATCTTTGGTAATTTGAATTACCAAAGAGTTAACAGACAGAACATACGAAAACATGGAAAATTTTATAAAACACTTATTGTGATCTCATAGTTCTTTAAATAAATATAGGCATTAAATGCAATTATCTAGTTTTACTAAACTGTATTGCTCATTATTATACCCATAGTTTCTAGTAATATTGTAATCATTATTATTCTATGTGCTCTTATTAATAATTTGTAACTGCATCGGAATCCTAAATAAAAGCTTCCTGCGGGACAGGCCTAGCCTAGTGCAGGAAGTCTTTGAAAATTCTTTTATGACGGGCGGGCTTTTTGGGGGACTGTCTTTATGTAGAACTTTGACGTTCAAAAAGTGTTGGCACTCAGCCTAATTTGAATAAATGACTTTTGTTTTTTTTTTATTTTTTTTATGCTTAATTTTTAAAGAAACTAAACAATCTTGTGTGACACACAATAATTGTAACCTATATTTTCTTTTTAATAAATTTATTCTTATTCTTAAATTTATTCTAATAGCTGAGATTGGCAGCCCTAAATAAATTTCAAAAGTACTTCTCATTAAAATCTAATAACGTAAGACATGAACGTCGTACATTAAGTGAAATATTTGAGAGGAACGAAGTTGCAATGAAGCCAAATTGACGGCTTATGAAAACGTGCAACGTTCACAATTACATTGCTCTTAATAATTTAAATTATCTAAGTACTAGTTCTTAGAACTTACGTGTGGTCTAAGACCATCTCATCATTTGTCATAATGACCAGTTTCTCTTGGTCCCTGGCAGAAGGTGGAAACTGAATTGTCTTGAAAGATTTTTTGTATTTGCAACTAGCGACACGCATAGATGTCAAGTTATTTTGGTCACGGGGATAATGTCAGGACTTGCCTTGCATCAGTTGTGATGGTGTCAATGTATCGTTTTAGACTTGTAATTAAAATATAATTTTATCATGGTCATGTCATTATCATTGTCATATTGCCAGAATACGACAGATTTATAGTCTGCATAAGCTTACTAGGTAATTAATTGGTTGATTTATCATGATCGGCCCGTCGATTTTGTAAACATGTCGAAGTGAAGGCTTGGGTGAAGTGATCACGAGGTGAGTCGTCAATCCATATAATCAAGATGGAATGACAGCTCACTTTGTGATCACGTGACATCTTGATTATATGGATTGACAGCTCACCTCGCGATCACTTTACCCAAGCCTTCACTTCGATAGTGTTAACGGAATCGACCGGTACACTGACGTCAATTAAACTGCTGTAGGTAACGAATTTTATCAAATCTAAAAGTCATATTATAACGTGAGACATGACTCAATATCAAGCCTTTTTTCCCTTTTGGCTTAAGTAGAAGTTTATCTTTCGTACACCAACTTTTGTGCCAGTTATGTTTAAAGTTCCTTGTACCTACCTAAAAGGGGGAAAAGCCCGCTGTCGTCAACCAGGCACGAATCCACTGAGATGCGAAAACGAAAAAAAAGTTATATATGTCACCGGAAAATTGCAGACTCCGTAGGATTGTAATACATCTATAATAGATTATAATTTCTCAATATATTATGAAAAAATCGTTTTGTATACAATCAATCTTATCCAAATTCAATAGTTTCCAATATATTCGTGTCTTGTTAAGAAAAAATAGTTTACAATTTCACACGATATTTTACAATCTTACGGCGTTTGCAATTCTCCGGTGACATATATAAATCCAAATGGACCCAATAACACTTTTCCCGTCCCGTGAATCGAACCAAAAATTAAAGTTCGGTTAAAATTGTGTGTAAAAAACCACATTCATAATCACCAGGTACTCATAAAAATCCATATCTATACTTCTATCCTAATATTATAAAGAGGAAAGATTTGTATTTGTGTATATAACGAATAAACTTAAAAACTACTGGACCGATTTGAAAAGTTCTTTCAGCAATGGATAACTACATTATCAGCGAGTAACATAGGCTATATTTTATCCCCGTACTCCCACGGGACCGGGAACTACGCGGGTGAAACCGCGTGAGGTCCGCTAGTAAAGAATAAAGGAAATTAACATTAATTCCTCACTTGTTACCTATGTTTAATTCTCTGAAGAGGATTAATTAATGCGTTTCAGATAAAACGCTCCATCCTTTGTTGCAGTCGGTAAAGAGGGCAGTGAATCATGACAATGACGTCAAGTTTAACCAGAAAATGACTCAGTACGCATGACGATAAGTCAGGTATTCCTTTGTCATGAGTTAGTGGTAATGCTTTTGTCTTCTTAGATAATATTGCATCACACTTTTTTTATTAAATGGCTAGGCAGAGGATAGTAGTTCGACTGGCCTGTTGGTCGAGTGGTTAGTGACCCTGACTGCTAAACCGGAGGTCGTGGGTTCGATTCCTACCCAGGACAAATCTTTGTGTGATGAGCATGATCATTTGTTCCGTGTCTGGGTGTAATTTGTCTATAATAATATGTATGTATTTAGAAATATATAAGTTGGTTTATCAGTTGTCTGGTTGCCATAGCACAGGCTCTGCCTAGTTTGGGATCGGATGACCGTGTGTAAGTTATCCCAAGATATATTATAAGATATATATTATTATAATTATATAGTAGTAAAGAAGAAAGAAAGATAGAAAGGACACGTGTTCGTTTGCGCCAGGCATACCAGAAAAAGAAAACAACAGAATACGTGACTTATACCTACAGATTGTTGCGGATTTTTTTCAAAAGAGTCACCGCGGCCCTGAAACGCAAAGGGCATTAGGAGGAACACGGATGGGTTTTAGTCAACAAGAGTCTGACACTCCGTTCTGCTCCGCACAGAGCGGAAGGAGTCATTTGATGATTATCCCAACCATAAAAAATGACTACAGATTGGGTAAAAAGCGCCACGTCTGCGTAAAACGCCCAACGTTCAGCATAATGCTAGGACTCGAGATAGAGCAATTGCGCTGGGTTTCAACGACAGCTGACGTTAACTGGCTCATTTCGCCAGATGTAATATGGGGTGACTCCATTGGCAAATACCGATGCGAATTTGTTCAGACAGCGCTTTGTAGATGCGATTACTAAAATTACAATTCTTAAAATAGGTTTTGGTGTTTCTCAATCGGCAATTATTTAACGGCTGACCGGATTCGGATGAAAGAATGTCAATAGCCAGATGAAATATCCTGGTAAGTAACATGATCCTGGAGAATGTATCTTTTGGACTTTCATACAGCCATAGCCACGCACTAGAAAAAGCAAGTTAAGGCGCTATCGCTACCCCAACCAAAATTAAAGTTATTCAGAGGCTATTAACTCATTAGATAAGAGAAATAAACTGCATCGAAAAGCACATTATTAATGTTCAAAATCCTATCATCACATTCCACGTTCTAATTTGTTTTTATGTGTTAGAAATACATTTAAAATCTACTTTTTAAAAATGACTAAAATTATTGATTGCATGCATCTGTTGCTAAAGGCGACGCTCTAATTATTTCAGGATTACAATAATTGATAGATAATTAAAAAATCAAAATTATTCACGTATTATTTAATTTCAAAAGTTCCCTTTTCTTTTTTTATTTAAATAATTCCAAAAAATGAGTGAATTCTATGATAAAGGGCGTGCGCAGGGTGTGGACGGCAAAGAGGGAACGAATGCTCAAGGTTATTTGCTCAAGAAAACGCCTTAAGATATTATGTTACAAGAACGAATATTAGGTACATAAAAAGAGTATTTTTTCCCTTCTTTTCACCTACAAAAACACGACATTTCCCTTCCATCTCAACTACAAACAACAGTACACGAGTTTAAAGCCGTCAATCGCTCAGCTGCATACGCATTCAATGCACGACAATGTAATACCCCGATCACGAGGACTGATTTGCACTATTATAACATTACCACGTTAACCCTCCCAGTACAAAAACCCAAAACCATTCAATGCTGAACCTTACCACCTACAACTTAAGGTAGGTGAGTTTTGTAGATACAGGTAAATAAAGATTGTACCAGTGTCTTACGGCTGGCATTAATGACATTCCAGTGCCGAGGACTCCCTCACTTTTGAAGGTTACCTACGGAATATGGCACGAGAATACTTAGATTTTAATTGAATAGGTTACATTGGTAAGAGGTGGTTTCCGTGGTTGGAGAAAAAATCATGATGCAAGTCCTTATTGAGATGGTAAATGGTAGCAGCAACACGGGTTGATTCGAGGTTAAGTGACGCTTGCTGAGGTCGGTCTGTAGATGGGTGACTATCATTAATTTGATAGGTACCGGGAATCCTCCGTGCCGCTGCAGACATGCTGACAGTCAGTATTGATGACAATACTGACTGTAGATCATGATCTGCCCAGCCTTTTTTTAAAATCGGTTAATAAGGCTAGGCGGATTGTTGAGTGACAGCTCTAAGGACATTGCAAGGAGAAACTATAACCTGCTGAAGGTTAAGGGCATCCGCTGGATGAAAAAGCACAGGTGCCCTATACTATGACGTGCTAATGTCACCCAATTCCAATTATGTAAAAGGGATAGTGCTATACGCTATGTATAGCACCGTCTCTCTCTTAGAGCGGAATCACGATCGTTTTAAGACTTCATAGTAGGGCCCCTGGCCTTCGTTGTGACTCCTAGAGGACGAGTGTCCCGCAACGGACGTCTCGCGGCTCATTCATTTTCTCCCTTTCTTTTCTGCCTCAGCCCGGAATTGAACCTTGAACTAATCGTTCCCCAGCCTACTACCCACCGACCCACACCCATTTCACGAACAGCATCTAAACAATTATATTTTACACCACAAGACAACAAAAACCAGTATCTCAAGAGTTTCCTTCAAGGGTAAAGCGTAATTAAAATCAGCCCACATCGTCGGCACGTTTGAGCTAAGCGACCAATCGGTTTACTGATTAGTTACGGCTCCAAGACCTAACCACCTACATAGGTAGTTAGGTAACTACTTAGGGTTCTGCCAAGGTCCTTAGTGATTTACGTGAGACTGGCGGTTTCGTGTGGGTTTGCTTGCGCGATTGTGATTCATTCAATTATCTGTCATATTATTTATTTTTAAAACATGGAGGACTTACAGCTAATAAAAATAAACAAGAAGAGAGGAAACTCATCATCATCTGCCTAGCCTTTTCCCAAATTTATTGGGGTCGGCTTCCAGTCAAACCGGATTCAGCTGAATACCAGTATTTTACGTGGAGCGGCTACCTACCAAACCTCCACAACCCATTAACTGGGTAACAAGGTACTCCTTGGCAAGACTGGTGTCAGATTATCTGGCAAAAGAAAAGAAGAAAGGAAACTACAGTCACCAAAAAGCCAATTGCAAATCCTCACGTATAGACTTACAATACTAATTTATGGTGTGAGCACAAAACCAGAGAACACACCGCTTTAATTAAAATAAGAAGCAATCTTGGCTTGCAATTATAGAAAATAATAAAAACAATCATGTAACCTACCGTTACTTGAAAAATTTGAGGCTTAAAGCACCTTCGGGCCGAATTCACACTAGGTAATTGTTAATGGATCTAAAATTCCTTGCATATGTATATCATTGAAATTACTGCTTGCACGCACAATATAACTGTTCCGCCTATAATTCGATGTATGAGGTACACGCATGGGCGGATTAAAACATTTTTTTTTATTTGGAAGTTGTACTGAACTTGTTTTATTGTAGTACTAGCTGCCGCCCGCGGCTCCACGAGCTTGAATGTCGAAAATTATCCCAAGGGAACACACTTCCGGAATAAAAAGTATCCTATGTGTTATTCTGGACTATAATCTGCTTCTGTGTCAAATTTCATCAAGATCCGTTTAGCCGTTCTGACGTGATTGAGTAACATCCATCTAAACTTTCGCATTTATAATATGAGTATAGAAGTACTAGCTACCGACCGCGGCTCCGCTCGCCTAAATGTCGGAAAAAATCCTATAAAAAAGTATTCTATGTGGTATTCCAGACTTTAATCTACCTGTGTGCCAAATTTAATCAAGATCAGTTCAGCCATTATGACGTGAAAGAGTAACAAACATACATCCATACTCACAAACCTTCACATTTATAATATTAGTAGGAAGGATAGATTTTGTTGTTATTTTCCACTGGAAATTGGGCTGCGTCCGAACTTTAAATCTTCTTACTTAAAGAAATGAAGGTCAATAGGGTTCAAGTTTAAGCAACTCTTGCTGAGGTCCCGGCTGTCATTTTTAAATCTTCGGCAGTTATTACAGGACGCCAAAATTCTGAGACCTGTCTTGCAACGGGATACCTTGTCGTTCAGTTACTGAGTTGTGGAGGCCAAATAAGAAGTTGCTCCTTGAAGAATACTGGTACCTGCTTCCGGATAAACTGGAAGCCGATTCCAGTATATTTGTTACAAGGCAGATTTATGGATTCCTCGACAGGACTGCCTGGTTTGTCTAGTGGTCGCACTACTGCTAAACATCGAGTTACCTTATCACGTCCACTGCTGGACATAGGTCATAATCGCCACGCTTGGCAGGCTGGTTGGCAATCGCAGTGTAGCTGTTGCAATGCACAGAGAATGGTCGCCTCGAGTCGAGTCAAGTCGAGTTACCTGCTGGATTCAATTTCCGGGTCGGGCAAAGTATTACATAGTTGTATATAATCCTTTTTCCGATTTCGGCCTTGGCGGCCAATCTCAACCGAGACTAGCCATCGGCGCAGTACATATTATAGTGCACAAGTGTTTGCGCAATCACAGGTGCACTCCTTCCTCCATCACCCTTATATTCTGATGGGACGGCAACCCGACACGGCCGGAGAGAGATCTGGCGCAGGACCAACGGATTAACGCGTTTTCCAAGGCACGGGAGTATCACACCACCAACTTCCAAACTGCTGTCACTGACAAATTCCTATTGGAAAAACCCAATAACACTAAGTATTACTGGGTGGCCAACTGGAATTTAAAAAATCAGGTTGAGTACAATAAGCTCCTTAAAGTATTACTGGCCGGCCAACTGGAATTTTAAAAATCAGGCTGGGTACAATAAGCTTGCCTCATATTACATGCGATGTCAAAATCACCAGCCGCTTCCAGTCTATTCCAGCTTTCTATTAACGTCATCAGCCCATCCAAAAACATTATTCGAAAAAGCAAACACAACTTCAATACGTCTCACTGTTCTCAATCTTAACCTACAGAACCATCACGCGAGATATATTTTATTATTACTCCGCGCTCTATATAATCGACGATCATAAAGCTCGGAACACACGATAAGATCTAAAACACATCCCGCTAAATGAGTTCGTGTGTACAATCTTTAGCCCTTATAAGATTTTTTCCATGTTATTCTGTACTTGTCAAGGGAATATCGTGACTTTAGTGAAGGGTCTGTCCTGAGCCGAAGGTTTTGATCATGTGTAAGCTATTTAAACATATTTTTGTAGTATAAGACTCTGTTGGTGTTGCGGGATTTGTTCGGGAGTCACCGCGGCTCTGAAACGCAAAGGGCTTTAGAAGGAACACGGATGGGTTTTGTCAGTAAGAGTCTGACACGCGCTTCCGCTCCAACTAGAGCAGAAGAAGTCATTTTATGATTTTACATCCTTAAAACATAGGACCGGTCGATGTGGCGAAGCTTGACAAGGTTTATAGTTCTGCTCAAAATGATGATAAAGCCCGTGGTTTAGGTAAGTTAAGCCAGTCTTATTGATAAGCAAACCAGATCATACAATGACAGCGACACATTAAGATAAATAAAAGTTTAAACGATATGATTAGAACTCTGCTAACGCTATCTGCAATACCGAAAAGTCATACCATTCTTATATCTAAAATTCTTCCATTACTGATTAACTTAGTGAGTGAATGACAGACAACGCACAATCGAGAGAGAGAGGATTTCTCGAAATTCCAACGGGAAGTACAAAGCTCGGGCAAAGCTGGTGTTGAAATATGTTATCTTTCTCTATGGAATTATGACGTCACTATCACAGTAATATGACTGTCATTACACTGGCGGGTGGTCAATAAGCAACGTTTTTGGCGAGAGAAAATGGTAAAATGAGATTTATTTATTTAAACTTAATGTACAATAGTGGTACATGGGCGGACTTAATGCATCAAGGCATACTCTACCAGTCAACCTAAGTTTACAAAAAGTAAAAATAAAATTTAAAATAGATTTTTTTTCATTATGGTGACATATCTAGTAAAACAACCTTTCTTTGTTACCCATCCAGTCAACACGATAATCACGAGTTTTGTAAGTGACCAATGCCAGCATTAAGTGTTTACCAATCACCATGATACTAATTAGTTCCTCTAATCTTGCGTTAGAGCCCAGGAGATGACTAGAATTGAAATATATTTCTTGGGACTTTAGCACTTCGGGTTTACCCCTTACTTACTTTGTATGGAAAAGCAGGGTCACGTGACTTGTGAAGTAATGGTTAGCAGGAACCCATCTAACTTGCACCTACCAAATCTGTTGCCCCACTTCGAGATGTTGACGTTTCACCTTCCTGCGAACGTTCTGAGGCGGTTCAGGGTCTTCGAAGTGGACCACAGGTTCGACCCTGTGACACGATGCTCACTTGTTGATAGATAGCAATTTTTAAAAGAGCACTACCTTTCCTTGCCGTCAAAGTTGCATATAAGTATGTAGTACCTTAAGTCCCCGGATTTTTTTTTTTTTATTATTTATATATATGTATATTAATGATTGTTGCATTTTAACCCATATTTATACTTATTATTTTATTTGTATATTTCTTTTATATATGCAGCGTGAGTGTATCCGTGGCACCACTGTCTGGCCCTATCAGAATATCAGCGCTGCGTTATTTATTTTTTAGATATCGCAGCATAAGCTGAGATAGGGACCATTTTGGCCTCGCACAGATAATTATTTTATTATACTGTTTAGTTATTAATTTTATTTTACTGGTTTGTTTGTCTTGTGCGAGTCCCAAATAGACATTTTTCTTTCTTTCTTTCTTTTCTACCTGGATGACCAAGCTTAGCTCGTTTTTTTTTTTGGAAAAACGTTTTCTATAAATGAAACCTAGCTAGATCGATTTATCGCCCCAGGAACCTAAAGCATACTAAGTTTTCATGAAAATCGTTGGAGTCGTTTCCGAGATTCAGATTATATATATACAAGAATTGCTCGTTTAAAGGTATTCGATTATTACTTATCTTATTATATGATTTAGTATGTATTAGTGCGATATTATTTTAGTAATAATAATGTATTGCATGTTTTATTTTTTATTTTATGAATAACTTTTACACATGGTTTCTACATCTCCTTTATTCGACCTTTCGCAGGTATGCTGGAAGTAATTTCTTTAAAAATAAGCATCACCTTTGTACCTGGTTTTTAGGGTTCCGTAGTCAACAAGGAACCCTTATAGTTTCGCCATGTCCGTCTGTCTGTCTGACTGTATGCCCGTCCGCGGTTTAGCTCAGAGACGCTTAGCGCTAGAAAGTTGACATTTAGTATGGGTAAAATCTTGATTTTTTTTTAGCCCCCTCCCCCTATGCCACCTAAAAAAATAAAAAAAAACGAAATGAAATTGTTGTTGTTCGTTGTAAATGGTTGTTTTTGGAGACGTGAAAAAAAACATAGTAATAGCTTAAATAACGAATTTAAAAGGATCACAGCTAAGTAGGCTTTGTAAGTTAATGACTAATTATAGTCGACCAACTTATAAAATGGAACTGGGTGAGTAAAAAAAATCTAATAATTCCATAGACTTAAAACCAAGTGCATTTGTAACTTTGTATTGTAATAATAGCTAAGTACTTTAAAAAAAAATCTAGCATTGTTTAGGAGATGGGTAACTATGGAACCCTACATTGCGCGTGGTCCGATACGCACTTGGCCGATTTTCTATTTCCTTCTTCTTAAAAAAAAGATTCGAGATTTATTAACAGACAAGTGTTATTATAATATAAATGACTTTTTGAATGACACTATTTGATATTTTTATTAAATTAATTCTTATTTTTTTGTGACATTTTATAATGAATTTATTTGACTGACATATCAATGTTTAAACTGACAATGTCATACTTGGATTGAAGTGCCTTTAGTTTTTAAGATTTAATTTGTAATTTAGTTTTATATGTTTTGTAAATTTTATTAAATTTGTACGCCTTATGGGTGAAACATGACATCTACGTACGAAAGATTAATATTGTGACATCCTGCGTGCAAAATTTGCATGTATAGGTACGCATGTTTTGACAAATAAAATTTTATCTTTATCTTTATGTATTTGTGAAATGTGTGTCCATAAACTATTAAATATTTTTTTAAATAGCTCGTGAGCGGCGGAAAAGTACCTCGCAAAGTGGGACTACCACGACGGATCAGCAGAAGGATGTGGTTGTGGAGCCGAGTTACAAACTATGCTCCACCACCTATCCTGCCCTCTATGCCCCAAAACATGCGGCCAAAGACCTATGCGCTGCTCCCTACGGTGCCGTGGCAATGTTTTGGACTACTCAAATCTGAATACGGTCGTACCTACCAGAGATACCCGATGAAGACGGAGACCAAATCTGTAGGCTTTACCAATATATTTTATTGTGTACGGAAATTGAAAACTCTAATCCAATCGCTAAAGCCAATTTCAGTCATTTTTAAAGCCAATCGAGTCGACAAAATGTCTCATTTCTTGATATTTTCATTAACCCTGTTGCTTTCTATGCTAACCCATCTCTTTTTCTATGCAGAGGGGCAATTCCCGTATTTTAAGGAGCGTTCGCATACGCTGTGTTACAAACTGCCATATTTGCACTTTATTTGGGTAACATATAACACTTTTACACGTCAATCTTTTTTGGTCATTTTAAGCTAGATGAGGCCGGTGTTTCCTAGCTGACATCCCTGAGAAGAAACACCGAAATAAACTTATGTCAGAGTCAAATCATATGAGAACCATGTAGGTTAATGTCTGAGGTGGCCTTTTGAAGAAAGTGAAACACAGATTTGAGTGGACCTGTCCAGACAGTGCAAGCATTTGTCAGTTATCGTGTAGCTCAATCTTAGAACTTTAACCTTTTGAACGCCAGTGTCACGTATACATGACAAGCAAGCGCGTGCCCTGTACGCCAAACGTCACAAATATGTGACAGAAAGTACGGCGAATTTGTGGCTTGGCGTCGGGGGCACGCCAATCCGTTTATGCCCTGGCGTTCAAAAGGTTAAGGAGCTCAACGATTTGACGAACAATACCAGAGTAAGGACATTTGGGTAGGCCGCATAAATAACTCAAACTGCCAGACTAACTCAAATGAAACAATATGGCGGGCGATCTACATACTCCTCCCATTCACAATACGTTATATGAGAACCATTCACACCAGTGTCTGAAATGATCGTTTAAGGAAAGAACCACACGGAAATAAATAAGTCCTCATGATCATCAGATTCATACAAAGTGCATTACCGGTTATATCAATGCATAAGGCCGCATGCGGAACCCTGACTAACAAATATGCACAGTGTTACCCCGTAATAGGAACACTGTGCATACTAAACGGTCCTTATAAGGGTACAGTGCGTTTCCATTTCCTCAGTACATGATATTCAAGTTTTACTACATCACAGACTCAATATGTTATAGAATAGAATAGAAAGTTTTTATTTCAGACCGGAGTCCACAGGGTTAGTAACAATTTTACACACCATACCTTACCCCCTTACCCACCCCCCCTTTTTAGATACCTTTTTGAATCGCATAACTATTGACCTATTTTTTAATTTAATATTATTAATGTTAATTGATGATTTGTTTTTCATTGTATTTTTGTTTTATAATTTTATTATCTTCGACCTAATTTGTACGACAGCCATGGTCAAACAAAACCAAACCAGCCAACCAACCACCAAAAAAAAAAACCCCAACAAAATAAAAAAACAAAAATCAATAAAATACCTACCTTAAAACACCAATAATAATACCATGTATATATTTTGAACACATGTTTTTGCAAATAAATGAATCTGAATCTGAATCATCTATCAATTCATGGCTCCTAAGACACAGGTTTTTAGTAGACCTAGTTTAGGAGGCATCTGTTCGCCATTTAATGAACAATATTTCACTAATCCTTGTGTACTTATGTATATTTTCCTATGTGTACTAATAAACATTTTATTATATTATTACTATTTTTTTTTTTGTTACAATGGTTCCCGATGCAATAAAATTCAATTCGAAACAGAACATTTATAGTACAAAAATATATTGTTGCTGCAAAAAAGGAAAGAGGTGTATCTTCCATACATTTTTCCATTAACAAGTCTTCATTTAGTCTTCACTTAATCTAATAATAGAAATTTAATCGATCTGTAATGTTAATATTGTCTTGTAATTCAATTTAGTTCATTATTTTATAACCAATGTAATGTAATTTTATTTAATAATTAATTATATTGTGATCTCAAATTAGTTTAAGTCAGGACATCTATTTATAAATTATTTTATAATTTAAATTAGACCTACTCTACCAACTCTACTGGACCAACGGCATAAGTTGCTTTCCGAGGCACGGAGGAATCACATAGGTATGTTAAGATGGTCGCCCATCTAAAGAACGACCTCGGCAAGCGTTGCTTAACCTGGAAGGTCTAGAGATCTAGAGATAATGGTTACAATTCTTATAACAGTTGAATTGAATGAAGACACATAGCACTTAGCAGTCAATAGATCATGTTTACAACAATAATGTCCGAACTTCCAGTAAGTTATACATTTCTTACTGGAATCATCAATGATTTTATATTCCACTTCCTTTTTATTACGGATCCAAATGTCTTTATAGAAAAATGGAATCCTTATAAAATCTTTCGTGTCTATGGGTCTAGCTAGCTGATTTCCTGCCAATCCACCTGTCAATATTTTTTCTCATTATTTAAAACAAACACTTAAGAAGTTATTCAACAAATACATGAAATATTTAAGAATAAGAATACTTTATTTGTATAAAAACATGGTACATTTAAGGTCTTATTAAATACAGGATATTAAATATAGGATTTAGGAGCGTATCTCCGAAACTAAAGAGCTTAGATTTGAAAACAAAATACAGAAAGTAGTTCTAATCTTATAGATAACAGAAAAACGTACAGGATTTAAAAAAACAACATGTAAATAAATAGGATTTGTTCGGAGCCTTTGCGCGCGAAACCGCCTCACACTTTTCTGGTTTAATTAGGTGACTTATCAACGTTCTGACCACGCACTGTTTAAAATCATTTAGGCAGGCTAATTTATAGCCAAGAGCCTCTAATAATAAATTAATATAATCCGTAAAACAATGCACACACCCCCTTCACGTTCCAGCCGCACTAAAATTTAAATTCGCACTAACTGTCAACACGATTGTCATTCCGCGGCAGTCCTTCTTATACAAACGATATTTTATTAACTGCCGACCTTCCCTGCTGAATAATTAATGTATTTGTACCTGATAACACTGCAAACCTAGTGTCAGTTGGAACAGATGCTGTTGGATGACAGTTTTTGGGATTTCAGGACCCTGGGTCGTTGAAGATTTGTAAAATAAGTATGTAAAACGGTTGGCTTAGAAGCTTGTATATTCGCAATGTTCCAACAAAGCCTAACAGTGGGGAAGTCGGGTAGTGATAAAACGACCGTACCAAACATAATATTTTCTCAATAACTTCTGCCTTTTTTTATTTAAGGATGGGAAATCATCAAATGACTTCTTCCGCTCTGGGTGGAGCAAAAAGGGCGTGTCAGACTCTTACTGATTAAAACCCATTCCTGTTCCTTCTAAAGTCCTTTGCGTTCCAGGGCCACGGTGACTCTTTCGAACAAATTCCGCAACCCTGGCAGGATCTGGGCCTGGCGGGCCCCATCTCTGGAACTGGATCATCATACTGTTACTGGATCATCATCCAGGTTATAAACTATAAGTGAGCCCATCCAAATACATTCGGAAGTTTATTCGTGAAAGAGTAACAAACATCCATACACCACTCTCACTCACAATTGCATTCCTGATGATAAAGAAAAGATGTATGAATTGTGTGAGGAGTGATACGATAGAAAATGGAGTCAGTGATAGCGTCACGATTGACAGGATGGAATGGGAAAAAATGTGTTGCACCGACCTCAAATAACAAGGAGCAGGAAGATGATGATGATAATATTTCAGATATCAATATAAATTTACTATTATGGTGTTTTTCCTTATAAGTGTAAGTACCAATGAGGATATATCACTTAGCAGTCAGCACAGCATCTTTATTATAATAATGTTCCAATAAGTAATAAATTCCTTACTGGAATCATCATAGATTTTATATTCACTTCCTTTTTAGCATTTTATTGAGCCACAATGAATCGCACATCTATCAACAGCTAACTGCTATAAACTCTTCTATAAATATCACAAGAAGAATGAACATTAACATAATTTAATCTATCATTACGCATGTATCTACAAAAGGTGTCAGTAGGCAGACCACACTTATTTTATCAAATTGGTTTGCCACAAATTGAAAGACTGTGTTATCTTCTCTTGAAAAATAAAATTCGAAATTGATTTATTTAGAAAGAAAAGTAGTTTATATGGCACACACAGAAACACACAATATGGGTACAAATAAAAGAAAACTTAATTCTAAAACAATTATATTGTGCCCCGCGACTGCGCCAAATAGGTCCAGTTCAGCAAAAAGCCAGACAACTATACTAACATACCATATAACTATTTCGCATAGACATACACCATGTATGTCTATGTGAAATTTCACTATTAAAAATCAAAAGCTAGCACAGTTCTATCTATCTATTGGGGTATGGTTTCCGCACTTAGTCCTGGTGTTGGACCATTGTACATGGGCCATGGCGGCCGTCATTCCAACCAGCCAACCTCCCTCCAGAAGCAGATCAGTCCTCCTAAAGAGTTCTGGATGTCTGTGAGTGAATTCGGTGTCCCTATTGTTTGTCTGCGTATCTCAGCGATGCCTGTGCACTCAAGGAGCACGTGCGACACCGTTTCCTCCTCCTCCATGCATACTCTGCACAGAGGACTGTCTGTATAACAGACAGTCCTCCAGAGAAGAACCCCCGAGCGGTTACTCTTTAAAAAATAAAATTAAACAATGTTTCTATTTTAAAGTGTTACCTAATGGGTATGAAAGGACAAAGTATTAAGTAAGTACAGATGCCAGCACATCAAGTTACAAATCTGTCAAAATTCTTGATTGGATCTTCAACTTTACCGCTATAGCATTAGGTTCAAGGTTGACTGGGAAAATTTGACAGTTTCGAATAGCTTAATGTGATGGCGACTGTACCTACATAACACAAACGTGGATCGAAATACGCATAGCAGAGCAAATAAAGTGCCTTCTCGTATTTTTCTTGATGGAAAACCTAACTTCACTTTGTCCAGGTCGAGACTTGAACCCAGAATCAGAAGTCATGCTTGTATCTGTCGGCGAAAACTTGAAAATAATTTTTTCCTAATAAGACACGGATGTATTGGAAACTATTGAATTTGGATGGGATTTACTGTATACGAAACGATTTTCTCATAATATAATCTAATAAAGATTTATCACAATCTTACGGAGTCTGCAATTTTCCAGTTACATGTCACTAGACTAACGAGGCTGGAAAGTCTGCACCAATTCTCATGAACTAGTCCAAACACATTTGGATAAAAACACTTTTCCCAACACAAGTAAATCCACGTTTCCTAACAAGTTCAATATAACTGTACTGCCAAAAGCTCGCAACAGTATGGTTTTCTTGTTATTAGCATTATAACTATCAGTGGGCCCAAATATGGCCCAAGACCAACTAGATCTCTAATCGACTGGCTACAGTAGCCATTGTAAAATGTGGTGTACGGTACTAGTGGGTTGACCAGAATTCTGTAGTTAACGGGACATTCTCGATTATTACTGTCATGGCTGACAATGGATAAAATAGCTGAGTGGGCTTGGAAAATGTGATTAAGACAGAAATAGGAGTAATGTATCAATATTTTTTATTGATAATCCTTGATAGAAAGCAATGATGTAGACGCAATGGAGCAAGGTTAGTAGCTTGCTTGGAAGTAACCTATTCATTTTGACTTAAATGCCCCCGGCTTTCGGGAAACAGACTCCGGTGGGGAAATCCATTCCTTAGTGCCGAGACGCCTTGCCATAAGCCCGTTGATAACACGGGCTAGGCAATTGGAGGAAATGTACCTAACCGATAGAAAACCGACCGGCTGATAACTAAGCATCGATTTTCACGGCTTTGGAGCTTTTACTCGACCAGTGGATCATTATCGATGAACTTCTTGCATCGATTCTCAATCGATTCTAGCGTATCAAACTGGTGTCTGGCAGATCCGTCCCAGAGATGACCTATTAATAAGATTCTGGATTTGAGATATTAAACATGCTTAGTGATTTATTGTAATAATTCAGGATGAATTATTCTAATAGGACGGCGATAAACTAGTTGTAACTTTTAATTTGATGATCATTTTGTATTCAAATTATTTCGTGTTTCAATTTCTGCCCATAAAGGTAGGTATTCACCGCTCAGAGCAATGTTAATGTATGATTCTTCTCTTTTATTTCTTCTTATTTTTCTTTTGTGTTCGTTCCTGTTGTGTTGTATTTGTGTCGAATAAATGTTTTCTATTCTATTATATTTCAAACATCTGTAAAATGATTGTCATTTTCTTTCAGCATTTCTATTAAAAAATCTTGAAATTTCTTTATAAAAACTACGCCACCCTACAAACAAAGTACTCCATGTACCAAAGAAATTGAGCATAAATATTTATTGTTACCGAAATGGCTAAAGCTATCATTACTCTTACTACTGTAGAAGGTAGGCAGAGATATCGGTAGTTCAGGATTAATTATTGCAACGCAAGGAGTAAAGTAATTGAGTGGTCCGCGGTTCGAATATACAGTTGTATATCGTAATCGTAACTTGAAATGAATAATTAGACACAGTTATATTTTTAGTACAGGTTCGATTATGTTCTTCTAAGTCTTAAAAAGTATAAAACGAATAATATACATATATATTTTTTAAACTTATAAAACATACTTATTGCAAAATATTTCTTTACTTACTCTTACTTCTACTTATTTCTGTTATTTTCTCAAACTATGATTTAGCCAGAAAAAAATACAAACCCTAATATTATTTGTATAGCTTGATACGTACGACAAATACTCATTTAATTAAATCTTTTTGTTTTTGAACTAAAAAAAAGGAACACCAAAATTGAATTTTGAAACTACATAATAATATCTAGTAATCAAATCCATTCTGAATACAGCTTTAAGATTTTTACTGAGATAAAAATAACAATATTGAGGAATAATTCTGCACTTCAATAAATCCGTCAAACTCAATAATTATGGTAACAATCTAAACCTAACAAATTATTTGCCAGTTACGCAGCTGTTTAAACATTTCCGACTCTTCAACAACCGAATCAGGACACTCAACTAAGTGTTACAGATAAACAACAATCGTAACATTTCTGTGGATTTCTATAAAATTATCCTCGGGACATAAATCATATTTGCCGTTGCAGCCATGAGTCAGGCTAACAATCGCCAATGAAACCCAATCCGATATCAGACAACAAACTATCAAAGGAGATATATACGAGACCAATTTATTTTGGTCCCCTACCCCCCGCAATATCCTACAAATTTCACAGAAATCGAGGTCACACTATCACCGTTCGCGGATCAAACGTAACTGGCTACCTTAACTGATTTTCTGTCAAGTATAATCAAGTTATTTCTGCTTAAGCTGTTTGCGACAAGGCCCTTAACGGGTTCCATTCCCGTTTCGGTTATAACCAAATGCCACTTGTTTAGATAAAACTATCTATTGGAATGTTTGAGATAGCCTTAAAGTGGAGTTAAATCCAATATAATTAGTTATCATTATTGATTTATTTGAATCCGAGTGTTCCTAATTAAAAATGATTGATGCGACTTATAGTCAATTCGTAATTGGCGATAAATAATGTTATCTGATTAATAATAATGATAATATATGGGTAATGATGCTACTTTATTGTAAATTTTAAATTTAATAATCATACAGAACACGAACTTAAGTTATTTGTTGATTTATTAGTAACTAATAAAATAAGATACGACACTTTTGCTTCGAAAATCTTGGGAGAGAAAAAAAAAATCTTGAGATTTTTGTTGAAACCAGTAAATAATTTCAAACTTGATTTATTATGTAATAGAATATTATCTTAATAGAATTCAATATTTAAACAGGATAACTTCCAATAACACTGTGTAAAAGTATCTTAATGATAAAAATATAATTAACTCAGGTGCATTGTCGCTACTGTCTGTATGTCGCTACTGGGATCCAGCAGAATACCAGCGTCAGGTATACTGTCCTGGCACATACTGAGTTGGAATCCCATTTGGTGCTTCATAAGACACACACACTGCACATTGGATTTTTTTTTCATGTCAAATGTTTTTTATGTCGTAGATAGTTTGACACTCACAGTTTGCCAAAAACTCTGTCTTTTTCTTCATATTTATAGTTATTATTATATATTATGATTTATGTAAGTGTGCTTTTGTGTGTTGTGTTTTCTGTTCTTGTACCAAATAAATGTTTTATCTATCTATCATTGAAAAAGTACTTACATATGTATATGAGTATAATTTTCACCTCAAGCTACCATAGGTATTATGCAACATAAATGTCAAGGAATTATAAACACCCAACTAAGAAAAATGATTCCTAATGACCACCACAAGCGATAAAATAACAACCAACCATTATCTTGCAAAAATGAATTAACTATAAACTTATCAAAAACATGTTCATATGGCTTCAAGCAATTCTGATGCACATGTCGGTAATAATGGTTCTGCTGACCATACAAGGGGAAAAAGAGTGAATATAAAATTTAACACCACATAACAATGAATTTTCAATCAGCCAGCTTGAGTTTACTCAGTCGCCTTTGGCTGAATGCAGGGCGCGTCTAAATCGACGAATCATCGTGTGCTAGCGTATCTAGGAGATATAAAAATTAGGCTTGGCACATGCTTTCAGGCTTTTTGACCTTGAAGGACTGAAACTTGACTTGTAAGGAAAATATTTGAGAAGCATTGTATGTAAGTATGTACTTGTTTCGGTCAATTTTGAGATGCTAACTTGGACGAGGCCTATGTCGAACAATCTTCCAGCTGAAGTGATGATGATAAATTTTCTAATAAAATTTATAACATGCAATAACATATTTCGATCAGACAAAAAGTATCTTTTGATTATCTTAAAAAGAATGAATGAAATTAGACGCAAGCTTGTATCTCTTACAATTTCTCACCAAATAGTTGTGATTAATCAATCAATTGTCACGACTAATTTTGAAAAGACCATAAGTAACAGTGCTTCCAAAAACAGGCCAGTTTTTCACAGGTGAATCATCCGGTGAAATCCCTTAAAGTAGCCCACAGACGACCTAGACACAAATAAGGCGTAAGAAAATAAGTACTTCATTGAACATATAGCTTCTTTCAACTGATAGTTTGCAACCAGCCTCAATACCAATGCATATAGAATAGCTCGCGATGCACAACTGACAGCTTGATCGGTCATGAGCTCAGCTCTTTGCTCAAACGCTGCAACAAAGATAGGTACTGACGTACATGCTGGCTTGTTACAATTATAATGTAATCTTTGTTTATTAATTTACTAACATTTGGCTTTAGAAAGTTAAAAGTTAGCTAAAAGTATGTTTTACTTTAAGACAAAACAAGATAGTCGATGGCATACTGGAAGACGCAAGGTGGACAGGTGAACCGATGACCTGGAGGAAGCCGCAGGAATCCGCTAGATGCAATACGTACAGGAGCGGTCGATGTGGTGACATTTGGGGAAGGCCTATGTCCAGCATTGGATGGCTGCAATGATGATGATGATTACAAGATAGAGACACAAACGTGATTTGTCTCTGGGATGGCTACGCATCTGCGTTGCTTCTGCAACTCTACTATGACGCGCTAATGCCATCCAATTCCGATGATGTAAACGGGATAGTGATGTTCGCTATGTATAACTCCGTCTCCCTCTTAGAGCGGAATCATGATCGTTTTAAGACTTCATAGTAAGTGGTGTTGCAGATGTCTGTTGGCGGTAACGAACATATTAGCTGCGTCGGCTGTTTATGACACAATAATATGGAAGCTGAAGCTATTAGATATAGTATTAATTTTAATTCCTTTGGCGTTACAGGAATGCCGTCTTATACTACTGAGTTAGAATGTTGATGGCTATAATAGTAGTGGGAGACCAAAAAGACGGTGGGTCAAAGATGATATGACCAGATCGATCAGTAATTGTATGAATATTAAGATGGCATGAAAGAGATGCATGAAAGAAGACTAAATAGAATACGAACAAAAGTGAAAGTTTATGATTGTATTAATTTGAAAGTTTAAGTAGGACGTTCAAGCTATTACATTAGGTAACAGCTTTAATTTATTTATTTATGTTATGAGCTGTGCTGTAAAACCTTTCCTTCTGCCCGAAGAACAAAACTATGAAATATATTAATACTAATTGTAATTCAAATATTTAATGGCTTATAATAAAAAGGCATATGGCTTGATCAAGTGGAATTAATATTGCTATAACAAACTATAATGAAATAAAAGAGTTTGTTAATGGTAGTCATAAAAATACCATAATTATAATTAAAGACACAAATTAGAATTTTACTATGAACAAAAATCTAAAAATTAATTAGGAAATCAGATTTTTTTACTAATGTAGTTTTAAAGAAGAAGTATGGCTTATACTGTATATGAAAAACTTTAAACTAGACTAGGTACCTAAAGCATTTTGGAAGACGCATTTTTATAACAGTGCAATATTTACCAGTGACAAAAAAATCTCTGACTTCACTGTCGCATATAAAAGCTTACCCTTGTATGATAACGTCTCAAATATGTGACGAAAAATACGTGGATTTGTATGGCTACATTTTGACTCTGTCAGCACGCAATTCTGATTTGTAACAATCATTCAAAATGTTAATGAGACCGATGCAGATGCGATGAAAACACTTTTGCAAATCACTGTGCATGCTTCATCAAGAAATCGATTCATTTGTTGTGCTATGATTGAGTATTACTTGCAGATTATATTAACTCTTTAGAAGATTGTTATAAAGATGAAAAACATAAACAAGCAAATAAAGAGATGGAAAAGAATTCGGCATGCGAATAAAACCAATTTGTCAGCTTCTGATTGATTTTAAGTAAAATCCATATAATCAAGAAACACGTGATCACGAAGTGAGCTGTCATTCCCTCTTGATTATAAGGATTGACAGCCCACCTCGTGATCACTTCACCCAAACCTTCACTTCGACATGTTTTCAGAATCGACCGGCTGATGTCGCTATAAAAGTTCACCTACTGGGCATAATCTATTTAAGGGTCACCATTGACACAAAAAGAGGAAGAAGCCCTTCAACATAAAGTGTGAGAATGATTTTTCACGAACACAGAACAATAAGACGTTTGTTTTTTTTTAGGTACATATATGTTCAACAAACACATATTTTACATTAAATTTTATATAGCATATTGTCTTGAAAGCCAACTTGAAATGAAAGAAAGGTAATAAAATTAATGATGTGGCACATTTCGATCGAAACCACTAACTGAGAACTAATCAATTTATAAATGGAAATACTTATTTGATGCGAAGTATGTAAGTTAAATTATTTATGATACTATAAACTTCGTAATTGTTATGATGATCATTCGGTTTATTTATTTGCAAGTCAATGTTATTTTGTGCGATGTCAATATGCAAATTAGTATCTTGTCCATATTTTAATAATTATGTTTATGAAAGACTTTTATTACTATACTAATGATCTAAAGATCGTATGCTTTCTTGTGTAATTTTGTTAATGTCATCATGTTTTGTACTGAGTTGTCGTAATTATTTGTCATATATATTATTTATGTCATTACACAAATTGTTAAATCTATACAATTCATTAAATAGTTCTAATTGCCAGGTCCTGAGACAAAACTCTTAGATTACCTTTTGACAAAATTATTATGTTCGTGTAATCGAAAATAGTTGTCTATTATTTTATATAAATCTAAATACAATAAACTACTGGCGATAATAATCTCAGTTTAGACAGCTTTTAATAAAATATGATCGTACTGCATAAACAGTGGTAGTTCTTACAATTTCCTAAATACCAATACGAACGATTTATCTTTTATAATTAAACACATTTATTTATTGAAAACTGATTGGATACTTCGATCGTTCCAGATATTGATTTATTCATAACGGACGTGAATAATGTATTTCATAAAGGGCTATAATGTCAGCAATTAGTCACATATGAAACATAAAAATGTGGTCCAATAACCGCTCCTTGGAAGACTCCGTCCGCGAAGCAAGTTTCTGACGCTAAACAATGAAGTATCGATACCGGCTTTATATGTACACGTACGTATACACGTGCCGACTTAATCTATTACGTAGAATATCCGACAAGGTTCGCAGGCAACATTGTTTGTTGCACATTCAACTGTGTCAAAGGCTTCTGTTAGATTTATAGTTTTATAGCGTGAGACAATGGATTGCAAAATAATTGTTTTTCATTAGCTAAGTTGGCGTGACTGAACCAGATTCTATGGAATTCTGCTGGTGTTTCTAAAAACTTGATCTGCCAGACAACTTGCGGCGAACAATTGAGTCTAGATCGACGTTATAGGAAAATAGAAGCTGATTTTTTCCTGGTTACGTCAACACGTGACATTTTTATCGTTTTTGTAATAACGGAAAGTGGTGCCATTGAAATTCAATGTCGTCGTTATTATTATATTTTATTGGCAGTTTTAGCAGTGCGGTAATGGTAAATAATAACTTAGAAAATGCATCTAGTCGTTATTTGACATGATAAGAATTTTTGTTACTGTATTAATTTAAAAAAAACTTGGTCTTTTATAATCTTATTATACCCCTGATTGCTCAAGACTAATTCTTGAATGCTGACACATAATAGATTTTATAGGGAAGGTGTTCCTCAGTCATTAGTCGAACAATGAAAACAATAAATATATTGAGAGCAATAAACACTTCAATGCGAAAATTATATTATTGCTGAATGGCTATATGTAGCGAGGAATATAATATTTTAGCAGTTGATCAAGTAATAAAAGTCGATAATAAATTGCATTGTCTTGTTTAATACCCCATTGATTGTGGTGCTGGAAATACATATTTTTTTGCTCAATCGTAAAAAGGTAGGCGTGTGCTGACTGCAGTAATAAAAGATCGATTGTGAAGTTTTTTCGTAGCAAATTATCTCCTAAACAATGGTTGAGAAAAACTTATGGATCTATAAATCGTTGAAACGGAATGCTCAACCTAGCGGTTTATTTGCAGAGGTTTAGATTAAAAAACCGATATCATTTACTTGCAACATTTGATTGTTGCTGCTCATTCTCGACAATTGTTATCTTGCATATAAAATGATTTAGTATACTTAATCATTCCATTGCTTTAAAATTTAATGAAGTGTAATTAAAAAGGTAAAAATATTTAAATGTCATTCAAGGAAAATCTTGGCTCTCGGAAAACTTTTTTCCGAAGACTAACTTTAAATCACTTGGCGACAACAGCGCCACGACTTGAATACGGAGAACTTCTGCAAAAACAGTTTTATAACACGCCAACAGATGTCGCTAGTATTGCAAAAGGAACGCATCGCCGCGGAACTTTTATGGCGCTGGAAAGGGTTCGTGCAAGTGTCAAACTGAAACTCACCGAGAGACCAATAGATGGCGCTGATGGTTCCTGATGTGATCTGCAATAAGAAAAAATAACGCGTTATTTCTTGTATGAAAACAGAGTTACTATTTGAATAACTGATAGCAGAAATGTTTTGGTTAGAATAATTTGAAGTAGAAACATGGTTTTTTTATAAATAAATCCATTTATAAAGCCGTACCTAATTATTAATAAATAAATATATTGACGAAACAATGGCCTAGAAAACACAATATTTATGGCAATCAAGTAAATTACAGACAATACGAATGATTACTGTATTTGCTGCCAATACTAGGCATTAAAGTAATTATCCTGCGGACATACATAGTTATTACGTGCAAGCATTATCTACATACACAAAGACATGGACATTTAAATAGTTTCTTTTTTCCGGTAAAAATGGTTGTGTCCATATAACACTTTTTATGAAGTTGAAAGTTTTTGTAACAAAATGAAGCTTCGTTGAAGAAGCTAAACATACGAAAAGTTGTAGTATAGTAAGTATTTGAGTAACTAATAAAGTGATGTGAATAAAGTCTACTTTGTGTGGTAGATAAATAATAGGATATGTTATAGTTATTTGCAGATTTTAGGTTCAAAAAGAGACATACCGTCCCTGTGGTAGCAAAAGTAATAGATAACCGAAACAATTTAAATAAATATCTTTTTAATACTCAGAAAAAAAAAACGATATCACACACACACATGCAAAACTTATTTAAAAATAGAATTTCAAACGTAACGGTCAAATTAGAAAAAAAATACCTCAACCGGAACAAAAAATTTCTATTTTCAAAAAGAAAAAAAATCTTATAAGAAACCGACAGCTGTTGGAACTATCGGGGGCTGTGCAGTCCCCACTATGGAAAAAATCGATGGGCGTCACCATAGAGCATGGGGGTTACCACCCTCGGTCATTCATGGCGTGCGGATCACGCGACGCAATTTTAAATTATGGGGTGGCCGAGTGCAGTAAGTTTTTCATTCTTTTTTGTCACTACAAAATGTTTTTTTTTTTTGTTTTTTTCTGGTTTACCGACTTTTTTTTGGGGTAAAACGTTTTTTTGTGTGTTGTACTTTAGTAAGGTTCGGGTGAGTTGCGGTTTTGGTAGGTTAATTTGAGTTAATTATGGTTTCTTTTTTTAACTTATTGCTTTTTTTCGGAAATGCGGTAACCTATTTGTTTTTGATGAACTGTGACACAATTTGTCAACTGTGTGGTCATTTTCAAAGCATGCAGATATAACATACTTTCCTAGTTACATAAATGTGTTTTAATTTCATTATCCTTTTATATTTAGCTTGACAACAATCGGAACAAATAGCTGCAAAGTCGATGAATTTATTACTATAATACATAATTTCTTATGTATTATTGACAGGCTTGAAAATAAGGCCTGAAAATAACCTATCCACTCTCTTGACATAAAGACTTTATTTTAAACTGCGATTATTTTTACGTACGTCTTTGTAACAACTCTACCCAGCTCACATCCCATAATTATCTGAACACCATCCTATTAATAGTAAGCACCTCTTTGTCTTGCAGTATTATTAATTTTAATAAGTAGTAGCTGTCATGTCGGTAGCTAAAACCGTCGGGTATTATAAGTAAATTATGTCATCATGATATGCATACGATATGTTTCTAACGGTTGATGTGTATGCAACTTCCTTTTAAATTGTATGAAGTGTAGTGATGGGATGTGTTCGCTATTATTAATAGTTGTGGATAGTTGCAAATTTAATATTATAGTGTTTTTTTTTAAAACATTGATGGCCCACAATATAATTCGTTGTTCGAGGAAGAGATAAAAAAAAACAAAAAAAAATGTTTTTTTTTTAATTTTATATTATCTTCAGCCAGCGGCTTCGTGTCAATGTCGGAAATTATCCCAAGCGAACAATATCTTGGGATGAAGATGTGTGATGTTCCAGAATATAATCTATCTCTGAGCTAAATTTCACCCAGATCCGTTCTGCCTTTCTGGCGCGATTGAGTAACAAACATAAATCCATCTATTCAAAGTTTCGCATTTACTTGAAATTAGCCCTTTTTTATTCGATTTTTAAATTAGCTTTTCAATGCTTACTGGTAAAATTTAATCAGAATTGAGATTCTTAAATTTATTACACCCAGAGATACTACCTACATAGGTAATATATATTATTGTTGTGTTGTAGAATTACCCAATAATAGATAATAATTACAATTTCCTGCGATTAAATCTGTTAATAATATACTGTAGGTAATAATAGTAAAGTAAAGCACATCACTACGCTATAATATGCTCCGCCCGTTGTCTGTCAAGCCCACGTGGAATTTATAATAAATTATAATAAATATTTATAATCAGTAACAAACCATGAATGATACCTTATATTTCGTAGGTGTTTCTATGCATCCGTAATTTTATTATGGCTATTTTATGTGCGGCTCGTGAAAAGGCTAAACTCATTATTATAATATTGCGGTTATTGTATTTGAGAAGCGTGGCTGGAAAAAAACAGTCACATGAGTTCGATCTTCAAGGTTAAGCAACTCTTGTCGAGGTTGGTTTTTGGATGGGTGACTATCCATTAGGTAATACCGAAACCGAGGCGTGGAGGGCCTCGGATGTTAAACCGTTGATCCAGGCTGTAATTTAAACATCTTTGTCAGTAATCAGAAGCCAGAAAATCTGACACAAATCTTGCCAAGGGGTATCGTGTTACCCAGTTACTGGGTTGTAAAACACTGGTATTGAGCTGGATCCGGTTGGACTGGGAACCGACCCTAATAGAGTTGCAAAAAGGCAGATTTATTGTAAGTAAGTATGGGATATTAATGCTTTTGGATAAGTAGGTAGGTCCTATTACGGCTTTTTTTTTTTTAAGGATGGGACATCACCAAATGACTTCTTCCGCTCTGGGTGGAGCGGGAGGGCGTGTCAGACTGACTAAAACCCATCCGTGTTCCTTCTAAAGCCCTTTGCGTTCCAGGGCCGCGGTGACTCTTTCGAACAAATTCCGCAACCCTGGCAGGATTCCGTAACCCTGGCCTACCTACGGTCTACCTATACGTCACCGGTGTTCCACGTGTAACCATAACTAAAGCTTGCAGACGTTTAATTAGTAAATTCTGAGAAGTTTCACGATGTTTAGTAATGTTACTCGTGCCCACATGTTTGTGTTTACTTGTTTGTCAGGGATTGAAATAGAATTCACGAATAATATAATGTGGGTGTTCAAAGTAAATGCTTATAAGGGTTTTTAGCAGCTACATTGGTCACGAAGATAGATTAGGCTCATAGAATTATTTTAAAACGACATTTTGTCAGCAAAAACGATTGTTGAATGTCCAAAATGTTTGGGACAAGCCGGCCTGTCTATTTAACTCCTGAGATCCAGAATCAGCAGTGGCGACCACCAGAAAAGCGCCGAGTCAATTAAACTCGACTTATCCTGGAGAAATGATACGATTTCTTGGATCCTGCAACGAAATTAAACAAAAGAGAACAGCGGAGCAAGAAAAACTATATTTTATTTGCATATTCATCACGAAGCTTAAAAAAAAAAATTGTTGTAAACCTGCCTATTGTACCTTCATTAAGTTTAAATAATAAATAAATAAGAACAAATATTATTCGACAGTAAATTGTCATTTTGGTGTCCAAATTCTATCTAAGTGATCAGACAGTTTAGATTTAAAGTAATTATTGTTTTTAAATAATATTTATTTTGTATTGCCGGCCTAGAGAAGAAGTAACACATAATTTGAATAAGAAAAAAATAACATACTAAATACATAAAACCTATTAAAGCTAACTTTTCCAAGTTATCTTCTCAAAAAAATGCAAAATGCTATCTCTTCTCTAAATAGTATAAAAAAACCGATATGCTCTGCCTCTGTCAGTTCCTCTGGTTACTTCATTTAAACAATACCGGTGTTATTAATTGTACCCAGGCCTTAGCAACCCGGGGTGGGACGCAAGTCTTCCATAAAACGAAAAGCATCAAATTCTAAGATATTCCAACTTTTTTTACGACCGAATTGTAATGGCAATCATACATACGAGTATTTCCAAAATTGCATGCGATAGCCAATCGTCCCCTGTATAAGGGTGAATAACAAAAGAGGTGGGCAGGGACGCGAGTTTTGGGGCAAAAACTACCGAATGTGGGGGCCGGTCAACCGGGAAATTGACTTTTTATACTTGTGTGTTTGTTATCATGAGGAAGTTCGTGATTAAGTACGTTATGTGGTGTTTTTAGGACCCTATATTCAGTGTTTTAAAGGGCGGTGAAAGAGGAGAGTAGAGAAGTTGTTACCTACAACAGTGGCAGTTTTCAATTCTTCATGCTGGTCTAAGCAGGGCTGGGCCTTAATACGAAATTTTCGTTATTATGAATGTACAGCTAAGGAGTGGAATTCCCTGACAGAGTCTGTGTTTCCTGATAGCTACAACCTGGGAGTCTTTAAGTCAAGAGTAAATAGGTTACTTCTAGGCAAGCATGCTGCATCTTCGAACACATTATCGTTTACCATCAAGTGAGATAGTGGTCAAACGCGTGCCAATCGATAATATTTTTTTTAAAGCTGGATTTCCATCCTTTGTTATCTGATTGATGTTCACTGTATGTACCTACATTTCCTGTCAACGAAGATGGAAGGATTCATGCTATCCATGGTTTTGACGCAACTAATCCATGTGTGAAACTTGGTAAATATATTTTCGAAATGAAAACTTCTTTATGCGCGTTCAGGACTTTTTGGGTGAACAAAAATCATGGTCACCGAACGCTTTAGCTTTCGCTTAGTTTTCACTTTTATCGGCAGTCCCCAAAGACTTCCCCGCATGTTTTTTTTTATTGGGACAAATCTGTCACAGCTCCTAATCACTGCAATTCGAAGCAATATACCTCGATATGTCTCGGAGAAACGATTCAACTGCCCATCCCGATACGAAATTAATTAGAAATGAACAAGGTAGAAATAATAAACTCACAATAATTACCACTTCCTATGTAGATAACTATGAATTTGTGTAATCGTTCAGTGGGTAGCCCAAGATCGACAATAGCTACAGCTGAAAGTATAGCGTACCTAGGGTAGCTCGCGTTTCCACCTTCAAAGCACTCGCATGCAAGTTTAAATTTAAAAAAAACAGCGGGTTGCACTCCGGGAGTACAGGCAGAAGTGAAAAACGAAACAGCAGGAGCAGGCATTAAATTTTCGCCGCGCTGTAGAAAGAGAGAGGGATATTACTTCCTCTCCCACGCCGCGCCGGCGGTCTACTCTCCCTCCGTCTTACGAAATTTCGATCAGGCCACGTGTCCTGACGCGAGTTTAACATTTTTTACCCATCCCAAAAAGTGCACAACGCCGCTAAAGAAGTTTTCACTTCAAAAAAAAAAACTTTTAATTCAGACAGAGTCCATTAATTCACTACTACCACTATTTCATTTTACTTATTTTTTTTTTACATTGCGCTGCTCGATCGAGCGATTGAACACATTATATCTCGGTAGCGCGCAATGTAATGCACCGTGCAAGCGAGCTGATTGCAGGTGGAAACGTGGCTTTAGTCAGCCCAGTACCTGGCTTAGGTACAAGCACAACAAAAGCTTATCATCATTTTCTGGCTCCCAGAATGAATTTTCCATTAAACACCAAGGAAATCATGAGCCAGGAAGCATTTATTACCTCCATCTAGAATATTTAGTTTCCCAATGCAAATACTACGTACTGCTACTAATATGAGCCTCCGTTATTTCAGTATCAGCTTTCATTCGATCGTTAGTCTCGATATTTTAATAATAAACTGGTTAGTTTAGCCAAGAAATTAGCTATTAATATCAGTTTCATTGCTGCTTATTGAAATAATGGTTGTGACTTGAAAATCATATGCTGCTGACACGGATATTTTATTAGTTAGCCATGTTGGGATTTTATTGTTATTTCTTACGTGGGAGGGTTTCCTAATGAGCTGATGTTAGCGCCCACTTTACTTGGGTATTTTATAATTGTATGTTGGTTCGGGATACATACGTCTGAGTAAAATACAAGGCGAAATTAACGAACGGCACATGTTATTTTGTTTTATAGTAGGAACGTAAAAATAATTTTGAGCAAAAAATATGCGATAGGATATATAATACGGATGTAGTGAATGAAAACTTTGGTCTTATCATTTTTGCGTCCAGATTTGTTGTTGAACCAGCATTTGGCGATTGAATAATCTAAAATAATAGAATTAGGTGTTCGTACGTAATCTTTTGCAAACTATTTTGGGATCTATTTGTAAACCACGAACAAGAAATACAGCGTTTAAATCGTTGGTTTCCAAACCTTTGGATGCAGAAAACAAATCATCAGTCGCAAGTTATATTAACAAGAGCGGCCGATCATTCCAAATTTTGACACAGAACCAACTGTCACTTGAACTTCTACAAACCCTTTGACAGAATCAGACCGTGGACATAAAATAACAAGCTACAAACTGCATAAGCTAATAAATCACTCCAGAGATCAATAAGCGTATTTATCGGATCCAAAAAAATCCCTCATCTATGGATCCGAATAGGGAAAATTTGCATAGCAACGGCCTACTTTGCATATTGGGTTACCGAAATTATTTTGCATATAAAAAGGTGAATACTATTGTTTGGATCGTACCTGGTTTGGGACATGTGCAAGTTAAGTTTGGTAATAATAGTTTTTATCACCCCTTTGGCTAAAATCTGGGGTGGGAGAAACTGTATCCAGCTTCCGGAAAGGTCGATGGCAATTGGGCACAGTGTCGTTTTAGCTTGGTGAGTTGACGGTGACAATTTCTTTAATCAAAGCTGTAGTGCTACTGTGAAGAGAACGAGCATAAATCATGCTCGTAACGTTTTGAAGTAAGTTGAGCTTTTTGAAGATTGAAAAAAACGGTTTTATCTTTGATTTTACAATATTGTTTTAGTCGACTACAGCCAAAGCTCATGAAGACCAACAATTTTTAACGGTTGAAATAGTGTCTTGAATGATTCAAGAGCACAAAATCTTAGAGTAATATCTTAGAGTAATCACGTTGTCCTGTGTGTCACTGGCACTTCGTGGTCGTTTATTATTCTCAGACATCGTTTTCAGCAAACGTTAATAATTATAAATAAACTCGAAAAACAAGTTGTAGTTCATGAAACCAAAATCACAATCGAGGAATTTCAATGAATATGAAGCGCATTCTTAATCCTACGTACGGCCCTACCCAAAAACGTTTTATTAAAATTCTATAACCCTCCAACTGCCGGCAGTGAGCCGTGCGAACAATCTATCTTACCATTCTTACCCATTCGATTCCTTCCCGACCCGTAGTCGCTAACGAACTCATACAAAACCGTATGCAAATATAAATCATGTAGTCACTAAGTACAATGCGGCATTCAAATACTCAGGTGCCAAAGTGTCACAATGGTCTGCAATAAAAAATCATTCACATTATTGTTGCTTGAGGGTTTAGACGGTCTATTTAATATGCGTGTGAACTGCGAATATTTTCTTATCAAACAAGATGTATTTAAAATTTACTTGCTTTTTATTACACATTCTCAACTCGTGTATTATTGATTCTTCGGAAATTACCGCTAACTTTACCTTTTTGCGGCAAGTTTTGCATGTAAATGCATATATTTCCATTTACTAGTGATATTTTTAGAATGACCGCGTTTAGAATTTTGCTTGTATAAAATTTGCATAGCAACCGGTAACTCGAAACATTAAAAAGTTAATTAATATTCTTTTAACTGTTGTATTTGCGACCACATGTGGATTAATCAGGAATATTGTGAATACTTGAGTAATAATAGGGTTTTTGTTCAACAACACAAGCTAAAAACTTGACTCAATTATTTTCGTAACCCGACCCTTGAGAGCAAAGATTCCCACTATCAATTTCATGCTCCCGATTGTCTTCGATCAATAAACTAAATAAATCATCTACAAGATTTTTTGTACCCACGGATTCACTTTCTACGCAGGTGTCCCGAAGACTTCCTGCCCCAAAATGAAAGGGTTAAACAGACAATTGTCGACAAGAAAAGGGGTCTAAACATCCCTTTGTTAGAAATCTCAGGTGGCGCAAACCGATGTTAGTTTTTTTTTCTTGAATGGGTTAATGCAGGTTGAGTGAAAGTGAATCTTCGGATCCTGTTGTGTTTGAGGGTTAAATGTAATAGGACATGGCAGACGTGACTTTGAGGAACGATTTGTTTTGTGAAAGGTTTTGTTTTTCGGTTTGGATCACTGTCATTATTTTGATTGTTGTAATAATGTTTTGAGTTAGCAAATTATTTTCTAGAAATTTATTTTGAGAAAAGAACTGTTTTTTTTTACTTTGTGAATTTAGTTTGCTTTCTTTGGTATTTTTTTCTTAAATAAAATTCGGCGTATCCCAGTAGGTTTTAAATGGTCACTAAATTCATGACACTCATAGCATGGCATAAACCTATCCAAAGTAAAAGAACTTGCAATTTAACGCCCGTTCGTAAACAGCTGATCGTTTTTGTATAGCTTTTAACAAAAACTCAACATCCAATACGTTTTGTTTTGTATTTTTTGACTTTGTGACTTCGAAGAGAACATTAAATGTTTCGTTCTTAATTGGTCATTCAATTAATTCGACTTATGTCAACACTTAGTATTGAGCCCTGTTACTTGTACTTTATCACTTTTAAAACATTAAAAAAATATTTTGTGTAATTAGGGTTGCTAGAAAACGGATCAATGGCAAATGTTACTAATGAAACTGCGGAAGTTTATTCTGTAAAACTCTCAAAATTAATAAATTTATTTAGAAAGAAAAATAATTTATTTGCGCCAAGCAGGACGCATACCAAAAAAAACAAAATCACAAAAGTATTATTTAATCAGTTATACCTATTATAAAAATATTGGACACTACTTTTTCTGTTTGTCGCGTAAACAAAAAAAAGGAGACGTGACATTTCGCCTAACGTCAACATCTTTGTGAGACAAAACATTTTAATTTGAAGCAACGATTTTTAAATTGACAACCCTATGATAGGTAGGTACTGTGACAAACACTTTTATTTATTACTACGTTTTGTAGGAACCATGTGCCTAATTAATTGGCAGAGGTAATTAAATGTTGAGGCTGATTACCACACGGCAATGAAAGGGCTATAAAACAGTACCTATTTGTAATTAATCGTGTATTTTCATTAATGAAAACGTAGCTTTAGGTACCTATTAAGTAGCTACCCTTACAATGTCGAAACTATCTCGAGAAAAATACTATAAGCACCTTTTCACAGAGAATAGGATCGATATTTCATCACTTTTATCTCCGCCCGTTATTAGTGCTCTATATGACTTTCCATTTGCAAAAAATACTTTATGTTAACCTTTTGAAGGTCGAATTTTGGAAAGTTCTGCCATAGAACCTGGAGGTTTTGAAGTCAAGAGTGAATAAGTTACTTCTAGGCAAGCGTTCTCAATCGTTGACCACATCATTGCTTTCAAATGAGATTGTGGCCTAATACGATTAGGTACATAAATACTAAAAATGTGTATAGGGGCTGTAAAACAAGCAGAATTTACCTTTCAATCGATTAGGTAGGTCGCTTAGTTTTGTTCATGGCTAGAGTTTGTGTTCTCTCTGACCAAGCTTACCCAGTAGATACAACTTTCCGGAGCGAGGAGGCTAGTAATGCTAGCGAAGGAGGAGGCGGGACGCGCGAGGGAAAGACAAGGCCTTCGCCCCAACCACCGCTACAGGAGAAGAAGCCCCGAGCGTCGGGAGTCGCAGGGCGATCCCCGGCCACCGTAGGCGCGCGTTGAGTGGCTCGCTGTCCGATCACTACTAGGCCCCGGGTCGATGGCGCGTTGTGTTCCACGCACGCCTCAAAGAGATGTCAGCATAGAAGACAGGGCAGAGCCTGCCAGAGTCGTGGAATTTGTTCGAAAGAGTCACCGCGGCCCTGGAACGCAAAGGGCTTTAGAAGGAACACGGATGGATTTTAGTCAGTAAGAGTCTGACACACCTTTTGGCTCCACCCAGAGCGGAAGAAATCATTTGATAAAAACCTAAAAAGGTCTTCGTATAATTTTCCACCGGTTTTCGAACCAGTGAACAGCCGATCCAAATTAAACTAAATAAGCGTGAATTTTGTAATTAAAGCACTTAATAAAGTCCAAAATGGACTACCAATTACTGTCTGAAACAGTTATTAACAGGTAATGCGACAATTTTGTCGCAGACGCGTGCGACTAATGTCAGCTGTTGGAAGTGTGTCACATTATTAGAAGTTTTTTTTAATGGCCGTGTTATAAGTATATAGTCGTGGTAACGAAGATGTGGAGGTGCTAGATGTGGCATAATGTGGTGCGTAGATAGTAGATTTTTTTTTACTGTTTTTGGTGATAGGTTTTGTCTTGATTTAGGTTAATTTGTCAAAGACATATGGAAATTAAGGCTTTTTTGACAGTTTTGCGACTGACATGCCAATACGAACGTTGTGTAAAAATTTGTAGAATTAGCACTCCAGTCACACAAATCTTGCATCACATCATCAACATCAACCATCGGCAAGTTGCCACCAAAGCTAGAGTGCACAGGCTTCTTCTGAGTAAGCTCGCTCCATCGTCGACTTTGTCTCTGTCATCTATGACCTAGACTAGAGTCAAGAGCAAACCCATACCAAATAAAAAAAAGTCAAAGTCAAAGCCTTGATTTCAATTTAGACCTTTAAACGGCACTTTTGAACGTCATCATTTACAGTTAAAATAATAAAATGAATAAAGTGACTCTACAGTTCACCAGACACAACACTCACCTCTACTATTTTTTTATGCAAGAACTATCAACAAAAGCAGTACAGGTAATTCTACTATAAATGTAAGTTTATCATGCCACATTTAGTATATCCACATCTTCGTTACCACAGCTACATGCTTATAACACCCTCATGTATATTTTTAACCGACTTCCAAAACGGAAGAGGTTCTCAATTCGACTGTTTTTTTTTTGTAGTTCGTATGTAGTGACATAGAATGAAGATGCCACGCTACAGTAAGTTTCGTTGCTTGCTGTGTTTCTTTTTTCGTGGGGGCTTCTCTTGGGTCAGCAGTATTTTCTAATAACAGTGTTTATACCAAATACCAAGAAAGTAATTTTCAGCAAACCGATGTTTACAAATTAAAAAAAAAACTTTATTTTTATGTTCTGGACTACACGTTACTACGTAACTCATATAATTAATTACTGGTTCATGGGTAAGAGCTTATTTTAATTATGTTACTTTTTACCCTTGTATTTGGCCCTCTTTCGACAACATAATTTATTACATTATTGCCAAAAAACTTAGACATGGTATAAATATCGCAGCCAAATAGCTTAATCAGCGTTTAATTGGTTGCCTAGCCTTTTTATTTAACTGCACCTACTGCGTCTTAAGCTCTTACCCATGAACCAGTATTTGGCTATGATATAAATAAGGTTAATAGTCCACCTACCATTTCCAGCAAAGTCTCTACATCTACGACATTTTCCTCTTCTTACCTTACTTACTTACTTGATTAAACGTTCATATAAGGTTTATTTACAGTAACTATGACGTCACGCGACCGGTGCAACATTGTGATCGTTACGCAAAACGACCGTATAATGTATATAACATGCAAATTGTGGGTAAAAATAGGCCTAGAGCTTGCATTTATATGTAGACGTAGACTAGTTAGTTTTTCATTTAAAATGAACTAAAGATAGAAGTTTATAGAATTAAAAGATGCTTCTAGAAGTATGAGGTATTATCAACTCTTTGTTACTTACTTCGACGAACATTAAGGTAAATATAGTCTACCTATTCCGATCTCTGATCATGATACACAATTGGAAGTTTGGGATGCACTTTTTTGGCAATCGAAAGCGTTCATTGACCTCCAAATTCAACGGATTGGACAGGTCCTTTACTTTTTCCATGGAGTTATAAGTATATAGGACTTATTGTGGTTTATTTTAACACTTAATGCAGAATATTTATTATCATGTTTATGGGATTCCTAAAAAATATTGCGAAAATTGATGAAAAACACAGCCAAAATGTATCGCATTTTTATCAAAAACTAAAAAATTGGCAGAAGTTATTTACCACACAAAATTTCAAAGCCTATTTAATATAATCAAGATAAAATATCTGGGCATTCTTGCTTAAAAGTCAAAAGTTATATACATACATCGGGTTTGCTCACCCTATATTACTGAAAGAATTTTCGTAATCGGTTCAGTAATTGCAGAGATTACCTGCGTTCTATAAACATAGTAAACAATTTGACATCTTTATAAAACTGGGTAGGCTTACCTTATTAGTAAGGTAACGTTTTTATTACAAAGAAATGTGCCACATTTTTTAAATGATTGTTATGTCCAGTAAATTATTATTTTTTATCAAGTCCGCCCTTTACCGTTTCTTTGTTTAAACTTCTATGACAAAGAGGACCAACACCCAAGCAATTAATCGTGTGCAGTAGACATCTCTTAAGCCTTAGTTACACATCACGAGCTGCTGAACTGTGAATCGACAACTAATGTCACTTTCTTCTTGCATGACAGTAGCTCGACTCTACCCTGTCCGGTCACACGATGAGAGTAGCTAAGCACTAGTAAGTAATAGTTATGAACTGATACTGGTTGCTGTCTTGTAGCGTGGTTTGGTAAGGCAATTAATAACAAAATATGTTGTTGTAACTTGAATGCAAAGTGCTAACCATCCCGCACATGACATTAATGTGACGCTCACAGGTGCGGCAGCATGATGATGACGATTGTGACAAAATGTCTCACTCGTGTCGTCAATCCCTTGTATTTTGGCATTTTGAGAATCGCATTTGTTTTTAGAACGCTAGCTCGCACCGTGTAACCTCACCTGAACTCAGATGCGAGCTACTAGCTAACTCGCACACAGTACCCACTCTAATGTGGCCACACGGCGCGAGCAGATATAGCTAGAGCAGCTCGAACACTAGCTCGCACTGTGTAACCTAGCCGTAAGATAACACACGTTTATAAATTGCCCTATATAGCCTACCATCATAATAACTAACAAATGAATTTTCTATTACTCAAAAAGGGAGCGTGACAAATTAATAATGGCCGATGACAAACGCTGTGTTTAGTGCATTTTAGCACGAGAATAACAGACGAGATCGATGTGTGCTCCCTTAATGACACCTTTCAAGCCGCAATTGAGGCTAAAACTATATTAAAAACTGTATAATGAACTGTTGGGAAGCATGCATAAAAAATGTTTGCAGAAGGTCCAGTTGTTCCAAGTCAAAAAATGTACGGAAGAATTTTATCACTGACACTAGATGCGATCAGCACGTCTAAACTAAATTCACGAGCTGACTGCTCAGTTGAACCCGATTGTCCAGCTAAAAGAGAATTGGTGAAAGGAGTTCGAACTTTTTTCTATGGGAGCTTGCACACATTTTTCTACCTCGAAATATCTGAGCAACGTGACACTTTAGGGCACCATGTTCCTCACATTTTTTGTTTGTTGAAGTGTCCTCTATCTATATATGCATGTTAGATCGTGCGCCGCAACTTTAAAAAGAAGTCAAAATGGCGGCGGGGAGGCTATGCTACAAAGGTTCTATCCCCTTTGCACTAAGTTGACTGGTTGGTAAGTAATGTGCAGTTTACTTGACTTTTATTTGAAGGAAGAAATGTTGAATCATAAATTTTGCTCGGATTTTAGAGGTTAGATTAGCATTTTGTCTATGTAGCTAACAACTTTTGCAATTTAAGGAAAAACTTATAAGAAGTGCATTTAAGATATGGGTGAAAATCCATATTCAAAAAAAGGATTGTGTGGTTTTATGAAACCACGGTAAAAGTGAAACTTTTTTTCACATTATAGATATTTAAGTAAATATTTTCGGAATAATATTCCATTAAAAGTATAAAAAAACACTGGCAAAAACAAACAAATTAGCGTGGAGCACTGGCACAAACTGTGACAGACGATCACAGTCCAATTTCAATTGCTACTTTTCAAAATTGTTGCGATAATTATCATAATCGACAGTCCGAGTTTGTCAGCTGCTGGGTATAGAATCTCTTATATCTTATTCTAATGCCACTCTCTTATGTAAACTTCATCCAGGATCTACCCGAGAAAGCATCAGAGATGTCTAATCTTCTCGCTGCCGGACGACAATACATGCTTGAAATGAGAATTGATCCGTTCGGTTTAATATGGACACTATTGTGTGAAGTGGTATTTCTGTACTTAACTTTCATGTAAAAACTTTATTAAAAACTGAATAATAAAGTGCTAATAACATTGTATAATTCCGTAATATAACATGTGACAATGTTATGACGTTATTTTTTACAGCAAGCGACCAATGGGCGACTTTTTATACCGGTTTTTGGTCACCGGTCGCCATTTTGACAAAGTGTACTTTTGACATTATTAATATTGTTTTTACAATATTTTTCAATAATAACTTTCGTGTAAGTATGGCAAAGTGTTATTTTTAACTTTTTTTAATTAATGGAGCTGTCTTTGCCGTGGTCTTTTAAATTGTTTTACACAGTTTTATGATGTAAGTACTTCCAATTTCGATTTTATCAGCTCTACCAACATGTTTATGTACATATTGGATAGGTATGTTTCAAAATGTCACTAATTTATATCATTTAAAATTAATAAAGTGGTGATCTTTGTGGCTGAAATCTTATCGTTTTTCCTTAAGGATTCCCTAGTTTTGACATTTATTTAGACTTAACACTGCAGTTGTCTTAAATAACATTGCTTTAAATCTTTTGCAACGCACAAACAAAATAATATATCTACTTATAAGTCGTTGATGTGCAACCGGCCTTATTTATGAAAAAAAGTGTCCCAGTTACAGTAATTATAAATAGCAAACAGTTACCCCAGGTCACTGACTAGAACAACTTGTAAAGTTCTACAACCATCAGGTAATTAATTTCAATCTCCTTGCACAACTTCCAAGTTTCCACAGGCCGTAAATCCATTCACAAATAATTAGTTAACTTAACAATAACCAAATTAAACGAAGCTATAATTTTCTAAGACTTCTACCGCCTTAGGGTAGCGGCACCAATTATGGGCGCAGTGAATTTATCCAAAGAATACGGCGCACTGTGTGGCCGTTTTTGTCATTGTGCCGATAATTTATAAACGCAATGCTTTTATTGTTTATTTACTGTTGCATTCTCGCGGCTACATTGCGGGATTCCTTGTTAGGAACTAATGAATCCACGGCATGCGAAATATCCGATAAGTCTTTACTATGCAGCTATTGTAAAAAAAAACACGCTCAAAATAGCTGGCCCTTATTTGCGTACGTCTAACATCAAAGTATTTTAATGGTGATTGCGTTTAGAAATCGATATATCTCTATTGCTATGACTATTTATAGAGTAGTTGCAGAAATGTGCACGCTATCAACTTCAGGTTGCATTGCAACTAATTTATAGACATTTATAGCTTTTGTGTCCGTAAATAATAAAATACAATAGTCTTAAATGTCAGCTGGGTGCACTAGTAACTCCACCAGTGACTTTGTAGATGGACAGGAGGCCCTTAAAATAGACAGATAGATGGACATATTGTGTGGTAGTTTGAATGGAAATTGCGTTACAATTAATGTGCAACTTGTGCCTCGGGATGCCAGCGACAGGTGTATTCGCCCTATTACTTATGTACAATGAAGTAGGTAGCAAACTTGATTTCTTAGATAACGCGTACATGTTCATTTAGTTTAGAATTTTAATACAATTAAGTAAGGTATTATAGAGCAGTGTCATGGTGTTAAAATGGGTGTTGAACGGTGGAGTACTCGTATATCTTTAAAAAGATCGTGCGTTTAGTGTGTAATTAAACTTTGCGGTAGTTTTGAAGATATAATTTGATGATTGTAATAGATACGGAGTAAAAGATATATAAAGTTAATTGTTAGGTATAATCTGCTGCCCAGTTTTTTCTTAACTATGTTGAGTTAGCCTGCATTTAGATGCAGCTGTATTTTATATGGGATCGACTGCCTATTTGACTTCCCCAAATCAGTAATTTTGGCAAGGCTGGTGCCGGATTTCCTGGCTTCGACGACCCGAAACGACAGTCATTTGTTAGCGGCTTAACGTGCTTTCCAGGCACTCTCGGAGGAAACTCTGTATAATGAGATGGTCACCCATCTACGGGTCGATCTCGGCATGCGTTGTTTTACCTGGAAAATCGACCCGACTGGCTAGCTGCTTAACCAATTTCTTGACATTTTAAGGGACAAATAAGCAATCAGCCTGTTACCTGAACATTTACGGGAAAATTTACTTATAAATGACTTCACACTAATAGTACCTTTTTTTTTTAAGGATGGGAAATCATCAAATGACTTCTTCCGCTCTGGGTGGAGCGGGAGGGCGTGTCAGACTCTTACTGACTAAAATCTATCCTTGTTCCTTCTAAAGCCCTTAACGTTCCAGGGCCGCGGTGACTCTTTCGAACAAATTCCGCAACCCTGGCAACACTAATAGTAGCTACATGATAACGAATGTAGCTTAAACCTTCCATAAAGAAACACGATCCCCAATTTATAGCCCTAGAACAAAAAACTCAAAAGATCCCATTACCAAATTGGGAACTATCATTTTCGCGAGCTCATATTTTCGCAAGCCCATATTTCGCAGTCGCAGACGGCACGATTCGCAATCGTATCGTATCCGTGCCGTGCCAAAATCGTAAATATGTCCGAATGAAATACTCGTTAGCGTTGTGTGTTACGAATATTGGCGAAAACTTAAGAGCTTGGCAAAGTTGTAGCAAAAAATGCTAGTTGTTTATTAGTATTTTTATGTGTAGTGATAAAAAATGGCCGCCACTAGGTATTTTTTCAGTTTACTTAGTCCATCTGTTGTATTCCACGCGCGTCTCAAAGAGATGTCAGCGTAATTGACGGGCCCCGGTAGGGCCAGTGACTGCTAGGGTTGTGGAATTTGTTCGAAAAAGTCACCACTGCCCTGGGGGGCTACTTTCTAAGCCCGAAGTCCAGTAGTTTCGGGCTAAGTTGCGGGCGTATTCTAATCAATATCACCTACGGACTTACTATTAGTTCCGAACCCGAACTAAGAATGAATGACAAATTCAAATCGTGTGTCATTACTTCTTAGTGGTTAGGTGATACGGAGTAGAATGGAGGAACAGGGGTCAGTAAGAGTCTGACACTCCCTTCTGCTCCGCCCAGAGCGGAAGAAGTCATTTGATGATTTACCATCCATAAAAGAAAACTCGTGGCAAAATAATAACAGCCACACACGGGTCGATCTTCGAGGTTAAGCAACACTTACCACTTTAGCATACCGAGGTTTTCAATACTTACTTGACAGTAAAATTATTTTGTACCACGCTACATAATTATTTTAACAATATTCGTAATGTGCGTATAATAATCTCATCCGGTAATCTTTGGGTCAACTACTCGAAAAGATCGCTGAATGCTCTGCGCGTCCAATATAATAATGTGTTTAGGCTGCTGTAGCGGCTGCCTGGATACTGCAGTGCCTCAGAAATGTTCGGGGTAACCCATACCGATGGGTTTCATGCCATCGTACGTACAAGAAAATGGCCCCGCTATTGAGCAGAATGAGGGGCAGTCACAATAGTATCCTGAAGGCTGTGGCGGCCGATACCACTTCCACCATAGTGAGGAAATTTGTGAGAAGACTTATACCCTTTTTTTTAAGGATGGGAAATCATCAAATGACTTCTTCCGCTCTGGGTCGAGCTGAAGGGCATGTCAGACTCTTACTGAATAAAACCCATCCGTGTTCCTTCTAAAGCCCTTTGCGTTACAGGGCCGCGGTGACTCTTTCGAACAAATTCCGCAACCCTGGCTGGAAGACTTATACCCTAGTATGTCGTTGTTGCTAGTGGATGGGTGATCCTCTCATTAATTCGTCTTTAGTTAAGTTACTAACAATAGTGTTTAAGTGCAAACCTGTTACTAACAATATTATGGATCTCCTGGCTGTCCGAAATGAAATGATTTTATTTATTTATGTAAATAAAGTGATAAAAACATATTATGCTCAACACCGTAACTAATCTTCGGTATTATAAAATCTCATAATATCATATCAAAAACTATTTATAATAGTCTTGCAACTGGATGGTGTGATGTTAGAATACTAAACATGCCTAAGAGATATTGAGACAAAACAGTGTTCTAGATTCTTACACATTGAGTTTGCTCTTGACTCTAGTCTAGGTCATAGATGACAGAGACAAAGTCGACGATGGAGCGAGTTTACCCACAATAAACCTGTTCACTCAAATTTTGAAGAGATTAGGGTTGTATACGTTCGGAAACACAGACGCAGGCAGAGAGTTCCACTCCTTTGCTGTGCGCATTATAAAAGACGTTTGGAAACGTTTAGTACGAATTGGTGGAATGGCAACAAGGTAGGGATGGTAGCTTGTTAAGATGTCCGATGGTAGAAGGGGGCTGGTGGGATGAGGTCGTGGAGTTCCTGGACACTCTCCCTGAAGTACAATCTGTAGAAGACTGTCAAGCAGGCAACCTTGCGGCGATGAGCCAAGCTGTGAAACTTGAAGAAGATAATGAAGAGTATTTCTATTCTATTTTTTCAGCCAACCAGCACGGTGGTCACTGGGCTGACTGTGCTAAGGCTACACAAGTTTTCTTAATGTCAAGGAACGGTAGCAAGACAATACATCAAGCTTGTGGCTAACATATGTATGTTTTGTCTGGTTTTTAGGTACCACACCTCAAAAACCAATAACGTTTCTCGTCTATGATCATTTCGTAATAGACGAACTATCTACATACGAGTATGTACGGAACCCTCGGTGCGTGAGTCAAAATCGCACTTAGAACAGCAAAATTATCATTGTTTTTACTAAAAAACTACACCTAAAGATTAAGTCATATTTTTAATTACTATAAGTAGGTGTTGTTAGCTTATAAAATATGCAATGAATAATTGTTTAAGTTTTAACAATTGTGTTCCGGTGCTGTGTCTCTAAGTGTTATGTTTTTTGCAACCCATTAATCTTGATATTTTTTCGACATTTAGCACCATTATAATTCATGAAGTTGTGAAGTAACTGATCATCTTTTTGTATCATTTTTTTTGCAATGGACAATAAATTCCCCTCTTATAGATTCGGTTAAAACTCAACACCCAACATCAGTCATAAAATGAGTCACCAGAGAAATAACAAAAAAAAATGTATACAATAAGTCTTGCGATAACACTTTTCCGCACCCTAATCCCCGGTCAAAAAAACATACGCTGAAACGAAATGATTAGCCCGTTCAGGCATTCCCTTTAGGCACCCTAACTCCGTGAATGGAAATACTGACCAGACGATGAAAGATACAGTCCCCAACAGGACATTCGAAAATTCCGGTTCCAGACAGACTTGGGTACTAAGTTTTAGACCCTCGTTTAGGTATTGTTTTAAGCTGGGATGTGTTTGAAATTTGGACAGTGGTGTTTTTGATAAGGTGACTCATTTCGGGTGGAAAATAATTCGTGGAAATATTCCTTGGTATTTCACCGCATCCAAAGATTGAGTGGTAGATATCGCTGTCACCGATAAGACCCCCATCCTTAGAATTAAGGTTATGTAAAAGAGTTATGTGAATATTGTGTTCAATGACTTAAATTCTATCTATCTAATTTATAATGTGAAAAAATGGTGCTTTAGGACAAAAGTATAGGTGCAAACTAAGTACAGTCTGTGAAGTTATTGTAATTGATGTGCTCGCGTTAAACCGGTATCTTACCTGATGGTAAGTGAGCATGTGATTACGATGTGATGTGACGCGCTTACCTAGAAGTAAAGTATTCACTCTTGAAGTTTAACTTAATTAAGACCAGAGAATGGGTAGCAGCACTCTCTGCAGTTCTGTGCATTGCAACAGCTACACTGCGATCGCCAACCCGCCTGCCAAGAGTGGTGATTATGGCAACCCCCTCCCCCCTTGGGAAGGCTTCTGTCCAGCAGTGAACGTCTATCGGTTGGTAAATGTAAATGTTAGACACTCAGAGATATTAGGCACACAGGCTCTGACAGGGAATTCCACTCTACTGTTAATGCGTATGAAAGAAGAAGTCTCAAACTTACCAAGGGACCGTTTAAAAGTAGGTACTGCTATCTGGGAATATAAAATAAAAAAACAGTGCCTAAACTAACACAGAATCAAATATTCTATCTAATTTATTAAACCTACCAACAAATTGAAATATGACGTCAATTCCTTCACAGCGTTGAGTGCTGGTAATGTGTTCAAAGAACTGGCAGCAATACCATGTCATGGCAATGTTTCCTACGTAAAATCCAGCCCTCGGGTTACGGGAACAGTCAACTATCCGATATTAAAGTTATTTGCCACGATACTATTTGCCATATACCTAACTACTTATAATATATAATAGCTAATAAACATGGCCACTACACACGATGTCACAAATCTTTGTGGGCGCACAAATCATTGTATAATACGGCTGATTTTCATATCACATGTACGCTTACGATTCATACGCAGCAAATGTAGCCATGACACGACAGCACTATATCGTGCTGCGTCCAAATAGGGAAGTTAACTTGCTTGGAATAAGACAAGTGTGATTACTTGCCAGTTGTGTGCAGATCAAACATTTTCTTTCAAGAATACTGATGGATTTTTGGTTGTGTTCTGAAATATGTTTTACATAACATTTAGCTGAAAAAGTGGGTGTTCTCCGTCACAATCATGGTTTAGTGCCGTAAACTAATTTCAGTTCTTAATTTTACACACACGAAAAATACTTAGCGTGGTAGGTTTATGGCTTTCAAAAACTTTAATCTTAATATAACTTGTCAGCGATAAGCCTGAATTATCATAAAAAGGCAAACCGACCGACATTTGGTGGTGGTAGATTAGTTCGAACTAGATTTTGCCTTATTTGTGGACCACCACAACCCCAATAAGGCAGAATCAAGTTCAATTTAACATACATAAGCCACTATTTAGCCGAGACTCTATACCTACTTGACATGAAAACGAAAATTTGGGAAAAACCTAAACAGACCAACTTCAAAGTTTCTTAAGGCAGCATTCGTATTTTTTTACTTATACTTCATACACAGACGGACAATGCCATCTAGTCGAGGTCTTACTTCACTCCACTTGCCAAACCTACTCTACTCGCTTCACCATCCAAACACTCCACATAAATGAACGGAATACTCAAACGTGAACGTTAACGTTTAACCAGTGGTTCCGTTCCGTGCGAGGCAAACATAAAAAGCTATTACCGGCCAAGGTATGTATGTGTTTTATGGTGGGCATGTGGAGTAGGTATTAAGGAATTATTATGGGGTTGTGATTTTTACGAGTAGAATTGATGTTTTCGACCGAAGTTACATGTAGAACGGAAATTTGGAAATTTTCCGGAGTTTTCGTGTTATAAAATGTTGTCGTGTATTTGGCCTCGTAACCCTTCATATAGTTGTGATATGTAACTGAAGTGTGATTTCATGTAAATTGATAAAATAAATATTTAAGTAGACAGAGTTAGATATAGCAAAACCCCAATATTTTTAGTTATAAGAAACTTTGATAAAACAGTCATCAATTTCATGTCAAAATAACAAAACGCAGAAAAAAAAAATTTAGCTAGGATTCTTTGCAACAGTGAAAATATTAATGCTCAAATAGACTCGACAAACAAATATCTGAAAGGGGCATTTGCTTACTTAGCAGGCCGTCATAAATCGTTTAGTTATAAGCATTTCCTAATTGTATTCGCAAAGAATTTCTTTGTTGTAGAACCAATTAATTTTAAATCATACCTAAAGTAAAGTAGGTCACCTAAAGATGTGTGGGGAAAAATTATCCAAACGAATTTCTTTGAAAAAGAACCCCTTTCGAAACGCTCACAAAAAAAATGGCCATTTCTTTTGGCATGATCTGTAATGTTAGATACCTGTTCTAGAATAAAGACAGGTATTTGAGCTCCGCATTGATCAGAAACTTGACTACAACTAAGCTCCTTTTTCATCAAGACCCTGCGTCACCAAAGCAATCCACTGCGGTCCTCACTCCTAATACAACCTTGTAACAATGATATTCCAAATGCAAGAAAAATAAATAAAATATTCGACTCCCTAGGGTACTATATCGCGAAAATCACTCACACACTGGCGGCCAAACAAGATTGCCACGTGTACGTACACTTGCGTGCAAAAGTATGGGTGATCTAAGCCTTTACTTGCGAAAGTGTGCGCCATTTCTTTACGGTTGATCTGAATTTTCGCATGTGCTCCGTTGTACTTAGGGGCACACATGCATAACCCTTTAGTTAAGGGGACGTCGTAGCGTTTGATATTTTGTCGTAGAGATATTGAAGATGAATTGATGGGGAGAAAGTATCTGGGGTTGACGTGACCTAAGAAATGACATAGATTGGAAAATGTTTTGTATTTATTTTAAATCATATTTGAATGTTGAACATATGAACTTTCCTATTTACCATCTAAACGCTAAGAAGACGATGCCATGGAAGTCTTTGTTGTTATTTATTCAATGCTCGTAGAACATACTTACAAAATACTGTTTAATTGGGAAGTAATACAACAGCCAGTGCAGTATGGTACATTACGGTCTCTAATATAATATTGAAAAATTTTAAGATTGTATGGAACAACACAAAGCAACATTTGCCTAAACACAACAACAGTTTTACTGAAAAAGTTTAAATTATTCTAGCTCTGTGAGAAAAAGACTGTAAGGTAGCTGTTAAATCATTTCTATGCCACTGAGAGCCTTTTTTCCCAATACCCCATAACAAGATTGAGACGTAAAACTAAAACCTGCACTCCCCTTAACATCTTTACAGTACATTCACACTAGTGTGCGTAAAGGTAACTCGCACTAGTGTGACTTCTATTCAATCTTCTTACGTTCCATTTCGCAGGGACATTTGATTCTGTCTCCCTCTAGCTTCAGCCCCTCACATGCCTCCATCCCTCTCTATTCCTAACGGGCTTAGAAGCGTGTGATATATTGTATTGGATGGATTTTTCGTTTGTGGAAATGGAATTTCTTTTTTGACTCGGTACCTGACACGGCGGGGATGTTCGATCAAACCACTGTTTCCTTATTCTATTTATATGGAATAAGTTAAATTTGACGTCGGTTTGATGGTTTAGGATATTATTCATTAGTGCTAATGTAAATGTACCTTTTAAGCTTGAAGAGTTGTTCGCTTTGAGCGATGTTTCCAGAAAATTTTGTTACGTAAGTAATAAAGTTTTGAAGGGCTGATTTATTTTTACGATTTAATACAAACCATTTAGAAGTAAGAAACACTAATTTGAGTCAATTCTACTAATTTTCAGTCCTCGCCTGTCCAACCTTCGCAGTCGATTCTCAGTCGCAACCGAACTGTCTGTCAAAACCGAAGTTGTTTTTTACAGATTGCGAATGCTTTGAAATTTTATTGCTTAAAAATTGCAGAATTAGTGTCAACGGAAATCATAAGAAAAACTTTAAATCAATCAAAACGTAGACCACAAAAGACAATTCAAGATATCGAGATAGCAAAAATGTTTAAGTAAACGTTGCTCTACAAATATTTGCCCACTTCCGAAAAATATATTTGTTCCAACTGCCTACATAACCGTCGTGGACAAGCAAAAGGATTCAAACTAAAACAGAAAGCAATACATTAATCATAAAGACATCATTAAACAAGACACGAACAGAACAAACGTCGCATTTCTCAGACACAGGATGATCAAACAAATTCTAGTTCACATCCAAACAAAACAACAAAACCAAGGTTATCATTATAGCACAAACGTGTATTTTATACTGTTTTCTCTCAGATCGTTATAACGTAACATAATTCAAAGGCATCACATCGCACACCAAGCCTCCTTTCCATGTCTACCGAGAAAAAAAAAAACAAATAATCTAAAGGAACGGGTACCCTTCGGGTATTCCAGAAAATTGGAGCCTCCAAAGAATATATTTTGAATTTTTATTATGTACTATTTTCTATTCCATTCCCAAGGTAACCCTTCCTCTCTACAAAGGGGTTTCGTGCGGAGACATTCTATAGACGAGGGTGGGTACCCCCCTTGAGGGGCATGATGCCACCCCGTCCCATCTCGTTTTACTCTGAAGGATTTACCAAGTAGCATGTGTATTATATGTGTGTATAAACATATGTATGTTTGAATTATTCCTGTATGTCGCTTTAATAAGGTCATTGTTTGGTTACAGAGGTTCTGTTTGGGATTATTCCGTGTCAATTTTAAAGGGATGAGGGATGTTCAACATGGTATTATCTTGGTTTGTCTCTTGGTCGTTTGAAGTTTGGTTCTTGAGGAAGTTGGTTTTTTAAAAGGGTGTTTTATTGTGTTTTTCATGTCAATGTGATTAGTGCAGGTTGTGTCTTTCTTGAATCTATTCGAAACGATATCTTTATTTATTGATAGATACGCGTTTGGCCGAGATTTCACCTGATGGAGAATGATAATGTGGTCGACGATGGAGAACGCTTGCCTAGAAGTATTTTCTTCACTCTTGACTTAAGGACTCCCAGGTTTTATCGATCAGAACATAAAAGTGTAGTGTAGCGATGAGTTATTTCTATGTTAGCAGTTACATTGCCAGAATGCTCTCGGAAACAGAACCTTCGTTATCAATTCTAATATTTTTGTCCCGTGATTTCTAAGAAAATATCAAAACACAATAACTCAAGATTTTCAATCTTCATATCATTCAACGTATTCTTTGTATAAAAATGATTGTGAGTATATGTCAAAGGTCGCGTCTACATTTTCTTACAAATTTGTGTTGTATCAGACTTAGAAATTATGTTATAATATGTTGCTTGTATGCGACTTCGTGCAGGTCTAGTGGGTTTATAAGCAGTTAAAGCAAACTGACATGTAAAATAAGCTAGCTAAGCTAAGTAAGCTAAGCTAAGCTAAGTAAGCTAAGCTAAGTATATCAGCCGATCGAATCTGTAAACATGTCGAAAAAGGCTTGGGTGAAGTGATCACGAGGTGAGCTGTCAATCCATATATTCAAAATGTCACGTGATCACGAAGTGAGCTGTCATTCCATCCTGATTATATGGATTGACAGCTCACCTCGTGATCACTTCACGCAAGCCATCACTTCGACATGTTTACAGAATCGACCGGCAGTACTTCCTGCAGTAGAAGAAGCTATTGCAGAATTGATTTTAGAAAATTACGCGTCTTTTGCAACATTTTTAATGAGACTTTATTAAATGACTTTATTATTATGACCGCCTTTGTACACTGTCTTTAATACTAGTCCATAAAGTTATAAAAAAAAAATGTTTTAGCTTTTTTCTTTTCTACTACGTATATGGAGTTTTCTTGTACCTAACTGTTTGTGGTGTGTTTTTTTTTAATGTATTACTTAGTAGTTTTTTCTAGTAGAGAAAACTTTTGTTTTCTATCTTGCTTGATGGCAAGCGACGGATGAAGTCGATGAAGGAACTAGCAAATACAGAAGATGCCTTTCCACTTTTGTTTTTAAAAGTCAATTCTTTTCATGTTTTATAAAATTTTGACTATAGCAGTCATTCTGAAGGATTGTTTCCTAAGTTCTTATTATTCCGATTCAGATATTTTTGGAACATTTAGTTGGTCCAAATGACAGAATTAAAAAGGCAATTGAGCAACTTTTTTCTTAAACTTAACCCTTAAATACTTCGTGATCAATACAATAAAACTACAGACAATTCTGTGCCAGAACATTATTGGTACGGACCATTATTGGTCCAAATAATTATTGGTACAAATACCAATAAGTGTAATACTGTGCTATTGGCTTGTAATATTGTATCCATTCCGTAATAACGGATAATGGCCGTCCAATGAAAAGTATTGGTTTTTATTGTAATAATGTTTTCTGCTGTCTTTAGTATAATTTAATTATAATTGGGTTTTGTAGCTTAGTAGGAATTTCCTGACCTATATTTTGAAACGTGTAAAATTTTGTGAGTTTAAGAAAATTACTAAGTAAATTCTTGAATTTATTTTAATTTATTTATTTATTAAGTAAGGCACACAACGACATATTTACAATTTTAACAAAAACAGGAAATTATATATATTAAATTCAGTGCAAATACATCACTTGTAGGTATGCACAACATTCTCTATGAAAGAATAACAATTCATTAGTACATTTGAAACAAAATAATAATAATTATTAATTTTAAACAACGCATTACAAAATGAAATAAATTACACTTTATACAATTGTAAAAAAAAAGAATCTTTTCAAATTGATTAGGTATTTCACAAATTTTTTGACATGTCTTAAACTCACACTCAATTCAAAAACCCATCCATAGAGTGGTAAAGCTGATTTACATGTTTGCACTGCAAAAACCCGAATCACAAAACTAGCTCCCTTATTATGCAAAAGAGGCAGTATCTTTTTATTTAAAAAAAAACGGACATGAGAGTTTTCAAGCTAAAGAAAACATTTTTGCTGAACTATAATCATAGGCCCTCGTACATAGGCCTACCTTCTTATATACTCATATGCTAACCCTGAAAGAACCACCATTAATCGACCACCAACTGACAAACTAAAGGCACTCACACATAAGAACAAACCGCACACACAAAAGAAAATTAATTCTACGCAGAGTTCAATCAACAAGTGACACAATAACCCTCAAGAGCTCGCCTAATTCTCCCACCCTCCTCCACTCATTACGTCTCGCCGTAACCCGGACCTGCACAACATTGGAAGTTTAAATTAGACAGGATCCGGAAAACAACGAGGGTATAAATGAGTATTTGAGAGCCTCCGGCGTCCGCCATATTTAAAAATGTCGGCAGACGAAAGACGCGTATTGGTTGGTATTATGCTATATTTTCATGCATTTTTTGTCAGAAAAAAAAAGTTTAAAGAAATTAGTATTTGTGTTTAGTTTAAATAAATAATTTGTGAACAAAATTGTACAATAATACAGATCAGGATGCTATGTGAGCCCTAATCTAGACATTCTCCTGTACCTTTCCAGTGTCAGAGTTACCACACATTTGAATCAACGAGATGGTGCAACAGCGATTAGGAAAAAAAATTAAAGCATAATTGGAACTAGGTATATCTATACTTCTATACTAATATTATAAAGACGAATGATTTTTATTTTTATATGTAACGAATAAACTTAAAAACTACTGGACATTATCAGCGAGTAACATAGGCTATATTTTATCCCCGTACTCCAACGGAAACGGGAACTACGCGGGTGAAACCGCGTGACGTCCGCTAGTATAAAATAAAACAAAACACTTAATCTAAACTAGGTACTCAACTTGAATCAATATATTTAAAAGTCTTCAGTAACAGATGAGTGACTGAGTGACAACGCATAGCCGACATTACTGGTCGTAGAAAGCTGAAATTTGGCATGTAGGTTCCTTGGGGAGGAGGTTCCAGGGGGGCGAGAGGATTGCCCAAAAATCCACAGGGAACGGAAAAAACGGGGTATGCGCGTACGAAGCTTAACGAGTATGGTTGTGAATAGCTTAATTCTACTGGTATGTAATAATGCAACAAATCATACCGATATCCAAAAAATATTTGTTTCCAATTTTATCAGCATTACCTCATTGTAAAATCAAAATTAATACTGTCCATAAAAACGTCACTAGCCAACAAATAATGTATTCCACATACACAAAACAACAGCTTTTCAACTATCATACAAACAACCCAACTTTACCCACACTGCCACAGTTCCAACACTTTCCCTGGAAAGTCCAATCAAACTTTACCACTTTCACTATCGCATAAAGCCATCCCAAGGCGGTATAATTAAACGTTTCATGAATGGGAGGGAGGGAAACAGCACGATAAAGAAAGAGACGGAATCGTCTGCTGTTGTACGCGTAATCAGTTTTACGGTAAGCGCAAATTACGCGGGGATGGGGTGAATTAACGCTTTTACAAGGTCACCAGTTTAAATTGCGAACGCTTTCAACAGTCAGCTGATGTCGGTCGATTCGAAATTTGAATTCAAATGGAATTCAGGTTTTTAGTTCCGATTAGGCTATTGTATTTGAAGGGTTGATTCTTTAATCAGTTTTATAATGGATACTGTATGTATCTAATAAACGACATAATAATTATGGGTAATAGGTTTGAAAGAGTCAGGAAGGAGACAGGCTAGTTAAATAATCTATTGAAGGAAGAATTTTGCAATAACGATTACTTACGTTATTTTATTGGCCGTCAACAATTTATCACCGGTCTTATTAATCAACTGTTACTTAAGAAGTCACGATTAGCTTTTTCCTAATGGAATAACCAGATTTATCAGCAGTGCCAACGCCTGAAGTAATAAAAGTAATTCATGTTTAATTGAATGTGTCCTTAAATAGTAGTAATAAATAAATAAGCGATAAAACAAACCTATTGCCTGCGGATACTGTTAATAAACTGCCAGATTATACTTACGATTTAGACACAGAGAAATAATAGGTTCTATAAAATGAGTTCTGTCTAATTTTGTATCATTCAGCATACTGTTTAAGATCCGAATTTCATGAATACATCCCTATTTACAATTTGCATGTGCTCGTCTTTCAAATGACAAATTGTAGGCCAACAATACGAAATGGCACACACCGTCGGAATATCAAAACGTCTACACTCTATAATAAAAACCAATAGAAAAAAAAACTTGCCTAAAGACATTTACGCTGACTGAACGCAGTTTTTACAACGAAAGAGCAAACCGACAAATTACAAATGGAAACAAAAAAGGAACGTCGCGCGACAAAGGAAAAAATCGAACGCCGTGAAAATTTGAATAAGGAATCATTTCTTTTTTCCTTTACTTTTTTATTCTTTTTTTTTTCACTCGCTGTCAATCATTTGTCTAAGGCAAGGAGGTTCGCTATTTTCTCTGTTGATGGATGGGATATTTTCTTAGGGGTGTTTCTACTTGAGTGTAGTGTATTCTCCCAAGTTCATATTTCATTATTTTTATCTCGCGTGTGTTCGGGTTTTGGATTTGAAAGCGTGTTTGTTTACCGAACTGTTTACTTTTCTTATAAGGTTTACGTTTGACATTGCACAAAGTCGGGTTATGACACTGTTTTTATGACGGAATGTGCGTAAACATGTTTTATGTGAAAAATATCATGGTAATGAAGAGTCGTTCGCGGAAAGTAATTCTCATGTTTGTGTGATGTTTTTTGAATTTTAAAAGATAAAGTTGTTTTGCGAGGACCTTACAAAATGAATACTCTTTTCGATAAAATTACTTCGTTAAGTCGCATGTTTGCTATAACCGTAAATGCATGCAACTGTCAACATGGATAACGTACCTACTTTTAAAAAAACTGGCAAATTAATATAATTATAATTATAATAGGTATAGAATTTTTGTGTTTTTATTTTCTGTTTAATTAATGGTTATTAAGATTATCTGTAAATATGTGAGTACCATTTACCTAATTTTTTTTTAAGAAAAGGAATAAGTACCTCTGCTGGTTATACTTTGTTCTTATAAGTAGCATACTCTGGGTGTATCGTCCTCACATAATATTAAATTAATTTTTGTATACCAAATTTTGTAAATCATTATTTGAAAAGAGTAACTATGGAGTTTCTTGTCCGTTCTTCTCCATAAGAATCTACCTTTCCGAATGGACAGTAGAGTCACTTTATTAATATATTTTACTGAACTGTAAATGCTGACGTTCAAAAGTGCCGTTTAATGGCCTAATTGAAATAAACGTTTTTGACTTTTGACTTTTGAGAATTGAATAAAATTTCCAAGACTCAAAAATAGTAAATCAAAGTTACGATTTATAAGGACACGTTGTACGCCTATATTCCTAACCTTTGTTAGAGAATAAGTCGTAAATAGTAATATCTGTAATTGGGGAGAGCGGGGCTAAATGTGTCGCGGGGAAGTTGTTCCGATTGAAATAGGCTTGAATATAATAATAGTTTATAAAAAAAAGAGATAAACATATTATTATCAACTAAATTAGTCATAAAACGGAACGCTGCAGCGCACCGATGGCAACTATCTTAGTTTGGCCAATAACGTCCGGTACATTGTGAAATTACATCGGAACAACTTACCCACGGTATGTTTAGCACCGTCCTCCCTTATATCAGAATAAATAGAAATGGCCACAGTAAGCTCCCAAGAATCCCAACTTTGTAAAAAAATGTCCGACTCACAAACTATGTGAACCAGTCCTTACCACTCGAAGTCAGGACCTAAACCATCAATTTCAACAACTCATTCGTTCAACGAAAAATTCGTTTCGCATACTACATTTATTTATAAATCCCAGCTTTCTGTATCACGTGCCTGTAATCAGAAACTGCTATATGAGCAATACATTTGTGTTATCCTATCTTATTTGGTAAATACGACTGCCGCCCGTCATGCAGATTGGCATCCGAACCAGATGGTAATGCCATGTTTTCTTTACAAGCTACATTACAGATTCCGTGGCGTCCTTTATATTTGGTTTCCTGATTTGCATGGCACAGTTGCTATGAGAATTTTGAATGATTTGACTTTGATTTTCATATATCCAATATAGTTCCCTAAAGCTCCCGTTTCTGTGATATGGAGTTACTTGGCTGGAGCTGAATCCATAGTGACTGAGGTTTGCAGTGAGCTTGGCAAAAAGTGGGCTCCGTATTTGACAAGTTGCCAGTTGTTGTAGTTGTTTGAGTTTTAGTTTAAGTTGAATAGTTGCCTATTAATTAAACCAATAAATCTCCCGCTTTCGATAATGTAACAAGTCAATAAAATTATCGACATGTTAAAAAACAATAACTCACCTAATTGGCTTGTAGGTATGTAAATCATAGAAGATCTCTTTAAATCAATTAACGAAGGAACAAATTGTTTCAAAAATTAACCATCTATCGGATAATAGCTGCTTGCAAAGAAGGTGAAACTGTGGTGGATAGAAATATAAAAGCAACTAAAAAGCTTGCAGTTTAGTTAGATATTCCCCTGCAAGCAGTCGTAAACCATATTACAGTTGCAGCATGCGATATGAATGTTCAATACCCTTAAGCAGATGTTAACAACCTTAAACGAACATTAAATAATAGAAATCAGCTCTCAAGTATTCTTTGCTGACTCTCCTAAGAATACCATCATCCATTTCGTCTATGGCATTACCACTTTTATTACTTGAAGCACAGTGTCTATAGTTATCTGCAGTGATATGATAGGCCGTCACTAATATCATAGCTTTACTGTATTGAATATAAATTGTGGCCAATACATTATCTATAAATAACGCCTATATACAATTATATTATGATATTACATCACCGCTCAGTACAGTTTTATGAATCATGCATGGAATCAGATTGGATACACACGGACGGTTATTGTTGGAAGACGGCAGTGATAAGATTGTAATCAGTATTAAAAGAGAACCAGGATTGCCAGTTAACGAATTTGAGCTGCTCCAATCTACGACAAGGTTCTAGCTAGCGGTAGTGATCATTCAAATTCGTGATTCGTGATACTTGTGTGGATTACTCATAATTAGGAGAGCCGACCTCACATTTACACTTGGAAAAGAGTTAAGAAGACAAAGAAATATCGAACTTTTTATTTTAGCGGGACCCTGCAACAAAATGTCGGACGACATGATAGAAATAGCACCTACTAGAAAGACAATTGTTGATATCAGTAAGCTGTAATACTTGAACGCATTATTAAATAAAATTGTCAAAGAAGTACTAAATGCTGATGACATAATATGAAAGACAGTATGACTTACAGAAGAATATATTGTATTATTAATTCAATTTCATAAAACTTAACAGTCAGATGTGTTGCTGGGGAGTTTGTTGCGCCAAGCCCAGCTCAAACACTAAGAAGTGGTGAGACAATCTTAATGTAAAATTAATTTAACGTTCTTTAAAAGTTAAAAATGCTTGCTCTCCGCTGAATTTGATTAATTGGCTCCTGATTTTGTAACTTTAGCTTTTTTAGCTATTTCATGTCCCCATAGTTTCTGAATCTTTCTATTAACAATGGCATGACCTTTTACTTCGATTTGGCAGAGCTGGAATCAGTCTATGGTTATTGGAGACATTGAGGTGTCTTCTACAACTAGTCTGAAATAGCCACTTTTCGTTCTACTTTGGTTTTTGATTTGACAGCTCTCTATTTGATACTATCTGGTTGCTCAGTGTCAGGGTGCAGGTAGCTTGTAACAACCCGCCCGTCTGCACAGTCATCTGATAACCAACACACGGCGCGTTACCCAACGTGCTTACAAAGCTAAACTCTTAGTTACCGGGCACGTAACACAGACTCAAACCACGTTAACTCTATAATAGTACTGGCTGTCTACGCTAGATGGCAGATGCACGTACTACGCCGCCGCTGGATAACGTGATCGGAATCTCAAATACCGAATCGATGGTTTTTAAAGCTCTCTCGGAATCGCAAGGCTCTTCAGCAAATATAACCGAATTGTGACTGGAATAAGCGCCAATTGTTGGTGGTGGATGCAGCAGAATATGGAATTTTGTTCAGTTGGTAATATTTTTTTTCGAGTTCGAAATTCGAATGTGGAATAATATTTTTTTGGTAAACGGTGTAGGTACTCTGTTTGGGGGTGTGACGTGAGGATGAATGAAGCACCGTATATGTTACGTGATTGATTGAGCAAAGACTGGGTTCGTACCGATCTTTCATTGTTGGTCTGGAATGGACGTTTGTGACTGTAGCTACGTGTACTTAGTCTGCCAAATTTATCATTGCATGTCAGGTTAAAGTTTCAGGCACTGAATTATTGTTATTCAAACATGCACAAGTCAATTAAAATCATCATTAGTACCCTATACCCGTAAAAAATCAATATAAATAAGTATTGAACCAATCATAGCGAAACTAAACATTTGTACCTAAAAATTTCACCAAAAAGAAACAAATGATATAGCAATTTTCCTACAAATCTATAAATTAGAGATGATGAAGGGATGGACAAAGTAGAACCACTGTTAAATGTTCGGACAAAAGCAGAAGATGTTACAAGATGGCGACACCTTAGAAACAACAGAGACGGAAAGTCTGGACATGATATTTAGCAAAGCTTCATTATCTAAATTCGTCTTCACGACAGAGGAGATCAAGACGAAAGTGTAGTTGGCAAAGCTAAACGTGAGGATGTTCTAAATGATACAGCTACAATGTCTGATCGTATAATCATCAAAACTGTATTGCCTTAACTTCAATTTACTTGGGTTCGGCGTATACATGTCTTCTTATTTCATGATTACAATTTATAGTTAAATGGGATCGGTCGCGTCCCGTTAGCCGTATGCACAGTGACCGCTGGGCAATAGTCTCAACAAAGTGGGTGTCTGAGGATGGACGGCACCACCGAGGTCGGCCTAGAAAAGGTGGCGAGACAACCTAGACGCGTACTGCAAGGGTTGGTTCGGAGTGACTCGGGACAAAGATATCTGGAAGAAGTTGGGGGAGGTCTTTGCCCAGCTGTGGGACAAAGTAGGCTGAAAAGACAGTCGTAATATCGGTTAGACAGAAGTCAACCCAATAAATCAATCAGAACCTTATGATATCATGTCGTTTAAGACACAAAGATTCCTCGTAACTTTTGAACTATTATATCAACCCACACGATGTTTTTTTTTTCTATGATTGCTAAAATGTCACTCATGTGACAGCTATAAAGCCTGAAAGATTACTTGAAAATCTTCATTTCATTCCAATTATTTCTCAAAACCTTCATCTCCCAAAGGCACCATAGTTCAATACCACCATATGCTAATTCACCCCAATCCGAGTTTCATAACATCACCGCAGCAAAAAAAAAAATAGAAACAAGTAAAAAATCATAACACGCTTGAGTACGCGATACATTTCTTCATATCCGCCGTATTCCAATGAAAAATGCTCAAAGAGTTAACTCCTCCAGCCCACTGGGGGGAACTACAAATCCGATAGAAAGAGACCGAGACACAAGTTAGAAAGAAACGCCAAGCTAAACCCGAAAAGATGGATGGTACACAATGTCACTGAAGATGCTGAAATTGTATATTTTATATTCGGTATAAAAAAGTCCCAACACACGATATTAAAAAGACGGAACATTTTCTGCGTACTAGTTATATTGTAAGGAATTTAATCTTGCGGCGACATACGACGCTCTAAAGTAAAGGATTATTGGAATGTTTTCGGTATTTCTTATATTCTGTTAATATTTTGACGTTGGGAGTCGGTACGGTCTATATTTTTGTGTACAATTTTGATGTTTAATAAGAGACTAGAGGATACTTTTGGGATGAATCGTGTTGCTAGCTCTCGGGTAGACAGAAGACCCACCAAATCTCAGAAATACGGAGTTTTTAGATAGCTGAATTTCTAGATTTTACAACAGAACAGCATTAGGTACTGTGTTGTGTTCAGATCACATCAGTTCAGATTAGTTCATCAAATCATGGTGGACTAAATTATTGGTTCATCCAAGACACAGCGAGAGTGTGGTGCTCCTGAACCGAATATATACCATTTGCTAGTGTCCAAAATGCCTGTCCATCATGTAGATGGACAGGCGTTTTGGGCGACGCCTTGACGATCTGTATAATGCCTACAATGTTGCGACGTGGCACAAACAGTATAGATAAATGTACCGTCGATAAGCAAGAAAGAAGAACTCATGGTACAAATTAAAATGAGTCTCTCGCCGATAACGGTGAAGAGAACTAAAACATCCATGCTCAAAAAATATACACAGTTGTCTGCTACATTTCAGAAAACTGTTAATCTAAACTACCAACCCCATTTAATCCACCCTTCACTCACCTCCAAGGCAAAACTCATCCTTCTTACAAAAGTAATTTTCCCCTATCGAATCTAACCGACTGATTTTCCCCTGTCGAATCTATCCTTGACTCTAAGCCCAATCTACGCACATTCTATCTCTTCCTGGGATCCTGGTACCTCTCTATCGATGCTCATAACCTTTTAGCTATCAGGCGCCATTTTTAGGAAATAGCTCTATAACGGCTTATCGTCGGGGTACTTAGTACCCCGTGTTTATGTGTTAACATATCTGAAGCGATGATAGACGCAGCTTTAAAGGGTTAGCTACTGGTTTTTTTAAAGACTCGGGGAGCTTGATATCGCAAATATTAAGTCGCTTTTGCCTTGGTAATTGGCCATTTGTCGTTTTAATAATGAGATACATATTATTAAGATTTTATCACTGATATTTTGATTGTTATTTTTATTATATTCTATGTGATTTTCAATTTCAAATTACGACATCATGGTATGAATTAAATATTAATGCAAAATATAAAAATTTAGTAGGCACTTTATTAGGTGTTAATTTTTCGGTGGGACCACTAATAAAAATAAAAATTGATTATCTTTTATTTTCATTCTACGTAAAAAAAAGATGGAATGTTGCCATTTAAAATGTCTAGAAAATTCACGAAGCCAAAAGAATCCATGTTCAATGAACGCAATAGGTAAATTATTTTCATTGTTTATTTATATGGAGATTCGGTGTCGCAATGAACTAATAGGTCGGCAACTCGGTATAAGGCAGAAGTAACGAACGAATAACCAAAGGTCGAAATTCTAACTGCTTAAATAAACATCAATTTGAACTTCTAACATTTCCATAAAACAGCTACCATGTAGTTTTACTAATTATATTGAAATCCTTTTCGAGGAGTTTCAAATACTGTTTCATAAAACAAGAAAAAAATCTCAAACTTTAGTTTAATACCCATTGCCAACTTTACACTTCAACCCACAAAAAACGATCCAGATTCCAAAACATGTAAGTACTCTAAATCCAAACCAGAACCAAACATGGTAAGTGTTTAGAAATCACGCAGTGTATAGAAAGGTGATGTATTTGAATATTAAAACCGTGTATTGTTAAGCAAATTAACCGGCAGATGTATGTATATCCGGGGACCGAGGCTCGGAGCACGGCTAATTGGGACAGATTTGCATTATAATAGTCGAATAGTAATAGTACTTCGGAAGTTTCGAGCTCGGGATGAAAAATTCCGCGTTCGGAAAAATAAATAAGGGTTAGACGACTGGAGAGCTGTTAGAGTTTGGTGCGGTATTGTGACGGTGGTCGGTCGAGGTATAAAGTTATTTAAAGGGAACAGGATAAAGTCGTCGCTCAAATAAAATTAAATAGAATAGAAAACTCCTCATAATGTACACTTAGGAAGTAAATAAGATATATGAAGAAAACAACACAACGGATGACAAAACAAAACTAAAAGATAAAAAAAAAAAAATTAAAGTAAATATTGATCCTAGATCAAACGAGATTTGTATGTAGATAATTATTTGTGAAATTAAGGATGGTAGGTGCTTTTGGCTCCTACCTAGAAAAAAGCTGATTTATTTTACCCTTTTTCACAATTCATCAAAAATAAAGGAATAGACAGATTTCTCTGACACGGTTTTATAACAACTAAGCCATTCTTAAAATCATAGTTACACGAACGTAAGTTGTAGGCACCTATTTCCTAAAAAACTTATTACTATACTATAATTTTAATAAAATATCCTTGCGCAAGCAAGCAGGCCATGCTTTACTTGGCATTTTTTTCTTCAAACGGTACAGGGGAACGTTCATAAATCCTTTAGCCCGCCTGTCAACCGCATGCCTAGTGGGTAGTCGTATATTACGGAAAGTAACGGATTTTTTTTTCGCTCGGAAAAATTACTATTTTTTTAGATTTTGGTTAGAGGTTATTTTGAGGTTTTTTTTTATCAAAGGGAGTCAATGTTTTGTAGTGATTTTCATTTAATCTGACCAAATATTTACTAATCTTCCTAAACAGTAAAATAAGTATAATCATTAATCAAAGACAAAACAATGCCAACATAATTCGAGACATTTCGCGAGGAATTGCTGAAACTAATTTAATTTTTGGCACAAACAGCCGAATATCAGGGCTGTTATAAAATTATAGTTCGGAAGCTTATGTTACAAACAACATGTTTTTACGAGTCATGGATGAATAAAAATTGTAGAATCAGTTAGGTTTCTTATTTTATCTGGTTTGTATTAAGAGTTCATGAGTTTGTTTTTAACACAGAGATAGAAGTAAGCATTAAAACATTGACCAGTCAAAATAATCAGAGCAAACCTTCAAAAATTTTCCAAATCGACCAGACAGCTAGCCAACCAAACAAAAGTAGGTATCCACCGGCGCATAACAATCATAGGTACTCGCATCTCGCTTCTAGAATTGGACGTCTATAAACCACTTTTGAATTCCGAACACACATTCGGCTTCATCTTGAACTATGACGGCACATAAAAATTCACACCGTCATTATCGCGCGATTCTGTATTCAAATAAAAACGGAAACGCCACATTTTCTACACCGCACGGCGGGGTTCGCTGGCAGTCCTCCAGTGAGACAGAGATAGCACGATAGTTTGGCGCATAAAATAATGATCAATCAGAGCGGGATGACAAGCCGTTTATTGGTTCCACCGAGTAGTTTGTGGCTATCGCGAGCGGCCAACTTCGATGTTATTTTCTTGGCACGATGTGTAAATTTTTAAAGAATTATTTTACGCTGTTTTGTATGAGTTATGTATGATGCTCGAAGGTGCATAGTGAACCGTAGCTTATTACATATTTTTGCTTGCTTTTTATTTGTTTTAGGAAAATTAAAGACAACACAACCAAAATCCTCATGAGTTCTACGTTTGATTGTTATTTTATACTAGCTTCTGCCTGTGACTACACGCGTTCGAGATTTTTTTGAAAAAAAAAGTAGCCTCCATCTCCCATCTATCTCTATAACAAAATTCATCAAAATCGGTTTAGCTATTTACGGCCGGTCTCAACATCTACCTTTAACCGATAGCAGCTGAAACTTCATGCTTGAAAGGCAAACATGATGTTTCAGCTACTGTCGGTAGCTTATTTGACAGTTGGTTAAATTAAAACTAGCTCAATATCGCATTTTATAATATTATCTAGCAATTAGTTCATTTTTAATAGACGAACATAGCAGTGACTTAACTAACATCTCCAATGTTGTTTAATAACTAACATTCACGTCTCTAATCATATCTAACTTAATCTAGAATCTTCGAGAATTTTGCTAGTACATCCAGACTCTCTCAAAAGCTAACTGGTGTGTCACAATACACCTTTAGGAGAAGCTCTTCATTGGCTGTTAAAGAAATACAATGTCGTGTCTCATACACTATCTTACGGAAAGTCGGCACTAGATCAATACTTCGCTTTATGCCGCACATGTGTCATATGGCGCTGTGAGAGAACACAGAAGGAATGGAGATGCCAGGGGAATTATTGAAGTGAAAACTTCTTTAGGCGCGTTTTGGGTGAATAAAAATCATGGAACTCGTGTCATCGTCACCGAACGCTTTCCAAATACAAAAATTTTAATCTAATAGCTCGACGATACAATTCACAAGTTACTTAGTTTTCACTTCTATAGGCAGTCCCAAAGACTGCCCCGCATGTTTATTTTTTTATTAGTTTACTGTTGAGCCTGCGTTTTGATAGTTCAATGAAAGAAAAGGAAGGAATTTGTGTTTGGCGTTGGGATTGTAAGTAACGTGATTTGGTTTCCTACTCCCAATTACGTTTTTTCTTTTTGTATAGGTTAAGCTATTGTTTAAAAGATCACTTCCGATTGTTAAAGTACTCTTAATTCAATTTTTTTTCCTTAGCCTAGTGTGTCCCACTGCTGGGCAAAGGCCTCCCCCATATCCTTCCAGACAGAAATTGATAGAGTATGGAACACCACGCTGCGCTCCAAAACAGGTATCATTGACTTTCGCAAAAAAATTGCTTAATTCAATTATTAATTTAAAAACTGATATTTGAAATCTTCAAACTGATATTTAATCAAATCTAACTTCAGTAGTAGGTACCTAAAAACTATATAACTGTCAGTTACCACAACAAGCTGACCCACCTTTGCATAAATGGTTGAGATTTTTTAGAATACGAATCGATAGAATTTTATAATTCACTAGTTGCCGCCCGCGGCTCCGCCCGCGTGATTGTCGAAAACTATCCTAAGGGAACATATTCCCGGGATAAAAAGTATCCTATGTGTTATTCCAGACTATAATCTACCTCTGTGCCAAATTTCATCAAAATCCATTCAGTAGTTTTTACGTGAAAGAGTAACAAACATCCATACATACATCCATACTTACAAACTTTCGCCTTTATAATAGTAGTAGGATTTAAATTTAAAAAAATATAAAATAATTATAAAATACTATCGATTCGTATTCAAAAAAATCTTAACCATTTATGCAAAACCTTGCAACAAGGTCGACTAATTGTGGTTACTGTACAGTACAGTATTTTGAATTCAGATATTACCAACAACCAATATCCGGATATGGAAAAACCGATCAATCTACAAAAAAGTTAGCAATACTCAACTTAAAAGATACAAAACAAAAAAATTTAGTCTCAACATCAGCTCCACAACACAGAGGCTTATTCCGTGATAGATAATATTGTGTTACTCGCATATGCCAGGGGAGGCAGGGGGATGTTTTGTCAAACGCCACCCAAAGAAACGTAGGGAAGCAGTCGATGCCTCACACGCCTTTATTTCCAAGACTATTTTCCTTACATATGAAGGTTTCAATTTTTTCCTATCCTCCTCTCTCCAGAATATTATTTTGTTTTGTAATATTGGATGACGGTACGCAAAGTACTTTTGTGATGTACAAAATTGTTTAAAGTGAATTTGTTTTTGTCGTTCCATTGTATTAAGTTGGTAAGATGTGTTTGTTGGGTCTGGTGTGAAAGGAGATAGCCTTGTTTCTGGGTGTTAGTTCTTATTTTGTTTGTTAAGTATTACTTGTATAGCGCTATGTTAGGGCAACCAAAGCTTCGTATTAAACAGTTTTCAGGCTTTCACTGTTGTTTTCGGATTCGTTATGATATGAAATACATGGGTCGCCTAGAGCTCTATGATTTGGACACTATTTTCAGTGATTGTCGCTGGTTCTAGCTCACAGGAAATGCGCTGTTTCTGAATAAAATAATAATAATAAAGCCTTTTTATTTCCTATAAACCTTTAAGTATTTTCTTAATTGTATTTTAGTTTATTACTCTAAATGATGCTAATGTTAATGTAAATTTTGTTTCATTCTTTATTATAGGAACCCCTTGGTAGGGTATAGGCCTCCTCCAATTTTTTCCATTCCTCTAAATCCTGTTCTAATTTTTCCCAGTTCTTCCCCGCCGTCGCTACTATGTCGTCCACCCATCGTTTTTGAGGTCTGCCCACAATTCCTTTTCCTTGTGGGCAGCTACATTGCGTGCTCCTAAGAGTCCATCGCTGGTTAATTTTCTGAATATACCCATAATATAATTAAATAATAAAATTTTGAAAACTGAATCATCAACGACGGGCTGTGCTCGAAAGTAGCTACCTGGTTTTGCGGGAACACGCGCTAGAATAAAAACTTATGTTAGGGAGTAGCAGTGTTTTGGCCTGGTATCGAAAAAAGATGTTAAGTAGGAATTTTTGTATCCCATAAGGTTATAAAATCAAACCTGCTGTCGAATTCTCTCCATTGACAACTGAACAGTTTGCCATAAAGGTCCGCAGAATAAGTACACATAAATAGGGCAGCACACATTTCAAGCAAAAAAATACCCCTACCGTTTCCTACACGAATATGATTTTACTGAAAAAAATCTCGAAACTTCTAAAATGGAGCAACTTCAGCAGAAGTCGTGAAATATTATTATATTTAAAGTTTACTCTCAAGAATGTTTGCGTGAAGTGGCGGTGGTAAGTCCGGTGTGTCTGTTTGTCTTTATTGAAACTTTTGTGGGCTGAGACGAGCGGAGAGGTAGCGGGAGCGTGTTGTAAAAAGCTCTTGAAAGAACAGCTAAGGATACTAAAATTACTAAATATTTTATAAATGTTGAGCTTTTGATTTTTTTTTACGTTGTTTGACATCTAATTCAACTATTTTATATAATTAACGTGATATTAATTTATTCAGATGCTGAAGTGAATATTACACAGCAATTTAGTTTTATCTTTTATGGGACATGCGGTGCTAACCTATAAAAAATTATAATACTAAACTTAGTAAATAGAAAATCGTTATTTAAACATTTGTACAGTTTAAACAATTGTTGGTTAGCCAATTATAAATAAATAAATATTTCAACAAATAAAAAATTAAACTGAAATTTTGTATGCACAGTTGCCTTTTAAAATAAACATACGTCACACAAACGCCCTAAAACATTATAAGGAGCGTGTCCTTTAGGCTAATTGGGTTGTGCAAAACGCTTTTAGCTATAAAACTCAATATGTGTCCAAAACGCTATTTCTGCTAAGCTAATATCCGCGGAGCTCAGTATGTGAGCATAGCTAACCCTCTGCCCACTCCGCTCCTCAACATAACCTCTCCCCAATCGACATACGGTTGGCGGGCAGACAAATATATTGTTGGTAAAACTTCAAGCCAACTCCAGGAGTGGTTTCCCAACTTTAGAAGCCATAAGTTGCGCATCCTACTCTCGTGAATACGTTATTTTATTTATAACATACTTCTCCAAGTTTTCGGTTCGAATTCTTTGGTTATCAGCTATTTTACGAGTCGTGTGTTGGTATTTTTTATGATTTTGTGCTGAGGAGTTTGTTAAGTTGGCTTTTTGGTTCGTGTCTAAAGGGACTTCAAGTTTAACAAACGTCACTTTTGTTATCTCACTTGGGGTTTTTATACCATTTTTATTTAACTCTTTATTTTCTTTGTTTATTATTCCTTAGTTCTTTAATGGACGTCCGTTCCTTTGTCTCGATATGGAATCTTTATAAAATTGAATAGCATCACATAGTGATCAATTTTATCAGCAAGACTTAATAAGATCGACTGCACAAAGCATATAAAGTACACCAACGAAGCAGATTCTCATATTGCAGATAAGAATCTACCTATATCTGCTAATCTAGCACAGCAAGCTTTGAATTTCTTGAGAGCTTTGATATGACCAGACATTACGAATGAAAAAACAGGTTGTGCACAAAGAAATATCAATCAATGGTTTCTTGAAACAAAATGTAACGTAAAGGAATATCGACTATAAAGAGATGTAGAAATGTACCTATATTTGCATAGTTGATTTTTCTATACTACGTGAGTGTAAGGTTTTCTATGGAAATGACAGGATAAATCTAAACTACAAACTTACAACCATCGAAAAGTCAAAAACTTAAAATATGACCCATTGAACCCAAAAAATGTAGAACACCCGTACCTTTGTAGGGTGACAATAAATTACAAGGACACAATGAGGACAAAAGTAGCATCCCTTTGAATCGAGTGCCACTCAAAGGATTACGTTCGATATTCAAAAATCGTTACAATTGATTGGTTTATTTAAATAGGACTTTATTGAGTGTGCATGATGCGGCTAATGTCCTGCGATTTTTGTGTTTTATTGTCACTGTAGTTTGTAGTGAAAATTTTATAGTAATGGTATCTAATAATATTAAAGCCAGATTTACGCTTTTGACTAGCTAAAGATGAAACAAAACGCTTTCAGAAGATGTGACTATTCCTACATTTTTCCAAATTAGATAAGTGTTGTGTGTGGTAGAATTTTTGTGTGTCAGTTTCCCACATACTATGAAAGATATTTAATTCACAAAAAGAGATTCAAAAGAAGAAAAAAATGTAAACCGTCTTAAAACTAAAGCGTTAAACGCTTAAAACTTATTGACATCACGCGACAAAGTAAAGGCGAAATTCACGAACGCCTCAAAAGGAAAACTTAAAAAAAAACACGTACTTGCTTGCAACTCTTAAAAGAAGTATAAAAGAACCTCTTCGGGGAAAGTGCATTAAAAATGAGTGCGCTAGAGAGGGACAGCTCGCTATCGACACCATCTATCTGTCCTTATCGTACGCTTCTAAGAAAATGGTTTTATGAATGAAAATTACTTTTTTCTCACGCCATTTACTCAGTTCAGGGACGTTAGTTTTGTAGCTCGTTTTCCTACACGGGAATAGGTGAAAGTTGTCCGGGATTGCCTTTGAAAGTAGGGCATTGGCTTTTTAAACGTACCACTTTTTTTTGTAAGCGAAGAAACAGAGGGGTCTCCTGTTTCTTCTAGAGTGTGTTGAATATTTTGTTTTTTTTTTTGAGAATGCTTTTTTCTGAATCTGTGGTTTATTTTATTTATAAATTTAGGAAAACGTTTTTGTAGTAAATCAATGGAAAAATCATGAACTATGTTGTTAGTTTCGAACTGCAGATTTTTTTCTTATTTTTATTTGACCACCAGGCAAGAAGAATGTTAAAGTTATTCGTAAGTAACAGTTCAATGCTACCACAAAAAAATATAGTTACTCTTTGTATTTCACTACTGGGTGCTGACAAAAACTATTTAATGACACTTATATTTCAAACTTTTGACAACAAAAACTGTCACTCCGTATTTTTTGTTTCCTTCATCGAAAAGTTAGTTGCTTTTTTGTGGTTTTTAAACAACTTTAATAACTATTTAACAATATTTTGTTTTTAGTATTGTGATAATTTGCGTTTATTAAATTACGGACTCAAGATTTTATCTAACACAGCTATGATATGACAGAAAAAAAAAATACCCATCATATTTTAAAATAACTCCTAGTCATTCTACTTCCGCTATTGTTTTATAATTAAAACCCGTTAAATTATAATAACAGCATTTTAAGACTGTCGCTGTCATAGATAGATCTTAACACATGCGTGTGCACCCCTTCAAACAAAAAAAAACACCTTTGTTATGCCACAGATAAAATATAACTACCATTTTTTACAACGAATAATACGCATAAATTTATCTATACATACATTAATAGAAAGGGTTTAATAGCCTATAAATCAGTATTTTAAACAAAAGCTAGTCAAATTCGGTACAATAGGCCCCTTGTGCATAGACACGAGTTTTTTTTTGTTGCCACAAACCCGTGAAATGTTTGTTTTGTTGTAGTGGCTTTTTGCACAGTTTTTTTTTTAATAATCGATACTTCGATGATTGCCTATAATAGCGTGTATTGTGTTCTTTTTTTAATTCGGTAAATATTTGAGCAGAACTTTTTGGATTTGTCGGTTTTTGAAATGCGTGTAAGTGGAGATATCATTATTCTGTTTTAAGAGGGATTTAGTACGCTATGAGTCAATAAAATTGTTCTTTACTTTTAAATTCAGCAAAACAAAGTTTTTTAAAATAAGAAAAAAAACCAACGCAGAAAAAAACATTTTTCCTACGTAATGGTAATGCTGCCAATGATTGTGAGTTTAGAAGATTTTCCCTTTGCCAACGATATTGTCGAATATGTGATATTTTACGCGCTTGTAAATAATCTATTATTATTATCAATTTGTGTAGATTAACTAATACTGTACTTACGTTAAATGTCACTTCAAAATACAAACAAAAATCGCAGTAATACTTTCGCTTCACAGATTTTCTAATATCAACGCTCAAATGCGATAGCCGATATCAAAAGTCTCAAGATCCTATTATTTCTCACAGATACTCCCCGAGATACAATATACCAGACGTTAGGGGTCAAAATGAATAGACAAGGCCCCTAATATCGGCATCCAAGATATCGCCTCACCGGAAGGGTTTGAACGTCTGTTACAAAAGATTCTACTTCCGGTTCATCGCACGCATTGTGGTTGATATTAATATAACAGATAATAAGAAATGTGATCGTATCAGTTTTTTTATTATTAAAATTAATAATATTGAGTTTGATGTTTTATGAATAATGTAGACGAGCAAACGGTTTTTTGTTTTGTTTAGTTCTATGGTGACTGTTTTCTTGTGATGAAGATTTTTTTCTTATTTTGACCGTTAATTCATTCAAAACATTCGATGAACTTGCTTATTTCGAAACGTTAAAAAAAATATTGCTATGTTTTTGACATTATTCTACGGAAATCTAAAAAGAATATGTTACAGGACCACCCATACCATGGGAAAAGTCAAAACCTACACAGAAACAACATAGACAAACCTGCACAGCATGAATGAAAATCTTACCGACTTGAAAAAAAACCAAGAGAAAAAGAAAAAATCTTAATACTATTTGCCCCATAATTAGAAAACCTCACATGCAACAACAAAGAAATGCGATAGATACCTATCTTTAGCAAAGATCTCGTGAGAGATACAGGCGTACAAATAAAAAAATAAACCGGTAACAACTGACAAACATCTAGCCGAGACATCAAATCGGTGCTCCTGCGCATCCCAAACTAAACACGACAAACCTACATAATCCATATTAATACTACCAATTCATCAACCCCCTGAAAAACGTTACACAATACCTACCCCATACATCCTTTCAAACATAAATAATAAAACTAAAAATTATATGCAAATTCACGAGCCATAAGTTTCTATAGAACTTAACCCTTTCGCTGCAGAGGGGACAAAAATGGGAAATAATTTATTCACGCAAGATAAAAGGTCAGGAATGAGGTCGCATTCAAAATTGTGCTACAACTGTGTTCAGACGTGTTTCTAAGTTCCTGGTTTTAGTTTTTTTAGTAATTAAATGTGAAACTGTTAGGTAGTATTTTGTGCGCATGCGTCATAAAAATGGCGGTTCGAGAAAGTGAGTCTGATTTTTTGGGCTGCTTTTTTGTGATGTGGTTTTGAAGGTATCAAGGTAATTTTATTTCTCTATTTGTGTATTATTTATTCGTTCACTTTTGAACCCGCTCAGTAAATATTTTGTAGCACAAAATTAAATAAAAAATGTCTTGTTGATATTTTTTTTTCATAAACGCTATTTTTAACTTAATTTATTATTATGTCAACTTAAACATGCTACTAACTATAATTGGATTAATATAATCCTAACTAAAAATATGAATGCAAAAGTAAGTTTATTCATTTGTTTGTTACGCTTTCATGCCTAAACCGCTTCACCGATTTTAATGAGTTTTAGCACAGAGATAGATGGGACATTGGAGACGGCTATAGGTTACTTTAACGTGAACGAAACCGCTCTCAAAAGCTAGTGAACTATAATTGGATTAATATAGTTAAATAAAAAAACCAGAACATATGTTATTCATAGCATCAAACTAATTGCCACTAACCATTACAGTTTACTAGGTTCCATTGCATACTTTATCTATAACTCCTTACAAAACAGTCCATTATTTATGATCCAACTAATGTATTCTATTTTAAAGGTCTATCTTCTTATCTATTCATCTAAAAAGTTGTTTTAAACTCAGTCTGATTGTTTTATGCGCTTCGGAAGTCAGTTAAAATGTAAAGTTAGTATCGTAAGAGCGTTAAAATAAGACGATGCTTTAATTAATAAAGTAAAGAGAAATTTATTACTAGATATTCGATGGCTATCGTGAAATTCTGTATCTTTTTATTGATAGGATCTATTAAAAAGTATCGACTTTTTGTGTGGTGTAAATAATGGTGACACCAACTAAGTTGTTGCGACCGCGAAAATTTTTATTGAGCGGAAAGTGCTGCCTTTATTTGTAGGGTTCTGTTCTTGTTTATTGTAAGTCTAGTTTTTCTTTCGGGCCCGATTGTCAATGTGTTAGTTTGTAAGCTTTGTCTAAACATTAAATTCAGTGACCAGGATTCTTTGTTTGGTATGGGAACTAATAATAATCCAAGGAGCTTTATTGTAGTTATTTCTAAAAATGCAGCATTTTTTTTTCCATTTTCTATTTACACGCCCGAATAAATCAATTCCAATAAGAATATGGTTTGACGAAATATATTTTTGTCAGAAAGACCACTTTTCTATTTTGTTTTAAAATTTAGATTGAAAAACTTTGAAAAGCACTGAATAAACTATAACAACAAGATAACCTTAAGCAACGGAGGGTTAACTCTACCTAACCCTACAGAGAACATAACTCATACCATTCTGAAAACCGAGACAACTTGAGTACTTCCATAAATTGATATAAACAATATCCTAATGGAAAACTGTAACTCGATATATTTGTCAATACATTTACCATAGAGCTCCTATGATTCCTATGTACAAGAGAAATATGTCCAAATTGCAAACCCGGGCATTAGGCATAGAAAGTTCAACATTCGGAAATGAACCATCGTGCTTTTGTTTTTGGGTGTGTTTTTGTCTGATCGGTGTTGAAGACTTGAGTTGTTTTGTGAAATTGTAAGTCTATACTGTTTACACATGTTTGATCGATTGACACAACGAGGGTGGGGTTTGGCATAATAATATTACCCCCGAATCCTATACCTACTACCGTATTTTAGGTACGGGCATTTGAAGACCTAAATAATTTTCCCTATTAAACCAAACTTCTTTTAAAAAGTTGGGTGAGAACTAAAACCTATTTTTAATATAAGTGGAGTTACTTTCAATTCATATAGAAGCATCTTCCGGGTTAATTGACAGAGTTAAAACAACAAAGATCGGCAATCAAGATATGAAGATGTAACGATGTGAAAGATAAAAATCATAATAAAATACTTATCGATTAAATTAAATCATAAATAACAATAAAGGTACTTAACAGCTACAAAACTTATTACAAGAAAGGAACCAATAAAATCAAACGACCACGTAACAATTTAAAGCGTGTCATAGACAATTTAGTTTAGCAGCCATAGACAAAGACACCAGAGCGTAATGAGCAATTTGTTTTTCTATTTTGCGAAAGTTTATATATGTCACCAGAAAATTGCAGACTGCGTATAATTGCAATAAAGCTTGATTAGATTTTAATTTCTCTATATATTATGAAAAGTCATTTTGTACACAGTAAATCCCATCTTAATTCAATAGTTTCCAATATATCCGTGTCTTATTTAGAAAAAAAAAGAGTTTACAATAATTCCAACGCGATATTTTACAATACGGTGTTTGCCATTTTCCGGTGTTATTTATATGGATGAATGTTTGTTACTCAATCACGGCACAAACAACTTAATGGATCTGGATGAAAATTGATACAGCGATAGAAAATTAATAGTCTAGAATAGCACGTATCAAACTTTTTATCTTGAATAGTCTCCGATATTCACGCGGGCAAAGCCGCTGCTGGTAGAAGCTAGTCAATCCCAAATTCAAAAACCGATTTTCGAAATGTTTTGAGATTTTCTATAATCGACGGTAGCGATCATAGTCGATTAAACAAGTCCTTTATTAGGCATATTTTAAATACAAACAACAAAATAAAATTTTACGATCCTACCACTTAAACCGATAAATAAATAGCTACGCGTTCGATTCCCCGTTTGGTCATGCTATAAATTAACAGAGACGTGTAAAAAATACTGACGTTGAGTTGTTTTAAAATAATTAAATACATACTCTGTACTGTGTTCTCACTCTGTTAGCTCGCATTTTAATAAATATTCTTAAGTAATTGGCTGTGACAAGTAAATGTCGTGAAAAGGTCATAAAAAAACTTATTAAAATTCATTGTGTAATTCAACAGCGAATTTGAAATAATTTAATAAAGAAATGTCATAATCGGTTCCACTAAAGAGTTGCTAGGTAAAACATTTTACTGACAAAAAAAAACAAAAAAAAATCTTACTCTGCCTGTCTTAATTTCCTCATTTTAAATTAAATCGTCCTAGATAAATGGAACTCGGACATTATTTCCGATTATTATCGTATTTTATAGCCACAAAAAGTCGTTTCAACTTCGCTTTGTCATCGGACGGGTATTGCTCGATCACTGTTAAGATAATTTTAACATCAAAAATATTTCCAACTTGTTTTAATATCAGATGATCACTATGGATAAATGGGCTATTTTATTAAAAAAATAAAATTATTTTTAGTGATTACTTCTTTATCAGAAGTAAGTGTCCATTGCATATAATTATTATTACATGATGTTATGTCAATCTGTTTATGGCAGATTGGGCTTTTGTTTTCTTGGAAAAATGTACAAGTACAACATTGGCTTAATAATATACAATTATCGCTGTTGATAGTCAGAGGACGATTTTTTCTCTAATTTTGTGAAAATAAAGGAAAAAATAAAGGTTGAATTCAGTATAACTTAACGTAACGGAGCCTGCAGTTTTACTAAAGACTGTTTTCAGTCTAAGTTCAAAACAATACCTAAATGATTGTTGGTTTGCTTCCAGCATCTATATCACTCGATTTTGTCAATTTTCCGCCTTTTTAATTAGAAAATTCAGACACCTTTTCTCTGATATACATAATATTTTAAGTTATAAAAGTTTTTTAAAACGTTTCCTAAATATTATTTTTAATATAAAGCTTAACAAAATAGTAGTAAATTAATTTTACAAATATAATTCACCTGTATCCAAAATTCAGTCACTAACACCATTCAAAACTAGAACACGGTTATTCCAAAAACAATTTCGAACATCGAATTCGGAATTCGAAAAAATAAAATTGACAGTTCAAAAATCGTGCCAAGCCGTTGGTTTACAAAGGAGTTAGCCCTATCGATTTTGTCCTCAACCCTACTCACATGTATATATTATGTATATATACATGCGTTGGAGGGTCGCAAGGTACGGGGGTGGAACCAACTATCGACTATACGTAGGTATATAAATTATATGTCGTTCACCCCATCAATAGTATAATGTATGGAGATTCGATATTATTTTGTGATAGGTTTTCCGTTCGATTTTACTTTGTAAGTAGCCGGTTTAGATGGAAATAAAGTTGCTGTGTTATTTAGGAATAGACTAAATTTGTCTTGTTTTGTGATTTATCTGTACGCATAACGGTTTTGATTTATAGATGAATTTGAATTCGAGATTGGAACAGTTTTTCGAACGATCTTAAACAACGAAATCATCTGTGTTAAATACATTTTTTCCCGTCTTTTTAAAAAAGTTGTTTCACCTGTATTTAATTTCATGATAGGTAATTAAATTGATATATTTCGAACTTAATTGCCATCGGAGTTAAGCTTACAACTCACAATTTAAGCAAATTAAGTCGTTAAAAGTTGACGTTTTACGAGAAAGAACTCCGTATATTTATACGGAGTTCTTTCTCGTCCTGTGAGAGGTACCGGTTCGTTTCAAGTTAAACAGATGTTTCTTATGATAAATCCTACTATTCTACTTACACTATAATAAGCGGTTGTTTTATTTTATTAAGTTTGTTACGATGAATGTTAGTAACTCTTTGATAATAATACCACTAAGAATATCTGTATGTAACTTTGTAGTAGAGTAGTATCAAATATAGCTTATCAGAACAATACGGAATGAGACATTTATAAACGGGGAAGTACTAATTGGGTGAAGATGAGTTATTTAACAATCCTATACCTAGCTAGGTAGGTACCTTTCGACTATAAAATGTAGTAAAGACAAATTTTTTAAGTGAAAACTTCTTTAGGCGCGTTGAGCACTTTTTGGGTGAACAAAAATCATGGAACTCGCGTCATCGTCACCGAACGCTTTAGCTTTCGCTTAGTTTTCACTTCTATCGGCAGTCTTCAAAGACTGCCCCGCATGTTTTTTTTTAAGGGGAACCTACTTTAAAATCCGAAGACGTTTTCCAGGATGATAGATGCAAGATATTTAGTAGACAGATTTGAAAAATATCTAGAATAAAAAATTCCAATAAACAAGTATTAGTATTTTTTTTTATAAAATAATATACAAAACTGCTATGTAAACTCTACCCACCTTTAAAAATAAAAATCCACTAAATTGGATGCGTCAGATACAAATTAACTTAGAATAAAGTTGGGACGCGATTGTAGTTAATATTTATACCTGATTATCACAGCGTGTGCCTGACATTTTGTTTTTTTTTTTAATTTGGGCTAGTTTGACAGGAGGTCAGGCATGCTTTTTTTCTTCATGGTGTTTTGACAGATAACCCTACCTACGTCGAAGAATCTAGTAGACGTTTAAAGATAGTTGCGATTAAAGTTATTCATGCCTCGATTTTAGGAACTTGCTTATGTGACCTTTTCTTTCTTATGTTGTTTTTGTGTATTTTTGGAGAACGAAAACATTAACAAAAAAATGAGTTGTCTCGTAGTTCAGTTGCGTTAGTAAAATTTGCTTAGAGGGTCTACAAAATATCGATGTCATTCCCCAAATAAAATCTTAAAGAAAATTCAAAAGTTTCAAATAATTTACTTCTGCCGCTGTGTATACCTCTAGTATACATGAATTTGTTTAGGATGTAGACATAAAAATGATATTCATTACTAACATAAGATACGATTTTTACTAATAAATGAGTCATGGTTACTTGAATAAATAAATTTAATTGATTTAATGTATAACTCCAACAGCGATGACACTTGTAAAATAAAGTGCCAGTTTTAGACTTATTGAAAACTGATTTCGCTAAGAAGATGCTACTTTATCTAGCTCGAATATGACTTTTAAGCAGCAGCGATTTTTACGAAAAAAATCCCGGTGCATAACTCTGTTATAATAATGGTGTAGAAAGTAGATGTTATGTAAGCTGCAGTAAGTGGATACCAACCACAAAAAAACAACATAAAATAATTAAGTCATTCATTACAACAACTCAATCTTCAGAATACGGTACCTGACAGCTTCCAGCCAAATGTCACTTGTTTTAAATGACATTCAGTACGAGTCCCGCCTACTGGTCGTCAATTGATGTCATTTCGTCATTTGTGACAAGAGTCACGCCTCTCTGTCATTTTGAATGCTCAATTAGTTGAAATTATTGTCTATTTGAGATACTGGTAGTCTATGGCTGCGCTGTGATTAAATTAAAGAGGCAGTTTGATTTGAATAAAAATGTAAGTTTTAAGCGGCTCATCGAATATTTAAGCAAGGTTTTTGGACTCAGCACCTACAAGTTATATCTTGGTGGTAAAATTCCTTGAAAAAAACCAGCTTAAGTTTAACTGTAGACAGTGAAAGAAATATTTACCAAAACGCAATTAATTAATTACTTACAAATAGAGAGTTTAAACAACTAATTATTTATTAAATCGCGCTAAGTTTTTGGTGATGCAAACTTGAAATTAGCAATGAGATGGGTCTTCAAAATGATTACTTAACTCATAACTAAATAATTTCCTTTCTAACTGAAGGAAAAGTAGAAAATTCAGTCGTACTTTCACTAAAGATTTTGAGTCATACATTCAATTTGTAAATGGTACAAATTCGTACCTATTCAAATCTGTGACAGTTTCACAAAAGATTAAAAACACGGATTTTAACTGAAAATTTAAATCCGAAATAAAAATGTCTAACTTCTAAAAAGTCATCATTAATTTAATTACACGGCAGCGTTTAAATTTTCCCGGCAAAACTTTAGTACGAGACAACCCAACAAACCGAAATATTTTCGCTGGTTTCCGTGAATATATTACAAATAATCCTAGGATAAGTCGTGTTATATCCTAAAAATATTCCCAAAATATAATGACACGATCATAAAAAATCGTATCATGCTGGCTGAAAATATTCTTACCTGCACGGCGACACGAAGCAAAGTTTTCAAGTCAAAATTTTACCGCGGCGCGACTTTAAAAAAATATTATTTGGCACTAGAACTTAAGAAAAAGAACGAATGAGAAAATACAGAAATTTAAAAAAATAAATACCGCGTCACTCAAATATCGAACACAGTGAAAGAAAAAAAAATAAGCAAAGACAAATTTGGAGGCAACGCGTCCCGAAGGAAATTCGAGAAAATCGTCGTCTCTATGCGGCGTACGGTGAGCGAATGTCCCGTTCAAACTACGCTACAATTTCCTCGGCGAAAACCGAATCGACTGCGCTGTGTAAGTATAGGGAAGGGTGGTTTTTCCTTCGAATTTCATAAGTATCTACCTTTCTTTATATCTAAGCGCAAGAACTACGCTCACCCCTTGAGAATACCTCGTGAGACTCGATTGCGGGCTCACTTCGCCTCTACACTAACAGATCCCGATGTGCCGTTGTAAATTCAAATGTGTTCCAACTAGAATAAGGCTCCAGTTGGAGTGAACCAACAATAGTGATGTAACCTTACAACATAGTTGGAATTTCTAGTAAGGCAACGGTAACATAGATAAAATGTATTGGGTGGTGAATAGAAATATATTTATGTATGTAGATTCGTGTGTTCGAGAGTAAGATATGGTGTGGGCTTCGTTTCACGTATGACTCTATCTATACATGTACGTAGACGCTTGCTTAAAATGTGAATTTTGATATGTGGATACGTTTCGCAATTTGTCACAATATGAGATATCGTATCGAGTAAGCAATATCGTTTAGACGATTTCCTTTTGTGTATCAATTCTTTTGTCTGATAGGTATTTCACGATGTAATAAATGAGGTCGCTTTTATTATTTTTGTTATGATATAAATATAAAGGTAACATCACAGAAGAGGTTCAATAGAACTAATGAGCGGAAAATTATTAACCATCGAACGTGTTAATTTTTACGCCCAAAGGGTAGCCTCTCATGCATAAAATTATACGCTAAAATAAGTTTTACGGTTAAACGATAATGGGGATACGAAAATTCGGTTCAAAGTGACACCTTCGGTTTATCAAATCGAGTAGCAATCGATTTTCAGGTCCGACGCTCGCGAGATCGGCCCGATGCAATGACACACATTTAAAAAGTCTTAAATAAATGCGAAATGATTCGGCAAGCAACAAGTTTCATTCATTCACGGGAAAGGGAGAAGGCAATCCAATTAGAAAAGGAAAGAGAGGAATTTAAAAAGTGAACGCCCGGAAAGTTAGGCGGGAAAGCTCCGTGCTAATAACCTGTTGCTTCCGCCGCTAAATTAAATATCAGAGCGGACCCCGCTTAATAAAACATCGACTATCGATACATTTTTGCACGCAACACAACTACTTTTCCCTACCACTATCCACATATTCTCAACTAGACGGTACAAAAACACCCTTCTGAACGATTTTCCATACCTTATTCGTTTTTGGATACAGCAGTCTATACTCTGAAATTGCTTACATTTATCATTTTACTATTCATAAGCCACCCCGTCGCCATTTTGAGTATTATCTTGGAAATATCGATAAAGCTCACTTGATGCGGCTGACACCCCTACGCTTGCTTGACATGGGGCGAAAAAGAGACAACATTATCCAAAACCCGTAGTTAGAAGGAGAAAGAGGATAGTACCGCGACGAGATAAGTGTTCTAATTTATACTCAAATTGCGAACGTCGTCACAAGAACCACGTGCTAAATAACTTATTCAAATTCAGAGTGTCTTAAGTGCTTTTATTTTCGTCATTGATATTGAACTTTAGTGTGAGATATCAAGGTTGAAATTAAGAATTGATATCAATTTAAGAAAATATTATGTTTGAATTTTTCATTTTTGAGAAACGAATCTCTAACTCAGTTCTGTAGAGACAGGATTTTCATTCTTAAACTTGAGAAAATGGGGTTGTTTTTCGTTTGTGGGAAAAGTTTGCAAATTAATACGTAAGATTTTAAAAGAAAGACTGCATACTAACTAGGGTTATGTCAAGGTTAAATTGGTGTTTTATTACTTGAGTCGGTTAGTGGGTTAACTGGTACATTTAGGGGTGATTTCGGAGTTACGATACCGTGATTATGTAATTTACGTTTTGTATTTGATTAATTTTATCGTTTCTGATAGCTTTATGATTAGTTTGGGAACGTTCGGTGGGTAATAAAATGGCGGATGGGGCGAATGACTGTTGTTCATGCAATTTGATGGTTATTCATGGATAATGAGTTTGTAGTGATTAATTTGTAATGAATGAAGACGATTTTGTTTGTGATTTCATGGATGGGCGTTTTTTAATTTAAATTCACTAAAGGTAAGTATTCGTATGTAGATATTGATAAAGAAGGTTTTCATGAACTAACAAAAACTATCAAGGAGGTAGTTAAAGGAAAATTATAAAGGATAATACCTATTAAATTCAGTTCCTACCTAAATAAAAATTTCAAATCAAAAGTACGATTATATAAGTAGATTTTTCATTCACAAAAATGGTTATATTTTTAGTAATTCCTTTTTCAATGGCTAAAAAAAAACTCCTACGGTATTAAAAATGTAAAATGTAGTGGAAATAACGAGACGTTTTTGGATAACCTTTTTTCCAAAAAGACTCGTCATTTCTGGAGTTAAAAACACACATACCTACAAACATAACTAACAAACGCCACTGAAATACCATCATGCCGTCACGCGTGAGGTTCGCGGCAGTTTTTGTAGTAAATTTTTGACACTTGTCATGTCTCTCGCATCACAATGAGATGGGGTCCACCCCCGCCCCTAACAACCCTATCTGTACCTTTTCCTTTCTTTCTTTCCTCATATTTTCGTAGCGTTATATTTTACTGTGTTCAGACGACAGAATTTTTAGTTGAAAATGTTTCGGTGATATCAAATTTTGTGAGGTATTTTTGTACATTTTTGAGGCAACTGCACGGTACGATATTGAAGCTTAAGCAACGCTTATCGAGGCCGGTACGTTGATGGGTGACCAATTGACCATCCATTACAGAGTGCCCCAAAAATTACGCTAAATAGTTGGTCCCGGCTATCATTTGAAAATTTTTGACAGGATTTCGCTACGGGTTAAAAGTCTGACTGATAGCACAAATACAAATAATTTATTATCTTTCACAAGTGTGTAAACATCCAATATTTGAAGTGCCCTTTTAAGCTAGAATTGCCTGTATTAGGACTCTCGCTCTTCCGAAACATATTGAGTAACTACTAGCTGCCGGCCTACTCCGCCAGCGTGATTGTGTTATCCTAAGGGAACATACTCCTAGGCTAAAAATGTCTTATTCCAGAATATAATCTACCTCTATGCCAAATTTCATCAAGATCCCTTCTGCCGTCCTAACGTGATTGAGTCACAAACATGCATCCATCCATCCATCCAAACATCGAAACTTTCGCATTTATAATATTAACCCCTTATTTATAAAAAAACTTATTATAAATAATTATTTAATTACAACACTGTTTAAGAGATTCCAAATTCAAATTCTAAATAGAAAATTTTGAATAAAGAATCTGCATAAGTCATGTAATGGTTATAACATTTTATGAATAAGGCTGTTAGTAAATAGATTAGTATAGATTATATCTTGTAACTGGGATGTTGAGTTCAGATTGGCAATCATTCCATATAAAATACTGGTAGGTACTATGCTGCACCAAATTATACTGGAAGCCTACCCCGACATACATAGTTGGGTGTGAACATCCAAGATTGATTGTTTGTGAATTTCCTCGTACGAATGGAAAATTTTGCTTTAAAGATGGAAAAATGTCTCCCGTGAGTGGAATTTTTCCTCTTCTATTCATTAAGGTTGCTTTGTTAAGTCTCTGAGTTCCTCATTTGTGAAAAGGAATAGAGCCTCAGAAGTTATTGAGATGAGGCTGAGATATTTTGCGTGGGAATGACACTTTTGTGAATAAGTCACCATAAATATACATAAATCAAAAATGGCTCGACCTTTCTTTAACATGTGCCTTTATTCTAACTAACAAAATGTTGGTTTTATTAACGCCTCTGTACATCTTTGGAAAAACAAGCATAATGCTGTGTTGTCTTATTCCCTGTATGAGCTTTTTTTTTTTTTAAGGATGGGAAATCATCAAATGACTTCTTCCGCTCTGGGTGGAGCGGAAGGGCGTGTCAGACTCTTACTGACTAGAACCCATCCGTGTTCCTTCTAAAGCCCTTTGCGTTCCAGGGCCGCGGTGACTCTTTCGAACAGATTCCGCAACCCTGGCAGGATTCCCTGTATGAGCTGCGCTGTGTGATAGTGTGTACGTCACACTCATTAATGCTCAGATTGTTTAGCTATGCATTTAAGTGGATTAATTATGTAATTATATTTAGTGGCAATAAATCCATCAAGGCATAACATAACATACCTTACAAGTTAACAAGTACATTGAATTTTCGCTGTTGGGCATTATACCCAACATTTGGTCCTTCGAGCCGGATTCTGAAATGAAATTATGTTTCTGGAACGAAAATTTACGCAATATTTTAGTGATCAAATTGTCACACGTAAACAAGTGCGATTGGCTACTGACAACATATTCGCGTTATTTTTCGTTCCAAAGTCTGTGTATAAATAACAAAATCACTCAATAACACAGCAAGAGCCTTTCCGACTTAGTATGAAATACCATGAAGAGTAAACGCTGTACCATCTACACAATATCTACATCACTACCAAAACATATCGATGTAAGCTCAACTCTAGCTCGTTAGTGCAGTCACAGGCACAAATATCCTTAACTAAAGAAACCCGTAATCGTTTAAGCATATAGTAAATAATAATTCGGTAGCCGCAGAGCTGCATATTGTCGTCTAACAAGCAACCCTTGAGAGGTCGCTGGGGAGTTGTGTGCCTACGTCAGAGCCGTAAAAGGGCGTTGGTGAAAAATTTTTAGAATATGGCTCAAGTGTGGTTTTCACGTTAAGCCGTTGTTCCTGGCTGTTATTTGTAGATCTTAAACCGTCGTTACGGATTTCCAGAAACCAGAAAGAAATAATATACCCATTGCAAGGTATATTTTATTAGTTGAGGAGCTCGTGACTTCGCGGTTCAATGTTCGAGGTTAAGCAACGCTTACCGAGCATCCGTTACACATCGAGTTTCTTCGGTTCTTTGGAAAGCCCAGTTAGCCATTGGTCCCGGCTGTCATTCGTAGATCTTTGACAGTAATCACGGATTGTCAGAAGCTACAAAATCTGACACCAGTCTTGCCAACGGGTAACCTATTTCCCTGTGACTATGTTATGGAGATTAGATAGGCAGTTCCAAAAAACCGTATAGTCTGGAAAGTGCTAAATATAATCGATATTTGTTTTTGGTGCTAGTTATCTAGGTAAATAAATAGTGTTGTGGTTCTACCCAGTGTGATAGTTTCATAAAAGACTTTCAAAGCTACCCTGAAACTCACTACGCGACAATGCGTCACCTCTACTGTGCAACTGGTTGTCCCAATGTCTTCATAAGCCTCGTATCCACTAGGCAACATTTGCCGCGCGACATGATGTACAACATGTTGCTCATCATGTTGAACGGCAACGAAGAACTTATTTAGTAACATTGTCAATGTTGCGCGCCTGCTGGTAACGTCGCGCGTTGTTGTGCAACGTTGCTGAACATGTTGGGCGTCATGTGTTGCGCGTCAAATGTTGTTTAATGGATTCGAGGCTTTAAAGTAGGTATCTACAATGCTAAACAGATGATCGATAGTTGTTATTTTGAAGTTTTTAACACATCTCAGATGGGAATCGACAACAAGTTGATATGGCTGAGTGAAGATTAGCCTTACAACAGTTAAGCTTTCTCAGATTTTACTGGTTTATTCCATCGCCACGTCCCTTTTAATGCTCTTCTATATTGATTTACTCTTTTTTATGATCCTGACATATTTTATTTCATCATCATTTGAAGTCACGTCAGAAGTGCGTGCCGTCAGCTGCCGTGTCAGAGTTCAAATACCCTAGCTAGAGAAGATTTTTAACCTTTCAACAGTTAAGTTTTCTCAGATTTTACTGGTGTTTTCCATCGCCACGTCCCTTTTAATGCTCTTCTATATTGATTTTCTCTTTTTTATGATGCTGACGTATTCTATTTCATCATCATCATTCGAAGTCACGTCAGAAATGCGTGCCGTGTCAGAGTTCAAATACCTAGATGAAGCGTACTTAATTAAAACAATCTGTATTCAGGTAATATCATTAATTTATTAGTAAAATGTTTATTACACTAATAAAATAATTATAATTAATAATGGAGATTAAGTCTTAGTGGTTTTAATAGTTGTTTTATTGTGGATTGCGTTTTGTTATTCATTGAATTAGATAAACTCTGACAAAGCCCGCCACTTGCTTAAACACGAATAATTCAATTCAATGTATTTATTACAGACGAATAACAATAAAATACACATCGTCTATGTATAGCTACAATGATAACTAGTTGATTGATTATTCTGTCACAATTTCAATGTACAGACGCCAGGACATTAAGCTGCGGTGGCGACCTCTCGCGTCCAGCCCTGGTTAAATCCATGGTCCGGAGCGAGGATGCTTGGGAAGCGGTCACCACCTTCTGCGAAGCAGTAATGCTTGCGAAGGAGGAGACGGGCCGCGCGAGGGAAAGGCAAGGCCTTTGCGCCAACCGCCGCTACAGGAAAAGACGCCCCGGGCATCGGGAGTCGCAGGGCGATCTCCGACCACCGTAGGCGCGGGCCTGCGGACAGCGAGCGTTGGGTGGCTCGCTGTCCGATCACAACCAGACCCGAGTCGATGGCGCGTTGTGTTCCACGCGCGCCTCAAAGAGATGTCAGCATAGAAGACGGGGCCCGCTAGGGCCAGAGCCTGCCATGGTTGCGGAATTTGTACGAAAGAGTCACCGCGGCCCTGGAACGCAAAGGGCTTTAGAAGGAACACGGATGGGTTTTAGTCAGTAAGAGTCTGACACGCCCTTCCGCTCCACCCAGAGCGGAAGAAGTCATTTGATGATTGACCATCCTTAAAAAAAAGCACATCAACCTACAACAATCTGTGAAATTTCTTTAATAAATTTTCAACTTTATCGCCGAAGCATTAGGTTCAAGGTTGATTGGGAAAATTTACAGTTTTGGGTAGCTTGATGTGCTGGCGTCTGTACAATAAAGTGTATTTTACTTAGTTATCCATCTATTTACTAATTTATTTTAAGACTAGCTTCTACCGGGGGTTTCGCCCGCGTGTATATCGGAAATTATCCTATTTAATTTTGTTTATTGTTTTTTTTATGCGTCATTCTTGGCGCAAATAAACTATTTGTCTTTCTTTCTTCTTTTACTTTCTTTCTGTGTGCTATTCCCATGTTTTGTGACTTTTTGTTACATTGTGCTCTGTGGCTATTACAGACTACATTCTATCTTTGAGCCAAATTTGATCCAGAGGCCTTAGTGCGTTTTGAAACGTACTCGATCGCGTTAACGTACGAGGGCGTTAGAAAACTCGCCCCGGCCATAGATCCGTTCAGTCGTTCTGCAGTGCGAAGACTAAGCTGAAGTGATCACGAAGTTAGCTGTCAATCTATGTTATCAAGATGGAATGACAGCTCACTTCATGATCACTTCACCCAAGCCGTCACTTCGACATGTTTACAGAATCGACCGACTGGTGGTTAGTAAGATTAAGCAAAAACCCGAAAAATATTTTAAGAAATCGCACTTCCACCCCGATTATTTTTCCCAATACGGCTGTCAAAACGAATGGGAAATATGCGAGAAAGAGTGACTGGATAACAAGCACACACACACATACACGCACACTGCACATGGGGACCGGGCGCCATCTTGAAACCATTCACTATCGGAAAATTTAGTTTACGTCGAAGAATTGGACGCGGTAGGAATTGGAAGGGTCTGCACGTTGGGTATCATGTTTTTGGTTTAGTTCTTTGAATGGGTTTTTGAGATAGGGTTACAAATTATGCAAAAATAATACTCGAGAAATATCTATATTTCTTTTTTAAACTACCACCTACCTACAAAGGTTTGAGTAAAATCTGTACCTACTAGATACAAATTGATTGCATTCGCTTTTTGAATTTTTGTACAAATTAAATCTCATTTAGTCGTAGAAATTTTTTCTGAATGTCTATTGTATAAGACAGCCCCATAACTTTCTTTCCTAGTTGTTTAAATTATTTTTCTAGGGATTTAAGTAGAAATTATTATTTGTTTTTCTTATTGTTTCAAAAGAGCCAAATATAATAAATAAATACTTTCTTCAGTCACTATATCTGAAATGACAGGTAGATATAATGCAGACGTACCTATAATTTTGGACCTCATTTGAACATTAATAAGGCCACGTTTCCACGTGCAACCTTCTCGCATGCAAGCTGCTTAACACAGACTACAAAGAAATAATGTGTCAGTTGCTCGATCGTCCTCCGCAATGTAATTAAACTTGAATGCGAGTTGCTCGCAGGTGGAATCGCGGTCTAAAAGAGACTTCCCAAACCATAACACCAAAATTCCAAAGTCTCAATTTCCAAAAAAGAAAGATACCCGAAGCTTAACTTTATCACAACTTAATCCATGTCCCCACATTAAAAATACAAATTCAAATATCTTCATTTAGTAACATTCATCACTAGTAATCACGCGATTCTCTAATGTACCCGTCTAACAGTGCCAGTGTAGGAAAGTAATTTGTTCGTCGATTTAACACCGAGCCGCTTATTTCGGGTACCCGCTAGAAGGAGTGAAATCGGGTAGCTGTTGAAACAAATGTCTTGTATCCGTTCTTGTCGTAGGGATGGGAAAGGACGAGTTTATAATGATATCGATGTTTTTTTCAAAGGTAATATTGACGAGCGCGTGGCAAAATAATAACAGCCCAACTGGTCGATCTTCAAGTTTGAGCTTCGCTTGTTCAGGTTGGTCCTTAGATGGGTGCCCATTCATTATATGCCAAGGCTCCTCCGTGGCTCGGAAAGCACTTAAAGCTGTTGGCCCCTGAATCTGAATCCAGTATTGCCTTAGGGTATCGGGCTGTGGAAACCAGATAAGCAGTCGCTGCATGTAAAATATCTCAGCGGTATCCGGCCCGGCTGGTCAAAATAATTATGTAAAGGGTTGGTCCCTTTACATAATTATTTTCTTTGGTATGGTTCGTCAAATCGTTGAATTCCTTAGAGTTCTAAGTTTGTGCAACACGATAACTGACAACTGCTTGCACTGTCTGGATAGGTCCACTCAAATCTGTGTGGTATATTCCTCAAAATACCACCTCAGACATCAACTACACGGTTCTCATATGATTTGACCGGTACAATTGTATGGACTTCAAAAGAGACTTTGACCCCTTAGTTTGTTTCGGTGTTTATTCTTAGGGTAGTCAGCAAGGAAACACTAATCAACTAGTTTAAAACGTCCAAAAAACATAGACGTGTGACAGTGTTATTACCTACAAAATAAATATCATTTATCATTATTTTATCATTAAGGGTTAAAAGGCTAGGAGATTGATTGATTGATTATTATTTTTTACTTTCGGCAATCGTTATCGCTGATAAAAATATGTCACTTTGTGTAGAAAGAAATAAAGAAATATAACAAGGTTCTTTGTTACACATGGATACACAAAAATATAGGAAATAATAATAAAAGAAATCTTCTATTCCATCATTCAACTACATTTTATACTTCACTTTGGTGTGAGATCATCATGCATCGCATATATTAATATTAATATACTAGCTGCCGCCCGCGTGAATGTCCAAAATTAATCTACCTCTGTGCCAAATTTCATCAAGATCCATTCAGCCGTTTGACGTGATTGAGTAACAAACATACATCCATACTCACAAACTTTCACATTTTTAATACTAGTAGATACTCGTTGCCACCCGCAGCTCCGCCCGCGTGAATGTCGAAAATTATCCTAAGGGAACATACTCCCGGGATAAAAAGTCCTAATTTTATGTCCTTTCCCGGGACTCAAACAATCTTTATTCCAAATTTCATCTGAATCGGTCCAGCCGTTTGCGCGTAAAGAAGTAACAAACATACACCCACACTCACAAACTTTCGCCTTTATATTATAGTGTGATGTGATACATAGATGTTGCATGTAGATTGCAAACGATATAGGAGTCAATTGACTGAGGAAATTCTAGATTGCTAAGTTTTTCTTTGTTTAAGAGTTGTTAGCGTCTGTTTAAGATAGTTTGGTTTAAGTGGTAAAATATAGTAGGTAACAAATTAAAAAGAATAACAATATATTACTTATTATACTTACTATATCACATTTCAATTAATATTATTTATTAATATTAAAATCTGAAAATACAAAGTGCTGACCACTTTGTATTTTCAGATTTATATCTAATTTAATCTCAATTTTAAATGACTTTACAATTCGAGATAATTAGAATCTATAGCCACAATCTACAAAGTGTAAGAGAATAAACGTAATACCTCTTAAGGGGTCATTGTACTCATCATTATAAACAACTTTTACTATTGAACCAACACTAAAGCGAAAAAAATTTGCTGTTCAGTACATTTTGTCGAATTGTGCGCACAGAAGAAATGTATGGGGGAGTCGAATTTTTTTTCGCGATTTCAGTGTTGGTCCCATAGTAAAAGTTGTTCATAATGATGGGTACAATGACCCCTGAAGAGGTATTGCGTTTATTCTGTTACACGTTGTATAATAACCAAATCAAGTATTGCCTTTAATGTCGTGCAGAGATATTTTTCTAGTAACTTTTTGTATTAAAAAAATGCCCTAAAAAGGTAAGATTTTTGAACTACGCGGTATATGACATAGCCTTCTTCATGTTTCTTGTATTTTATCATAATTCACACACAAATCTGTGCAATGTGAACATTCAGACTGCACTTCAATTGACAGTCAAGTACCATTGCATGCACAAATATGCGGGCTCAGATCAAATACTTACCTTTAAGATTTCTAGGCTATACCAATACAGTACTTATTTACCTAGATTAAGCAATAGGATGAATGACCTACTTAGTTAATAGTTGATGCGTATCGCAGTGTTGCCTCACCCTCTAGGATTTTTTTGTTTTAAAGGAGTTTGTTTACGTATTAGCTGCCACCAGAGGCATATTTATATTCATATCAGCCAATTGCCATCTACTGCTGAACGTAAGCCTCCAAAGAGCACCACCATCCCGCTCTTGAGCAGTTCGCATCCATCCGCTGCCAGCCACCTTCTTCAAATCATTGATCCATCGTCTCGCAGGGTGTCCCACACTACGTTTGCCCATACGCGGTCTCCACTCTAACACATGTCTGCTCCATCGACCGTCTGTCCGTCTACAGGCATGACCGGCCCACTTCCACTTCAGCATGCGGATTCTACGCGCAATGTCGGTGACTTTAGTTCTTTGGCGAATGACTTCGTACTCCCTCCTTTTATATAATTTATATCTAAGGTGTTATTCTGATGTACAAACGATATTTCTTCTTCCCAGCTAAAACACTAGGAAGTGGTGACGGGGGGTGCGAGTTGGGGGTGTTCATGTAAATTTTGACGTTCAAAAAGTGCTAATTTTCAGCCTTGTATAAATAAATGACTTTTGATTTTGATTGCGTTCAGCAGTTTTTATGTGAAAGACTATCAAACAATCTCACAAGCTTTCCAGTTGTAATATCTATTAATAGGATTTTGATCAGAAGAAATTCACAGCCAGAGCAAGTCATTAGTATACATGAAATAAACTAATTGAATCAAAACAATAACATTTTGAGTCACGATAATGTTTGAAATTGTCGACGTGACATATCGGTGGTATAGGATAATGCCTTAAATTTTAGAGTTTTTGACAATCGTTAGTGATGTAGAGCCCATGGTTTTAAAAACGAAGTTTCTCTATGGAGTTTCCTATCCGTTCTTCTCCATAAAAGTCTACTTTCACGTTTCATTTAAAAAAAAAAAAAAAAAAAAAAAAAAAAATTTTTATTTCAGACCTTGATCCATATGATTCACTACATTTAGACTTCATTTAGAGTCACTATAATATTTCATTTTCAAACTGTAAATTTAACATTCAAAAGTGCCTTGTAATGGTCTAGTTGAAATAAATGAATTGACTTTGACTTTGAAGAATCATCTTACACGTGTTTTCTTTTTCTAAAGAACTTGTGGGGGTAGAAAATCTAAAGAATATTGTATACCACACTTATTTTTTGCCACTGTAAGTCTATTGAAGAAAAATGAGGTGTCGGATTAATCAAACAATATTAAACTTGCCTATTGAGGAAAATAGGTACAATAAGCTGATAATAATGACATATCGGATTTTAGGAAAAAATCGTATTTACAGAGTTATTCTATATAAGAACCACTGAGAAATAACGTAAATGGCAATCTATTTCTATTTTTTTTCTATTTCTATATTAACGACCGCTGGGGAAAACACAATCGTGGCATTTCATTTGTTCAACAATTTTCATAGTTATTTTTAGTAATCGAGCACACATTTTTTTTTCAAAGATGTAAAGGAATTTGGATGTTCTTTCAATTTTCAGAAATATAAGATAAACATATTGTTACACAATTTTGGGTGCGTGAATTGTGTTTTTATTTGTTTACCGTATGACGTCGATTCACGTACTAAGTAGGTACTTTTTTTTAAGGATGGGAAATCATCAAATGACTTCTTCCGCTCTGGGTGGAGCGGAAGGGCGTGTCGTGACTCTTACTGACTAAAACCCATCCGTGTTCCTTCTTAAGCCCTTTGCGTTCCAGGGCCGCGGTGACTCTTTCGAACAAATTCCGCAAACATTTTCCACTTAGAACATCAACCTACACCAGTATTAAAACTATGCAACTATTATCTTCCTTATCGGCTTAATACGCCATTTAATAATCATTGTAGCATACTGTATATGCAAATGTTGCAAAAAGGTCGGTTTTATAGAAAGGAACTCCTTTAAATTAGTATTACTTCGCAATTCTTTGATGTGGCAATAAAAAGATTGAATAGTTATTGTTTATAGGTGAATTAATAAGTACAATGATTGTCGATTAGTAGGAACGTTTTATATTTTTAATTGCTTTGTATCGATGCGGCCGCGATGGCGGTGTTATTTTATGTTTTATCTTAAAGTGTAATCTTCCGTTACCTTTATCTTTCTTGTTGAATAGGCCGTGGAATTTTAACGGAAATAATCTTTTAAGTACCTACTTACTACTTAACGATAAGGTTGGCATAGTGGTTATGCGATTGACTGCTGTGTCGCGGGTTCGATTCCCGCACGGAACAAATATTTGTATGGCCTACAGGTAGTTGTTCCGGGTCTGGCTGTTTGTGTATGTGAGTTTGTTTGTAAACGCTTTTTTTATACTTATTTTTATGTGATTCTATTTTCTACGAATTATAGATAAATATATCAAACCAGCTTTTACCCGGTGCTTCGTCCACGGAGACGGAGCACCGGGCCACGGGGCCTATCTCACAGGTACCTACCGTTTTTTCTGATATAAAGTAGACAATGATACGAACGGCCGGTTAACCTTTAACCAACTGTCAAATTAGCTAAAAACAGTCGCTGAAACGTCAAGTTTGAAAGGCAAACATGACGTTTCAGCTCTGTCTTCTCCTATCTTCTATCTAGAAGTGTATGGTCATATTGAGGGGTGACGTTCTGCATGTAATATACAGTTAGGTAACAATAGCAAATATATATATATATTTTTTTTTTTAAACATAACACTCCTTTTTTTCTTTCGGCAGTCGTGACCCGGTCGCATAAAACGACTAAAAAGTTAAATATACGATTTTTCTAGCAGTGATGCACTTGGTAGCATTAAAACTGTGATTCAACTAAAATAAATGCCACCAACTGCATGAGACTGCGTGAAGACGGGTTTTTTTGAGGTCGGTTTGTCGTCGATAAGAAAAGTCGATACTTTTTATTTTAAATATTGTTTCTTAAGTATGACCACGCATTTCTGAATCTGTAGAGAGAATACAGATCAGTGCACTCCCAGAAGATGTCAGCAGGGTTGCGAATTTGTTCGAAAGAGTCACCGCGGCCCTGGAACGTAAAAGGCATTGGGAGGAACACGGATGGGTTTTAGTCAATAAGAGTCTGACACTACCTCTCGCTCCACCCATTGAGCCATTTGATGATTTCCCATCCACAAAAAGGCACTTCCAGAAATCACAATCATTTTTTTCTGCCTAAAAACATCGACATTACCAAAACCAAAAAGTTCTCCAAATCTAAAAAACATCGATACGTTTTCCCAACTCGTCCCCTCCCTAGTCACACGGAAACGCGCCGCGCTGGGGCGTACAATTTCAGGGCCACTACAAATGTGCACAGTTTTGTTTCTGACATACCACCATCAATAACTTTTCGTAACGCAACAACAGTCGGTACCTTTTTATTTATTGAGCGCTCACAACTGAGTTTTACTTACTCAGTTAAATGCGTCACTCGGGTGTATGTGATCGATAGTTGGCTTATAGTATGGGGCCACCCCTATCGATAAAAGTTTTGGAACTGATTAATGGTTCTTGCGGTTTCTGTTTTAAAGTTGTATGTAAATGAGTTTTGACCTGTTTAGAACATCTTTCGTAAAAAAATACTGACGGCTCAAGGTACAATTCCATGCATCTCGACCGATCTATATACGTGACAATAGTCATGAAAATGTACTACACCGCTTCCGAAGTCGGCCGCACGCGTCTGGTGGGCTACTCTCTAAGCCCGAAGTCCGTAGTTTCGGGCGTATTCTACTCCGTATCACCTACGGACTTACGATTAGTTCCGAACCCGAACTAAGAATGAATGACAACACGATTTTACAGTAACTATCAAATCGTGTTGTCATTAATTCTTAGTGGTTAGGTAATACGGACTAGAAAACGCCTGCAACTAAGCCCGAAACTACGGACTTCGGGCTTAGAGAGTAGTCCTCCTGTCGCAGACCTCGGAAACGGCGCCATACATTCTCATACTGTGACTATTGTCGCACGCGATAGATCGCGCGAGGCTGCGATCGGCCGCAAAGCACGTGGATTTGGGCATAGCGGGACCACTTAGTTGTTGTGAGAATCCTTGGAGAAAAAAAGACCTATGTCCAACGCCCACGCGATTAATGATTGTAGTTCTATTAACTTTCATGTAGAACTGGAAATGATTAAAGACGTTAAGCCGGGTTCATATGATTGTGTCTTATCGAGGCATCTTCTGACGCAGTTGATTTGTAACAAAACTCTTTGTAATATGACGTAGGTTTGAGCAGATTTGGTTTATACCGTGACACAAAACAATACAACAATGTGTCCGTGGCTTTAAATTCCTTACGGGTCATTATCGCATTCATCACCATCATCGTATCAGCCGAAAGACGTCCACTGCAGGACATTGGCCTCCCCCAAGGGAGGGGGGGGGAGTTGCCATAATCGCCACGCTTGGTTGGCGATTGCAGTGTAGCTGTTGCATTGCACAGAACCACAGAGAATGCTGCTGCCCATGCTCTGGTGAGTCCCTTAGTCGCCTCTTACGACACCCACGGGAAGTGATGGGATTATCGCATTAGGCATTGTGAAATCTAGAGTTGTTTCGCTCGCTCTTTCCACAGCACAATAATCATACTTCAGACGCACTACAAAATAACTTCTTAACACCACTCTTACTCAATAACAAGTTAAAACTATTCTTCCATAACAAAATCAAGTAGAAAAGCACTATAAATTCTCTGACAGTGCCAAAACAAAATAATAAAATATTACTTTCAATAAAACCCATTTGTATTGATAAGAAGCCTATCACATAAAATAATACGATACAAAACCACTCGACGTCTCTTATGTAATTGATACAATGATAAAATGAAGCCACTTAATTTAATAGTATACTTATATACAATATACGTATAAATTGGTTTACATGCTGAGAATTTCATAGAATTCCAACATTCGCTGACATGGAAAAATGAATATTATTAAAATACGACAGCACACAGTCGCAGTTGAGGATAGGGGTGTGCTTGTAGATTTTGCGGATCAAATTCGGATACTTGTCAATTTTAGTTTATCCATAGCAAAAGATGTGTTTATTATTTACTAGCTTTTGCCCGGCAAATTGGCTCGCGTTAAAGTAGCCCATAACCTTTTCCAGCGTCTTGTCAATTTCTGTACCAATTTTTTTTTTATTGATTTGGCCGCTCTCTTTCACACCAATGCACTTCTGTTGCGACGCAAATAAATATTTTATTTCTTCCTTAGGCCTTCCAGAAAATACTTACGAAGGTTATAGCTTATAATTAAAGTTTCAAGTTCCTAATTTAGTGGAGACAATTACGGACAACCTCCACATATAGACAGTCATTGATAAACTCAAACTTACGTTTACAATAATACATAAGTTACAATACTTACCCTTAATGTTTCGTTTGTTAAAAATTCACTCAACAATTGAAAATAAAACGGTTACCAACATTTAACATTTCGAGCTAACCAAAAACTTAAAGAAGGATTTTAACCACAATGCTAACGTGAGCTTCGTAAGTTCAAATATCCGAAAAACATTTTCTCGTACGAATTTCACTCGCCCCTAATCACAACATACCGCACACACACACATCAATGTATGCTTATTCCGCCGAATGTCACATTCATAGGTAAAAATTCAACATCGAGATATGACGTTACCCTTTCTTTATCAAAAACTAACACACGTGTGGATATAACAAGGTTTTCTCGTGTCGATATACGACACGCACACTTTCCCAACACTAGTGCGAAACACAAAACTCTACTTTATTTTCTTAAAAATAAGTTCGAGTCTTGAAAAACGATGAGCAATTTTCGTCTAACAATAGCTACAAAGAATAACGAAGCATATTCGTTTCCAATAAAGTACGTTATTTGAAAAACGCGATCTCTAACTTAAGTCTTTTCGCTCCGCACATCTCTAAAAATATCCCAGCAGGAGAAAATGTGAAAAATACTCTAATTGTAAGTTCATACGGTAGGTTTTCGCGTGTACAAGTTCCGAATTGAAAATATCGCGTGGGTGAATTCACGAGGCAACAATAGTGTCCGAATGGGGTTGTTAGTTTTCGGCCGACTGCGCATCAGTTTTGCGCAGAAGAAAGATGGCGGTCTCTGAAGCGAGCGTCGCGCCATTTTGGCTACTTTTCTCATTTTCGTCTAAGAAATTATAAAAATAACTCTTTTTTTCTTTGGAAATACGTGGTATTTCGTCAATTTTGAATAGAAAAAAGGTGTTTTTGCATTCTGTGAAAAGGTAATGTCTCTGAGCCTGGATAAATGTGTTGTTTGGTTACAACTGACAAGTTAGGGTACAGGTAATTGATTTTTACGACGGTGCTATGTGGTGACAATGTATCTTGTGTTACTTAATATTTTTATAAACTTCTTCTTTTTTCATCATTTTATATGTGATTAAACTTTGAGCTTTAATCTTGTTATCAGTTATCACTTAAGAGTGTTTTACGTTTTGATTTGTTTTTTTAAATTAATTGTATTAACATGGTACTTTCTTTATAGATGCTGTCTCTGGACGAACTTGGCATCAGTCTACGGAACCATCGATCGACCTTTAAAAGCGACCGTAAGTATTGCAATCCTTCTAATTTTTTAAATGTTTTATTAAGGCAACGCAAATAAAAGGACAAAGTAAATCACCTAGCGAAACGCCACAGAACTAAACGATAAATGTTTAATTGTCTTCCGTACATTTATATTTTTTTTTTACTTTTCGTAGTGTAGTTCACTTAAATAGCATTTTTCGATTATTCTTTTCAAATGAAAGTATTTCTTTTATTATCTTTCATGTAGAAACCTATTCATAACTTCTGCGGAGTTCTGATTTCTAATTTGAATTAGGGTTACCATACTTAATATAATAATTAAATTATGTTTAAAAGGTGCACTGAATAACTAGGATGTACATGGCTTTATATTATATTATTATATTTTCGAGTAAATGTGTTGAAAAACGCCGTTCGATGCACGAAGGCAATTGCCATTGTAGTTTCTCGTCTCCGTTGCGGCCTTGCCTTCGGCTAGAGCGTCCACTCCTCCTCGGCTGCAATGGAAAAGTTTGCCCACTTGCATCGATATCGATTTACCAGTTTAACAGACGGGCACTGTACTTGGGACTCCTTCTATAAAACTCTTTCTCCACCAGAATATGATGGAAAGTTATTTTAAAACTTTAATAAAGTTCTTAAACACAAAATAATAACGTAGGTTGTATTTTTTTTTCTTTAGTTGGCGATGCTGTGAAACGAGACGAACAAAAATGAACGATTGTACTAAAAATACTCCAAACAGAATAGTATAATCTCTAAGGATACTTCTACATCCACTTCTGATGTGCCGTAACTTCAGTCAGAAACAAGGCAATAAAAGTGGTTACCCCACTGCCCCCCACAAAGACAACTTCCTAAGTAATGGGCCTTAAGAAACATCATTAACGATACTTCTGGTGTTCCATTACTTACCCGCATTATTTCAGACCGGGTCAGTTACCACTAGGCACTGAGTGCTCATAGATGGTAAAAACATAGTGGATAAAAACCGGCCAAGTGCGAGTCATACTTTCACACGAAGGGTTCTGTACCATAAACCGAAAAAAAAAACACGTTTCTTGTATGGGAGGAGCCCACTTTAATTTTTATTGTTTGTGGTTATAGTGGCAGCGGCAATACACACTCTGTTAAAATTTCAACTGTCTACCTATTACAGTTCTTGAGATACAGCCCGCTGACAGACAGACGGACGGACGGACGAAATAACACAGAGAAACATCTCCACGGAGCCCTCCATTTGTCCATATGTTTGGGTTTCTCGAGTCAAAGCTTATTGGGCCACAGATAAAAAAGGTTTCCATGCATTATTGTTGGGTACGTTTCTGCACCGGTTTTCATAATGATGCTTCATCGTAGAATATCCTAGCCAAGGTTTCATTTAAATGTTTTAAAAGGCTGCCATATAAAACTACGCCATCGTATCATCATACCAGAAGAAAGATGTCCACTGCTGAACATCACAAAGGGTTGCCATAATCGCCACGCTTGGCATGCGGGTTGGCAATCGCAGTGTAGCTGTTGCAATGTGCAGAGAATGCTGCTGCGCATTCTCTGGTGAGTCCCTTGGTCCCCTCTTACGACACCCACGGGAAGTGATGGGATGGTGTTATTCTTTTACTTCTGACGCCATAGAGAACTACTACGCCAGACACCCAAATAAATACTAGGTCTGTTGCTGTAGCTAGCCGGGCTCCCATACAAAACTCTTGGCTCTCATGCAAAAATCTACGCCTGACTCCCAAGCAAAATAGTGAGCAAACTTCCTTTAAAAGGTGCAAAGCTCATTACTATTCCTACGTCAAGTTCTGAGCCATTTTCTATGAGAAACCTATTCATAACTATAATTATGTAGGAACGAAACCAACCTTAATATTAAAACAGTCAAGGAGGAAATAAAGGAAAGGATGACTAAACACAAAACAAGAATCACACACCACCCTAATATACTTGCAAAGGATCTAATGAACGAATTGCAAATGCCACGAAGGCTCAAACGCAAAAACCCACAAGATCTATTACTGTGAAGTTGAAGATCGCATAATGATATTGTTAATGAACAATCTCGTACATGCCCAAGATCTGCAAATACCAACCTAATGCTGAATATCGCCAGATAGATTGCATTAAAAAAAAAAGGTTCTGAGCCTACTTCTATGAGAAACCTATTCATAACTATAATTATGTAGGAACGGACCGTAAAAGTGAGGGAGCGAGAGAGTGAGGAGAGCAAGGGAGAGAGGAAAAGAATGAGATAGCGCTGGAACGTTGGCAAGAGTTAAGTCGGGTGAAATAGAAAATACAGTTCTGAAGCTTTCACGGAGTTTTACTTCACACACCATACAAAATCCCACAACTTTTGGGTGCTCGTCCGGGACATGGTGTTCGCGAAGTAACGGCAGGCCACCGAAGACGATACACGACGGTGGCGTGGCGGCAAGGTCATCACCATAACTCGGAAGTTCACGGCGAAATCACGACGGAACAAAAATATATTTTTGAAGAAAGACGGCGCAACGACGACTACGACAAAATTTGCTGCAAGACGATCACCAATAATTTGGCTAAATACGATGTAAGACTAAGATGAGTACGGACAGAGGCATCCGCGGCGTCGCGCGTCGCGTCCAACGTGGACGCCATGATGGCCAAATTGACATGTCGTTTCAACTCCTTGTCGGCGCTAGGAAGCTAATACTAAATATCAAGGTTCGTATTTTATTGTCATCTTTCATGTAAAATAAACTAAGAAAAATATAGAAAAAAAATTAAGTTACAAAGTAAAAAAAAAAAACAAGATTTTAGGTTAATACAAGTTACCTACTTAAGTTCCATGAGAATTGTATATCATTGTCAACTCTTGCAGGATTATCATTACAGCCGAATAACTTTTTCCAGGGATCAAGTTTCAAAGACATGATTAATGCTAAAAAATATTTTGCCGAGTTATGCGAACACAAATGTAGTGATCAGCTGTTTGTTTTGTTTGTTTTCTGGAAAAAAATGGCCGGTTATTGAAAAAATAATTATACACGGTGAATAATATTGTTGCACTCATTTTGTTTCAGACATCAGAATTTGACAGAGTTCATCAACCAACCGGACCTGTGCTTCTCAAATCCACCGGATTCCCGCACTATTTGTAAGCTTAGAAAGCAGGAAATAAACAATTAAAGACCAGGAACATTTAATTTATTTCACACCTTTCCTTACCTTCAAAGAATACAGTATGCAAATCAAAGTAACAGTTAACAAGTTATAAAAATCCAAAGAAGTTGTTAAAAATTATTGAATTACACCCTTCCATTGTTGGTAAATTTGAATATATTATAATCACAATACATATTCAAATTGGTTCCCAGGGTCTCTTGGAGTCATCTTTTATAATAAAGGTCTTAACCCTTTCAATGCTGTGTGCAGTTTTGGGATAGTTAGATTTGGATTATTATTAATAATAAGGATCGGATAATCCTCGTTTGTTAGTTTCGGTTCCAGAAGTTTTGGTAAGTAAGAAAGAAAGAAGAGTTTGCATTCGGTTAAGCTAGAGGTTAAGAAGATTTTCCTTTTGAAGAATGTCTTTAATTTGAACCATTGGAGCCATTATTAGTACATTTTGTTAAATTTCCAAGTAAGTACTTGCCATTTTAGAGTAAAACAAACTTTAATCAAAATACTATTTTATTCAAATCAAGAGTGTTACCACTTATCTGCCAACCAAATTATGTATTCTGCAAAATTATGGGTATTCATTTTCATTTTACAAATATCTGTAGTGTATGTTTAAAGAGTTCTTAGTAAGGTAAGTTTTAATAGGAATAACTGTTTTTACAGGCGAACGATAAATAGTGTAATAAATACAAATATAGATTTCCGCTTCATTTTTAAACGGAAAATTAATTAACCGCAGGATATTTCTACAAAAGCGACAGTTAAAATGTTAGTGCGCTGACCACTTACCAACCTGGCCTTAAAAAGCGGACAAATGAAACTATATGCTTTAACTATTTTTTCTATTATTATTAATAATTCAACCCTCCACTTTCGATCTCTAGCCGTTTTTTCCAACTTCCGGAACCTCACACATCTGTGCGACAAAAAAATGACATACACTGCACAAAGCACATATTATTCTAATTATGCATAGACCGACAACGTACTCTGACATGAAAAAAATAAGTAAAAAAGGTCGATAAAGGGTTAACTTTTTGCTTTACGATTGAAAGCGAACACTTTTATATTATGCAAATGAAGGCGACATTTGCATACAGTTTTTTTTTACTAAAGAAAAATCACGAACATCTGTCGCTCTTCCGTTTCCTACTTTAGTTAACGGTTGTAATAGATAACCAGTTTGCTGGGTTAATGTCAACCATTTTTTATCTGTAGATAACTAGGTATTTGCATTATTCTTATCTGAAGCCGCGCTTTTAGCTTTGTTCGTATTTTATTTGCACCTGTCGAAAACATGAAAACATAATTGTAACACTTTACGAAGCATAAAGATAAATATAAAGAAATTAATTCTTTAATAATAAGAGACGAACAAATTAACCGCGGGCGATTAAAATTAAATAAAAACGAGTTTAACTTTACAGTATAATATGTTAATACAGGGTAACAATAGGTTTGGAAAAAATACGACAGAAGGTAATTAGAAAAATGTCGTAAAATGTTAGATTGGTATCTAACATTCGCTGCCAACAAGATGGACAGATAAAGTTAATATATCATTATAGACAATTATACTGTCGCTGGCTGTATTACGGAAGTCGGAAATATACGACGCGCGCATTCAACGGGTTAGAACATTGAATCCCTTACCATTGAAAACTCAACTCTATTTCTAATGCCCAAGGTTCAGTTTTCTTTACTTGGAAATTCAAGTAGGACGTTTAACCCGAATGTTTTTTCTAAGACCGTAGGCGATCTAACCCTTTCTTAACTGCTATCGTGTCAGCTTTTTCCTGTTATCTGTTTTATTGCTCGGTGTATTATTATAGACGGAAATAGCCTGAGGGTCTTAACGACCGTACTTAAGCAATGCAAGTGTTAAATGTATTTTGTGTACCGACGCAGTTTTGCGATTTTTTTTAATAATACCTTTTATCATTTTGATGAAGTTTTATTTCATGTTTATTAAGGGTTTGTTACCGTTTTTATCTCTGTTTGTTGGTTTTTAACTTTAATGAATGAAGTTGTTGTAATTAGTTTTTAAGGTTTATTTTAGCAGTTATGAATCAAGCCCTGTATTTATTATGAGACATACATTTTTTTATTTCTGTTTAATAGTCCTATCGCCAGGTACGTTCAAGTTTTATATAGGTAATGAAGAGCCTTACCAGTAACCGAGCACTTTATACTTCGGATTACTACTGAGAAATTGTAAGGGAAAAATACAATAACACTGCTAGAACCGGGCGTCAAAGCCAATACCTCGTGTTTAGCAGCAGCGCCACTAGGCCTAAGTGGCAGCTAAATTAACATGTTTTTGATACTGATGAAAATCATGGTCAATGATAGCTTCTACGTAAACTTATATTAGAACATCCTTTAAAGTGTCTTTATTAGGATTCCGTACCTCAGTTGGCAAAAACGGAACCCTTATAGGAGCACTTTGTTGTCCGTCTGTCAAGACCCTTTTTCTCAGGAACGCGTGGAGAAATCAAACTGAAATGAAACATCAAACATTCACGTCTGTTACTCCTTGGGGCAGTGAAAAAATCCTACTTCTAAGTCAACGCAATCTAAAGATAAGGCCGTTTATGCTCCGTTTATGGCGCATTATTTGATGCTCGCAAGGGAATCAAAACCTATAGGGTACTTCCTGTTGACCTAGAGTCATGAAATTTGGCAAGAAGATGGATCTTACAGTACAAGTACAGGAAATGTCAGAAAATCGGGAATTTGTTGTTTTAACATTTAAAAAAAATGCGATTACAACTCATAATTTCGATTGAAGAATTGACCGTGACGTACATTGATGTATCTGTAGGTAATGTGTATAAACGAAAAAAATCAAGACTCGATCGGAACCGTCGGTGCGCGAGTCTGATTTGCACTTGTCCAGTTATTTTATTACCTAATTATTGACCCAGTAATATGTTAAGACAATCCTGCAAATGAAATGAGAATTTTCCAATAAGAGTTTTTTTTTTCAATACTTTAATTTACACTACTGGTAGAAACATAACCCTTGTCTAAAACCTATGAAGGTTTATGTGACAAAGTGGAGAACATTTACTTAAATAGGTAAACTTATACCTACTAAAAACGTGATGTCACCACTAACATAATATTTTTTAAGGTAAATTTACATATATACTAGTCTACTTCTGAATCTCATTAATTTTAAACTTCCAGCGATGGAAAAAAACAGACAACAGTACAACAGTAGAGCTTTTGCATTTTAGCTTGACAATAACGGCCATTAACCTTCATTTCTTGACACTCTTAATTCAGAAAACGTGAATAAATTGCGTTAGGCACCGTCTTGAATCGACATTAATCGTCATCAATATATATATTAAACTCTTCCGTTACTGAGTGAGTGACTGGCAGACAACGCACAGCCGAAACTACAGGTTGTAGAAAGCTGAAATTTGGCATGTAGGTTCCTTGGGAAGTGTAGGGGAGCACTAAGAGAGTATTTCCCGAAATGCCTACGGGAACGGGAAAAACGGGATGTGCGGGTACGAAGTCGCGGGCAAAAGCCAGTTTATTATAAAGAGAATAACAGTACAAATTGCGAAAGCTATTGCCATACTAAAAATAACATATACATAGGTCTGTAGTACCTGTGTAACATAATTAAATTAGAATATTTAGTTGAGAATCTCTTACCTTAATTCAGATGGCGTACCTACATACTTACCCGTATCTACTTAAACTTATCTACGGCATTCATATCCATCATATTTGGCACATAGGTAAACTATGATCAGCAGTGCTATTCTGTCAAAATATATCACCGTGATAACTACAAGGGTGAAGTGAGCATAAAGTTAGCAGTCAATCCATACTAACAATATAAAATGACAGTTCACTTCATGCTCACTCCGTTCCTTCGTTTACAAAGAAGCAGTATTTCGGTACAGACAGGTCGGTACGGGTCGGTTTTTTTTTAAGGATGGGAACTCATCAAATTACTCTTACTGACTAAAACCCATCCGTGTTCCTTCTAAAGCCCTTTACGTTCCAGAGCCGCGGTGATCCTTTCGAACAAATTCCGCAACCCTGGCAGACGGATCGGTACTGATCGGTGCAGGTAAAACTTGTATGGAAAATCTGTCTGTGACTGTACTGAATTAACCTGTGTGTACAGACACGAACAGATTAGCCATACAAATTTATCTGCACCGATCAGTACCGATCCGTACCGACCTATGTGTACCAAAAACCTGTTCCTTTATGAACGCTCCCATACTTGTCACGCCGCCGAAGACGCCTGTTTCTAATAAGACTAAAATAAAATAAATAACCTGGACACCTAGCAAGGCAAGATAGGTGGAGTAAGGCAATGACCGAGGACTGGAAGAAGAAGTGTGGGTGGTTCGGCAGCGAGATGGGCGGACGACATTGCTGCCATCGCGGGTAGAACCTGGATGAGGCTTGGATTAGGAGCTCGACCTCTGGCTCGGGAGAAGGCACGGCTCCCTGTCGTTTCGTGCGACGCAGGTCCTCTCGGGGCATGGCTGCTTCGGGAGGTTCCTGTGTCGCATAGGAAGGGAGCCGGACGCTCGATGTCACCACTGCGTCGACTGTCGGGAGGACACGGCGCGGCATACGCTGGCAGAGTGTGCAGCTTGGGAGGAGCCGCGCCGTGCCCTCATCTCTGTTGTAGGCAGAGACCTCTCGCTGCCGGCCGTAGTTCATGCTATGGTCGGCAGTGAGGAGTCCTGGGACGCGGTGGTCTCCTTCTGCGAGACAGTTATCGCGCAGAAGGAGGCTGCGGAAAGGGAGAGGGAGATCTCGACCGCTCTCCCTGCCCGCAGCAGGCGCATCGGGCGTCGGAGGAGGGCATACGCTGCCCTCTTCCAGCCCCCCTAACTGGGTCCAGGGGCGGCGGACTTGGGGATGTCCGTCGCCCCCCACTCATCCGGACCCGAGGTGGCGGCGCGTGGTGTTCTCGTGCGCCCCTCTTTGACGTAGCGAGGGGAGTTAAACACCTCACTCCCCTCGTCGACGCGAGCTGGCCCGCAGAGGCGGGCCGGCACCAGCCGGGGATTGCGGAAGTCGCATACGTTCCCGCGATCCCCGGCGTAGGTGGCAGATGGAACACCGGGGTGGTTTTAGTCAGTAAAAGTCTGACAGACCCCTCCACCCGCCCCAGGGTGGAGGATTTCCCCCGAGATCAAAAAAAAAAAAAGGCTTGGATTAGGAACGTGGGTATTGGCACAAGAAAAGAGGCCCATGCTCAGCAGTGGGAAAAGTCGGGTTTTGGATGATGATGATGATGAAATAAATAACCTTATCGGTTGAAGGAGGTTACTTAAGATACAGGCTATATTTAGGTGACCAGTAGATCCTGAATAGATTTGTATGAGATGAAATTGTCAGCCGTCAGCGCCAAGCCTATCCGTTATGTACAGTCGCTAAGAAAATAATTGACTTATGCCCGGTTTCTGAGGTAGGTACTTTATAGGTCGTTTATCTGTCCGTTAACCACTAACGAACCAATAGCGTTATGACAAACGGCGAAAAGTAAGAATAGGAAAGAATGTAATTAAGTACACACAACAAGGTGGAGTTTTTAAGAGAATATAAAACTACTTGTGTTTAATATTGGTAAGACTAAGAAGTAAAAAAAAAAAATTGAAGTTGTAAGTAACCAAAAATTTAAAAAATCCATAAGCTGATGTTTGGCGAAACGATAGACTGCTTTTCTATAGCATTAATTTAGTAAACCAGTGCTTTAAAAGTCAATCAATAGCAACCCAATTGTGTAACATATGAATTCGTTTATTATTTCACAATCGAAAGGAATCGCATTACTTACATTGGCCTGTTGGTCGAGTGGTTAGTGACCCGGACTGCTAAACCAGAGGTCGTGGGTTCGATTCCCATCCAGAGAATCAGGGAAGGTATCTAGAAATATACAAGTATGTTTATCAGTTGTCTAGCACAGGCTCTGCCTAGTTTGGGATCGGATGACCGTGTGTGAGTTGTCGATGTTGGACGATTGATATTTTATACGGTATCGTTTGATCGTCATTATACAACACAGAAATGAATATTCATTTTGGCTAAATGAAAGAATACGCGATCGATCGCATGAATTTGTGCCATGATCTGCTTATCCTGAATGCCAGTATATTACATCGAGCGACTGCCTACTAGACCTCCACAACCCAATAACTGGGTAACACGGTACTCCTTGGCAAGACTGGAGTCAGATTTTCTGGCTTCTGACAATCCGGAACGACTGCCAAAGATCTACAAATTAATTTGTTTATTTAGTAATTATTCTGCTGCAGTTTTAGCCTTAAATAGAACCAAGTGGAACCGAATTCCTTTATAGAACATGGAAGAAACCAAAACTGTTACTGTATCCAGTTATAGTGACACTGATAGTCACTGATTCGGGGAGAAATTCATTCCAGGTACAAGCAACATAGTGAAGTAATGAAAATTGTAATAACCTCAGTTTTCAAGCATATATCACATAAATAAAATTAAATAGTTAACATGAATTAATAGTAATTCACATGGTGTCAGGACCATGAAACCATGTGAATTACACACTCATCATAGATGAGGATAGCAAGGGATAGACCGTTGTAGAGAACACTTGAGGAGGCCTATGCCAAAGAGCAAGACTATCACGGAACCCGTGTCTAATACAATTAATAAAATATAATTACGTTGCTTTCATAAACAACCATGTTTAATATTAGTAGTAGGTACACAAGTAGTTATAAGATGGAATGTAGCATAAAAGATTGTCAATAAAGGCTTTATTATAATGATAATTTAAAAACCATAAGTTAAAAAAGCTTATAAAGAATTCAAAATATATTCAAATACAATTTACTAAATTGGAAAATTAGTATTAAAGCGCTCTTCCTCCCTCCTACTTATTTAAAAATTTGCTGTGCCCGAAAGGGTCCATAATTGTTTCCATTATTTTCGATTTATCACCTGTATGTGTACATTATGGATTGCAATAAAATATTTGAGATTTGTAAGTATTAAAAATACACGTGTACGGGTTAGGCAGAGGCGTCCCTGCTGCCATCTACCGGGCACAAATGCAAACTCCAGGCAATTGCTAAGAATTTCCAGTTGGAAAACCCAATAAGAATGTCCACCATGGAATAGAACCCAGGACACTATGATCTGCAGTCACGCTTGTGACCTGCTTGCTATGCCTCAATTATTTTTGGTCTATTTAAACAAGATGAGGTCGGAAATAGATTATTGCTATTAGAAGGGAAAATCAAACAAGACATTATAAAAGGAGCAGAATCAGCGACATCTATATTTATAAAAGGGAAACTGACTGACTGACACATCAACGCACAGCCGAAACTACTGGGACTAAGAACATGAAATTTTGCACAAGGCTTTGTTTTATGATGAAGGTGAGCACTAAGAAAGGATTTTTAAAAATTTCACATTTAAGGGGGCGAAAAGGGGGGAAATCGTTTGTACAGACGCCAAGCACATCAAGCTACAAAAATCTGTCAAATTTCTTTAATAGATTTTCAACTTTATCGGTAGAGTATTAGGTTCAAGGTTGATTGGGAAAATTTGACAGTTTCGGGTAGCTTAATGTGATGGCGACTGTACTTAATCTGCGCAGACGAAAGAAAATGAAATCAGAATTCGCTAGCGACGTGAAAGTCTACAATAAACTATAACAGCCTTCATAAATAAGTGGAAACATAAGATACAATTTCGTTCATTTTTCTTTAAAACAACAGACTCTGTTACCGAGTGTACCGTTCTTATTATGTAAATGCAAGAATAAAGAAAACACGCAGAGATTGAACATTCATGACGTTCGACTACTTACCTACATTGGTTTATGCATGTGTGTCAGTACACTCAGCACCTGCATACATCACGCCGTTACTCTCTGAAGAGTTAGGTAGAAGTGGGAGTTCAGAAAGCTATGCAATGTTTGGATAATGAAGGTCGTAATTCGTTTTTGAGGAGGCAAGTATTATAAAGGAATTTCTGAGTACCAACTAATCAGTCGCTCACAATGGGCCTCCTCAGAAGGCTTAAAGTCACCCAAAGAGCAATGGAGAGGGCAATGCTCGGAGTTCCCTTGCGTGGTCGATTCAGGAATGACGATATCCGCAAGAGAACCAAGGTTACCGACATAGCCCGAAAGATTGCCAAACTAAAGTGACAGTGGGCAGGGCACATTGCTCGCAGAACAGATGGTCGATGGGGCTGAAAAGTTCTGGAGTGACGGCCGCGTACCGGAAGACGCAGTGTTGGAAAGCCTTCCACAAGGTAGACCGATGACTTGGTGAGGGTCGCGGGTAGCCGATGGATGCGAGACGCATATGACAGGTTGTTGTGGCGACACTTGGGGGAGGCCTATGTCCAGCAGTGGACGTCTTTCGGCTGATATGATGATGATGATGAACTAATCAGTCTGGATTTATTTAGTACCCAGATATTAGGAATAATAATATAAGCACCCATTGCACAGTAACATTAAATTAAAACCAATAAATTAATTTTTCATTCATTTTCATGCTTAAATTCAATTTTAAAATAATAGGAGCGCCCTCTATTACATCGGATTTGGAACCTGAAGGGCAATGCTCGTATTTTTAAGGAGCGTTCGTATCGCAGTTGCAAACTGTCAAAATAATCTCGAAGCTTTTGAATTGATTGTCGCTGAGGTGATATAGCGATTTAAATTTTAACGTTTTTTAATTAGGTACGTGATTAGCCTTCTGTGCGAAATGTGATATGCGTGTTACATTTATTTTTCGAAATACATTATAAAAAGGCAATTCTATTGCTATTTATTTACAGAATACAATCCTTAATTCACTGCGAATCGAGACGACTGGCGTGCGATTAGAGATGCAAAGTCTAGCAATCTATGATCTACTTAGGCTACTGATAAAGAATTCAAGTATTCCTGAAAATTAAAAAAAAAACCCAGAAAAAAACCTAGAAGACTAATTGGTTAACAATGATTTGTTTGGTTTTCTAATTGGACACGAGTTAGAATCTTGAAATATTTCCTGTTGCCGGCCACCGTAGCCAATGATGACGGTGTCGAAATCTGACATTAGAAACGATTGTATAGTACATAATTAAGTAAAGGCGAATCGGCACTGTATGGTGTACTTTATCGGTGTTCTGTATTGTGTCGGACGTAAAAAAATAGCACCATCTCATCTTTTCCCGTGGGTGTAGTAAGAGGCGACTAAGGGACTCAATTGAGAATGAGCAGCAGCATTCTCTGTACATTGCAACAGCTATACTGCAATCGCCAACCCGCCTGCTAAGTGTGGCGATTATGGCAACCCCACCACCTTTGGGGAGGCCTTTGTCCAGCAGTGGACGTCTTTTGGCTGATATGACGATGATAATGATGATGAGTCGGCACTTAGGGCACACACACACCAACGTGTGGTTCAAAGCACAGGGGAATGTTCCTGGTCGTAAAAGGGTAAAACTTTATAAGTGATGATCATTCATACCCAAACTCTAACTTTTTACATTTTCTCTTTAACATAATTTGAGTTCTTATACTCTTTAACTAGTGACATCTATGTTCAATAAAAGTCAAGAAAGTTACAACCACCCTTGAAAAGATTAAGGTAGACATGTAACGCCATCTATTGAGGGGTGAATCAAATCCAAAATGTAACTTAGTTTGTGCTAATTGGAAATTAGAAATATTTTTAAATTTTTTGTCAAAATAAATAATAAAGCCCCATATATACAGTAAAGTACGAATATCCGCTCTTTTACTTATTTATATTATTTTGTTAATAAAATTGTTTAGACAGTTAATAAATAAGTTAAGAAAATATAAAATGTGTGCGAGAACACATATGTTCATAACACAGGTTTCCAATTTAAATTAAAATGCACTCAAGTAGTAGAAAAACTTGTTTCTTTTATTACTATGAAATTTAATAAATTGAGTCTACATGTGCGAATATAATAATATTTTTTTTTAAATTGTCTATAAGAATGAAAAAGAAAAAAACTTATAAGAAAGTTTCTGATCGGAACAACTAGCGACACCTATTATCGAATAGAAATACTAATAGGCATGTAGGTAAAACAGTTCACAAATGCTTCGGGACGTGAATTAAAAGAATAAAAATTAGGCTTAAAAGTTGATGACCTGTTCTTTCAAAACTTTTTTTTTATTTATTTCGTCTACGTGATTATTTAATTATGAAGGAGATTAAAGAATTAAAACCCTTCATCCTGCCGTACTTATTATTTTATTACTTTTTACGTTGTGCTTTGTGCCTAGCCCAATGTTTTTTTATTGTTTGCTGACTTCGAAGACAGTAAAAATGGATTGTTTGTTTGATTAGGAGTGTGTGTGGAAGGAACAGTTTTAAAACTTTTTAAATAATATTTTAGTGTGAAACATTTTTCTATGAAAATATTTTAAACTTATCTACGTAAACCAATGAAAATACTTAATATTTATTTTAAAACACTTAGTTTAATACTTTATTTAAGTTATAAATCTGTGAAACATTTTTTATCAATAAATTGAAATTGCAAATTTCTTTTTCAAAATTCTTTGTCATTGAAGGAGCTACCCAGTGTCAATTGCTTTGAACAAACTGAAAAGCAGAATTGCAGAAGTCAAGTTACTCAATCGTAAGTGGACTCACTCGATGTTTTTCTTTCTTTTTTATAAGAATAACTGCTAGTCAGACCGGAATATTTATTTTTACTACAAATTTTGAATGTAATTTATTTTACTTGTTTTTAGGGTTCCATACCCAAAGGGTAAAACGTGACCCTATTACTAAGACTCCGCTGTCCGTCTGTCTGTCTGTCTGTCCGTCTGTCACCAGGCTGTATCTCATGAACCGTGATAGTTAGACACTTGAAATTTTCACAGATGATGTATTTCTGTTGCCGCTATAACAACAAATACTATAAATATTTAAGGGGGCTCCCATACAACAAGCGTGTTTTTTTTAAAGTTTATGGTACGGAACCCTTCGTGTGAGAGTCCGACTCGCACTTGGCCGGATTTTTATGAACTGTTAATTTTATAAACATTAAAGAAAATATAAAAAGTATATCATCCCTTCTTGATTTTAGGGCAGCTTCTCCTACTCATAATATGTTTTTGAAGACATATGTACATAGTCTTTTCCATTTGTGATATAAAAGATGGATATTAAATAGCAAAAACCAGTGTAATGTTAACTCTTCTGCTAATACCCACCTATTTAGATCACTTTAGTGGATTTTATTGGAACTATCGCGTCAAGTCGTTTGGCTGGACTGGAATTGTGTTTTAAATTTCTTTAACCAGTGTTAGTTACCAACCACCATTTTTTTTTGGAACAACCTACACAAAAAAAAATCTCAAAATGTATAACTTGCTGGTTTTCTTATTTATGTGACTGAAATAGTTAAGTAAACACAAATCAAAGCTTTTATTTCAAGTAAAAAATAGTGTATTTAAAATTAGATTCATAACTTACATTACCGACATGAATTATTTTACATTTAACAATCGAATTTCAAAACCTTTTCATACAAACTCTCCCCTATCTACTATCAGGTTAACAATAATTGAACCTACTGACATCGGTTTAGGTACAAAAATAACGATGCTCGTTTTGGATGGAATCTTCACCTCTAGTAGGATTAACAAGTTTAGATATGAGTAAATAAGGAAATTCTGATGAGTGATTATAAATAGGATGTTATTGCGAATGAATATTTTGAGTTTACAACGTTTAAAACCCAGCTTTAAGGATGGGAAATCATCAAACGACTTCTTCCGCTCTGGGTGGAGCGGAAGGGCGTGTCAGACTCTTACTGACTAAAACCCATCCGTGTCCCTTCTAAAGCCCTTTGCGTTCCAGGGCCGCGGTGACTCTTTCGAACAAATTCCGCAACCCTGGCAGGTTCAAACCCAGCTTGAATGTCAAATTATGGCAGACTAAAGGCTCAAATACTAAAATGGAGTTTTTAAAATACTCAACTTCAGATGCTTAATTCGGAAATCGGAAGTAAAGCATACTGTTCAGATATTGTTGAACTGTTGAGAGACAATCTTATTAGAAAATTTTTTGGAAAGTTGAGCTAGTTCTTGATTTACTACTTTAATTTAATGAGATATTCATAATTAGTGTAAAAAAACAGGTTATATTTGTAAATAATTCTTAATAATCTGTACTTTTACTAGACTTTTATAAGTCAAGAATCCCAATAATGGTTTATATATATTTTTTTGCTGCTTTTACCAGTTTGTAGGCAAACCTGGCTACCTACACATATCCCGGTCTTCGATCTTTGATCTACGAAACTCACTATTCTGAGTGGCTGCTTGAATGACCAATAGTAACCCCCCTAAAGGTTAGAAGTAAACGATTATTCAGCATTTGAGCTGCTTCAAGAATGGATTTGGACAGGCTAGATATCATCAAGCTATTTGAAACACGCATTAGCTAATTTTTACAGCAGCTGTAGGTGTGTGTCACCATGGTCTGATATATCTATCTGCCTTGCCTTCCCCAAGTATGTTGGGATCAGCTTATAGTCCGGATGCAGCTGAGTACTTTATTTGGCAACATAATAAAAAAACTAATACATATTAATCTTGCTTAACTTATAAACTAAGACACACGAAGTGACGGCGTCGAGTTACGCTGCGCGGTGTCGCGTAGCCTGCCGCGGCCACGTCGGTAGACTACACCCTTCGGTCAAAACTCTTCCTTTAGGAACGTGTCGCGATTTTGTGTCGGAACCCGCACCACAAACGACTTGAAGTTGGTGTTGTGACGCTGCTCCAACTTCTTGACCCTCAAGGTTCAGTTGGTCTTCACCTTCATGTACTCCACGATACCCGTGACGACTGTTAAAGATCTATAAATAACAGCCGGGACTAACGGCTTAACATGCTTTCTGAGCCACGGAGAAATTACTGTGTTAGTAAGATGCTCACCCATCCACAGATCGACCGCGGCAAGCTTTGCTTAACCATATAGATCAGCCCAGACGTCTGTTATTTTTTAGCCACGAGCTGCTCTTAAGTGTGTCGTACCTAATAAATGAATACTTACTTAAATAGAATTATTTAAGCAAGTATTAAGCGGTTAAGCAAGACACTTAAGGTGACTCCTGGTTGAATAACCAGAAGTCACCTTAAGACTCTTGCTTAACCTTTTGGACGCCATTGTCACGTATACCTACAGGACAAGTAAGCGCGTGCCCTATACGCCACACGTCACAAATATGTGACAAAACGTACGGCGGAATTTGTGACTTGGCGTCGGGGGCTCGCCGATGCGGTTATGCTCCGGCGTTCATAAGGTTAACCTCAATTTCTTTGGGATCAATAAATCATAATTTTAATATTCATACCACTTAATTCAACTCAGCAAACAAAAAAAAACTAGGACAGTGGAACACCAACGAACTGTCAAGAAAAAAAAAGTTAAAGAAAAAAGCCATCAAAATTAAAATATTATGAAACCCAAATGAGTTAATGATCCCAACAAAATTATAGGGCTCCACAAATTATGGGTTCTATGACAGTCTCCCATAATTATTACGGACCTTTGACGTTTTAACTTTAAAGTTCGGTAACTTGTCAAAGCTGGCAGTTAGTTTTGTAAACTTAAGTGACTTTTTTATGATGTGAAAATTTAGTTAAAAGTATTCGGAGTTACTCGGAAGTTTTGGCTGAAATAACTTTGAAAATTTATGTGTTACAAGCCCGCCACACTATTTCCAATCACTGCAACTCCTGAGAGCCAGTATCAACAGTGGAGACCACCAGAAAAACTCCGAGCTCCGAAGCTCGACAAGTCCCAGAGAAATGATTCAAATATCTTGGATCCCGAAACAAAACTAATCAGAAAACAACAAGGGATCTTAGATTTTTATAATTTGACATATGCACCTAAAGATTCCTTCATTGTAAGTCTCCACAAGACCCTAAGGTCAATCGTCCTGCCTCGCCTTTTCCCATCTACATATGTTGGGGTCGATTACAGGTCAAACCAGTGCAGCCTGAAACACAGAAGGATTGGATATCTGACCTCATAACCAGTAACTGGTTAATATGTTACCCCTTGGCTATACGCGTACCGGTGCGCGCAGCGTTGGAAGGCCACAAGGTGGACCGATGTCCTGGTGAGGGTCGCGGGTAGTATATGGATGCGAGACACACAGGACCCGTTATTGTGTTGACACTTGGGCGAGGCCTATGTCCAGCTGTGGACGTCTTTCGGCTGATATGATGATGATGGCAGTACTGGTGCCCGATTGTCTGGCTTCTGATTTTTTGGAACGAGTGTCAAAGATCTCCTGACAACTGTCGGTACCAAAGGCTTAACATGCCTTCCGCGGCACGCAGGTCTCCCGATATGTAATCGATGGTCACCCATCCACGCACCAACCTCGTCAAACTTTGCTTAACCTCAAAGATCGAACTGTGCGGCTATTATTACTTAGCCTAAACGAATTTCTGCCAGTTAACCTTAGGCAACTGACAGAACTATTACATCACCATTCAAGTTTTATTAGGTACAATAAATAAATAATTATTTAACCTTTACAGAGGATTTCATATTTTAAATACTAATCTAATTTTATACACTTAAAATAAAAATAAAAACTCCTAACTAAAATATGGCGTCGAAAAATTCGTCTGCATCGGTATCGACTGGAAGTGAGCCTTAAAGACTAGCGGCATTGCCACGTTGTATAAATAAATTCCCTACTCCAAAAGTAACTTGTATTTCTTAATTTCACACTTTTTAATTTCTCCATCAACATTCATCATACAAGTTGAACATTTTAAGGATTAAGGAGTAAAATAAAAAACAGAAACAACAATATACGAATGAATTTTATTCCCATTTGTCATATCAACAAACAATTTAAAGAGTTACAAAACTTACAACTTAATTATAAACATCTGTAAAATTCAATGAATATTGCAGAATTATGAACCTGAACATGTACATATATCCTTGGAGAATACGTTTATATCGTGTATGGCACTGGGTTTATTGCAAACAGTCTTAGTTTACAATAAAATCTCGCGAGATTATAAAGTATTTCTTATTTATTTATTTATTTATTTAACAGTTTATGTACACACATTTAACAAATAAATAAGAAGAAGGGAACAGAGAAATAGGTACAAAAGATTACCTTTGTACCTATTTTTCTGTTCCCTTCTAAAGAAATCTCTTCCAGCATACCTGCGAAAGGAGAGTCGAATAAAAGAGATGTAGACATCGTGTGTAAAAGTTATGTTAACAAAAAAGACAACAAAAACTTTAAATATAACATACTATAATAAATATGACTTAAATTAATATCATACTAATACATACTACTTAAATAATACTATAAGAATAATAATAATAAATACTTTAAATATGCAACTATGATGGTACCGAAAGCCTAGGCCTAGCCTTCTTTCACTCTTCTTTTAAAATCTGGAAGAGTTTTGCATTCCCTAATGTCAGGCGGCAGTGCATTCCACAACCGTACCGCGTGCACAGTAATAAAAATCGGTAGAGTGGGGAGGGGATTTAAGGAGATTTCTAAGATGCGACCTGCAAGGCGCATCAGAATATATTAAGGCCACCACAGGCAAGCCCGGTTAAGCAGTCGACAACCTTATAGGTCGAACTGCGAGAAGCCACTCACAAAAAAAAAAAAAAAAAAGGCGCATCAGAAGGACGGGAATAGGAGCTTTCACGCAAATAGGAAGGCGTTTTAGGGTTGTGAAGGATAACAGGAATAAGACACAAATATATTTTGAACTACAGCAATTTGAAGGAATTGATTGTATTTGAATCCAGTCACCTTAAATCGAGAGTTTACTATCTCATAAGAATCATTACAAAGTAACGATGTTTGCAAAAATCCGTTTACATATGTATACAACCGCATCAGTCATCACACAACCATACCTATACTTAAATAAAATATTCATATCTTTTATTTACCTGACACTTTTTCATAGCCAGTGACATTCTTAAATTAACAAGTTATTATAAAAAAAACCATACTTAATAAAAGAGCCAATGTTTTTTTTAAAGATGGGTAATCATCAAATTTAAATTACTTCTTCCGCTCTGGGTGGCGCGAAAAGGCGTGTCAGACTCTTACTGACTAAAACCCATCCGTGTTCCTTCTAAAGCCTTTTGCGTTCCAGGGCCGCGATCACTCTTTAGAACAGATTCCGCAACCCAGGAGCATGTTATCCTAGTATCACAACTTTCTAAAATAAATATTTTTAATTTTGATTTTGTATAGATATTAGAATACCTTTATTTGAAATAAGGACCTTAATATATAAGAAGTCAATAATAGGTGTTGTAAACAGTATCTTAAAAATCACTTATAAAATGTATTAGTGTAGATACTATAACTGTACATTAAATTTAAATGAACATATTTTAGTATATTAAAAAATGTAAATATATTTTCGTGTATTTGTCTCACATACTCACAAAGGAAGTTTTATAAAAGTTTTTTATACATCGTTGTAACTCAAGCGGTTTAACAAAACATTTTCCTGTACAATGACTATTAATCAACCAAGTTTATTGCTATAAAACACATAAACGTCTAAATATGGCGACTAGCACAAAAATAATAACACTGAAGTTAAGTAAGAACTATGCAGTCTGCGTTTAGCAACAATTTCATTACAATATTTTTATGAAAGTCTTTGATTAATTGAAAGACATCATTAATAATAAACAAGAGTTGTACAATTAAATGGAAGCTATAATACATTTGTCATTATAGGTAAAGTATGCAACTTAAAAGTATCAATATACCTATCTGATAATATATTATTTGATAGTGCAATTAAATCCTTAAATTATAACACTACTTAAACTTGTAACTTAGTTTTTCATACCATTTCGATTACATATTTTCAAGTAAATATCATTATTTATTTCTCAAACCAATAAGGCTTTTCATATTACATAAAATTATAATATTTAAAAAGGCGTTTTGAAAGGTTTCAAAGATATGACAACCTCGGTACCAAAGGTACATCATTTATTTAAATAAATTAGCTATTAAATTTTCAAATAGTTATTTTAACTATTTTAGACTTGTAATCTGTTCAATTAGTTTTCAACTCAAGCTAAAACTCGACAAAAATCAAACAACATGAAAAATAAATTCCACCGTGCAACGAAAAAACCAACACGGTATTTTAATACCAAAATCAAGATGGAAACCAAAAAAATAGTTTCGTTGCTACCCACCCTGACACGGATACTCCACCCCCAAATATTCGCATACCACATTGCGTGTCGCACCACTTTTGATTAAACTAAAAAAAAATGGAGTTTCGTCATGATGAAAATGAAAAAATACCCACCCCATAGGGTGCCACCCCGCATTAAACTTGGGGTTGATGCAAATCGAAGATTTATAAAAAAAAACTTTTATGTAATTGTGCTGTGGTTTACGGTAAAATTGGCAAAGATAATCGTGTTGATTTTTGATGTTCAGTTTGGTGGTTATTGTAGGGGTTTCCTTAATCGTAGTTGCCCTTTTTTTTGTATTATTCAGTATTGTATATTTCTACAAATAAACCATGTCCAGGGATAGGATATTAGAGGACTTTTTATCTCGGGAATACATTCCCTTGGGACAACTCCGACTATCACACGGTTCGCCTGGAAGAAGCTAAATTGATTAGAAGCATTGTATCTTTACTAATTTATGACTTGTGGATCTAAAGGGCAAAAGACAACCTATACAGACAGATGTGATTTCCTTGGCTAATATATTCAGTAAGTGCTATTTGTGTAAGAAAAAACTTCATTGTTGAATACCAATATGGATTGATTTTCTAGTTCATAAATACAAATTTAATAAAAAAAAATATAACGGGTGAATATTGTAACACTAACTGTTTCGTAAAAACAAAACATAATTTCATATTCTAAATTCAAATTCTCTTTTACTTTTTGCCAGACGCTTCCAAAGGGCTACTTTGTCAGCCAGAAACATGCAGCCAAGGAGATCCTCCAGACAATTTACCTTCACGGAAAAAAATCTATCAATTTCATAAGCCTTTAAACAACTCAAAACTTTATTAGAAAAACATTTCTTACGACGACGTATGTTCTTTTTACTCTGCATCAAATACCTATAAGAATTATGACAACCAATTCCCTTAAGAATTATGACAACCAGTTCCCTTCTACACAACTGTTCGGTCAAATGGCGCAATCCTTTAATCAATTTTTAATTTGCCATCTTTCAAAGGCTTCCTGAGACGAACGTTGAAATCTAAGATTAGGTGAAAAAATGAAATGAAGCGTGTTCTACCAATCATCGTTTACCTGTTAGGGGGTCGTAACCGCTGCGACCCCCCGGGGGTGCAATTTTTGCGACCCCCTCACTGGCACGGCTCTAATGCTTGGTAATTATCAATTAGGTGGCCCGATTTTGTCTTTCTTTCTTGATTTTTATTTGTATAGAGATGTTGTTACCCGTCATTTCGATACGATTGATTTATTGGCACGATCGTGTTTTGCATTTTGAGGATAATTTAGTAATCATTAAGGCGAACGAATACGATTACCAAATAATCTCAAATATTTTGGCGTTTTGACACTTTTTTAGAAACCTAGCTATCATTAACTGAATTAAAAAAGCATTTAAAAAAACCGGCCAAGTGCGAGTGGGACTCGCTCACGAAGGGTTCCGTACCATTATCTATAAAAAAGGCAAAACAATCATGTCTGTTGTATAGGAGCCCCCTTAAATATTTATTTTATTCTCTTTTTTAGTATTTGTTGTTATAGTGGCAACAGAAATACATAATATTCTGTGAAAATGACAACTGTCTAACTATCACGGTTCATGAGATACAGCCTGGTGGCAGACGGACAGACAGACAGACGGACGGACATCTTGATCTTGAATTAACAGGTAGGTATAGAAAATCTTGATGGCTCTGCTCTACTGATGAAACCTGAAACATATAAATATATTTTGTAGTAAGCTTTGTAAATAAATTCTGACTAAGAGTCGATCAAACTCGCTTCCAAATAGGTATACACTGTAAATGAACATGAAGAATTCAGATGGGAATTAATCTGATGGGGAACAGTATCTTGAATAGATTTTATAAAGTCATGCACGGCAGTAAAACATCGTTGCCCGTTAAAAAACCATAGACAACTCACAAAGCTGTCAAACTATTTCACGGCAGCCCTTTTTTTGGACCTGTTGCACCAATTCGAAATTGATTTTTCACTCGCCTGTCAACGTTTATTTTGCACTTTTTCTAGTCAACCGAAAATATTGACGTAGTTGAATTTCAGGAAACGAGTCGGCCTAGTTAGAAAACGTTCAATCGTTCCATTGCTTATCTTCACCGGAATTTAGGCAAATACAAACAAAACGATTTAATGTTATTCATTCAAATATAATAAAATTCAGAAAATACCCATAATAATTCATAATATATAGATCTTGGTTCCTGTAATTTCCAGCTTCTTATAAAACAACAAAAAACCTTTTTACAAAAAAAAAATACAACCGACTTGCATACCGGCTTTAACACCACAAAGTATAAATAATACAGTTATTTCGGAAGTCGATGTTTTTGGTTGTTTCTTCGTGTTCTAACCCCGACTTCCGAAATCAAAGTTATTTTATACTGTACAAAGTAAAATAACTTTGATTTCGAAAGTCGGTTTGTGTTTTTTTTTTATATGGAAGTCGATTGTATTTTTTTGTAAAAATGTTTTTTATTTTTAACTTTTTAATGGTACCTAACAAGACCACAGGAAAGCAAAATACGCAATTTCTTTTATTTACTATTTTAATTTAAAAACCGAACTACAGAACTGATTTTAAAATATAGATAAAAAGAAAAGATATTTTCCCAGCCAGGTTAGAATTTTTCCGGTATTTTATCTAAATAAATGAATGAACAGCTCTATACAAATCCATCAGCAATGCGAGACCAGTTTGATTAACGCCAATCTTTGCAGCGATTGAGATGTTTTGGAGGAAATTATATTAAACGGTTTGTTAACAAATTGTTTAACTTTAACCATTCCCTTGTTAACCATTTAGCACTTTTTATTTCGTAGATAAAAGTAAATGGATGCGTTATTTTATTTCTGGTATTAATGGTAAGCGATAATGAAAGGGCACGGTCGTATTCCTTCCCATTGACCATCGAAGGTAGTACGTTTAGTAGGTAATTTAGATATTGAATTCGAATAAAAAAAATGATAATCGAAGTAAAAAAAATTAATCATCGAATTGAAAATGTCAGTACAAATATTGTCATTTAAATACAATTCTATTAAATAAATTGGACCTAAACAATAAAGTTAAGTAACAAAGTTAAGTAATTGCACTGTTAAGCTTTCTTTTTATATATTTTTTTTATCTTTGTCACCATGTTCTCAGTACAATTCAATTGTTATATACGTATGTAGTATTAAGAACTTAATATTATTATTAAAACTAACAATAACTGATATCCAGTTATTGTTAGTTTTAATCATAATATTAAGTTCTTTTTTAGCATTCTGAATATTATTATTTTTTTTTACTTAAAATCATTGACGTGGGTAGATATACCATATTTATACCGATTATTGCCCGGTTTCTGAGGTGCTTTATCGTTCCTTTATCGATGCTTTAACTGTATTTTTGCATGATTTTATAGCGTCAACGGGCAGATAAACGACCGATAAAGTACTTCAGAAACTCCATAAGATGAGTAAATCTTAACTTGGCTCGCGAGGTTATCGACATATGAGATGTGGACACAGTGATCATTATACCGATAGTACTGGCTTAATAGGCACAGGCCTCAACCAAACCTTTGGAGGTTTGGCAGGATCATGGGATTCATTTAGAAAGCGGCCCCTTTGGACACGGCTCGTATTGTTAGGAGGTTCTTTTTTCTGGAGCCCTGCCCGGTAACTTCTACTTCAGGTCAGCCACTACTTCCATACTTAATACGTAGTTTTATTTCGGGAGTGATTCTGTCATTGTTCATTTTTCACGTCTTAACGGTGGAACGGATTTTGATGCAACTTGAACTTAGCTGAGTATAAAGATATTGTGACGAGGATATCCTTGGCTCCAGGTCTCTGGCAGACAAGGTAGCCTTTGGAAGCGTCTGGCGAAAACTAGAAGAATTTGAAATAGGAATGTAAAAATATGTTTTGTTTTATCTGGGACTCCGGTACCAACGTTCTTTGAAGGCAGACGCCTAATATATTTTAAAGTTCAAATCTCAAATATAGTTTTATTTGATAATAATATCATAAGTAGCACTAGCGTGAGTGACTCGCTGGTGTTACAATATGTAGTTGATGCTACAGCCCACTCCTCAGAGATTCAAAGAGGTATCTCCCCTCGCAGTACCTAACTTAATCATTCCTTACCAAAAATCAACTTTATCGTAATCGCCTTAAGATTACCCAATTCCCAAAATAGGAACCACGAGCCAATGAAAAATTAATGAAAGACGCATCGCAGTCGAACTTATGCTAAGTACTCGATAAATCTCGCCCCCTAAGGCGGTTTCCTCCCAATTTATTCTTTCTGTTTCGCCCCTTAATCCTGTTATTAATGGTATTTTGCCTCCCCCACAGATGTGTGCAGAAACTGTCTATGGTAAGAGATAAGTAGCTTTTTAGTGTCGGGAATCATGTGGGGAGGCCTGAAAAATTGTACAATACATATTCTACAAGCTTTTATTAACTAAATGTTTGGTATTTCCTATCCGACTGCTTTGAAAAGAAACACCAAAACAACTCATAGGTTTACAGTTCCTTTTAATTTCCAGGCATTATCTTGCTCAAATAAATAATAAGAACTGTTCATATAAGTTTCTATGTTCCAAAATTTATAATTTTATCTTTAATTCGGATAAGCAACATCAATATGGGTTAGTAAACAAAAAGATAACTTATTCCTATGTTAGTGAACTTATAATCTATTTAGAAACTAGGCTGTTGTTGGAAATGCGTCTCCGAACAGCATCACCTAACAAAGGAGAATCATACCTCCCCGCTATGGTTTTGAGGATGGAGTTGGAGCTGACCCGCTCTCTGAAGAGCAAAGAGGAAGATTTATATCTTACAATTGCTTGGAAGCTATCGACGTGTGCTTGTGCATACCTGATGCACTGCAGAAAACGAAAAACCATCATTTATGCTAAGACATTTATTTGGTAAATAGCTTAATTAATCACATTTATTTGTACGTCAAGTTTTCTAGTTGAGTAATTTGAAAAGAAGCACTGAAGAAAAGTCGGTCTCTGTTGAATTCCCTAAAATATTGTTCTCAAAGAAGTTTCTCGGTACTAATACTATGAAACGAGTTATTATAAAGAGGTAAAATTGTGTTTGTAGATGGTATTTTCTGAAAATACCCATCCAAATATGAAAATTCTCATATAGTTCCCAAATTCACTGATTGTAACCTAAAGTGGCGTCCATAAGCTGATTTCCATCTCGAATATAGTATACTGTTCCTGTGGAAACGAAGTCGCAGGAAAACGCCAGTATTTTTACTGTAAAATTACCTACACTACGCTTCGAAAATGCTATACAAATGAAAAGGTTGATTTTTTCTATTAGATGCATCGTTATGAAAGCAGGTAAGAAAGATAACATAACGATAAAAAAGACAATATAACCATAATAGCTAGTTCATAGTTAACGATTACAACTACGAAATAAATTAAAATCATTACGTACAAATACTATAACCATTGTCAAACACACCTGAAAAGGTAACAGTAGGTATACTCAACAAAAATCTTCCCCAAAACAATAAAATACAAAATTCTTGAAAATAAAGAACACAAAACGGGTCTAAAACGAGACAGAAGCACACTCGAAAATGAAGGGGACGTACCTAGAACATCTCATATAAAATTTATTTCAAATAACAACCAATTTCGCTTTTTGACCCACCCTGCCACGTTATTAGGAAAATGTATAATACAATTGTCATACAACCTTCAAGGAAAAAACAGCCCTAACAACGAGCAATAAAGGACAAACTCGTGTAAAGATAAGACAAGGTGGAAAAAACAAAAATATTTCCAACTGACTACTTATCAACATTGCGTTTATTGAAATGAAATATAAAGCAAAAAAACGGAATCCCGAAATTGGTCTAAATGTGACGTGTTACAGTGTCGGACAAAAATATTGTAACGTCTTTTGATACACAGGGCACATGAAAATTGTCATGCCATAAAACCATACATAGTTGACGGAATGGATCAACGAGTAGCTTCACAAACTAGACTATTCGAGACAGGGCAAGAGAAAATTATGTATCTTAAACAATAAATAATTAACAATTGTAATTATAATTTACTAATTGTCTTACCAATATGTTAACAACCCAGTGTTATACCAACATCGCTGCAGTTCCGAAACATCCCGCTTTCTAAATCCCATGGGGCCCTAATGCAAAATATGATGAGATCCCAAAGTCTTCATTACCATTAATGTAATCACAGCTCATTTTCAAAAACTAGTGTATTTTTATCTGTTTTCAGATGAAAACACAATAAAATAAGTCTTAGATTAAAATATCAAATTAATAACGCTGAACAAAAAATATATCCTTACCTACATAAATACCATAAGAACCTATTTCTATGAATAGATGTCGTTAAAATCTTTACAACCTCCAGTCAAAATTTCCTCAAAGTATACAATTACCATCGGCCGCCACTGTAAACCGAAGAAAGCAACACGGATCGGCCCTAGGCTGAATTTTAATAAGATGTCACTGCCATAACAAGGGCCTAAGGGAAGCGAAATTTTATTACAACAGAAAAACTTTATCAGAGAACAATAACACGCAAAATTACGTTCACATTTAATTGGGTCTAATCGACTGGACTACACGATGATAGGGCGAAAAATTCTACCACAGGGTATTTTTAATTTGACAGCTCGGTTCCTTATAGGTGTATTAATGTTGAGCCAATTAAGAGTTTTTAGATTTTGTGAGGTGGGCCGTTTTTTTTGTCCCGCAGTGTTGTGTTAATTATAGATAAATGGCGGTTTGAAGTGACAAAACGATGACTTAATAGGTTTTAATTACAGTTTTATAAAAATCTTTTAATTGTTACGTTATGGGTGTTAATTTTTAGGGTGGTTCTATTGATAGTTCAAGAAATATGTAGTAAATTTTTTGTACTAGGTATCTTTGTAACGTGTGCTTTTGAAAATATTTCAGAATGTTTGCTCTTATTCTAGAAACTACATTGGGTCATGATCTAAGAAGTCAATTCCAACGTAGGGGTCAGGATTCAATCTTACCAGATGGCTCTGAATATCAGTATTTTACATGAAGCTACTGAACTCCACAACCCAGTAAAGAAATACCACTTGGTCAGATTCTAACTTACAAAGCTTAGAAGACTTCCACTCGATTCAATCGCCATGTCAACGGAAAAACTCCTTAATGAATCTCATTAAAATAACAAGCTATAACTGCCCATAATATTTAATGACTCGAGTTTAAGAATATGACTTGGAACATGGCCCTTCATGACTTACAATTTTGTAGTACCACATAAAAAAAATCGTACGCTCAGAAAAAGCTTTAATCAATCCCAATTGGTACATAAGTATAGCTACCGGTAGGTCCATATAAATAAAAATCGCGAAGTGTGCCTCACAGGTCCACATCACCCTAATATTTATGATTTCGCGTGAATATCGATCACAGAGGAGGCAGGGGCACTGCTAACAAGTGACGGCAAGAAGAGTAAAAATAATTTCTGCCTCTACCTTTACCCCCGTGTTAGCTGTTAGCACGCATCCAATACTTAGAGCGACTTCTCTTTTGTAGTATATGTAAAATATTTAGATAAACAGCCGTTTGGACGGATTAAGTGTTTAGATTGGCCCAATTTTCTCAGTTAATCTACAGCTACATACACTAATATTATTATAAGAGGCAAACATTTCTGCCTCGAAACTTTTACTGATAGAAGGCTAAATTGCGTCTGAGTGCAATGGCGCGCGGTAATATAAATCGTGGGAAGCGAAGCTGAAAAAGCTCGTTTTGTTAATAATATTCGTAATAACTACTTCTACATACAAAAAGACCTAATCACGTAATTGTGCAACTGTTATTGTAATCGATCAATTAAAATTAAACAGTAATTTAAAAATGTCAACCGTTAACTTTAAATGACGAGGTTACTTTCATTCAACTTGGAAAATAACGTGCCTTCATAGCACTCCAGAAATAGCGAATGAATGTATTGTGTATTGTATTCTAAATCATGAGTGCCAATTTGCAAAATGAATCCGGAACTCTTCAATCGTTTATACAAAAATAGAATCATAATGACAACTCTCGCAACCACCAAAGAACCTGACACGAAGCATCTGAAAATTACAGATATACTACCACCGCTAACGCGACTTTACCACCAAACGGGGGTAGGGAGGGACAAAATGGATTCTCGCGACATTCGGCAGCCATTACTCCGACCCTCTGCCACTCGCGCCCTCTCTCCCTCACGAGGCGTGTTTACTAAAAATGCGTTCAATTTTATATGCGGGCTTTTATATACGAGGTAGGACGCTTTGTATAGGCTTCTTGGTCAAACAGTATAATGAGACACTTTTTATTTGAACGGTGAAAAGCACGTTTGCATGTTAAAGTGTTTACTCAGTTAGTCACAGCTTGCTTGGAAACCTTTTGAGTGAGCTCAAGCGGAAACTTGTTGTTTATCGTTATCTATATATTTATTAAAACTTTATGCACTAGTAAAATCACTATACAAAGGCGGACTTAATGCCTTAGGAATTTTCTACCAATCGACCTTAGGGTGGTGCAGAGACAACATGGCAGGTGCAACTTAAAGAAAAACTAAAAATATTTATTATTTATTATATACTTTATTGTACACCTCATAATAAGAACAGGACAATCATACATAAAATAAGTGCACCATGGGCGGTCTTATCGCACAAGGCAATCTCTTCTAGACAACCTTTGAATGGATTGAACGAAGGAGATAGATTAAAAAAAAAAAAAAAAAAATAGAAAGAAGAATAGAAGAGATAGAAATAGAGAGAAGAAAAATAAATACAATTATAAATACATACATACACATAAACAAAGTTATTAAGAAAAAACGGATCCAACGAATTAACGCTATGATGATTCTACCAACTTCTTGCGAATGTGCTCACGTGCCTTCCCCTTAAAGGACAACCGACTTATATATTCTTTTGAAGAGGAATCTTTAGTTAGGAAAAAATACAATGTGCAAATAGTTAATGTTGCCTAATGAAGACTCGAGGGAATTGCAGGGTCAGCCAAACGAGATTTTGAACTAAGCTGATAAATTAGATTTTATATTTCAAAACACAAAATTTGTGGCCTGAAATCGTGAGACGAGGCCGCGGCAGACCACGAGGAAGAGAGTTAGGAATTGGCAAGAAGAGGCACAAAACCGGGAACGGTGGAAAGAATGGAGGGAGGCTTCTGCCCAGCAATGGGACAGTTCGGGCTAGATATAACAATAATATTTCACCAGATACATTGCACTGAGTATAAAGAACTAGGTTTTCCTCGTGGCTTCCCATTGCCGTATCCCACAGATAGTGAGTAAGTACTTTTTCGAGAAACGGTTCAGGGCCCTCAAAGATAGTTTAGACTTCTATCGGTGAAAATAAACCAGAATCAGAAGAAAAATAGACCAGGCTTCCAAAGATTGAAAACATTGAAAAAAACATGAAATGAACAATTATACATGATCTATTTCTTTTGAATTTTAGATTTAGATGTCCCAATGAGTTCGTTGAAATAAATCAGTTGTTTTCAAATAAAAAAATAACACGTTTCTTGTATGGGAGCCCCCTTTAATTTTTAATTTAATTTAATCATCATTATTTGTTGTTATAGCAGCAATAGAAATACACACTATGTTAAAATTTAAATTTTCTATCTATTACGGTTCCTGAGATACAGCCCGCTGACAGACAGACGGACGGACGAATAAATAGACGGATGGACAGCGGAGGCTTCGTAGAAGGGCTCCGTTGGTTACCCTTCGGGTGTGCCTAACCCTAAAAAGACAAGCCATCTTGGTTGGAATGCGTTCAATTTTCACTTTAGTATTCGTGTAAATTTCACAAATCGACATTGGGCCCGCGGGATTACAACCCAGTCTCTTTCACAGAAATGAAGCCCGACTCCCAGCATTGCGTTTATTATAGACTGATTATTTTCTTGTACCTAGTAAATTATGCTAAAGACCTAGGCTAATAAATTCACAATTCAACAACAATAGCAAGAACGGGTCATTCGAATTGAACCACTGGGCTTTAGGCACTTGATAGATCATCTATAGGGTGTTCCAGAAGAGCGTGGCCATATTAAAGGGTGATGTTGGATAGCTGATATACATTAAGGAAAAAATAACTAAAAAAAGAGTTACTTTTTCAAAAAATTCGACCACGAAAAACGACAAAGAAATTCCGTCATCAAATCTGTGATTGAACTAAAGGAAGTGCTACCAACTGTAAGAAACTGCATGAAAAGACTTTTGTTCGGAACTTTTTAGTCGTTGTTTGTGGTCGTTTTTTTTTGTATCCTATTTTTAAGTACATATATTAGATCCCCAACATGACCCTTAATATGACCACGCTCTTCTGGAACTGTGGACATAGGCCTCACCAAGTGTCATCACATCAACCAGCTCTGTACGACTCGCATCCAGAAGATTCTCGCTGCCTCCACCTTGGTCATCTTTCACCTTGTTGTGGCGCATGGCTTTCCAAAGGCACGCGGTCACCATTCCAGAACCTCTCGGCTCTGTCGACCATCTGTTCTGCGAGCAATGTGCCCTGCACACTGCCGGTTAAGTTTGTCACCAAATAATTCCACTCACCGAAGTCCCTTTCATTTACAATCACCACAAGTTACAAGACCTAATTTCCAAAACTTAAACACAGACACGTCTTCCACAAATCACAATCAGACACTCAATGACGTTTAACCCTTTTGATGCGGACGCAACTATTTTATTCAAGTTTTTTTTTATAATTCCAACCATAATGAATTCCAGTTTTTATGCGTATTACCTTTAGTCGGGACAAATTGCAGACGGTTCATCTTATAAATATTCTAGCGGTTAAATAAAGGGTAGGGTCTGCGTTTCCGAAACTTTTTCGCTCCAAACTTTATTAAGTTCTTTTGTTTTCGTGTTATGAAAATGTACTTTTGAAAGTATGACGCTTAAAGGATTACAGGAGTGCAACCTACTTTTTGTTTGTTTGTGGGTGAAATAATAAGTTTAATTTATAACGTCTGTTGCGAAGCGAACAATGTTTGCGCTGTTATTTTTGTTTGACTTGTCTTTTCTGAGAAATTAATTTGTAATATTAAATAGCTGTGTTGGTTGTTGTGCTTTCGTGTAGTTTATTCTTGAATACGACGGAGTTTTTTTGTCCGGCATTACCTACCACTGAGAAAAAAATAATATTACCAATACACAGTTCACATAAAATTTGCAGCTTTTAAAATTATATTTGTGATAACCTCTACGTAATGTCTAATACTTATCTGTTTTCAAAATATTCTAAACGTTTGGAAACGATGACCATACTTTTAATAGTGAGGCTGTGAGCGAAATCTCAAGCAGTGAATGAATGGAACTTTAATTGAAACCTGTTCTTTGAGAACATGTATTGATGTAAGTAGAGAACTCACATCTATACATCTTAGATGTTCTATACTATTTTGATAAGTAGACTTGTTTATTTGAATTCACTGTCACTCATTTGTTTTTTTTTTTACAGTATTTGTCCTACTTGCGAAACAAACCCTTATTATTTCTATTTTGTTATTAGTTAGGTCAATAGGTACTGAATATTTTTCAGCATCATAAAATGACAAGAAAAGTAAAGAAATTGATCACAGTCTAAGCTCCAGTATTATTCTAATCCTTGATAAATGTGAAATTGAGTTGTTTTTTTTTGCGTTTATGCCAAAATCACCGAACCTATTTTGGAACAGGAATGGACACGGTTATTGGCTACTTTAATGCAAGCGAAGCCATGTGCAAAACATAGTAAATAATAAAAAAGAAAAAATCAAGCTGTCCCTTCTCTTTCATTACAAACGATTATCGTAAGACATAATTGTAGCAATTACCACGCCTTTAAACTGTCCATTATTGTATAATATAGTTTTATTTTCGCTATAATGCTATTAATTCACTTACAAAATACATAATTCAGACGTATGAAGTTATAAAATTTTTAAAAATACGTTTTTATCACCTGCTCATGCGAAATTCGAATTTTGTTGTTGTTATAGGCAGCTAATCTAATGTCGTTACTAGGATAAAACTAAACTTTGTATATAAACAGTAATTGTATATTTAGTTTCAACTTTACAAATTTGGTTATAAGGATTGAAATAAAACTTTTGCTCCACAAATACGGATCTTCCACAAGATATCATGCAAACCCGCCTCCGCAAGTCTGTTGCTTATTTTCAACGCTCTAAGTTCCAGGTTAGCTTCCATGTCACCATCGCCAAATTCAGTGCCAAGAAACACTCTATTTCATAAAGGTTAAAAAAAAGGAAAAACAATGTTTTAGAAATATAGTTTTCCTCTTGATAATGAATAGGTATATTTTTTTCAGCAGGAGTTCAACCTCATTACCTCAGCTTCCACATCTGCCTCCGTATCGGTTAAGTTAAGTCAAAATGGTTTGTGGGTTTATTTGTTGTTAATTAAAACATTTCTATCAATAAATGTTCGTTGTCATATTCTGTCGTTATTTTCAATTTTGCCATTAATGAAATTATTTATCTAATACAAATGATGGAAATATATTTAATTAAATGTAGTTTCAATAATGAAAGCTCAGGTATCAGATTTTGTTTGGCTCTATGCACGCTTAATTTAAAATATTAAAAAAAATTAAATAAATTATTTTATCTTAGAATTATTTTATACTGTTATTTTTCATGAAAGTATTTTTCTCTTACACTCAATTCACTACTTATGTAAAACCAAATCTCACACTTTCATGACATGATCAACGATCACTATCTACAACACCTTGTTAAAACATAGTAAAACGTGTAAAATGAAGACAATTACAACTCCGAAATCTCACTAGTAACAATAGCTATATTATTTTTACCGTAATACAACATGTACCGCATCCACACGAACAAAAACCAAAAAATAAATTCATTGTGTCAAAAACATCTGTTACGATGGCAACATTACTTTAACGGATTCAAATAAAAGCACAGAATGCTACGAACAAAAAACTGATTAACATGTGAACGCGTAACTGTTATAATTTCGCATTGTGCTGGCATAAAATAATCACAGGAGGCTCTTAAAGAGAAAAAAAATCATTTAAGAAAAAAATATGCAAATTGCACCAGCATCGTAAGGGTTAAGCGGCGACCGTGTCGAATTGTGTTCTTATTTCGAATAATTATTTTCGTATTTACACTTTTGGGATATTTATTTTCGGTTTCGCGTGGTTTTTGTTTATAAAATAGACCAAAGTAATTTACAACTTTGATCGTTGGACTTTTGAGATTTCTTTTCTTCTAGAACCAAAATTTATGCTCCATTTAAATGATCATTATCGCTCCAATTAAAGATTCAAGACAGAGGATCATTTTACCTAGCAAACTCAGCACCTAGACCAGAGGACTGTACTTCCTGCTTTCATAATTTTATAAATTGTCAAACTCTGGAGGTTTGGATGATCCGATGTTTGTTAACCAATCACGACATATATTTAGATGAAACTTAGTTGACGAGTAGACCATGTCCTGCTTTAGAACATAGGTTTTTTTTATCATACTAATACGTTCCCTTAGAATTATTTCTAACTTTCACGTAGGCTAAGCCGCTGTCAGGCGCTACATTATAATTACTGAAATAATAATTTACTGCAAAATACCTGTTAACCTAATTACTAGACTAGACTCCAAACGTAAGGGCTCTTACATAGAATTACTAATATTACCATTAAATAAAAATAATTAAGCTGTATACAAGAATTTATTTTATAAAGTCACGCATTTCTACGCCTCGTATAATTCAAGGTTAAACATTCCAGCTTATAAATGCATATTGAGCACGTTTCAGTATTTTTCTAATTACAGTCCAGTACATTTAATTATGTACTACATTCGATTCTTTTTTTTTCAAGGAAAGAGCTTTTTGCTATTGTTTTACTTGTACCTAGTACCTATTTCCTTTCGAGGTATTAACAAGTTGGTATATTAAAAGGCTTTTAGTTTATCAATAAAACATAATTGGCTGATTCTTGAAGTTTTCTAATTTTGTGAGTGAATCACTTTATGAATACTTTTGTTTAAATAACTCAGTGTTGCTTTTAATTTATTATTTAACGTGATAAATCGAGAATATTATTATAATAATATTTGACGACTAATAAAAAAAAACAAATTTTGTAGATGTTGTGGTGTTGCAGAAAGTGTTGTGAAAAGTTGCAGTGCTTGAGACTAGGGAAAAATTGCATAAAAAATATCTTTACGAAAACTAAGCACCGCTAAAAAGACACAACATATTGCAAACACTCTTCCTAAAACCACTTACGGAAGTAACTTAACCCGTCCACACCTTTTAGCATAAATTAACATCAGCTTCCCAAGGGTAACTCTCATTAAAATAACTTCACAGCCGAAAAACTACTATCTATCCATAGACATTAGATGTTGTGATTCAAATGAATTCTGTAACTGATATCCCTGAGACCAACATCCCATATTCAAATCAAGAACGCGTCGCCATATTGTTTTTTTTTTGTCTTTTCAAAGTGGGCCACGCATATCATTAAATTGGCCTTTTTAAGTTTTTTTTTTCCTTAAACCGGTAACGCTATGAATAATACTTAATCATTAGCTCTATTTTCAAATTGGTGCAGCTGTGCGTTGTTTTTTTTTCGCGACATTGTTTTTTTTTTGTTTTGTACGTATTTAAAAATGTTTGGTTTGAGATTTGAATTTTTTTTTAGCATTTGACTATAGAGTCAAAAACGTAAAGCTTGTACAGAATTTATAGTAATTTTTTGCTGTATATTTTAATGATATCTGGTTTGTGTGTTGAATAAGTAAAGGGTGCAAAATAATTATAATCTAAAATTTTAACGTATTTTTTACGCGACGTTATTTACATAGCATCAATTTTGTGTATTGATCCTCAATTTCCATTAAAACTTTTAAGCCGTATTCACACGCAGGTTGATTTCGACCACCACCGCAGAATATCAATGACTTACCATTTTAATTTTCTGCAAAATACTTATCGAACAGGAACTCATTATAGTATTATGTTCAGTGCTACTTTAATGAAAAACTAAAAACGTTAGGAATAAAAAAAAAGTATCAATATGTCTAACACGTTTATCTAGGAGCCCATAAAACATTGTGGCATAAAATTAACTATTAAACGAGGCATTACAGACGAAGGCACCCCATTTCCCACACTAGAACCAGTAGCTAAATAAATTTTCAACAGACATCTGCTTGCTAATTGTCTAACGAGCGGTGTGCATAAATTGCACAAAATTATTATACACTACATAAAAAACCGTCACATGGCGACAAGTCTTTATTTTTAAAAGCAATCGTCTTTAAACCTGTCGTTTCCCCAAGCTCAAGGTGTGAAATTTGCAAAATTAAAAAAAGTACTTTTAGGAACGCACCTTTAAAATTATTCGAAATTCAAACTTACGTTCGTCGGCTTTCATATCAGTTTTGCATATCGCTCTATGCGTACTTCTTACACTTAGCATTGCAGGGTTAATATGCAAATCGACTAACCCATTTCTTACTAACCCTATAATTACAGTATTTTGCATATTATTTGAAGAATAAATATTTATAAGGAAGTGAAATTGAAGAACTTTTTCATTATAAACTAGTTCTTTAATAAATTGTTCGTTACTTTTTGTATTTTTTCGAAACTGCAGTGGTGTACTTTATGCAAATATTTTTGGGTTTAATAAATTTCGTGTGAAGATACGCCTGGGAACTTCTTCTGATTAAGTTATTCTTAAATTGACATTAATTTAATCGCGTATCTGATTTGTAATTTGTCATTGCATTTTTGCTTCGATTTAAATTAATTTGCATACTTGGTGGTCTGACAATATTTTGAGAAAATTATATCTTCGTCAATATTCTACGACTGATTTATCTAACGTGCTTATTCAAGATGATTAGTAAAATATTTTTAGTGATCATTCATGGTTTTACATACGTTTTATATCTACTTTTAAGTATCTCGACATATTTTTTGCTGGATGCCAAAAGATAGAGAATTACAAATAAGTAAGTAATCATTTATTTAACACTTCTTTTCCCCAAAGTTTAACAAGGAGGCGTCAACCAAAAACTACACAAAAGACTAAATACCCAAATCATGTCGACATCCCTAACACCAATCGACATTGGATCGATCCTAATATCGAATGAATGGAAACCACTTGACTCGTGTTAAAGATCGATCCAATTGTGAGTGCCCTATTTGATTGTAGTGTATCGCATCGATTGATTCAGGGTAACAATTCAGCTTATTGTGAAACGATCTTTTCAATTCGAATGTGTTTTTGTAATATTTTGACGTAGCATTGTTGCACTAGTGTTATTTAAGTTTTATGGAGCACGTGCTATTTTGAGAGATGGGTTAAATTTGTCGGTGTCATGACATGTGCCATTTAAATTAAAATGATTTTGATAAAAAAAATGCTTGCAGTTAATGGAAAATTAGAAAGCTAATAGTCGGTGTTATTTGTGCACGAGAAGCTCGTGGCTTAATAATAACAGCTACATAGGCTGAATTTGGAGGATAAGCTACGCTCACCGAGGTCTATCCGTGGATGGGTGACCATCTTTGACATAACGTGTTTCCTCCACGCCTCGACAAGCACGTTAAGCTAGTCCCGGCTGTCATTTGAACATCTTTGACTGTCGTTACGGGTAGTCATAAACCAGAAAATCGGATACCAGTCTTGTCCAGAAGTACCGTGTTACCCAGTCAATGGGTTGTGAAGTTCAGGTAGGCAGCTGCTTCACGTAAAATACTGGTATTCAGCTGAATCCGGTTTGACTGGTAGCCGACCCCAATATAGTTGGGAAAAGGCTAGGCAGATATATTATGGACAAGTCAATTTTTATATGCTTTATAACTTCGTAATGGGGCTCAGTACACTCATTCAACAAATTAATTGAAGATATATGAGATTTCAGTTTCCGTTTGCGTATCGTCTAGAGAAAGGTTAAGCTAAAGCAAACTTGTATTACTCTTAATTGTTAAGTACCTGGATGCTCGGTGCATTGCTCGTTTTTTTATTTAGTAAATGTTTTCTAAAAATGAAACCTAGCTAGATCGATTTATCGCCGCCGAAACCCTCTGCATACTAAATTTCATGAAAATCGTTGAAGCCGTTTTCGAGATTCAGATTTTTTCTTTCTTTTTGTGTGTGTATGTGTTAAAACAGGTTATAATAACCTTTGTGTGTGCAAATTTCAATCAAATGCGTGCAATAGTTTTTTTGCGTGAATCAATACATCCATTATTTTTCACAAAGATTTACATTTATAAAATTTGTTGGATGGGATGGAATTAATAGGAAAGTAAGATGAGATAGAATATTAAAAAGTCAAAAGTCAAAAGTCAAAAACGTTTATTTCAATTAGGCCATTAAACGGCACTTTTGAACGTCAGCATTTACAGTTCAGTAAAATATATTAATAAATTAGGAATTGGCATCCCAGATTATTTACATTAACAATGAAATGTAAGGAAAATTCAATGCCATCGTGTTATGGTCTCTTTTGAAATAACACGACATCATTTTAATATTATTAATCCTCTACGTTTATACTAACACATCGGATTTTATTTATTTATTAAAACCTTTATGGACAGTTGCCGTAAATATCGGGAATTAATGCAGTAAAATACCGTAGTAGAACTCTAGTCAAAAATACTGCTCCTATGTTTTTAAAATTGCGAATTCGGTAATTAGACTAATTAACAAACATCCCTCTAATTACTTGCACTACCATTGGAAAACTTGAATTAAAATTATATAAAACTTGTTCAACATTTTAATCACAAATTGACATCTTTTCCAAAAAAAGCTGTAGGTACGGTCTACGCTATACGCAATTACTTATAAAAAATACGTTTCTACGAAAAAACTCAACGTTTTATTTTCTTTATTAAATTACAATTTTACCAAAATCCATTTAAGGGTTGCACCTGCTAAAACGACAGTGCGACAGTTTTTTTTTAATATCATAACAATAGCTCATTTTGAAGGCAATACAGCTTTTAATTTTATTACCTCGTGACCGGTGTCACGATGCAAATGCGTATTTAATGGCCGATCCTTAATAAATGGTTTGGGGTGAAGGAACGCAGCCTTAAGTGGACACAATGTAGTTGTGGTGATTAAATTAAGTCTCTTAACTAGTACGCACCCGCGGTTTTGACCGAGCTTTCGATTCATGTCTTCTAGACTTTTTTCTTTGTAGTTATAATTTCCGAAGTCAAGTCAAAGTTGTTGAGGTATTAGGTCCGCCTTGTTCTTTTATGTGACTATAAAATGAAATGTACGAATTTATTTCAATTAGACTAGGTATTAAAAGACACTTTTGAACGTCAACATTTAAACAATTTTTGAAAGCAAAAGAGGATACAGGTATTTTATTTTTTCACTAAGATGCCTTCTTTAGTTCCTCGTCGGAGAGATTATTAAAACATAAAACCGGTCAAGTGTGAATTGTGCTCTCACACGAAGGGTTCCGTACCATAAACCGAAAAAAACACGTTTGTTGAATGGAAGCACCTTTCATTTTTTAATTTAATTTAATTTTTATTATTTGTTGTTATAGCGGCAATAGAAATACACGCTGTGAAAATTTTACCTGTATACCTATATCGGTTCTTGAGATACAGCCCGCTGACAGACAGACGGACGGACGGACAGCGGAGGCTTAGTAATAGGATCCGTTGGTTACCTTTTGCGTACGGAACCCTAAAAATGTATAAATCTGCCGGCCTTTTTACAACTATGTTGCTGTTGGATTCCAGTCTAACCGGATAAACCTAAAATATCAGTATTTAACATGGACTGTCTGCCTATCTTACCTCCTCAACCCCCAGTAACCAGTTACTGGGTTATGGAGGTCTCGGTCTTGCAAGACTGGTGTCAGAATATGCGATAGGTATTATAAAACCTAAAGATTATCATGATCTTCCTGCCCTTATCCCATGTTACTTGGGGTCGACGCAACACCACTTTTCTTCCATTCTATCCTGTCAACCATCACGCTGTCACTAACTCCCTTTTCTTTCATATAAAACCTAAAGATTATGCGAAACTAAAATAGAAAACCAAATCTCTGGACAACATTTGGGACCCTAATTATGATGTTTTTATTTTACTTTCAACAGCCCAGTTCGTTAATTTTCAGTCACTACTCCACGAACACATGTTTTAATAAAAAAAAAATATTTGGGATGAAAATATTTATTGGAACATTAGTTTTAACGCTTCTGTTATCAATAACAGAAATTCTCTGAAGTCTCATCGTTTTTGTGTAGATTTTTTTTTCTACAAACAGCAAATATGGTTTGTACTTAATTAATTTGTACCAATGTCTTGAGATTATTTTGAAACAAATAAAATAAGTAACAATTAGTCTAAACACTGTTAACACCGAACACAAGTAGACATTGAAGAGAAAAAAAAATTCACATCTCATTTTTCATTAATGATCCGGTCCGGTCCTATTGTAGTAGCATGATGTTATTAGCCTATAGCCTCCCTCGATAGTTGGGCGATGCAACACTAAAAGAATTTTTAAATTTGAACCTTATAATCAGTGATCGGATAATCGGGCGTTTATATACCTAAACTTCTTCCCGTGAAAGAAATTTGTAAAAACAACTATAACAAACTTAATGAAATTATAGCAGTGGTTAGTTTGATTTAGTATTTTTATTTTATTCAAAACAGATGGAATACTTATAAAAAATTATAATGTGCACAATGTGGTCAATGTGTTGTATTTATTACACGACTGCCCTAGAAAAGGAGTGTAATATTTTTTTATGTTTGTATGTAACTTCTAAATGCCTGAACCGTCTTAAAAGCATGTCCGTACTTTCGTATTATATTTTTTAGTTAGTTTATAATATAAGTAAGTGTAGAAAATAGGTGTAAACATAAAATATGAAAACAAACAGTAAATAAATAACCATCGAAAGACGCCCGATGCTACAATATCACTTAACGATGTCATAGACAAACGATGGAACTCGCGGGCCCAAGTGGAAAGCTATGGTCGGCTGTCAAAAGCAAAAAAATGGTAGTAAATGTATGTAAATAAAACAATAAAGGGCCATAGCTACTGTAGTATTCAAAATTAAATAGCTTTAAGGATCAACTTCGACAAAATTGAACGAAGTGGTGCGGGTGTTACTGAATAGAATAGAATAGAAATACTCTTTATTGTTCTTTACTGTGAAGTTTAGTTTTGTGTGGTGCTGATCGCGTGAGAGTTATGCTGCTAACTTGCTACTGAAAACATGGAACTCCAAGTTATCAATACGAACTGCGTGCAGACCCTGTGTTATTGTGGTGGTTTCCTTGTAAACAATAGCGACCTTTTTTAATAGAACGGTGAGGGCAGGTCGTTACAGCAACGAAAATTTGCGAATTTAAAACTTCCACGGAATGCAGCAGTTCTATGGGGCAGGGTTAACAGAAGGTAGGTAGATGAGAGCATCTGCCATAACAAGAGTGTTATGACTTTGTTCACATGACGCGACCAAATCAGTTTACTATAAAAGTTATGTTTTTTGTGTAAGAAATTATTTAGAAATGGAGTTATGTGAGATCTGGGAGGGACATTAAAATAAAACCTCGAGCAAGCATCTTTTCGTTTTTTCGAGATGCGTGCTTCATACATAGTATCAGCGTAGTTAGATTAGAAAAAACTTTTTTCCAAAAAAAAAAACCGACTTGCAAATAAATTAAAAATACTACAAAATATAAAATAACTGTAATTTCTAAAGTCGGTGTTTTTGGTTGTTGCTTCGTATCTTAACACCAACTTCCAAAATTATAGTTATTAACCGACTTAAAAAAGGAGGAGGTTCTCCCTTTTTTATATTTTGTTACCTCATAACTCCGTCATTTATGAACCGATTCGTTTTTTTTATGAGAAAAGATGTACTTTCTGATTGGTCCCACATAAATTTCATCAACATCGGCTCAGTATTTTGGTTCTTAAATCAAAATAGCTGGAAAATATGTCATCCAAGTAAACTAAATTGCGTATTAATAAAAAATAATGACCCATAGAGCATGATGCTTATATCCACAACTATGCAGGTACGCTCACTATATAAAAATGAACGTGATTATTCGTTTCATCTTGTGGCTATATTTAAAAAAAAATTGATAGAAATATGTGACATAATATTTTAGTCTTATGGGGTTGGGGACGTAGATAGAAAACAAAATTAAATTTAATGAACATTGAATTCGTTTTTTTTTTTTTGTAAATTGCACACGCAAAAATATACAAATACCACATGACGGCTCAAGTATAAAGGTGAGTTTAAGCTAAAAAAATAATGTTTTATTTATGTTTCTAAAATCATTTCTTTGCGATTAAAATAATAAAGGTATTCTCGCTTATATTTCCTGTGGTTAAAGACAGGAAGCTATATAATAAATACTGTGCATTATAATCAAAGGAAAAGTAATTGCAAATATTTAAAACGCTACAATATGCGGAAGTTATTTTTTTTATTATTGTAAGTTTTTAATTTTTAATTATGCAATGCAGGTTGCCATTGCATAGCAATTGCTACCATCAGACTTAGAGGAGTTCATAGCTAAATAATTACAGCCTCATGGATCGAACTTCGAGATAAAGCGTCGCTTATGGTTGTCGGATGGGTGACCATTCATTACATGGCATGACAAATGGCATGTTTAATAAAAACTGGATACTGGCACACGAAGGGTTCCGTACCATAAGCCGAAAAAAACATATTTTTGTATGTTAATTTTTTATTTTAAATTTTAGTTCATTTCATTTTCAGTATTTGTTGTTATAGCGGCAACAGAAATACGAAATCTGTGAAAATTTAATCTGTCGAACTATCATGGATTCACGGTTCATGAGATACAGCCTGGAGACAGACGGACAGACAGACAGACGGACGGACAGCGGAGTCTTAGTAATAGGGTCCCGTTTTACCCTTTGGTTACGGAACCCTAAATATATATTATACTAACTCTAATGACGAAATAATTAATAGGTTAGATTCGCAAGCATCTCTTTACAAATTGATTGATTTGTTTAGATTTCATGCACATAGTTACCTACAAAGACGGACTTAATGCCCACAGTACTTGTTTGTTCGAAAGAGACACCGCGGCCCTGGAACGCAAAGGGCTTTAGAAGGAACACGGATGGGTTTTAGTCAGTAAGAGTCTGACACGCCCTTCCACTCCACCCAGAGCGGAAGAAGTCATTTAATGATTTCCCATCCTTAAAAAAAAAAAGAAAAAAAAGGTACTCTCGACCAGCCAACCAAGAGTGGTGATAATTTAACATGGCAGGCGATATTTCTGAATAAAGTAGGTAATCGGGAAAAAAATCAGAACATAACACCTATTGCCACGTGTTCCCGTTGTGTCCTGCGGTACAAGTCAATCAAAACGCGCCGTAACTGTGGACTGCTGACCGAACTCCCCACTAACCGCTACAAAGAACTCAAACCGGTCACTGGGTTAGTTTCCGCGGTAGCCCTTAGGATCCATTGCATAGACAATGTAGACATAGACTCACTGAAGTACGTTGGTAGTTGCGTTGGCAATTTTTCATCTAAAAATATAAATATTTTATAAAGCTATCCATAATCAAATATCTTTGGCAGATGTTACGGATTGTCAGAAGCCAGAAAATCTGTCACCAGTCTTGCCAAGAAGTACCGTATTACCCAGTTACTGGGTTTTGGAGTTCAAACCACGTCGTTCGCTCCACTTAAAATACTGGTGTTCAGCTAAATCCGGTTTGACTGAAAGCCGACCCCAATAGAAATGTGTACTGACTGTTATCTTCATTAAGGTAACTATGCATCACGTTGCCATACAACAAAATAATCATTACTCTTCTCCGAACCTATAATTCATCAAACAAACAAATTACAGGACAAGACGCGTCCTCAAACTAATTCAGACATGGTAATTGTAAATATTTCGAACGCAAGAGATCAAACATGTTCAGATCAAACAATTTTAATCAGAAACCAATCATATTTTTAATGAATCCCGTCTTTACGGAGCAAGCCGAGCATGTGAACATCTCAGATATAATATAAAGGCCGACCAACATTAGATACAGGACTATAGATACACCTTTTGTGATATTTATAAAAAAACACAAACGAATTAGGACCCGCCCGCACAATTATTTCGAGGAGACGTACAAAAGAAATGCGAAAAAGCGGATGAAAAAAAATATAAGCTTTGTTATCGAAATTGGAAACGAAACGAATATCCGTAGGTACGGTACCTAAAAGAAGTTCGGCTTCTGTTGGGGTGCATTTTTTTTTCAATCCAAACGCGTATAAAAAACACCCCTCCGCGTATGAAACATTACCCCTACGTCCAATGGAGCCGTGCCCCAAACACATCTACGCTCTCATTTTTATAAACAGATTTTTTTCTTTGCAACAGAACGAGACGGATAATCGCCTGTCACATTTGGACGGCGTGTGCTATAAGTACGAGAGAGACGGAACGAAATAAAAAGTTCGGTCTACGGATAAAGAAAGCTCAGGTATGGATAAGGGTGTGGAGGGAAGAAAAAAGGGATACGACGTGGGGTGGTGGCCACCCCTCGGCATAGTGGGGGTGTTGTTGAAGTTCCTGCCACCGCCGCTAGATGGGGGTGTCGGAGGAAAGTTTTTTTTTATTGAATTTCGGCGAGTTTTGGCATAATGATGATGGATTGTGCCGTGGCTTTCGGCTGATAAGTTTTGGCGAATTTTTCACGGCGTGTAATGTGTTTCGCTTTTTTTTTTCGTAAATTAGGTGCAAGTACCTAAGCTGACGCTGACAGTTGACTATAAGTTAGGGGTGAATATGTATTGGCTTCTTTTTTCACAATATTAATTAAGTTAGCTCTTGATAATATTTCATTGAAACTTTAAAAAATTAACAGCATTTGCAGAGAAGGTTGCACGTAGTAGAAAAATAATATAAACAGTATTTTCTCTTATACAAGTAAATATTCTAACATCAGTTAAAGCATGTTTAATAATCTAATAAGAAAAACACATTTACAGTAAAAAAATTGAGACCCGAAAAACGTGCAATTAAAATTCTAATTAAACAAAATTCTTACAGGATTGCAGCGTTCATATTAAAACTCACGTTCTATTGTTCCGTCTCAAAAATCACTACATTTTTTTGCGACTTTTCGTCGTGCGACTATTATGCGCAGTGGCATCAAAATCTTTTAATTAGCGATGTGACGAGAGGGTGCTCTCAGCCACTAATGAGACAAACCCTTAAAAACGTCTGCCTGCGGTTTGGTTTCCCAAATTAAGGTGTGATGTTGGTGGCGCGTTACTTTGTCGAACTTTTTAGCATGGGTGAAGTTTTTTAGGGTTAAGTTGGCGTGAGGCTACATTGCCGGGTGGTGAAATATTATTTTCATGTGGTGTGATGTGATTTATATATTAAAGAGTTTGTAACTATTTAAACTTAGGATATAAAAGACTTATAAGAAACAGAACCTTGTCAAATTAAGTCGGCCTATGCACCACGACTACATGAAAATAAGTTTAAATAATAATAACTCTACAAACAACTTTTCAATAAATAAAATAGAACCCAACCACATTAAGAACTCAATACCAATAACCAAATACAAACGCAGACGCCGAAAAAAAAACAGAAAACGAAAAAAAAAAACTAATATTTTCTATCGGGGAACGACTCAACCTTTCACAAATATCCAATTTGGGCTTCGTATAAGCAATAAATAAGTGGAAAAGGCTTTCCAGACGGTGCCTGGAGGAAAAAAAGAGAAAAAAAAGTAAAAAAGGCAACGGATCGAAGTCTTTCGTCCGTCGGATCCAATAATCCGGCCGTCTGTCCGCCCGCCTAATGTGATCGTAGCCTAATGAAAAACGCTCGGGACGTATCTGTAGTCGAGACTTTGAAAAATATTTGCGGTTATTTTTGCTTGTCTGTAGTAATTTAGTGTAAGAAAAGTTTTTTTTTTCTGTATATACCTATTTGTTTACCTAGATTGATACATCACTATTATTTTTATTTTACAACGTATTGCGTCTATTTTTGACAGTACAACAGACCACGCATCGAGGTCGTGTCAAAAACTTATGCTCACAGCGATCCGAGGCGCATAAGAAACATTAACACAAATAATATCACAGACAATGTAACGTGGCACTGTCAAGGAGTATTGTCGCTTCAAATTTCAAAAAGATTTCAAAGAATACAAAATAAACGCATAGGACTATTTAAAACGAAAAGTGTACGTTATATTTTTTATGGGTGCAATGAATATTCATCATCATCATATCAGCTGAAAGACCACTGCTGGACATAGGCCTCCCCCAAAGGGGGCGTTTGCCCTAATCGCCACGCTTGGCAGGCGGGTTAGCGACCGCAGCGTAGCTGTTGCAATGCACAGCGAATGCTGCTGCCCATTTTCTGGTGAGTCCCTTAGTCACCTCTTACGACACCTACGGGAAGTGATGGGATATATTTATTCTTTTAATAATGAATATTATATCTAGTTATCTACAACAGTGTTTGGATGTTTTGTTTTATCTTATTCCTTGTATATCGGGACTCCGACATACTCATTTTATTCCTATTGACTTGCTAGACCGAATTTGGTTTGAAATACCCGATCACAGCTCAGGCAATATAACTGCCCGGCGGAATGAAAAATATAAGTATATGAGGGCTTAGGTCTCTCTTTACGTATTAAAAAAATAGAAAAAAAAAGTGGAAGTAGAAATAGTGTCATGGGCTCCCCGTTGTCGAAATCGGCATGGAGGACTATATTCCTATTGGTGTAAAACCAGTCGCGTTCTATTTACACATGTCCTATCCGAAATTCATGTAAGACCAAAGGCCATCAAGCAACAAACTCCAGACTATGAATACGGCCCCGAGCTACACGAATGTTAAAAAAGAAATCGTGAAATGGGTTTGCGTTGGTAACGAAATCAACATAAATTTAGAAGAAAATTCGGAAAAAAGATACGTTGTGTACCCAGACTGTAATTATATCGATAATTCAACGCGGTTTTTTTATATTGACTGAGAAATATATTAGCTAGAAGTACATAAAGATACACCCACGGAATATATAAGATGTAATTCAACTTCTTGGGAGTTTCTCAAGACATTATCTGCATACAAACCAAATTCTTTTCCTCAAAAATGGTACAAGTAGTTTTTAAACAATGAATAAAGTAAAGAAACATGGGCATAGTCTGTCTTAAAGAACGAACTTACGGAGAAATATCCTTAAAAGCTAGAAGTACGCATTCCAAACTGTTTTACGAACTATCTAACAAAAACACACTTCATAGAATCGAATACAGGACCCCAGAGTTAAAGACTTTACTTTATTCTTAACTAAGTCAACAAGACCTCCAGCAACTAAAAGTCTCTCACAAAATACTTCACTTAGCAAAGACTTCCGACTACCCTTCTAAAAAAAAAAGATCGTAAAAGAAAAACGAACTTTTTCCTCAAAGACGATTCACCTTGAAATCTTCTCAAAGTGTTTAAAACTGAACTTTCATTGACACATCTTCATTTCGATTTCATTAGAAGAAAGCGGAGTACTTTTTACTTAAGAAAACCTATTCATTCAACTTCTTGCTTCTCTTTCTTGCATATTAATTGGGGTATCTTCTGTCTCAGTCGGTGCGATGTTCAAGAAGTAGTGACGTCACGAGGTCGTCTCCAATTCACTCATTAAATAAACAAGGGAAGTGTTCGTTATGCTGGCGGGACCACTTCAGACTTAGTTTTGATATTTAATTTGACGTCGTTTTTGCTGTTCGTGAAGCAATTTGGCAGTATTTTTGCGACTATAGTAATATGTCTAGAACGGATCGACAAATAGCACATATTATTATTTAGTAATACGACACAATTCTGGTAAGTGTACTGTGCATACACAAGAATTTTTATTCTTGTGTATGCACAATTTTCATTAACATCCAATAAACTTTTTTTTTTCTAATTAGAACTGACTTTTGACAGTAAAATATATTTTTTTAAGCTGACAAACTCATATCAATAACACACATCAAATATGTAACTAACCCTTTACGTAAAACACAAATAACGAACGACCCGTTTGAAGTAACTGAGAAGTTGCTTCCGACAGTCAACTGTTTTTTTTTTAACTTTTGGCATACGCACATACATTAGCCAAACAGCCAAACATGTACGCCAACCCTTTACTTGAACACAAATAACGAACGAGCAGTTCGAACTAAAGTTGTAAAGTTCGTGAAACTCCGAGGTGGTACCTCCACAGTGGCGCACGTCCTCGTTTTAATTCGTAGCTCGACCCCGCTGTTCTTCATTATCTTATTACTTAGCCAACTTTGTGCACGGCGACCGTTGCGTTTTGATACTGGGGGCTAATTGTGAAAATGGTGGTAAAAATTGTTGGTAGATTCGTTTTTATGACTTTGGTTGCCTTTATTTTGGGTGGCTATAATAGCACTGACTGAAATGGTTTTCAAAACTATGGGTTTTTTAGTTAATTTCTCCTAGCAATAATACAAAATTATCACAAAAATCTGTTGTAGTTTTAATGTGGAGTAACATCATTATTATTCATCTTTTCTACATATTGGTTTACTTTACAAAAACTCCAAAATACAAATCATGTATACGATTTGAATTTGGCAGTTTTAAGAGAATTTAGAACTATAAATTACTTAATTTCTTTGTCAAATTAGACTTTGAGCCCTCGCTTATAGGTACCTATGTTAAACCTAACTTTATTATACGAAAGGCTACTAGGCCTTTGTCTATCAGCACACATAAAAAACAGCTATTTTATTAACTTGTTCCCTCTTAATTAAAATGTTCTAATAATAATAATCAAATAATCTTTTACCTTGCGTTAAATGAGGAAAAATCTATATCTCTAATATTTCAACCTTTTTCTTGTCGGCTTATATTTTCCCCACTACTGGGTAGGGGTATGTTCATACTTCTACCAAACTTCACAGTCTTATTCCATATTTAATCACGTCGAACTAACCAGCTGGTCGATTCTCGAAAGATACTCACTGTAAAAAGTTAGGTGAAGATGGCATAAAGTGAGCTGTCATTCTAATTGATGCAAGGGCTTGTCACCTCACTCTGAACTCACCTATGTCACAATGAGATTGTAACAGAATACCACTATGAATCAACTTTAATTAAAAATTAATTATCCAAGTATCAAGACTAGCGTATCCTGCTACAAATCTTAAGGCGGTGCTGCCAAGAGAGTTGTTCTAAGTGCAGACGTTAATGGGCGCCTCCTTCACCTTGACCAGGGCTGAACTTTCACCCCAGTTCACCAGAACTGGGTCGGACGAGGTAGGGTTGAGGAATGAGACAAAAGGATTCTGTTATTTTTTTGTAATTATTTTAGTGTGGAGAAATTTTGGTTGTTTGTTTAGTTGAAATTATAGAGAATATGCGGGAAGATTTCTTAGTGTGTTAAGCTAAATTCGCATTACTATTATCCCCAAATATAAGTAGAAAACACATTAGCGAATATTTTATTCTTTATTCCTAGGGATGTTATCAAAATATAGTTTTTTATCAACAATGAAGATTAAAGAAGAATGAATTAAAGTTATTAAAGTTGTCTTAAGATATTTAATAAACATTGCATTTCAAAAGGGACTTTGTCTAATTATTTTAATAAACTGCATTTGGGTTTGCGTATTTTCATTTGAATGATGAGCTGTCTTTTATGTTATTTTGTTAAAAATAAAATCTAATTGGATAACTTCGGTGGCTAAGTTTTTCGGAATCTAGGCTCATTATAAAGACAAATAACATTATTTTAACTATTAAATAAATCACAATAATAGCACTGCTCCTTAATTTATTTATATAAAAATAATTGTGTCAAGAAATAGCAAATAACCATGCAACTCGGTCACATGAAAGACGTTTTGCCGACGGGCGGCGAGATCAAAGTGCCGCCGTCGGGTGTTATCTCTTTGAACTTGCCGACGGTAATGTGCATTCGGATACTTTACCTTAAGTTTTCGTTTGTAATTTTTCTATTTTTATTTATTTTAGGACCTAAATGGTTTTAAGTGCGTAAATAAGTTTTAAAGAATAATGTTATTCGTGGAATGTATTTTTTTGCTGTTACATCTTTTACTAGTGACGAATTTTAATTTAATTAATTTAAGTAGCATTAAAATACCTGTATATACAATTTCTGCAGTGTTATGCAGCCATTTTAGAAGTTTAATGAAAACATAACCAAGTAAATAGGTTCCTACAATTTAAAATGAATAAAGCAATTACCAATATTTGTAGATCAATGTAGGACATTTAATAAACTCTAGCCAGAATTGGAACAAGTGAATGAAATTGAAGTAATATTTTTGTTCAGTTTATTTTACATACCTGTGGGTATTAAGAAAATATGTTCTTACGTAAATAAACTTTTCTATTCCTTAAACGTAACCAAAAAATCGCCTACTAAATCGCCTACTACCTACTACACTAATTGGGTCATTATTTATAATTTAATTAACCATTTTTTTTAATTATTAACTCCTCATTGTGTTCCATAAAAACTTTCAAGTTGTTAATCTTAAAAATGTATGAACCGATTTTAATGAAACCTAATAAGTCTAACGCAAGATGAGAGATGTTTTTAAATCTTTTTAAAAAGTGTTTCGAAAAAAAATCAGAACAATTTGTGTGAGCAACTGGAAAGTCACTCTCCGTCTCTTACCTCTTTATTGAAAATGTTCACAACTAACTTTTTAGACCAAGGTATCATGTTAATACCACACATACCTTTTACAATATTCCTAACAGCTCATACGATAAATAAATCCTTAAGATCTCCAACCCGAAACAACCAAGACCAAACAACGCTTCTTCCAGCCAAAAACAACATTACATAACCACCTGATTAAATTAAATTCCTGAAGAAAAAACAAACTCAAAGGAAACTACTACAAAAAGTTCCTCCACCTTGAAGTTTAATCCTTAACGTACCTACCCTACAAAAACGCGTTATTCCTTTACTAGAGAAAACTCGCTGGTATTAAAAAGGGAGGCACTCATGTGTGAACGGCAGTGTATCTTCTGCTGAGAACAAAGGACGGGGAAAACATTCGCTTTTTAGGGTTATTGTACAGTGGAAGATGTGCTATTGAAAGCTATAAAGTTTGAGAATCTTATTGGAATAGGGCTTGGTATTTCATACGACTGCGTCCAAATGATTACTCACCCCTGTAACTTGTCTCATAATTCATAATTGCGAAATTCAAAGCCAAAATAATTTTAAAAGTTTTGTCCCCTATCCTTTTCCACTAATGTTAAGAAATGCGAGGTGGATATAGTATACCTCAATTTCCCTTATAATTCATCTCTGCTTATAGCCCTTATAGCGAATATATGCATGATAGTAAAATTTTATTTTTCTAGGTTCGATTCCCAGGTCGGGCAAAAAGTGCTATTGGGTTTTTCCAACAGAAATTTTAATGGTATGATGCCTCGAAAAACACCTTAAGCCGTTGGTTCTGCGCCTCCTTCCGGCCGTGTCATCGAAATATATGAGTGATTGAAGAGGGAGTTACCTGTGTTTGCGCACACACTTGTGTCTATATGTCTCGCACTGATGGCTAGTCTCAAACATTAATCAATGATCAAATCATTTCATATTTTGTATGTGAAGTCATGATTGACGTTAACACAAATCATCATATTCATCATCCTACAGCAGTCCATTACGAAAATATCCCTCTAAAATCGCACGCCATCTATCCCCATTTCTAGGTACCTAACAAAAAAGATGGAATACCAAAATATAGCCAACTTTAGGTTGAACCACAAATATTAGAGCCGTGCTCGGCACGTGATCGAACCGTGATCTGCCAGTTGATTCTGCAAACATGTTGAAGTGAAAGCTTGGGTGAAGTGATCACGAGGTGAGCTGTCAATCCATACAATCAAGATGTCACGTGATCACGGAATGAGCTGTCATTCCATCTTGATTATATGGATTGACAGCTCACCTCGTAATCACTTCACCCAAGCCTTCACTTCCACATGTTTACAGAATCGACCGGCTGATACGTCCGTATGTAAACGAGTTCATAGAGAATGCATGCATCGATATTTTTTGAGCTCTCGATTTTATAAGAGCTTGCAAAAATAAAAGGAATTGATGTCGTTTTGACAATCGCCTTCGCCACGCTACCGTCGACAGAATGTAACTTGTCGAGAGTATCTTATAGCTTGTAGTGTGCACCAATCTTACTCCATCGAGTATCAGCAGACACAGATATCTCCAGCACCCTCCTTACGCCGACATTGAGACGTCTTCCACATTAATACCAATACTCCTTCTCTCAATGTTTTCTTTTGTAGCGGTTCCTTTCTTTTATTTCCTAGTATTTTTTCAGCCTGTGCTAAGTCTGTTTTGCTTTGATGAGAATTGTGGTTTTAGTATCGAGTCGATAGGGCTAGCTGTTTCATTAGCACAGCCAATGCTAATTGCGGTATACGAGTAGGTATCCACATACTCGTATATCGCAATGAAGATACTACTTTCTTTACTTCAGAAGTTGATCTCTCATATTATCCTCAAGTATACAAGAATATGCCATGTTTAAGGGGCATGGATACAAAGCTATTATTGTACATAAATACTAAGCTAGTTAGCGTAGATACTACCACACGTCCAAGCGTGGTTATATCTAGAGTCTAGTACATAGCAACGACTCATTAACATTCATTGGTCCTGAAATCTGGCCACAGTATCAGTTTTTTCCTCTCTTATTCTTATTAATGACATCTAAGGCAAAAGTGCCGTGTAACAATTAATTAAGCTGTCTTTTATTTGCATCTACAATGTGTGTTTTCTTTCTTTCTTTCTTTCTTTCTTTCTTTCTTTCTTTCTTTCTTTCTTTCTTTCTTTCTTTCTTTCTTTCTTTCTTTCTTTCTTTCTTTAACAGAGCTTGCCAATAATCTTAACTATAAATACTAGTTGTTGCACGCGGCCCCGCCCGCCTCAAAGCTGAAAACTATCCCAAAGGAACGTTCTCTCGGGATGAAAGTTCTAGAGCTAAGTTTCATACAAATCCGTACAGCCGATAATGTGTAGAGGTAACAAACATATAAACAAACTTACTTTCGCATTTATAATATTTAGTTAGGAGCTGGGTTTCTAAATAAATTGCTGTCACGCCTAAATTACCGAACCAATTTTGAAGAAGTTTTTAGTGCAGAGATAGATAGAATCCTGGAGATGGATAGAGAATACTTTTTTGCTAAAATATATATGCTCTATGTATATCTAGCCATTAATATGGAATAGAATATTAACGAGATTCATTTCTTAATGATAGAACCAAAAAAAATAATCGAACCCAAACGAAGAAAAAATACAAAGTTATAGAATCCAGCAGGGGTCAATAAACGTTTTCTTTTTAAAATAAATCTGTCTTAAGAGTCGCAACATATTTATATTTGCACAGCAGGGGGTGAAAACTTAAGGGGTAGGAAACCCCATCATTTTCTTAGGAGCTATAAATTCTACGAATGCGTACCATAAATTTTATCAACCGCCTTCTAACGCAGCGTTATGTTTAAATCGTAATGGCAGCGATTTTCTTTGTGAAAATGTAAAAATATATCCGTGTTTTCTTTCAGTTGTATCTGTTGTACCTATTTATTCTTGAAAAAAATAGGAATGTAAGTTGTATGAGGACATATTTGAGCAATTCTTAAGTCGTAAGCAAAACGGGCATACACGTTTTCACTATCTATATCTAACAAACGCCCGCGACCCTTCGCCTTCCTCATAAATGTGGCTATCATACACAAAAATAACTTTCCAAATCGGACTGGTAGTTCCAGAGATTAGCAAACAAACTTTTCACCTTTATTATATTATTATAGATATAGTACAGATTATAACCTTAAGCCCTTATTCATTAAAACGTACCAACTGTTACTTAGTTAAAATACTGTTTAATGGCCACTTTCAATAACGTATCTACCTTTAACCAATTGTCAAATTTGCTACTAACAGTAGCTGAAACGTCATGTTTGCCTTTGTGACATGACGTTTCAGCTACTGTTGGTAGCTAACTTGACAGTTAGTTAAAGGTAGATACGTTATTCAAACCAGCCGTAAGAGACTCTGTATTCAAATTCTCCATAGAACATTTTGAATAAAGAATCTGCGTAATCTGCGTATCTGCCTAAGTATTTTAGCTATGTAATGGTTATAACGTTGTATGAATAAGTCTGTTACACTATACCTGATTGTAAATACCTTAATATTATTGTAACTGAGTCTATAGAGCGATTCTGTAAACATCTCACCGTGTAAACTTAGGTGTTGTGAACATGAAGTGAGCTGTCAATCCATACAAATAAGATGGAATGACAGTTCACTTCATGCTCACTCCATTTCAGCTCACTTCAGCTCAGCACATTTGAAATGTAGACTGAGTTGATCAACTGCCTCGTTGGTGCAGTGGTCACTAACTGTCACTTTTCAGAGTAAGATACTGGATTCGATGTCTGGTTTATCCATTCAAGATTTGTCAGTAGAAGCCTGGAGTCTGAAAGTCGGTTAATGCAACACCTAAATCGCTTTGCTGTTTGTTCGTCAAACAATTTCTAAACTAAAACGCAGTTTTTTTAATATTTCCTAGTGCCTAGTGGCTGCGTTTCTAACTGCAAGCAAAAATTAGTTACATTGCGGGGCACGATCGACCAACTGAGCACATTAAACCTCGGTAACCCGCAATGCAATGCAACTTACATGCGAGCTGGTTGCAAGAGGAAATGTTGCCTTAAACACAAAAATAATCAGGGTGTCTAATACGTGAAATCATTGGGGTAGGTTTCTCATTTCTCATGTGTTTTTCATGACAATTTTTGGGAAAAGGTGATAAAGAAAAAAATAATCTTCAGCTCCATAAAAAATCATTTATTCATGCCATCACATCGAGCCATTAGTTTTTCACCATAAAATAAAACAGCCTCAAACATTCCGTACATAATATATTTTATTTTTCACATAAAAACCTTCTTTTCCCTTCAGAGGAAAACTGCGGAAACACGAAACCGGAAGTTGCGCCGACCGCCACCGGAAACGAGTCGGCCTGCGAACGTTAAGAACATGTCACATAAATCACTTTTATTATAGCGCAGAGAAGGGTGCAGGCTGTATGTAATAGGTATATGTTTAGTGGTAAACGGTATATAAAATAGAGGTGGAAGGTACTGCCGGTCGATTCTGTAAACATGTCGAAGACAACGCTTGGGTGGAGCTGTCAATCCATATAATCAACGTGTCACATGATCATGAAGTGAGCTGTCATTCCATCTTGATTATATGGATTGACAGCTCACCTTGTAGGTAATCACTTTACCCAAGCGCTTTACAGAATCGATCGGCTGGTTAGGTTTGGAAGAAATGTTTCTTGATGAAAACATAGAGTTGTAGACATGATCGGCCAGTGTTGCGGAATTTGTTTGAAAGAGTCACCGCGGCTTTGGAACGCAAAGGGCATTAGGAGGTACACGAATGGGCTTTAATCAGTTAGAGTCTGACACTCCCTTCCGCTCCGCCCTGAGCGGAAGGAGTCATTTGATGATTTCCCATCCATAAAGGAAAATAAAAATACGTGATCGACCGAAAGACGTCCACTGTTGGGCATAGGCCGGTTCAGAGCTTCTCGCATTCATTGGATTCCCGTGATCCTCATTGGAGTTGAAGCGCCTAAACCTTATTAAATAAATGTCAAAATAAGAAGAATACCTAAGTACCAAATATAAGTAAGCAATCAGATTTTTTTGTTAGAAATCACAATGCGTCTTCAAGGAGCAGTTACATGTATAGGGGGAATAACGAATACACAGAGATAGTGAACTGAAGTTGAAGCTGAAGTTTAGAAAAACTTTAAAAAAAACAGCATAATTATATCAGGAGGCGTCATCATTCTCTTGCAAGGACAAGATGATGATGATGACTTCTGAGAAGTAGGGACTCTTAAGAGTTTAGTTTTTTTTAAATACATTTTGTCGTGTTAAGCGCACAGAAATGTATGGAACAGCTGATTTTTTTCACGATTTCAGTGTTGTTCCCATACTGAAAGTTGTTCATAATAATGAGTACAATGACCCCTTAAGAGGTTTTGCGTTTATTCTGTTACACGTTGTATATTGATTTCTTCACTACGTCATAACTTCATAAATGAACTGTTCATAATATTAAAATTCTTTGAAAATACCTCACACTTACTGCTTACAAACCAATGATCTTAATAAACCAATAATTCAAACTACCCACATCCCAACACAAGCCAAAGGCTACCAGTTCCAACTCTCGGCAAGGCGTCACCTTCCCGACTCACAGCAAGGCGTCACCCTCCCGACGCTCAATAAGACAGAAACACAAATTGTTTCAAATCACCGTCGCCTGCGCAGACGAGACAATCGGAGACATTAGCGGTAATCAGGAACAGACCAATCATTAATTACAGGACGGAATGCAATCTTTAAGTAAATTGAGACAAAAAGAAACTGTGGGGTGTTTCAATTTGGTTGGGATGTGGAAAGGAGTGGAGGAGGTATATTTTTTTAGATCATTTCATTATTAGACCCTTACTGACTAAAACCCATCCGTGTTCCTTCTAAAGCCCTTTCCGTTCCGGGGCCGCGGTGACTCTTTCGAACAAATCCGCAACCCTGGCAGGCTCTGGCTCTATTACACACCAGTTCAATGCTAACTACAGCGTCAGATAAAGAAACATAACGGTTGCCATGTAACAAAAAATGTTGTTTATTTTATGAATATAAAATGCAAAGTCTGGGAAGAAATTGGAGTCACATACATAGATATAACGAACTCTTCCTCATATACATTAATGAACTGGGTATGCTCACTCTTCCCAAAGGTAAAATTATAACCTTCGCAGATGATACTGCCCTACTCTTCAGCGGCAGTACATGGCAAGATGTGTACAAACAGGCTCAGTCGGGTTTCGAAATCGTGACGGAGTGGTTGCGAAATAATGTGCTCACTCTAAACGCGGAAAAAACCGTATACATTCTTTCACCTTCTTGAAAAAAAATGCGTCAACCACACTCTTGAATTCGTTGTATACCATAACAGCCCACACATGTTCGAAACAAAAAATAAATAATTGCACTTGCACCACCCGCATTCAGAAAGCAACCAGTGCAAAGTACCAAGGGGTAATAATAGATAGCAGCTTAAGCTTCAAAAAGCATATAAATACCCTTAGCAGTAGGTTACGTAAACTTATTTATGTCTTCAAGACCCTAAGACATGTGGCAGACGAGAAGCTGAGGAAATCGGTTTACCTAGCTCTCGCCCAGTCCATACTATGTAACCTACTGCATAACGTCCTGGGGTGGTGCTACAAAAAATGCAATGCTAGAGCTTGAACGAGCGCAGAGAGCCATTCTGAAAGTATCTCTATTCCGACATTTTCGATATCCAACAGCTATGTTATATAGGGAAGCAAAGGTATTAACTGTTCGTCAGCTGTTCATATTGCAAACGGTTATAAAAGAGCATGGCCTCACCACCTTCATCCACCCAATACCCCACAGAAGTCGACGATTCGATCCCATAGCCCGCCATCACATCCGGCTTTCGACTACTTCCTCCCATCGATTCTTTTGCTACCTTGGTTGCTTTCTTTACAATAAAATAAATAGGCTAATCCCGATTTATGACCTCCCCAGAACCAAACTGAAAATTAAACTTAGCAGCTGGCTCCGAGAGTTAAATTACGAAGAAACAGAAAAACTACTTGCTGTTCCAAAATAGCCAATCCTACAAATTATTTTCCCTCCCCCCCCACACACAACCCCTCATTAGCACCATTACCCACTCACATACACACAATCATACAAATACTAACTAAACAATACTAACACCATGTTAATTCCATTTCTTTTTGTTTTATTTCTTTATTTTATTTTAATTTATTTTTTTTGTGTTAATCTTACCGCACTCATTTATTTAATTGTACACAATACTAAAATGTAACCAAACCCAAGGGGTGGAGACCTGTGTCCTGAAATACAGACTTCACGTCTAGTTTAGGCACCAGTCTCCCACAGTATAATTATGGCTGATAAGCATTCAGTATTGATACCTCTTTAATGTACCTATATTGTGGTGAGAAATAAATTATTATTATTATTATTATTAAACAAATGCATTGTGGTTTACCAAAATATGTATCGTTAAACCAAAAACTATTGAAGCATGACAAAAACATTCTTGAGCACAGATCATGTATCGCTCTTCTCATATTGATTTGTTCTATCAAAGTTGAAGATCCAGTATTCTAATCCTAATTTAGGATTGGTACACCTGTGCGTAACGCTTTGAAGACATGGTTGTGATGTTAAGTTATTTGTACAATTTTGTATGTACTTTAAAAGAGACTTTGACCTCTGAGTTTGTTTCGGTGTTTCTTCTCAGGGTAGTCAGCTAGGAAACACCGGCCTCATCTAGTTTAAAAATTACCAAAAAAGATTGACGTGTAAAAGTGTTATGTTTAACCTACTTATAAAATAAATATAATTTATCAATGACAGTGTTCTTCTAGGGTGAAGCAAATAAAATAAAAGATAAAAACAGTAATCTAACAAAATCAATTCCTTTGATGTATTTCACTTTAACTTTTACAATATCGCTTTTATATTCTACTAGCTGCTTCCCGCGGTGTTACCCGCGGTTTAAAAGTAGCCTATGTGTTAATCCAGAGTGTCAGCTTCCTGCGTATCAAATTTTATCAAAATTGGTCCAGCCGTTTGCGCGTGAAGAAGTAACAAACATACACACACACACTCACAAACTTTCGCCTTTATAATATTAGTGTGATCCATAATATGTATGACAGCTTCTCCTCTATTTAACAGTTATAATTATTTATTGGTATTAAATCTGCCGTATCCATATTTTCAGTGCTCACTTAGCAAAATCGTTAAAACTCTCCGGACGAGTAGAAATGGAATTATTAAAGACGCCTGAAGTCGTAACTGAGTTATCTCCGCCACCTGTTGATGCGCTAATTAATTCGATTTTCCAAGCACCTTTTTGTTTTAGAGTTCCCCAAAGAATCTTTTGCGAAAATGTTTTTTTTTTCGCGTAGGGTTAATTATTTTGGGCTTCGGGCAGTTTGAGGTTAAGACAAATAAGGGTTATTTTTATATGAGAGATACTAGGTTTCGCCCGCGGCTTCGGTCGCGTGAAAGTAGCCTATAGATAACCGTTTCCAGGAAGCTTACCGATTTTGTTGATTTTTCATCCAACCTTCTCTACCGAAATTCAAAAAAACGGTTCGGACATTTAGGCGTGACAGCTTGACAAAACAAAACAAATTCACTTACGCATGAAAATATTAGATTAACTGTTTAAAAAAAATCAAGAGGGTTTGTTAAAACTACCTTAGTACAGTGGCGGGCCAAAAAAATTAATAGAAAACAATAAACCCAAAAGCCAAATTAATTATTTTTAGATTTTAATTAATAGTTAACGACCAAAACGATCTAAAAGGGAAACACTAGTTTGATTTACTACCATTAAATCAAGGGGTTCACCTTAATCAGTCCAAAATAATGCTTAGTGTAAACTAACTTTCACAATACCCTTTCTTATAATAAATGTAACAACCGATGTCTCGGGGACAAATTCGTGCAGGTGGTTTAAAGTCATTAAAAACAGTTTATTGCGAAGATCGGCTATCGCGCCATCTTGGGCGCCATATTGTTTTTAAATTTATTACAGTAATTACGTCACGTCACTCGACGCAATTGATATAACAATGTTGCTGGACTGAAATTAAAAGGGAAAATGTGGATTTTTTTTCTTTTCGTCACATTTTAAGAAAAGAGTGTAAGTTGAAAAATAATTGGTGCAGTAATTACTCATTTTTAAATTGTTGGTTGACATTTGTAATTACTGTCATGTGTAGGTAATTGATCTCGTTAAGTTCATTGGTGTGACTTTATAATTAGTGCTGATTTAGATAATTTCTTTTTGTCAGTAATTGAAAGAGGTTGTCTACCACTCACGCACGACATGTCATGTTTACAAAAATGAATACAAAAACTCTGTATTGGCTTACCTAACTGTGGCAGGCGGGAATGAAAGGCATTTCTTATGGCAATAAATAAAACATTTTATAATATTAACCTTTTAATATTTCTCTAAAAGGCTGTCATAAAATATTTTAATCACAATAAACACCTAAACTTTTCTTTTAAAATGTTTGAGTTACATTTACGTAAGTGCATCATCGTCACATTTAAGTAGTTTTTGACTGACACTTAACCGTTGACCTTTTCCACCTACAAACGAAATAAAAGCCAGAAATACTCCATCTAAAAACCCAGCATTCTTAAATTCACATACCTACAAATTTAGTGACATTTTTTTCTACCTTTTCGTCATCAAACAAACGCCGGTGTGTTTACGTCCTTAGTGACATTTCGCTGACAATTACGGTGTCACATTAGGCTGTCACGTTGTCAGCCGTCATGCCGTCATTACCACTATGTTTTGGCATGTCCCCACTTATCTATATAACCCTAATTGTCCTGCGCGCGCCATTTTAAAAAAGGTTATTTTCGTCCCGTATAAAATAAAATTTAGATTCCTTTACCCGTCAGTATTCAAGGGTTAAGTTTTGTAATTGAGCTGGATCGATTTAGATGTTGGTAAGTGTAAAAATGTTATAGCAAAACCTTGGTATTGTAATTGCTAAGTATTTCAATGGTTAGTGCAAAAATATGCGCGTGATATTCCAATAATAATAAGTGTGAATGCGAATGTTTCTTTGTGTATTTGGATACACAAAGAAACATTCGCATTCACACTTATTATTATTGGAATATCACGCGCATATTTTTGCACTAACCATTGCACCAACCACCTTTCAATGCTATTTAAATAAAATATTGATTATTTGAAACCACAAAAGAACGTTTAAAGGATTATTTCTATTCGTAACGATCTAATAAAGTGTTGGTTTGTTTGCAACTGTCGTTCGTGAGCGAGTCGATAGCTTACTAGAGGCATTTGTGTCTCAACTATTTAAAGTAGGCATTTTAAAGCACGCATTTACTTTTAACAACGTTCGACTAACTCTTTTCTGATAAAAAAGAGTGTGTGTACTTATGTACACGCGTTAGAAGTTATACTTATTTGGCGTATGGAAAAAAAATAACTAAAAAAAAACATTCACAACTAAAAAAATATAAAAGTTTTAAAATATTTGTATTGTTTTCAGCTTCAATTTGTTGCGTTCGAACGATCGCCAATTAAGTCTATTACGCTAAATAACCGATTCATAAAATAGGGCAGATATCATGCAATTTTTTTTTTTTGATTCGAATGTTTTGTTAGTAGTATTTGAAATTAATACCAACTTTCTACTCTGGATGGTGTGTACCTGAGAAGTTTATGGGTACCTACTTACAATGACATATAAGTTACGAGACTCCTTTTTCAAAATAGTCAATACTAATAATTATTATAAAGGGTAAAATTCTTTGTTCCGTTCTACTGTAGATACAAATCTGATTAAGAAAACTCATTCATGAAGAGGCTGTTTTTTGTCTTCGAAAAATCATCATATTCCAATAAAATCTTCTAGGATAGAATAAAAGGAGCTGAGCCGCGGGAAAAATTAGTGTCTAATCAATTACTTTTATCAAAATATTTGTATCTTATATTTTGGCGCTTTATTTCGAAATTAAAACCACATTCTTCTTCGAAATTCAAACATAAAAGAAACAAAAGACAATAAAAAAATACTAGAATATACAACTTGAACATAGTTATCGATTTTCATGTCACCTAGAACTAACTTCACGATGTAGAATTCAGATGTCGGTGTGCGCGCGCATCGTAAAAATTCACTCTCATCAGTTTTCTCCATCGCGCCATAAGAAGTATAACTTGAAAAAATAAAAACGTGAAATTAAATACATGCCATTTTGTCATACTTCAAGATAAACAGAAGTTCAAAAAGTGTACATAGAATTAGCGTGGAATCTTATCAAAATCTCTCCAGCCGTTTGCTAGAAAACTGACCATAAATAAGACGACCATCAGCTTTTACAGTGTCGTTCAAAATTACTCACACACCACAACAAAATGTCTTTGTTTACGGTCAAAAAAAGGTTTTTATTACTACCATAACATAGTTATCTTTGAGTCTAATGAATTTACTTTTTATCTAGACACGAACAGTAATAGTTATCGGGGATACTTCACAAAAAATAGATGAATAATACAACACATTAAAGTAAATTTAAGTACCCGAAAATGGCTTGAAGGGTTCCGTACGTTTAATTAAAGGTAATTATGATTTTATATGCATTTTTGAGTGGTCGTTAAATATAGTTTTGTGAACAATAAAATTATGCAAGTACCTAGGTATATATGGTCTTTGAATGTATTAATATAACGCAGGTTACTTTCGACAGGACTAGAGCCTGCCAGGGTTGTGGAATTTGTTCGAAAGAATCACCGCGGCCCTGGAACGCAAAGGGTTTTAGAAGGAACACGGATGGGTTTTAGTCAGTAACAGTCTGATACGCCCCTCCGCTCCACTCAGAGCGGAAGAAGTCATTTGATGAATACCAGTCCTTAAAAAAAAAAAGTTTCATGGGTAGCCGATGGATGCGATACGCAAAGGACTGGTTGTTGTGGCGACACTTGGAGGAGGCCTATGTAGTGGACGTCGAGAGATGATGATGATGGATCATTATCATCTCAGCCGATAGACGTTGAAGCCGAAGCTGAATACTTTAAAAAAAATAGGTTAAGATTGCTCACTCTTACCCCCAGGTCAGGAAACAAAGATTATGGCAGGGAATGGCGTAGATGACAAAACAAAATCTAATTAGCCCGTCAGATAGATTAAAAAAAAATTATTATCGAAAAAATATTGGACACGTATTTTTTTCTTTTTTCACGTAAACACAAAATAAAGACGATACAGTGCGTTGAAAACTCGTGTGACGTCAGATTTCGGTACAGTTTTTACTGGTAAGTGACGTCACGAGCGAAATTCCTGATCTTTGATGCGTTTTATCTTCGTAATTTTTTATTGATTTTATAAAAAATAAAATACGTGTCCGATATTTATTCGATAATATTTTTTTTTATCTGTCGATAAAAAATTACTCGGGAATCATCCCTATTATTAGCTGTACTCATAATGAAAGTACAGAGATAGCATGTTCTCTCACTCTGAGGTAACTACTCTCGTTATATTTGCTATACCTACTAAGTAGATAGACGATTAAAACAGTTTACGTTATATTTAAAAAAAACGAGCTAATCTTACAGTAGTCGCATAGGATGTGTAAAATCTCACGTCTCACCGGTCAAATCAAATAGCGCGCGCTTCCTCGACTTTCTGTTACACACTTCCGTCCCATTTCACGAAATCACTCCCACAGATCGCAGGAAAGCGAGAGGAAAAATGTTACACATCAATAACAACATAATGATTTATTTATTTAACAATTCTCACTCTATTCAAACAACGAACAGTACACTGGTAAAAACTCGACCATACTAGTTCACTTATTCAAATTCACATTTCATTACACCCGCCACGGAACCCCAAAAGATCATCGATTAACTGATAACCATCGCAAGTAATTCCGAACATTTTAACCCAAAAACAGGATTGCAGTGCCCATTAATTACATAACTTTTTGTGTATAAATATTTATACCCACTTATTATGATAATATATGTACAGTGAAAGCGCTAACTCGATGGTTATTTTGGACCCTTAAATATTCCATTTTACTTTTAAGTTACGAATGAGTGACTGCCCATGCGCACCTGAAGTTAAGCGGGTATTATACTTGATAATATTTTATTTACGACGACAGCTATTATAATATTTTAATTAGTGGTTCATACTATTTTGTTTTACTAAGCATTTTATCGTTTCCGGTTGATGGTTTTGTCAATGATGCGGTTTTTTCTGGATGCAAGGTTAAATTACTATTTTAAAATAGGTATATTTATTGTCCGCTTCGAAAATCTAGGAGAGTCTTGTTCATGATTTTACTCAGCCGTGTCTGTAATCTGTTTTGTCATTCATTAGATAGAAAGAGAGAAAGAATAATATTTATTTAGCACTTACATGAAACAGGCACGATACATAGAAATAAAAAATAAAAAATAAATGTAGGTATGCTAAGAATCAAGTGTGTGTCTCACGGCTGCATTAAAAAGGTCCATTTCAGCGATATGTTAGACAGACCTTTCAATGGACGTGTGGCAGATACTCATTAGAGACATTGACTGGCCTGTTGGTCGAGTGGTTAGTTACCCTGACTGCTAAACCGGAGGTCGTTGGTTCGATTCCCACCCAGGACAAATCTTTGTGTGATGAGCATGATCATTTGTTCCGTGTCTGGGTGATAATATGTATATATTTAGACATATATAAGTATGTTTATCAGTTGTCTGGTTGCCATAGCACAGGCTCTGCCTAGTTTGGGATCGGATGACCGTGTGTGAGTTGTCCCAAGATATTATTATTATTATTATTCATCATTTTAAAAGCACATGTAAAACATATTGCTTTAACCAGAGCATGACCCTTTACCATTATTTAGAACCTGAGGACCAATAAATTCTACTATTTTTAAGCAACGTTCATATCCCCATCTCAATTGCAATCTGTGAAAAAATCCTCAATCAATTTTCATACATTTTTGATACAAATGCGAACGTTGCTTAAAAATTTAGAATTGGCACTCTGGTCTAATTCAGTCTTTGCTTGGCAAAAATGATCTAGATACTTAATATTGACTATATTACTGCTGCATACGATTTTAAACCAATTTCTACTATATACAAGCGAGTAGAAAATATACAAGCGGAGTAAAAGGGGAAAGGGAGAACTCACAGGGCATCGAAAAATTTGTCCACATCGCTGTCAACGGGAAAAGTGCCCAAAACACTGGCCGCGTTGCCACGTTGAATGGCAATACTGATTCGTTGGCCATAGAAAAGGCCAGCCCTCTGGCCACGTGAAGCGTCGACATACATAATTCCCAATAAGTTTTTATGTATTTGTAAATATTGCCTCATAGATAAAATAAAAATACATTATTTCTACTATTATTTACTTATTCATTTGCCGATGAAATAGCATGCCGGATGAAATTTAAACAGAACGCTCAAAAAAGTTTTTAATGAAACTATTTAGGAACCTAAAAAATTGCACCTAAATTAAACCTACGAATATATTTCAAAATCGCCCTTCAAGCTTTTTCTTTTGCTTAATTTAAGGGTAGCAACAACCCCATTAACAGTTAGTTAGGACAACGACTTTGAATTAGGGGTTACCGTGTTAATATCACGATTAAGACCCACAAGCATCTCGTTAATTTGCATAGACTATGTTTTTTAATTTCATATTTTGTGTAAAGTGAGCGGAATTCTGTTGTTATGCTGTTACCTTAATTGTTTCAAAATTAATTTATTTTATTAATAAATTATTGTAATTTATTTATAACACCTATTTTGTGGTCGTTAAGTTTGTAATTTTAATTGAAATTCTTGTGATTACGCCCTTCTAACAAGAGAATAGCTTTTAGGTCAAAATAAATCATGAACTATAGTAGGCGCCAGATAATCGTGGAATAACGGTCATTGACCCACCTACAATTATTGACATTTTTAATTTGAAAAACGGAATTAATGACACAAAGCTGTCCCGGATCATCATCTCTCGTGATCCTTAACATTGTCTAATAATGAAAAACGATTCATATTAATTGTTCAGGTACCTATGAACAGTTATTAGGGAAAGGTCAATATACTTTATTCCACATTTATCTGGCGCCTACTATAGTTGATTTTATTTTTCTTAAAATTTCGAAAGAGAACTAGCTAATTAGACATTATTAATGTAGGCACGTATATTTTTGAAGAATATTCATTTTCAGACTTGCGTACCTATTTCAAATTACCAAACACTAAATCAAACTTTGATACTCAAACTACCCTTAATTTTACACTTACTTTTACGATAGGATTTATTATTGACCAGAAGTCGTTCCGGTTCCCAATAAAAACGACAATTAAACTTGGTATTTTTATATTTAAGCAACATTGACGCTGAAATTATGTGAATATAAAACATAATTATACTGTAATTACAATAGCCAAAACTATAAATTAAACCAATACAAAGGCCCACGGTTGCTTATTTGACATTAAATTCACCATAAAAATGTGTTTTATTAGTGCTTATAAGTGACCCCAATTAATTATTTAGATTACAATCAAAGGAAGACTTCTTAATTGTAATTTCGAATTGTAATGAGATACAAAATTACAATATATTACAATGGCTGTATAATGACATAATTATTTAATTTTATGTCTTTTTTCTTCGGTCCTTTAATATTGTAACCTTATTGGTAACCGTTTTTTTTACAATTTACATTACCCTTCGTCTGGGACAGTCGGATAAAAAACGTTGGTACTGCCTCAGTAGTGTAGTGGTCGCAAAGTCTACTGCTGACTATGAGGTCCTGGGTTCGATTTCATGGTCGGGCGAAGTGTTTTTGGGTTTTTCAATTTTGACTTTCTGAGCCCGGAGTTTTTATTTGTGCCTGGTTTATAGCCAGGCTCGCCTATTTCAGTTATAGGCGAGCCTGGCTTAAACATTTCAGGCTAAATTTGAAAACCTAACTTAACCTGTTAAAGGATATGTATGTCACCGGAAAATTGCAGACTCCGTAAGATTGTATTAGGTTACAATTTCTCGATGAAGAAGAAGTCTTCCCAGCTTGAATAACTTTTGTAATTTTTTTTGGTCATGTTTTCGTCATGCTGCATGTCGCAAATAAACTATTTTTATTTCTTTCTATAGATTATGAAAAAATCTTAACATACAATAAATTCCATCCAAATTCAAACGTTTCCAATATATCCGTGTCTTATTAAGAAAAAATAGTTTATTATTTCACGCGATATTTTACAATGTAACGGCGTTTGCAATTTTCCGGTGACATGTATATATCTTGTCTTAACAGCTTCTTTCATGTTACGTTTGTTTTTCAGGCTCGCTGTTACCTGGAACAATGATACACAATTAATTATTCTATAAGTGTAATGAAATCAGCTTAAATAATTTTTCTTACTCATGAAATTGGACTATTCTGGGAACTGAGCTTTACGAGAAAAAAAAAGCAAAAACCGATGCATATTGTTTTAAAAATATTAGTCCGCATATTAAGGACTTAAGGACTAACAGCTTCTCTAGACAATCTGCCAAAGTCAAGTAGTGAAAACAACCTAATTTTATAAATCACAAATACTTTAGCATAAAGAATTTTCTTGCGAACTGCAATCCTAGTGGCATTGTGCCAATAACTTAACATTGTCACAATAACCTTAATGCCCTTCGTTGTTTGTTAAAACAGCTTATGTGTACCTAATTCGAAAGACATGCTATATTAATGTATTCCAAATAATTTACAACTTTTATTTGATAAGAGTAACTATGGAGTTTTCTCATAAGAGTTCCTCCCCATAAGAATCAATGGAATGAAATATGCGAATAGGCAACTAAAGTCAATTTATTTTCTTTTGTTTTTATAAACTGTAAATGCAGTAATTCAAAAGTGCATTTTAATGTTGGTTCTAATTGACGATAGACAAACTGACCACAGACAAACGAGATTTTTTACTCGATGGAAGTCGTCATTGTCCGATGTCATTCCACCTTTAAGCAAATACAACTGGCCACTTGTTAAAAACATTTCATTTTCAAAAAAAGAACGACTCACACATCAGCTATCAAAATAAGTAATTTTGTTATTAGTGTGGCCTCACACGGAACGACTGAACGCCCACAAAAGTGCGTTCACTCGAGGGCCATTCTACTTTTTTTCCCTACAAAACATGCCGTGTGATAATAAAAATGTTCTACTATAATATAACTAAAAAATATTTATTAATATTATTTTTATTTTAAACTTTCACTATATCGTAACCTATATCGTCCATGCCTAAACAAATTGTGATTTAGGTACTCATATCGAAACTCCCCCGCGCCTCGGAAAGCACGCCAACCCGTTGGACCCAGCTGTCATATGTATATCTTTGACAATCTGTATGGGTAGTCAGAAGCCAGTAAATCTGACACCAGTCTTGTCAAGGGGTATCTACAGTACCTATGACCCGATTGTGGAACTCAGAGAGGCAGTCGCTAGATGTTAAATACTTATAGTCAGTTCCATCCGGTTTTACTAGAAGCCGACCCCAATATAGTTGGGACAAGGCTAGGCAGATTGGTTGTTGCGGAATTTATCCGAAAGAGCCACCTCTGTCCTGGAACGCAAAGGGCATTAGAAGGAACACGGATGGGTTTTAGTCAGTAAGAGTCTGACTCTGTCTTCCGCTACACCCAGAGCGAAATGAGTAATTTGATGATTCCCCACCAATAAAAAAAGAAAATTCTTGATTGGTTGACGTTAGGTCATATATTTGATGAACCTAAACCGTATAAATTACGAGCTAACTAATTTATTAAAAACAAAAACACAATAAAAAAACATTATTTGTCTTTGGTAACGCAGTTTGTTCTTTACTTGCAATATGTCCCTCTAAAAGTGGAATAACCCTCAAACACTTTTTTTTTCGACCGTTTAATTTGCATTCAAGCGGTTATCTGTACGATCTGAATGGTTAATTGTGAACCTGGTTGATGTTAACCGTTGGAACTTATCTGATAGCTAACTGTATTAACACGCAATGGCTTAGGATGTGGTTACACGAGCCTTGTTGAACAATGGTTTTACTTTTTTCATTGTTTTTGTTCCATGTACTTTTTATGAAGTGATTTAGATGCTGGTTGGTGGTGTAAAAAAATTTTATTGTAAGCCGTAAAAAAACTTTAAATTTATGTAACATGAATTTAATGTAATATTTATTAAAAAAAAACCTTAATTTATGTTAAATTATATGTATTAATAAACATTATATTATTTTGAATTGGTTCATCTTACACAACTACACAGCGTGATAATTTGCCTGCCTATTTTCAATACTATAAACCTTATTTTTGTTTTTTTTTATTTTTCGCAAAACAAAATCACTGTAATAAATGTACATCATTAAAAAATACTGGGTACGTTTTTTTAAAATTAAACTCCCCCAGGATTTCCATTGCGACTTCAACCAGATATTTTTTTAATTAAATACTATTTACCTACTATGACATAAAATATAAATTTACAATATTTTCTTGTTAAAATAAATCATCATAAATACCAATAAATTATCGACACAAAAACCGTCTATCGTCACCCTAATCCAACGTAAAGTTTTTCTAAGCCTCAGTTATTTTGTTATCGCAACACAGCGATACGTACGTTTTAGATCGATATGTGTCGCTACTACCCGCAATTTTAGTAACTCGATCATGTTTATAATCGCTGGCTTTCATAGCTCAATAATTATACCTAAAAATATACTACTAGTGGTTATGTCCGGGTTTGATTACAAAGCGAAGAAATGTCATTGTTTAAGCGATAACGTGACAGCCAGTGGTTTATCGTTCCACAAACCACGTGACATTTCGGCGGAGAATTTCAATTCCATTAGACTTTTCGAGTATCGTTATAACTCACAGACTGTCATTTTTCTAGTTTCTCTAGATGCTAAAGTAGTGGTTTCCTTTAATACCTATGTCTTAAGAAAACGCTTTCAGAAATTATTCAGAAAAAATAGCTAAGGATAAGAGTACAAAGTAGGTATCTACTTATATTTTGTCTCACCTATAAAAATATGCAAGTATACCTGAGGTATAATCACAAATTAATCTTATTAAAATATAATAAAATCATTTGTAACCAATAAAAATATTGATAAAGACGTAGCTAACAACACAATTTGACAAGTTAACTCTGCACCTGCCACTTGATCAAATAGTCACATATTATTATTATTATAATAAGTAATAATCAATAGTCATCACTATCCAACTTAAATAATAGTCCCATAATTCAACAACAAAATGAAATGTTTCATATAAAAACACAGTAAAAAATAACCCTAAACTTAATTGGAACATTTATTAATTTTTATATTCCACTTTCATAGGTTTTTAATGGGTACCCGTAAGTAATTAACAAAGGAACACGATTTTGACTAGGTAACACAAAGTTTTTTTTTATTATTAACCTATGATAAAGTCATAATTTTTAAAGTTATGACAGTTACGAGAAAAATAGTTTCGTTTGAATCGGATAGTTTAGATAATATCAACATTATTGTTGGAACTACAATTTTAATTTTTAAACCGCGTGTTAAGTTTTACTTCTACGTTTTATCTTATCTAAAGTTTTACATGCAAAAAGCATTTAATGGCTCTTAAAAGAAGCGTTTTTGAATAACACACAATTAAATTAGAATAGGAAAGTCTTAGTGGGTTATCTGTGACTATCTAAGAATGCTTCACTCGCACTATTGCGGTCAGAAAGACAAAGGAAAAAGATATGTGAAAGATATCAAAGCTTCATTAAAACAATAGGTATTGTTCGCTTTTAATATTTATGTACTTAATCTGCATTTTATTAACCAAGGTTCACATATGTACTCGGACATCGAAATAAATTAAAAACTTTGAAAACTGGCATTCAAACTTTATTAAACAACAAAAAAATCGTATCATTCGCAAACCGCTATAAAATGGCTTCCACATACTTCCGAAAAATCAATTTAAGCCCCAAAAAAACGTATCATAATTTTGCTGTTGCCACCCCACGCAGCGCGATAGAGTAAAAGAGACAAAAATATACTTTTCTCCCAAAAGAAAGGGACAAGAAACAAACAAAAAACTTCTACGGGAAAAAACATGGTCGCGAAAAGCTCGTAGGGGTTGATTTTAGAGTGGCACATTAGTGAACCCTACACTGAATTTGACTGGAGAAAAATGAATAATAACCACCCCCGCGACCAGGGGGTAACTTTAACGACCATATTCGAAGATATTTTGTAAGAATGCGAAAGGATATTAAAATTTTAGTGCTCTTTACAGTCGGAATGTCTATGATATGGACATTTTGCTTCATTAAATAAAACTTGTATGCGGTTGGAATCATGATTACTGGTAATAAGAATTGAAAGGAAACATTGTTTAAATAATAAAAACTTAGCCTTACTAAGAAATTTTGTTAGCTCTAAACGACATGCTATTCAAGAAGGTCTCGCATTCTAGGACTTAGTTTTTTCGAGATCAAAGTAGTCTACACTCAGAAATACTGCTTTCCATAATCATAGGATGAACCAAATAATTATCTTCGAGCAAACAATTTTACCTCTTTAAAACAACATAGTTTTAAATTATTATAACAAACGAAGATTATTAGCAATGCGTGTCTTCGGTGAAAACGGTTGTTTTTGACACCCCTACGTCATAAATAAATATTAAATGAGTAGGGACACACGTAGCACACGATATTCAAATGTGATTTGTCTATTTATAGAAACAAAATTCGTATGACAAAAAATGTGACGTATGAGACGTCACCTTTTTTATTATACGAATTTTGTTTCTGCAGCGAAAGGGTTAAAATAAGGCTAGATGCAGACGAATCCAAACCAATCTGCGTAGCCTTTTCCTAACTACGTTGGGGCCGGCTTCCAGTCTAACTGGATTCAGCTGAATACCAGTATTTTACGTGGAGCGACTGCCTACTAGACCTCCAATATCTGTTAACTAGGCAACACATTGGCAACTCGTGTCAGATTTTCTGTCTTTTGACTATGGTCGACGCAAGATAAATTTGCAATAACGGTCATTGCTCTTTCCTAAATATCTCTTCGTAGGTTATCTGGACAAGACATTATGAATCGTTTTTCATTACTAGAAAATGTAAAGGATTACGATAGATGTCGATTCAGGACAACTTTGTCTTTATTTCTAATTTCGGAATTAAGTACGTCAATAAATGTTGATGGGTTAATGACCGTTATTGTAAATTTATCTGGCGTCGACTATATTCGTAACGAGTGTCAAAGATCCATAAATGACAGCAGGAATAAAACACCCTAAAGTTTAAAGTATTTTCCGAGGCATGGAGGAAGAAGTCTCGCCATGTAAACTAATGGTCTCCCATCCACGGACCGACCTCAGAAAATGTTGCCTCGGCTCCTCCAACCATTCTTCCACATTAATAAAACACGATATTCCAAGTGCCCATTTACTTTTTAAACTTTTCTCAATTCCGACTGGAAGCATCTTACTGTCAAGTCGTTCTCAAGACCTAATCCGTCGTCAATAGGAGTTTCCTTCCATAATTCATTGTTTATTCTTTGAGAATATCCCGGATAATCCCTGTCTGGACGATGTTATGGCATTTAATGACGTCATTAAAGTAAACAGACACAACTTTTCTTGGCTGCATTGTATTTTAATACCCCTGATTCATTCAATCCCAAAATTGAACTATAACTTTGAGATGGTAGAGTTGATTTTTCTTTGTAAACATTTCTAATTTATAAGTCGCCCCAAATATTTGCAGTTATTTGTCAAGACCGCTAATTGCCTGTTATATTGGGCAAGGTCCCCTGTTTGTCTGTTTATGTCTCATTAGTGATGAACACCCAATTGGTTTGGCTGAATGAAATCCTAATTTATATGAGAATATTAAAAAAAGTTCAGAATATAAGGAGGTTTTAATCCTTTTCAAATGCGACTGGCAACCTGCTGGTCGATTCTCTAAACATGTCGAAGTGAAGGCTTGGGTGATGTGATCACGAGGTGAGTTGTCAATCAAGGTTGTTGATAATCAAGATGTCACGTGATCACGGAGTTAGATGCCATTCTATCTTGATTATATGGATTGACAGCTCACCTCGTGATCACTGTGATGAAATGAATGAATGTGACCAAAGTGAACATAGTCCAAAAAGTTTTCACGCATAAAAACGGCAATTGCATATGTAAATAACTAATGTATGTCTAGAATGTTTTGACTAGTGAAATTACGCTATTAGTCGTCATTTCACAAGAGTAGGTAAAGGTGAAAAATAATTGTTGAACCAATCCCAAATAAATTTGAATAGAGGCAAGAAAAACTCAAAAGAAGTATTAAGGCATTAAGTCCGCCATTCTACCTTTGTGCATGAAGTTTAAATATATAAATAAATATTCCCGACACTGGTTAGCAGGCACCAGCAAAACAGGCAGTTCTAAACGGAAAATACCACTATTAACAATCTATGGAAAAACTAAAGGAGGACCGGCAATTCAGCCTAATGCCCAATAACTTTCAGCGATATGTTTAAGGTTTTATATTCTCTACAACTTTTACTATGGCGGCAAATCTCTAATCGCTGTGGGAAAACAGTACTGGCCAAATAAAAAAATAACTTAAATAAAAAATTTGATATACGTATAACAATGAATTTTATTGTGTGCGATACAAGTTTTGCTGTCATACTAAAAGTTGTGGAGGATAAAAAAACCTTTCCAACGACATATCGCTTAACGTTATTGGTCAATAGGCTGGGCTCCATACATTCTTGCCGGTTCTCCTTTATTCGGAACAGTCAATTTAAATAAAAATAGCCTTTAGCAATGAAGGAAAACTTGAAAACTTGAGGAAACTAAGATGAATAAAAAAGGCTAGAATCAAAATTTTTGTTTTGCTGAAAACGGTCCAGCAATTTTCTCAATAATGCTTCCTGCCTCTTTCCACTCTAATCTGTATATAAAATATATATATATATATATAAAACAAAGTCGTGTTAGTTACACCATTTATAACTCAAGAACGGCTGGACCGATTTTGAAGTTCTTGGGTTCGTTGAATTTGTCTTTGCCTGAATAGCAGAATAGCTATTAAAACAATGGAAAAATTAAAAAAAAATATGGATAAATATCATTTTCGAATACAACGCCATTTCTGATACATGACAAAAACAAAATACTTACGGCAAAAAACTACTCTGAGACGGTACGATCTTCGCCGGGACCACTAGTCTTGTATAAAAGATGTCTTTTTTTTTTAGTACGTGTTTGCTCTTGACTCTAGTCTAGGTCATAGATACCAGAGACAAAGTCGACGATGGAGCGAGCTTACCCAGAAGAAGCCTGTTCACTCTAATTTTGAAGAGATTAGAATGTTATGCGTTCGGAAACACAGACGCAAGCAGATGTTTATCTTTTTCAGAGGACATAAATGCATGAATTTATCTAATTCACAAAATACCCTAAAAATTACACAGTCACGTATACCTTCAGAAACAAATTCAATCAAACTTAAACACTTCTGAAATTCTATTACAAAATAGATGCTCCATTCAAAATTGAATCGTCCTCATCCTAATAAAGACCCTCGCACACAACAACACATCAACATTTTGCGACATACCGACTATCCACATAAGACCTTAAACTCGTATAAAATACATCCACAAAGAAGGAAAAAGTAATGCAAAGGAATCAGTACAGACTATCACAAAATTGATCTGTGATTCTACAAGCGATAATCGCTCTTCGGACTTCAAAAATAAGGGAGAAAGTCGAGTGGGAGGTCGTGTTGCAAATTGGTTTTTTCATACAAATGAATTTCAACTTTGGGGGTAGGGAAGTTAGAGTCCAAATTTAAGTTTGTAGCACACCTCATATACCCCACATAAGTTAGGGCCCAAGTAATACGGATGACGATGCGAAGTTAGTGGAAAGAAAGGGGAGACGGGAAGTAGAATAACGAGGGGGTTGGGAGGTAAGGGGTGGAACTCCCCCTGTTTCGGGTTTTCAATAGATGTTAGAGTTACTTCCCGTGCGATTTAGAAGCTAGACAGGTGTAAATGTTGTATGTTCATGTCTTATGTGTTGGTTTGTGCCGTGTCGTGAGGAGTTAAGCTAAAATGAAAAGCCACCTCAGACATTAACCTACATGGTTCTCATATGATTTGACCAGTACAGATTATATGGACTTTAAAAGAGACTTTGACCTCCTGAGTTTGTTTCGGTGTTTCTTCTCAGGGTAGTCAGCTAGGAAACACCGGCCTCATCTAGTTTAAATGACCAAAATAGATTGACGTGTAGAAGTGTTATGTTTAACCTACTTGCAAAATAAATATCATTTATCATTAAAAATGGATATTTGGAAATTCTGAGAAGATGGACTGTAAAACTTTTGCTATGTTCTTACAATAAACATGGTTGATAGTACCTATAAATGATGTTCGAACACTAAATACGTACCTATTGGCAATATGGTATTTGACAAAAAATTAATTAGTCCGTCTGATAGATTTCCTGTGTCATGTTTTGTAAACTTACTTTGCATACTACTGTATAAATTCAAGTTTTTAATACTTAACAGACAGATGTGTTGCTGGGGAGTTTGTTGCGCCACTTCTTCTTCCCAGCTACAACACTAGGAAGTGGTGACTGACGGGCGGGCATTTTGTGGGACTGTCTTGTCAGCCTAATTTGAACAAATGACTTTTTATTTTAATTTTGATAGATTTCCAAAAAGAAATCTTTTGTCAGGTAAATAAAAAATAAAGACGACACAGTGCGCTGAAAACTCGTGTGACGTCACTTACCAGTACACTTTTTACTGGAAAGTGACGTTACAACTTTGATGCGTTTTATATTCGTAATTTTTTTATTGATTTGAAAAAATGAAAATACGTATCCAATATTTTTCGATAATCTAACTGAGGGACTAAATAGAATCATACGATTAAACCCCAGCAACATCCCTAATATATATTATATATTATTATTACGTGCACAATATTGTGACGAGGATCTCCTTGGCTCCAGGTCTCTGGCAGACAAGGTAGACCTTTGGATGCGTCTGGTGAAAAGTAAAAGAGAATTTGAAATAGGAATATAACAATATGTTTTGTTTTTATATGGGACTCCGGTGCCAGCACTCGTTGAAGGCTGACGTAAAATATATTATGAAAGTTTAAATCTTAAACATAGATTTGCTTTATAATAATATCATAAGTAGCACTAGCGTGAGTCCGCTGGTGTTACAATATTCAGTCAGTAATTATCTTATTTAAGTATCAATAGGTCACCAAACACTTTGAAACACTGACAAAAGTGTCTCACGGCAGCACTAAAAAGGTTCATTTCAGCGATATGTCAGACAGACTGACGCTGTCTGACGCTGGTTTTCTAATGAACCTTTCAAAGAACGAGTGGCGGTTCATTTGAATCAGTACAAAATTATAATATACTAGCGGTCCCGACAGACGTTGTCCTGTCCGAACGTTTGCTTTGTGTATGACAAAAATTATAGAAATCGATAGCAGCGCCACCTACCGGGTCCATTTGTGAATCTAAACCATTCTCCAATCCCCTTGAACACACACAAAATATTTCATCAACATCGGTCCAGCCGACAGAGACAAAGTCGACGATGGAGCGAGCTTACCCAGAAGAAGCCTGTTCACTTTAACTTTGAAGAGATTAGGGTTGTATGCGTTAAATAATAAATAAAATAAATGTCATTTGTATCAAAAAGGAATTAGTTAACTGACATAACCTCAACAAAACATTAACAAAAGTAGCTATTCTACCTCCAAAGCCAGCAATCAACGTAGGTACCTACTACTTATTCTATGTAAAAGATTTTCATAATATTCACTTAGGTACACAAGCGCAGATACATCTCGAGATATATCTCGCGATATGTCTTATGATATACCACCCATCGCCACAGAGCTCCGCAAAGCATTTTTCAAGACACAATCCACCCTCGCTTTTCTGAACGTATTATTGTTTGGTATAATTTATAAGTGAAAGCGGTTTAGACTTTGTTTACTTTGGTGTTAAAAACTTTTTGTAAACGATCGACCATTTTCATTGAAATATTTTAAGTTTAGGCACACTATATGGCAGACAAACTGAAAGACATCCCGTTGTATAATGTGCTAGTTCGATTGTTTTTTTTTTCAGTAATTATTTGGTCAATAAACGAATATAGGTCCCTTTAACCGATGCAGATGGAAATCGAAAGAGTTAATATAAACCCGATGAGAAAGCATGATACAATTTTTAGTCACTTGTCTTATGTTGAAGAAGTCTCAGTGTTACTAGAACTACTTTTCTCTCTTCCCGTGTTTTCTGACGGTATGTGTTCAAAAGACAGCCTCCATCGTAGTTCTTATTACTGTTCATTATTTATTAAAGTTCACAAACAGTTTCTGTAACAATAATTTTACGATTTTTTTTTGTAGGGATGGGAAACCATCAAATGACTACTTCCGCTCTGGCTGGAGCGAAAAGGCGTGTCAGATTTTTACTGACTAAAATCCATCCGTGTTCCTTCTAAAGCCCTTTGCGTTCCAGGGCCGCGGTGACTCTTTCGAACAAATTCCGCAACCCTGGGATAATCTTACGTTACCATGTGAATTTCACTACAGGAAAATATGCCCTTACTATACATAAATATGGTTATATTTATATATAGTAAAGGCATATTTGCCTGTAAAGTATAGGTTACTTTACCGCCACTAGCCACTCTTAACTTGTACCACCCACCCAGCAAAGTTCGTTTTTTCTCCCTGCTCCTTGGCAGTTTTGATGCATCGCAATATTTTCGTGTCAGCCACACTGCCGCGTGACGTCACATGATATATTGGAGCGTCGCCTCTTTTACGATATTATAACAATTTCCTTCTAAAATTTTTTGTTTATTTTTTATTGAAAATTGAATTATCGGTAGAAAATTGGAGTATGTTTTTGGGACTACAATTTTGAGTTTTATGTATGATAGTTTAGGAGGTATCGATTCAAATTTTACCCTGTGGTTCAAACCAAAAGCATACGATTACAAATAACAAAATCAAAATTGAATATAGAGCGCACACAAATATAACCTGAGACTGCAGAAATAAAGAATACACCAGTATATTGATATTTAAATACATAAAGAAACGAAAACAATATCCGAACTAACTAAACCCAGAAAATAAACTCAAATATGAGGTAAAAATACTCCGCATCGCTGTCGATTGGTAATGTCTGACTAACTAATGAAACTCCAGCCCATCTACATACTAACTAAATACCACCAAATCAAGACAAAAAAACGACCAATTCCACAACCCTTCAACACTCGAGACTCCAAACATGGCTGACGGAAAAACCCCCGATATGCCTACGAAAAAGTATTCTAAACAAGCTCGTGCCGAAAGACTAAGTAAAAGTGAAGACAAAAGAAGGTAAAAAATGCTCGGCTCACAAAGCGGGGTGTAAGGAAGGTTCGTTTCGGCTCCTTGCAGCAGTCTGCCTCATATGTATGGAAATGTGGCCTAAGCTAGCGTGGTTAGGGCGAGGACAGAATGGCGAAATATTTCGATGAAAACAAAGGACAATTTTGGAGTTTTTGTAAAACGAAATAATGCAATGAGATAAATAGACTCTAAGTTTAAATTGCGGCGTTACCCCTGAACTCTGAGTTAAGCCTGAAAACTATAAATAAAAATAAACGTTTGAAAATTGTTATTTTTTTATTACTCAAGTAAATGTGAAGACAAAAAAGGTAAAAATGGTCGGCTCACAAAGCGGTTTCTAAGGAAGATTCGTTTCGGCTACTTGCAGCAGTCTGCCTCATATGTACGGAAATTAAGATAGAATGTGGAAAAAAATCCATAAAATCCAGGAAAAATCTAGAAGTTTTTGTATAAACAAATAACTAAGTATTATTTGCAATAATACCATTGCCATTTAAACTAAGGTTCATGCTTTTATAAGCACAAACTTTAGTTATGGCGAAGTAACCTCGAATTCTGAGTACCTAGTGCCTGAAAACTTTACCTTTTGGAATTGGAAATTTTGAGTTAAGAACGTGTTGCTAACGTTCTTAACTCAAAATTCCCAATTCAAAAAGGTAAAATTGATAAAAGGAATATGTTGACCAAACTCTTTTCATTTCTACTCTCTACAAGAAAATAATTAAATGAACAACTGAAACTATAAGCATCGTAATAATACTACACCTACCAGTATGTGAAGTATATTTAATACAAAGATTAAATAGTAGAAAATGCCACCAACTAAGTAAGTACATACAGTTGCATTTACGAAAACTTTTAGAAATTCCTCTTTTCTACGATCGTTATGTCCTCAGCTTTACAATAGACCATATAAACACAGCTACACAGTTTACGAATACATTTTTCCCGTGATATTGCTCCCAAGATTTGTGGGTATCTCGCAATATTTATACACACCTATAAAATTGCGAGTTTTCGTGTAAAACTTGCAAACAAAGATATATTGTACAAGTTTTCTGTTCGAGGAACTTTCGGTACAGTTCGTGCATTATAAATGTATGAGATTTTCTATGAATGTTTAGGTTTTAGAAGATTCGCCAAACGTTAGAATGATATTAGGGACAAGAAATCACAAATCTCAGAACAGAAAAAAACTTGTAGGTATCAATAAATTGAAAACCAATTCAACACAATGGATTTTTTATGAAATCCGAATTTTGATGAAGAAAAGAAAGAAAAGTAGTTTATTTAGCACGCACAGATACACACAATATAAGTACAAATTAAAGAAAACTTAATTCTAAAACAATTACATATATTGCGAGCTCCGCGACTGCGCCATATAGGTCCAGTTCAACAAAAAGCCAGACAACTAGTTAAGTAGTTGATAGACTACAGTGAGATTTTGCCTACTCTAACCGATTTACCAAAGATAAAGACTTTTCAGACAAGGAAACAACACATGTTCAATACTATGAAGGTCGTAAGGAGCATTGAACCCATTCTTAAGTTACCTACCTACCAACTTTTGTTTATTTTTTCAGTGTGGCAATCTGTTTACTATTTTTTGTGATTTAACCTACCTATATCGTAAGAGCCATTGAACTCATACTTAAGTTGCCAATCTTTTGTGTGATAATCTGTTTAACAGTATAGGACCTACATTTTTCTGACTGAACCTACCTACACAGTTCGTAAAGGACATTGAACTCATATTTTTCCAACCCACCAAAACTCATCCACCTCCGACCACCTTCTCGTCACGTAATGCATCAAACGTAATCTTCTTACATCGTCTCAATTTCGGGAATACCCCCCCTCCCGTCGGGCATACCCATCCCCCGGGATTACCCCCTGCATGGGCGATTTTTCTTTTTTTTATATTGCCGCGCCGAAGGAAATAGTCGAATAGATTGGATTTATTTATGAATTTTGGTGGAACGAGTTCTTATTTTGAATGTAGGTGGTTGGTATCTACAGTTTTTTTTATAGTGCCCGACGGTTTTATTTTTTGAATGTGTGTTATTCGCGTAGGTTATATCTGTATCTATGTTCTGAATATGAACCATAGAGTCGATCCAAGGATGGATGAACTGTTTTAGTGTACGTAGGACCTATGGTTTACCTATAAGTTGCATAATGGCACTGCTAGCCCCTAAGAGTTGCATAATTGCATAGAAAACAAACAATTTTGGAAAAAACTAAATTTGTAATGTTTTGGGCCGGTTTCTAGGAGCCCAAGTAGGTGGATGTTTTATACAAGAGGTGTATTTTAACGGGAACTACTAACACACTAAGATAAGTTAGGGACAAAAAATGTAAGTATAAAACTAGAGTTCTTAAAGCGTAGCTTAGGTATGAAGATTATGTTCAGTGACAACCAATTAACAACAACAACTAATCAAAAAAAAATCGATACCATACGAATAATAAACAAATGTCACCATAATCATATACAATTTCCCTCCCAACACATAGCTACCCCCTGGCCCACCGAGAAAAAAATAACGTAATTTACTTACATCTCCTATCCAAGACATTACGGTTCTAACAAGACACAATGCTTTCGCGAAATCCTCCCTTTAGCATTTCGGCCATTTTAACTTAACCCTCCCGTCGCCGCTGTGGTTCTAAAACCGGGGCAAAAGCGGGGGTGGGGCGAATAAAGTCAAGTGTCAACTAAAGCTGGAGCGAATATTAGGGATAGCTGGGTGGAAGCTAGTCAGTTTGTGAGTGATTGATGACGTAGGCGGGGCGAATCCAATCATTAAACTTGATGCATAACCGGTGGTACATCAGGTTTTGGGATTTTCGATTTTGAGAAAATTAGTTTTTCGGTGGTTGACTTTATGTTTTTTTTTCGGAGGTAGCAATGAGCAATGTTAGCAACTAGGTATGTTATTTTGCTTCGTAGGCAGTTACTGTGTAGTTGATGTATCAATTTTCTGAATAAGAAACACCCACTCAGCGATAGAATTCTATCAGTTAAATAGTTTTTGTAATCAAAGCCCAGAGATTATCTACCTTTTAGAAACCACACAATTTCACCCAAAGGTTAGCCGGTATAAAATGCTTAAGGCAATAAGTCTGCCTCTCTACATCTGTGTGCGTAAAGTATTAAATAAATAAATGACCTTATAACACAAAAAAATTGAATACAATTCTGAATACTCACATGTCACAATTTGACCACAAATTTATCACAATTAGGTAGGTACTATACCCAAATACAGATATTTCACAGATCTTCTAAGATTTAAAAAACTAACACTGTCTTAAACCTTTAACACCAATTTCTTCATCCACTCACAACAAAATTCAATATCAAACTGACTGCAACAAAAAAATCACATTCACAAACGTATCTGCATTTATTAAAACCGAATACATTAACCCTTGAATAATTAAAAATATGCGTGCGCGCAAATAATCGCGAAGAATTAACCCTTTGCATGCAAACGAGGCGCGGATGCGAAATCACGACCGGTCTCCGAGACCCAGGTGTGTTATTATTTTAAAAACAATTTGCATACGACTTGGGGATACCGGATGATATTATTAGGTAACATACAGTTAAAAAAGAGGTCACGTACACCGGTTTTGATTTAAGATGTGGATTTAAACTGTAGCTTTTTAATTTTTTTGTGGTAAAAGTTTTGGAGTATTTTTATAATGCCAACCGAATTCATTCATCATGCATGACTCTTCAATCGTCCTTTTTGAAATAATCATAGTAGGTTCTATGAAAGTATTACCACATAATTATATAAATAGCCTTATGTATGTGGTCTACAATTCTCTTTATTTTGCTGTACTATCTGAATCCATCTGATTTCATCATCACTGTCTTGCCTTTATCTCAATTTGTTTGGCGTTCATGCATGAAAAAATCATAACCTCCCTAAACAAATCATGCCTAAAAAACCTCCTACCGCACCCAGTCTAATGCACAAAAACTAAACTTTTCGCCCCAACTTACCAAAATCTTAAACAAAACCCAAAAAAGTCCACCTCATAACGACATACCATACAAAACCCACGTCCCTCTAATTGTCACAAAAACAAAACTTACATCAGAGACCACATGTTTAACAACATCACGACAAAAGCTCAAGACAACGGCCATCTGAAGTCTCAACTGACGGAAGTCGTCACAAAGACGACTTACACCTGCTAGACGAAGGGGACACGAATTTGAATTTGAATGCCCAGTGCAAAAGGGTTGAAGACGTTTTCGTTCAACTTTTTCAAACTTGGAATTCTATGACGGCTTTTTAGATTAAGGATTCTGGAATGATTTGAATATGTTTTTTTTTTAATTGGAAATTAGTTCAGTTGTCTTTTATTTTTATAAAGAAAAATAGCTTGGATATTTTTGGGCGATGATGTTTCGATCATGGGTCATTTTGGTAGTTCATGTCAATGTCAAACTCATATATTTTGGACTTCTTGACTATATTTCATGCTGACAGACTGTAATTTTATTAAGAAGTTTATATGCTGAATAAATTAATTATAATATCTAGAGAATGTACCTATATGTAGAGAATTGTCTTTTTTAAGAAATCCAAGCAAGAAGTGGCTGCGGGTATTCTTAGTTAATAAAGGTATCTCTTTTTTGTTTCCAAAGCCAATCTAAATGATTCACATCTTGTAAAACTGTTAAATACATGGAATTATAGCTTTCTTATATTATCTATCTCTTATTCAATCCCAAAAATCTAAATAAATTCACAAACTTCATACCCAAACATTCTGCTCTCCCAATTTCAACACCCAATAAATTAAAATCAATCGATATACCATGACACCTTTCCTTTATTACCGATCAATAATTACCATATTACAGCAAATGTTGACACAGCTTTCCATAACATGCGACCCCATCGATTAAACCATAAAGGAAATAAAGGACTCCACTCTCACGACCTAGGGATCCGTTCCCACGAAATCTACGAATACATTAAAAAAAAAGGTTTTTATCTATGATATTCAAATTCGGACTGGCCTTTAAGATGTTCGAAATTTGAATATAGAGTGGAAGGGTTATTCTTTCCAGTGTCAAAATTGTTCTTCCGCATTCACAGGATGCTCCAATAATTTGAATATCGAATCTGAATGCATGGGATCTGCTTTGCATATCTTTTTCTTCTCTTGTGCGTTTTTAACTTTTCGCACAAGGCTACAAAGACGCTTTTGGTGTGCGTATTATTGATTTTTGCCGGTCTATGCGTAACTTTGAATGCGTAATGAGATAAAATATTTTCCTTGTGTTGTCATATTTGTATTTTGTAGTCTAATTTATTCGTGTCTTTGTGTAGAGGTGACGGATGTTTGTAGCGCAGTTCCCATAGACTTGAGAGATAAAGGTAGACATAAATTATCTGTATCAAGGCAGTTAAGCATTATCATGAAGCATTCTTATTTTATTATACGAGCACGTTAGCTAAAGCAGAATGCTTTGAGGCATTCTCTATTCAATTAACATTAATAATGATTATTACAATCAGGTAAATGGTCATATAACAAAGTTGTATCTGAGTATCTACATTTAAAAACATTTTTCTAAGTCACGATCCAAAATGTAAAATAGAAACAGCTCCATACAAAACGACATCTCTCATAGTGAAAATAACAAAAAAAACACAAGATTAATTGCATGTATTACAATAACAATAGACAATCGTTGTCTATCGATCGTGAATTATTTAACAATTGACTAAAATAAAATAAACAATTGACATTTCATACAGTTCACAGATAATAAAATAAGGTTTGAATAAATTAATAAAAAGCTTTCAATTATTATGTATTGATTGAATTTGCATATTTGAAAGCTTAATATTTTAACTTTCGAAATTCGTTATTGTTTTTTTTTTTTTGTCATTATTTATTAGTTTATTGCTTGATATGATCGACAACTATCTATCATACAACATAAAAAAAATCGTAAGTAGGAACAATAAACATTTAATTTCGTATCTTTCACCTAAAGAAACACAAAATAGTGATCATATTTCTTATCACTAGCTACAATTACTACATTTCTTATATTCCCTTTAACAGTGAACCAGTCAGCTAAAGAATTTCATAATTAAAAAAGAAAAAGATAAGCCAGATATCGCCTGCTTCTCATTCCACACATGCTGTATTTACAAGATAATTAAAAAGAAAAAGTTCTACATTTTTCAAGAATTTTTCTATAATTATACCTACCTTTAATAGCTGTTATTAGAAGAAATTGCACCTTTTACTGTTCATTAAAGGAAATTGATTATCGTTGTTATGTTTCAAATTATGTAATAGAATGCTCTAGAAATGCGATGTTTCCATTTGATAGAAAATGTTGTTGAATTAGACAAAAAACGTGGCAAAAGTTGGAACTTCTCACTACTTGTTCAACGTTGGTATGTAATGATACTGTATTTACGATTGCTCATTAAAGTTCCAATATCACTGAGAAAAACAAACATTCTACGATTCATCAATAAAAATAACTTAAAAATGCATAACCTTACTTTTTAAAGAGGCTAAAACCGTTACAGATGAAGATTTCTAGAAATATTGTAACTAACAAACGAATCTTTTCACAGAAATAGACAACTAGCACACAAAAAACTCTTACGGCCGGTCTCAATAAGGTACCTTTGACCACCTGTCAAATTAGCTACCAACAGTACTGAAACGTCATATTACAAAGGCAAATATGACGTTTCAGCTACTGTTGGTATAGTAGGCGCCAGATAATCGTGGAATAACGGTCATTGACCCACCTACAATTATTGACATTTTTAATTTGAAAAACGGAATTAATGACACAAAGCTGTTCCGAATCATCATCTCTCGTGATCCTTAACATTGTCTAATAATGAAAAACGATTCATATTTAATTGTTCAGGTACCTATGAACAGTTATTAGGGAAAGGTCAATATACTTTATTCCACATTTATCTGGCGCCTACTATAGCTAATTTGACAGTTCAGACAGGACAGCCGCGGTGACTCTTTCAAACAAATTCCGCAACCCTGGCAGGCCCCATCTTCTATGCTGACATATCTTTGAGGTACCTATACTAATACTACATTATAAATGCTGAATTAATGTTTGTTACTCAATCACGTCAAAACGGCTAAATCGTCAAAACGATCTTGATGAAATTTAGCACAGAAGTGGAATAACACAAAGGATACTTTTTATCCCGGGAGTACGGTTCCTTGAGATAATTTTCGACATTCACGCGGGCGGAACCGCGGGTGACAGCTAGACACTTATAATTTGTATACTGATCAGAAGTCCACGCAGACAGGACGCGAGGAGAAACTTGTATTACAAATGTCTAAATGTATAGAGTAAAAAATAGTTTAGAAGTTTGGATGTTTGCTTATCAATCACGCTTCAACGGTTGAGTTTGTATAGAAAACAGGAGATAATTCCCTGGATTAAGACCTTGATTCCCTGGTACAATTTTCTCAATTACCACGAAGGCAAAACCACTGACACAAGCTAGTTCAAAACCAAAAATAAAAAAACCGGCCAAGTGCGAGTCGGACTGGAGCACGAAGGGTTCCGTACCATTAGCTATAAAAAATGGCAATAAAAATCACGTTTGTTGTATGGGAGTCTCCCTTAAATATTTGTTTTATTTAAATTTAATTATTTATTTTTAAAGTGAATATGTAACTAAATATTCAGTGAATATTTCTAACGTCTACCCGTTGCCGTTATCAATATCGAGCTAAAACGAGCAAAAAAATCACGTTTGTTGTTTGGGAGCCCCCTTAAATATTTATTTTATTCTGTTTTTTAGTTTTTATTTTTATTAGTTGTTATAGCGGCAACAGAAATACATCATCTGTGAAAATTTCAACTGTCTAACTATCACGGTTAATGAGATACAGCCTGGTGACTGACGGACAGATAGACAGATGGACAGACAGCGGAGTCTTAGTAATAGGGTCCCGTTTTACCCTTTGGGCACGGAACCCTAAAAACATCGCAATCGGAACTCGACTTCCGCACATCGCTGCCTGGGCATCACCTAACACGAATTTACATACATTACCAGATAAAAGGCAACCCGTCATAATTTTAATAATATTTAATTTTTTACAGTTACAAGTACCGGTTTTTTGTCTATTGTCACATTGTATAAAATATTTAAATTGAAAACAAAATCGTTGGGTCGAAACAAAGAGCACACCTTTTTGTCCTTGCTTGCATACATTTTTGTACACTGTGTGACATCTAACTTGCAAATGAATATCACCTTTATTTTCTTGAGCCTAGAGTTTAAATTGCCATGTTTGTAATTGGAAATTGACGTGTAAAATTAGTAATAAGAGCGTTGAAATTGTATTGAGAGTGCACTAACAATTTTTTTTTTGGGGTTAACGCCATACCTATGTCATTTGAGGATAAAGTATCATCAAGCGTATTATATAATTATTGTCTACCTAAACTTCATTTGAATGATTGCAGACATAGTCGCATTATTCTACTACCTTCTGCTAGCGGCTTAACCCGAGTAAATGTTCTAATCATCTCCAGAGAACATAAAAATATCGTACTTATGTCCTAAGTAATCCAGTTTAGTTCCTATGCCAAGTTGCCACACACCACAACTTATAAACTGAGATACTTTTGCATTTAGAATATTAGGATATACGTTCCATTGCTTGGAAATAGGCTAAAAGAAAAACCAAAGGAATTGACACAGTAGGTATAAAAATTTAACGAAATGGCTGCTTCATCCATGTATGTCACCCAACATCTAAATCGACCAAGTCAATTTGGAGGACCTTCAATCGAGTCAATTGCCATGAAAACGAAAAAAAAACTCGATTTATGTGGACAAATAACAAGCTATTACTCTCATTTGGATTAACTCTTTGATGATTCGTGAAGAGGACTTGCAGGACACGAGTTTCCTAGAAATATATTTAAAAAAACAAAAGATAAACATAAACAAACAAACAAATCAAGAACCAAATTCAAATTCAAACTCATCATTCCAAAAAAAAAAACAAAATCACATCAGCAAAATCGGTTATACATTAAGGTACCGACACACCGGTCCGTATCGAATCGCGAACAAACATGAAGAGTTCGGAACGAATGCTCGAATCACAATAAGATGCTAATCTTTTACACCTTTAACCGAATTTGCATATTGTGTGGCATTAGCTTAACTGACTGTGTGAATATATTTGTTAGTTAGGGTGAAATGTTTCGGATTCTAATAGTTCATGAAAGTATTGTCTATTAGTTCTCGTCGTACTTTTTCATAAAAAATTGGGCATTACTTGAAATATGTTCCATTATGTTATTTCTTGCCATCAGGTAAGATGAAGGGGAGTCATAGGTTTCGTTGTATCAGGAAAAGTAATGATTCCTGAGCGATAGGCCAAAAGAACAAATACCAAAATAACAAATAAAAGTACATAGTTAACACCAGTCACTTCCTTCTATCTTTTCAACCCTTTCAAATTCGAGAGATGTGTCAAAATCTTCGACTTAGAAATTTTGGAACATATAAAAAAACTTTTAATTAAAATCAGATTCGGTTAAAGCACTATCAGCAATCCTTATCCCTTACTAACTTTAACAACTGTACACAAGTAACGTACAGTTAAAACCAAAACTTTTAAAGTCTCGATACGCCCGTCACAGTCGGGTAAAAAGGCGTGTTTCTTTAAAAAATGCGGACACCTGAAAGGCACCATGTGCTGGAAAATCAATACTAAGCCTATCGTACGCGTGATACCAACGAAAAACTACTACAGCCACCCCAACTCACCCTACGAGGATTTTTCTTCACCCCATCCTCCCCCACCGGCTTAGGGGAGAAAGGGGACGCAAAAAGATGCCCGGTTTTTTTCTCATTCGCGTGTGTTTTTGTTGACTAAACTTTTCTGCGCATAAAACTCAACTCTCTATCTTTAGAATTGAGTTGATTTTCAATTAGTTACGTTCTTGATATGTGGACGATTGTCATGTTGAATTTGCAGTGTAATTTCAATTCTAAGTTATAGTTGCTAAGGTAGAGTTTGCATTGGAGGTTTATTATCAAAAAATGCCTCAGTAAACGTGGTATATGGGAGTTATTCGGTCTTCGCAACAAAATTAGGGTCCGTATATCGTACGCTCGGATGCCTAATGACTTCTTATGATCTTGTCATGTTGCGTGTAAGATGCATCGACTTTATTTGATTCGGCATTCGAGGGTTGGCTGATTCGTATTCGGAGCGAATTCTAAATTTGAATGAATTCGAAATTCGGACGAGTTTTAAATTGACAGCTGTCAAAATAACGGTCATTCGTTATTCAAAGATAATTGTGTCGTTTTACTTTAAAATGAAGGCCTATGGGGGTAGGCAGACACCTAAATACCAAGCAGGCTTCTATTTCTTTCGTTTTCATTGCGTGGTATGTAAACTCAAGAACATTTCGAGACTTGGTTTTCCATTTCACACGTTTTAATTCATTAAACTGATGTTTATTTAGAATTGCTGAACTGCGTATACTTTTCGACCAATACTTAGAGTTAGACATAGTATTGTTTTGTTTAACTGTCGTTTTCTGTACAGTAATTTAACTACAAACATTTTCTTATACTGTTTTGTTTGTTGTTCAAGTATTCATAATAAATAAACAATAAGTGATTATTTTATCTTCTCTGTTTTACAACTTTCAGTGTAGTTTAAGGTAAGAAAATTTAAGGCACACCTTTTACAAATAAAACCAGATTTAGCCCTTTTCGTACATGATAATATGTACTTTTGAAGTGTAAGACTGGATTTCGTCGTATTAATGCGATGACACAAATGGCAAACCTTCACGCCCGTAGTTCTTGAAGGGGTAAACTGTGGAGGATAGCGCATTCTATTCAGCCTGGGTTTGAGAACTGTAGAGGTGAGTATATTTTGACCAATGAGCGCGCGCAGTGGTCGAGTTGTCTGTCAGTTGGTACTTTTAATATTAATGTTGCTTTTAACAAGGTGAGACGTCAGATGTTACACATCCTATGCGACTGCTGTAAGACTCGCTCGTTATTTTTTTGCCTGTAATGTCCCACTGAGCAAAGGAGCAAAGCCCTCACCAATATCCTTCCAGACACTCTCCTCCTGCACCGCCTCGAACCAGCCCTCGTGGTGCGCATCCAGATCATCCCGCCACTGCTTTCCGGACCTCGGCGACCGACGCCATCCATCCCCTGGCACCCATTACGTAGAGGCTTTTACGCAGCGGTCATCATGTCAATCCCATTTGAGCATGTCAGCCTTTTTGCCCACGTCTATGATTCCTATTTTGGAGCGCAGCGCACTGTCTATTCTTTTCAAACCCAGAATACTGCGCTCCATTGCTCTTTGGCTAACCCCAAGGCGGAACTTTTGCGACTCGGTGAGCGATCAAGTTTGGGCCTTAGGTTTGGATGGGCAGGATACACGTACCAAGTAATTTATTTAAAAATAAAACATTTTATGGTTACCAGCTTAGAAAGTAATGTTAGCTAATAAATGTATTTTATAAGTAAAGAAGTCACAGGCCATTCAGATAATATCTAACAATTTCCTAGCGATTACGCAAACAACTGTACTTTGAGTTACTAATTAGCGAAGAGATCAGATAATTTGAACATTATTGTTCGTAGTTCCAGTGTCCGCCACCAGAGGTCGCCTCACGTAATTCGTGGCGCATTCCTACACATCTGTTGTACACCGGAACGACATACTTGCTCATAGGTTAAATCAAATTTATATACACAAGGTTTGGTTTCATAAAAAAAAACTTCTAATATACCATTTTTTAGGGTTCTGTACCCGAAGGGTAACCAACGGAACACTGTTACTAAGCCTCCGCTAATTTTCACAGTGTGTGTATTTCTATTGCCGTTATAACAACAAACAAATTAAATTAAAAATAAAACTGAACAAGAAACGTGTTTTTTTTTTGGTTTATGGAACGGGAGAGAGTCCGACTCGCACTTGGCCGGTTTTTTTTGGGACAGCGTGACAGAATTTTTTCAGCACTGATTTTACGAATTTAAAAGATTGGTTCGTTCTTTTAATGCAGTGAAAAAAAGTGAACAAGCAATTGGATGTTTTACTGCTCGTCCCATATTCACCCGGACGAACATATTTTTTTAGAAAGGCAAACAATTATGATTTTTAAATTCAGTATCTTCTTTATTTTCTGTACGATGATGCGCCACCGGTACACGTTTTGAGACTACAGTCATTGCCCGGAGAAGAATTCTACTGAATTCTAGAAGTCTCCCGCAGATATGGTCATCTTTTCATAACATGTCCGTACCGGCGTAGGCGGTTCTCTCAAAGAGTTTCGGGTATCGGGGCAACGAACCACATTTATGTTCCTGTACCTCTTGAACCGTATGGTGTTGGACGTTAAAAAATAGCACCATCACTTCCCGTGGGTGTCGTAAGAAGCAACTAAGAGACTCACCAGAGAATGTGCAGCAGCATTCTCTGTACATTGCAACAGCTACACTGCGATCGGCAACCCGCCTGCCAAGCGTGGCGATTATGGCAAACCCCCCCTTTTGGGGGAGGCCTATGTCCCGCAGTGTGCGTCTTTCGGCTGATATGATGACGTTGATGATGACCTCTTGAACTAAACAAGCGAGGCAGTCTTTGGGGATTGCCGATAGAGTGAAAACTAAGTAACTTGTGAATTGTATCGTCGAGCTATTAGATTATTATTTTTGAATTTAGAAAGCTTTCGTTGACGATTGACGCGAGTTCCATGATTTTTGTTCACCTAAAAAGTACACATATATACACAGTATACATATAGCTCATGGAAAGTATTCGGTGACGATGACGCGAGTTTCATGATTTTTGTTCACCCAAAAAGTGGTCTAAGCGCCTAAAGAAGTTTTCACTCCAAAAAAAACAAACCCCATACCCAGGAAATTAAAACAACGAAGGGTTATAGAACTATTTTGAGGTTATAATTATTATGCGCACACAGTTGCGGCCACAGCTACTTAGTTTACTGATAAAATCATTTGAACATTTTATTACTCTGTGGTTTTGTAATTGGTCGATCACTGGACGGTCTAACACCCCGCGTTGGTATTGGCCATGAGGATATAAAATTTTATGAATAATATTTAAATTTTCATGGGCTGATTTTATCTGATTTGATCGTGTGTGAATGTGAATTAGAGTTTTTAAACTGGTTTGTGAAGGTTTTTGATAATAATATGGACTTCTCTTAGTAGAACAAAATTTTCTTTTAATTTTATTATTGATGTAGTTCAAGATGGAGCGCTTGCTTAGAAGTAACCCTATTCAATCCCAAGTTGTAACTATCAGGAATCTCAGACTCCAGCAAGGAATTTCACTCCTTTGCTGAACGTACAATGAAAGTAACTGTCGCCAGTGTTAAACCAGTAGATAAGCTATTCCCAAGGGAATTTTGAAGACCTTCAGAAGGGACAGGATGACCAGTACCGCTGTTAGGTGTACAGGTTCACTATCCACCAATTACAAGCAGACAGTAATAAAACGTCCAAATGATGCTATCTACGAAACCTACAACCGAATTGACAATCTCCTTCTTTTTTTGAAGTCGGTTAATAAATCGGGTCGGGATAAGTGAAAATCGCTCGTTAGTTCAAGTGAGCAGCACAAGCGCCCACGTCGCTTGTGTCAGATACCTTTATACGGTATTGTTAGGTTTTATGAGATGATTAATTTAAAGATTTTGTAATTAGCAGTTATTTTATTTATCTTTTAGCTATTACATACCCGCGACTTCGTCCGCGTCAAACTTGTTGAACAACATAAATTACCATTTCATTGGATTTAGAACATCTTTTTAGAACCCTAATTCTTTTTTTTAACAAATGTAGTCCAAGCTACTAACTGTAACATCAGTTTTCTACCAGTAAATATTGATCCAGCCATTTCGGAGATAAGCCAGAACAAACACACAGACAGACAATTTTTTTTGTTTTTGTAAGTATCTATACTTAAATTTGCATTTAGTAAAACGCTGTTATTTGATACTACAAACGGACCCTTCAGGAAATTAGCTTTTTCTGGCTCTCACTGGATACCCACCAATACCAAAATAATTTATTGACATTACTCACATCCAAATTAAATTAATTTCCAGAAAAATGTAAATGGACACCTACAAAGTTTCCGATAATTCTGATTCCCGTAAGCCAAACTTTCGGTACCTACTGTATTCATTCTTTACTTAGGGTCAATTTGTGAAACTTCACATAGTCGTCACGTAATTCGTTTAGTCTATATCTTGTATGTGACTATCCGAGTCTGGTAGTACGCTCATAATTTAATCGTCCACTATTTATGCGAAGACACTGCCTCCTAAGATACAGGATCTTCCTAGTTTAGGAGTCAGGGCTCAAATTTTGTATTGACTGTACTTTACCCATGTCTAGCACACTATTTTTTATTATTTTTTCTGTGCCCTAGTAACAATTATGTGTACTTTAACATGTGTCAACTGTGTTTTGCGAATAAATTATTATTATTATTATTATTACATAGCAAATGTGATGATGATGTGTGACGTGAGTTCATCATCAAGATGAATTGCATCAATGTTTGCATGCCAAAATGGTAGAATGTACAAGGATTCTACAATTAAACTCTGGAATATGCTACCCCTCGACATCAAGAAGGCGGAGTCAAAATTTTCCTTTAAGCGTAAAATCCGAAAACACTACTTAAAAGCTTGTCATTCTTAGTCGTTCTTCGTCATGATTACTATGAATTCTCTAAATCGGTATGATTATTATCTATATATCATATTTATTAGTTTATTATTTTAGCATATATATGTATTTTATTAGTATTATATATATTATCTGTATATTCTTTCCGAAATGTTAAAATTCAATTTTGTATCTTAATTTTATTTATTGTACACCTACCACAGTATAGTCTTTATAACCCAAAGGTTGACTGGTAGAGAATGCCTTGATGCATTAAGTCCGCCCATGTACCACTATTGTACATAAAGTTTAAATAAATAAATAAAAGATTATTTAATATTGTTGTAACCACCTTACTGTAAATACCTACATTCTGAGCAAATAAGTAAATATTCTATTCTATTTTATTCTCTTTATCTGAAGTCCCGAACCCCTGTGCAAAATACAAGTATTTAAAACTGCCAGTTTCCCAAAAGTAAGCTTTTCATGCGTCCTTAAAAACTGCTCAACTACTACAAAATACCTACTCCCTAACAATACGACAACTGTACTACAATCCACGCTGAGCGTAATTCCCGATCATCACAAAAACGCACCAACAGGTCATCGCCCTCTGCACTGTAGTGCGGAGCCAAGTTCTTGCACATAATGTTAATTTGTTAGCATTTACTGAGTGAATGGTAGGTTCTCAGTAAAGCTTAGTGATTAGGTATTCAATTAGCTCATTGTTCGTACACAACACCTATGCAAGTTTAGTTTTGTAGAGATAGCAGAAGAGATCGGTATTTATTTGACATATATTATTTAATCTTTGTTTACATACAATATACAATGATGAGGTAGGAGGAAACTAGAGACACTATAATATTTTATTTTGAAACTGTAAAATTAACGTTCAAAAGTGCCTTTAAGAGGTCTAGTTGAAATAAATGAATTGACTTTGACTTTGGTAGCCACAAAACCAGTCTATACAAAAATGTAATAGAGAAATTTGAGCACGCAGAATTTACTATTGGAGTACGCAGAATCTACTATTAGAGCACGCAGAATCTACTATTAGAGCACGCAGGATCGACTATTAGAGCACGCAGAATCTACTATTAGAGCACGCAGAATCTACTATTTCTGGAAAAACTATTGCAGTATAAAGCGATACCTTATAGGTATCATCGCTTACCGTCAGAAGGCCAATTACATAAAATGCGTTTTAATTCATGACTATATACATATATTCACCACAGTGGAACTGAAAAAACCCAGCGAATACAATCAACGTCCAAAACTTCTCAAATGGAGGAAAATAGAGGTGTTTTTGACACTCTACTGCGATGGGAATGCTAGTAAAAATAAAAATGAACCCTCAGGTGAGATAATGGTCAAACTAATTTATTTCTTTATGACTTCCAAAACTATGGGTTTTTCAAAATAATATTAGCCATTTATTTTTTTCTTAATTTAACCCAATTAATAGCCCTGAAACTGCTGACGCTACTCGATAGCATCTCTTCACGGTAGCGGGCGCGGACAAAGGAGTGTTTTGCTGACGTTACGTCAGGAGGTACCTACTAGCCGGAGTGGAGGCAAATTACTAGTAGTTCTATCTTTTATGGGATGCGTACAGTGTGTCATTATCGCTATTATCGTATGTTTATAGGTTATGTGTCATGCCATGAGTTTCATATATGTATATATTTTTTTTTACTAGCTGTCGCCCGCGGCTCTGTCCGCGTGATTTTCTAAAATTATCCCAAGGGAACATACTCCCGGGATACATATCCTATGTGTTATGCCAGACTATAATCTACCTCTGTGCCAAATTTCATCAAGATCCGTTCAGCCGTTTTGCATACATAATAACATTAATAACAAACATGCCAGACATCCTAACATCCAATTTTCGCATTTATAATATTAGTATAAATTTATTTTAGTTAGGTTTTAGGTACGTGAATGGGTGGCCAATGACATCCATTAGTTACATGACTCCTCCGTGCCTCGGTAAGCACTTTAAGCTGTTGGTCCCGACCTTTACTTGTAAATTTTTGACAGTCGCTACGGTAGTCAGAAATCATTTAAAAAACTGACCTATTAACTAGGTTGTGAATAACCACAGGCTGCATGGAAAATATTGATCCTCTGGAAGCCATTATTTTTGGGAAAAGTCCAGGCAAATTGCTAGATTTTGAAATTGGATTACTATTATGAACGATCCTTGTGCTCCTGATTATTTAAAACTATATTTTAAAGCGTTGGGCAGTTGTCACAGTCTTAACCTTCGAGCATACAAAAACTTACTTCTTCATATTCTCTGACGGAACCGGGTTTTTGTCTGATTCCTACGCTATTTCAACCATTAAACTCTAGAATATGCTACCCCTTGACATCAAGAAGGCTGAGTCAAAAAAATCCGAAAACACTACTTAGAACCCTGTCATTCTTAGTTTGATCTTCGTCATTATTATAATGAGTTTCTCTTAATCAGAAAGATTATTATAAAACATCATATTTATTACTTTATTATTTTAGCTTATAGTATTTTATTAGTATCATATACTTATAATATTATTTGTATATTCTTTCTGAAACAAAATTATGTTTTAAATTTTATTGTATTTATTGTACACCTACCACAGTGTAGGTAGTCTTTATAACCCAAAGGTTGACTGGTAGAGAATGCCTTGATGCATTAAGTCCGCCCATGTACCACTATTTTAGGTACTTAAAGTTTTATTCTATGCTAATATTAATGCTGTAGAGTTTCTTTGTTTAATTGTTTGAACGCGATAATCTCTGGAACTACGTCTGATTTGGAAAATTCTTCTATGATTGCCACATTCATGAGAAATGCTATACGCTATAGGAGAACGGAAAAAAACGGGATATCCGCGTACGAAGTCGCGGGCAAAAGCTAGTAAATTAATAAATATTATATTTGACGAAAAATTAAAAAGCATTTACATATTTTACACTGCAACGACGACTACTGGAAAATAAACTAAAAGAAAAGTTGACAAATCACATCACACTAATATTATGAAGGCGAAAGTTTGTGGGTGTGTGTGTATGTTTGTTGCTTCTTCACGCGCAAACGGCTGGACCAATTTTGATAAAATTTATGGTATGCTGGAAGCTGACACCCTGGATTAACACATAGGCTACTTTTTATATATATACTAGCTGCGCGGGTAACACCGCGGAGCGACATTAAATAAATTTGGTGTAGAAAGAAGATGAATGATGAGAAAGGGAGAGCATTTATTCAACTTATAAAATATTAAAAGGGAACTAACTCCTAGAAACCCAAACTTTCAAATCCGTTTTTTTTTTTGCGTGAAAGCAATACAAACATCCATCCATCCTAACTAACGTCCACATTTAAATATTAATAATAAGTAAGGACAGTTAAACTCGTCTAACGGCCGGTTTCAATAACATATCTTCCTTTAACCAACTGTCAAATTAGCTACCAACAGTAGCTGAAACGTCATATTACATAGGCAAAGATGACGTTTCAGCTACTGTTGGTATCTAATTTGACAGTTGATTAAAGGTAGATACGTTATTGAGACCGGCCGTTAATTAACAGAATGGCGAGCCCTGCTGGTACTATCTACGGGAATGCTTTTGATTTGCTTGACAATTCCACAACATGATTCAATGAAGGAATTAATTAACAATTTCCTTCAAATTTTGATAGAAATTGTATTAAGCAATGGGGTTTCAGTTTGCAAGTCAACCATTAGAAACAGTATCCCTATATAAAACGGTTTTTTTTTTAATGTATGGCAAATCATGTATTAACTTCTCTTGCTCTGGACGGAGCGCGAGATAGTGTCAAACTCTTATTGATTACCCCATGCTCCTTAAAATGCCTTTTGCGTTCCAGGAGGGCTACTCTCTTAGCCCGAAGTCCGTAGTGTCGGGCTTAGTTGCGGGCGTATTCTAGACCGTATCACCTAACCACTAAGAATGAATGACAACACGATTTGACAGTAGGTCAAATCGTGTTGTCATTAATTCTTAGTTCAGGTTCGGAAACTACGGACTTCGGGTTTAGAGAGTAGCCCCCAGGCCCGCGGTAACTCTTTCAAACAATTCCTCAACCCTGGCAAGCCCTAGCGGGCCCCTTCAATAATGCTTGTAACAGTGATTGCACTCACACTAATAGGTATTAATAGAGCTCGATATTGAATGTTATAATATCTCTAAACGAAACTTTTGAAAACATAATGAGTCGAGTCAGTACCTAAACATTTTATGCCCAAATACGTTCTAAAACTTAAGAAGTACAAGACCACTTTTTAAATAATTTACAACAAAAAAATTATACACTGGCTTCATTAATACAATTATAACATAAAGGATATTCTCAAACATAACATAACATAACGGTAGATATGGAAGGTAAGTAGTTAATAAAATCAATTTCAAAAGCACTACGAACTCTTGCGCACCCAAACTGAAATAAAATCGATCGTATTTCGTTGGAGAATGTCCCCACCATTCATTTTGGAATTGGCAAAAAAATTGTATTGTTCAAAGAAAGGGGTGTGACAATGTCAGAAAGAGAGGTATGATATTACAAAAGTTTGTGAGAAGAGCTCATTAATGTTAGAAAAGGATAGATATTTTTGTGGGTATGTTCATTCGTAATAATAATTTTATTTTTTGTACCTAAAGGCATGTGTACACTAACTACGACACAGTTTCTTCTGAAAATTCTAACTTTAACTGAAGTTAATAAATCAGTTAACGTATCAGAAATGTTTACATACAGCGTTTATTGGTTTCAAAACCATACAACCGAATTGCAATATCAATTATTTAGTTCTCTCAAAAAAACATAGTACCTTAACCTAAAAAATTTATATTAAGTAAATTATTTGGTCAAGTAATTTTACATTTGGCGGGAACAAAATTTCCCTACCTTGGTACCGATTCTTCAACTGTAGAAAAGTAAACATGAGAGGGTTCAACTAGTGTACAGTCTTCAGTTTAATTAAGTACCTAATAAAAACATCTTATCAGATTTTACTATCTTATAATTCTAATATCCCATTAAAGTTCTAATACAGTAAATTCCAATTAGTCTAAAATTAGAATGTACCGACATTTTCTTATTGGATCCTTATAAAGTACATGCATCTTCATAAAAGAGTCGAGAAATGAATATAAATGCTTGAAAGCGTACAGAATAAGATGTGAGGTGGCAATTTGAACAGAAAATGAGACAGTTTACTTTTAAAGTCACGTACGAGGAGGTGGAAAACAGGATATTTGCTCGACTAGGCTTGGCTTAGCTAATGCTACTGGTACTGCCATCTATGCGGCCTGCAAAGAACTAATAAATAATGAAAATAAAACGTTATCTAAGAACATGCATGCAAGTGAACATAATACAAAGATTTATATTAATTTCTTAACTAATTGTTATTTGTAGAATCACAATAATATCCAAAATAAAACAAAACAACTTTCACAAGATTGACAATAAAGCGTTCTCAGCGCCATCTGTTATCGAGTAGCAACATTAAGAAAACTGTTTTACAACCAAATCTGACGTTTTGAGCATCCTCGTACGTACAGGGATAGATTTGTGTATGTGTGCGTAAGCAAAAGCGCTCGAAATTCAAATTTTGTGTTGGCATTCTTCGTAGAGTTTGTTGGAGTATTTGAAATTTAGCGGCATTTTGCTGTAGAGGGCAAATGTTAGGTTCTTTTGGACCGATTTTCCAATTGTCTGATCTTTTTTACTTGAGGTAAAAAAAATGGCGGTTTCTCAGCTTTTGTATAAAAAACTAGCGGACGTCACGCGGTTTCACCCGCGTAGTTCCCGGTCCCGTGGAAGTACGGGTATAAAATATAGACAATGTTACTCGCTGATAATGTAGCTATCCATTGCTGAAAGAATTTTTCAAATCGGTCCAGTAGTTTTTAAGTTTATTCGTTACATACAAAAATACACATCTTTCCTCTTTTTAATATTAGTAGGTATAGATATGTCAAACAGCCATATTTATTGTTCTAAATAAACACAATAATTTTGTAAAATGATAAACAGTAATTAAGTATATATTAAATTAGGTACGTACTTGGATACCTGTATAAATCACAAATATTACTTTTTATGTTAATTATAAACGAGTTATTTTATATGAATGCCTTCAACTACTTACACTCAAAAATTTTACATTGCTAATAACCTGGAATATAATAAATAAGTATACAATATATTTAGTATGTTTAAGTGATTGGTTACATAAAGATATGTACCTAGGCGAAAAAGGCAATAATAATAAAGTCAAAATATTTTATATATTTTATTTTCATAGCAAAATCTTTTTTTATAAACTTAACATTAACTAGGTATGCCCCTTTTTTGTGGACGGGAAAACTTAAATCAAACTCTATAAGTAAACTTTAAATTATAATAATGAAGATAGGTTATTTCTGATTTCTCATAAATTAAAACAATGTAAAATTCTTAAACCGAACAAAAAACCGCAAACAGTCGGATTTGGAACTCGATGAATAGAAAATCAGCTCAGTATTGAGTACCAGTCTTTTGTCTGCGCATAATGGCCACTTAGTACCTTCTGAATAAAAGCTTAAAATAAACGCAGAGCACCGCTATCGCAGAAACATTTTTATTAACCAAGTAGTAGGTATTCAATATCTTACGACATTATTTTACTAATATATGAAAATTTGGATATAAATATGAAAATTTGGATGTATGGATGTTTATTACTTATCACGCTTATCAAAGAAAGAAAGAAAAGAAGTTTATTTGGCACACACAGATAACACACATTATACAAATAAAAGGCAACTTAATTTTAAAACAGTTATATTGTGTGCCCCGCGACTGCGCCAAATAGGTCCAGCGCAACTATGAAGTCTTAAAACGATCATGATTCCGCTCTAAGAGGGAGACGAAGCTATACATAGCAAATAGCACTATTCCGTTTAAATCATCGGAATTAGATGGCATTAGCACGTTAGTAGGGCTGCCGTTCAACAAAATGCCAGACAACTAGTTAAGTAGTTCCCTGATGCTGGTTATCAACTGAAACTTATGTTGAAGTGTACGGAGTAGAATCAGTTTTATAAGGTGTTCAATATATATGTCACCGGACAATAGTAAACTCCGTAAGATTATAAAATAACTTGAGAGATTGTTAACTCTCGATAAAATGTGGAATACTATTTTTCGCATCAAAATTTGATCGTCTATAATATCTCGAAGACATTCCGAGAAATTGTAAACTGACATAAAATGGCGACCAATCAGAGCACAAGTCTACTATTTAACCGTTTTCATGTGATAGTAAACCTGGAAACAAGGCACTCATTGGTCTATTCAGAGAAAACAAAGACCAATGAGGGGCCAAGTTTCCTATTTAACTATCACACCCAAACAAATAAATTATAGAACAGCTGAACTTTATATGCATATACTGCTAATTAAAACAAGTGGTTAGTTTTATATTTTAACTAGTTGCCGCCCGCGGCTCCGCCCGCGTGATTGTCGAAAACTATCCTAAGGGAACATATTCCCGGGATAAAAAGTATCCTATGTGTTATTCCAGACTATAATCTACCTCTGTGCCAAATTTCATCAAAATCCATTCAGTAGTTTTTACGTGAAAGAGTAACAAACATCCATACATACATCCATACTTACAAACTTTCGCCTTTATAATAGTAGTAGGATGTATTTTACTTCATTATTGTCCCGGGAGTACGTTCCCTTGGGATTATTTCTCACATTTACGTGGGCAAAGCCGCTCGAAGAAGGTAGTGATTAATATCATCATCGGCCTAGCCTTTTCCCAACTTTATTTTAAGGTCGGCTTCCAGTCAAAACCGGATTCAGCTGAATACCAGTATATTACGTGGAGCGGCTTAACTGGGTAACACGGTAGTTCTTGGCAAGACTGGAGTCAGATTCACTGGCTTCTGACTATCCGTTACGACTGCCAAAGATCTATAAATGACAGCCGGCACCAACGGCTTAACGTGCTTTCCGAGGCACGGAGGAAACTCGTTATGTTAAGATGGTCACCGATCTACAAACCAACCTTGGCATACGTTGCTTAACCTTGAAAATCGACCCATGCGGCTGTTATTCTTCAGCCACACACGAGCTAGTGAATAATATATCATCTATTAATAGTATATAATAATTAATTACTTATAAACGGGGAAGTTTTGGTCACATATCATTTGCAGATGTGCAAAGCCGGGGCGGGTCGCTAGTACAGATCTTAATAAATGTACCTATGTCTTAAATAACCTTAGGTATTATTTATTTATTTACTAACAATTGCTTATTATTCTTGTAGTTTGCACCGAAGCGTACAGTAAGCCAACAACATAGTATTCATCTTATAAACATTTATAACTAAGAAAATTAATACATATTTTGATCATAGATGTACATATGAGTGCACATGAATATGTCGACCTCCGGTTCCTGAGCAATCAGGGCGTTCAGCAAATTGATCGCGTGGGCCGTAAGGGTTCGTGACAGTGGAGCCGCGAACAGACATCGCTCATCGCAGCATCTTGTGTTGCTTGATCGGCCTAGAGAGATGGGCAGACGGAATCGTTGCCATCGCTGGTAGAACCTGGATGCGATTGCCACAGGAAAAGAGAAGGCTATGCCCCGCAGCGGGTAAAGTCGAGCTGTGAATGAGTTTGATGATGAGCCGCTAATTATTTAGTTAGTTTAAGGAATTATTTAAATAAAATCAGTTAGAATAACTTTGAATTTACATCTTATCGCTGCCATGGTCTTTTCTACCGAAACCATGCAATTTTACGAAATAAAAGATGCCTAATCTGACACTTTATTTATTTTATAATTTACTAGCGACTTTTTACGCACATATCCCTTATTTTCCCGTTCCCGTAGGAATTTCCCGTTCCCGTAGGTATATATACTACTGTTTTAATTGTGATTTAATCTTGTATTTGTGAGCTGGTTTAATTTGACATGCTATATCTAATTGTATTGTATTTATTTAAAATGTGATTTTAAATTGTATTATGTGATAATCATGAGCTATCATATGCCCCAGATACATTTATTTTATTTTATTATTTATAGCCTTTTTTTAAATCCGACTGGTAGTTCCAGAGATTAGCGCGTTCAAACAAACAAACTCTTCAGCTTTATTATATAATATAGTATAGATAGATTATTATTATATTAGTATAGATGTACACACAGAGAAACAGTAGCAGAATTAACATAATTATTAGTACAAAGGTATTTATTTATTTATTTTATTTATTTAACAGTTTATGTACACACATTTAACAACTAAATAAGAAGAAAGGAACAGAAAAATAGGTACAAAGGTAAAAAAAAAGGTAAAAGGTAATGTTTATTTCTAAAGAAATTTCTTCCAGCAGACCTGCGATAAGAGAAATGAAACGGAAATGAAGATAATAGTGTGTAAGAAAGAACAAGGGAATAGTTTATTATTTTTTATCAGTTACTAGCGGACGTCACGCGGTTTCACCCGCGTAGTTCCCGTTTCTGTGGGAGTACGGGGATAAAATATAACCTGTGTTACTCGCTGTTCATGTAGCTATCTATTGCTGAAAGAATTTTTCAAATCGGTCCAGTAGTTTTTAAGTTAATTTGTTACATACAAAAATACAAATCTTTCCTCTTTAAAATATTAGTGTAGATTAAAGAATGTTCATAATCGGATCAGTGGCCCTACTATGACGTGCTAATGCCATCCAATTCCGATGATATAAAAGGAATAGTGATAGTGCTCCGTCTCTCTCTTAGAGCGGAATCATAATCGTTTTAAGACTTTATAGTAGGGCCCCAGTACTTTCAGAGATTAAGTACCTCTTACAAGCAAATTCTTTTACTTCTCTATATTACTTAAGATAAATTAGCTTTTCTCTTTCTTACCTTTCGTGTGGTTATTTTGTCAATGTTTGGTAAGGTACCTAGGTAATTTGGTACATGATGGAAACTACAAATTTTATATACCTAGCTGCTGATGATATGATATCTAAAAAAATATCAGCCATAGCCAATAATCAACAATAACAAGGAAAAAAGAACCTCTTCATTTGGCACAAATAATATTTTTAATAAGTTTTACAGCACTTTGAAAATTGCTTCATTGAGAATTACCATTAAGACAGATCTTTTAATAACTAATATTAGTCCACGACTTTTCAAGAGGGTAATGTAATTCTCAATAAAGCAATTTTAATATTAAAATAAATAGCACGTGTTACTTCAACACAGCACCGCTTTATAAATTAAAAATCGACTTTTGTCGTTGACTGTACTTGTAAGTACAATACACTCATGTAATTCCGACTCTATAATTATTAAATAAATTATAAATGACTTCACATTGTTTTCTGCGAAAATAAAATTGGAAATGACGTAGTTATATTATTACAATTATATTTAAATGCCTATGCAATTATTTTAGATGCAAGCAACCGAGTCGAAAATGGCCTCCGGGCTAAATGCGCGCACGCAACTAGAAAATATTAAGTTATACGCTTTGAATAGAGTTTTAAGTTCTGAACAAAAATTATATTATTGTATAATTGTTTTTTCAAGCCAAAGAAATAGAAAAAAATTAAAGAAAATTTATTTATTTATTACAAACTGCAAGGCGCGCAACACGTTTACCGGACAAACAAAATGATAAAAAAAATAAAATCATTCCGGTTTAAAAACGGTCCGGTTCAACAGACGCTGGTTTTCAACTAAACCTGAGATTCTGAGGTTCCACGGACGCAAACCAGTATGTAAGCAACATGCGTAATTAATAAATAACCAAATAATTTATTGTGTCCAGCAGCGGACGGTCTTCGGCTGAAACGATGATGATGATGAAATAAATTAAACAATGAAGGTATTATTAAAATTGGAAACGTAACCCACGTAATTGTAGTTTCCTCCGTAGATACCTAAATAAGCTCTATCAGTCTGGTTCTTGAGTTAAAATACATTAATTATTTTCAGTTTAAAGTCGCTCTGTTCATTTACTTTTGACAATGAACAAAAAATATACCGACTGTACTTTAATAATATTGAAAAAAAAAACATATAACTGCGACTCATGTAACTGTCCCCCAATAAATATAACTGAGTAACTGGGTCACACTTAACAGCCGAAAAAAAAAACAACATTAAAAAAAAAAGCTACTGGCAGGTAAATCAGATTGCAAGCGATGCATGAAAAATGACTCCGACGGATCGCAATTAAAAAAAAAGCAACGACAATAGAGTTCTTAATTTAAATTCGAACGTTACAAAAAAAATACCCCTATCAAGGGTCAATTTTTTGCAAAGTGCATAAAAAAATGACCCTCGTTTTAGTGTCACTGAAATGAAACAAAAGATGAAATTTGACTATTACCTTTTGATATTTTTGATTTAAAGCTTATGTTACAATGACAAGAGTTGAGTGAAAATACTGGATTCTGCGAAGACAATAGATTTTTTTGTTTTGCTTTTTGATTATAATCAGTAGTTGTCGCGTCTCTATTTGTGACGGTTCCGGATTTATTTATTATTGTTATTCATACAGCCAAAACATTGCAATAAGCCATAGTAAGCTTTGACGTTGCAATATGTAATAGTATTCTCTACTATAGACAAGATAACGCATGCTTTTAAGGATATTATTATGATTTTTTTATGATTTACCCAGTAACTGGGTTTTTCGTTTAGAGTGAGGAAAATTTTTCCAAAATATAAACTTGAGAAAAGGCTAGGCCGATTGATTTCACTGATTCCGTCATTATCTGCCTAGCCTTTTCCCAACTAAATTGGGGTCGGCTTCCAGTCAAACCGTATTCAGCTGAATACCAATATTTCACGTGGAGCGACTGCCTAACAGACCTCCACAACCCATTAACTGGGTAACACGGTACTTCTTGGCAAGACTGTGTCAGATTTCCTGGCTTCTGACAATCGGTAACAACTGTCAAAGATCTACAAATGACAGCCGGGACCAACAGCTTAGCGTGCTTTCCCAGGCATGGCTAAACGTGGAAACCAACCCCAAAATAGCTGGGAAAAGGCAACGCCGATTAATTGTTTAAAAGGTTGTAAAAAACAATAGAATGATTCAATTTAATCATCGTAACAAAATAGTTCTCCTGACGATTGCGGCGGCCATGGCGGCCAATCTCAACCGAGACTAGCCATCGGTACAGGACATACGAGTATTATAGTGCAATAGTGTGTGCGCAAACACATGTGCTCTCCTTCTTCCACCACTCTCATATTCCGATGGGACGGCAACCCGACACGACCGGGGAGAGATTTGGCGCAGGACCAACGGCTTAACGTGCTTTCCGAGGCACGGGGATGTCACACAACCAACTTCCAAGCTCCGGGCTGTCACAAAGAAATTCCTAATGGAAAAACTCAATGACGTACGTACCAGAAGACGCAGCATTGGAAGGCCTCCCACAAGGTGGACCGATGACCTGGTGAGGGTCGCGGGTAGCCGATGGATGCGAGATGTACAGGACCGGTTGTTGTGGAGACACTTGGGGGAGCTTTGTCCAGCAGTGGACGTCTTTCGGCTGATATGATGATGATGATAATGAACAATACTATCAAAACCCAGGACATTCAATTTAACTACTACCTGATATACCTATTTAGATTTGACAAAACAAACCGTATATTATTTCCCTATCTAATCTAACATTCAAGCCAAACGACTGTTGCATATGCCAGGCAGGTGTTCCTAATACCTTTGTCTAAGTACCTAAGCCTAGGTACTTATGTATGGCGTTTTATAGGGTACAAACAAGGTGCTTTCGCGTCATTAAGTGATACCCTTTTTATGCTTGTTATATTATCTAAGCCGTGTAAGAAATACTTAGTTTTTGCCTTAGGGAAGCAGATGGTGTCGTCTAATCTATGCTTTGACAAATTTGCTTTGTTCTATGTAAAGTGAGTGGCTTGGTTAGGGAAATAATTAGCCGGAAAATACATGTTTATTAACAGCTAAGAATAAATAAAACAATTATAGCGAGTCTTACAGTAGTCGCATAGGATGTGTTCCATCTGACGTCTTGTCCTTGGTAAAAAGCAACATTAACATTAAAAGTACCAACTGACAGCCAACTCGATCACTGTGAGCGCTCATTGGTCAAATCGAATAGGGCGCGCTCATTGGTCAAATCAAATAGCGCGCGCTTCTTCGGCTTCCTGTAACACACTTCCGTCCCATTTCACGAAATCACTGTGGCAGTGCAGGAAAGCGAGAGGAAAGATGTTACACATCAAAAATACGTTGTTTGTTTGGCTCTGCATTGGTCAAAGGTCGACCGGCAGAAGAAACACAATATATTTATTTTGAAAATTGATTATTAAGTAATATGTAATTGATTTAAAAGCATCAACACTGTTTGTCTACCCGTTAGTGTAGAATGAGACAGATGTTGCATTTTATATATAAAATGTTAAGAAAAGCAAATTGTATCAATATCACGTCAAAATATAAAAGAAAACTCTTGAAGACCTCCTGGGCCTTGAGACCCAAATCTTTGAAGCAAAATCAACGTACTTCTTGTTCTTGTTCTTGTTTTTCTTATATCGAACATAGTTCCGTAACCTTCCTTACCTTTGAAACTAAAACAAAGGAGAAAAAATAACAGTTTCGTAATACATATGTAAGAAAACCTGTCGGGTGCGAGTCGGACCTTCCAAACGAAGGGTTCCGCACCATAAACCGAAGAAAACACGTTACTTGTATAGTGGCAATAGAAGTATACACTCTGTGATAATTTCAACTGTGTACCTATTATGGTTCTTGAGAAACAGCCCGCTGACAGACGGACGGACGGACGGACGAACGGACGAACGGACAGCGGAGGCTTAGTAATAGGGTTCCGTTGGTTACCTTTCGGGTACGGCACCCTAAAAAAGTAAAATAGAAAAGCTTTTTCATACGCAAAAGGAGGTATGGCTTCCTATTCAAGACAAGTTCTTTCACAAAATCTCAAGAACTTCCAAAACTGTTTTAAATTTGCTTGGAGACTGGGAAAGGACAAAGGAATTGAAACAAAATTTCTTCTAACCGACTGCTGTTAAAAGGTGAGTCATGAGTTTACAGAGGCTTCCGTATATAATAAGCGATGGTCTACGTGACTGAACTGGCGTACGTCAGAGCAATTTTAAAGCTCGTTTATGCCGTAAGTGATAGGCGGAAGCGACTAGCGAGTTTTGAAGAATCTTGGTTAAGAACCTTCTGCCTAGCCTTTATCCAACTACTGATAAAGAAATTTTCGAAAGCTGAAAAATTCAAGAAAATAAACAGAAAAGTTTTCAAAAAACAGATCACGGTTGTCTACAGTGTTATTGTCCAAACATTGTCAAAATCAAAACGATGTCTAGGTTTTAATCCAATTTAATTTATCTACTTTGAAATAAGTGGTGTCTGGAGGAGCCTGATACCAATCAATAAGTACGAAATACAATTCATAAATAACCGGTTCTATCAGGATGAGGACCATTTAAAAATAATAAATTTACAATTTTTTTTTTACATAAAGTATATTCCCCGATTAGCACCATCCCATCACTTCCCGTGGGTGTCGTAAGAGGTGACTAAAGGACTCACCAGAGAATGGGCAGCAGAATTCTCTGTACTTTTGTGCATTGCAACAGCTACTCTGCGATCAACCCGCCTGCCAAGCGTGGCGAATATGGCAAACCGCTGCTGGATATAAGCCTCTTGGAGGAGGAGGCTTATATCCAGCAGTAGACGTCATTCGGCTGATATGATGATATTCCCCGCTTTAATGCAGTAGAACGAATGACCAAAACACGACAAAGGACAACCATTATCGTTGTCGCTTATGAATTGAACTATAATTATAATATTATGAGTATCCCCGTACGGAGCGGTAAACACAATCAATTAGTGTTAAAATAAATTATTACTTACGAACCTCTTTATCGCTGCAGATATTTTAAAATATCTTTTGTTCCGTTTTTAATTGTCTCCGAGCACTGTTGTTTCATAATTATCCTGTTTCTAGTAATAGGGTTAATGAAAATTAGCGTTTATTATCCTACTAGAAGGTAAACATCTTAATGTATTTTCATTTAATTCATCACCTGCCAAGCCTTTTCCCAACTATATTCGAGTCGGCTTCCAGTCAAACCGGATTCAGCTGAATAATTTTACGTGGATCGGCTGCCTACCAGACCTCCACAACCCATTAACTGGGTAACACGGTAGTTCTTGGTAAGACTGGAGTCAGATTTACTGGCTTCTGACAATCCGTAACGACTGCCAAAGATCTACAAATGACAGCCGGGACCACCGGCTCCGTAACCGTAACGACTATCAGAGATTTTCAAATGACAGCCGGGACCAAAGGACTAACGTGTTTACGAAGGCTTAACCACAGAGATCGATTCGAGGGGCTGTTTTTATTTAGATTCTAAATTCTCTATAGTCTTGATAAATCAACTCTTGACCTTGTCGCCTAGTGGGTAGCGATGGATGAGACCAATCAAAATCGAATGCTATCGGACTTGCCATCAGAGCTTCATAACTGGGGACCTCCTCCTTTCCTTTTGCTACTCTTGCAAGTAGGTGGATATTGCTAGCTGCAGTGCCAAACTGAATTTTCCGTGCCAGAAACTATAATTGCTGATCCAGTTAGCGATTATAGCTTAGTGAACTCGATCGAGGAGCTCAAATAATAACAGCCGCAAAGGTCGATCTTCAAGGTTAAGCAAAGCTTGCCGAGGTCGGTCTCTGAATGGGTGACCATCTTAACATACCGAGACTGACGCTGAGACGAAAGCACGTTAAGCCGTTGGTCCCGGCTGTTATTTGTAGATCTCTAGCAGTCGTAACGGATTGTCAGAACCAGAAAATCTGACGCCAGTCTTTTCAAGAAGTACCGTGTGGCCCAGTAAATGGGTGGTCGGGTAAGCAATATAATTGGGAAAAGACTAGGCATATGATGGACTCTTAGCTCAGAGCCTAGACAAGCTATGGATCTGAAGCTATTATTGAAAACCAGCAGAATGCTTTTATTTTTTCATTTCAACTATTCCTATTTATTGCGTGATTTATGTCGTTGAGCATACGAATTTTGAAATTTCATCAAGCTTATGGATCTGGAATTCCTTTCAATTGTGAAAAAATCGGCCAAGTGCGAGTTGGACTCGCGCACCGAGGGTTCCGAACGAACCTGTATAAATTGCTGTTTCTTTTGATTGCGTTGATATAGAAGTTTGATTTTGTTACAGCTTAAAGGTATTATAAACTTGAGTACTTGATATGAATTTCTATTTAATACCTCTACGCGTTCATGAGGAAAGGGGTAGTAAGTTTAAAATTACTAAAAATATTTTCATGTGATGTAACTAAAAATGAATGGTTTTTGCAATTTTTCCTTTATTTTTAAAATTTCAAGATTCTGAGATCACGGGAAGTACCCTGTAGGTTTGATTCCCTTGCGAGTGTCGAAAATTTGCAGCATAAACAGCTGTATCTTTTGATTGTTGTCGTTGGCTTAGATGACTGATTTTGGCTTTTAGTATTTGAAATAAATTTTAGCTTGATACATCCACGCGTTCCTGAGAAAAAGGTCTTGACAGACAGACAGACGGACAAGAAAGTGAGTGAGTTTTTTCCTTTTGAGGTACGGAACCCTAAAAATATGCAATTATATATTGTAAAGCAATGAGAGTTTCCAGGAAAATTTACGCCACCAGTTGGCGCCACATAGACGAGAAGTCCTATTCCTTGAAAAAAATACGTTGATGTCAATTTAACAAATGTCAGAAAACATTATTGTTTTGACAGGTGCCTGGACCTGACACCTCAATGCTGGACTCAGAGGGACTTGGCCGTTCTTTAGTGCCTTCTTTTTTTTGTTTACCCCGAAGGGCAGACGTAAGACTAGGCAATATGGTCAAAAGACTATATCTTTTGACCATATTGCCTAGTCTTACGTCTTAATTTCTTGTGTTTTGCATTCTAATGGTTTTTGGAATATCTGGCAACGAATATATCGATTCGGCCTTCTCAGCAGGTTTCGAGTGAGGTAGTCAATAATAAAATAAAATTCTCAGCTCTTAGTACCTTCTTTTTGAGTCCATAGTATATTAACTTTTGTTTTGTTTCGAAAAAAAAAAAACAGAATCGATTGTAATCTTTGAAAACTTCGAAAAATCAATAGAGCGATAAACAACTCCCTATTCACTAGCAAAAATGCTAAAACCTTTAAAATTACGCATAACGACTAATAACTGTCCTTCTAATCATCGTAAAAACCGGTTTATTTTCATTAAACAAGATTTACACTTTGACAGCAACAAATATACGGAACACTTCACACGATGACATTATTTGCAGCCAACCTCATCATCACACAACGTTAATCCTTACACACAAAGTTCAAAATCGTCTGGCAAAATGTTTTTAAAGTGCTATAAGTTTGTGGCGAAAATAGAAAATATTTGAGACGGGTATTGATTGTCCTACAGCAATTACAACCGTTTGAAATTGTAAATGTTGTATAATAAATCGTATTAAATTGACATCATGATTGTTGCAGAGAACCGTAATAGGCGGCGAAAGGGAAAACAACCGTAACCCATAATATATGGAATTGCATGTCTAGTTAGTTGAATTTGAATTTATTATTCGACTCTACCAGAAGTTGATCATATCATGGTTTGTGTCATGACGTGCTGTTTAAATACTAGTTATTACTCGCTGTTTTACTTGCAATTAAGGTGACTCTGTTCTAGAAAATAATATCATAACATGCAAAATAAGCATTGATTCAAATGGCTGCTAATATATCTATTAAAATCCGTTCAATAATTATTATGAGGGAGAAATCAAATTATAATAATTTTACTTCGGACAATCCTTAGAGTACTAAAAGTATTAAAGAGAAACTAAAAGTATAGGTATTTGAAGTAAAATTGTTTTGGGCATAATTTACGGGAACATAAAACAGAAATAAGTTGTATTTTTAATTTGCAGTTAACTAAATTGTGTTACCAAAACCTTCTAAGTTCGGGACTACTTATTGCCCAACATCGTAAAAAATTGTATAACAATAATATAATACAGCTGACAGACCACCTGACTCTAAGTAAGATGAAGAGGTCTTCAAGATCTATGTATTACCATAAATTGTTTTGATTTTACAAAAGACTGGATAAAGAGGCCAAGTCTCATACTTAAAAAACGTTTAAATTCAAGTCGCAAACTTGTCAAAATGTAAGGAAATTAGAGGAGTTTTTGACAGACCGCGGAGCGAATATAAAGGCTCCTTTAAAAAACGAGACTGGCATTCTGGTAAAACTGGACGACTCCGCATTTCCGTTTTCTTGTGCAATTAAAATAGGTCCATCCAAGTCTTAACGGTTCCCACAGCGCCTTACCTTCGAAGCAATTTATTACGAATGCTAACATGCACCTATTATTTTTCAAGATGCAAATCTGACAAAACTAATCATAAAAAACATTTCCTTGGCTTCAAGAATGACATTAAAAAAAAAATCAATTTATGTTTTAATAAAAAAGACAGAATGACATTCTCGTTCCAAATTTGAAACAGAACCCGTTCGGTGGGAACGCTCGAACGTATGCAATGACAAAACTATTTTTATTTAAAAAAATAAGAGAATGCGTACATACTTTGTCTATATTTTAATTTTGATGAATTTGCATACGGTTCGAGCTGTGAATAATTTCTAATGAAAAGTATGAATAAATTATAAAATAGGACAATGTCTTCCAAGGCGCAGGGGAAGAGGAAGCTATAATTAAAATACGGGAGACGATAGGGTTGGCGGTTTGATAAAAATAATAGGACAAGTTGTGTTTTAATATTGACGGTTTTTATAGTCTAAGACATAAAAAAGATCTCTGCATTGTTCAAGTATCTGTGCATTGGGAACAACATAATGATTCACCAGATTAAATCAATTGGTTCTGTGTTTATTTGATAAGACACACTATCAGCAAATTATCTGATGCATGTGTTTCATGTAGCTTGGAGATATCTAGTCTGTCCAATCGGTTGTTGAAGCAGTTGAGTATTTGAGCTGTCACAATTATTTCTGGGAGCCTATTCATCCTTATCTGAAATCTAATATTAAATCACTCTCAGCCAAAGGACTAAGAAATAAATTATTTTTAACAAAGATTAAATTGAAGGTCAAATCTAATTCCAATTTCAAAACTATCAATTATTTCAAGTTGCTAACCCTACATTTATGAGCAGAACACTTCACGGGCTTACATCTCACTCTACCCTTTCTAATGATAATGAAAACCTGTTCCTTACTATAACAATCTTTTTTTTTGTTTTAACGCCACCTTTCCGGCATAACCGTGATTGTCAACGGCAACTATTGTTACTATTATATTATAAACAATAAACGTAAGGGTTAAAAACAGATGTCGAGCCAAATCAGAAACGTTACATTGTCTTAATAAAATAGAGGTGCAAAAATTTGAATAAATTTTTGTTTATTGAAATTAGTTTTTTTGAGTTATACCGTTTTGGATGTGGGAATGTTTGACCCCCTTTTCGGACGTCATTGTTTACGGTTTCTTTTGTTTTTTTTTAGATGGCAGTTATTTTTGTTTTATTGCAAGCTGGATTGGCTATGGTGTCGGCAGATGGGCTGAATGTCTATTAATAGTAAAAGCTCAGATTTTTTAATATGGCAAAAATGAAAGTGTAATTGGAGTCGAAATTTTAGACAGCTTGTGTTTTAATTTAAATTCAAATGACTAATTCACCAGTAATGAAATTAAAAATAACATTCTTAATTGTTCGAAAACATATATCAAGGATAAAATAATAAAAAAACACGTTTACTTTTTAAACTAATTTCCTTTATTCAGCTGCAATAATAACCCCAGATAAAATATTATGGTGTATTAAAATATAAGGAATATCCTGTTTACCAACTATAATATCAGTTGATGTGTTTAATCTTACATTTTGTCAATAATAAGTAATCACGTTTAAATTATTTTTTAATTTAATTATTTTTCACTGTTGAGTAAAAGACAAATTGAACTCATAGACTTTCAACATTTTACACTTTTGAACAACATTTTAAATATTAGTTCTTCTGGGAGAAATAAGAATTTACTATAGTTCAAATTTGTACTGTAGCAAATTAAAAAAAATTATCTACCTAGCCTTTTCCCAATTATATTGGGGTCGGCTTCCAGTCAAACCGGATTCAGCTGAATACCAGTATTTTACGTAAAGCGGCTGCCTACCAGACCTCCACAACCCATTAACGGTATCCTTGGTAAGACCGGTGTCAGATTTTCTGGCTTCTGACTATCCGTAACGACTGCCAAAGATGTACAAACGACAGCCGGGATCAACGGCTTAACGTGCTTTCCGAGGCACGGAGGAGTCTCAGTATGTTAAGATGGTCACCCATCCACAGACCAACCTCGGCAAGCGTTGCTTAACCTTGAAGATCGACCCGTGCGGCTGTTATTATTTAACACGAAATTATACTTAGCTTAATCAATAAATATCAGGATATTCGATAGCCATTTTTAGGTACCTACCTATATGGTCGGTTCCCTAACTATTGCTTAGCATAGTTTTGATCAATGTTACGGAAACTTTGAATCAGTATTTCTATAAATTACCTATTACTTAGTCTTAAAATTCACCCGCATCGATGTCGACTGGAAGTGTACTCAAAAGACTGGCGGCATTGACACGTTGTATGGCAATGCTTATTCTTTGACCAAGGTAAAAGCCAGCCCTTGGGTCACGCGAAGTGTCAACTAAACGTCTTAAATGCTGCCAGTCTTTTGGGTACACTTCGAGTCGACAGCGATGCGGATGAAATTTTTGACGCCATATTTTAGGGTTAATGTAGTAAGGAGTTTTTATTTATATTTATAGTGCATATCGTTAGTTAAGTATTTGTAAAAACAGGTGTAAATATCTGTGTAAATAAAAAAGGTAAACTTAGTCTTTATATTAACTTACATAAGAAATTCTTTAACAACTGTTTCTGAACTTTAATCTGATGCAAACTCAAAATTGGCCCTAGTTTTTGCAACAAAAATAATTAAAAAATTAAGGCGACAAATTATAACGTATCCTGCCAGGGTTGCGGAATCTGTTCGTAAGAGTCACCGCGGCCCTGGAACGCAAAGGGCTTTAGAAGGAACACGGATGGGTTTTAGTCAGTAAGAGTCTGACACGGCCTTCCGCTCCACCCAGAGCGGAAGAAGTCATTTGATGATTTTCCATCCTTAAAAAAAAAAAAAAATATAACGTATACAATTATACATTGGCTACTATGATTTGAAGAATTTATCATCAAAACAACAGCTAATTACATAACTTGAATTGCATTTAATTTGTGAAGCATCGACAATTTATTTATTTCCTGATACCGAGGTAACATTCCTATAATCTCATACTTTTATCATTTGGTAGATATTCAATAACCAAAACAGACAAAATAACATCCAGACACGTCCGTCTAAACAAATAAAATCAATACCTTAAAAATATACACATGGTACAAAAATATTAATTTGTGCCCAATTTTTCTGGAACTAAGGTCGTTTTTGGCTTGTATAGTTATGTATGTATATAAGGTTATGTACAAGAATCGGTCTGTGTGCTAACAAATCTAATAATAACGGTAACAAGCGATGGGGGAGTGCATCTGATTTGGAAAAAAAATATCCCATCGAGTTTGGGGTGTCATGTTTCGTACAGTCGCGAGGGAAAAGGTTAGGATTTTATTGTCTATAGTGCGGGTTTATTTTAAATAATCTTCTTTGAAATAAAATCACTTTGGTATAGTAACTAAACCCAGATAAAAAGTTGGTCCAACTAATATACCTACTTCATGAATCAGTCAACGGTCAAATGTTAAATCGGGTTGAAATGAATACATGAAACATTGCAAGAATCAATATTTCTTGTTCAAAGAGTAACCGTGGAGTTTATTGTCGGTTCTTCTGCATAGGAAACTATCAATTCGAACGTTTCTCTAGCTTTTGACATATTTTAAGTGTAAGCCAATGTGAAAAAAGATACATTTTTTTAAACAAAAACTTTCTCTGTAAAAATACCGCGTTTTCCTTTAGTTTCCATGCTCGTACTCGTTGCATTTATTTCATGCACTTAGCATCTTTTTAATAAAAATAAAAAAAACACATCTTAAGACCGTTTTCCCCGACTGTACCAAGGGGGTAGATAGAAAAGTCGTATTTCTTCAAAACACGGTCTCTCTTTGAAACCTCATACGCAGGAGGTATACTTATATATTTGATATGATTACTGAAGGGGAGGATTTTTCCGACTTTCCATCAACAGGAGATCAAATTTGAATATAAAATTTTTCTATTTGTAAGAATTTCTTGGGGTGGATTTGTAAATAACGTTCCGTGTTTGGCTCGGGGGTAAAAGCGAAAAGGTAATTATTTTGATGTTTCGTAGGCTGATTAGGAGATGTATTTATTAATTTATAGCTTGGAAGACTTACTGAAAAGATATTTTATTGGTATCTTTTCGTTTCTGCTACCCACAAGCTGAACCACGCCTTTTTTTTTAAGAATGAGAATACATCAAATGACATCTTCCGCTCTGGGTGGAGCGGAAGGGCGTGTCAGACTCTTACTGACTAAAACCCATCCGTGTTCCTTCTAAAGCCCTTTGCGTTCCAGGGCCGCGGTGACTCTTTCGAACAAATTCCGCAGCCCTGGCAGCTGAACCAAACCTACCAATTATAATACGTAGCTCAAAAAAAAACCAAGATGATTAAAATGAAGCAGTCTGTGGCAGTTAATGACATCAAATCAGTGGTAAAATACAAAATATTCGTATGAACTATTATTGCCAGTGTCGTCTCCACCTTATATAAAAGGACCAGCTTTATATACTATCCTACTAATATTATAAACATGAAAGGTTGTTTAGATGGATGGAAGAATGTTTGTTACTCTTTCACGCAAAATGTAATGAACGAAATTGAATGAAATTTGGCACACATATACCGGGATTAACAAACGTTTTATCTTAGGAATATGTTCCCTTGGGTCCACTTCCTAATGTTACTCGAGCGGAGCTATCTGTACCGAAATCACCACTTATCATGACAAAAAGCAGTTTCTCTCCTTTACTCTTTGGTCATACTCCCATAACATTAATCACCAGTTCCTCTTAACACATTTTTTTTTTAAATTTAATATGGGTTTGCTCTTGACTCTAGTCTAGGTCATAAATGACAGAGACAAAGTCGACGATGGAGCGAGCTTACCCAGAAGAAGCCTGTTCACTCTAATTTTGAAGAGATTAGGGTTGTATGCGTTCGGAAACACAGACGCAGGCAGAGAGTTCCACTCCTTTGCTGTGCGCATTATAAAAGACGTTTGGAAACGTTTAGTGCGAATTGGTGGAATAGCAACAAGGTAGGGATGGTAACTTGCAGTGCGTCTAGATGTCCGATGGTAGAAGGGGGCCGGTGGGATGAGGTGAGTTTTAAACCCTCTTCCTTATCACCCATGGCCCGTTGACCGCCACATCTGACCTTTATTTTGCCCATGGTATTCACAGAGCCATACCACTGAACTAAAGCTATCGATTTTTTAATCCTCTACCACCATGCTTGTTAGGGTCATGGGGCGAATCGTGGGGGCGAACTGATGGGGTGCGACAACCCCTGTCCAATAGTTTATGTAAAATTTATGTGCGATGCCAATTTGTTCGACGTTTCGCGTTTTTAATGGTTCACTGTAGTTTATTCTTAAATAGAAGACAGTGGTTTGTATTTCATTATGGTTTAAACTAATCTTGAAAGTTATTCTACTCAGACTGTCATTAAAAAAAATTGGTTGTCTGTAAAGTCGGTTTACGGACGATAGTTTAACGTGACCACGTCATAACAGAACATTGATGAAATGATCCTAACGTTACAATGAGCGTAACGTTATCCTTTTTCGTGCGTGCAGCCGGCGTTCATCGATTTATTAGACGATGTCACGTCAAAATTATTTTAACGAACTAAGTATTTGTAACTTTTTTCTTTTTGGATCGCCTTTTTTACTAGTTATTTCCTTGATTTTATCGTTAAGAGACTGTAGGGCTAAAAAGTTAATGCTCGTTGATTGTCATGAACATGTAACAAACGTCCAATGTTGCGGTTTGTAACCTCCAAAGTCCATATTATGAGCGTGTTAGAAAACGTCGACTTTATCAAAAGTGGAGTTTTTTTTTTTAATTATTTGATAATCAAGCAGCCATTTCAAGTATTTATAACAATATTAGCTTCTGTCCGCAATTTCATCGGCGTGATTGTAGAAAATAATCTCAAGCTAACACACTCCCGGGATAAAAAAGTGATATACCCGTGTCCTAGTTTCATCTTAATCCGTTCAGCCGTTGAGACGTGAGGAAGTGATAAACAGACAGACAGAAAGAGTTAATTTCACATTATAAATATGAAAGTTGAGAAAAACCTTACATAAACAAGCGAATTTCGCCAAAGAACATCCAGAATAAACAAGAACATCGGTTTAGATTATTATATATCACATTTATTAATTTATCTTTATAGCATATATAATTATGTATTTTATAAGTATTACATTATATTATTTGAATATTCTTTCCGAAACATAATTTGATTTTTATTTGTTGTAGGTACAACTCCCACAGTATAGTCATTATAACCCAAAGGATGACTGGTAGAGAATGCCTTGATACATTAAGTCCGCCCATGTACCACTTGAAAAGTTCAGGAGCTAGGAGGTTAAATGCTTTAATATTAAGCAAAACATGTTGGACTCAATTTGTATTGTAACATCTTTTAATACCGTGTTTTCTGCAAATAATAATAATTATTATTATTATTATTATTAAATAAAGCGCAGTATACTTTCCAGTGCTTCGTTATATTTTTCGTAAAACTCAATTTAATAAAATTATTAACCAAAACATGTTGAAGATTTCATGGCGGCAAAATAATCACGAATGCCACAGATTAAAAATCCCCGCCACATAAAATTAATGCTCATTCACTTTAAGTACATACAACAAAATTCAACAATATTAAAAATGGAACATCCGAAATAACTACTTTTTTTTTTTTTCTTTGGATTCGCACGGTTTGTGCATTTAGAAATAATTAATGCTTGTTCATTTTAAGTAGTTTGATGTTCAGATTTAAAAATGGGATATCAGCAAAATATAAAAGATAACACACTAATTGTACAGTTTAAATAAATCGAATCATTCAAATACACAAAATTTTAATTTGATATTACTCTCTCAAATACCAGACTACAAAATTCACAAAAAAAAATATCCTCTTAATAAAAATGATCAGGTTTAAGTCAGTCCCTTCATATTTATCAAGCCCTGCTAAGGGCAAGAGATTTGGAGTTCAAACTTCACCAAGAATTATTGTTAGTGATTGTTTTTAATGGCTTTTCTTTTCTTCGTGATTTTTCCCGTTTTTTCGTCTTTGGCAATCTCGAATCTTTAATCGTTAAAGTTATTTCCTATTGGTTTATTGTCGCCGAACTTATGAGAATGTTTATGATCTTATATTAGTTCTGTGGCGTTTAGTTTTAGTGGTTTTAGAGTTCCGTCCCAAAGGGTAACCAACGGAACCCTACTTTCCGTCCGTGTGTCTGTCAGCGGGCTGTATCTCAAGAACCGTAATAGGTAGGCAGTTGAAATTTTCACAGAGTGTGTGTGTGTGCTGCTATAACAACAAATAATAAAAATTAAATCACATTTAAAATTGAAAGTGGCTCACATACAAGCAACGTGTTTTTTATGATACGGAACCCTATGTGAGAGTATTGTATTTCGTAAACCTAATCGTTATCGCCGAGAAACGTAAACTAGCTTTTGCCCGCGACTTCGTACGCGCATATCCCGGTCCCGTATAGCCTTCCACATGAATGTGGCTATCATATACAAAAATAATTTTCCAAATTCGATTGGTAGTTCCAGAGATTAGCGCGTTCAAACAAACAAACAAACTCTTCAGCTTTATTAAATGATAAGTGACATTTATTTTGTAAGCAGGTTAAACATAACACATTTACACGTCAATCCTTTTTGGTAATTTTTAAACTAGATGAGGCCGGTGTTTCCTAGCTGACTACCCTGAGAAGAAACACCGAAACAAACTAAGAGGTCAAAGTCTCTTTTAAAGTCCATACAAACGTACTGGTCAAATCATGTGACAACCATGTAGGTTAATGTCTGAAGTGGTATTTTGAGGAAAGCACCACAATATTATATTTAAAAACAAATAACATACTAACTCTGCCATGTGTTTATATATTTGAGGCCGCAGTATTTGTAAAAAATAATATTCATATGTATAACTACTAGGTACACTCGTATACGGCGAAAGGACAAATTGCGAACAGTGGTTAGCAAGACCCATCTAATGCACGAAATTATCTTTTGTACAGCTACACGCATCTTTAATAATATTCCGGGGCCTATTAGAATAATACCAGTAATAAAGAAGTTTAAAAAGAGTCTCCATGATATGTTAGTAGACAAGTGCTACTACTCTATAAAAGACTTTCTTGCAGACAAATCACTGCTCCAATATAGTCCTCCTCAGTCATGAAGCGTTCAGTGGCCCACTCATGTATTTTGTTATTAATAACATTTTTTTTTATCATTGTTTTTACTCCTAATGTAACTACTGTGTGCCCTATGGGCGGGACATAGCTGATCATTATTTAATTTTTAAGACCTGTATTATGTACTAACCTATGATCCACAATAAAGATATTGAATTGAATTGAATATATATATTATTATGGCACTTTTTCTAAAACCTTTTAACATCTTCTGTGCTGAAATCCCTTACAAAATAAATAACTAATGTACTTACATTCATATAGATAGAAGTACAATAGCTATACCTACAGTACATAATAGGAACTGCACAATACAGGCTGGAGGCTCAATAATTTGGCGAATGGCGCATTGAGTATTATTTGCATTTATTATTGGGGCTTTAAGGAAAAAGAAATAATTAAAGACGAGGTCACGTGCCAACGTCTCCCCGATTGAAATCTTGTAGCGTCAGCAAAAGTGTAAACATAAAAGCAATATTTATACCAGTACAATATACATTTTGTTTATTTTATATTTTTGGTATGCGTCAAGCTTGTCGCAAATAAACTCTTTTTCTTTCTTTATTTTTCTTTCAAGTTCAACGTTTATTTTAGTTGCCGTTCCAAAATCAATCTACCTTGTCTTTTCCCGAATATATTACGGTTAGTTTCTAGTCTCACCGGATGCAACTAAATACTAGTTTTTTACATGGAGTGACTGCCAATCTGACCGCCACAATCCAGTTACTGGGTAACTGATACCCGTTGGCAAAACTTGTCTCGGATTTTTTGGCGTCTGACTATCGTAACGACTGTCAAAGATCTTCAAATGACGGCTCAACGGGCGGAGGCAAAAAGTGATCTCAGTGTATTAACGTCACCCATCTAAGGTCCGACCTCGGCAAGCGTTGCTTAACATCCAAGTTCGACTCGTGCGTTTGATATTATTCAGCCTTGAGCTCCTCTTGTTACCGTTTTGGAAGTGTAAACAATATTTTTTTCTTGTTATTTTCGTCGATAATCTCCTTGATCGTTTGTTGAAAACTTGTCTTGTCTACAGATTTCAATTTCGGTGTCTGGTTTGTTTTGTCGATTGAAGAAAAATTATAACACATCCTTTTCATCAGCTACTGTTATATTGAATTTTTTATCATCTCTTGGTCAAATTTTTTTTTTATAACCATGTGTACTTTCATTCCCTTAAAAATATTATTAGTGTTTTACAAATAAACCTACACCTGATGTCTCGAAGTCGTGGTTATCAACCCGCGCAGTGCAGCTTAATTTTTGCTGAGACAATTCATTATTTTTAATTTCAGCTTCGGCATGAATGCTGTTGAGCTCTAAAACCTCGTAAAAGACGAAGAGAAATATACTTAATAACTAACCTTTATTGTTTTTAAGATTTTAGATAAATACATGAATAATTTTGCCTTTGTGACTTTCATCATGATCATGGGATTTTTAAAGGCCTTTTAAATGCCACATCAATCGATTCAACTCTTTCTTCAATAACAAAATGAAAATTTTGTCTATGATGCGACAACATTTATTTTGCGTTAACTGTTTTCCATAAACTTGACCTGAATTTTCATATTTGAAACGTATAAATAAATGATTTTGCTATCCCTACATATTTAAGATGAAAATTATTTGCCTAAACACCCACTCTGGTACCCCCGAAATGAGCATTTATTTTTCGCAATTTGCTATTGCAATATGGAAATCAAATAGGGGGCACCTCTTGGCGTCTTTTAATATTCTTGATAGGTTCTTTACATAAGGTGCCAAGAACTCAAAAAGCCTTTATATACCTAACACCAAATTAATCACGAAACTCGTTCAAGTAGGTACATAAAAACTTCGTAGAGCGAATATATTTATAGAGTTTTCGTGTAAACTTGATTGATATTTGGTAGGTTACAAACATTTAATTAGCTATGTGTATTTCCCTGATGAGTACAATGACTGTTTCACTTTTTTTGCCAAGGTTAGTTCAAAATTAACGAGAGTTCACGATAGTTCTTGCTACTTCGCAGAGTACCTATGGTATGTACTACGATATCCATGCATGTAGGCCAAAAACAGATAGAGGTAGAAGACAACTTCATTAACTCATATTTACTTCCAAATATTAACACCCCAAAAAGCCCCTTCAATATTCAAATCAGTTAATCTTCAAAATCGACTGGAATATCAGCATGTTTTCTAATTAATATCCTAGCTAGAGCGACTGAGAGAAAAAAAAATTGAATTAAGGGGTGGAAAATTTTTGTCGAAACTTAAATAAAAATGCAGATAGGTGGAAGTTTGTTAACAAGGGGGGGAAAGCAACCCCCTTTGAAGTTCGCAAAGAGTACGCGAGCGTAAGGGGCGGCGCACACTTAGGGGTGAAAAATAAGTCTCTCCCCTTAAATAAGATATCAGCGAAATTGAAATTGTTGAGGCGAATATTTTTGGTTGGTAACATGCCTATACTTTTTGCTTGGTGCTATGTGAGAAGTGGTATTCCTGCAGGTGTTAGAATGTCTGTACATCTACGAGTTTCTTATGAGAAGCCCCAATGACAGCCCCATTTCATTACCAGGCAATTCGAGATCGCGGTGTGCGATAAGGCCGCCCATTAATGTATGTATTTTAGTTTTAAGTTTCCTTTTATGTTCATTTTTCGGTGTACGGTAAAGCGTATATCCTACTAATATTACAAAAGTGAAAGTTTGTATGGATGGATGGATGGATGTTTGTTACTCTTTCACGCAAAAACGACTGAATGGATTTTGATGAAATTTGGCACAGTGGTAGATTATAGTCTGGAATAACACATAAGATACTTTTTATCCCGGGAATATGTTCCCTTGGGATAATTGTCGAAAATCACGCGGGTGGCAACTAGTAGGTATATAAATAACGACCCTTTAGTAAGTTTTACTACGGGTATCTATTAACTTACGAGTATAAAGTTGATTCTTCCATCTTAAATGTCCAGTGTGTAAGTCCCGTGTTTTCCAAACAGCTGGAGTTTCAGGTATATAGCAATGGATCAATATGGGAGTTCCTATTGTTGTTGTTCCAAACAACAATTAATTTAGGAAACATTCCAATCTCAAACCTTTGATTCTTTTTAACCGACTTCAAAAAAGGAGGAGGTTATATGTTCGACTGTGTTTTTTTTTAATGTGTTTACCGATTTTTAAGTTTTTGAAATTGATTATCCTTGTAGTGAGCTTACGAGATGAATTTATGAGAATGCTTTTAAAAACGAGAATTTGACCTTTTACTAATAGAAGTCTGAAATCAATTTAAGTATTATTTTGAGTATGTTTGTTGCAATCATTGAGTTTCAAATACATTATAAATCTATGGTTGAAATACGTGGTTTTCTCAGTTCTCTACAATTAAATCACTCCCAGTTTGACGTTTTTTTTTTTTAAGTTGTGTTTGCTCTTGACTCTAGTCTAGGTCATAGATGACAAAGACAAAGTCGACGATGGAGCGAGCTTACCCAGAAGATGCCTGTTCACTCTAATTTTGAAGAGATTAGGGTTGTAAGCGTTCGGAAACACAGCCGCAGGCAGAGAGTTTATCTTTTATGCAATATTTTGCGGTTTCACAAGAATAAATATTTCTGATGCACCCTAAAATTATAATCACACAAACACCTGACAGCGAATATCTAAATCGTTGCCACACTTAACAGATTAAATAAAATTTGAAAAAACATATTGATCCCCTATTAGTTTCGACTCGTGCCGCACAAATAAACGATTGAAAAGAATCGCATCAACACTTCTATTGATCTAATCGATCCTTAAGTGACAACAGGTAAAAAATACCCTTCAAATTATCATAAAAAAGATTACGCTTGCACTATTTTTTCTAAGAAAAAACCTCTTATCCGTTTTTGTTATTCAAATTTTTTTGTGAGCAAAAATTGATCCGTTGTGTGAACGGAATTCTAATTATGGGACCCAAGACTTTTTTTCTTTTTTTTTTTTCTATGTTTGCCACTTAACTCACTTACGGTAGATGTATTTTGAATTAATGTTTGCGATTTTTTTTTTTGTTTCTGGAAATAAAAACGTGTGACTTTCGTGAAGGACTTTTTTGCCGATTGCGATTTTTTTTCGGGGAACTTGCCGTGTGATATAAATGCTTCTGGTTTTTTTTATTTTATCCTTATTATGCATAACTAAACAAATATTTGACATACTCAGTGTTCATTGCTGATGCGCTTGTCCTATTTTTAATAAAAAAAATGGGAAAATTATAACTCCTATATTTAAACGGCTTTTGAGCGTGGAGTCTATTTTTACAAACGTTTTTTTTACAAAAAACTTCGTTCGTATGTGTGTCCGGTTGGAAATTAGCAATCCATATTTCAAACACTTCCTAACATCTGATTAAGCTAAAAATTTCCATATTTACCTATATAACTTTGTGATATTTAAGTAGGTATGCCTATAAAACAGCTCATTCTATCACAATGTTTTTTTACCATTTACTTTTTTTTATTAATTTTCAAAATATATCGCAGAGTATCACATATATATGCTAAAAACCTCAGAAGCCTTCGAAGGCTTATATATGGCTAGTGAGTTCGGAATTGTTTCTAAGATTATTAATTAATACTAAGATACATATGATACATTTGTGAGTGACCGAATATTTCCTTCCCGATAACCGTTAATCCTTCCACGTTTTTGCCAAAGTCTTGTACAAACCATTAAGGTTTTCTCCCATTCATCCGTTCCAGATGACTACCGTTCCTCCCCGGGCTAGCTACACGATACATTAGCAGTAACACCGCTATTCCAACCTTGGGCTTGGAACAGGTCCAAAATAGCGGCAGAAACCAGTTATACAAACTTGAACTTTACTCGTAGATTATCGGCGTTAGGGTTCCGTAGGGCAATGGGGATACTGGACTGTTTAATTACCTTTAGCTACAAGGTAAACTATAAATCATGCTATTGGTAGACTAAATCATACACAATTTTCTCGCACATGACTTTGAAAGTCAAACACTAAAGCCAGGTGCAATTCTGGAGCTTTCGCATTTGCAAGCAGGCAAGTTAGGCAGGCAGGTAGGCATATTGATTGTCACTTAGATAACTTGAATTCGACGTTTTTTAAGTAGATACGAAAATTGACATTTTGGTGTGGACCTATCGATTGTATCTTTTATCAAAACTTTTTCTATTTCTCATTTTTTAGTGGTACCACACCACACACTGCACTGTTGTCACAGGAAATCAAAATACGCACTTACGTTTACTTTGATGACATATTTTTACCAGCCATTTTGATTTAAAAACCAAACCACTCAACCGATTTTGATGAAATTTATATGGGACCAACCGGAAAGTATATCCTTTCACATAAAAAACTTTTGACTTTTTGAATCGGTTCACAAATGACAGAGTTATGAACAAAAAAATACAACCGAATTGAGAGCCTCCGCCTTTTTTTGAAGTCGGTTAATAAACGAAAGTATCACTTGAATACTTGATTGCGTTTAAAAATTGTCATGAAAGAATATTATTGATACATTCATCCATCAATAGCATGTATGTAGATAGCCGAATGGATCAATTATATTATTGTCGATAGTGAAGTAGTTATTCTAATTGTGCTAACCAAATATTTTTTTGGAAATTTTAACGCTGGCTTTTGAATAACCAAAAAACAAGCAAGCCTCTTCGAAGTTGAAAACTGTATTATGTTCTTATTATTTCCTACGGAACCACCACCTCAAAACGACATTTAGATTGTTTTATTTTCTCAACAGCAAGTACTTCTTGCGGCGTGCGACTTGGTTCACAAGGGGAATGTTTTCTTAAGATCAATGGAACCCGTTGCCTATGGGATGTATGGAGAACCAGTTTTCTGTACAATCCGTACTTACATAACGTTTGCAGATATAATCTGTAGTAATAATACAGCTTTTGAGTTAAGAGTTTTTTTTTTTGTGTTAAGTAGTACTTTTTGGTGTGCGGATGTGAAAAAATATTTTTTTGTTGGTTGGGTAAATGAACCAGTATTCGATGGTAATGGTGGCGGATGGTAAGGAACATAGTAAAAATATCAAATGCCCCCAACAATGGAACCTAAAAACAATATCATTAAATGCCCATATTTTTTTGCGAAATTTGTTCTAAAGAGTCACCGCGGTCATTAGGAGGAACACGGATAGTTTTAAGTTAGTAAGAGTCTGACACGCCCTTCCGCTCCACCCACTGCGGAAGGAGTCGTTTGATGATTTCCCAACCCAATTTTTTTTTTAAATCCACCAGTCTTGTTCAATCTGAAACATCATGTCCAGTTGTCCTTGGTATCTCGTTTGGATTCAACATCCAGTTTCTGAAAGGAAAATTCATATCAATTCGATCCTTACGTTTAGTTTTGACGCGTCGATTTTCGTTCCTGAAACCGAGTGTACCTAATTTCTAACTAGATCTTCATCAGACAACAGCAGTTCCTTACTGGAAGTAAGCATCTCCGCAACACGAAATATATCCTCTATTTATTTATTTAGTACAGTAAATTAGCCGATTATACCAAACTAGCTTTTGCCCGCAACTACGTCCGCGTGGAATAGTTACTTTGAGCAGCCATTTTTATTTTTAAGATATTAATTTTTCAAAAACGCTTAAACGTATGTTTATTTATTTTTTATCAAGTGCCTAAATACAAAGGTTCATCCCTTCAAACCCTTTACTACGACAAAAGGTAGCTTATGTCCTTTTTCAAGGTCTAATCTATCTCTGTACCAAATTTCATTTAAATCGGCTCAGCGGTTTAAGCGTAAAGGGGTCACAGACAGACAGACACACTTTCGCATTTATAATATTATAGTATATAGTATACAGTATGGATAAGCTCGCCTATGTTCTTTCCCGGGACTCAAACTACCTCTTTACCAAATTTCATCTAAATCAGTTCAGCGGTTTAAGCGTGACGAGGAGACAGACAGACACACTTTCGCATTAATAATATTAGTATAGTATGGATAGTATGGATGAAGCTTATCGTTTGACTCTGTCTTCTCAAATAACCGCTGACATTCTAACAATACCGTCTTCCATTCATCAACAGTTTTCAGGAGTGTGTTGACCATCTTCGGCTACTCTCATCCAGCTGTCAACCAGGATTATAAGGACCCAAGCTTGATTAACGTAAGTTTTATCGCTTCATAAGCTTAATATTTTTTCAGTAAAAATAAACTAAAAAAACGGGGCGAAAGTCGGCAATAACGAGAGTCCAGTTTCGCCCCCAAGTGCGGGGAAAAACTCAACCCCTTATGAAACTTTGCGAAACTTTCAGAAGCTTATTAATTAAATTGTTTTATTAAACTCAGCGAAATGTTAATTGATTTCAAGAGTTCATTATGCATTTGTTTTGGTAGTACTGTTTTTTATTAAATATTTATTTTGGTAAGGAATTTATACGGACGTTATACTTTTTTGACTGACTTTTTTTTTGACAAAGATTGACGTATTTTGGATAAGTAGTAGAGTATTTGATAAAAAAAAATGTAATTAGTCCGACAGATAGATTTCCAAAGAATATTGGACACGTATTTTTTCTTTTGTCACGTAAACAAAAAATTAAGACGAAACAGTGCGTTCAAAACTCGTGTGACGTCACTTACCAGTACACTTTTTACTGGAAAGTGACGTTACAAGCCTCCATTTCTTTGATGCGTTTTATCTTCTTAATTTTTTATTGATATTGATAAAATAAAAAAATACTTATCCAATATTTTTCGATTATTTTACTGACGGAATAAATAGAATCAATTTTATTGAACCCAGGCAACATCCCTATTGTTACTTCGTGTAAGTTTAGACAAAGTATCTTACCCTACTTAACCTTCAATAATTTTTCTTTAAGGGGAAGTTTTAAGCACCCAAATGTTTATTATTGTGTTTGTTGTAGTTATCAAGAAACACAAGACTTTGGTAAGAAATTCCACTCCTTAGCTTTACACACAATTAAAGTATTCTCAAAACATTTTGTGCTTATAGATGGGATGTTCACCATGTACCGGTGGTGCGTTTCCCTAGTCTTGTAGTCCGATGATGGAATGTATATGATAATGAATGGACAGTAGAGTCACTTTATTAATGTAATATTATTATTTTTACTGAAATGTAAACGATGACGTTCAAAAGTGCCGTTTAATGGCCTAATTGAAATAAACGTTTTGACTTTGACTTTGACTTTGATGAAACAGGCTTTTCTTCAAAAATAGCTGTGAATCACAAAACAAACTTATTATGAATTCAGTACCTACTGAAAACCGGAGCAAAAAAATGCTTTAATACTAACGTGAACACAAGTCGGAATTTCTCGTTTCTCTAACACAGAATTCTGACTTTAAAGTGAAACCTATTTTTTAAGGTCTATTTTTGATGTCACGTTATGTCTTTGATATATTTTGTTAATTAATATATTTGATATTGTTCGTTATGTTTTGGTTAATTAAGAACCAAGTCCCTTTTCGTTCGTTGCTTGTTGCATCTTGTGTTTACATCGTTACAAAATATTTTTTGGGCAATAAAACAAAAGGGGTGGATTTCTGAATTGAGTATTTTGGGTTAAGAACGTTTAAAACCCTACTTTATTGCCAAATTTTGAAAAGTTTGTAGGCTGCCTTATCTCAATGTTTTAAAATCGGGGGTGATACTTTTAGCAAAAATAATAAACTATAATGTAGTTATAAAGTTATATTTAAAAACTAGGTATGTGAATAAACATAACACTTTAAAAAAAACATCCTTACAACCCACTGAACAATGCATTACATTAAAATCTCTTACTCCATAGAATCGAACACAAAGGCGACACAACCCCAAAATCGATATACCAATAGAGACGAAAAATCAAAAACGGGGGTGAGTGATGGACGGCAAAAAACGCGAGGGTGGAACTTTACCCCTAAGGGTTTTTTTCGTCATTTTTTCATCAGGGGGACGTAATCACAATGGTTAGTACATCATTATGTACTTATTTATGTGTATTTGTGTATTTAGTTCGGGTGATAAATTATGTACCGATAGAAAAAGGAATGGAATTGTGAATGATTGTTTCTGCAGGGATAAGTGCAACCAATATTTTGTGGTGTTCTCCATTTTGTTTTAGTTGCAGCTGGAAATATTGTCAAAACAAATGTTTATTGAGGGGAGCAAACTAATTCAAAGAATTTTTTCATGCCCATTTTAATATTATTTTGATTAAATAGAGAAATGCTAAACTTTGGAAAATGAGAAAACCGACATGTCCTGGAACCAGCAATTCAACTACATCCAGGGTTGCGGAATTTGTTCGAAAGAGTCACCGCGGCCCTGGAAAGCAAAGGGCTTTAGAAGGAACACGGATGGGTTTTAGTCAGTAATAGTCTGACACGCCCTTCCGCTCCACCCAGAGCGGAAGAAGTAATTTTTTCAAAAAAAAAAAAAAAGCAATTCAACAACATATGACATATGTGTGGATTACAGACCACTTCCCCGACGAGAAAGCCTGTGTGCCAGCAGAGGGAACATTATAAACTGATTAAGCTATGATACCTATGCTATGCTCAATAAAGAAACGATCACAAGCAAAGTCACGGGTACAGCTTGTGTGTGGTGTGTAGACTATCGTGCTTCCGTAGTAGTATCTAGATTTATAGACTACTAGCTGCGCCCCGCGGTATTATCCGCGGTTTAAGTAGCATATGTGTTAATCCAGGGTGTCGGCTTCCTGCATACCAAATCTTATCAAAATTGTTGCAGCCGTTTGCGCGTGAAGAAGTAACAAACATACACACACACACTCACAAACTTTCGCCTTTATAATATTAGTGTAAAAGTGTGATAATTTTTCATAAGTGACGAAAACGGTGACATCAACTAAGTCACCGTTTTCGTCACACATGAAAAAACATAGTCTATAGATCTAGATACTACTCCGGAAGCACAATAGCCGACAAAGTATTAATAAAACATCCACTTACTGTTCCACGATTACGCTGATACACAACGGGGTATTCAGAATAATTAGTAAGTAAGCACCTGAAGTCATAATTTAACCTCCTCATAAGGTTAGGGCGTGGTTTCCGCTACTAGCAATTATTTCTAGCGGCAAGTCCATTGGCTGCCACGCACCGTACAATGTTAAAGGCGTCACGATGTTACGAAGATAACGCTACAGTTTTTATGGAATATAAAGCATTTTGATACCCTTGGTATGTAATTTATAGTGCTACACTATAAATTTATTAGTGAATTGCTACTAAGAATAGAGAAGTGGGTATAATGTGTGGAGGAAAAGTTGCAAATTATTGGTTTGTGGTGTTTTCTGGTTCTAAATAAAGTGGAAAGCTGATGGAGGATCGTAGATATATGAGGTTTTGATATCCACGCACTGTTTTATGATGTTTGAATATGTTTTTGTTATAAAAAATAAGGAATAAAATTAATTTATATCAGGCATAGCCCATATTTATCACATGAATACAATTTAAAATCACACAACAAATAAATATAATAGAATTGGATATGGCATGTCAAATTAAACCAGCTCACAAATACATTGATAAAATCACAATTATAACAGTAGTCAGTAGTATGTGTGTGTGTGAGGGTGTGTGTGTGTGTGTTATGAATGTGGGGAGATGTTATAATTCTTGATAGATTTGCAATGTGTTTGTCTGGTTGTAATGTAATTGCTATTTTTCGTTTTCATAGTTTTTGACCTGTAAAGTGTGAAGTGACCTATTCAATTCTTGAAGGAAGTGGGTAAGATGAAGGACTGAGAGAGGAATCTAACTATCATCTTCTTAGTAACCATCTGCAGAGTAAAACTCTGGTATTGTTACATCAGTTACCTTCTGAATGATGTCGGACGTAAAAGAATAGCACCATCCCATCACTTCCCGTGGGTGTCGTAAGAGGCGACTAAGGGACTCACCAGAGAATGAGCAGCAGCATTCTCTGTGCATTGCAACAGCTACACTGCGATCGCTAACCCGCCTGCCAAGCTTGGCGATTATGGCAAACCCCCCGCTTTGAGGGAGGCCTATGTCCAGCAGTGACCGTCTTTCGACTGATATGATGATGATGATGAAATATAACATAAAACTGAAATTGGAACTCCTCTAGAATAGTTGGTTTTCAATGGATATCATCATCTGCCTAGCCTTTTCCCAACTATATTGGGGTCGGCTTCCAGTCAAACCGGATTCAGCTGAATACCAGTATTTTACGTGGAGCGGCTGCCTACCAGACCTCCACAACCCATTAACTGGGTAACACGGTACCTACTCCTTGGCAAGACTGGTGTCAGATTATCTGGCTTCTGACTATCCGTAACGACTGCCAAAGATCTACAAATAACAGCCGGGACCAACGGCTTAACGTGCTTTCCGAGGCACGGAGGAGTCCCAGTATGTTAAAATGGTCACCCATCCACAAACCAACCTCGGTAAGCGTTGCTTAACCTTGAAGATCGACCCGTGCGGCTGTTATTATTTAGCCACGAACTCCTCTTGGTTTTCAATGGATAATAAGTCCAATTTAAAAATGTGTTGAGTACCACTACATTACTTGGACAGCAGCAAACACAAAGGTAAAGTGAATTGTCAACCCTTTACGAGTTTGTTGCTATTTATGGTTTCTGTTCTCAAAAGTGCATTTAATGGTATAATTCAAAGTCAATTCATTTATTTCAACTAGACCATTAAAAGGCACTTTTGAACGTCAAATGTACAGTTTGAAATTAAAATATTAATGACTCTAGTTGTCCATTCGCAAAAAGTAGATTCTTATGGAGAAGAACGGACAAGAAACTCAATAGTTACTCTTTTCAAATATAAGTTTTACAATACGTTGTATACATACATTGATAAATTGATAAAAATAAAAAATTAAGCGAAATTACTTTACATGGACTTTAGGCAAACCTAAAATGTCTTCTTTTTTGACAGAAAAGTCATGGTTCCTACTTAGGTTCTTTGATGAATGATATTTATTTTGTAAGTAGGTTAAACATAACACTTTTACACGTCAATCTTTTTTTTTAATTTTTTAACTAGATGAGACTGGATTTTATAAATCTCTTATGTAATTTTGTTATGATAGATGTAATACCACCTTAATTTATTTTCCAGTTATAAAACCCTGCACACACGGCGCGTCTAGACCTAAAAGAAAAACAAATGCAAGATATCTTAATTAGTCTTATCTTAATCAAATTCCACCAAGAGCAAACCTTATTAAAAGACCAAGAAAATAAAAAAAAAGCTCAATTTCTTTTAATTTCAACCCTTACTAATAAGCATATCTAATTATCAACTCTAATTAGTATTCCTTACTTGAAATGAAAATTTTAAATCAAAGTGCGATTCACATTTCTTTTTATATTTAAAAACAAGTTCTATAAAACACCACATCGTTAAAACTTAATTCTAACTTAAACTTGAAGAACATTTATCATGCGAAATTGAAAAAAAAATCTCCCTCGTCACGAAAAATCGACACAGCGAGGGTGATTTCAAGATGGCGCCGGTGCCTCTTGGCACCCTATTTTTGTAGTCTTCCCTCCCTCGCCTGTATTTATGCATTTCACCCCATTTCGCCCCCGCATAAAAGTGCATCGGGTAGTACCTACACTACCTACCCTTCGATGTAACCTGAATATGTCTGTCCGACTTATTGTGATTATTTTATGTTATTGAAGTTTCACTTTTGGTTCTGAGGACCGATATCTGGCGGTCGATTCTGATAACATGTCAAATTGAAGGCTTGGGTGAAGTGATCACGAGGTGAGCTGTCAATCCATATAATCCAGCTGTCACGTGATCACGAAGTGAGCTGTCATTTCATCTTGATTTTATGGATTAACAGTGAGCCTCGTGATCGCTTCATCTAAGCCTTCACTTCGACATGTTTACAGAATCGGCCGGCTGAATTGAGTATTTTGAGTTAAAGTCGTATCAAACCCTTCTTATGGCCTGAGTTTGACAGGTTTTCAAACTAAAGTACAGTTTGACAACTGCTGAACTTTAAATTCTCAATTCAGAAATCGAGGTTTAGCAGGAGGAGGAGGAGGGTAGTGATCTCTTTCGAAACAAACGATAAATAAATACAACTTTTGGCAACACAAATGGAACTACCAAAACTGAATTCCCATAAGAGATTTCCCAGTTTCAGTTCTGTATGGTGTTGGACGTAAAAGAATAGCACCATCCCATCACTTCCCGTGGGTGTTGTAAGAGGCGACTGAGGGATTCACCAAAGAATGGGCAGCAGCATTCTCTGTGCATTGCAACAGCTACAATGCGATCGCCAACCCGCCTGCCAGGCGTGTCGATTATGGCAAACCCCCCCTTGGGGGACGCCTATGTCCAGCAGTGGACGTCTTTCGACTGTTTTGATGATGATGACTACAGTTTACAATGTCACGTGATTTATTAAAACTTACGGTATTAATAACCCGGTGACAAAGATACAACACCGAAATAAGAAACTAAAAACAAAAGAAGGTGAATTTGAAATACCTCAACAGACTACAAATTATATTTCTACGTAATAACACATACATTAAACCAATATTAAATTTATTATGACTATTACGAGTTGTATAAAGCTTTAATAGAAATAGATCAGAACATGTATATGACGAGCATTATTATTTAAACAGTTATTTATTATAAACAGTAATAAAGTCGTAGGCAATCATGCAAACCATTCTAACTAGTGGTTTTTTACCTTACCCATTGGTTCATGTGGAGAACAATCATCAGCATCTGCCTAGCCTTTTCCCAATTATATTGGGGTCGGCTTCCAGTCAAACCGGATTCAGCTGTATTCTACGTGAAGCGGTTGCCTACCAGACCTCCTCAACCCATTAACTGGGTAACACGGTACCTACTCCTTGGCAAGACTGGTGTCAGATTATCTGGCTTCTGACTATCCGTAACGACTGCCAAAGATCTACAAATAACAGCCGGGACCAACGGCTTAACGTGCTTTCCGAGGCACGGAGGAGTCCCAGTATGTTAAAATGGTCACCCATCCACAAACCAACCTCGGTAAGCGTTGCTTAACCTTGAAGATCGACCCGTGCGGCTGTTATTATTTAGCCACGAACTCCTCTTGGTTTTCAATGGATAATAAGTCCAATTTAAAAATGTGTTGAGTACCACTACATTACTTGGACAGCAGCAAACACAAAGGTAAAGTGAATTGTCAACCCTTTACGAGTTTGTTGCTATTTATGGTTTCTGTTCTCAAAAGTGCATTTAATGGTATAATTCAAAGTCAATTCATTTATTTCAACTAGACCATTAAAAGGCACTTTTGAACGTCAAATGTACAGTTTGAAATTAAAATATTAATGACTCTAGTTGTCCATTCGCAAAAAGTAGATTCTTATGGAGAAGAACGGACAAGAAACTCAATAGTTACTCTTTTCAAATATAAGTTTTACAATACGTTGTATACATACATTGATAAATTGATAAAAATAAAAAATTAAGCGAAATTACTTTACATGGACTTTAGGCAAACCTAAAATGTCTTCTTTTTTGACAGAAAAGTCATGGTTCCTACTTAGGTTCTTTGATGAATGATATTTATTTTGTAAGTAGGTTAAACATAACACTTTTACACGTCAATCTTTTTTTTTAATTTTTTAACTAGATGAGACTGGATTTTATAAATCTCTTATGTAATTTTGTTATGATAGATGTAATACCACCTTAATTTATTTTCCAGTTATAAAACCCTGCACACACGGCGCGTCTAGACCTAAAAGAAAAACAAATGCAAGATATCTTAATTAGTCTTATCTTAATCAAATTCCACCAAGAGCAAACCTTATTAAAAGACCAAGAAAATAAAAAAAAAGCTCAATTTCTTTTAATTTCAACCCTTACTAATAAGCATATCTAATTATCAACTCTAATTAGTATTCCTTACTTGAAATGAAAATTTTAAATCAAAGTGCGATTCACATTTCTTTTTATATTTAAAAACAAGTTCTATAAAACACCACATCGTTAAAACTTAATTCTAACTTAAACTTGAAGAACATTTATCATGCGAAATTGAAAAAAAAATCTCCCTCGTCACGAAAAATCGACACAGCGAGGGTGATTTCAAGATGGCGCCGGTGCCTCTTGGCACCCTATTTTTGTAGTCTTCCCTCCCTCGCCTGTATTTATGCATTTCACCCCATTTCGCCCCCGCATAAAAGTGCATCGGGTAGTACCTACACTACCTACCCTTCGATGTAACCTGAATATGTCTGTCCGACTTATTGTGATTATTTTATGTTATTGAAGTTTCACTTTTGGTTCTGAGGACCGATATCTGGCGGTCGATTCTGATAACATGTCAAATTGAAGGCTTGGGTGAAGTGATCACGAGGTGAGCTGTCAATCCATATAATCCAGCTGTCACGTGATCACGAAGTGAGCTGTCATTTCATCTTGATTTTATGGATTAACAGTGAGCCTCGTGATCGCTTCATCTAAGCCTTCACTTCGACATGTTTACAGAATCGGCCGGCTGAATTGAGTATTTTGAGTTAAAGTCGTATCAAACCCTTCTTATGGCCTGAGTTTGACAGGTTTTCAAACTAAAGTACAGTTTGACAACTGCTGAACTTTAAATTCTCAATTCAGAAATCGAGGTTTAGCAGGAGGAGGAGGAGGGTAGTGATCTCTTTCGAAACAAACGATAAATAAATACAACTTTTGGCAACACAAATGGAACTACCAAAACTGAATTCCCATAAGAGATTTCCCAGTTTCAGTTCTGTATGGTGTTGGACGTAAAAGAATAGCACCATCCCATCACTTCCCGTGGGTGTTGTAAGAGGCGACTGAGGGATTCACCAAAGAATGGGCAGCAGCATTCTCTGTGCATTGCAACAGCTACAATGCGATCGCCAACCCGCCTGCCAGGCGTGTCGATTATGGCAAACCCCCCCTTGGGGGACGCCTATGTCCAGCAGTGGACGTCTTTCGACTGTTTTGATGATGATGACTACAGTTTACAATGTCACGTGATTTATTAAAACTTACGGTATTAATAACCCGGTGACAAAGATACAACACCGAAATAAGAAACTAAAAACAAAAGAAGGTGAATTTGAAATACCTCAACAGACTACAAATTATATTTCTACGTAATAACACATACATTAAACCAATATTAAATTTATTATGACTATTACGAGTTGTATAAAGCTTTAATAGAAATAGATCAGAACATGTATATGACGAGCATTATTATTTAAACAGTTATTTATTATAAACAGTAATAAAGTCGTAGGCAATCATGCAAACCATTCTAACTAGTGGTTTTTTACCTTACCCATTGGTTCATGTGGAGAACAATCATCAGCATCTGCCTAGCCTTTTCCCAATTATATTGGGGTCGGCTTCCAGTCAAACCGGATTCAGCTGTATTCTACGTGAAGCGGTTGCCTACCAGACCTCCTCAACCCATTAACTGGGTAACACGGGAACACTCTTTGGTAAGACTGTGTCAGATTTTCTGGTTACAATACTACTTGTGGAGAACAATGCATTATAAAATTATTTTTATTTCATTTATTGAAGATTTCATTTTAAATAATAATCTTATTAAATACACTTACAATAAAAGTAAAAACTCCTAACTAAAATATGGCGTCAAAAAATTCGTCCGCATCGCTATCGACTGGAAGTGAGCCCAAAAGACTGGCGGCATTGCCATGTTGTATGCCAACACTTATCCTCTGTCCGAGGTTTATTTATTTAGGAAACCAAACAATTACACACTATACATGGTTAACAATAGCTATAATTATCTTAAAATCTAGGTATATTATTCCTTCTTTAATAAATAATCAACATAGAGATGGGTTTAAATAAGTTTTTTTTTGGGTTTTTATGGTTTTCAACTCAAATAAAAACCGAGACACCGGGTCTTAATTTAGGGGTGTTATAGACTAACTCAAGTATGACTTTTTTGTACTTCCTAACTGTCTGAACTAGTTAACTAAACATGATTAAAAAAAAAAACATGTGGGAGATTATTATTTTTGAATTTGGAGAGCGTTTGGTGACGATGACGCGAGTTCCATGATTATTGTTCACCCAAAAAGTACACATATATACACAGTATACATACAGCTCATGGAAAGCGTTCGGTGACGATGACGCGTGTTCCATGATTTTTGTTCACCCAAAAGTACACATATATATACACAGTATACATATCGCTCATGGAAAGCGTTCGGTGACGATGACGCGTGTTCCATGATTTTTGTTCACCCAAAAAGTGCTCAACTCGCCTAAAGAAGTTTTCACTTCAAAACAAACATTGAACAAAAATCTAACGTCTATCTGTATTGCCAAAACGATACCTAGTTTTTAACGTTGAGTTTTAATACACTTGATAAACATTAAACTGGTAATAGCCCGATCTAACGTCCCCTGGTGAAATCAAACTGCCCAACTGTCGGGCGATGTGAATGTAGTCTATTATTCAGTAATAGGCTATTTGGTACAGTTCACATAACTCAAGCTGGGTACCTACTGACCGGTGTTACGGGCCATAATGTAACATTCGCAGCGAGCATGTTATTATAATAATGATAATTCTTTATTAACAGGCAACTAAGATAAAATACCAGACCCTATCAGAATACCAGCGCTGCGTTATTTATTTTTTAGATATCGCAGCATAAGCTGAGATAGGGACCATTTTGGCCTCGCACAGATAATTATTTTATTATACTGTTTAGTTATTCATTTAATTTTAATGGTTTGTTTGTCTTGTGCGAGTCCCAAATAAACATTTTTCTTTCTTAAAAAATAAACTAATACATATTAATCTTGCTTAACTTATAAACTAAGACCCACGAAGTGACGGCGTCGAGTTACGCTGCGCGGTGTCGCGTAGCCTGCCGCGGCCACGTCGGTAGACTACACCCTTCGGCCAAAACTCTTCCTTTAGGAAAGTGTCGAGAAACACAAACACATGTAACAGTATTAGGTATTTGCCATTAGGCTCTAGACAAGTGGCATTAAGTCAGCGGCAAGAAGCAATTGTTAATACGTCAAAAATGTATGGGAGTGACAAACGCGGTTTAAATGTAAAGTGATCAACCCTAGATTTTGGCATTCCGACAATCACCATTGCTGATACAATGGCACTTTTTCTAAAGCCTCTTATTTTTATTATTATCTCTTATTACAATTAATTGAGGATTGGCGCAACATTTCTTGTTCTTTCATTCTTCACTATTTAATAATAATAATAAAGAAGATCATGCTGGTTACTGAGTAAATCTTTTTTCAAATTCGATCATCTTTTATACACAATCTATCCAGCCCATAAGGTTCACCATTATTAGATAATAAATACTTTAATGCTCAAAACGTGCGAAACCAAAGAAAAAAAAAACTTTATTGCCCTATGTCAAAAGAAAATTTAAAAAAAGAATCACCGAGTGGGTCCATTAAATGCTATAGTAGGCGCCAGATAAATGTGGAATAAAGTACATTGACCTTTCCCTAATAACTGTTCATAGGTACCTGAACAATTAAATATGAATCGTTTTTCATTATTAGACAATGTTAAGGATCACGGGATTCGGATTCGGGACAGCTTTGTGTCATTAATTCCGTTTTTCAAATTAAAAATGTCAATAATTGTAGGTGGTCCAATGACCGTTATTCCACGATTATCTGGCGCCTACTATAAACGACATCGCGACAAACAAAGGCGAGGACGGCGGGACGAGCTCGGCTCCTACCGAAAAACTGGCCCGCACTGGCACATCACAAAGCTACTGCTGAGCTTTGCTAGTTAATTACAAACCGAAATCATAATTCGATAAAGTATGTATTTTTCCTAACGTATGTCAAAGTAAACCAATGATTTGATCAAGCTGAAATAGGGTGAGTATTATACTAGGTAGAAAAAATATAATTCTTAATTTAGTCCGTCCGTTAGATTTTCAAAAATATTGGACACGTATTTTTGGCCATCAGCGAATCAAAGACAAGAGGGGGCTGGTGACGTCACGTCACTAGTAAAATTGTACTATCGTAGTGACGTCACGCGAGTAATTTTTGTTTACGTGAAAAAAGAAAAAATATTTGTGCAATATTATTTGAAAAACTATCTGACGGACTAATTACATTATTTCAGTAAAATACCCTATAAGTAGTTGAACACAATTTCAAAGAGATTCATTTCGTGGCCACCCTCAGTCAAAAAAAGTTTTTCAAACTCAGTTGACGAAGCGAGGTGAAAAGTTCTAAAAATAAAAGTCTATGTTCAGATACATCATTTTGTGACAGATTTTAATTTTAGTCTCAAACTGAACACTGGTGCCATTTATAATTTTGTCTTCAAAAATATGCTTATCAATGGAAATAATCCCTGTTTTGACGTTATCAGGATAAAGAAAAGATGGATGTGACGTTCCCTATATCTATGTTTGTTTAGACTTGTGATAGTACTTGAACGAATACTAGCAAGATGAGTTTTAGATTTCAAATATATGCCTATGGAGCATTCTAGTCCATGGATCAAAACAGATATTTAGTGTAGTGATAGATATAAACATGCCATGTAATATTTGATTAATGTTAAACATTGCAATTTTCATAATAGATAATTTAACACAATCTTTGGTCTTTTCGTAAGTATTTGTTAATTATTATGCACATCGCATCGACCAAATGGCTAGGTTCCGTTTAACTGGTTAATTTTCCCGGAAGCATCTTGAAAATCTTGAAATATTTTAATGCAAATACGCAAACCAAGACCCTCAAAAAATATTATCTCCATAACTAGAACTAATATCTAACAATAGAAACACAAAGTAAATCGACCCAAACCTTGAATGCCTTCATAAATTACATCCCTTAATACTACTCGCATAATCACTGGCAAGTCAACTAGCGCGAGTAACTGTCGCGAGTAAGTGAATGGGGCTCAAGTGAAGTCTTCACGAGGGCACGTTCACCCCTCCCGGGGGGCGGGAACCGAGGGGATGACACACCCCTAGGCTCGCAGTGCGGTACAGCAGTAAACCATTTTATAAGCATTGGCGTTTCTTACTTGTATTCAAATAATTTTGTCCGTCCGGCCGTTACTGTTAGAGTCAAATCTAAAAAAGGTTAAGTTTTTATTTTCTGTTTAGTTTTTAACTTGATTTTTTAATACTTAAAAGCAACCAAATAACAATGTCTGAATACGAGTAGTTAGGTACCTACTTATAATACCTGGTCTTTTGATATAAAGTTGTATTTAAAATAGTGACCGTGTTTAAATTTATTTATCTATACTATTAAAATAAAGCTGAAGAGTTTGTTTGTTTGTTTGAACGCGCTAATCTCTGGAACTACCAGTCGGATTTGGATAATTATTTTTGTGTATGATTGCAACATTCATGAAGATGGCCTTAGGCTCTAAGGGAACGGGAAAAAACGGACATGCGAGTACGAAATCGCGGGCAATAGCTAGTGATTAAATGACTAAAATGAATCAATACTACTGTAACGCCAGTCAAAATTATATTCAATGTAAAAAGTCACTTAATGTTAAGTGTGTTTTATTTCCGTGTGTGGTTCAATCTTGAGTGGTTATGCTGTGCTACACATCAACGTCAGTGACCATTGACTCCCATTACCAACCCATAGAAAATTGCAGACAAACCCGCATTTCCCCCTAGTTCAGCGCCAGCACCTCACCGCGAGCTCTCCTTACTTCGGGGTCACCCCACGCCACTTCTTTTTCTTATTTCCCGCTTTTTTTCGGCCGCCATTTTTGCGACGCATGCGTACTAATACCGCGGCAAAGCATTCGTCGACATCGATTTATCAGACGCTATACGAGTAAATAAAAATGGGTATGTAAGACTTTTTTACCTATTTTTATTGAAGATTTTCTTTAAATATGCGGATTTGTTTTGTGAATTAGCTGCTTTGTGATTTCTGTTCGTTTTTTAGAAGATTTTGTGTGTTCGATGTTTGTTTGTCATGTTTTTCGTGTTTGCTTTTGCAGGTATCTATTGGTGGGTTAGATAGGAGATAAATATGCCTTTTTGAGATAACTGCTGTTGGGTCTTCATGCAAGACAGTTGCAACAGAAACATTCTGACAGATAAATTACCAAATGTTCGAAGCGGACAATGCCATATATCTTCTTATATACCATAATGCCATATATCCATATAGCTTCTGCCTGTTTTAAAATCGTCCGAAGTGATCAAGTGAGTTTGACTCATCAAACAAAATTGGGTCTTCGCAGCTCTGGGAAGAGATATTAGCGACCGTGGTGATACGGGCTAATAATACTACATGGTGAAAGAAAAAGTAGAAAACAAAAATATTTTTACAGAACTGACATGCATACTAAATTATAAACCTTAACTCAAATTCCTCAGGTAATAAAAGTCATATTCTTACAGCTATCATGAATGGGAAGTGAACTGCCATATCTTTGTCGTTACTTCGTCGTATTAAGACTCCAAAACACACGCCTCAACTCCGTGACGGATTGCCGGTCATCATAATATAATCAAGGAGCAATTCCTACGGTACAGGGGTGCCAACTGCGCCTCGCAATATCCGGCCGTGCGGGTGGTAGACCGGTTTCAATCCGGCAGTGACGCAGACGCACGTTTCCGGAGTGTTAATAAATTAATCTGTTATTTAAAATTGGAATAGAACGTCTTATTTGATTGGCTGTGTAGATTTTCAAGGATATTTGAAGAAGTATTGACGACATTGCTCAGTTTGACTTAAATAAATGTTTTTTTTTATAATAAATCGGTTAAAAGTAATACAGGTCATACACGTCACGTCTGTTTTGGTCAGTTTGATCTAGAAGTATTTCTTACATGACTTCTTAGTAGAAACCACTAAATAATTAAAGTCTATTAAAATATGTTGATAGCAATAATTGGTTGTTAATACTTAGTTCCGAAAAGTTCTAGATTGGCGACCGCGTGCCAGAAGACGTAACGGTCGAAGTCCTCCCACAAGGTGGACTGATGACCTGTCGCGGGTAGCCGATGGATGCGAGACGCACAGGACCGGTAGGACAGGACATTTGAAGGAGCCCTATGTATAACAGTGGACGTCTTTCGGCTGATATGATGATGATGACTTAGTTGGATCTTTTAGGAAGACCAGAAGGAATGATATTTCCATGCAAGTTACCACGTGTCATCCACATACCATGCATCTGAAGTTATAGATTGATGTTTGTGCGAAAAAAAACTTATTAGACAGTCCATCAGGTAGGTACTTGAGTACCTACACACAATTGAAACAAACAAATAAAGTAAAGTGACAATTAAATTAAAATATTGGTCTTTATTTGATGTTTTAAGTAATTAAGTATGACATTTGGGTATTACTCCTGAATGTAGTAAAAATATTTAAATATGTCAAAATGTTCAGGATTTTTTATTAGCACAGTCTTCATTTTTTTTTATGGCGAATTGTGTTTAGAATCTGCAAATCAGAATTATTTTAAACTAAACATAATATGGTAGTATTTATTGATAGGGATTTTTATCTTCATTCTTAATCATTATTCTTCATTTAACGTACCGGACTAAAAACAAAACAAGTCACTACCAAATTACTGAACCGACTTCAAAGAAACTTTCAAAGGTAACAAAGTCTTTGAAAAACCTTTAGACACGTACGCTTTTATGGGTTTCCAAATAGAAACCCATGGGTAGGGGTATTTCTTTAAGAACCCCTTTACATTTCAAAGGGGTTGTTAAAAGAAAATGCTAAATAACCCTCTGTGAATGTTCGTTCGTGTGTAAAAAATAGGGGTTGATTTTCCCACCTTTCAGTGGATTTCTTTCCTTGAGTAATATCGCTTCATTTGGTATAAAGAAAGTTTAGTGCTACTTGTAAGTATATTATACATATGTAGGTACCTAATATTTAAATCACATTGATTTTAAAATTATGTAACATCACAAAAATACAAAATAATACACGCGTAGCCGGACCACTTCTATCTCTATCTAAAAACTAGTTTTCTTTCTTTCTTTTACCTAAACTTTGTGATGTGTAATAAATAAATATTCAACAACAAGCCGTCAAAAATAAAAAAAAGACATTTCACTTATTCTTCATAGATTACATAGAAGTTCAAATTTTAATAGGAAAAAAATAAAACTAATGAAAGAAAGAAAACATGATTCCGCCCGAATTGACGCACAAAAATTACAATATTAAAAAAAATAACTTATCAACCAACTTACAGAACAAAATCAGTTCCATTGTCAGGCAATGTCTACTCTCTAAGCCCGAAGTCCGTAGTTTCGGGCGTATTCTAGTCCGTATAACCTAACCACTAAGAATGAATGACAACACGATTTGATAGTTACTGTCCAATCGTGTTGTCATTCATTCTTAGTTCGGGTTCGGAACTAATCGTACGGATACGGAGTAGAATACGTCCGCAACTAAACCCGAAACTACGGACTTCGGTTTTAGAGAGTAGCGCCCCTGGGCCGGACATTAGCTGCGAATCATGTGAGTTTATTTAATAACACTTAAACTCAGGCAGTTTTAACTAGCAGTCAGTAGCAATTTTAACTAGATGAAGCTGCTGTTTCCTAGCTGTCTGCCCCGACAAGTCACACCAAAGCAAACTCAGGGGTCAAAGAGGGTTGCGGAATTTGTTCGAAAGAGTCACCGCGGCCCTGGAACGCAAAGGGCATTGAGAGGAACACGGATGGGTTTTAGTGAGTAAGAGTAAATGATCAATGATAAATGATATTTATTTTGTAAGTAGGTTAAACATAACACTTCACACGTCAACCTTTTTTGGTCATTTTTAAACTAGATGAGGCCGGTGTTTCCTAGCTGACTACCCTGAGAAAAAACACCGAAACAAACTCAGAGGTCAAAGTCTCTTTTAAAGTCCATACAATCGTACTGGCCAAATCATATGAGAACCATGTAGGTTAAAGTCTGAAATGGTCTTTTGAGGAAAGTACCACACAGATTCGAGTGGACCTGTCCAGACAGTCCAAACATTTGTCAGTTATCGTGTAGCTCAAACTTAGAACTTTAAGGAGCTCAACGATTTGACGAACAACGAGTCTGACACTCCTTTCTGCTCCGCCCAGAGTGGAAGGAGTCATTTGATGATTTCCCATCCATAAAAAGGGGTCAGTCTCTTTTAAAGACCAATCAATCTGTACTTGTCAAATCACATGAGAACCATGTTTGTAGGTTTAATGTCTGAGGTGATCTTTTGAGGAAAGCACTACTCAGTTCGGACCAGCCGGTCGATTCTGTAAACACGTCGAAGCTGTCGCCTGTCGCTGTCAATCCATACAATCAAGATGTCACGTGATCACGAAGTGAGCTGTCATTCCATCTTGATTATATGGACTGACAGATCGCCTCTTGATCACTCGACCTGCAGCCAGACAGCGCAAGCGTTTGTCAGTTATCGTGTAGTTCAACTCAGAACTTTTGCACGCGTTTGACCACAATCTCACCTGGTAGAAATTGATGTTGTAGTCGTTGATAGAAATAACCTATTCACTTTTAACCTAAGGATCCCGAGGTGTTAGCTATCAGAAAACACAAACTCCTGCAGAGAATTTCACTCCTTGGCAGTGCGCAAATTAAAGTAGGTATTCCTTATCCTCTATTTGTGTTTATAATCTTTAAGAAGCCAAACGATCCAACAAACAATACCGATGTAAAGATATCATTAAATAAACTTAATATAATTTTTAACAAAACCTTGCAATATTTATTTTTAACCATTTTCACCAAGGCATGAGCCATCACCATAATTCGGAGGTACCAATACTATAAAAGAAGATAAAACGTATCCATAAAACTCCCTCCGAAAAATTCAAAGTCACATAACCCTTTAATCCTGCGTCCAGGTAGGTTTTCGCAAAAAAATCCGGTTATAAATAAAACCTTCAGCGCTAAAACCCAGTGAAAAAGAAAATTCGAACCGCGCCGTCTCCCTTGCGGACCGACGTTCGCAAGATTCTCTTGTGTACCCACTCTTTTCCTTATTAACAACGGGATTCAGTACGGGGACCACGAATCTTGACACGTGGGTTTCATTTTTGGAAAGATTTGAAAAAGGAATATTTAAACTGACGATTTTACGTTTTTTTTTTAGTCGAGATTTGTTTTTGGTTTGTTGTAAACATCAAATTTATTTGCTTTTATCGACGGTTTATCAACTCGAGATAAGTTAAAAAGGAGCTCGTGATAGTAAGTCGGTCAGCAGGCAGGAACCCCAATATCAGTCTTACCTAGGGGTAGCAAGATACCCAGTTGGCATATCTCCGTGTAGGATACTGGTATTCTCTATTCTGGTAAGATTAGTTTTTGAATGTTTTTCAGCACTTTTTTTTTTCAACTATTGATAGGCACGCGTTTGACCACTATATCACCTGATGGTAAGCAATGATGTGGTCGAAGATGGAGCACGCTTGCCTTGAAGTAACCTAAGACTCCCAGGTTGTAGCTACCAGGAAACACAGACTCTGGCAGGGAATTCCACTCCTTAGCTGTACGCACAATGAATGTGTTCTCAAAACGTTTTGTGCGTGTAGGTGGGAAGTCCACCACGTATCGGTGGCGCATCGCCGTACGTCTTGTGGTCCGATGATGGAACAGGCTTGGCGAAATTAAACTATGCAATTCCGTCGCACACTCAAAATGCAACCGATAGAAACCGTCGAGCTAGCAACTCTGCGTCGATCCTCAAGATTTTGGAGCTTCGACTCGACGAGCCTATTATTGCCGATGTTCCTCTTGGCACTACTGGTTTTGTTACAGGACTCTCTCTTCTTTTTTATGAACAGATTAAAATTTTTTGAAGCTGTCAATGTGTCCAGGCGGCAAAGTAATAGCCATGTATTTTATTTTATTTTATTTATTTAAGGAAAAACAAACAGTAGCACAATAACAACTAGTCATAATATCTTAAATATTACATTTTAAACAATTATGCTACCCACTACGTTCTCCACAGATTACAATAAAAAGTATTTAAAAACTAGCTTAGACACAGATACAGTACCTATAAAACGGTCATTCTGGATTTTAATTTAAATATATATATAAAGGAAAAAAATAAATTTAAGGTATGTTTGTGTGCGTACATTATTAATCATTACCCACGTTGTATGTAACTTCTAGCACGTAAGTTATCTGTACGTTCTCTGTGATAAATACACTATTTCTGTCATAACCATAACTCAAATATTTTTTCACTTATTCTAGTGTTCGTCAAATGGCTGGACCCTAATTTTATTACAATCTAGCCTTGTCTATAGACTAATAAGTAATTTAATTAAAACCTAAACTGTTATTATTGTCTTTACTAACAATGTGTCCAATGGCACTTTTCTTGTTGTCTCTATTAAGGCGAATACACTTCGTTCCTGTGTTTATTTGGTAACACTTGTGCTACATTACACTATTAACATATACCATAAGTCAAACTATCACACAAAAAAACACAAAGTATCAAGTCTCCCTCATCCCGCCACACAGACACCCTGTATGGTACCGGCTTGTTTCTTTTTGTGTGGGGAGCAGCGCCCCGTGCAACAGAGCTAAGTGCGCAGAACGAAGCTCCCCTTAAGCAGGCCTCATATATACTGACACTGCCTATGTTTCTTACCTGCCCCGTTGTTTATAGGTATATGCGTCATTTGGACGTACATATGTATATAGGCCTATACACTTTCGGCTGATAGGTATATTAGGGGATGACTTTCCGGTTTTTGTTCAAAAAACTCTTTTTGGGAGTATCTCAGACACTGACACTACCTTGTTTCGTTGTTTATAGGCATATGCGTCTTTTAGACGTATACATATAGGCCAGTTAACTTTCGGCTGATATATTACAAGCGATGTACAAAAAAAGTGTTAACATTACACACAAATACCGTCATATATAAAAACATACACTCATTCAATACATTCAATAATCTATTAGCTACTTCTATACTAATATAGTCCTCCTGACCGATTTCGGCCATGGCGGCCACTCTCAACCGAGACTAGCCATCGGCGCGGGACATATTATAGCGCACAAGTGTGTGCGCAAGCATAGGTGCACTCTCTCTTCCATTACTCTCATATTCCGATGGGACGGCAACCCGACACGACCGGAGAGAGATCTGGCGCAGGACCAACGGCTTAACGTGCTTTCCGAGGCACGGGGGCGTCACACCACCAACTTCCAAACTCCGGGCTGTCACTGAGTAATTCCTATTGGAAAAGCTCAATGACACTTTTTGCCCGACCTGGGAATCGAACCCAGGACTCCACGCTCGGCAGTCGCGCTTGCGACCGCGAGTCCAACGGAGCAGTCTATACTAATATAATAAGCTGAAGAGTTTGTTTGTTTGAACGCGCTAATCTGTGGTACTACCAGTCGGATTGGGACATTATTTTTGTATAATAATAGCCACATTCATGAGGAAGGCTATAAACCCATCCGTGTTCCTTCTAAAGCCCTTTGCGTTCCAGGGCCGCGGTGACTCTTTCGAACAAATTCCGCAACCCCGGCAGGCTCTGGCCCTAGCGGGCCCCGTCTTCTATGCTGGCATCTCTTTGAGGCGCGTAAAGTACGTCTGCATTTCGCCAATTATAATTTGAATCAATTAAATTATAAGTAAAGTCACAAACCGAACATCAATTGATCAAGACTACCAGCTGCTTCTGAGAACACTGGAACTAAACACTTGCCGTAGTGCTGTCAAAGAGCCCTCGATGTTAATCTATGCACTAGACGTGTCTAAGTATCGATAAATTTGCTATCGACTTCAAAAGCCGGTGCACGCATATCTTAGTCCTTGGGGGTGACTTCAGGCTTTTTGTTTTTAATAGCTGTTTGTGGGAATAGTTTCGATAAAGCTCAACCATATTTAAAAAAAAAAATATGTTGCCTTTTAATAAATAGCCTAGGTATGATCAGGAGCACGTGGCCAGATATTTGTTTTTCAAGGTTAAGCGTGACTGTGGATCAGATATACCCAAAGGGCTTACTATTCTCTGCGCATCCAGTTTAACAATGCCTACAAGGCCCTGCCACGTCTGCCGCGCTTCTGCAGTGCGTCAACAAAGTTCGCTGAGTCGCGCACAGACGGCTTTGGCACAAAAAGACAGCTTCACTGCTAAGCAGATTGCGTGGGAGCAGTAACAGCATCCTGAAGGTAGGCAATAAGTTAGACAGCCCACTGGTGTGGAGTCTCACCCAGAGGACTAAGTCTCTCTTAGTTATTACATACAAGGGAACATACTCCCGGGATAAAAACTATCCTATGTCCTTTCCCGGAACTCAAACCATCTCTATACCAATTTCATCTAAATCGGTCCAGCCGTTTGTGCGTGAAGAAGTAACAAACATACACACACTTTCGCCTTTATAATATTAGTGTGATGTGATTAACATGGTTTTAAGTTCTACTAACAATACAAAAATATGAATGGATCAATGGTTGCCTGAACAAAAATCAAAAGTCATTTATTCAAATTAGGCTGAGTGCCAGCACTTTTTAAACGTCAAAGTTCTACATAAAGACAGTCCCCCAAAACGCCCGCCCGTCACCACTTCCTAGTGTTATAGCTGGGAAGATGAAGTGGCGCAACAAACTATTACAAGCAAAGCTGCCGAATTCGATCTGTGGTGGGGTAGCCATCCACATTATGAAAATCCTCCGTGGCTCGGAAAGCACGATAAGCCGTTGGTCCCGGTAGGCGTTTATAGATCTTTGACAGTCGTTATGGGTAGGGGAGCGTTCAAGTATTACATAAAGCGATTTTTGAAGATTCTTGGAATGTAACGCGCCGTAACGTTTATCTGTACCCCCCTCCCCCTCCCGAAACGTTACGTATCATCCAAGTGACAATTTTTACCTAAAAGTCACAATTATGTCTACTACTCTCATGTTACCAAATTTAATTTTAATTTAATTTAAGTAAGAAATGTCATTTCAAGAAAAATATTGATGTTTATTTTTGTTTGGCAAAATGGCTACTGTTTAGTGACTGTGTTACGTAACGCGTTGTTCGAACTCCCCGTTCGAACAACGCGTTACGTAACATTGTTTTTTTATTTAACGCTAGCTCACTAAACATATTTTCGAGTTACACAGTCACTAAACAGTAGTCATTTTGCCAAACACAAATAAACATCAATATTGTAACGTTTTACAAGACCCCCCCTCCCCCAAATTGCGTTACGTAATACTTGATCGCCCCCTAGTCAAAAGCAAGAATACATTGAAATCCGCTTATAATGACATCGAAGGGAAGTGAAAAACTTGTCATTCTAAACAAACGTCATACAAAGCATATTCCTAAGCTAACTACACAACTACCTATTTTTGTGAGAATCTTAGTGTAATAAAGAGAAGCTATTCAAATCGCACAATATCTCATCGCAGGGATAGATTTTAGAGTCACCGCGGCCCTGGAACGCAAAGGGCTTTAAAAGGAACACGGATGGGTATTAGTCAGTAAGAGTCTGACACGCCCTTCCGCTCCACCCAGAGCGGAAGAAGTCAAAAAAAAAGGGATAGGGGTGGGAATGATCACAAAAACCAGTGAAGGTGTTAGGAATCATGTCACTCACTTTAACTGAACTTAAATCCTTAAAAGTCGGTCATAATAAGCGACATGTTCATAAGTGAAGTCATGATATCCGAACTTTTTATAAAGACTTTTATATGAAAACCAAACTTCGCACTGTATTTACTTCATAATAAGCGGTTGGTCAATATAATCGGAGTCATAATAAACGGAATATTATTATGACACCAGTCTTTCCAATGTTTTGGAAACGGGCTTCCTTTCAATCTTTCAATAAGAGGCTGGGTTATATTATTGTGTGAATATCCAGTTACTCGAATTCTGTTAAAACAGATTTCTGGCCAAATATAAAAATATATATAGGATCTAATTAAGCAGGATCAGTAAAATACCAATATCTCTGCCTGCGTCTGTGTTTCGGAACGCATACAACCCTAATCTCTTCAAAATTAGAGTGAACAGGCTTCTTCTGAGTAAGCTCGCTCCATCGTCGACTTTGTCTCTGTCATCTATGACCTAGACTAGAGTCTAGAGCAAACTCATATCAAATAAAAATAAAATATAAATAGCTGAAAATACAAAAATTACATTACCTGCAAAATAGACGGGTTACTAATGGGCAGACTTTTACCTTAACATGTATTGAATATTGGATATCTATATATACATATAATCATACTTATTACGTAAACTTCGATGCACCATATTTATTTACTTCGAGAAAAATTCAAAACTTTTAAGTAAACAATTAGGTACGTTAATTTCAAAAGTGGTAGGTAATGTAATGAGTTAATTTAATATTCATAAACTACTGGTTTAGTCATTTACTGACAGATGTTGCAGAGAAAGTTATTGCAAAGTTATATTTTTTTAAGTAAAAACAAGTTAATTATAATTATTGGTTGGGCGTAGTGGTCCTTCGTAACAATAATTATGTACAATCAAAACAAAAATAAAGAAAGAAAAAAAGAATAATATTTATTTAGGACTTACATGAAACACGCACGGTACATAGAAATCACAAAATTAAAAAATATAAATGTAGGTATGCTAAGAACCAAGTGTGTGTCTCACGGCTGCACTAAAAAGGTTCATTTCAGCGATATTTCAGACAGACTGATGCTGTCTGACGCTGGTTTTCTAATGAAGTTCTCAATAGACGAGTGGCGGTTCATTTGAATGAACAGAAAATGTTATGTCTTCCACAGATAGATTTTTTTTTTTTGGTCCAAATCAGTCGAAGATATCCCTTGACAAGACTTAATTCGATCTTAATGCAAAATAATTTCAATCACTATCATTTTTTGCTGAATACCTAGCATTCGTAGTACCTAATTTTTTTGGAAAAATGTTTGCAAATTATATTAAATTACATTGCTGACGTACGCCTGAAATCCAATGCATTAGTTTATCCCCCGGTCTTCCACCTTCAACTCATTATTTTCTCTGTCTAAACTTTTCCAAAGTTCTCATAAATAAATACCACATTCACACATAAAAAAAAAAATAACTCATTCTAACTATAATGGTGAAGAGTAGCCTCTTAAATCGCCGCGTAATAATCCGTTTGAGGTTCTCACAAACAAATAAAATCGATACTTTATTACCTTAATTTCCAATCGTTACGAATCGAAACAATCTGAAAGACATAATATATAGCTTTTAATCTGTTTAAAATTCAAAGGGCTTAACATGATAATTCGAATACTGGAAATATATTTTATTTTGAATATATTATAATCATCAATTATAATTTAAAAATTCCGTACGAGCAATCGAGCAGATCAAATGCTTCCCGATCTTCCCATAGAATCGATTGGACACATACTTTCACATCATTAGTGGAGATGATTGACCTATTTTGTAATCGGTAAATTGAACGTAATCGGTATGAAGATTGAAGTAAACAACCCTTCAGTTTGGAGAATTGACATGTAGATTTTAGCTTATTTGGTGACTAGCGACAACTAGTTAAAATAATAATTTAAAAAAAATAGGGAAACAACAACAATATTCAACGTGCTTTTCATCACCATTCAATTTTCACATTTCAGACATTAAATGATAAATGATAATTATTTTGCAAGTACGTTTAACATAACACTAACATTAGGTGAAGTATCAATGAAAAACACGATTTATCCAAAGAAAGAAAACTCTTGAATAAAACAAAAACTTGCTCGCGTTACTCGACAAATAGCAGAAATAGCAAAGTATTTTTGTAGCAATGCCGCATAGGGGCAGGCAGTTTATTGGCAACATCAATTTAACTTCGCAGTGTTTCAAACTTCAGCAACTCATTCAGGGCTGAATTGATTAAGTTATTTTGCTATATCCTCAAGGCACAAGCCATGCCAAATTTTATTAATATCGATTAGGCTGTTTTGCCGTGAAAACTTAACATAGGGACAGAATTTATTTCTTATGAAAAAATATTGATCGAACAAACCAGTATCGTTAAGTAAAACGGCGATAATCTCTCCACTATCGATTAAGGAATCGATACATCGTTACAGTCACACAAAATGTCACCGTCATTGTGACACATTCCACCTGCTCATTCGGAATCGAGTAAATATTAATCGTCGCTTATTTAACCCTTAAGGTCGCACGACATTTCATCGAAATAAAACATCAAAATTATACCCGATTATGATTATTAGACCTAAAATAAGAGTAGAAAAAATGGAATAAAAAAACTAATTAGCTGATAATCTGAGATAATTAGTGTATATTATACTATACATTGCTCCTGACGTTAGTAAATCGTATGTGTAAGGGACGTATAGCATAATATACAAAATGCACTTTTGACATGGCTTGATCAAAATAATACAACGACAAAAAATGTTTTCAAAGTATAATAAAATAATGACACCAATGACATCAGTGCTTATGATAAGCTACAAAACAATTTCTTTTAGCCACGTAACAAAGATGGACATTGCACTTGGTACAACGAGTACATGCTTGCCCCTTTTTACAATATTTACACCTCTGATACTCGGTGTGTTCTGGCCAGTGACCTACGGCGTCATATCTGATGGCATCTATGGGCCTTTCAGTGGCTGGTTTCTTTATTTTTTTCTCCTCAGCCACCGAATCCAGGACTGAAGTTTTCGCCATTTGTCGGTTGCTTTTTATAAGACCAGCATAGACCTTATATCGGAACTGCTTGAGATGGTCGTCTTTTTCTTGATGTTGCTTGATCGGTAGTGGCGGCGGCGAAGAAGCCAACCGTTGTTGATACCATATTTTCTCAATTGTTGGACATATGTCCAACAATTGAGAAAATATGTTCAGATACCAACGATGTGTCTTCATACTAGTCCGATACAAAGCAATAAGCATGTCAGCCAGATCAACTCCACCCATATGCTTATTATTGTGTCTCACTATTTGATAAAATCGTATACGATTCCAGAGACACCTGCCCGTACCAAATTTTTAAAACCCCATTTGCATGGTTTGTTTGAGTTATACTGCCGTCGAGAACCCGCTTTTTGCCTTTGTAAGGAATGATCATTTCATCTACACTGAAGGCATTCTCCTCTTCAATAGACAGACATTGGGCTCTTATTCGCTCAAGGAGAGGACGTAGTTTGTAGTAACGATCGGATTCGTCAGCTTGCGTGTTGTCTGCAAAATGTAAGTACCGCCTTATTTGCTGAAACCTTTTGATAGGCATGACGTCTGCAATCTTGCCGTAACGATAACTGGCCTTGTAAGATGGCATTACAACAACTCCCATCAATATATTTATGGCCAAAAAGTCAATTATATCCTCTTTAGTTGCTTTTATTGACTTTCCAGTCTCTTGTACGCTATATAAATTAGTGTTATTTGATATATCAACAATAAGGTCTTCAGGGAAAAATCGATAGAAATAGTCTAATGCCGACCAATTAGATGGGACAGTTTCTTTGAAGCCTTGATCAGATATTTCAGCTGCATGTTGAAATCTTCTCTTAGTCCATTGAAAAGAAAGTTTGAATTTCTGTATGTTTCGTCTTTTTACCCTGTTGGCAGCAACTATAGGAACTCTGCGTTTTCTTTGGACACGTGTGGTTGTAGGTAGTGGCGTCAACGGCGACGGTTGAACTGAAGGCAAGGAGGGTAGCGATGCGATAGAAGGTATAGCATTATAGTTTCATTGCGTATCGGAAAGAAATACTGTTGAAAGAACTGGTGTGAGTGGTGGTGGATCTTCGCAGACTTAGGCTACAGTTTCATGGCTTTGAAAATCTATGCAATCCAAGTTTGGATGGAGAATCGATAGAGAATTTTCATCTGAGTTTTCTATATAGGAATAATTACTGGATGGATCTGGGCTATTGAAATCTAGTCTTTCTAACGATGAGTTTATAGATGGAGTAGGGGATGAGTCGCGACTGTTCACTTCTTCTTCTTCATTGCTTGTGGCATCACTGACGTCGGAAGTAGCATTAAATTTAGGAACGAGTGCTAGTATGCGTCTACACCGATCGCGCTGTCCAGGCTAGAACAAATTTGTTAAAAGCAAGCATGAAAGCAAGGCCATGCAAGAAAAAAGTTATAAAAAAAAATGGCGAAAAGTAAGAAAACGTAAACGTAATATACGATAAAAGTCAAATTATAGTACTGACATCACCATCACCCATTAGTTGGCAGTGTATAGAATAATATACATCACAAATTAGGTGTGTTTTGAGCTAACAGTCGCAATGTATGGTATGCTATACACCCAAGATTACGTTCGTAAAAAGCGATGAAAATAAGTGTATTACGTAGATAATTTAGCATTAGCTTGAGCTCAATACATTTGTTATTTGAATCCACAACACACATAATAGATTTTTATAGTGAATAAGAAATTATAATAAATTTTACCTTGACTGGAACAAGATTCCTCGGCATGGTTTCGCATTTACGTCACAAATGTCAAATTTACCATAGATAAACTATCGTTTATTCATTATTTTAAAAAGGTGCGTTCTGAAACTACTTTTTGGTAAGAAAATTTCATTTTAAAGTATTTTGTTTCATGAACATATTTATTTTAGTTTAATGTATAGTATACTATACAAATCAACCTTAAGGGTTAAAAACTGTTTTCGAACACAAAGAAAGTTAGGTATCTATACTAATGTAGTAAAGCTAAAAAATTGTCTGTGTTTTTGGTTGAACGCTAATTTCTGGAACCACTACTTTTTTTTTCCTTAGCCTATTGTGTCCCACTGCTGGGCAAAGGCCTCCCCCATATTCTTCCAGACATTCTTTTCTTGTGCCACCTCGAACCAGCCTTCGCGGTGTGCATCCAAATCATCTCGCCACCGCTTTCTGGGCCGGCCTTGGCCACGCCGTCCATCCTCTGGCACCCATTGCGTGGAGACTTTTGCCCAGCGGTCACTATGCATGCGGCTGGTGTAACCCGCCCAGTCCCATCATCATCATCATCAGCTTTTTTTGCCCACCCACCACCACCACTCAGATTTGAAAAAAAAAAACATTATTTGTTTTCCCAATTCTTCTGGAAACTGTAGGCTATTTGAAAGCAAGAAAAAATAATTATTTGGCACACACACACCGATACACACAATGTAGGAAAGAATATAAGGAGACTACGATTGACAAAAAGAAACAAAAGTTAGAAAAGAAGCAATGCTAAACTTAGACGTAGTACGTACTCGTAGGTAATAATGCGGACAAGTGAAACCGCGGGGCATAGTTAGTTTATTATAAATAAGTTGTGTATGTAAAGAGGTTAGCAGTAAGTGGTTTTTCAGGTTTATTCACTTTTATGGGAGTTAATTTGCTTGTCTTATGTAAAGAAATTGGTAAAACAAGGGCCGATTACGGACCGATTATGGGCCGATTACAATGGCTTATGGCCGGGTGCGAATTTATAGAGTATCCCTTTATTTTGGCTTGCCCCCAAAGTATGGGACATATCATTAATTTGCTTACATAAAATAATGATACCGCCGGCTGGCCCTTGTTCGTTTTGTAATTTAAATGAATAAAAAAAGATATTTCAGATTAATGTTCGCGGCTTTTCCTAAGACTCAAATTAAAAAAAAAAACACAATGAGCTAAGTAATTTAAAGTGAATAAATTGCAAAGCTGAAAATCGATCTTGTATCATCGAATTTGAGGAATTCACAACACAACTTCTGAGTATTCAAATTATTATTTCATTAACCATGAAATAACTTAAACATTTCAAATTAGCTTACATTTGAAACGTTTTATATTTATTGAACTCTGGTTGCGCGAGGCCCTTGCGAGGCCCCGGGCGGCTGCCCTGCTCGCCACCCCCTAACGCCGCCACTGCATCTCGCATCCAGCGGATTCCAGTAGCCTTCACCAGGTCATGGGTCCACCTCGTAGGAGTCCTTCCAACGCTTCGTCATCGACTATCTGTTCGGTGAGAAAATGTGCCCTGCCCACTGCCACTTAAGTATGCCGATTCTTCGGATAATATCGGTAATATTGGTTCTCTATCAGTGAATTACCGATCATGGCCCTTTCTTTCATCAAAAATCATCTTAGTTCTACCCTTATTCTAATTATTTGGGGTCGGTGCAAAATAGTTTTTTTCTCTGACCTTATTGCCATGCAAATTATTGTAAAAGGTGACCCGGATTAAAATACCCTTGAAGTAATAATATCGTCATCCATTTAGGATGGGCAGAGTAGCGTCAGCTAATTAACAATAGACAAGTAAAAATAATATCCATTCCATTTCAAAAGGACCCCAAATACGGTCAGCAGAATAATAATTATATTCAAATAAGGGCCAGGTGTCCATTAAAAACAAAAAAAAACTATCAACAATACTGAAAGTGCTTTATAAGAATTTCTTTACTGACCCTACTTAATTGAGGCGTAAAGTATTTATTGTTTAGCTTGATTTGATAGAAATTGGACCCTATAATGTGTACGGTGAGTTTGAATTCGATTGGTACTAATTTGAGCACTATCTGTATAAAATCTTTTCCCATTGACAGTTTGTTTATGACAAATGCTTTGCTATGTTGGATCACAAAGAAAAAGGCTTCTGGATTTCTGTAAATCCTATTGGCCAACATGTTAAATGTATTTTTGTCTAATTGGGAACTTGTAAACTGTTTAAACACAGATGATCAGCCTGTTACAACATCAAGAAGGATTAAGTCCGCTTTTGTACAATATTTTTACCAGAACACCAAGTTCTAATCTTTACATGGTATAAAATGAAGTCGCTGCCGCTGTCTGTTCGCTTAGATCTCTTAAAGTACTCAACGGATTTTAATGCAGTTTTCAGCAATAGATAGTGATTTCAGAGAATGGTTTATATGTATTTTGTCGTCCTGAAATTCCTACGGGAACGGGAATAAACGGGATATGCGCTTACGAAGTCGCGGGCAAAAGCTCTGCTCTGCTTTAAGGGGAAAATCATTTTCCCCTTTAAGCAAAAATATTTATATAGGTAGGTACCTTATTCTAAAATACTAACACATATTAAAAAAAAGAACGCCACATCTGCAACATCCAACACTAAAAATGGCGACCGAATCCGCGTGCATACTCAGTCAAAAAAAAGGGTTAGAGTTTCGGACAATATGACCCTTACCTATTGACATTCGCATAATTACGAGGGTAAATAATACAGGCCGTTGGTCCATAATAGGGGTCAGGTAACCAGCTGGTCCAAATTACAATGCACTTTTATGTCGGACCAGATTTGACCTCTAAAATGAGGAAGCTTATCTATAGAAATCGTGATGAATGGTTGAGAAAAAAAAACTGTTTAAAATTTGTTTGGATTTTTGGACATGAATGAATTGAATGGGCAGTTTTTTTAGATGGCGCTTACGAGATGCAAAGAAGAGAAGAGCTGGAGGAATTATTAACTACAAATCTTTCCTATGGAATTGCCATTTTATTGCGAAAATCAGGCAATATTACAGAAAACACAAAACTTAAAAATAGGAATGATTTGGTTTAAATATGATGTTTATTTTAATTCATAATTTCAAGTCAAACCGAAGTTATCATAGTGGCTTACTTATTATAATAAAACGGCCATTTAATAAGTAAGACGAAACACAATACCTACATATATTTAACCTATATTATTATCTAAGATTTATTATTCTATTGTACCAATTTGAATTTTGAATAAAGATTTATTTATTTATTTAAAGTTTTATTAGGTACCGACATTATAAATGGTTGTCTCCTTAAGTATTTAACTTTATCCCAATAACATAAGAATAATATAAAGGAGTGCAAAACAAAATCTTATCATTCTCAAATACCTTCATTCGCAAAACCTTCAAAATACAGTTTCCCTACATTAGTTCTACGAGTGTCTCATAGTGCTACTAACGCCACCTAGGCAAGTCTCATGACAATAAACCATGAAGCGCCCTCTACTTACGATCGGAAGAAGCGTGACCAATTAGCAGTTCTGTATGGTGCTTACGTTGTGTAAGGTGATCGTTGCAAGTACGACAAGTAGACACTAGATGTCGCTATTAGTCGTCAAAAATAGTATTCAGAATAACCAACAACCGTAACCATAGTAAATACCATATGATTAGATTAAATACCATTTAAGAATATAATTTAAAATTTTCTTGAGTTTCAATTTACAATCAGTATATTAAATTAATTATATTGTTAAAGGCTGATATTCAGAAAATAAAACTAAAGTATTAATTCTGAAGCAATTAAAACGGAATTTTTCCCAAACCTGTTTAATACAACCAACAAAAATATTCAGCTTAAAACAACGACCAGCTAGTCTTTTTACTCAAATTCAGTTTGGAATCAAAATATTCATTTTCCTTTTTCAGCCCTTTCAAGCCCATAAAATAGGGGAAGTTGTTCTCAGTCGCCAGATAGAAGATCCCTTGTGTATTTCTATCAGTATTCAGACCCACGATGTTAGTCACAACAGGATTTTTATCATAGCAATCTTTATTCCTTGCTTCTTGTACTGAATCACATTTCATGGCTATAAAACTATTTGGATTTAAAAGCGCTGATATCCAAAGAGTAAATGATCTGACATGACTGCAAATCACATTGCATGGGACCCAAAATATGTCTCCAGGTTGGAACTCCCCACCGTTGACGTAAAAGTTAACATGGCCGATTGGGGCAGCCATTCCATAGCCGTCAATATTAGTTTCTATGACATCTACAAAATCAGCATCGGTTTGGTCCAATCTGTCTTCTGGTCCTAAGTTCCTGAAGCAAGGACCAGAAGGGTCTAAGCCAGTTATTCTGGAGATGTTCATTCCTGTTTGGAGTCTATAGTTTTTGGCGATGAAGCTTATGGTGTGGCCTCCTAGGCTGAGACCTACCAGTTCTAGTTTTTTGGGGTTTAAACCTTGTTTTGAGAGGGAGGCCAGCATTTCGGCGACGTGTTTGCCTATGGTTCGCATGTTAGCGGCAGCTCTGGAATAAAAGACAAATAATCCTGAGTGTCGAAATTAAGTTCTAATTCTAGTTCTAGAAAGTTTGGAAGGTGTCCAGACCAGCACAGTTATTACCAAAACTTCGATTCTATCTTGAAACGAATGGTAGTGGTTTTGTTACGTTTACTCTAAACTAAAGCAAATCTATTCGAATTTAAACATGCCTTCTTTTTTAAATTGTAATCAAATTTAACTGACTAAAACCCATCCGTGTTCCTTCTAACGCCCTTTGTGTTCCAAGGGCCGCGGTTACTCTTTCGTACAAATTCCGCAACCCTGGCAGGCTCTGGCCCTAGCGAGCCCCGTCTACTATGCTGACATCTCTTTGAGGCGCGCGTGGAACACAACGCGCCATCGACTCGGGCCTGGTGGTGATCGGAGAGCGAGCCACCCAACGCTCGCCGTCCGCAGGCCCGCGCATAGCGTTCTCCCTAACCCTACAATCTGACAGAACCATAACCATTTGTTTCAGGATGGATTCTAATGGTTGTAAATAGCTATGCCTGGCAAGCTTTTCAAAAGCTCTTGTACTAGGTTCCATATAAAAAAATATTTAGAAAACGGACACATACTCACACAGGATAAGCTACAGTAGTAAATCTATTAGTATCCAGCAAAAAGACATTATACCCCAACTTCTTATACACCACCCCAGCTGTCAAGGCAAAGGGTAGTTGGGGGTGGTCCAAGAACCCCCCCACATACATGACGGTAGGTTTCTTGAAGTCGATTCGAGGGTCTTTGGCCAAGTCCTTCATTTGGTAGTAATTATACTTGGTCTTCGGGTTAAAGATGTTGCCTTTGCCTTGAACTAGTATGGTCAGGTATTTCAGGTCTTCTGCTGGTATTGGCTGTGGGATGTTGGTGCCAGGACCTGGAATGATGTAGATAAAATTTGCTAGAATAAAAATGAAATCATGCCAAAAATAGATTAAGGTCTTTACTCGGGTTGGCCGTTAATTTTAACTTCTTTAGCGGCGTTTTGCGCTTCTTGGGATGGGTAAAAAATGTTAAACTCGCGTCAGGACACGTGACCTGATCGAAAATTCGTAAGACGGAGGGAAAGTTCTGAAATGTAAATTTTTTAATGTAATATAAATTGTCATGTTTGATTATCGCAATAAATAAATATTGTATTTGACACTGATAACTTTATAATGATAATTAAAGCAATTCGTGCGAAATTATTCCCTAACCATTCCAAAATATCAAAAATGCACAACGTTAATGTTCAAGTTTTCACTTCTGCCGGCACTCCCCGAGTGCAACCCGTTATATTTTTTTAATACACCCGTGCGAAGCCGGGGCGGGTCGCTAGTTTGCTACAAATAAAAAAATAACGTTCCTCAACCTAGAAACCGAAGCCAGTTCTCATACTTATTTTTTTTTAAATACCGAAAAGTATTTAACAACCAAACATTACTTCTTCAGAAACATACATCGCGTCGATCCTTGAAAGTTTTATCAACAGATAAACATACAGAAACAATGTTTGCACACGAAACCCTCCCTTTTGTCATTAAACCAAATATTGTCACTACACGTCATTTTGAGGTGGCTATCGTCACTTTCCACACCCAACTTTAAAGAAAGGTGACGAAGGAGGTATTTTGTAATCAGTCACAGACAATAAACAACTACATTGTTCATCATCATTATCATCAGCCGAATGACGTCCACTGCTGGACATAGGCCTCCCGCAACGGGAGGTTTGCCATAATCGACACGCCTGGCAGGTGGGTTGGCGATCGCAGTGTAGCTGTTGCAATGCACAGAGAATGCTGCTGCCTATTCTCTGGTGAGTCCCTTCCCTTATAAACAAATAAATTAAACAAAAAATATTTTATTTAAATATATCCACTTAAGCTAATATAATATAATAAAACACTAAACCCTAAAAAACCTAAAGATTTAAATAAAAAAAGCAAATATGTATACGGGACTCTGAGGCTCCTACGTCAGTGTTTACGTGAAATTAAATACACTTCAGTAGCTAAAGGTAACTTGTTATTTACTGACGTTAATCGAGGGAAGGAAGAAGATTCCTTCAAAGTGATTTAAAATATAGGCTTTAAAGAAACAAAGTTCAGAGACTGATTAAAAAAAACTCTAAGATGCACGTCACTATTAAGATGTGTAAACAAATCAAGGCTGTCTAACGAAACGGCACAGTACCTTTTTAGGGTTCCGTACTTCAAAAATAAAAATGAAACTGCCCAATATTTTTCAATGTCTGACTTAATTAAGGCCCATTTACTGGGCTTTAATTATTGCAGTAATCTTAAACCAAAAGTGGATGCTTCAAGCCCATCTACCGTAGTCTTTAGTTGTGATACAGCGTCTTCATTTAGATGATATAAAATAATTATTTAAATTACGGCTGATTCAATCAATGAACTGTGATTTTATTTAGTATATAGATAAATAATAATACTATACTGTATAATTTGAAAATGTTGAAAAGTATCTTTGATTTTTGTAACCAACACAAATGTTGTTTCTTTTAATTTTAATGATTTTGTGTGTCTTGAATTAATTTGGGTGTACATTCATTTTTGCTCGTTTGTGTTTAAACTCTCAACCCGTCACTAGTTACACACCATTGCACCATTCATCACTATTTGTAAGAAACACATCGAAGTATCAAGTTAAAAATAAGCCGAAAAAAACATGTTTCTTGTATGGAAGGGCCCCTTTTATTTTTAATTTTATTTCATTTTTTGTTGTTCCTAGCAGCAACAGAATTTTGAACTGTCCAGCTATCACGGTTCATGAAATACAGCCTGGTGACAGACAGACTGACCGATAGTGGAGTCTTAGTAATAGGGTCCCGTTTTTACCCTTTGGGTACGGAACCTTAACAATATGAAATACTTGAGTATTTACTAAAGTCTGAGGTCCCTTGAAGCTGTTAAAAACATATTTTTACGTCAGTGCGAAATAAAAATATATGACTGTTAAATGTTGCAAATTTCACACTCACAAATAAATCGAATAATGTATGACAAGAAGTATGGCCTCACAGTTCAAGTACAAATCTATTAATTTGTACCAATAATAAATCGTAAAAAAGTATATTTATGTCACCGGAAAATTGCAAACGCCGTCAGATTGTAAAATATCGCGTGGAATTGTAAACTATTTTTTCTTAATAAGACACGGATGTATTGGAACTATTGAATTTGGTTGGGATTTATTGTATATAAAACGATTTTTTCATAATAAATCGAGAAATTATAATCTAATAAAGATAATTACAATTTTACGGAGTCTGCAATTTTTCGGTGACATGTAAATGTCATTTACTTGAAATATATTAACTTCAGGTTCAAATTTGTCAGTTAAAAATGACTGGATAGGTTTAAATTAGTTTAGATTTAATTTTTGTAGTTAGTTTGGTACTTTTCATTGTAAAAAGTTGTTATACGATTTGCCGTTACTATAACAGCAAACCATAACTAAATGTTTATTCAAACTTAGGTTTAAAAACTAATTATCTATTACTAAATTCATTTATTAAGTAATAAGCGATATGCGTAAGTTTAAAAATGAGTTTTGGTTAATTAGGGTTCCGTACCTCAAAAGGTAAAAAAGGAACCCTTATAAGATCACTTTCTTGTCCGTCTGTGTGTCTGTCCGTGTGTCACCACCGATTTTCTCAGGAACGGGTTGACCTAGCAAGTTGAAATTTAAACCCGATACTGAGGTATATAGAGGAGCTCGTGGCTAAATAATAACAGCCGCATGGGTCGATCTTTAAGGTTAAGCAACGCTTGCCGAGGTTGGTCTGTGGATGGGTGACCATCTTAACACACCGAGACTCCTCCGTGCCTCGGAAAGCACGTTAAGCCGTTGGTCCCGGCTGTCATTTGTAGATCTTTGGCAGTCGTTACGGATAGTGAGAAGCCAGATAATCTGACACCAGTCTTGCCAAGGAGTACCGTGTTACCCAGTTAATGGGTTGTGGAGGTCTGGTCGGCACCCGCTCAACGTAAAATACTGGTATTCAGCTGAATCCGGTTTGACTGGAAGCCGACCCCAATATAATTGGGAAAAGGCTAGGCAGATGATGATGACTGAGGTCTATAGTCCCTATTAGGTGTATAAAAATCAAGGTCTTGAGTCAACACGATAAAAGGATATGGGCAAATTTAGATTTTCGCGAAAACTTGTAAGTACCAAAATTAAACTTAACTTTTTTTTTTTTTTTCGGAATTTTCCCTTTACTTGTGCTGTAAAACCTTGCTTTATTTTGTTTAACAAACAATTGATTGAACTACTATTAGTCAAGCGGAACACATGGCGGAAGATTCAAATGTTTCAAGCAATACAGAATTAATTAAATGTTAAAAAAGAGCTAAAAATAATAAAACGAATCTTAGTTTGTTACTTCAATTAATTTATTATTTATTATATACTTTATTGTACACCTCATTACAAACATAGTAAAAAACGTTTAAAAAAACAAGTTACGTGCAATCTAAATACATAAAAAATAATCCCTTGGTCACGGCATCACGCATGAACGGCTGGACCAATTTCGCTAATTCTTTTTTGTTGTGTTTGTTATTGTCAGGAGAAGATTCTTATGAAAGAAAATTTAAAAAAAAAAATCCGGGCGAAGGCGGGCCACTAGTCTATATATGTACCTATAATTATAAAAAAACGACGATGCTATTTTTGATATTGAAAAGGCGAGCCGCTGCGAGGCCACATGGACACGGAAAAGTTTAAGAAGACAAGTTATTACCAAAATATCTTGTGAGTAGGATTCCTATAATTAATTTAAATTTTAAGTCTGTTTTTCATTAGTAATAAGAATAAAACGTGTATAAATAAATTGGGTGTATTCATTATACGGACAGGTAATATAGACGTCTGTGTTACTATATTATAAATAAATAAATAAATAATTATTTGCAATGAGTAAGCCTAGCAGCGGAGATGGTGATCATAAAATTCCGGATGGTCCCGGTGCTCCGTTATACAACGTGAACAGAATGAAGGCAATAATACCTTTTAATTGGTCAGTGTACTCATCAATATGAACAACTTTTATTATGGGACCAACACTGAAATCGCGAAAACAAATCGACTCCATTTCTGTGCGCATAACTCGACAAAATGTACTGAAAAGCTGTATTTTTTTCGCGATTCCGTGTTTGCTCCCATATCAAAAAATTTTCATAATGATGAGTATAATGTCCCCTTAAGAGGTATTGCTTTTATTCTATTTCACGTTGTATACAATTAAAAAGTAAAAGAGAGTGAATGTCCAACTAGAGAAGCTACTCGCATTCTTGCACCCTGGTATAGTCAATAAAAATATCCATGAAATAGATTTAGTATGTTCCAAACTCGCGTTTAGGTCTTGGACCACATTTACTGTCAGTGAGTCTATTTAAGTTCTTCATCATTACCATCATCACCCTACACTAGTTCACTTATAGGGCTCTCCAATAGTATGTCTCGGTAAGGCTCATCTAGCTTCGAACCACCCTGTTTGCTCTACCTTGTCTGAGGCCGGCCAATTATCGATTCACGGTATTCACTCAAACGACACCTCGAAACGTATATCCCAGCAGTAAAATGGTAAAAAATCGTTAATAAATTACTTACAATCAGCCAAATAACCAGCTGGATAACCTTCCAGAGCTTTCGAACTGTACATACAAACAACTTCAGACACGAACAAAACACATAGCAAACACATACGAAACATTATGCAAAATAAACAAAAATGTATTTTTAACGAAAACGTCGCGAAGCAACCAGTGTCACTGCCCAAATGTTTAACATTGCAAGGATTGAGGCACATTTTGTATGAATGTACAACTTCCGTTTCAGCGCTGATAAAGTAACCTTGTTGTTTATAAAAAAAATCTTTATATGTAAATTTTCAGACAGTACAGACTGTAAAAGGCATTGCATTTTTTGGGAATTCGAAAAACATATACTTACCAAAGACCACTGTTGGGGAAAGAGACCTGGGCCCCAACTCTGCTATTACAATAGTATCATAATGGTCTATCATTGATTTAATAATTTGGATTTTGACAAGTTTCGTAATCTACTAATATAATAGCGTCATTATGACTTTCCAATGGTCAACCACTGACACTCCATTGAAAGAAATGGCATAGAATGGTAATCTCGTACATAATGACAAATGAATGACTGACTTATGCGGTAATCTTCTAAAATGTTGACAGTTCCTTTAATCAGTGACCTACCATTAGGACGACATTGTGCAGTCATTGCTTATATTAGCTCTGTTGTCAAAAAGTGTTTGATAATTTATCGTGTTTGTGGAATATTGAATGGAGAAATATATTCACTACGAGCAAATATTCTCGAGCTAGCCAACGCAGTGGATGCTAGAGAAAAAAGATGGGCGGAATGCAAAAGACGTTGTCGAGCCCGTCGCTTGACTAGAATGAATACAAACCCGTCTATTGATTTATTATCCTAGAGCTTTATAACATGAAATAGGTTGATTAATTTGTTATACCTATTTTTTATTGCAGATTCTAATAGCACTTGCATTTTATGCATCGGGGTCCTACCAAAATTTGATTGGACATAGTACCCTCCATAATGTTTCAAAAATTACTGTATCAAGATCAATAAATGCGCCAGGTCTTTGTGGTTTTCCAGAAAGTCAATGAGAGCCGAAATTTGCTCAATTAGCACCATTTTGTGAATTAACTGAAAATAAATGAAATAACTAACTTAACCTAACTGCAAAACATCGGCCGCTACAAATAAAAACAGATTTAACGTCAGTAAGCAGTATAATAGTACTCTGTGCAGTAATGACACATTTGACTTTGACAGCAAAACAGATAAAATATTATTGAGTTTCATCATGTTTTGCTGTTTTCGAACTTCTCACTACTTCAGATTGCATAGAACAACAATAAATAATATTTAAAAATATATTTAAAAGAAATCTGGCATTGTTTAATTATCGATTTTAGTAGTAGTTTTTCAAAAATCGTTTCTACTAACGGGTTTTATATTAATGGCAATACGACAATGTCATTCTACCACGATTCTATTACGAGTCCATTGACCGACCAATGATCGACCATTATAATTTAGCAGATTACGAACTTTTAGCAAAATGACAATGGGATCGTGTTGGAATGACGAATTTATAAAAATTAGCAGACTTTGGGCCCTGTTGTCTTTTTCATAAAGTACTCAGTTCATTCGTGACGATACTGTCCTATTCGGCCTTAACTGCCCCGTTGGTGTCGTGTCTCAAGCGCAATAGCCGAGTGGGAACTATACCCGGTGCTTCACCGGGTACAGTTCCCAGATCTGGCAATAAGTTCTTTTAAGATTTTTCCGTTGTTTTGAAGTTAATGACGACATGAATTTGATCGGAAAAAACGTTGAGATGTTGGTCCTTCGCCTGATCTCTCCCCGGTAGTGGCGGATTGCCGTATTGCCGTCCCTGAGGACTATGACATTAAAGTAACAGAGAGTGCACCTGCGTTGCGCTCACACTTATGCACTTTATCTGCTGCATTTCAATCTAAATCTATTTAATCTCCGTTGAAGTTAGTAACGAAGTCGAAATTCGGTCGGGGGATTATTCTTCCTTTAAAAATCATTATTATCTGCCAAGCTATTTCGCAATTATGTTTTTGTGTCTAACTGTTACTGCTGAGCACCACTATTTTACATAAAGCGACTTCCCATTGACTTCTACAAACTAGTTAAAAATTAAGACGATACTCCTTTCTCCTCGGAAATATCACCCAGTAATTCAGTATTATGAAACTTATCTACACAAATAAATGAACCTGGCATAGAGGCATCTAAAATATCGCTGTATTCTTGGTAGCAGTGATGATACGTCTTTAAAATTAAATGTTATCGCATATTCAATGATGTTCTAAAAAATAGGAATTAATTACTGTATTCTAGAAAAAGCAATAAATAATAATTGCGTATATGTTAACTTAACCTCGGTAATTAATTAATTTGCAAATTTAGCCTGAGCTACGAGCAGTAAGCATTTTATTCACAGGTGCCCTAAATGTTATTGCTTCGTGGCAGAACATATATTTTTAAATTCAATTATCTCTTAAACTTAAAACATATAAGTCGTTTCCTAAATCCTTTATTATTTATTTACAATTATATGATCCAGCCGCCTGAACTGAAGTTGTCAAGTTATAGTTACTAAAATATACTAATGTTGATAGTGTATTATTCATTTAATTAAATAAAAACTGTGTATGGTCGGAAACAAAATACATCTACATCATAAAGTCATAATAAATTGGTACGACGGAAAAAAAAACTTGTGTTTGTACCTACTCAATTAATGTTCCTCATATTTTTATTTTTATTGTCTTGGTTAAAAAGTGGAACACCAAAGGAAAAGCTGTGTGAAGGATTACAATGATAACAGTACATTATCCAGTTCCATGACCGTGTTCTTAAGATAATGGAAAGTGTGTTTCGCTAATTCTTTTCTTTTTTAAGGGTGGGAAATCGTCTAATGACTTCTTCCGCTTTGGGTGGAGCGGAAGGGCGTGTCAGACTCTTACTGACTAAAACCCATCCGTATTCTATCTAAAGCCCTTTACGTTCCAGGGCCGCGGTGGCTCTTTCGAAAAAAATCCGCAACCCTGGCAGGCTCTGGCCCTAGCGGGCCCCGTCTCCTATGCTGACATCTCTTTCAGGCGCGCGTGGAATACAACGCGATATCGACTCGGGCCTGGTTGTGATCGGACAGCGAGCCACCCAACGCTTGCCGTCCACAGGCCTGCGCCTTCGGTGGCCGGGGATCGCCCTGCGACTCCCGACGCCCGGGGCATCTTTTCTGTAGCAGCGGTTGAGGCGAAGGCCTCGTCTCTCTCTCGCGCGGTCCGTATCCTCCTTCGCTAGCATTATTGCTTCGCAGAAGGAGGTGACCGCTTCCCAAGCCTTCTCGCTCCGAACCATGAATTTAACCAGGGCCGGACGCGAGAGGCCACCGCCGCAAATAACTAGCCTTCACGAAAAAAAAGCCTTCAACATAAAAAAGTAGGTTTAAATGTAGGCACATTATTTCCTGGTATCAGTAAATAATTTAAAGTTACTTAGTGAGCGCAATTTGTTGCAAATGCAATCATTAAGATTTTTTGTTATCATTTTCGGTAGGTATAATAAATAGGTTATACCGGGAACATTTTTTTGATTATCAAATCTGTTTTTAGTTGTTGGATTGCTCTGAATGCAACAAAGAATATATAATGGCTTTTAAATGGAATATCCATTTGTGGCAGTATCCACGTAACTTTGAAAGTTAAATTTAACAATAATAAAATGTGTTGCTGGTGGGAGTTTGTTGCGCCACTTCTTCCCAGCTAAAAAACTAGGAAGTGGTGACGGGCGGGCGTTTTGGGGGACTGTCTTTATGTAGAACTTTGACCTTCAAAAAGTACTGGCACTCGGCCTAATTTAAATAAATGACTTTTGATTTTGAAAGATAATTCTTGAAAATATTTAAAACAATGCTTACAATCGTCCATGTCTTCCAACTGATCGCAATGACTTCCAAAAATTAATAACAACAGATTAATTGTCAATATAACACCTTCCATGATTGACTTTATAATATAAGGGACATAATACGTCCACTTACGACGTTTAGCACACGTCGCGTATCTATGAAAAATAGTTAACCTAGGTATGAATCGCTTTATTTAGGTACTGTTTAGTATAACAGGGATGTAAGCAAAAAAAATAATTATATTCTGGTTTCCAAAAATTCTGAGAAGATCTGTATATTGATTTTAAATGTGGTTACGTGGATACCCAATTTAAACGGCTTTTCGTTCACACTAAACCGGGGTGAAACGCATAAATAGCTGAAAGGCTCGGAAAGATTCGATAAAGATGACAGTAACCAGTCCACAGGCTTTGAATCCAATGCCTTTTCCCACTTCAGTCGTTAAGAAATGGTTTCATGGTGCTTCTCGAACCAGCTCTTCATTACTGGATTTTGCGAGTCAAAATGAGCAAGTCACTCCACCCTTGAGACCGTCGCGTGTGGGATTCTTCCCCCATTTAAAACGCCCGGTCACCATCAGCAGATAGATCCAAAGCCTCGCCTCTATGTGCTGATAGTGTTCGGGAGATTCAGAACAGAAGCTGGTGTCCAAAATAACAACTCACGATCTTAATAGTCTATGGTATAGCTATTCATATGTACCTATGCATGTTTTTACAGTCCACACGTTGTTTATCCAAAAATCATTACAAGCAATAACCAACCTTATCGCCGTGATCAAGCTGGTATATTAAAGACACAGGGTCAGAGCAATGGATCTTTAAGAGACCATCTATAGAACCCAGACAAAGTTATTTTTAACACATCTAGAGGAGATTGTAGGATTCTTAAAAACGAGCCCTCCAAAGCATTCTCAACCCCTGCAAACTTTCTCGTAGATCGTTATATGTTCTCCCCTGTGCTCTATTAGGTCGGTACAACCCTGGTACTATCACAACGTGTTCTGTCTCTATAGAACATTCCCGCATTGTCATGCACAACAGCCCGCATGTTTGAGTGCATTCCACAAATGACTATCGGTCATTCATTTTGTGTTTGAACCTGCATTTTCCTCCATATCTCTATGTACAGATTATGGCATCCCAGCTGATTTTTGTAGTTAGATATCAGACTTCCTTAATGAACGGTCGATCCGAGTAGTCGTTGACGGCTGCTCCTCTGACCTCATGGCTATTGGTGCCGGAGTTTCTCAGGAGTCTGTTCTCTCTGCAACTCTTTTCCTGCTGCACATCAATGACCTGCTTCAGCCTGGTGTTGTTGGGTACACAGATGACAGTTCGGTTTCAGAGAGATACTTGTCCGGCGCAAAAACCAGCGGGGAAGAGGTTCGTTCCTTGAGAGAGGCCATGGTAGAGTGGACAAATTTAACCTTAAGCCTTGTCTCCCAGTGGGGTGATGACAATCTGGTCTCTTTTAACGCCACCAAAACACAAGCGTGTCTTTTTACCGCAAAAAGGAGTCATTTCGACCTAACTCCTACTTTTCGGGGTACATCTGTCCCTATAACCGATCAGCTCGAGCTCCTAGGCTCATAGTTGACACCCAGTCTCAACTTCGGCACCACCATAGATCACAAACCCAAACTGCGGCCAAAAAGCTGGGCATCCTAAATAGAGTGAAGCGATACTTCTCGCCTGGCCAGCTTTTAACCCTTTACAAAGCACAAGTCCGATTATGCATGGAGTATTGCAGTCACCTTTGGGATGGCTCAGCTAAATACAGAACGCAGAGTTAAAAGGCTCATTGGCGACGTGAAACTGGTGGATGTCAAGCTTCACAGCTTGGCTCATCGCCGTAAGGTTACTTGCTTGTCGGTCTTCTACAGATTGTACTTCGAGGAGAGTGTCGAGGAACTCCACGACCTTAACCGGCCCCCTTCTACCATCGGACATCTAGACGCACTGCAAGTTACCATCCCTACCTTGTTGCTGACCACCAATTCGCACTAAACGTTTCCAAACGCCTTTTATAATGAGCACAGCAAAGGAGTGGAACTAACTGCCTGCGTCTGTGTTTCCGAACGCATACAACCCTAATCTCTTCAAAATTAGAGTGAACGGGCTTCTTCTGGGTAAGCTCGCTCCATCGTCGACTTTATCTCTGTCATCTATGACCTAGACTAAAGTCAAGAGCAAACTAATCTCAAATAAAAAAATAACTCTAAATTACTCAATAGCCTTAGACAGGTCCAGGAAGCAGGCCTAAATAGGCGTCTTGCCATTACACTACGACATGCCGGTTTGCTCACGATGTTTTTTTTTTTCATTTTATTCACCCATGCATGTAACCAATACATCTAATATCGCAAATGTTCTTGCTATTCTGACCGGTGAAAATTATGCATGTTTTCGAGTGAACGCCTTTTTATTTTCTGTTTACGTTCCATGCGAAGTGAAATCGTTGCTAACTCGAATCAAGTAGGAACTTACTTAATAAATTATTTTTTTGCATTATTTGGCTATTTAGTTCGAAATCTAAAAAAAATATTAATTTTAGTAATCCTCATCGAATTTCGATCGTGGCGGCCAATCTCAGATTACTTGGAGACCAGCCCTCGACGCGGGAGATATAATAGCGCACTCTATATTCCCTCTGTTTCATAATCCGATGTGACGACAATCTAAAACGAGCTAAACGAGATCACTAAAGAGAATAAACCCTTATTAGCCTTCATGAGTGAACTCTTTCTGGATGTCAGACGAAAGAATAGAATAGAATTATGTGATATGACGATAGTAACATAATTTCTACTCGTTTTCAAATGAAATGCCTTCAGGTCAGGTGAATAGAGCAACGATCTTCGCAGGTTGATGGACAGTATAGTGGACAAGAGGAGCCTATGATCAAGAAGAACGGCGTACAATTTGAGAGGCCTATTTCCAACAGTAGACTGCTATACAGTGATGCTTATGTGATAGTACGAAACTGGAACTTGTAAGTGAATGTAATCTTATAACTTCGATCAACGACTTAGTACCGTTTAAAAGTTCAAGGTTCTTGAGCGATTATGAGGCTTTCGAAATTAAGTTTGTGGTTTTCTATAAAAATAATGTTTTATTGTGTCCGTTAGTCTTGTGGTCGTAAACGCGATGGTTAAGTTTGGAATCCTAGATTCGGCTCCTAGGCCGGGAAAGGTATTATCGAGCTTTTCTATCAGAATATTCATGTGGCATGAAGCGCAATAAGTAATTTGCAATTTCTTAAATCCCGGGATACAATCGTCATGTTTATGATTCCAGGATTTTACAGGAGGAACAACTCATGTTACTTACTTCCACGAACATTAGGTAAATATAGTTTACCTATACCGATCTCTGATCATGATACACAAGTGGAAGTTTGGGATGAACTTTTTCTAGGCAATTAATCGAAAGCGTTAATTGAACTCCAAATTCAACAGGTTGGATACGTCCTGATTTTTCCCATGTAGTGATCTAAAAGGAAGTATTGTGTTATATTTTTAACACTGAAAGCAGAATTTTTATTATAATGTTAATGGGATACGCAAAAAATATTACGAGCTGAAAAATACGACCAAAATATATCGCATTTTCAGGCAGCAAAAAGGTGAAGATTTGGCAGATGTTACTTACCACACATAATTGCAAAACCTTAGTAATAATATAATCATGGTAAAATATCTGGACATTCTTGCTTAATAAGTAGAGTATTGCAACTAAAAGTTGTCCTCAAACTCTACAGTACCTACTTCGAAGCTTTCCCAGGAGTTTTCCGAAAAACAAAGTAAAATTAATATGTTTAGTACTAAACAGGTTCGGATTAAACTCGACACTCGGATAGACCGCATTGGATACCTATATTAAGAATATTTACCCACTAAAGTCCTTTTTTTACTATTGATAGACACGCGTTAGATCATTATCTCAGTGACATTCTCCGCAGCAGAACCACTTTGGTAAGGTGATGGTAAGCGATGATGTGGTCGAAGATGAAGCACGCTTATCTAGTCCGTTGCACACTTCCCAAAATGTAACCGATAGAAACCGACGGGCTAGCGACTCGACGTCGATGCTCAAGACTTTGGAGCTTCGACTCAACGAGACTATCACTGCCAATGATCCTCTTGGCTCATCTCTCAATTGACTCAAACTGGTATCTGTCAGATATGTCCCAAAGATGAGAGAACTTGCGTTTAAACCTCATTTACAAGGAATAATAGTACTTTACCATAAAACAGCCCCAATTGAAAGTGGCGCACGGAAAAAAATATATTAATCTACTTTCACCTCTAAACCTGCTACGTGAATAATGCTTGTAGCTTTATGAGATGTGAATTAAAGTTTTTACTAGGTAAGTACAGTCAGCATCAAAAGTGGCTCACGAAGTATTTATTCATCATATCATCCGAAAAACGTCCACTGCTGGACATAGGCCTCCTCGAAGAGGGGGGTTTGCCATAATCGCCATGCTTGCCAAACGGGTTGGCGACCGCAGTGTAGCTATTGCAAAGCACAGAGAATGCTGCTGCCCATTCTCTGGTGACGTGAGTCCCTTAGTCGTCTCTTACGACTCCCACGGAAAGTGATGGGATGGCGCTACTTATTCTTTAACGTCCGACATCATACAGAACAATATTAAGTATTCATTGCATATTTTTTATTACTATAAAGAGCTTTTGGTGTGGGACGCAACCTGCGTTGACACCCTTGCGCAATGAGATGGTGCAATTCTTTTTAGTCCTCTTCCAAGTACGGTGTGGTACGGCTGTTCCGGCGCTGCCGCTGCAACTGCTGAGGCCCATACTGTCACATTATTGGTGATTATAATTTTGAGCCGTTAGCGGTGGAAACGTTTGGTTCATGGGATCCGAGTTCAATGTCGACTGATTGACACTGTTGAGTAATCAGTGGGTTGCTCGTTTTGTGCTTAAAAGCTTGTTGTATACTTTTAAAACCGTCAGCTAGGACTGGTCATGTCGCAGCTGCCACGGTTTATTTCAATTATTTGTTCCTTGAATTGTTGTTTTTTTTTTACTTCGGACGTTTAATCGTTCAAGTGTTTCTACATCGTTCTCACATATATGTATGTTTGTATAATTTTCACACGAATGATGTAACCATATTATTGTAAAAAACATTGATTTAAAAGAGTGTCCGTGGAGTTTCTTGCACGTTCTTCTCCATAGAGATCTACGCTTTGGAACGTGTAATTAGCTTCATCTCTTTGGACAGACCGACCTTGACTATTCAACAGTCACCTGTATGGGTTTAATTAAAATAAATGCTTTGAATTTGAGTTTGAGTTTAAAAATACTGGTCTCTTCTCTACCGTCAACTCTCTGACTATACACAGTAAGTATTCAATATAGGCCAGAGCTACAAAGCCATAATGTCGAATACACCGCGGTTATATTGTCGTTCATAATAATTATATTTAATGTTCTCCGACCGCATTGGCCTTAATGATATTACTTTTATTATAGGTACTATTCAATTGTTAAGGAATCTTTATTTATGGACTTCTTTTTGTAGTATACCGAGTTAAGTCGGTCTCCTGACCTATGTACAGATGACAAAGACGTTTCGAAACGTACCAGATCCATTCACTATTCCATTATTTAAAAAAATCATATCTCCGAAGTTTTTAAACTGTACCAAATGATTAAAAATAAATAGGTGGGTGAGAGAGTCTAGAAGTATTGTTTTTCTTTAATCTATGCACTAATATAATAAAGCTGAAGGGTTTGTTTGTTTGAACGTGCTAGTCTCTGGAACTAACAGTGAGATTTGGAAAATTCTTTTTGAATATGATAGCCATATTCATGAGGAATGCTATAGGCTATACGGGAACGGGAAATTCCTACGAGAACGGGAAAAAACGGGATATGCACGTAGGAAGCCGCGAGCAAAATCTTGTCTAAAATAAATGGGTTAAAATTATTCAAATAAAAATGACTATTATCTTCGAAACCATTGAAACTAAAAAATAAAAACAGGAAATAGTTCTCTACTTGTAGATTAAATAAAAAGTCTTTACAAAAAATATGTTAAAAACCGGCCACTAGGCCGGTTTTTAATACTATACATACTACTACTATATATACATACATATTTTTACTATATATACATATTTTTTTCGGAAGGAGAAGGAGAGAAGGAGTCGGAATCTCACACACAAACCGTACCATAAACCAAAAAAAAAAATATTCTTCGAATGGGGGTCCTCTTAATTTTTAAGTTAATGAAATTCCTATTATTTGTTGTTATAGCGACAACAGAAATACATCAACTGTGAAAATTTCAACTGTCTACCTATTACGGTTCATCAGATACAGCCTGGTAACAGACGGACGGACAGCGGAGTCTTAGTAATAGGGTCCCGTTTTACCCTTTGGGTACGGAACCCTAAAAATTATGATTCTGCCGGTTTTGTATAAGCTAGTCAGCTAGTAAGTTGTTGTGTATAGATATGTTCAAACATCATTGCCTCAAGGAAATAATCAAAGTTTATAAAGAATGCGTCATGTCCTCGGTTAATTAGAAATTCTTCAAGGCGACTGCCTTAACCTTTGAGCACAACAGATTTTCGCATCATACTGTGAAAATTAATTATAATTTATAATTACATGGACATGTATGGGTACGGACTGAAGTCATCTAGTTTGACCTTTTGGACCCCTAGTTCCAGGAAATCCCGCTGCATCTGCGATCACATCCCGCATTCCCTACTCATGGTAGCAGGAATTATCAAAATCAGGAACGCCGTTTGTAAAACCGCCTGCCGACGTTTTTCACGGTGTAAATACCCTTTTTTTTTTAAATGGAAGGCATCCATGTCGAACTCCCAACGAAGACAAAATAAATAAATTAATGATTCTATGATATAGAAATCTTTCTGTATCGTAGAATGATTAATTAATTTAAATATATCAGAGCTCACATGCATACAAATTATGAAAAAACCCTCAATATAAACTTAAACTATGAACTAACTTCGTGTTAGTTGTCCACTAATATCAATGAAGTTAATATCAATTTTTTTAAAACGGTACGCGTGAGGCCCTGAAAGTGAAGGTGGGTTGAGCGTGACTTATTTCAGGATTGGCCCCCGGGCTATTTGACTAGAAAAATCTAATTAGACCGTCAGATAGACTTCCAAAACATATTGTATATTGGTTTTTTTCTTTAAATAAATAATGAAGAAAATATAGTGCGTTGACAACTCGTGTGACGTCACTTACCAGTACACTTTTTACTGGAAAGTGACGTTACAAGCCCCCACTCCTTATCTTTGATGCATTTGATCTTCGTATTTTTTATTGATTTGATAAAATAAAATATACGTATTCAATATTTTTCAATAATCTAACTGACGAACTAAATAGAATCATATTTTTTAACCCAGGCTACATCCCTATTGTCAAGGAATACTGGAAAGTGGGTAGGATGGCCTGTCCACTACAGTGCAAAGGATAGTTCCACTTTCCAGTTAAACTTTCAAGAACAGTATAAACTATCATTTAAGTTTAGGTCATCATCATCTGCTTAGCCTTTTCCCAACTATATTGGGGTCGGCTTCCGGTTAAACTGGATTCAGCTGAATACCAGTATTTTACATGGAGCGGCTGCCTACCAGACCTCCACAACCCATTAACTGGGTAATACGGTATTTCTTGGCCAGACCGGAGTCAGATTTTCTGGCTTCTGACAACCCGTAACGACTGCCAAAGATCCACAAATGATAGCCGGGACCAACGGCTTAACGTGCTTTCCAAGGCACGGAGGAAACTCGGTATGTTAAGATGGTCACCCATCCACAGGCCAACCTTGGCAAGCGTTGTTTAACCTTTTATCGACCCATGCGGCTGTTATTCTTTAGCCACGAGCTCCTCAATAAATATAATAAACATTCAAATCATTTAAGTATAGGTTATTAATATTTTTAGTTTTCTCATCTTTGCAATATGTTGCTTATGTTGTAATCTAAGAAAAATATGGTCCCGAAGACAATCAGGTCAAGATCAAAGCTTCTAATTCGCCATGATCTGTTGCAGTTGCTCGTAATCTTAAAATGTTCATTGTCACTTGATTAATACATCCAATGCGGGTTTTTATAAGACCTTTTTCTTTTGTTTTTTTTTTTTAAGGATGGGATATCATCAATAGACTTCTTCCGCTCTGGGTGAAGCGGAAGGGCGTGTTCTGCAGACTCTTACTGACTAAAACCCATCCGTGATCCTTCTTAAGCCCTTTGCGTTCCAGTGCCGCGGTGACTCCATCGAACAAATTCCGCAACCCTGGCAGGTTTGATAAGACCTTGGATCTACACGATGAAACACAGAACAAATAACTTATTCTGGTTAAAATGTAGTTTGTTTGTGAAGCCTTCGATTAAACAGGCCACTCGTAGAAACTTGGTACTAATAACTGTGATTAATATACCTTTCCCAATCAGCCAACACAGCCTTCACAGCCTGACATCAAAGGAGGCGTCGCAATTTTCTCCACAACAGAAAAGGTTATGCATCCCATTCCTTTTTTTTTTAACGAGTAGCGCACGCCAACCTAGCCGAACAGCCTTCTTTTCCATTTTATTTCCTATTTCGGTGCCTTCTCCCACCATTTGCCGAGAAAATGGCGGCTGCGCGAAGTCAGTGTTGTGTTCGACCGCGACGCGTGCGCAGGCCGCGACGCGTTCCAAGTTTGAAAATAACAACGAGAAATCCGAAAAAGTGTTCTGTGTTCGAAATTTATTAAGTAAATCCGTGTTCTTTTGTAACCTAGTGTGTTAAATGCTGTAGTGTTGTGCCTCGAAAATCGTTGTGGATGTCTTTTTCGTAGATATTAGAAGTAGCCGTGGACAAGTGCACACTATTGTTTTCTTTGTTGACGTGCACCAGCTGTCAAAATAAACGGATTATCAAGGTGAGCCTATTGATTTCAGAAACGTTTCTTTTGTTTTTTTTAACACAATGTTCTGCAATGATTCCGTATATCGATAATGTAATCGATTTTTTTCGTTGTTTCGCAATTTCGATACAGGTTTCGCGTTTTCGTTGATATTGCTAAACTTTTGCGTTTTATACGTCGTATCGACGTGCCTTGGTTAATGTGTAGCAAAATGATCGTTTTAAACTTTATGCGTGGCTGTTAATCGTTGAAATATGTTATGTGTAGGTGTTATTGTTAGTATGTTTACGAGTCTGGATCATGTGAGATGTTAATTCGGATTCAAAGGTGTTTGATGTTCTTTTAATATGAACTCATTAAAACATTCGGGTCATGGACTGTGTTGAAAACATTGTAGTTTCAGAATTATTTGAAAAAACCAGATGTTTTAGCTTGTTCAAAAAATTCAAATATGATCTGATTATTACTGTCATCGTTACCAATGTAATTCAAATATGGAATATCCAGCCGTTGATGGCATGAAATGCATAAATATTCAAATAAGGAAGGAGTAGTCAAGTTGTTTTTTTTATTCTAAATTCAATTTGAATATAATACTAATGAAAAAAATCTAAAAATTCTTTTGGTAACTTTCGGTTGGTAGCTTAAAATCTTATAGATGACCTACCTACCTTTCGTAAAGCTTTGAATATCCACTAAAGTTTAATAATTTCTGTCATCTATTTCTGTGTATCCTTGATCGAAGCTCTTTCTGAATTCATAAACCTGATACTTGATGCACGTTTGGAGCTATCAAGTATCGTATTAGCACATTCACATTATGTTGTCAATGATTACGAAACTTAGCGGCCAATGGCCTTAGATGGATCTAGTTTAAGATTCATAATTACATTCTTGTGTCGAAATAATTTCGGACTTGCCTTGCATCGAGATTTTTTGCATAAATCCGGTTTAGTAATAAATTTTTGTCTTTCGAATCTGAATTGTTTTGCAAAACTTCATACTTTTTGATTCAAATAATAAATGTGCAATTGTAATTTTGTAAGTTGTTAATTCACCTTTCCCTAGCTTACGAATGACATAGCTAAAAACAAAACCGGCTAAGTGCAAGTTGGACTCTCACACGAAGGGTTCCGTACCATGAACCGAAATAAACACGTTTCTTGTATGGGAGGCCCCTTTTATTTTTTTATTTAAGTTATTTTTTATTATTTTTTGTTATAAGTAGCGGCAATCGAAATACACACTTTGTGAAAATTGTCTACCTATTACGGTTCTTGAGATATAGCCCGCTGATAGACAGACGAACGGACAATGGAGGCTTAGTTATAGGGTTCCGTTGGTTACCCTATGGGTACGGAACCCTCCTGAGAACCAGAATCAACAGTGGCCATCATCAGAAAAACGCTGAGCCAATGAAGTTCGACTTGTCCAGGTGACACGCTTAACTGTCTTAAATCCCGTAACGAAAAAGGATATTTTTCTAAAAAAAAATCTAATTAGTCCGTCAGACAGATTTCCAAAAAATATTGGACACGTATTTTTTCTTTTTTCACGAAAAAAAAGTACGTTGAAAACACGCGTGACGTCACTGTGATGGTACAATTTTTACCAGCTACTTGACGTCACGCTTGGTTTCAACGCACACTATCCTCTTCATATTTTGTTTACTTGAAAAAAGAAAAAATACGTGCCTAATATTTTTTGGAAATTTATCTGACGGACTAATTCGATTTTTTCAATAAAATACCCTATTAATCCTCGAGGAAACGCCACGTTGGTCTGCTAAGCATGAATTCCTGGTTCCAATTTCCGGATTCCGGATTTGCACTTGAGGACCAAGCATAACTGTCAAAAGCAGGTACAGGTACAATATATAGGTTTGGGGAATACAGGCGTGACCGCGTGGTGTTATTTTGAAATACTTTATTTATGCCGGATCTCAATGGATCCTATTTGAATACCTCTGGATAAATTTTCTGTCGCAGCCAACTGGCCTTATCTGCCATTTCATAAAAAGCCTAGCCATTTCATTGAACTACGACGTTTAATCAATGACAAGTCATAAAACGATCTTGAACCAAACATGTCACTTAGATCGCTGAAAAATCGGCGCTGTTGATGAAAAGGCTAGGCAACCAATTAAAAGGGCTGATTAAGCTGTTTGTCTGCGACATCTCCCTAAGAAGTGGAGTATCTTCAACCAACATGACATATCAATTTTCATATGTAATAAGTTTATTCAATAAGTAGTTTGTACATGGTATACAAAGTTGTCTAACCTACTTAAATGCTATAAAGAAAAACCAGTACAACAATTATAAAATGGGTCGTAGAACTCCCTTTCCTAAACTAGGCAGGAAACCTGTCTGTATCTTAAGAAAGAGTATCCATAATTCGCACAGTGAGAATGAAAGTGACCGAACTCAAAATTTCGGCGAATTGAGTTAAGTACTTGTAACTACTCCTAATAACATGGTCCATCATCTAATGAATCAAAAAGTGACCATTTCGTGCTAGAAATGGACAAACATAAACATTGCGTCTCTTTCTCCCTAAAATACGAAGTCAATTTTGTGATTTCCCACAAAATGCAAATTTCGTGTTAGGTCACTTTTATTCTCATGGTGCGATGTTGTCACATGAAACGCAACACATCACAATCTTCGGACACAAAACCTTATCTCGTGCATCCAAAAATGAAAACCGAACGTCCTTCATAGTACCAAAAAAGGTGGCTCAACATCGTTTCCATTGTGCCTTACTCCGCAAGTAGGTACGTACGTACGGGTGAATCATAGCTATTGCAGTCAAGGCCTATTTCGCCTCTCTCCGATCAGATAAGATGGGCAGGAATTCGCTATCAGAGATAGCTTTAAACTGTTTACTTACAAATACTTAGTAACTGTATGCTGCAACTTTTCATGTTTGCATTCTAGCTCAATCTGATTTAGAATAGAATAGTGGTGCTTGAAACATAAGTCGATCGATCGAATCGATTTTCAAAAGATTTTTTTACCAAATTTTAAACACCTGAATATTGGTTTTAGTCATGCACTGTGCAGTTGTATACGTGCATAATTAACTGTACCAAAAGGTGCCTAGCGTTTTCATTTCCCGATATATTTTTACACTAGCTTTTGCCCGCGAATTCGTCCGCGTGGAATAGTTACTTTGGGCAGCCATTCACTTCCACCCCCCTTTTCACCCCTTTAAAGGATGATTTCTGGGATAAAAGCTATCCTATGTCCTTTCCCGGGACTCAAACTATCTTTATACCAAATTTCATCTCAATCGGTTCAGTGGTTTAAGCGTGAAGAGGTAACAGACTTTCGCATTTATAAAAAACTAGTTGCCGCCCGCGGCTCCGCCCGCGTGATTGTCGAAAACTATCCTAAGGGAACATATTCCCGGGATAAAAAGTATCCTATGTGTTATTCCAGACTATAATCTACCTCTGTGCCAAATTTCATCAAAATCCATTCAGTAGTTTTTACGTGAAAGAGTAACAAACATCCATACATACATCCATACTTACAAAGTTTCGCCTTTATAATAGTAGTAGGATAGGATAGTATGGATTTATCTTTCGATTGCATACCAATTTATGGGGCGGATTACAAAATTACAAAAAAAAAAGTTTAAATATAGATCAAGATAGTCAAGTAACAGTAATAGAAGTCAGGACCGAATGAAACGAAAAAAATTGCACTACAATCCACTACGAACGTTTTCCTATACGAAACAGCTGGAAAAAGTATTTTTATGCAATGTCGGGATATTTTTAATTTTTTTTTGGCCCTGCTACTTACAAAGTTAGCTTCACTACTATCCACTACTTATTGAAATCTATAAATCGTCGGGTGCCAAGTTCACACAGGTGCAAGGTTAACCCTGAATTGGCTTAGTACAGTTATCTACTCTATATTTATTTTCACTTTTGAATTATATTTCCACATCTAAGTCTTATTATCAGTTCAGTAGTACATCTGCAGACCTTGTTTTGTCAGTCACATGGCATTCGAAACTGTCTGGTATTATGATAACAGTGTGCTGTTTCCCCGGCAGCAGGTGCCGTGACGGCTGCCAGATGGTTTGCTGACCAGCGACCAGAAACGGGAACAATTGAGAAGGAATTCTATTCCTTCTCAATTTTTTTTGGTGTGAAATGAAAGAAAGAAAATGACTTTATTTGCGACAAGCTTGACGTTGCCGCTAATAAACTCTTTTTCTTTCTTTCTTTTTATTTCTCATTGGTTCCCGTTTCTGGCTTCCTCAGCAGTGGGACAGTTCAGGCTAGATATATTAATACAAAAAAAAAAAAAAAACTATTTTTCTTTTTATTTCTCATTGGTTCCCGTTTCTGGCTTCCTCAGCAGTGGGACAGTTCAGGCTAGATATATTAATATAAATGCAAAAGCTTGTATGGATGGATGGATGTTCGTTACTCAATTATGCTGGAACGGGTGAACGGTTCTGGGTGAAATTTGGCACAGTGATAGATTATCGTATTTTTTCCCGGCAAGATCGAAAAAAAGAATCGTGCCCTTTCCAAGACAGTTAAATCGTTTCTCCGGGACGCGTCGAGCTTCATTGACCCGGCGTTTTTTCTGGTGTTCGCCACTGTTGATTCTGGCTTTCAGGAGTCGCAGTGGTTGGGAATGTGTAGCGGGCTTGTCCCAAAAAAAACGCGTTCTAAGCCGCTCGCAAAGACTAATAAAAAATTAATATTATTATATTTCAATATCCAAGTCCTATTGTCAGTGACCGTGTTTAGTCAGTCACATACCGTTCGAAACTGTTTGATATTAAGATAACAGTGTGCTGTCTCCCCTGGTAGCAGGTGCCGTGATGGCTGCCAGATGGTTGCTGACCGGCGACCCGGAACGGTTGCCGGACAACGGTAACCGTCCGTAGTACTCACCATTCTTTGCTCTGTGATCTTTTCTCGTTGTGTGATTGTTTGGATTATTTCACCGTTTTATTTCTGTTTACTACCTTCCTATCTTCGTACAACTATTTATTTATTTAATCTTTATATACAATAGTGGTACATGGGCGGACTTAATGCATCAAGGCATTCTCTACCAGTCAACCTTTGGGTTGTAGAGACTATACTGTGGTAGGTGTACAATAAATAAAAATAATATTTAAAATTGAATTTTAACATTTCGGAAAGAATATACAGATATATTATCCTGTGATCGCAAGCGCTACAGCTGAGTACGTACCTGGATTTGGTTCCAGGGTCGTGCACAGTGTGGGTTTGCCTTCTGGATTTTCTCAGCAGCAGTCCGTTGTTTGAATTTGTGCCCGGATGTTGTCAATAGGCTCTCCCCTTTTGTAAAGGTTTTCAAAATCTGGCTAAATGTGGCTGGATCATCATCCTCATCTCTGCCAAATTCTTCAGGGAACACTTGATATTATGTGCGTGTTATTAGCAGAGATCGGAATAGGTAGACTATATTTACCTAATGTTCGTGGAAGTACGTAACATAGAGTTGATAATACCTCCTGTAAAATTCCAGAATCATAAATGGAATCATGAGAATTAAAACCCGGGATTACAAAAACATGAACTGGACTTCGAGTATAGTTACAAATTATTGAATTGAAGGATCAAAAGAATAAAGAGTTGTGCGAAAAAAGCCATTTAATTTAACAGTATTAGAAGGTACGAACTCTAAAAACATAATAAGATTCTTCAATATCATTTGGTCCAAATGTATTCAAAGCGCAATAAGTAATTTCCAATTTCTTAAATCCCGAGATACAATCGTCATGTTTATGATTCCGGGATTTTAGAGGAGGTATTATCAACTCTATGATACTTAATTCCACGAACATTAGGTAAACATAGTCTACCTATTCCGATCTCTGATTATTAGTTATTAATATAGGTGTGGTTTGTAACACATCATAAAGTACCCACTTAAGCCACGAAACCTCTCTGCTCAGAAATGATCCAACAAATTTTCGACAACTTCCTTACATAATTTAAACACACGAACTTTTTCTTCATCGACTGTATCTCCAAAAACAAACTTAAAACAACACTCCAGTACATCCCACTTGCAAAAAAAACATCTTAAAAACATCAAACGGACACTAAGGAGGCGTAAATTTCGTAATTCGCCATTCTCGTAAAGAAATCAGATGGAAACCGGTCCCTGAGCGAAAGTGTTGCGTAAGTATGATATCACCACATGGTCTCCCAAACCATACGTAAGATATTACTTGGCATTTGCATCGTAAATAACTATCCACAAGACTTAAACAAGCGATTGATTCGCTTAATTTACGGTTTATTTACTGGTTTAAGTCATGAAGTGTAAAATAAAAACATTGACGAGTAGAAAACGCATTAATACGGGTTTGCGTTTAATCTGTTTGTGCAATAAAAATGTTACACGGTATACAGTGCAGTTTATGTATGCTTGTAATTATTTATTTTTTCTCTTATTTTTGCAAAGATTACATCACTGGATGATTGCGAAAAATATTTTCTCACCTATCCACGATTTACCGACAAACACATCTGAAGGTCACAAGTTCCAATGTTCAAATACCAGTCGACCCATTTTTTTTTAAGAATGGGAAATCATCACATGACTTCTTCCGCTCTGGGTGGAGCGGAAGGGCGTGTCAGATTCTTACTGACTAAAACCCATCCGTGTTCCTTCTAAAACCCTTTGCATTCCAGGACCGCGGACACTTTCGAACAAATTCCGCAACACCAGTCGACCCTTGCATCCGGTAATATAGCCAAACGTGCTTAATGCAAATAATCAGCAGAAATATAAAGAGAACACAGCAAAACGCACGAAAATATAACAAATTTTTTAGTAGTTAAATTGTGACTAATAAGTCAAACTTAAGTGACAGTGGGCATCTGGTCTGCGAGCAATGTGCCCCCATCGAAGAGATAGTCGAAAGGATCTGGAGTGGCACCCGCTTCACGCCTAAACGGCTAAATCGATTTTGATGAATTCTGGTACAGATATAGATGTAACCCTGGAGACAGTTATCGCCTACTTTAACGCAAGGTAGTCAGCAATAAACTAACTCATTCCACCTCCCACTACTATGACTATCAAACTTGTCAATGACTAATGACGTCATTAACGAAACTAAAACGACTCTATTTCCAATACTGGCATAACATATGTATGGAGACAATGCGTGGGCGCATAGGAAGCTGATTGCAGTCTGATGACGACCTTTACACCAGCAGACAGTTTCATTTGCAGAAGGTACATTCGATGAGGCAGATGTGAGCTTTGAGTTTCAATGTACTACTGTATGCACAAAGCTACGACTAAGAAAATAACGAAAACACATTTTATGGATTTGGTGAAATATTTATATGATTGACTGTGGCTGTGGTATTGTGTTCTTTTTTGTCTGTGGTATGACCAGAGACTCGCGGTAGGTAGGTAATGTCCGGTACAGACATAGTTTGTCAGTGTAACCCTTTAGTTTTTAGTTAGTGGTAATTTTCTTTTGATGTTGTGTTTTTATGCGTCATTTCTGGCGGAATAAACGCGTTTTCTTTCTTTTTTTCATTGAAAACGGTTGCTAGGCGAGCGGATAGGCACTTGACTGGAATGTCGAAAGAAAATTCAGAATAGCCAATAACTCTCGCAAACATGCGCGTGCAGTAGGCTACAGTAAGGGTAGGCCAGCCCATACGCCCCATGTCGTGCGGTGTTCCACAGGGTTCGGTCTTGGGCCCGCTCCTGTGGAACATCGGATACGACTGGGTGCTGAGGGGCGAACTCCGGCCGGGAGTGAACCTGGTGTGTTACGCTGACGACACACTGGTCACTGCCCGGGGGAGCTCGCACAGGGAGGCAGCGTTGCTGGCGACGGCTGCGGTCTCACAGGTGGTGAACCGCATACGGCGCCTCGGCCTGGAGGTGGCCCTCAACAAGTCGGAGGCCATTGTTTTTCATGGCCCCCGGCGAGCGCCGCCGCCGGGATCGCACATTGTGGTCGGGGGGGCCCGTATCGCTGTCGAGTCCACCATGAAGTATCTAGGATTGGTGCTCGACAGCCGGTGGGATTTCGGCCCCCACTTCCGGCGGCTGGCGCCCAAGTTGTTGGGCGCGGCGGGGGCGCTGTCAACGCTGCTTCCCAATCTGGGGGACCCGAGCACCGCCTGTAGGCGGTTGTACGTGGGGATCGTGCGATCGATGGCCCTTTATGGGGCCCCGATCTGGGCGGCTGACCTGACGGCCAGCACCATCACTGTTCTGCGGAAGCTGCAGAGGGTGATGGCCGTCAGAGTCATCAGGGGATATCGCACGCTCTCCTACGAGGCGGCTTGCGCACTGGCCGGATCTCCGCCGTGGGACCTGGAGGCGAAAGTGCTCGCGTCACTGCATAGGTGGCGCGAGGGCGCGCGGGCGAGCGGCGAAAGACTGACGCAGCAACACCTGGAGTTGCGTCGGTCGCAGCTGCGCGAGGTCCTGGTGGCGGAATGGCGGGACAGGCTTTCGAGCCCTACCGCCGGCCTCATCACCATCGAGTCCATCCGGCCAGTGCTCGACCTCTGGCTCGGGAGAAGGCACGGCTCCCTGTCGTTCCGTGCGACGCAGGTCCTCTCGGGGCATGGCTGCTTCGGGAGGTTCTTGTGTCGCATAGGCAGGGAGCCGGACGTTCGATGCCACCACTGCGTCGACTGTCGGGAGGACACGGCACGGCATACGCTTGCAGAGTGTGCAGCTTGGGAGGAGCCGCGCCGTGCCCTCATCTCTGTTGTAGGCGGTGACCTCTCGCTGCCGGCCGTAGTCTATGCTATGGTCGGCGGTGAGGAGTCCCTGGGACGCGGTGGTCTCCTTCTGCAAGACAGTTATCGCGCAGAAGGAGGCTGCGGAAAGGGAGAGGGAGATCACAACCGCTCTCCCTGCCCGCAGCAGGCGCATCGGGCGTCGGAGGAGGGCATACGCTGCCCTCTTCCGGCCCCCCTAACTGGGTCCAGGGGCGGCAGACTTGGGGATGTCCGCCGCCCCCCACTCATCCGGACCCGAGGTGGCGGCGCGTGGAGTTCCCGTGCGCCCCTCTTTGACGTAGCGAGGGGAGTCAAACACCTCACTCCCCTCGCCGACGCGAGGTGGCCCGCGGAGGCGGGCCGGCACCAGCCGGGGATTGCGGAAGTCACATACGTTCCCGCGATCCCCGTCGTAGGTGGAAGATGGAACACCGGGGTGGTTTTAGTCAGTAAGAGTCTGACAGATCCCTCCACCCGCCCCAGGGTGGAGGATTTCCATGAGGATTTCCCCCCGAGATCAAAAAAAAAAAAAAAAATGTTTCGTCCACTTTCAAAGTCAGTATCGTGATTTCAACCCTGAATAATGTGGTGAGTTTTTTTTGTTCGGGCATTATCGTATGGGCTGGCCTACCCTTACTGTAGCCTACTGCACGCCCGTGCTCGCAAACCTACCTTCGTTCCGGGTGGAATTCACGTCTGGCACACCCTATGTAGTGTACCGTTCCACAAATAATCTTTTACCTGGCTAAGATGTTATGACTGTATGAGATATCATCATGTACTGGGTGCCTACCGATTTTTTTTTTTATTGTTTTTTATTTAATAGGTATGGGTTTGCTCTTGACTCCAGTCTAGGTCATAGATGACAGACAAAGTCGACGATGGAGCGAGCTTACCCAGAAGAAGCCTGTTCACTCTAATTTTGAAGAGATTAGGGTTGTATGCGTTCGGAAACACAGACGCAGGCAGAGAGTTCCACTGCTTTGCTGTGCGCATTATAAAAGACGTGACGATACGAGAAATAAAGGAGCTCCTGATTTAGTTATTTGGAAGCAGTGGATTTTCTGAATGATCTTGCGATGTGAATACCGCCTGTAGGTTGACAACGACCAACATTAAAAACGCTTAAGGAAATATGCGTTTCCTGTTGGACAATGTTCAAAGACTTACATAATCATTTGTAAAGTTTTGTTTATGTAAACAGCGTGAGAAAAATATGAAACTGTTTTATAAATATCTATTACTGTGTATTGAAATACTGGTTTGACTAGAAGCCGACCCCAATATAATTGGGAAAAGGCAGGATTAAGCAGATGCTGACTATGTAAAAAATTATTAAAATTATTTTCAAATGGGTTTTTGATGCGACTTTGCTCGAGAGGCTTCCCGCAGGAACCAGCATTTTGCAGTGGCTTCATTCTCCCTTACCCTTCCGCGAAAACCGTAAAATTGTACTAAAAGTAGCTAACACAGGAGTGTAACCTTGCTTCAGTAAAAAAAAAACAGTACTTTCAGGATCCATATTACCTCCTATCACAGACAATAGTTATATCACAAATACTAGCGATACAATAGAGAATATGCATGGAAAAAATATTTAGTATCTATACAGTTGATCTAAAAATATACAAAAATATAATACTAACAGTGAAAACAAAATCAAAATTAATCGAAAAACAAACGAGATATAACTGTTAACAAATACATACATACATATATGTATCTGTCCCTCTCGCGACGACGCTGTTTTCTATGGCAGCGGTATTAGGCGACATGATATTTGACGTCAGAGTTCGTATCGGACTTCTCTTTCTAATTGGCATCTTTGAAGCTATATATTTTTCTCGCTTATAAAGGTATTTAAAAAAAATATTTGATAATTTTTTACTAGAGCCAATAAGTATTTCATTCATATCTAATGATACAATAAACAATTTTACATCATTATAAAATTTGTTTATACCTAAACATAAGTTTGCCGTTCTATGTAAAAACAAACATTTAAAAAAAGGTTGGTTTATGTTCTATGGTCAAAATCCTCAATGACCGGGCATCCACCTAATGTAAAGATATTTTTACAACTTGTTTACAAAAATTTGCCACAAAGAAAAATATTTTAATTACAAAAAAGTTTATCTTCAACAAACAAACAGTGATACTGGAAAAATATTTTGTTCATAACAAAAATAATCGTAAATTATAAAAGCTTTTATAGTTTTTACTATTATTAGCAGAAGCTTTAATATATTTATGATAGCAATTTTATTGGTTTTTAATATTTTTACTTGAGATTCCTGTTGGAATGGCCACCCCGGGGTTTATTTACTGCATTTTAATATCCCATGTCATAAAATCATTGAACCCGATAAAACACACACAATGCAATGTTATATGAAAACTAGTACTTCACCCGCGACTTTGTCTGCGCAGGTTTAATACAAATGATTCCCCTTTTCACCACTTTAAGGCTGCTTTTCCAACAGATATGTGCTATGCAACGTTGCTATGGATGCGTTTGATATCCACCAATCATATACATTGGTCCACATAGCATAGCACTAGTGGAAATTGATTCAAATAAGCTACGTTGTTTATATGGAAGGATTCGTGCAGTGGATGCGAGCTATGAATGCGAGCTATGGATGCGTGCCATGGATGCGTGCTATGGACAGTCGCGAGTGGTGTAACTATGTGCGGAGCAGTGTAGGAATGTGCTCGAGCTGCGCATCTTCCTCGCACAGCTACCTTGCGGCGGCGCATTTTCATAGTACATTCATAACTCGCTCCGCTACTTAGTTTAGCATCAGTGGAAACGGTCACATAGTTTCGTAGCTTAGCTACATTCTCGCAGCATAACTGCATAGCACATCTTTGGTGAAAAGGCACCCTTAAACTTGAATTTACGGAAATCCTTTCTTATTTATTATAAATAATATATATATATATATATTATTATATATATTATGTTCCTAGTCCCAGTAATTTCAGCTGTGCGTTGATATGTAGGTACATTCGTTAGTTTCCCTTTTATTTACACTGGCGATTTTTTTTACGGAAAAAAAAATACATTATAGCCCGGTTTGCATAAAGGAATGTATTTGAAAATTGTAAATTACTTCACATTTTCGCTCTGAGAGTGAACACTGAACATAGAAAATATACATAATATGTAGGTACGAGTATCTCTAAAAGCAAGCCAAAGTCCGCTATCGGATCGTGAGCTAATTTGTTAATATCTGATTTCACTACCAATGTTAATTCTAAGCTTACGATCTAGACACGAAGTGAACGGCGCCGCAGACCATTTTCTAGGATAAATGCTTATAAAAATATCTTGTACATGCTTATTCACTTTGACCCAAGAAATCTACCTACGACAGTCGCGGACAAAAGTCAATTCTTGAATTTTCATGATTGAATATCATGGAATCACAGGAAGGAGGTCTTCAATCAATTGTTCTAAACATTTTTTTTAATTCTAAAGAGCGATACATTGTCAAAAAGTTTAAATTGCATAGTATTGACAAGTGCTACCGAAATGCCACGTTGTTAATCCCAAAAAAATTGGACATACGCAAATTACTATCGCTGATGAGGTAGACCTAGAAAATACAATCCCGAGCATGATTTTTAATCCCGAGATTACGAGATTTTTTATGAAAAATGCCGGGACTATCGCGGGATTGAATGCATTAGGTCTCTAATCGAGTTCTAAAGCAAAATAATACTTACACTGCAATCATTTTTGCCAAAACACAATCCAGGCTAGGACCATCTTCGGCAATTTCAGCAAAATAATTTTCTAATTTACGCTTAACTGACGGCGGTGCTGTGTTCAGATTTTCAGACTTGTTGAAGTTGTTAAACGATTACCTTCTGTTAAATTCTTAATATTATTTTTGATGACAGATGTGTATGTAGGTAATCCCTTAGTCGATCCACCCAAAGTCTTGAGAATGGCTGGGCAATGCTAACATTCAACACGATTCCCGTCTTTCGAAAATAACTCCAAAAGTCCACCCTGAAAACGCGACGTGTGACTTTTTTACGTTTGACCGAGTCTCCCGCCATTTAAAATAATCAAATTGTTTTTTATTCTTATTTAAAATAAGAATAATAAATGAAATAAAGATAATCCTACTTCGCACAATACTTTCGTCCAGGGAATATTATGATATTTTCTGAAATTACCTTACCCAGAATGCAAACTAGACCTGTTCGCGGTAATCCCGAAAATCCGAATCCCGGGATTGTATTCTCCAAGTAAACCCCATGACCTTTGAAACACATCCAAGTATCACCACTACAGGTAGCAAAATTATAGGTATCCGTCGTTGTAGCACATTGGCACTACAGTAATTGCGGTTCACAATAAACTTTTTAGGTTAAGTTCATCTTACAGTAAACACTATCCAGTGACCGTGGGAAACATATCTAGCTGTACCTACTACGTGTTTAAACCTTTTTAATATCCTTCATTAACCTTCATCAGAATAGTGGCCTAGTTATGATTGAGTGAGTTATAGCGACTATAACTTTGAGTTAATGGCGCCGGAATTTACGTGAAGAATCATATCTCATGTTAGTCGGGTTTTATGTGTGTTTCTTGTTACTTTGTTGAGGCGTTTATGTTGGGTTATTGGGTTGCTGCGAGGCGATTGATTTAAGATTGAGCGATCGGTTAATATGTTATCGACAAACGTTTTCAAGTCCCTGTACGGTCCAGGTGTCCTGTAAGTACCATATAGCAGTTCGTTCATTGCCACTTTGTTTATTCAGTCTGTATTATCTCAATGAAGCAAAGCCTCCCTTCAAATTCTTAAGATACCTTTACTTTTCTCGAGCCACCTCGTTCCAACGTCGTGTCGCCACCTCTTCCTACGCCGTCCATCCCCATCCAGTGGAGTCGATTGACCAGCGGTCACTGTACATTCGGCTGACGTGACTCGCCTTATTCTGGCGGCCTTTTTTCCTACATCTATGATCATCATCATCTGCCTAGCCTTTTCCCAAATATATTGGGGTCGGCTACCAGCCAACCCGGACTCAGCTGAATACCAGTATTTTACGTGAAGCGGCTGCCTACTAGACCTCCACAACCCATTAACTGGGTACCACGATACTTCTTAGCAAGACTGGTGTCAGATTTTCTGTATTCTGACTATCCGTAACGACTGCCAAAGATCTACAAATGACAGCCGGGACCAACAGCTTAACGTGCTTTCCGAGGCACGGAGGAGTCTTGGTATGTAAAGATGGTCACCCATCCACAGACCAACCTCGGCGAGCGTTGCTTCACCTTGAAGATCGACCCTTGCGGCTGTTATTATTTAGCCACGAGCTCCTACATCCTTCCTCCTTCCTACATATATGATCCTTAGAAATAAAAGATACATTGCCACCACCTTCACCAGATCTCCTAAACGATTGTTCACCGAAACCACTTACTTTGACCGACAGTAAGAAGTCAGTGTTGCTTGGGATTTTCGAATTGATTTAGACTGTACTCCTGAGCTTTGGGATGAAAATGATATCCCTCGAACTACAGAGCCAATTCTACAAATTTAAAAACATCGTAAGAATTAGTAGTATTGGCACTCTGGTTTACAGGTATTTTTTATTTTTTTAAGGATGGTAAATCATCAAATGTCTTCTTCCGCTCTGGATGGAGCGGAAGGGCGTGTCAGACTCTTACTGACTAAAACCCATCCGTGTTCCTTCTAAAGCCCTTTGCGTTCCAGGGCCGCGGTGACTCTTTCGAACAAATTCCGCAACCTGGTTTACAGGTATTGTAGACAAAAGAATTGTTGCCATGCTATTATGACATGAAGAAACAGCTAGGATCTGTCCTCAGCTCTTTGTCAATGAATGCATCTATCCAAATGCGGACAGACAACGACAATCAATTCAAAATGGCGATAATCTCTATATTTAGAAGGCTGTTGGTGACATCATGATGTGTTAGTGGTCGTGTAGGCTCCGTTGTTTAACTTAACATTGATTTATTTAACCTACGTAGGTACTTCGGTTGAGTTGTATCTATAGTAACTTTGCTTGTATCTATAGTAGGTACCCTTTAAACATCAGGACAGTAACCAGTCGGTTCTCCTTTAAGGTGAAGGCACATGAATACATTCGCAAGAAGTTGGAAGAATCGTCACAGCGTTGATTTCATGTTTTCACAATTTCATTGTTTATTTGTATGTTATGTGTATGTAAGTATATTTTTATTATTTATTTTATTCCTGTTTCCCATTAAGACGCAAGCAGAGTCAGAACATGACAAATGCTGGTTCATGAACTTGAACAATAAAAAGAAACTTGCAAAGGACAATATGTCTCAATTAGGGGTGATTTGTCCTAGTTTGGAGGGCGTCCGGGGAGCGTCCGGCCGGGGTTTTCAAAAGTTGTCCTAGTAAAACCCGGACACCTTTTGTGTCAAGGGAAACTCGATTGATTGAAAAATAAAGAGATGAGAAACAAATGAAAACTAAACTTAGTTAAAAATGCATTCCTAATCCTAAGCCGCTTACAAGCTAAATCCGGCGCCGCAAAATAGCCGACGCTGTAGTTTATATTGCAAACAAGCTGTAATAAATTATTGAAAATGTTTTTTTTTTCAACAACTTCTTTTTTTTTCTCGGGGATATTGACGGTGATCGGCAATTTTGGTGATCAATTTCCTAGTCTCAATCAATCAATTTCCTCAATTGTCTTCATCATCAGTCAACATAAGCCTCTCCTTTATCCTCGGTTGATGTTATCAATGTGCTGACCCTGACCTAATGCTGAGATTATCACTCCACAGTAATGATCAAATTGAACTCCACGACCTCATCCCACCACGTTACCATCCCTACCTTGTTGCAATTCTACCAATTCGCACTAAACGTTTCCAAACGTCTTTTATAATGCGCACAGCAAAGGAGTGGAACTCTCTGCCTGCGTCTGTGTTTCCGAACGCATACAACCCTAATCTCTTCAAAATTTTCTTTTTCTGGGTAAGCTCGCTCCATCGTCGACTTTGTCTCTGTCATCTATGACCTAGACTAGAGTCAAGAGCCCATATTAAATTTAAAAAAAATAAATAAAAAATGGTTTTTATTAAGTTTGAAGATCATTCATTATCGCCCGTACATTAGGAGGTGGATTATCTTGTTAGGTAACCGTTGCTTCGTTCGACGCAAAAACAATAAACCGAGCAAAACTAATTTCACACTATAATTAACCATTTACTTCGAAACAAAACATCCAAAGCTTCAATACAATAAAATTAGTCTGAACGATGCAAACCTGAATAAAATCTAAAAATATTTGCTCAAAACAACAACATTCCTGCAGTCACCGGGTATCGTAAAATCAACCTACGTGAGGAACGAAGTAAATTACTCATTTGTTTTTTTAAATATCTGAAAACAGCAAGCAAGAGGAGATAAAATATCGCCAGTTTCATTACAAGGCCTACCGTTACAGTTTTTACACAGGCAATCTATGGGTCAACTACACTAAGAGATCGCTGGATGTCCTGCGCGTACAATATAATAATACTTTCAGGATGTTAAATTGTTGCGACTGCCCCGTTTCTGTAGCGCCTCAGAAATGTTTGCCAAGGCCCACACAGACGGCTTTCAAGCCATAATACGCAAAAAAAACGCCTTCGCTGCTGTGCGGAGTAGTCGCAACTATATCCTGAGAGCTATGGCGGAGAGCTATATTCAAAATATTAGGATTTTTGTGCGGAGGTTGATTAGGTGGGAAATATATTTTCCTGCCTGGTCGTCCTTTGTTATGTACTATTTTTATGTTACTAACACTTGAATATAAGCTGTTTGTAATACTAACAAAATATGGATCACTGCTGTCCGAAATAAATGGAATTTAATTTAATTGCATTATTTACTAAGTTACCAAATTTTAAAAAGTTCATGTAAGCACACTCCTACATACTATTGAACTAGTTTTAGAAGAGCGGAGCCTCCTAGCACAGGTATTTCTCATACTTAAAAGGAGTCCCCTATGTAAGATATATTGTAGAAGTTGTAAAGTAACTGAAATAAATTATTATTATTATTCATTAAAGATTGAACTGCAAATTGCAACAATGAAGTAGAAAGACAAATCTTTGAAAGTAAAGCTCTAGAGAAAGTGATGTCATCAGCGATACAGCATGCAGGACTTTTGACAGTCATAATTTCTTATTTCCATCAGCAATTATGATTGTCACTTTGTTCTTCAGCTCTCGTACGGAAAATTATCGGTTTCATTAATACGATTGATAATGTCTTATGCAGTTAGTGGTGTTTTTTTAGTTCAATCATAGATTCGATAAACTCTTCAGCTTTATTATATTAGTATAGACATGGTTTGATATCATTGTGATATTTAGGGTCTACCGATGATTGTAGCAAATGCCAGAACCTGCAATAAATGATAAATCAGAAATTATTAGTCTCTCTCAATAAAAACAATAACTTAATGTACTTTATTTATAATGACTAAATGCACTAGCATAAACGGCTTGAGGTACAACTTTGGAAAGAGTGAGTACATGGTCATCAGAGGTCATAAAAAATCTGAGCATATACCACCAGTGTATCTCAACAGGGTATCTTTGAGTCGGGTCTGCATCAGACAGCTGGAAAGTGTTTTTTTCTTAAGTTTTTAGTATATTTTAAACCTAAAGATAACTTCCTCAAGTGGAGGTTCTCAGATGGCTCCCATCTTCAGTGTTTGTGTGGCGTCGCTCCGCAGTCTATGGCCCACCTCTTGTCTTGCGCCGCATGCCCTGTCACCTGTACATGTGAAGACCTTATGACTGCGTCGGCGAACGGTGTTGCCGTTGCTGAGTACTGGGCCAAACATAAAATTTGATAACTGTATTTGCCACCGACACGCTAAGAAGTATATTTTTGAGGTCGGGTTTTTTTTTAAAGTCATGTTTTTTTATACTGTTTTTGTTACTCTGTGGTAGCTACAGAACACCACCCTTAAATATGACCACGCACTTTTGGAACACCCTACATGTAAATAGCATTGCGTGCGTAAAAATCAGTATCTTTGAAAGTTGAAAATAAACATTGTTCCGTGAGCATTTTTCATACAGAATATTATTTGGTAGTAGAAATAAACAGCCTGCATCTTAAATGCGGTGTATATTCTTGTAACGTAAATATTTTCAGGAAATCTTTACATTTACTGAAAGACGTGGATGTAAATATTTATTTACAAGCAAATTCCTCTACTTACGTCAATGAAACATAATAATAATATTTGCTTTTATGGTGAACTGTTAAAATCCTACGCAAATATGATTTTAATGCTGTATAAACAACCGGTAGGATGTGAAAAGGATGACGTGTGATAGTCATCATTCCAAATACGATGATAGGTAAAGGGCAAATCAAGTCGTTGAATTAGTCATTTGAAGTTGTTTTTTTGACAATCTCTATGACAAGTGTTTGGGGGTAAAGCCCCAACCTTAACAGTTTTTAACAGGTTTTGTGAAAAGACCAAAGGGATCTTCATCTGATTTTTGACATGAATAGTATCTAAATGATGTTAATGAAATTGTATCACATTTAGAGCCCTGACACAAAAGTCCGGGACCTTAGATTTTGATACGCATAAAGTAATAAATAAAAGTTTCGAAACTCATTTTTCTTAGACATTTAACATTATTTCTCTTCATTATTTTTCTTCGAGGTTGGTCTGTGGATGGGTGACCATCTTAACATACCGCGACTCCTCCGTGCTTCGGAAAGCACGTTCAGCCGTTGGTCCCGGCTATCATTTGTAGATCTTTGACAGTTGTTACCGATAGTCAGAAGCCAGAAAATCTGACACCAGTCTTATCAATGAATACCGTGTTACCCAGTTAATGGGTTGTGGAGGTCTGGTAGGCATCCGCTCCACGTAAAATACTGGTATTCAGCTGAATCCGGTTTGACTGGAAGCCGACCCCAATATAATTGGGAAAAGGCTAGGCAGATGATGATGAGAATGTAACCTTAAAGTTATGGGATATCAAAAGGAACACGTTGTATATGTGGAAAACAATTCAATGAATCTGGTGGCTGTCAGAAGGTTCGTGCACCCTGTTTATTTGTCATAGTTGACTCGTACGTCAGAATTCAGAAACTTAAACGTAACTAGCACAATAGCTCTACACTTTGGTTCTCATGCAAAACATCGTTATTTGATTATTTTATATATTTACATATATTATATTTTTTTTTAAATTTAATATGGGTTTGCTCTTGACTCTAGTCTAGGTCATAGATGACAGAGACAAAGTCGACGATGGAGCGAGCTTACCCAGAAGAAGCCTGTTCACTCTGATTTTGAAGAGATTAGGGTTGTATATGTTCAGGATCGTTAGAAAATAATTAGAGTTTACGAGAGAACATTGGAATTCAATCATTTATGACATAGTTAATGATTTTTCTTCATCATTAAAAGCTAATGGCAAATGACTGCTTGCCATCAATTATTAAACAATTCGTAACTTCTGCGAACACATTGATTATATCATACCGAAGGCGATGATCGAAGGTGACACACATATGAGATGGCACAAAGCAAAAAAGAAACAGTAGGTCCACTTCATCCGTGGCTTGCCGTCCGATCACCACCAGGCCCGGGTCGATGGCGCGTTGTGTTTCACGCGCGCCTCAAAGAGATGTCAGCATAAAAGACGGGGCCCGCTAGGGCCAGAGCCTGCCAGGGTTGCGGAATTTGTTCGAAAGAGTCACCGCGGCCCTGGAACGCAAAGAGCTTTAGAAGGAACACGGATGGGTTTTAGTCAGTAAGAGTCTGACACGCCCTTCCGCTCCACCCAGAGCGGAAGAAGTTATTTGATGATTTTCCATACTTTAAAAAAAAAAAAAAAGGTCCACTTCATCCATGATTGATAAACTGACTCCGTAGAAAGATCTCGCTGTTGGCTGGTTTAAAAAGAACTTTGCAAACCATGAAATATAGTGCTTTGCAAAAAACTTTGCTCAGCAAATCACGAGAAATCCAAATCGAAAGCGTCTTGTGAAAATGATATACCTACCGCTTTTTTCACAGCCTCGTATTCTCTTGAAGTTAAAGAAAGTAAAGTTCTTATTTTATTTGGGTTTTATCCGACTTCAAAAAAAGGAGGAGGTTCTCAATTCTCATAAATCCGTCATTTATGAACTGATTTGAAAAAAAACCCATGAAATTTTATCAAAATCGGTTCAGTAGTTTGATTTTTAAACCAAAATAATAGCTGGGAAAGATGTGTCATCCAAGCGAAACTGCATATTTTGCTTTCCTGTGACTTTCCAGTGGTGTTGTTAGGTGTGGGGTACCACTATGAAGTGAGAAATAAAAAACTTGTTACCAAAAAATACAACCTACTTATTTTATGTTTTGTAATGTTTATATTTTATTTGGAAGTGTTTTTTTTTGTAAAAAGATTTTGGAAGAATTATTGTCCAGCAGTGGAGGGGACTGTCAGGCGCGATATCAGGGTGTAGATAATGAAAAAGAAAATAAGATAATTCATGATAGCGCGTCCCGTTCAATTGTGTTGAGTAGGTAGCCTTCTGCAATATTCTGTTTATTGACTTGAATGGGACGAAACCTTCAACCGATTGGTTTGTATGTAAATATTTCAGACACCTACTACGGGGCTAACCTTGCGACGTGTGCTGAATTAATTTATTTTAAAGTGGTCGACATATTTGGAAGACAGCTATTAGAGCTGTGGTCATACCAGACCAGATCGCTCTAGATAAAAATAACTTAATTTTAATTCAGTTGTTTTTAATTTCTGATTCAGTTCTGCTTCAGTTTCAGAATCTCTAAGTTTTTTCAAGTCACAAATAACATACATACATAATAACATACATACAAATAACATGTTATCTTGACTGAAAAAGTTCAAAATGTGTATTAACTATGAGTAGCGGGAGCGCGTCATTTTAGATTTCTTAACCGACTTCAAAAAGGTCCTGTATTCGTCTGTATGTATTATTGGAATGGCTGATATCAAGTTATTTTGGTTCCTCAGAGCGAAGCCTTTAACATTTTTTTTTATTCTCATAAGCCTTAAAACGTATTCAACAAAAAGACGAGCCTCCAAAAAGCAAGACATTTCACCAACAACTTGTTCACAAGTCCCAATCAAATGTTTGAATTTTACTAAATCCCAAACCTACCAGCATTTTTTTATTCGACTAGCTAGATTATAAAACATTCGATTACTAATTAGGAATCGATTATGCGTTCCGTGGGCGACGTAGGTGGACATCAATGAATGGCTCGCACTCACCTTGGCATACTTTTTTAAGTGTTCATGCGATCAGTATGTTTGTTAGTCATTATAAATACGTGAGTGTAACGGAAATATTTTTTGTTTTTAACTACAATTGTTTATTATAAATAACGTCACTTCTTCAATTAGGACGTTCGTGTGATTCAGGGTAAAGGCTGCCGCAGACAAGCAGGCGTGCGAGGCGACTCGACAGTGCGAAACGATGCGATAACGCGTTTTCATAGACCTTGTTCTATCAGTACTCAGTAGAACAAGTTCAGAAACCGCGTTGTGGTATTGTCGAACGCGACAATACAACAACGCGTTTAACCTACCTGCGGGCGCCCTTTATAATATTTAAAGAACTAATAATCGAGACTCGTAATTGTCCCATTCGAGAAATGCCTTAATAATACAGGGTGTTGTGTTGAATAATTCTAATAGATACTGTTGAAGGTGAAATTGTCTCTTTTTTTTATTGACCATTCTATGGTTCTGTCTTATTTATGTGCGAATTCAGACATTGCGTGTCTTACGGAGCGTTTTGTAGAAGGTATACATTTTATATTTTACTGAATTCATTTAAAACAACGTTACGCACGTTTCATTATGTTTTCTTTTTTTGTTATACAATGCGTAACAAGCTGTAGTGTTGTGTCTGTGTCGAATAAATGTTTTCTATTCTATTCTATACTTGATTTTCTTCCATGAAAATTTATTGGACGGCACTCACTATTCGTTTAAGAAAAAAACAACGGGTTGCACTCCGGGAGTGCCGGCAGAAGTGAAAACTTTAACATTAACGTTGTGCATTTTTGATATTTTGGAATGGTTAGGGAATAATTTCGCACGAATTCCATATGCATGCATTGAGGCATACATTTTCGCCGCGCGGTAGAAAGAGGGAGATATTACTTGCTCTCCTGCGCCGCGCCCGGCGGTCTACTCTCCCTCCGTCTTACGAATTTTCGATCAGGTCACGTGTCCTGACGCGAGTTTAACATTTTTTACCCACCCAAAAAGTGCACAACGCCGCTATAGAAAAAATATTTTCAAAATAGTTTTATCACAAGCAGCCTTCAGCTGACTCATAAAACTTGTATGACAAGCATCACAAACACACATGTTGTGAAACTGGTAGCAATGAGGATATGAGAATTAATTACAATATTACCAATAGTCATTTATTCCGATCACGTGTATTGGCCCGACTGCGGTGAAAACAGGTAAAATAAAATGGAAAGGTTTTCAATAATACAAAATTACTCTGTGACGTGTGTACCTACGTGTTTTTTTACAAAGCTTATACTTGAGATTTACTTTGATATAGATATAGATTGTAAAAGGTAGCGTTTTGTTGTGTCTTCCGGTTCCGACTCACTGGAACCAACATTCCACTGGCTTGGCAAGCATCTCAAAGATGTATGGACGACTCATCCACTATCTACCTCCGGTCTCCGGAGATGAGTGATGTAGCGTCATCAATGCCACCACATGAAAGGCTAAGAAGCAAAATTTGTACGGCAACAAAAAGAACCGCAACGCCATCTATCCTGTCAGCGACGAACTAACTACGAAATCCTGCATCGCGCAAGCAAAGTTTTTGAACATGCACAACAATCCGTATAACAAATATCAGGCAGTTGCCCACCAGACACAACAACCGTCTGGTCGGAGGTTCCTCCCTTTTTAATGGAGGTTTGCGGGACTTTACTCTCTGTTCCGCATCCCTCTATATGCCTATCCCCGTCGAAACAAAGCGTTATTTCTAAACACACGCCAGCACAGAAACTGTAAAATTTTCCCAATCAACCTTGAACCTAATGATGTAGCGATAAAGTAGAAACTCTATTAAATTAATTTGACAGATTGTTGTAGTTTGATGTGCTGGCGTAGTATAAAAACGTGTATTGTTAATGAATTAAAATGTGATTTTACGGTATAATTCGGTTTAGCCAGCGGAGGTTTGATTGGGCCCATTTGTAACACAAATGGGCCTAATCAAACCTCCGCTGGCTTTGTAGAAGCACCAAATGGACCCCAGAATTAGGCAAATTTATACGAAATATTTTTGCTATAATGCTATAATAATTTATAAACCAAAACTAATAAACGACATACAAACAAACTCGTATGATTATCATGCAAAAAAGTCCACATAAAACCATAAGTGCCATCTTCGATATGTATAATATTAATAATTATGGTTCTTAGAAAATAGGTTTGTTTAGCCAGTTTTTATTTTGATTTGCTAATGAAAGAAGGTTAAAGGTTCACATCTGACAGCAGAATTAAAATGATAAATTATAAAGTAGTTGTTTATAGTAAAACTTACTATTATTAACCTACTGGACCAGTCTTACCACATTAGAGATTCAAATAGCCATTTTACTATGTTATGTAACTGTCACCGGAAAATAGCAAACTCCGTAAGATTATAAAATAACTTGAGAGATTGTACATTCGATAAAATGTCAACTGAACATTTGGAATACAAATCAAATCAAATCAAATTTTGATGCGTAAAAAACGCATCAAAATTTGATAGTCTATCTATAATATCTCGGTGTCGGTTCGAGAAATTGTGGACTGACATAAACTGGCGACCAATCAGCACTCTGGTCTACAATTTATCTGTTCGTGTGATAGTTAAATTGGAGACTTGCCCCCTCATTGTCTTTGTTGGTGTGAGCTCATATCTGAAAAGACCAATCAGAACCTTTCAGGTTTACTATCACACGAAAATGGATAAATTGTAGACTTGTGCTCTGATTGGTCGCTATTTTATGTCAGTCCACAATTTTTCGGAATGACTTCTATATGAATAGACTATCAAATTTTGATGCGTACAAAAGTATTCAAAATGTTCAGTTGACAATTTATCGAGAGTTTATAATCTCTTAAGTTATTTTGTAATCTTACGGAGTTTACCGAATTTTCCGGTGACATAATCATGTGATGTTTTTTGCCAAATTTATATAACCATATTCTTAGTGAATTCCTCCACTCGTCTCAGCCTACCTTAATGAAATTGATCGTTTTAGCTCAAGAATATTTTTGTCATCATGGCGAAACAATGGCTCACTTTCTATCAGCAATATTGTTCAAAGTCAAAAATGTTTGGGTTTGACCAGAACCAATATGTCACGTGGTCTTCCTACCATTTTGACATTTTAAAAATCACAGTTCAAGTATTTTTGACCGATTCCTTGGGCTCTAGACACTCTTGTCTAAAATCATCGGTCAAAAATCATAAAAAATGAAAACGAGAACTAGTTAAGCCAATAAAAAAGCCCGCCAATTTCCAAAACCTTGTTTGCTCCCATCAAATCACAGTGTCATGGCGTAAAGGTGAACCAACCGGTCTTAAAGGACGTTTTTCGACATAAACACCACAAGAGTGACCTACAGGACTCGCTGTGAATGAGACAACGGCATGCATTAACAGAACTGGTTCCATTATGTGAGACTATCATGCTTGGGAGGGACCAGTTTTAAGCTAAATGGATTGTTTTAAAATAAAATGTTAGAATATTCGTGATTTGTGAAAATGTAATGAAAAGCCACCCAGTAATAGTTTTTTTTTTATATAATTAACTAGCTGCCGCCCGCGTGAACGTCGAGAACTATCCCAATGGAACATACTCCCGAGATAAAATCGCCCTTCATCATATTCCCTGATGAGCCCTTCCCCGGAACTCAAACAATCTCTATACCAAATTTCATCTAAATCGGTCCAGCCGTTTGCGCGTGAAGAAGTAACAAACATACACACACTCACAAACTTTCGCCTTTATAATATTAGTGTGAAGTGTGATGATAAACTTGCGTATGACCACCACCTCACCTGATGGTACGCAATGATGTGGTGGACGATAAACCAGGCTCGTCAAGTAGTAACCTATTTACTCTTGACTTAAAGACCCCCAGGTTGTCGCCATCAGGAAACATAAACACAGACAGGCAACTTCAGTTATAAAAATTACTTATTAATTTTAGTTGAGAAGCTATTTTTTGGGCCCTGGTTAAATCCATGGTCCGGAGCGAGGAGCCTTGGGAAGTGGTCACCTTCTTCTGCGAAGCAGCAATGCTAGCGAAGAGTAGGTGGGCCGCACGAGGGAGAGACAAGGCCTTCGCCCCAACCGCCGCTACAGAAGAAGACGTCCCGGGCGTCGAGAGTCGCAGGGCGATCCCCGGCCACCGTAGGCGCAGGCCTGCGGATGGCGAGCGTTGGGTGGCACGCTGTCCGGTCGCTAGGGCCAGTGCCAGCCAGGGTTGCGGAATTTGTTCGAAAGAGCCACTTCGGCCCTGGAACGCAAAGGACATTAGAAGGAACACGGATGGGTTTTAGTCAGAAAGAGTCTGATCCACACAGAGCGGAAAAAGTCATTAAGAACATTTCCTTAAGAAAAAGTACCTAAAGGTACTATAATAAGAAGTCTGTATTTGCATTAATTTTTTTGTAAACAATTTTATGAAGTCCAAAACCAAACTAGATTTGCACTACCTAAAAAGATAATGTAACTGCTTTAATTATTTTTCGAATTATCGCTGTATCGTCCGCTTGCTAGCCATGACTTGGATCCAACTCGTCCGATTCCGAGGCGCGCAATTAAATAGGCGTGTTTTTTAAAGTGCACCGCTTTAACGATGCGCGAAAAATTACTTAAAAGCGCTACAAAAAGTTCACCTGACCGCTCAAAACTAGATTGAATGTCACTTAAATGTCAAAGTCAGAATGTCATTATTTATTTGACATTTATCTCGGCTGACAGATTCGATTAATTTACTATATATGGTGGAAAAAAATGTTTGAGGACAAATAGGTACTTTAAATATTGGTGCTGATTCACTGGAAAAACATTACTTCATTGATTAAAAATCATATTTTTGACGATGCTTCGCGCTTGACACCTATTTCGCGGGAACCGAGAAAAAGTGGCAAATATATTTATAAGTATATCTTTGAAAGAATTCACATAAGCAGAAGAGTACTTCCAAAGATTGTTTTTATGAATATGCTAATTTCAGCGGAAAATTGCAGACTCCGTAGGATTGTAATTAATCTTTATTAGGTTATAATTTATCGATTTATTATGAAAAATTGTTTTGTTTACAATAAATCCCATCTAAATTCAATAGTTTCCAATACATCCGTTACTTGTGAAGAAAAAATAGTTTACAATTTTACGCGATATTTTACAATCTGACGGCGTTTGCAATTTTGCGGTGACATTAAGAAGCAAACAATCAATCACTTAAACCAGATTGTATTATCAGTTTAGATTTAGATTGATGCTGATATTACGAGTAAAATCGATCTCTAATTTAAGGAGTTTATAAAAACCCAGACAGACGTTCCTTTCAAATGAACAGTTCGTCCAAACAAAAACAGACTTATTTAAAAATAAAGATTCTCTGAACTCAAAGGTAATTAATATGCAAAATCGTGATTAATCACAACTAAATCAGGATGTTAGTTTTAACAAGAAAAAATACTTTTATTCTTATTTTGTCTGTTGGAATTTGTATACTTTGTATCCGCGAATTGCTGATATTTCATTGCATGATATGATATCATCAATTATGTTTGATTATTTTAATTGGTCACAGCGATTGTATTTGTTTTTAATCGTTTTGTTTGTATATCTCATTTTAGTATGTGTGAGTGTATACGTGGCATCACAGGCCCATACCAGCGCTGAGTTATTTACTTTTTTTGGCCTCGCATGTGACGTATTAAATTCATGCTGTTCTTTCTTGTTTCTGTTAGTTATTGTTTATGACTGTTAGTTTTTATTTATTTTACTTTTCTGTTTGTTTTGTACCTTTGTGTCTTTTCTTTCCTTTCTTTCTTTGTATATTATCGTAGCTGTAGTAATATACATTCTTGAGAAAAACTTAAAAATTTAAAAAAAAATCAAAATTCAAAAAAAATTAAAAAACGTTTCACAGAATTACTAGTAAGCAAATGTTATTATTCTGTGCAGGCTTTCTTAAATGATAATCTTTTGTAATGTAGTAGTAGTCGTCTTTATTATTCTCTACTGTGTATTCATTTGCATGCTATATTTAGGCAGAATGTACATGGATCCTATAATATAATTGAACAACTTATTTTTATGTACCTACATTCAAAGCAAATAAATAACTATTCTATTCTATTTTATTCTTGAGAAATCGCTATAAATCAACTATCTGAAACAAGGGACTGGTGAAAAATCTAAACATGAAAAACCATACCATAAACCGAAAAAAACACGTTTCTTGAATACGTTTAAATTTAATTTATTTTTTATTCTTATTATTAGCTTCGTTCCCGTATAGCCTTCTTCATGAATGTGGCAGTTATGTACAAAAATAATTTTAGAGGTTAGCTCGTTCAAACAAACAAACTCTTCAGCTTTATCATCTTAATATATATTTCTTGTGTACGTGAGTATGTCACTGAACTCCTCCTAAACGGCTGGACCGATTTTGATGAAATGTTTTGTGTGTGTTTAATTAGACCCAGTAGGTGGCGCTGCAATCGATTTCTATAATTTTTCGTCAGGGACAAAGCAAACGTTCGGACAGGACAACGTCTGTTGGGACCACTAGTATTAGTATATATTTTTGTTACAATATTCCATTATTTGCGAAGGTACTAGCTTTTTTCCTAGCCACAAGAACCGAACCTAAGTACGTACATTTTTCCGAAATGAAAATTAGTCTATGGCACTAAGCGATTGGGTCATTTACAATCATTGAAAGCCTTTTTGCAATGGGATCAGAAACTTCAAAGAAACTAGAAGTTATTTTAAGACTATAATATTGTTTTAAATCAATGCAATCCTTTACCTTACGACGACAGTTTAAAATGACCATTGACAAACATAACAGTCTTATATCGGTGACACACTAGAACAATCAAGAAACCAAGAATCGATCACACACACACACGTCAAATAGCCAACAAATCACAATTAACTTGACAATACCGCAAGTTACTGTCAACATTCTGTCTGTCACGGGCAGCCATACTCCGTTTGTCAAGTATTTACTAAGTAACGGTGGTATTTTGCCGATAATCTCATAGTCTCCTATTTGTTTGACTTACTATATTACACTTACCGTAAGTCGGCTGATCTTAACAAGATACGGGATGGTTGGTCCAAGTGTGAAATGAACAGCCGGGGATTGCGGAAGTCGCATACGTTCCCGCGATACCCGGCGTAGGTGGGAGATGGAACACCGGGGTGGTTTTAGTCAGTAAGAGTCTGACAGACCCCTCCACCCTGGGACGGGTGGAGGGGTCTGTCAGACTCTTCCACGAGGATTTCCCCCCGAGACCAAAAAAAAAAAAAAAGTGTTAAATGAAAGCGGATGCAATCAATCAGTTTCCTAAGGGTGGTAATGGTTGCGGAATTTGTTCGAAAAAGTCACAGCGGCCCTGGAACGCAAACGGACTTTAGGAGGAACACGGATAGACAGTAAGTCTGACACGCCCTTCCGCTCCACCCAGAGCGTAAGAAGTCATTTGATGATTTCCCATCCTTAAAAAAAATGCAAGGGCAGTCTAATACCGTGTAGAGAAATAACAAGAAAAAAGAAAAAGTGTAAAATTGAGTTGGCAAATAAGAGATAGCAGAGATATTCTGTACTTATATGACGGCGAGAAATGTAGTCTTTTTACAAAAAAAAGTCTCAAGTTTCCGGATCCTCGCGACAAAATTGTGATTTTGTTTTTTCTTCTCAAAAGTGTCTAACTTAATGTTTTATCTTACACCATAACTTTATGGGTTACAACAGCTCACGTGGGAGGCATAGCTCGGTTCAGCAACATTGTCTTTACAAACTCGCTACCTCTCATGCCTTGTCGATCTGTCACAAAGTAACGGGTGATCCCGCACTCATTACACGCCGCTCAGGTGATCGACAGCGTCATAGACAACATACGTCTGATAGACGTGCGGTAACACACGACGGTACGACGTATCCGTAGAGTAAGTTAAGCTGTTGGTTACCTCTATTAAATGATGATGGGATGACGGGGGAATAACTTTGTGTCGTGGTTTTTGCTGTTTAGTTGGTGTAAATGTCACCGGAAAATGGCAAACGCCGTAAGATTGTAAAATATCGCGTGAAATTGTAAACTATTTTTTCTAAATAACACACGGATATATTGGAAACTATTGAATTTGGTTGGGATTGATTGTATACAAAACGATTTTTTCATAATATATCGAAAAAATACTATCTAATCAAGATTTATTACAATCTAACGGAGTTTGCGATTTTCCGGTGACATAAATATGTGAAGCTGCCAGTATATTTATCCAAGAAAATTAATAATAATAATAAAAAATGGAACAAAATTAGTAATTTAGATACGTAAACAATTATAACGCGTTTATGTTGGTAGTGAGAATTGTATCAATAGTTTTCTTGTTTCGCAACCATAACATTAAATGGAGATTGGCTCATCGCCGCAAGGTTGCCTGCTTGTCGGCCTTATACAGACTGTACTTCGGGGAGAGTGTCGAGGAACTCCACGACCTCATCCCACCGGCCCCCTTCTACCATCAGACATCTAGACGCACTGCAAGTTATCATCCCTACCTTGTTCCTATTCCACCAATTCGCACTAAACGTTTCCAAACGTCTTTTATAATGCGCACAGCTAAGGAGTGGAACTCTGCCTGCGTCTGTGTTTCCGAACGCATACAACCCTAATCTCTTCAAAATTACAGTGAACAGGCTTCTTCTGGGTAAGCTCGCTCCATCGTCGACTTTGGCTCTGTCATCTATTACCTAGACTAGAGTCAAGAGCAAACCCATTTTAAATAAAAAATTAAAAAAAAGATTTATTTGGCAGAGAAGCACCCGTTTCTTTTTTTTTTTTAAATCAGACGTCGTGAACTTTCAAACTCTACTTTAATGATAAAGTTTGAGAAATCCTCATTCTAAAGCGGCGTAAATATGACCTTGGCAATTATATTTTCGAGCTGTTTGGGGGTTGAAACTCTTGGACCGTGGGGCCGAGTGCTTATGCGTTATATAAACAACTTGCTAAACACTTAGTTGACACTTCGCGTGACCCAAGGGCTGTCTTTTACCTCAGAAAGAGGATAAGCATTGCCATACAACGTGGCAATGCCGCCAGTCTTTTGGGCTCACTGCCAGTCGACAGCGATGCGGACGAATTTATTGACGCCATATTTTAGTTAGGAGTTTTTATTTTTATTTTAAGTTTATATAGTTATATTAGTATTTAAAATATGAAATCGTCTGTAAAGGTTAAATGTATTTATTTTAAAGTAGAATTTGTCAAGTTAACAGCTTCCATTTCTTCCTCAAAAAACAGATGAATCAGGCAAACAGTGGAAGACATTTATTTTTTAATTTTATTTTATTTTTTACAGTGGAAGATTTCTTTTTATAAATCATATGCATTCGTAAAAACTCATGTTTTTAGCTTTTTATTAATTACTTTTTAATTTATTTCATTTTGGTGTTTAGCAACAGAATAGTCCCAAACAAAAAAAAAATCTCTCTTTCTTTCTAAAAGCTCTTCCATTCTTTGAATAGACCTCGCGATAATTCTGCTACGCTTTACACCATAATAACCGTACTTATCGCGCCAGGTAATTAATTACTTAGCAAATAGTATGCGAACCAACGATCCGGAATGTGTGAACGCGGGAAAAACGGGGCTAAAAGAACTAAGGCGCTAGATATATCGTGATTTATCCAATAATATCTGTATTTTACTGAGAATAGTGTCATGCTGTGGTAAGATATTGGCCAGTTAGCGTAAAGGTGTCGCGGGGCTGACTTTAACGGTTATTAGGCCAAAAATGGCGCTCTCTGCCTGCGTTTGTGTTTCCAAACGCATTCAACCCTAATCTCTTCAAAGTTAGAGTGATCAGACTTCTTCTGGGTAAGCTCATGTAGCGGAGGGGAGTGATGTAGCTGCATCAATACCGCCACATGAAACAAAATTTGTACGGCAACAAAAAGAACGGCAACGCCATCTATCCTGATAGCTATGAACTAGCAACGAAATCTTGCAAATCGCGCAAGCAAAGTTTTCCTTGCATTTGAACATATACAACAGTCCGAATACCAACTATAGGGCAGTTGCCCACCAGACACAACAATCGTCTGGTCGGGGGATCCTCCCTTTTCAATGGAGGTTTGCGGGACTTTACTCTCTGCGCTGCTTATCTCTATACTCACTTCATCGTCGAACTTTGTCTTGTCACCTCAGACCTAGACAATATAGTCAAGAGCAAACCCATCTCAAATAAAAAAAAATATCCATATCAAGTCACAAATCACACAAATAAGTGGCTTACTCAGAAAAGTTATTTGTGTGTTGACTCTCGTTCCAATTCGTGGAGCATCTCTTCAGGTACTTATATTATATTCCTCAGTCGGAACTGATTGACTGGCTTACATATTTACTCCTTGACGATGTGCTAAAACTATTACATTTATGCCGTAGCGAAACGAAAACTTACTATACTGTCTATAACTCACAAATTCAAAAATCTCAAAAAAATCAAAGTTTTTGTTTTTGCACCTAAGCTGTTGCGACCTGTAATGATAATAATTGAAGCGCTATGTGGCCCAGGAATAAAAAGGTTTAGAAGGTCTAGATAAATGTATATAGGTACATAAAAATAAAGTTTATTTCAAGGAAAACCGTTTAGAATTTCAACCTATAATAGGATAAAATACTTATGAAATGAAATTCATTCGGAAGTAGCTTTTTTGTCGATGGGAAATACCACCTGGCTCTCGGCCGTCCTGTATGTTAAACTTTTTGTGAATTATAATTCTAAAGTCTTAACATTCTCACTATGAGCAACCACTAACAATTGTTCAAAGTAAAACCTTTGTTTGAAGTTGTACTTGCATTTTTCTTACTTGAATACAATAAAAATCTATTTTGAAACAAAGGTAACGCCTGACTTGGTATATAGGTCACTTCAAATTGTGCTAAGAGAAATATGCTAATTGACTACAAGTAGATACCTATGTTTAATTGTTTAGCTCTACAACGTGATTAGTTTGGGAAAGTTTAGTCATGCTGAATTTAGTATTCAAGAATGAAAAAATGACTATCTAACTACGTACTAATCCATCCAATACAATCCAACCCAATCCAAGTATATTATAAACGCGAAAGTTTGTATTTATGGATGGATGTTTGTTAATCTTTCACGTCAGAACGGCTTAACCGATCGTGATGAAATTTGGCACAGAGGAAGACTATAGTCTGGAATAACATATAGGATACTTTTTATCCCAGGAGTATGTTCCTTTAGAATAGCACGCGGGCGGATGTTCATTTGACAATTTATCGAGAGTTTAATATCTAAAAACATATTTTGTAATCTTACGAAGTTGCAATTATCCGGTGACATATATAAAAGAGCTAAATGAAAGCAGTTTTCCAACAGAATTAATTACTGCAATCCGCTAAATCAACATTGTTTTAACTAGAAAAACTTGAGGAGTAGTGTCACGGCCTTTTAACTCTCGTGTCTAGTTCAAGTTTAACTATTTCGGTTACCATCGTCGTCACACTTGCTAACTGGACCTTGTCGGTTAAAATTAACTTCTACCATAAAGCATTATGGTTCACCATACTTAATCTTTTTTTAATAGTTTATGTTTGAAGATTGAATTGTTTAATGTTTGTTTATATACTTGTCAAGCTTTTATTTATTTTTACTTTTTTTTTGTATTTAAAGACGATTTTTAAATCTATTACAGACATTTTCCAACTGGCCGAATAAGTTGTTTCAAATAACCATATATTTATTTTGAGCCGTCTTAAACCATGCGGGCACACCTGGGTCCGGGGCGTACGTATAAACGAACCACAGTACCCTTTATTGATTGACTAGCGGACGTCACGCGGTTTCAGTTAGTCCCGCGTAGTTCCCGTTCCCGTGGAAGTACGGGGATAAAAATAGCCTATTTTACTCACTGATATGTAGCTATTAATTGCTGAAAGATTTTTTGAAATCGGCACAGTACTTTTTGAGTTTATTCATTACAAACATAAACACACAAAAATAAAAAATAAATCCTCTTTATAATATTAGTGTAGATAAGCCAAGATTGTCTCAGTGAATACGAAGCATCTCTACCTGATTGTAGTGTTGTGTTGAATTTTAGGAAGCTATTTTTTTTTAACCCGTTTCTGAAGAATTTATATTTCGTCCAGAACTCATTCATTTGTAGATCCATTTGTATAATGTAACTTGCTTATTTATTTCTACATCATCGAGATGATAATGAAATTCGTAATAAATAACATATGGTATGTTAATAAAACATTGTATAAACCGGCTTGGACTATTTTCCTCAATAACCTACAAGGTTTTCAATGCAATGACAAGTTTTTATGGTGGTGACGCCAGTTCATGCGAACTCGTAGATATTATTTCGCTAGAGGGTTGAGGTTATGATTAATATCAAATATAGAAATAAACTTTGAATTACCTACTAATGCAATATTGCATCTACCACTATTTGTCTCTATATCACCCAAAAATTGACTGGTAGAAAATGCCTAAAGCATTTTTTTTTAATTAAACGTGTATCGTATAAATATCGTAGTGTGGGTTGCCCCACACTACGATATTTCTCCTGTATCGTGGGTGCGTTTACAAACCTACAAACTCACATACACAAACAGCCAGTCCCGGAACAACCATCTGTAGGTCATACAAATATTTGTTCCGTGCGGGAATCGAACCCGCGACACGCAGCATAGCACCAAATCGCTCAAACACTGCGCCAACCGTGTCGTCGCATAAAGTCCGCCATTATACATTTGTGTGCGGAATTGATTAAATAAATAAATAAAAATGTGCAAGGGTCCGAATCTATGAGCTGTCATGTGTTTATAGTAAACAAATAGCATACATACAACATTTTATTTCTTTTACACAATCCAGCCATTCTTTAATCTTCCTCAAAGTATATACCGTGGGGTTTTTTGCGACAGAAAATTGACTTAATTTCACCGACAGTCTTCCTCAACGCGTATCGCGGATTTTCCTCACGAAAAAATAAAATAAAATGCCCTTGACATTTCATGGCATTGTACCTTGTGAAACCAGTAAGTTTTTGATATAGTAAATGGAACCAGAGAACGAGATCAGAGTTATAAAAAAATTATGATGTATAAATATAAATTAGAGATTAGACTAGATACTCAGCCATTTAAATTAGGTCATTTACTCAAATAATTATTTTACTACTTCTTTTATTATTTAATTACGGCTGATTGCTAATTTAAAAGGAAATTTAAAAAAATCAGAGAAATGTATTATTATTAATAATGTGCGTTTACAACTTGCCTGATTTATACAGCTGAAAACAGCATGCACCATGCAATTATTATTATTTTAATGTATTCCCAAGCCTCAAAGTCCACCATAATAATCAGTTAATTAAAAATAACAATAGAAAAACAAATCAACATCAAACAAAAGACTACTATTATAAAATACCACCCACCATGTGGTCGGCTGTCGGCCATGTCTGTCATTTTGACAACTCAAGCGCTTACGTCACAAATCTTGACGTTCCCAACAGTAATGGATTCTGTCAGACGTCATCTCTAAATTGTCTTACTGTCCGTTAAAATAACTGACGATTGTTTTGTTATTGTTTTAATGTATGTAGATACCTGAACTTGTTTTATGGTTATGTAATTTTGGAGTACAGTAATTAGTTTTGATTCTGTTTATGAGCATTTTAAAAGCTTCTTAGATACTTGTTAATAATGCATTCTCGTGCGAATTGTGCTGTTTAAGGGAAATAAAAAGAAAGTTATTGATTTTAATATTTATTTATTGAAATAAAAACAGGTTATTGAATACAATAAGCGTAAAAAAGACAAGTGAAATGTCTTAAAGAAAGAAAAAAATAGACGCAATACAAAGGCAGGATAACATATTATACATAGTAACAAAACACAACTATCATGGATAATCTAAATACAATATTGAGCCATAATAATGCGATTAAAAAAATAGCAATGATTAACAATATTGATTAGGCGCAATCGCAATCGTCACAAACGACAATTTTGCCCTTAGCATCTTTGCACACACAAACACAGTTCTTTCCATCAGCTGGAATGCAGACACAGCACTCAATCTCACACTTACAAGCTTCATCATTCACACAGTCCTTGCAACGAGCTAATTTTCCATCCTTCTCACATACACTAATGCAAGACTTTCCATCGGTCAGGAAGCATACACAATTCTTGCCACATTTACTATCGTTAGAGCAAGAACAATCGTTGCAAATAGTTATTTTCCCACATCCACAACAAGCGCAGATGCATTTGGTTCCTTTTGTTGGAACACAAACACATTCTGGCTTGTCACATTTAGGAGCCACAGTTTCTTTGGCATCACAAGTACAGTCTTTGCAAATCTTGATGTTTCCCTTGTCGTCGCAGCAGACACAAACACACATGGCTCCTTCAGTAGGAATGCAAGTACATTCTGGCTTGTCACACTTGCCAGAATCATCACATTTGCAATCATCGCAGCATACAATCTTACCCTCACTGTTCTTACACACGCAAATGCAGGATTTTCCTTCCTTCAAGATGCAGACACAATCAGCCTTCTTACATTTAGGAGCTGCAGTTTCTTTAGCATCACAAGTACAGTCTTTGCAAATCTTGATGTTTCCCTTGTCGTCGCAGCAGACGCAAATGCACTTGGCTCCATCAGTAGGAAGGCAAGAACATTCTGGCTTGTCACACTTGCCAGAATCATCACACTTGCAGTCATCGCAGCATACAATCTTACCCTCACTATTCTTACACACGCAAATGCAGGATTTTCCTTCTGTCAAGATGCAAACACATTCAGCTTTGCTACATTTTGGTGCCACAGTTTCTTTGGCATCACAAGTACAGTCTTTGCAAATCTTGATGTTTCCTTTGGCATCGCAAGTACAGTACTTGCAAACTTTGATATTTCCCTTGTTATCGCAGCAGACGCAAACATACTTGGCTCCTTCAGTAGGAAGGCAAGTACATTCTGGCTTGTCACACTTTCCAGAATCATCACATTTGCAATCATCGCAGCATACAATCTTACCCTCACTGTTCTTACTCACGCAGATGCAAGATTTTCCCATAGTTAAGATGCAAACACATTCAGCATTGCTACATTTAGGAGCTGCAGTTTCTTTGGCATCACAAGTACAGTCTGTACAAATCTTGATGTTTCCCTTGTTATCACAGCAGACACACACGCACTTGGCTCCTTCAGTAGGAATGCAAGTACATTCTGGCTTGTCACACTTGCCAGAATCATCACATTTGCAATCATCGCAGCATACAATCTTACCCTCACTGTTCTTACACACGCAAATGCAGGATTTTCCTTCCGTCAAGATGCAGACACAATCAGCCTTCTTACATTTAGGAGCTGCAGTTTCTTTGGCATCACAAGTACAGTCTGTACAAATCTTGATGTTTCCCTTGTTATCACAGCAGACACACACGCACTTGGCTCCTTCAGTAGGAATGCAAGTACATTCTGGCTTGTCACACTTGCCAGAATCATCACACTTGCAGTCATCGCAGCATACAATCTTACCCTCACTATTCTTACACACGCAAATGCAGGATTTTCCTTCTGTCAAGATGCAAACACATTCAGCTTTGCTACATTTTGGTGCCACAGTTTCTTTGGCATCACAAGTACAGTCTTTGCAAATCTTGATGTTTCCTTTGGCATCGCAAGTACAGTACTTGCAAACTTTGATATTTCCCTTGTTATCGCAGCAGACGCAAACATACTTGGCTCCTTCAGTAGGAAGGCAAGTACATTCTGGCTTGTCACACTTTCCAGAATCATCACATTTGCAATCATCGCAGCATACAATCTTACCCTCACTGTTCTTACACACGCAGATGCAGGATTTTCCTTCTGTCAAGATGCAGACACAATCAGCCTTGTTACATTTAGGAGCCACAGTTTCTTTGGCATCACAAGTACAGTCTTTGCAAATCTTGATGTTTCCCTTGTCATCACAGCAGACACACACGCACTTGGCTCCTTCAGTAGGAATGCAAGTACATTCTGGCTTGTCACACTTGCCAGAATCATCACATTTGCAATCATCGCAGCATACAATCTTACCCTCACTGTTCTTACACACGCAGATACAAGATTTTCCCATAGTTAAGATGCAAACACATTCAGCTTTGCTACATTTAGGAGCTGCAGTTTCTTTGGCATCACAAGTACAGTCTTTGCAAATCTTGATGTTTCCCTTGTCATCGCAGCAGACACACACGCATTTGGCTCCTTCAGTAAGAATGCAAGTACATTCTGGCTTGTCACATTTACCAGATTCATCACACTTGCAATCATCGCAGCATACAATATTCCCGTCTGCATTTTTAAATACGCAAACGCAAGATTTTCCATTCGTTGGGATGCATACACATCCACCCTTACTGCAGCTAGCGGCTTCCTGTTCCTTGGCGTCACAAGTACAATCTTTACAGACCTTGATGTTCCCTTTCGCGTCGCAGCAGACACAAACACATTTGCCACCTTCGGTAGAGACACAGACGCATTTGTTACCACATGTTCCAGCGCCATTGCACTCGCAGAGAACAATTTTTCCATTCTCCTTGCAGACGCAAATGCAAGATTTGCCATCAGTGGGTAGGCAAACGCATCCAGCCTTATCGCACTTCTTGAAGGTCTCCTTGCATTCTTCAGCGTTAATGCAAGAACAATCGTCACAGGACTTGATAGCATCTTCTTCGTCGGTGCAGATGCACAGACAAGGTTTTCCATCAGTTGGTAGACAGATACAGGAGGAGTCGACACATTTCCATTCTTTGTCGTCCATTTGGACAGCTTTGCAGTCCAAGCAGGGTACGATCTTCCCGTCGCCGTCTTTGCTCAGGCAGAGGTAGGGTTTGCCCTGCGTTGGGATGCAGATGCACTCACTCATGGAGCAGACGAGGGTCTTTTTGATGGAGACTTTGCAGCACGGCATGGTTGGTTCTGAAAATAAACAGGAAAATTATTAATACCAAGAGTAAGAAGTGGAATCTTTTTTTTTTTTCAATATTTTCTTCAGCTAGATACGATCATATAGATACGTTTTCAGCTTTTTCTAGAGTAGAGATGTAAATATTTACATGCAGAAACTAAAACAAGAATAACTACATTTATTCATTTTCTGTAGTAGTAATAAATTTTAAATTAAAAATTATTACTACAAAATCTATAACTCTGCATCTAAAATGGCAACAAAATATGCACATAATAATTTTTTACGTACTTTGTGGCATAAGAAAATATTTGTAAGCGCACTTTGTTCGTACTTAAACAAACTTACTGGAAATCATTATTCCATATTATACAGAAATGTGCACCATAAACATTATATCCCTTTAAATTAGGTACCTAAATATTCTCCTAAAACATTTTCTATAATAAACTTAAACCATAACAAAAAACATTCCAAAACTCACCGTTTTAACAAGATGATTCACAACTATACACACAAAACAATAACAATGCACTGTTAATGACTTTATCAGCTCGTAATACGTCTAATCACCGGGACAGTTGTAATGATACTGATAAGCCGAGTGGAACTGAATTTATTATAAGCGGTGCGCAAACTCGTGTGCAAAAGAGTCTGATAAGAGTGCCGTACGCAAACGAAACGGGTGCAAAGCGTGACTGGGGTACTTTAAACGAAGTGCCGTGTGAAATAGGGGTTCTTGTATGTATTCTAGTACATTCCTTTATGATTAAGGGGCTTTTTTATTGCAGAAGAGGTTTTCTGGGGAAGTAGGGATGCTCAAAATAAACGTTTTAAGATTAATAACTTATGGAATTCGATCATTTTTATATCTAGACAGAAGAATTCTATGGGGACAGTGCCTTGTGAATAGTGGCTTCCTGTACGTTTTAGTTCTTTGTTTTGTAGTACAATTTACTTTTTCGATAAAAATTAAGCATATTCTGGGTCTGTAATATGTTGATACTGTTCAAAGAACATATTACTTTTAGAGCCGTGTGAAATTGATAAATAAGTTTAACAGATATCTTAAGTGTCGTGTGAATTCAAGGGGTTCTGTATCGTTCTAGTACTTTCTTTTATGAATAAGGATTTTTATTAGGCGTGTTTGGCACGTTCCCTAGCAGTCGCTTCTGCAAAAAAATCTTAAAGGACGAGTATGTAGAGAAGTTAATAAAAACAGATTGAAGATTAGTGCCGTGTGGCATTCATGTGTTAAGTTAAAAAGGGTGAATTGATATCTTAGGTGCCGTGTGAATTTATATATTATTTCCATGTACATTCTAGCACTTTCTGTTTCGAATAGGGGTTTTTTTACAGAAAGGGGTTGCTGGATCTTAGGTCTCATATAAATTTTAAGGGAATTCATTAAAACTATACTGAAGGGCTGTTAAGGGTGTTTAAAAGAAATGTTTTATGATTAGTGTCGTGTGAAGTTGTGTAGAGATCGGAGGCGCCTTTTTAGTTCTTATAAAAGTTTCCTGTACTAGGATTTCTAGGTATTTCTTTTAATATGTAATTCTTAGGATTAGTTCCGTGTGGGACTGGAAATCTTCTGTTAACTGGGCAAAGTGGGTTGACTAACGAACTCTGTACATTCTAGTATTTTATACTTTCTTTTGAAGTCGGGGTTTTTGAAAAGGTATTTTTAGGATTGTGTAAAGGTTTTCTAGGAATATAGAAATGAAACTTTTAAGCCTAGTGTCGTGTGCAGTAGAAACACTCAATACTTTCATCGAATGTTATTTGTTGTCAACAATGACTGCATTTTACTATCAAAGATAAACAATTTACGAACCTTGTTAATAACAAATTGTAGTACAAGCACATGAGTCACGCACTTGCGATGATTCTGGTGTTTTCTATAGATTTCTATAGGCGGTGGTGACCACCAGATAATAGGCTCGGGCCTTATTTAATACTAGTGGACGCCTGCGACTTCGTCCGCGTTTATGTTGGTTTTTTAAAACAAAGTCTTTCATACCAAGATCCCCGTCCCAATTCCCCCCTTAAAATGGAAATTTCTTGCTTACTATCATTAAAAGCAATAGTCTTGATTTCAGCTTTTCAGTCTTAGTAGTTTATTTTTTCAAGAATGTCACAATATCCGTTAGATTAAATACTACCAAGGAAGGCCCACACTTATTTGGCACTAACTAAATGTTTCTGTATGGTGTCGGACGTAAAAGAATAGCACCATCCCATCACTTCCCGTGGGTGTCGTAAGAGACGACTAAGGGACTCACCAGAGAACGGGCAGCAGCATACTCTGTGCATTGCAACAGCTACACTGCGATCGCTAACCCGCCTGCTAAGCGTGGCGATTATAGCAACCCCCCTTTGAGGGAGGCCTATGTCCAGCAGTGGACGTCTTTCGGCTTATATGCTGATGATATGGTAAATGTTTGTGCAACTTGAAAAACCAGCTCGAACTAAAAGCTTTGTTAACGAATGCAAAAACAAATACAACAGCTTAAGTTAAACAAAATGTTGCCTTGGACCAGTTATTTGAATGGACTTGATATTTTCATCATATTGCTAGTAGGTACTTATTGCAAATTCAGACACGTGGGCGATGGACCAAATCGCCTTGAGGTCCAAATACGGGCCCGGTTGGCGACTGGTTATCAGGTTCAATAATTTTAAATCTATTTCTAATATTAGTTCTTGTTGTTGGTAGGATTTGTGGTATGCTGGAAGACTTTCTTTAACAAAACTTTTCTTTTTTTTATTTTGAATTTAACTTAATTTTGATCTTAATTCAGGCTATTTATTTTAATTTGAATATTTGATTTTTAATGTAAAATTTATTTTAGTTTTTTTAACAAATAGACAAAAATCTGTAAATTTTAGTTTGTTTTTAAAATTTTATCGTTTCTATATTTTATCTCGCTCATGTTACTCCTGTGTAATTTGGCCCATAAACATTGTGTCGTGGGTAAAGTCAGAATTCAATTGTCGTTTAATATACATTTTCTCATATTATATTTTCTATTATTCTCATTACAATCCTTTAAGTTTCGCTTGAGACGCTTCACCGCATAGTCAGCACTCTGCTACAGGTTAATATGTTATTTTGTATTTTTAAACACTTGTATTGTACCTTTTTTGTGTAACTGTTTGTTTTCCCAAAGTAAATAAATAAATAAAAACAAACCGTTCAAGCACGTTTTATGTTAAAAACGTGCTTGAAATACATATTGTACAACGAATTGAATAAATCAAGTTGCATTGATCTTCAGGTCTTGGTTATATTTTGTGAGGAAATATTTTTCAGTGAAGTTGGTAACAAAAAAATAAAAGTAAATTCTTCTTCAGTCCTGTTTTCATAAACAATATAAGTATCAAAATAATAAGTACACGCGGCATATTATGTATACCTATATACATGCCGTGATGTGATGATATGATGAGTCCCCGTCGACCAAAAATTATGATTCTTCCGAGTATACCACTCCTTAAAGCTATTTGTATGCATTCCAATAAATTTCATTAAACATGTGCATTAGAAAAACATCAAACAAAAATGCAAGTCAAGTATGTTGCAGTAAAAAGAGAAATTAGGCTTTACAGAGAAAGCACCGCTGAGTGCATGGCTGCCATTTATTTGCATGTTAAAGATACAAATGACGCAATCCGCCTACATAGTTGCAACCTTCAATGACTATTCATTTAGCTTGCCGAGTAAATGAGTAAGATTTCTCTATTAAAGGAAAACACGTTTAGTACATGGTTTTTTATTTATTTTAATAATCATGCATTTAGGTATATTGAAAATGCGATACATAATATCTAATTAAACGTTTCCAAACGTCTTTTACAATGCGCACAGCAAAGAAGTGGAACTCTCTGCCTGCGTCTGTGTTTCCGAACGCATACAACCCTAATCTCTTTAAAATTAGAGTGAACAGGCTTCTTCTGGGTAAGCTCGCTCCATCGTTGACTTTGTCTCTGTCATCTGTGACCTGACTACAGTCAAAAGCAAACTCATTTTTATATTAAAAAAAAAAACTTGTAGTCTTAGCGGCTCATCTTATGGCAAACGGTTCCTGATGCTTATGAATATCATAGATTATTGTCTTAGCTACAATATATTATGTGCCGTTAATCAAACCGAGGATCGACAGCTGTTTGGCGGTAAAAATAGGAATGGTACGGTGGTAGTTTTATCCAGCACTTTCAGAAAGAACTGGAAAACTCTGAAGGGTATTTTTTTAAGTTGTTTTTAGTTAAGGTTTTTGTTAATTTGGTTCTTAGCCTGCTAAGTAAATACTAATATTATTAATAATATACATATGATAACGTAGCATGTTTAATTGACCTAACCCTGATAACCAGTACTATAACAACATTACAATTGCAGTACATAATATTGCAATTATTGAAGTGTATCAAGCATTGATGTGCCAATCAACTTGGCACGCCTAAAGCAGGTTGCAGACTAAAGGCTAAGTTAGCTTAACTTAGCTCGCGTCAAACAGTCAATTTTGCTGTCTTAATATAAAACATTTCTAACAAACCAAGATTCACGAAGAAATGACTTGCAATCCACACAAACTACCTTCCAGCGAGCGTTCATTAGCTATATCTATCGATACGCAGACTTAATAGGAGTTTTTCGAATATGAAATAAAAGAATAAGGGATTTTGCTATAAAACCACGTGAACTTCATCTCATTTGCTAAAAGATGAAGTTTAGTGGTAAAATTAATTGATAAAAATTAGTAGTAATTAACTTTATCATTTATTACGCAAAAATATTAGCCTGGGTTACATCGATTGTGTGAAAAAAAAATAGAAAACTTTAACTTAGTTTTAGTCTGAAACCGGCTTTAGACTTGCAAGTATTTGTGTCGCCCGCGTTAATGCCCAAGAGATTAGGTAAGAACCTTATGTAATGAGTAGGTTTTCTTACTGGGTTTTGTTTACTTTATTTTTAAAGGATGTTGGTCACACATCCGTTGGTGTCTTAAAAAAACTTACGTCAAGCGTCATATCATGGTAAACAAATAAATAAAAAATAAAAAACTACTAACACTATCGTTTAGGGTTTAGTTTAAACCAAACTAAACTTATGTATGTAGGTATGTCGTTTTGTGGCAATTTTTTTTATCAAATGACTTCTTCCGCTCTGGGTGGAGCGGAAGGGCGTGTCAGACTCTTACTGACTAAAACCCATCCGTGTTCCTTCTAAAGCCCTTTGCTTTCCAGGGCCGCGGTGACTCTTTCGAACAAATTCCGCAACCCTGGCAGGCTCTGGCCCTAGCGGGCCCGTCCTCTTTGCTGACATCTCTTTGAGGCGCGCGTGAAACACAACGCGCCATCGACCCGGGCCTGGTGTTGATCGGACAGCGAGCCACCCAACGCTCGCCGTCCGCAGGCCCGCGCCTACGGTGGCCGGGGATCGCCCTGCGACTCCCGACGCCCGGGGCGTCTTCTCCTGTTGCGGCGGTTGGGACGAAGGCCTTGCCTTTCCCTCGCGCGGTCCGCCTCCTCCTTCGCTAGCATTACTGCTTCGCAGAAGGAGGTGACCGCTTCCCAAGCCTCCTCGCTCCGGACCATGGATTCAACCAGGGCCGGACGCGAGAGGTTGCCGCCGCCGATCGCCTCGACGAGGACACGGCGGTGCTCAGCCCAAGCAGGGCAGACCTCCACCGTATGCTCCACCGTGTCCTCCGGGCGATCCTCACAGTGCTGACACCCGGGCGTGTCCTCCCGCTTAATCCGAAACAGGTACCTCCCGAAACAGCCGTGTCCGGTAAGTACCTGCGTCAGGTGGAAGGTGAGGACGCCGTGGCGCCTCTCCAGCCACTCCTCAAAGAACTTTTGCTATACCTACTAACAATACATGTTCCTTGGAACAGTATTTACCAAAAAAAATATGTTTTTTATTTCGCTGTATAATCATATTACCCGAAGGACATCCACTGCTGGACAAAGGCCTCGCCCTACCCACATCGGCCAGTCCTGACATTCTGAGCTTCTCAATTGTCAAGCTTATTTTTTTGTTGTTAAAACTCTGACTCAACACTTTTCCCGGAAGCCCGTTTCTCTTCCTTGTTCGTCATTATAAGAAATGTCCGGAAGAGCAGTTGCATCGCGACATTAACAGTGTCAATGTTCAATTAGTTTATTACCCTGTCTGTTTTATGATTTGAACATAAATTTAACACCAATTAAACAGTTAACGATAATGTCCTTTTGACGTAACGCTATAAAACAGGATGTCAACTTGCAAACGTAATGTATGGTTATCCATACACGAGTATCTATATGTTTAGAGACTGATATGCAAAGCGTTCCGGGCCCACGGAGAGGGCGCTGTGACGAAATGTATAACGTCTGTAGGTATATATGTCACCGGAAAATGGCAAACCCGTAAAAGATTATAAAATAACTCGAGAGATTGTAAACTCTCGATAAATTGTCAACCGAACATTTGGAATGTGGCTGTGCTGAGTGTGGATTCGATCTTGGGTTCGATCCCAGCTCGGCAAAAAGTGTTATTGGGATTTTCCAAAAGGAATTACTCAATATAATAATAATAATAATAATGACTTCCTGAAGCAGAAAGTTTGTGCATGGGCAAGCCGTATTCGGCGGTACAAGCGGCGGGTTGATCGATACTCGCAGAATCGCTTGTTCCAGAGCGATGAGAGGTGGGTATACAGAGCTTGGGAGCGACCTGAACAAAGTGTGACAGACGTGTGCCGCCCGGATGATGTCGCCACGAGTATATTCTGGGGCAGCATCTGGTTGGTGCCCATCTGTCACGCTGAAGGTGGCTGGATGCGCGATGTCGAGCGCGTGTGCGAAGCTATACCACAAATGGAAAAAATTACCATAACAACATTGGATGTAGCCAAAGCAGTCCGTCCGTTACCGAATTGGAAATCTCCTGGACCGGACGGACTGCACAACTTCTGGCTTAAGTGGTATAGCAGCTCACACGCGCTCCTGGCATCTCAATTCCAGTCATCCTTAGATTCTGGGTCGCTACCACAGTTTCTAACAACTGGCGTTACCCACCTGCTCCATAAGACAGGTAGTCCCACGGAACCCAAGAATTATAGACCGATTACTTGTTTGTCGACGGTCTATAAACTTCTTACATCCATCCTGAGAGCGAAAATTAATGAGCACATTGAGAGTAACTCAATTATGTCCGCCTCTCAGAATGGATGTAGGAAGGGGTCCCGCGGCACTAAGGAGCTACTCCTCATAGACATGGCCATAAGCCAACAGGTTCGTCGATCCCGCAAGGATCTGTCGACATGTTGGATAGATTACAAGAAGGCCTATGATTCTGTGCCACATACATGGCTCATGAAGGTGTTGGAGTTGTACAAAATAGACGCAACTCTACGCACCTTCCTTGAGTCATGTATGAGGCAATGGAAAACAGTCCTTCGCTCCTCCAGTGATGAGCCTGTATGGATTAAACGGGGAATATTTCAGGGCGACAGTTTGAGTCCACTTTGGTTTTGCTTAGCTCTGAATCCTCTAAGCACACTGCTGGAGGATTCAGGCCTAGGCTATCGGTTGAGAAGAGGTGGTCAGGCCATATCTCACCTTCTTTACATGGATGATCTGAAACTCTTTGCACCCAACAATTTGCGACTGATGGAGCTACTAAAGGTAACTGAAACCTTCAGTAGTGCCATCAGGATGGAATTTGGTGTGGACAAATGTGCAGTCATGCATGTAAAGAAAGGGGAGATTATGGAATCTGAGGGAATTCACCTCTCGGATTCCATACAGGTTAGATCCCTCAGCTCAACCGAAACCTACAAGTATTTGGGTATGTTGGAAGCGTTGGGCATTAACGGTACTGACATGAAGCAATCGCTGAGGGAGCGCTTCTTTGGCCGCCTGAAAAAGGTTTTAAACAGCCTTTTGTCGGGCGGAAATAAGGTGCGCGCCTTCAACGGTTGGGTCATGCCGGTATTAATGTACACTTTCGGCATACTCAAATGGACTCAAACCGAACTCGACGCCCTGGATAGAAGGGTCCGTACACTGCTGACCTCAAACCGGATGCATCACCCACGATCGTCGGTGATGAGACTGTACATCCCGCGGAAGTGTGGAGGGCCGAGGCTTTTTAAATGCTAAGACTCTCCACAACCGCGAGATGTGCAGTCTCAGAGAATATTTTCTCAAAGCCGATGTGGGTATGCACCGAGATGTGGTCGCAGTGGACAAGGGACTCACCCCGTTGTCCATGGCTAAAGAGAACTGGCGCACACCTGTGATACTTACTACAGATGACCGCAAGGAGGTATGGAAAGGTAAGGAGCTTCACGGGCGCTTCTATCGGGCTCTTCATGGGTCCGATGTAGATTTCTCAGCGTCCGTGGCCTAGCTACGTTTCGGAGATCTCTTCGGGGAAACCGAAGGTTTTGTCTGTGCGATTATGGACGAAGTTATCTTGACGAATAACTACCGGAGACATATTATGAAGGACGGGACGGTTGACATGTGTCGGGCATGCCACCGTCCGGGTGAGTCCATCAGACATATTATCTCTGGTTGTTCTCGTCGGGCTAACGGCGAGTACTTGCACAGGCATAACCAAGTGGCCAGGATTATCCATCAGCAACTTGCTTTGAAATACAATCTTGTGGATTCTGAGGTACCGTATTACAAGTATGTGCCCGACCCAGTTATCGAAAATGACCATGTCACGTTGTACTGGGATCGGTCTATCATCACTGATAGGACTATTGTTGCCAATAAGCCGGATATCGTGGTGATAGACCGATTAGCGCGCCGCACAATGATAATCGATGTTACCATCCCACATGACGAGAACCTCGTGAAGGCTGAGAAAGAGAAACAAATCAAGTATCTCGACTTGGCACACGAGGTTGTCGACATGTGGAATGTGGAATCGGCTGTCATTGTGCTGATTGTCGTTACGGCCAATGGCCTGATGGCCAAAAGCTTCGACGACCATCTGTCGAAGTTGGCGTTACGCGGTTGGGTAAAGGGCCTGATACAGAAGGCAGTACTCCTCGATACGGCTCGTATTGTGAGGAGGTTCCTTTCTCTGGAACCCTAACCACCGGTAGCTTGGACTCTGCTCCCGACACCGGCGGACTACTACTTTTTATATTTTTAAATGTTTTTATTTTTTATTTTTTTTTTTATGTTTTTTAAAGAAATATTTAAAAATGTAAATTAGTATGTAAGGAAAATAAATAAAGAGAATAATAATAATATAATAATAATAATATCTTGGGACAACTCACACACGGTCATCTGATCCCAAACTAGGCAGAGCCTGTACTATGGCAACCAGACAACTGATAAACATACTTATATATTTCTAAATACATACATATTATAGACAAATTACACCCAGACACAGAACAAATTATCATGCTCATCACACAAAGATTTGTCCTGGGTGGGAATCGAACCCACGACCTCCGGTTTAGCAGTCAGGGTCACTAACCACTCGACCAACAGGCCAGTCAAGACCAATGGCAAACCGGAGTTTGGAAGTTGGTGGTGTGACACCCCCTTGCCTCGGAAAGCACGTTAAGCCGTTGGTCCTGCGCCAGATCTCGCCCTGGTCGTGTCGGGTTGCCGTCCCATCGGAATAAGAGAGTGATGGAAGAGAGAGTGCACCTGTGTTTGCGCACACACTTGTGCACTATAATATGTCCCGCGCCGATGACTTATCTCGGTTGAGTTTGGCCGCCATGGCCGAAATCGATCAGGAGGATTATAGTAGCGTTTCAGGGCAAACTCATATCCGTGGGTGCGTAATATTTTTTATTAGTGTAGGTTGTACCTACGCCGATAATTTCAAGGTAGCTACTAAATTAAACCTACATTTAGACAGCTGATATAACATTGATCTTCACACAATGCATCGATCAATACACAATGTCTTCATAAATAATTTAACCTCGCATTTAAACCTTGAGAAAACTTGGTTGACGTCACTCAACCATTCATAAATGTATGTGTCATCTTTTAAATAACAATTTTATAAAACATCAAGCCTGTCATCTCCAAAGAGGTGGAGCAGAGGAGTATAGTTGTACACATTTTTAATAATTATTCTATTGTCCCATGTCTTAGAAACCTCGGACTTCTTACTGGGTGTCTCAGAGGGCCTAGCCCGTATGTTTTTGACGTCTAGTAATGTAACGTTAAATTTTACGATACGGCCAAATGCGAGTCGGACTCTCACACGAAGGGTTCCGTACCATAAACCGAAAAAAACATATTTCTTGTATGGGAGCCCCCTTTTATTTTTATTATATCTTGTTATAGCGGCATTAGAAAACACTCTGTGAAATTTTCAACTGTCTACTTATCACGGTTCTTGAGATACAGCCCCCTGACAGTTAGACAGACGGACACAAAGGACGCTTAGTAATAGAGTTCCGTTGATTACCCTTTGGGTACGGAACCCTAAAAATTCACTTACGTTGCCTAACGATACTGTAACGTTACCAACCGTCAAAACATTCGAGCTAGGCTGTCTAAAGCGTAGGTAATAATTAAGGGTGATTTTCTTTATCTGACAATCTGAAAAAAAACCTAAATTTCTATACATTTTCTGACGTCTTTATGTCAAAGATCTTCAAAATGAAATGTCCGATGTCAACGGCTTCACGTGCGAGGCACGTAGGCAACTCCATAAGTTGATGGTCACCCATCTACGGACCGACCTCTGCAAGCGTCGCTTAACCTGAATTACGACCCTGCGGCTGTTATTATTTCAATTTTAATCATTAGTACCGTGTGAAATTTAAAATATAGGTAATACTTAATACCTATTCATGTTATCACTTCTTAAGATACTATTTGAATTATAGATCCACAGGTACTTACCGTATTATCTAATGAATGTTATCTTTGTTATTATTGCACCGTATTATTAATATTATCCATCAATTTACCTACAGTTTATCGTGTAACTATATCTAATTTTCCACTTTCTTTATTTACAGGTAAATTACTCTTCGCATGCAAACAACATACCTACATATTAAAGTCACAATATAAACTTGGTAAGTTATACTTAAACCCAGAGCGGAAGAAGTCATTTGATGATTTCCCAAACTTAAAAAAAAAAACGTATGTCATCGTCTAAATAATCCGTAGTATTACCGGGATAAAGAGCTTTTCTTTCCCTGGCCTAATCCAAGTCGGGTTATGGTCTACTCGAATGCCAAGTTTCATCCTAATCCGTTCAGCTGTTGACTAACAAACATCTAAACATATTGACTAGCAGACATATTTATAAAACTTTTTTTCAAAAAAACAACCGACTTCCAAAGTCGTAATGAAGTTATTTTATACTTTGTAGTGTTTTTTATTTGGAAGTTTTTTTTTCTTGTAGATAAATACTCTTCCAAACAAAAAAATAATCATCCAAATCGGTTGACAATTTGCGAAAATATCGCTGAACAAACATTTTTCCTGGGATCCCAGCATCAGATCCTGGCTTAAACCTTCCATAATCAGCTCAGCAAGATGAGATGTTGATTACCGGGCACAATTATCTGAATTGCGTTAGAAAGTTTATGAAAAACATTGTATGTGCCTTTAAAATTTGAGGGTTGCCCTAGATTTCCCTCGGATTCCACCATCAGATTCTGACTTGGTGCCTATGGGACCACTTCAGGAGTATAAACTTTCTAATAAAAAAAGAATCATCAAAATCCATTCATAATTGACGGAATGATCGCATAACAAACAAAAAAAAAGAAAAAAAAACATACAGTCGAATTGAGAACCTCCTCCTTTTTGGAAGTCGGTCAAAAAACAAAAGAACTTTTAAGTTCAAGGACAAACAAATAATCTGTCACAACAAATCTTACACATGACTGTGTTATTTAATCCATGGGTACCCAAACTTTATTCACTCATACGATTTGATTCCGAACAAGTATTCTTCAAATTTACATGATCAGTTTACCTTCTCATTAGCCCCTCTAAAAAGAAAACCATCCAATTTATACAAAAGATGGCGTGTTTACTCTGTGTCGTAACTGAGGTCTAGTACCCTAGCCTGGGTCACATCGTGAGGTCATCCGATGAAAGTAAGATGGCGAACTTGCAGTACCGTCCCTGTCACGGATCCGACCGACTTTTAACAGAATGATTCTATGACAACACCGTGAGGCAGAAAAATAAACCTGACAGATAGAAAAACAAAATCTTTATCCTACTATAGGTTGCCTCAGTTAATTAGGTAGGTAATTAACTCAACTTACAGCAGTCCACTGCTGGACATCAGGCCTGTAGCGTCAATTATAGCGCCACATCATCATCTGCCAAGCCTTTTCCCAACTACATATATTGGGGTCGGCTTCCAGTCTAACCGGATTCAGCTACCAGTATTTTACGTGGAGCGGCTGGCTACCAGACCTCCACAACCCAATAACTGGATAACACGGTACTACTTGGTAAGACTGGTGTCAGATTGTCTGGCTTCAGACTATCCGTAACGACTGTCAAGGATCTACAAATGTCAGCCGGGACTAACGGCTTAACGTGCTTTCCGAGGCACGGAGGTGTCTCGGCGGTATGTTAAAATGGTCACCTATTTACAGACCAACCTCGGCAAGCGTTGCTTAACCTTGAAGATCGCAAATCGAATTATAGCGCCACATACGAACTAAAAATGGAAAACTGACACACAATATCCGCACGGCTAGCAAAATATGCAACAGCCCGACAACAACCTCGAGCAGTTGGCCACCAGGTGAGCACCAGAGCACCCACCTGTTCGGAGTAATTTCTCATACCTCTATATTACTGATATCTCTTCAGAGTTGCGCCATGACCTGATCCTCCGCATTTAGCATCCAGGTTGTCCCAGAAGCCTTTTAAAGGTTTTCGGTCCACCGGGCTATGAAAAAAGGTCGGTTCGGTCTCCACCCAGAGGGATTAGACAACTGACAATCGCTTTCAAAGCATTTTGTTTTGATTTCTATAGATTAAATTGCTGTGCCCGACGGGTCCATGTGAACTGTAAAATGTACCTATTTAAGATCTTGTGGAAGACATGTGATTGCAATAAAGGATTGAATTGAATTGAGATTTTCGCTTGCTTTTGTCAATCCTCATTTTTGGCTACTCCATCATCGTCATCGCTGATAGAATTTTATAATATTAGTTTTATTAAGTCCCAGGACTCATCTGTTCCAGTGGTCAGTCTGATCCAATGCCACTTTTGCTTCTTAAGGTGGAAGCGGCAGGGTAGCCCGCGAAATTCAAATTTCCTTACGTTTTTTGCAATTTGCAAGTCAGTGTCAGGCTGTATGTTGAACAAAATATGATTCGCGACCGCATTTTTTTTGACTACCTTTTTCACTAGCAGAGTGTCATTTTGTCTATAGGCTCTTGTACGCAAGGAATTAAGCAATACCTCTCCAACATTGAAAGAACGAGCATTAATCACAACGCTCGCTTCGAGTGCGTATTGGCAATTTCAGACCATTAATTCTGATTACCTCACGACATTTTCTTTCAACATAAGTAAGTCTTTACTTAAGTTACTGCTGTTCTCAATAAGTTATGTAGATAGTGAGCTACCTGACGTATTATGCCTTATTTTCACATCACTAATTTATTTGTCTGTTACTGATATCGCTTTAACAATTTATTGTGTCCATCTCTGCTATCTTCGATCCTTATCTAGATTTTTGGGAGAAGTCTTTCGACGCAATTTGTTGATAGGTTCACCTAGTTCTCTTTTTTTTTAAACTGCCCCAGACTAGGAATTTATCCTGTATCGTAGGTGCGTTTACAAATATACAAACTCACATACTTAAACAATTAGACCCGGAACAACAATCTGTGGGCCAAACAAATATCTGTTTCGTGCGGGTATCGAACCCGACACACGCAGCGCAGCAGCCAATCGCTCAACCACTGCGCACTGCGCCAACTGTGACGTGGTTGTAAGTTAGATTATTGCATACACCATTTATCCCACAAATTAATCTACTGATATCCCAAAAATAACGCTTTTCTAGATTTATTCCAGCCACTTCTAAGACGTGGTAATGCCATGATGCCATCATGGTTACGTTGTGAAAAAGAAATAAGTAGTGTTAGCGTTTTGTATAGTGCCCCTCCCACATCGAAATCCCGTGATGTCAGTTCCACAGTAAGATGAACACCAAGTCGTAGCAAGAAAGACGCAAGCCTTTTTTTAAGAATGGGAAATCATCAAATGACTTCTTCCGCTCTGGGTGGAGCGGAAGGGCGTGTCAGACTCTTACTGACTAAAACCCATCCGTGTTCCTTCTAAAGCCCTTTGCGTTCCAGGGCCGCGGTGACTCTTTCGAACAAATTCCGCAACTTGACACGCAAGCCTATCAGAGCATCAACACTCTTTTCAAATTATATCAAATATAACAGTTAGAAAGTACACACAAGCCATCTCAAACAGTACCAACCTATCATCATACATCATAATAACACACAATATCTTTTACATAAACTACAACATTATGCAATAATGGCTTTGCAAATAAAACTAGACTACTCGACGCAGATCCTAAGGCCTTTCACAAGACTATTAACGCGCTGTGACTCCGTTCACAGGAAAATACCGGGGTTTTCCACGCACGTTAAGAAATTGTTGCTAAAACTACACTGTTTTCCAACTGTGGGAATTAGGAAAATAATTTGCCTGACTAGATTAGTTTATTTTACGGTGTTACTTATGATCGTCATGATAAAATATTATGTGAATAAGAGGGCTTAGGTGCTAAACTGTTGAGCGTCTTAAAGTTCTGAGTTGAGCTACTCGTTAACTGAAAAATGCTTGCAGTTTCTGGACAGGCCCATGAATGTCTGGGTGGTGCTTTCCTTAAAAGACCATCACAGACATTAACTGATTAGTTTAGTAGATTAGTTTACTTTATGGTGTTACTTATGATCGACATGATAAAATATTGTGTGAAAAGTGGGCTTAGGTGCTACACTTTTGAGCGTCTTAAAGTTCTGAGTTGAGCTACTCGTTAACTGAAAAATGCTTGCACTTTCTGGACATGCCCGTGAAAGTCTGGGTGGTGCTTACCTCAAAAGACCATCACATACTTAACTGATTACTTTAGTAGATTAGTTTATTTTATGGTGTTACTTATGATCGACATGATAAAATATTGTGTGAATAAGAGGGCTTAGGTACTAAACTGTTGAGCGTCTTAAAGTTCTGAGTTGAGCTATTCGTTGACTGATAAATGCTTGCACTTTCTGGACAGGCCCATGAATGTCTGGGAGGTGCTTTCCTCAAAATACCATCACAGATATTAACCTATTTGACATTTGCATTGTACGAGTACATATTCGATGTTTATAAACCTCCATGATTTTGAAACAATTTATTGATTTAAAAGACGAGAAAATTTTTAGTGAAAATTAAAGTATTCACAGATCATACAAAAAAAATATTATGAATATTCAGGAACTTTCTTTAACTAGGTTTGAGTGGGATATGTATTTACATATCTACTATTACTTAATAACTTAATAACGACATTATATACACTAGAAATAAAAATACCCAACTAAATTGACCATAAAGTATGGCGTCAAAAAATTCATCCGCATCGCTGTCGACTGGAAGTGTACCCAAAAGACTGGCGGCATTGCCACGTTGTATGGCAACGTTTATTCTTTGACCAAGGTAAAAGCCAGCCATTGGATCACGCGATGTGTCAACTAATGGAATATGTTAAATTACTCGTTATATACGACAAGTCGATGACAATAACGCTATACAAATACGCGCAACATAAATACGCGTCGTGTACAGTCAACAAAGCTATTTGGTATGCAGGCAGCTAACTTGCAACGGCTTTTAAACAATGTTGTGAGTGTGCTGAGTAGACAATTATTACACACCACACATTATAACTAAATATTAGCAGTTCAGTGGAAAAAATAATATTTTTGGCCTGTATACCAAATAGCTTTGTTGACTGTACCAACATTATTTATTTATTTTTTATTTTTATTTAATATGGGTTTGCTCTTGACTCTAGTCTAGGTCATAGAAGACAGAGACAAAGTCGACGATGGAGCGAGCTTACCCAGAAGAAGCCTGTTCACTCTAATTTTGAAGAGATTAGGGTTGTATGCGTTCGGAAACACAGACGCAGACATCATATAAAACAGACCAAGCACTATCGGTACTAATCGGTAACAAGATAGCTATATAGGTATACGCGCGCGGGGTATAGGGGGTAGTTACCTTCTTTTTATGTTGCCATTTTGGAGAGCAGGCAACGCATTTTCATATCTATACTAATATTAGAAAGATTTGTATTTTTGTGTGTAACGAATAAACTACTGAACCGATTTGAAAAATTCTTTCAGCAATGGATAGCTACATTATCAGCGAGTAACATAGGCTATATTTTATCTCCGTACACCCACGGGAACGGGACTACGCGGGTGAAACCGCGTGATGTCCGCTTGTAGTTTATACATGTATCATTGGTCAATAATCCAAACACAAAAAAAAAACTGATCGCAGCAGGCAATAGCAAGTTAATAGTTCCATTAACGACAATAAATCTGACCGTCCGTAAGTCAAAACAGCTGATTTTATTCATTAACAGATTAGCATTTAAATTAGATCGAGTGTCATTTGACGGAGGCTTGATACCGGTTGCACCACATGGCAGATTGATTTAATTATGTAACATAAGACCTACCTTAGTTATCTCGGTGTTTTTCATCTGCTTTACATAATTATGACGGCACGGTTGGCGCAGTGGTTGAGCGATTGACTGCTGCGCTGCGTGTGGAACAAATATTTGGCCTGCAGATAGTTTTTCCGGGTCTGGGGGCTACTCTCTAAGCCCGAAGTCCGTAGTTTCGGGCTTAGTTGAGAGTAGAATGAATGACAACACGATTTGACAGTTACTGTCAAATCGTGTTGTCATTCATTCTTAGTTCGGGTTCGGAACTAATCGTAAGTCCGTAGGTGATACGGAGTAGAATATACTACGGACTTCGGGTTTAGTATCTCCCCTGGCTGTTTGTGTTAGTGAATTATTATGATTGTAATCGCACCCACGATATAGAAAAAAATCCTAGTGTGGGGCAACGTTTCTTTTTTTAAGAAAGAAAAAATATATCGTCGTTGTTGGAGAGGAAGAGGAAGACCAAAGGATTAATGGATTATGTGAGTATTTAATTTAATTTATAGACTCTCGTTTGACCACAATCTTATGATAGAAGTGTCCCTACTTAAAATCATTTTCGCCAGCTATAGGGCCTCCTTTTAACCGAGTAAATACATTTACTTTACCGGTTCCGAACTCCAGAACCGGAAATTCGGTTAAGATTGAAAAAAAACTCAATAGAACATTCTTGGGTCATAGTCCTTCTGTCAAAACCTCGGTAAACCCTAATTACTAATTCGTATCGTAACGCAAAATCGCACGTTCGCCCACACTGTACCCTATAATGTAACCCTAAACGCAAACCGTGCAGTTATGGTAATGCGATATGGTATCGCGAGGTTGTAGTTTGAAAATCGAAAGTAGACTACATGTTGCGAACGAGATTGTCTGTGTACTGACAACAGGAAAAGTGCTGGCAAATTGAATAAAAGGAAAGGTTTTTTCTTTTTAGTTTTACGTTTTTTTTACCTGAGATGTGTTTGCTCTTGACTCTAGTCTAGGTCATAGATGCAGGGACAAAATCGACGATGGAGCGAGCTTACCCAGAAAAAGCCTGTTCACTCTTATTTTGAAGAGATTAGGGTTGCATGCGTTCGGAAACACAGACGCAGGCAGAGAGTTCCAACTGCTGTGCGCATTATAAAAGACGTTTGGAAACGTTTAGTACGTTTCATAAAGAAATGTTAAATTAATAATGATACATTTATTGTGTAAGGGAAGGGAGTCAGTGATAGCATGACGGTTGATAGGACAGAATGGAGGAATAGAAGTTGTTGCCTCGACAAGTAACATGGGATAAGGGTAGAAAGATGATGATATTTATTTTGTAAATTGGATAAGAATAACACTTTTAAATATTGATATTGAATTCGTTTGTAAAGCACATAACAGTGTGACAGGATAAACAGTCCATTAACATAGACGACTATGATATTATTAAATTATTGGACCTATCGCCCTAAAAAATGTGTATTCCTTGTGGTTTGTTTGTTATTGCAACAGTTGTTGCATATAAAAAAATAAAACATTTATTTTTCTTAATATTTTTATTTAATCTATAGTCATTAAAAAAGCACTGCATAAAAATAACGATGAAATAAATCCAAAGCAAGACTATCGAAAAAACAAGTATCTCCAGTGAAGACCCGGTTTGTGGATATGTCAGACAGACATCAGACGGAATGATGTCATTTACAAGCTTCCAAATATAGGAGGTTGGCGGTCATGTTGCATGACCAGGCTTTTTTTCTGTCCACTTTTGGTACGATGCATTTTGTGTTTTCAATGTTGCAGACATACATCTAGAGAGAGAGTAAGCTATAAATCTTTATTTGTAAATAAACGACCCGACTCCTACTTTATCCCCTGCATGAATTCTAGTTCTGTCGGTCCCAATTGATGTGAGTCCGCCTCTAGCATAGCATCATGCTAAGTGAGAGTATTGTTGCAGTCAGTCCTTTTTTTTCGCGTTTTTCTTACCAGGCAAATTTTAAACTTAATATTTGTCTTTACTAACATAATTAACAACTATGAGCATTTTTGACTCTGCTTTCCCGATTAGAGAAAACGAACTATCATGTTCGTTTTTAAAGAAACTGAATAAAAATATTTCCAAAAATTGAAACTTGACTGCCTGCCTGTACCCCCTTTTATGGAGTTCTCTCATAAGGTTTATACCAGTTGGGCTGAGCTTTGCATAACTCTCCGTAATCTATTGCAAATAATCGCTAAGTGCAGGATCAGACGATTACACTGACACATTGCTAGCGCGAGTTAGATATTTAAATGTGGAGGAATTGGGCTAATAGCTGGTAGGAAAAAAGTGTTAAGCAGATTTAGGTTAACGTTAACAAATAACAATACAATTTAAGTACCGCCTAAAGTCTTTCTACAAAATGTTTGCAATAGAGTAGTACCTAGACAAAGTGACAGACGAAGTAATAAGTAGTTCTAGCTAGCTATTCAAAAATCTTGTCAAGCGCCACCGAAATAATTTGTGGTCAAGTCATTTTGACTTTTAGATAAACGTTATTGCAAATAGCATTGTTTGTGTAGTGTGTAGCCTCGGATTTCAGTCTTATTTCTGGTACCGATTCTTTTTTCTCAAATTTGATGCTTATGATGACTTTTTGTGCGGCTTGAAAATTATTTAAAAATAAATTAGGTCCAATCTCTTATAATGGTTTACTATATTTGTCCTAAACGAAGACGCTCAATTCTTTTATCGTTAATCATAGAACATTTATACAACAAAACACAATCTAAAAAAACAAAAACCTCACACATCGACTGTACACTTAAACAAACAGACATCAGTGAAAGTGTTGACCATTGTGTACACGACCGCGGCTGTGCGTCCACACAGTGGCCATTTACCGGCCATTACCGTGTTAATGTGATGAGTCGGAACCATGTCGGAACAATACAAGCTTATCGAGACTTGAAGATTGAGAAACACGGATTTAGTATTTTTGGAACTATATTCGGGTCAGTCTAACCGGATGCAGGTGTTATCGACATCTCTATGATGGATATGTGCTGTGCCAGAACAGAGAGGATACAATACTAAAGCTGAATAGTCTTTATATTCCTATAAGTAATAACACCGGTAGTTATCATTATCATAATAATATCATCATATCAGCCGAAAGACGTCCACTGCTGGTCCTGTGCGTCTCGCATCCATCGGCTTCCCGGAACCCTCACCAGGTCATCGGTCCACCTTGTGGGAGGCCTTCCAACACTTCGCCTGCCGGTAAGCGTTCGCCACTCCAGAACTTTTCGGCCCCATCGAACATCTGCTCTGCGAGCAATGTGCCCTGCCCACTGCCACTTCAGTTTGGCGATACTTCGGGCTATAACGGTAACCTTGGTTCTCTTGCGGATATCATCATTCCTAATTCGATTACGCAAGGGAACTCCGAGCATTGCGAACGCACAGGTTAGCGTATTCATACACATAAATGCACCACGTACAGCCAATAGCCTGTTCACATTTGACGACACGGTAGCTGCAGTGGTTGAGCGATTGACTGCTACGCTGCGTGTCGCGGGTTCGATTTCCGCACTGAACAAATATTTGTATGGCCTACAGATATTTGTTCCTGGTCTGTTTGTATATGTGACTTTGTATGTTTGTAAACGCACCCACGATACAGGAGAAATTCCAAGCGTGGGGCAACGCTTAAAAAAAATAATTTAAAAAAACCTCAAAGTTCTTCTTTGCAGCACTAAGCTGTTACTAAAATCTGCCTTTCCAACTACGTTAGGGTCGACTTCCAGGACAACCGAACGCAGCCAAACACTAGTTTTGAACCTGGAGCGGCTGCCTCTCTGACCTCCACAACTCCTGGGAGCCCTACGATGCTCAGACTGGTCGACGATTTTGTTTTAGGCTAGATCGATATCTAACTAGTATTAAGCGATAATGTGGTCGATGAAACACGCTTGATTAGACGTAACCTGTTTATTCCTGACTTAAATACCCCAGGTTGTAGCTATCAACAAGAAGTACAAACTCCGGCAGAGTTGGTTCTTACTTTCGGGGACAATTTCAAGTTAAATTAGCTATCGAATAGTCTTAGAAAAAAGTTGATACCTTACTTAATTTTGATTCTAAACGAAGATAACATAGACGAATATGGCATCCATGTAACCAATTCCCTTGAGACTGGAAGACTCAAACTATTAGGTAGCACTGACTACAGCAGGAAACTTCAATCCCTGGTTGTAAGCACAGTTTAGGTCAAGTTATACCCCATTTTGAACTGTGCGCAATCTGACAAAAATGTATGGAAACTGAGACTTATTAACAATTTGCGACTGACATACGAGTGTTGCTTGAAAATAAATAAAATTGACATTCTGAACTACCGACTCGTCCAAAAAGGTTGCATCATTGACACACGGAAACATGCCAAGCCTTTACACATCACGTCAAAATCCGCAACCATTCATTCACTCAGTTTCCATTCCTTTCATTCATTCAAACGCACGTTCGTACCGCTTCTCGTAACTCTATTGTTCAAACACAAAGTGACGTATGTCACTCGTTACGTGTCGTTGAAAAATGTACGTCATTTGTTTGTGTGTTTGTATGCATGTGTGCTACGTAGAAATTATGTAATTTGGCTAATTATCGTGTGGGAACATTGTATAGCCTTGTAGTGATTTGTTGTGTGTGACTCGTGTGCCGTTATTTTGTAGACGGAAAAATAGTTGCTTTGTTAAATTAATGTCTTTTACACATTGCTTGACTTACTCTTATAGACCCATATCTATACATATAGGTAATAAGAATGTAACGGATCGCTGTCTGTACATGGAAGATATATGAGAAAAAATATTATTGGGACCTTTATCAACGCAAATAGCACCCAAAACAATGATTGTTAGAATTTTTGTCTGTTCGTCAGTATTTAGATGTGGTTTTCACTTATACATTTTGGTAAGCTTCACTTAACATTTAGTGTTTGTTTCATATCAATCGGTTCATAAATAAAAACGCCAATTTAAAGAATCACGTCGAACAGTTAAACTATCTATCTATTCTTTCTCTGTTCAGTAGCATTGACTGAAACTGTACTAAACTAATATAAATGTCTCCCCCAAGTAACTATTCCACGCGGATGAACTCGCGGGCAAAAGCTAGTATTTAAATATAATTAAAAATAGTACTATACAAGTCAATGCCTATAATTAAGACATTATTTTATAAACTTTAAGTGGTTTTATCACTCGCTAATCAGCAAACTGCTGGCAAATCGCGATTAATCTATAAATCTATTGACTTTAGTATTGGGTATTTCATTAGGATATCCGGGTTTGGTCTGTGTCTGTTCAACGACAATCGGTCTTGTTATGGGTAATTCAGATATTGTCGGGGCTATTGGGGTACTTAATTCCTATAAACTTCAACTTACCTATATAATTTTGCTGAACTGGACCTATTTGGCGCAGCCGTGAGGCACACAATGATGTAATTTTAAAATTAAGCCCCATTATTTTTGTTCCTACATTATCAAATAAACATTTTAACTTTCTTTTCTTCAATGCGGGTTTACCAATCACCTAAGTTACTGATCCCTCAGTCTGCGGGGAAATAAACAGGCTTACATATTTTTCTAGATTATCACACCGGACCGTTTATAATATGGAGTTCAAAACGTTCAAATACAAGTTCCAGTTAAGAGTCTCGGCGAAAATCAATATCAGAAACTTGTCAAAATGTAGGGAACGTAAACCTTTTTGTCTGAATTTACGACTGTGTATGCGAACGCTCCTTTAAAATACGAGAATTGCCCGTCTGCTAACACCTTTTTTTGGAGATGATAAATCATCAAAAGACTCCTCCCGCTCTGGCGGTGGAGAAGGGAGTGTCAGACTCTTACTGACTAAAACCCATCCGTGTTCCTCCTAGTGCCCTATGCGTTCCAGGGCTGCGGTAACTCTTTCGAACAATTCCGCAACCCCGGCAGTTTTTCTTACACCTAAACTAGCAAAAGGCGTGAAGAACAAGCCAGGCACGCATGAGAACTCCCTCAGTCAACAGTCCCCGATAGCATCAATGTTATTGTTACAAAACGTCGGAAAATGATCGCTGTCGGTACTGGTGTTAGAACGCAACGAGTCAACAGCTCGCTGGGAGAAAGTGCGAAACAATACATAAAAGGAATGAAGTGTTAATGTTATGCACTTTGTTGCGGGTACGAGGAATTATGGTGCAGTGTTTTTATCAAGCTCTCCTCAGCTAGTGCCTAGCCAGGTGCAGCAGGGGAGTACTTTAGCAAAAATGCTGCCATGTCGATTTCAAATCTCTCCAATATCGGCGGTCGCTAATAACCAGCGCTACGGTTCTGTGTTGCACATGAGTCCTAGCGCCATGAGTCCTGGCTTTTTTTCATTTTATTTTATTTTTAATGATGGGAAATCATCAAATGACTTCTTCCGCTCTGGGTGGAGCGGAAGGGCATGTCAGACTCTTACTGACTAAAACCAATCCGTGTTCCTTCTTAAACCCTTTGCGTTCCAGGGCCACCAGATATGTGCGAGGATGCGTAGCGAGGAATGTGTTTGTGTGAACCAATAGAATTACTTAATTAACTAGCCTCGCTACAGGCTAGGTAAATATAAATAAATATAATTTTTGGTATAAACACTTTTTCTTCGTATGTACAAGCAATTGATTTAACATCCTTTTTTTTAAGGATGGGAAATCATCAAATGACTTCTTCCGCTCTGGGTGAACGACTGAAAATCTAGAAGTGACGATCACGTTTCGGGAGTCGCACCTCAGGCAAACAAATACCTGGTGAAAGAATCTGGATCCTGCTGGTTGGAGTGAACGAAGAGCCAGTCGCTGTGATAATCCTTGGGGGAGGCCTTAGTGCTCCAGTTGACACCTGTTAGCTGTATGATAGTTGAAATCATCAACTTGAAATAATCAAGCGTCCAGCGTTAATAAAGTTAACTTTGTCTATCTCATCATCTACCTAGCTTTTTCCCGACTATATTTAGGTCGGCTTCCAGTCAAACCGGTTTCAGCTGAATACCAATATTTTACGTGGAGCGGCTGCCTACCTGACCTTCACAACCCATTAGCTGGGTGACACGGTACTTCTTGGCAAGACTGGTGTAAGATTTTCTGGATTCTGACAATCCGTAACGACTGCCAAAGATCAACCAAAGACTACCACCAAGCCGTTGTTCCCGGCTGTCTTTGGTTGATCTTTGGCAGTTTGTTCGAGGCACGGAGGAGTCTCGGTATGTTGAAATAGTGATCCATCCACAGACCGACCTTGAACATCGGCTGTTATTATTTAGCCACGAACTCCTCCTAACTTTGTCTATCTAAATAGTATACAACAAAGTCGCTGTATGCCACTGCCTGTATATCCGTTTATTTCTTCAAAACCAAGCAACTGATTTTGATATGGCTGTCATTAATAAAAAAGAGCGATAAACCAGCAATGTTTATGTATATAACTTGCACCCGTGTGTAGCCGGGACGGGTCGCTAATCCTGAATAATTAAAAGATTGTAGCAAAGCCGTCTCGTGAAAACCAATTATGACAGCCAATTAAGAAAAGGTGAAAATTGCATAAATGAGCATTTCCTTATGACGTTTTATGAAATATTTCCGTTTTTTATCATGCCAACGGGACCCTAGAAATCTTAACAGTTGGGTGCGGCATCGTAATGAATCAGGAAGTCACGTAATATACTGTTTTTATATGCCATTTAACTTTCTGCAAACATTTTAATATCTCTCAGTATGTATCTCGGAGATCCTTTTAATTCTGACGCTATCCTTGTCTGTCGTTATTTTCCTTTTTAGCAAGACTTGACTCTAATGAAATGAGTATGCAGTGGAACCCAACCTTAAGTTCAAAATTTCCTTTTTTAAATTTTTTCATTGTTTTATTTTATGGTTGATACCGCTGAATGCGATGCACAGAATATGGCTTAGGGGAGGCCCATTACCAACTGAAGACGTCTTTCGGCTCAAGTGCTGATGAATGGTTTTCTTAAGCGAGTACCTCTGTTATGTAGTTCTTGACTAAGTTCTGTTCACAGAACAGATAAAAGAGGTTTTGTTGACAAGCCACACCCGAGTTATTACATAAAAAATACGCTGGATGGCCCAGGCACCCTTTACAAATTATTTACACTACAATACACCTATAAAAACATAAAGAAATGGTCTAGTATATTTTTTTACCAAAAGAATAATGCTTCTAGCAGTTTATACGTGTTGTTCTGCTACAAAAACGAAATCCTAACACTATATTCATCCGGCAATATTTCTCCAACTGTCATAATTTCAAACATATCGCGAGTTAACTCAAAGAGTAGTTTCAAACTTAATACAAACACCATTTCACCTTACTAACTAGAAACAGACGTTGTCCGTCTGTTTCCCATTAATAATAATTTCATCCTAGAAACATGCCCGTTAGAATTTAACTCTGTAAATAAATTACTAGCCGAAGCGTGAGAATCTTGTTATAGTAGGCGCCAGATAATCGTGCAATATCGGTCATTGACCCACCTACATTTATTGACATTGTTAATTTGAAAAACGGAATTAATGACACAAAACTGTCCCGAATCATCATCTCTCGTGATCCTTAACATTGTCTAATAATGAAAAACGATTCATATTTAATTGTTCAGGTACCTATGAGCAGTTATTAGGGAAAGGTCAATGTACTTTATTCCACATTTATCTGGCGCCTACTATAGTATGTATTCATAATTTTAAGAATTTATGCTAGCTTGTTGTGGGCAGAATGATAATTCTTGCCTTTGCATTTCAGTTTTTTTTTATTTATTTATGGGATTTTTGTACACTTATGTGACGATGTCAATCCCATCGTACTGCTACGCATTTCAAAGTTGAATTAAAAGAAAATAATGTTATACAGGATTTTAATAGTATCACAGTCTCTTGCAATCTGTAGATACATCGAATAAACCGGCCAAGTGCGAGTCGAACTGGCGTATGTACAAAGGGTTCCGAACGAATAATATTTGATTTAAAATGTAACTTAAAAACCATAGACTTCTTATAGAGTTTCCTGTCATCTATAAAAGTACTACTTATTTTACGTGTATTTTTTTTAAACAATTTAGGCTAAGTAGTAAAAATTTTAAAGTTATTAAAGAAATTTGACGCCCTCGGTCAAATTTCTTTAATAACTTTAAAATGGAATATTTATTATGAAAAAAATATTTTTGAAGCCCTTAACCCTTTCTTTTGATATAAGAAAATTATATGACATGGTATTGTTCGAAAATCTTTTTTTATATTCTCATTTGCCACCGTCGTCGTGTACCAAATTTGAACCGAATCTGTTAAGTAGATTCGGAGAAATTCGGCTGTGACAAACAAACAGACAGACAACCGAGTGATCCTATGAGGGTTCTGTTTTTCCATACAAAAGTTCAGAAACTGTAAAAATGTATAAATAACAGATTTCGCATAATTTATGAATGCTCCGATTTTTGTAACCAAGCCAATGGGCAAATTCGATACCTAATTTGGTACCAAAATACAACTGCGCGCCATTTTTTCACATTTCGAACTGTCACTTTTGGACTTTCGCCTCGCGATCCGATACACGTATTCTATCAATAAACTTACCCACCTAAATCATAAAAATATCGGAACGCACATTAGTTACAAAAAATTAATCGGCCATGGAACTTGACCACTGGTCACAATAATAGGAAAGAAAGTGAATTACAAATTGAAAAGGAAAGTACGGACGTGATACATAAGGAAATCATTGAATATTCTCGATTATGTTCGGTTCAATCGATTGAAATATCATTAATAAATATGGCAGGTCGTAAACGATTCGTGATTTGAAAATGGAAAGATGAATGGCGTATATTTTTTTTCTTTTTAAAAATCGAATGTGTCTTGATTCTATAGAACCGTGAAATGATGACAGGTTTAATCGTGCAATGGGATGACTGACGTTTCGTTTTCGCTACACAGCAGTCCAATTTTTTCTTTTGTTTACTGACAAAAAGTTTTGCATCTATATCGTGACATAGTCGTGTCACTTTGACAGTTTATTTACTCAATACTCAATACTTTTATTGCATTCCACATGTATTCCTAGGTAGTAAAATAACAAATTGGTTCATATGGACCCTGTCGTGCACAGCAAGATAAGTATCTAGGTTAACTAACATAATAGTATTATAGGTAACATAACTTTCATTGATTTTTTAAATAAAATAAACCAAGAAGGAAAATCTAATATCTGAGGGCCAATTCTACTAATTTTCAAGCAACGTTCGCATTCACATCTCAGTCGCAATCTGTACAAAAAGTCTCAATTTCCAAACATTTTTAACGCAAGCTGTCAAAAATGTATAGAAATTGAGCCTAGAGTAGAATTGGCCCTCTGGCAGAGAATCATATTTGGAGTAATGGAGAGTAATCCTTTGTACATTGACGAGATATAAAAACACCAATATTTAATTAATACAAAATGAAAAACGATATCGCATGGTATGCGTCCAGTAGACGTATATTTGAAGTTATCGTTACATCTAATGAATGTGTCGTCCAATGGTCGAGTCCCATTTAGCCGGACTCAGCTGTTTATCAGCACATTTTTACATGGTGCCAATGCTTATCTCACCACCGCCATACCTCTTTACAATACATAGTAATATCATACTTTCGGGCCTAACCTACCCGTAACGATGAGGAATCGAATGTAAATACCATAACAAAATTATAATTATATTAATGACATTTCAATAACACATTATTTTCAACCTTCAATCAATGCTATTATTACTCATTCATTATGCATACATAATAATTAATGTGCATTTAAAATCGCAAAAACTCACGCACGATATTTTAGTCAACACACCTGCAGCTAAATTGCAAATTATGTGAAAATCAATTTTAAAAAATGAATATTATTATATGGAAATGTGATTTTAAATAAAATTTATTGATTGTATAATTAATTCGAAATGTAATAGAATAGGCCTTCAGACAGATTTTGGCCATGGTGGCAAATCTCAATGGTAACGTGGCTTGGGTGGGCCATATTATTGTAGTGCACTAGTATGTGCGCAGACAAAGGTGCTAGCCCTGTTCTTTTATTCTTATAGTCCGATTGGACAGCGATTGGGGAGAAATCAGGCACAGGACTAAAAGTTATACATGCTTTTTGAGGCATGGGTGTATCACACCACCAACTTCCTAGCTCCGGGCCGCTACTGTAGTAAGAAGAGTCAATTTATTAATGTAATATTATTATTTTACTGAGTAAGTAAAGTGCCGTTTAATGGCCTAATTGAAATAAACGTTTTGACTTTTTTTGACTTTACTGAGAAATACAAGTAATGAAAAAACTCAACAAGGTGCCGCTCAGCGAACGCGCTTTGCGACTCCGACACCGACGCGCGACGGGACAGTCAAATGCCCCACAGATGGACAGGAAGCGACAGGCGACAAACAAAATGGATGGATTGTGTGAGGAATGATAAAGAAAAATCAGTGATAGCATGACAGTTGATTTATAACAGAATTATAGGAGAAAACTTATGATACCGACCTATACAATTATAATATTAATAATAAAACATCCCCGATTTCACTGTAGCAGAAGCTAACCATGAGTTGAAGGCGGGAGAATCATGAGTCAATACGGTATCTTTATTCGCTATGCATTTATGTAAACTGGCGATTCGTTTTTTGTATTAGTCTTATTGATAGGCAAACTCGCGAACGAACGCGAACTCCTTCCCAAATTGCTCTACTGCTCCTAAACACACACTGTGACACACTATAGTACTGCAAACAAGACATTAGCACCTTATTACCATTCACAGTATAAATTCTAATCAGTTGAACCTGCCAAGCCCAAGGGCCCAACGAAATACATACGAAGACAAGCCTATAACCAGACCACGTACCAACCATCACGTATGGTGTCAATGCCATCTCCGAACCACAAACTTAAACCAACCACACTGTAACAAGTGTCAGTTCGAATTTGAACTTTGTGCGTGAAGTGGTAAGGTTGTAGTTGCGTTTGAGGAAGTCGGTGAGTTATGGTGTTTGGTAGCATTTCGCTGTCAGCAATTATTGTTGGCTCGATGACCCTAAGCGGTTGTTTGGTAATAGTCATGAGATCGTCATTTGGAAGCTAGTCGAGTTGAATCTTTATTGTTTTAGAGGCTGCTGATTTTGTCCCCAGCAATCCCTTTAGAGCGTGATTCTACTAATCCAACTGCATAACTTGTCCAATAATTCAGCATGGTGTTATTTTGTTTTTGCTGCTCGCGGTTGCAAGCGCGACTGCCGAGCTTGGAGTCCTGGGTTCGATTCCCAGGTCGGGCAAAAAGTGTCATTGAGTTTTTCCCATAGGATTTTTTCTGTGACAGCCCGGAGTTTGGAAGTTGGTGGTGTGACACCTCGCCTCGGAAAGCAAGTTAAGCCGTTGGTCCTGCGCCAGATCTCTCTCCGGTCGTGTCGGGTTGCCGTCCCATCGGAATATGAGAGTAATGGAAGAGAGAGAGTACACCTGTGTTTGCGCACACACTTGTGCACAGTAATATGTCCCGCGCCGATGACTAGTCTCCGCTGAGCCTGGCCGCCATGGCCGAAATCAGTCAGGAGGACTATAAATTCATGTTTTTTTTTTTTTTTAATTTAACATCATTGTCAAGATTGTATGACAAATTTGGCCAGAGATAAGAAATTGATTTTCCTAGCGCTTATTGCGGTTAGTTACCCTCACTCTGAGTGACCATTTCCAATTCTTAGGAAGATTTAAAATCTAAAATATGTTCAACCTTCACACAACTATGTTTATTGACAGAGTTACCGGTATTACGTAAAACCTCGGCTAGTCTCGGCAGGCGCTAATCAAATTACGGAAACACACGACCGATGACACCTGCACTTCCTACTGTTTCCTACCTATGTCATGAGTGCTTGTATGAACATATTTTGACCATAAAATGTGCTATCATCGCCGTCATAAAATATAACTGCCGATGTATTCTGTAAACATTTCACCGTGATTTAGGTGAGTGAGCTTGAAATGAGCTGTCATTCTTTTTCATTCTAGGTATTGACAGCTCACTTCAAGTTCGCTTCACTTAAGTTTTCACCATTGCTGTACCTACAGTCAAGATTCAAGAGCTGTAAGATGCTGATTATAAAAAATCCGGAAGACATTCGTAAAAGAAAAAAAATAGTACCTATTTGTCAAGTAAATTCCGCATATCAAGCAAATGTCACCTTTGCAAACTTTCACTTAAAAAAATATATAATACTAGCTTTTGCCCGCGACTTCGTACGCTCATATACCGTTTTTTTTCGTTCCCGTAGGAATTTCGGGAACACCTCTCTTAGTACTCCCCTACACTCCCCAAGGGACCTTCATGCCAAATTTCAGCTTTATAAGACCAGTAGTTTCGGCTGTCCGTTGTGTATCAGTCATTCAGTCACTCAGTCAGTAACGGAAGAATTGTATATAATTGATAAACTCGTGTTTGACCACAATCTCACCTGATGGAAAGCCATGATGTGGCCGACGATGGAGCACACTTGTCTAGAAGTAACCTATTTACTCTTAATTTAAGGACCCCCAGATTGTAGCTATAAAACAAAATTAATTGATCAGTACTTGCTTGTTTTTACCCTTTAATTGCTATTGCATGCATGAATCACAGTTACTTTTGACAGTAATGTTGCCAGATCCGTCTTTGTCTCAGTCTTGCACCAATCATTGTATTTCAAATATTACCACCTTTTTTTTTTAAGAATGGGAAATCATCAAATAGCTTCTTCCGCTCTGGGTGGAGCGGAAGGGCGTGTCAGACTCTTACTGACTAAAACCCATCCGTGTTCCGTGACTCTTTCGAACAAATTCCGCAACCTGGTTTACAGGTATTGGTACCTGGGGCCCTACTATGAAGTCTTAACACGATCATGATTGCGCTCTAAGATAGAGACGGAATAACACTAATATAACTATATGTACATTTTACATAATCAGAATTGGATGGCATTAGCATGTCATAGTATGATACCGTACCTAGGCACCCTTCAGAAGGAAACACTCAACCACGACCATCAACATTACATCATTAAAAGCGGAAGTACGCAGGATGCGGTCGCAGGCGCAACTCGAGACCTCAGCCATGGCGCCTGTATTGATTACAGCACGATCTAGAAACTAGATACCTGCGCAAGAGTAGTATTAAATGCCTCGCACTTGAAACATTGTGTAACGGGCTCGTGGGTAGGCGATCAATGGCGTAAATAATTGTATTAAAGTTGTAACGGTTTTAAGGAAAGACAGGAGATGGTATTAGAATCTTCTAAGCTGGAATTGTAGCGTGCGCAAGCCGAACTGAATGAATATAATGTAGCCCCTGAACTTTATAAATTAGGTGGAGTAAGACCTTTGCCTCCTTGATAAAGTGACATTGCACCAGCGAAAACGATTGTCGAAAAGTCAAAAATATAGGATTGACATGCGCTATCGAAATGTCATTTCAGCAATTCGGTCATCGCTATCGCCGATAAAATGTCATTTGTCTAGAGCCTCTTTTGTTATTTAAGGGGAGCACGGAATTAGGACTATGTCCCCATCGAGAGATTCCAGGGAAGATAGTGCCACAGTAAACATGTTTAAACCTTTTTCAGTCTCCGCAAGGATCAGTGCCCTAACATGCGTTGCACATAGGTAACTCCGGAAAGGTCTTTTAAGAGGTAACGGAGGGTCCGTGTGCTGATGATGATCACAGCAAAACAGGTAGTTTTAGTAGCTGAGAGTTTTAGCACAGAATATATTAGTACTGGTTTTAGGACTGTAAAATCCCACGCTTCGCGGAATTACCTCCAAAGCTCGAGTGCCTTTAAGGGTTTCGCCAGAAGAACAAATTCCTAGAGTGAGGACAGTGAGCCTACGCTTGTCGCTTGTCCAGACCGATTGGATGCGACAGGAAAATGTTGTGACGGGTCGATTAATGGTCATCTACATCATCATATCATTCGAAAGACATCCACTGCTGGACATAGGCCTCCCCCCAAGTGGCGCCACAACAACTGGTCCTGTGCTTCTCGCATCCATCGGCTACCCGCGACCCTCACCAGGGCATCCGTCCACCTTGTGGGAGGCCTTTCAACGCAACGATTGATGGTTCTTGTTCAGAAAACCATTGTAAGTTTACTTGAATCCAATGAATACGAGAGAAACTAGACCGGCCATTGTGGCGTTACTTGGGGGAGGCCCACATCCATCAAAAGAGGGTCTCCAGCTAAAAGATGATAATGATAACATTATTATAATAGGCATTAACCCTTCAATGAATCCAAAAACCGAGTCCATTAATAAAAATATTCCCACGGACAATCACAACGGTTCATATAAAAAGTTAAATAAAAACGTTAACAATTCGATGGTTATCTCTTCACATAACTAAAGAAGTCAATGGATATTTCGAACGGAAGTTTTAAATTACTCCAAGTGATATAGACAAAAAATTGGATCAAGAAATCGATTACAAACGATTATAAAAAACATAATGATTTGAGGAGGTGTATAATAGTAAACCACGTTCAATCTGCCCACACCATTTCCTACTATGGCTTTGTAACCACGTGCTGCTGAGTACCAGTATTTTACATGCAGCGACCGCCTATCGGACCTCTACACTACAGTAACTTGGTAACACGATACTGCTTGGTAAGACTAGCGTAAGATGTACTGGCTTCTGACTACCAGTAACGACTGCCAGTGCTTCCTGAGGCACGGAGGAGTCTTAGTATATGTAATGGATGGGTGGCCCTGGACCTCTGCAAGCGTCGCTTGACCTCAAAGATCGATTCATGCAGCTGATATTAATTAGCCACGATGCTGATGCACGCGTCATGGTCGTGAACGGGTGCCGTCAGTGGAGACTGGTCATCCCTAAGTTGCCACTGGCTCAGCTTAATATTTGATTCTATAAATTGTTTTTTCTTTCTTTACATTGTTCTCACATATAGAAACAACCAGGATTTTTGTAAACATAAAATGTTTTAAAACTATCCGTGGAGTTTCTTGCACGTTCTGCTCCATAGAGATCTACGCTTTGGAACGTGCAAATAGCTTCATGTTTTTGACGGACTGACTTTGAGAGTTCAAAAGTACCTGTTTATCGTTTATTTGAAATAAATGCTTTGACTTTGACGAGCTTTTATTATTCAACAAAAAAATACGAATATAAATCAAAATAAATAACGGTTAAATCACGATACTTCTTTCTATTGTCTTATACTACCAGTTCTGCCTACTACAAAGTACAAAATAGCGCAACATAAATATTAATAACATAATAAATACTAACAGCAGATGTACCGACGGATGAGACATCATACTTAGAATTCTTGTTAAACCGATCATAAGAAAAACACGACATAAATAGAGATGGCGTAAAATTCTCACATACATAAAATTCAATATACAACTACGTTTTTTTACTACACCCTTCCTTCCACAACGAACGCCACCATAGCCTGTGTGAAATAGAATTCAATTTCGTTTGTGACGGTAGAGATTTATGACGTTTTGTGAACGAATGCGCTCGCGCAGGTGAGTCGTGCAAAAACGCAATGAGATCACCATCGCCGTGTCATTTAGACGTGACATGTACCTCTAGAAGGCTTTGGTACAAGAAAGGTTCAGAAGTACAACCGTTTAGAACAGGGACACTACCTTTATTTAATTATATAAAAGTTCTAGCTGTAGTGCACCGTGGGTAAGTGGGCAATCACCTTGCGCTTCGGATCTCAACTTTAGTCAAACCACAATCGCTAAAACCTTCATCATGTATAAAAAGACATCTGATTGATAAACTACGCAGAATATCGCGTTTTCCACTCGGTCAATGTACGGTCAAAACTCTTATGTCAGACAACTTGCTCATCATAATGAATCTCATATATGTTTTTTAATAATTATTATTGTTATTTATTATTAATAGGTTCGTGTTTGACCACAATCTCACTTGGACGACGATGGAGCACGCTTGTCTAGAAGTAACCTATATCAGCCGTGTAAACTTAGATGTAGTGAGCATGAAATTAACTGTCATTCCATCTTATTTGTATGGATTGACAGCTCACTTCATGTTCACCTCACCTCAGGTTACACGGACAGGTTTACAGAATCACACTGCTGTTTTGATCAAACCTGACATACTACAGTTCATCTGCCCTGTGGCAGTAATGTCACAAGTACGTGACGCATTCAGATCTAAGTCTTCAATCACGATCCACGGTCGCGATACGCTATGATGACAGATACTAAGGACTGAAGCCTGAATGAGCTGTTCCATTGGAGCTATGCTGGGTATGAAAGCATTGGATCGATGCTAAGGGTTGATAGTGAAAGTACGTTTGACTAGGCTCTGTATTAAACATCTATATTAATAATACCAGACTATAAGTTTCATGTATGTAGAATGCATCAGGTTTGATGGGCCAGAGTCATTGCGCAGTGGGAGTCAGTGAACGGGAGTCGTCGCCGAGGAAGGCGTATAAAACGCTGGCTTGACGACTTAGTGCCCGTTCCCACCCAGACGGACCGTCTGTTTTCCCGGTCCGTCTAAAGAGACGGATATGCCAGGGACAATACAATTTATATGCCCCGGTTCACATTAAGACGGATCCGGGTTCTTAGACGGACGTTTTGCCACTGTGAAGAGCCGTCTTAACGCCCGGGTCGGATGTAGTGTGAATGAATGTGCCGATCGTCGGCCGCCGTCCTCCGTTTAAACAGACGATCCGTCTTAAGTGTGAACATGCCCTTAGATGTGTTCATGACGGATTGATCGGAGAAGGCAATACACCAGGACGGGTGGAAGGCCATAGGGAAAAGAAAAAAAAAATATAGGTTGTAAGAAAACTGACTGGCTGGGCAAAGCCTCTTAAAAATAAGGCACAATAAATTAATCACGTTTGCTTTAAGACTTATTAAAAACCCTAATTTAATTCCTTCACGATGATATCTCGTTCACAAATGTGAGTGATCCAAGGTAAGTTGAAGACTTTATTTGAGGCAATTCTACAGACAGGACCGCATTTAAAAAAAAAAGTAAAAAAAAAAAAAAAATTTGGCAGCAGTCGTGGCAGTAGTTTGGGTAGTACAACCCGATCTCCTCCGCTAAAAGCTCTTTTCCTATTATCCTACACATTTCCTAAAATCTAGATGGAGCACCCTTAGCCCCTTGATCCCTTAGCTCAGGTCTGAAACCAAAGACCTAACGCCAATAACTCGCCACAAACGACCTTAGCCTAAAGCAGTAATCCAATACCTAATCTAAAACCATACTTTAACTAATCTCTCAGCGAATAATTCAAGAACATAAACGACATACCGATAGTCTATCGTTTGAATAAACTTCGATAATAATACGCCTGCCAGGAACCTACCGTAATGGGATCAAAATGGCAGCATAGCTGGTGGTATAATAGGCTCGGAACATTGACATATCTTTGGCGACATCGGTTGTAAACTGGCGACTGACTTCTTGGGGGTAAAACATTATTCTTTTGGGTTGTGGTGCAAGGTATGAGCAGTTGGCGGGAGAACCTCTTGGATGGCCAGCTTTCTTCCTAATTCTCTGGCCTTAATCCCGTGTTACTATTTTCCCTCATCAATCGTCCGGCAAATGTCTTCTCCTGAACTACAAAATTTACACGACTCTAATGATTAGAAAAAAATAACAGTCCATGCGGATATTGGAACCCAGAAAATCTGACACTAATCTTCCCAAGAGTTACTGTATTACCAGTTTCTAGGTTGTGGAGGTCAAATAGGTAGTCGCTTCATGTAAAATACTGGTACTCATTTGCATCTGGTTAGACTGGAAGCAGACTCCAACATAGCTGGGAAAAGGCTAGGCAGACGATGAGTTGGGCACGCCACAATTGCGGCGGTAAGGCCCCACTTTGGGGAGTGGCTGGAAAGACGCTACGGCGTTTTTACCTTACACGGCTGTTTCGGGAGGCACCTGTTTCGGATTCAGCGGGAGGACACGCCCGGGTGTCAGCACTGTGAGGGTCGCCCGGAGGACACGGTGGAGGGCACCGCCGTGTTCTCGTTGAGACGATCGGTGGCGGCGACCTTTCGCGTCCGACCCTGGTTAAACCCACGGTCCGGAACGAGGAGGCTTGGGAAGCGGTCACCTCCTTCTGCGAAACTGTAATGCTAGCGAAGGAGGCGGCTGCCGCGTGAAGGAGAGACAAGGCCTTCGCCCCAGCCGCCGCTACAGAAGAAGACTCCCCTGGCATCAGGAGTCACAGGGCGATAACCGGCCCCGGCGATCGTTGGGTGGTTGGTGGTTGGGTGTGCGCTGTCCGATAACCACCAGGCCCGGGCCGATGGCGCGTTGCACGCGCGCTTCAAAGAGATGTCAGCATTGGGGACGGGGCTCGCTAGGGCCAGAGCCTGGAACGCAAAGGGCTTTAGAAGGAACACGAATGGGTTTTAGCCAGTAAGAGTCTGACACGCCACGCTCCACCTAAAGCGGAGAAGTCATTTGATGATTTCCCATCCTTTAATTAAAAAAAGGCAGACGATGAGTATGTACAGTTACTGAAATGTATCATACAGCGAACAGCAGCAAGCCATTTCATACTAATTTGTTAGTGATCAATTTGCCAAATATTTTTTTGCCCTGACTGTGCATTGTCATAACCTAAGAACCTACATATTGATTGGTCTGGAACTCAGAATGTGTACCTTCAGTTTTTAACTTAAACCAAACGTAGAAAGACCAGTCCCTATTAAAACAAACTCTTGGTTTCTGGTATCGGATACTTAATCATAGGTAGCGGACGATTTGAAGTACCTCGGGGCTTCCGCGTGACAGACAGACCGACTCAGGACAACTGCCTTGTATTATAAACTAACGTTTAGGATGTACTGGCTAGCTATTATAAACTAACGGTCGCATCGGAAAATTATTACGGAAAACTTTATTTATTTATAATTCGTAGATTTGTTTGAATTTTTTAAGCAGACATGACGTAATCGTAAATACCAGTAATTTCCGAGTTTTTAAGGAACTTTCTCATTCGCTTTGCAGTCGTAAACTGTCAAAACACCTCTAATTTTCCAACATTTTGATAAGTTTTCGACATTGATTCCTGCCGATGTGTCTGCATCAATGCCGCCACAAAAAAGAATCTAGCAAAACGAAATTTGTACGGAACAAAAAATAACAGCAACGCCATCTAGCCCACCAGCAGCGAACTACTAACGAAATTCCGCATCGCGCTATTAGAGTTTTCAGTGCGTGTGATACAACAGTCCAAATATCAACTATCGGGCAGTTGCCCACCGGACGGTCGGAGGACCCTCCCTTGTCTATGGAGGTTTGCGGGACTTTACACCCTGTTCCGCATAACCGAGATTAAATTGCGACTTTAATTTGAACGGGTTTCTTAGTACGAGATTTAGCCTTTGTAAATCGATGGTTACTGTAATAATGATTATTATCATCCAAAGATTTTTTAAATAATCTATTATAACGGTATATCAAGGTATCACGACTAAGTTTGTTGGTATTTATGTTCCAAGATTTCATAGATACACCTTTGAATGAAACGGATAGGTGCGCAATCCGTTGTAATCAACCACGGAGTCGTTCGTAAATGGAGTCCTCTTAGTAAAAGTTCTATCTATATTTTCGTGATGTTTTAGAAAAGTTCCGTTTTTCAGAGAGCTCATTTCTGTGCTTTCGGTGTTTTATAGGTACCTGTGTGTTCTTTTCTAAACTCCGTGTTCCACATTATTACCTATATTTCGTGACAATCTAAGAAGCCGGATATGACAGCAGGATACAACACTGCTTTACTAGTAAGTATGACAGCGACATGAAATAAATCTCTTTCGCACTTAGTGGTTAAGCGATCTTCTATCCCTCTCTACTCAGCTGTCAAATCCAACTTATTTGATTGTCACGAATATAGAGCCTTACAATGGCGTGCCATCATGATTTCCTTATGAAAAAGGTATAGTGGTATTCGTCCAGCATAGCTCCGTTCCTCTTCTACACTGTTACTATGACAGCATTAACAGAAGTCATAGTACGGCCACTGACAAATTTTCCCAATCAACCTTGAACCTAATGCTTTAGCTATAAAGTTGAAAATCATTTAAAGAAATTTGACAGAGTGTTGTAGCTTGATGTACTGGCATCTGTACTTAAGAGTATATCATTCCATTACCGTTATACTCGGTGTTGTTACCACGGTCTGGCGGCATACGTGAGCTCTGCCCAATAAACTTGGTCCGTCGTGTCTGCAACGGAAACGTTCGTTTGTTTCTTAATGCACCTAAACCTTTATTTATGTTTCATGTGCCTCGTCGATAAGATGTTTATAGATTTAGTTTAAATAACTGTGTTTTTTAATCTGGGATAAAATTGAGAACCAATGTAACATGAAATTATTTATAAACTTATATATGTCACCGGAAAATTGCAGACTCCGTAAGAGAGTTAGGGTAACTAATTGCTAAGCAGACTCCCATTTCGTAGTACCCAAGTATGACAGTTGTGATTTAGTGCTATTTGGTAGTTGCTGAAAATCAGCGCCGTTGATTTTTGGTCTTGCCCATTGTCACGGCATTTATGCTGAGCAAATGACCGATTCTTACTCGGATACGACGCACAACTTGAATTTATGTATATTTTCTACATTACTTTCATCGTCTAAAATTTTTATTTATGCATTGTTTCCATGTTGTCGCTGTCAGTCAGTCGGGCGTCATGCCATAGACAACTGCTGAACTGAGTTCTGTTTTGTCTGTGGTGTGACCAGAGACACGTTTTAATTAATGTCCGGTCCTGACATGGCAGAAGTGATGCGGTTTTTTTTTGTTTTTATTTATTTTTGTTATAATTGTAGTTGATAAGTTTTTTAGTGTTTCTGGGCGTTTTTTTCGACAGAATTAAACTGTTTTTCTATATTTATTTGTTTCTATTTAAATTTCCGGATATGAAGTTGATTTTTAATTTAATTTTGCTAACTAATAACTTTCCCTGGTTTTGCCACATCACCACCAATTATCATGTAGTATACCTATTAACACACACAATGCTCGTATACATGGTGTAACAGAAATAACATAAAACCTAAAATCGGATCATTGTACTCATCATTATGAACTTATTTTACTATGGGACCAGGCTTGAAATAGCGCAAAATTTTATCAGCTGAGTTGTTCAGTATCATTACAAGAGTTTTGCAAACATAAATATCTGGGATGGTTGACTTTCTTACTGCCATTTTAAACACATGGTAAAAGATGAAAACAATAACCTCTTTTTAGATTTGGCGTTAATACGAGACCTTTTATACATTGCAGCGTTGTTGGCCAGTGCAGGGCTACCCTGAATTCATCAAATGAGTCCTTCAGCTCTGGGCGGAGTGGTAGGGAGTGTCGACTCTTACTGATTAAACCCCATCCGAGTTCCTCCAAATTTGCGTTCAATGACCGCGGTAACTCTTCAATCATCCCGCAATACTTTTTTTTAAATCTTTATTTTAAGGGACTTTTGAATTCAGTTCATGTCAGCCCTATCATAAACTAATGAATAAGTAAATCATTTTAGCCTCACGGGACAAAATAGTTATTTATGATACGAGTACTAGTGCGGTAAGTTGGTTTTTACAAACGAGTAGACGAATGTAAGCCCGAGACGAAGTCGAGGCCTTGTGGTGAAAATTAGAACTACATCTTTTCTTCTTCTTAATCTCAGAAAAAACTGGTGTATTATGGTTTCAGTATTTTTTCTTTTAGTTTTGTCTTGCATGATCTCAGAAAAAAATAATGGGTAATTATAGTATTAAAATGATCTCTGCACCTACTTTTTAGTAGTTATCTTATTTTTTTATGCATGCTGAAAATGGGTAAGCGGAATTTAATTTTAACTTAAGAACATTATATATGTACCTACCATATTTTACGCAAAATAAATATTCTATTCTATTCTATTCGTCTCATTTTCTCTTTAGTATTAAAGTGAGACAATCGTATTGAGCAAAAGCGCTACCAACGAGGTTCGATCATTCAGCTCATTTATTCTACTAATTTGAAACTACTTGGTGGAATTCTCATATTTTTTATGGAAATAAAAAAAAACCGTTAAAGATGTGCACTGGCTTCTTTCTTTAAAAAGCGTTTTTTGAGCAAATGTGTTAAAAAAAATTATAAAACATGCCTAAGTCTAACCTTTTTATACTTAACTCCCTAATAACTTGGTTTCTCTCAGATTCGTCTCTAACGCACTCCATAAAAAGATGTTTGACATTGTTCTCTTTTACCGCAAACCTCGCAATTGGGTGAACTTATTTTTCGCATAAGACCCCGCAACCCTGCTAGATGTAGGTACACCTATGTACATGTGGTTAGTTTACTAAAGTACTTCTAGACATCTAGGACATTGCAATCCAAGCGATCTTTAGCCCACAGAGCGCGGGTATCATTGATACGCGTATCAATAAGTCAGTATGAACATATCAGATTGTATCAGGATACATCAAGGAAGTACTAAATACGTCTAAATGTTCTTGATAGACTAAAGGGATAAATTGGCTAAGCTTGATGCAGTTTTTGACATTTAAATGAGTAATTAGGATTCCGTACCCGAAGGGTAATAATCACCCTATTACTAAGCCTCCGCTGTCCGTCCGTCCGTCTGTCTGTCAGCGGGCTGTATCTCAAGAACCGTAATAAGTAGACAGTTGAAATTAAAAATTAAATTAAAAATTAAAGGGGGTTTCTATACAAGAAACGTGTTTTTTTCGGGTTATGGTACGACACCCTTCGTGTGAGAGTCCGACTTGCACTTAGCCAATTTTATAACGAATCTTTAAGAGTTAAGTGCTAAATTATTAATCTAAAACAGAGTAAATTAAAACTAATTTGTTTTTCATCTTGTTACAGGTTTATCCGTTTTGGCAGAGGAATCAATAAAGGTAAATATTTTTCAAACTCACGCACACGCACACACACACAAACAAAACACCCTCGAATAAATCACACAAGTGCGCTCCTTTTTGTAGTTTAAGTATTGTGTTTACTTTATTATTCTGTTTTCAATTGTATACTCTGTATAATGTTAAGTGGAAGAGCGGAGTCACCAAGCACGAGCATCTTCTTGCTTAAAAGGTGATCTCCAAATCACGTATGTTGAATACTTATGTAACAATATTTTTTTTTTTATTTTAACTAGGTGATGAAACTAAGGCTTATTGATCAAGTAGTAACCGACTGTCGAGTGTCCCATATTGATGCCCGTTACTAGAAAAACGAAAAAAAACTGCTCAAAAATATTATTCAGGTACTATATTTTAATTAACTCTTCCTACATAGAAAAATTACATTATTATTGTAAGTTTACACTGAATACCATCGAACATAGACCATGACTGTATTAATATAAGGTGGATTAGATATGTACACAGCACATTAGATATGTACGTACTGACATCTATATATCTATATAAATAAAAATGAATCGCTAAATGTTTTGCTATTATTATTGTTATTATTTGAAATATGGAGATTGCATTATGTTCGTGATAAAATGAGTTGTTTATTTCTTTGTTGAATTATTTTCATGATCTTTGGTATCGGTCTCTGGACTGTTAAGGAGCGTTAACGTTAAGGAAATTCTAAACAGATTCCTTTTTCTCATAGCGAGTTGTTGTCACCTTCAGGAAATATGAAAATGTTGACACAAAAACCCAACTATGTCAACTTCTCTTCCAACTAGTCTAACTGGACGCTTCTGAACAGCAGTATTATAGAGGTATGCGGTACAAAGAGTAAAGTCCCGCATACCTCAACTGGAAATGGGAGGATCCAGACGGTTGTTGTGTCTGGCGGGCAACTGCCCGAAAGTTGATATTCAGACTGTTGTATATGTTTAAATCGCATGGAGAACTTTGCTTGCGCGATGCAGGATTTCGTTGTTAGTTTGTCGTAGATGGCGCTGCGGTTCTTTTTGTTTCCGTACAAATTTCGCTTCTTTGTTTTTCATGTGGCGGCATTGATGCCGCTACAGTATTTTACGGCGACTTAGCATTATTTCAAATAAACCATTAACAGGTACTGTTGAATTGTCAAAGTCAGTCCGTCAAAAACATGAAGCTATTTGCCCGTTCCAAAGCGTAGATCTCTATGGAGAAGAACGTGCAAGGAACTCCACGGACACTCTTTTAAACCATTTAATGTTTACAAAATTCTTGGTTACATTAACCTTGTTGGTTCTATACCTATATGTGAGAACAATGTAAAGAAAGAAAAAACAATTTTCAGTATCAAACATAAATTAAAATAAGCCAGTGGCAACTAAGGGATGACCAGTCTCCACTGACGGCACCCGTTCACTAACATGACGCGTGCATTCAGGACCAGTTCCATCCAAAATGGTTGACCTGAATTTCAGGTCAACCATTTTGGATGGAACTGAATGATCTGATACATATTATGTGACTTCGACAACCCAGTAACTGGATTAATTAATACGATACCCCATAGCAATTGGCAAGACTGGTGTAAAGCCCGGTATACATTATTTGAAACACAACATGTAAGGTGCGCGCTACGCGACCACTGTGCGCACGTTGCGTGCATTCGTAACGCGCTCGTTGGTTTCCGCCGATTCTCGGTTTTTCTGACAAACGTTTTGAGTGCGGGTAGTGTGATTTGGACGGTTATTCGCGACAGTTCTGCGCTCCACGAACAAGCATGGTGAATTTAGAAATGGCCTCCTATTTTATTAAGTATGGTCTCAAAATCAGTTTTGAGTAATATGAACAGAATTCTTATATTGTCCACTTACGCGTTGAAAGCGCAGATCTGCTATTAGTTAAGAACCATTTCTCTTTATATAGTTCAGTTTTCCACCAACTATGGGGTCCATGGCATGGCATGCGCGCTAAAGTCTGCCAGGAACAGAGGTTCACTGTTGAAGCGTGCAGAGTGCGCTGATGCGAACTTATATACTGGTGTTGCATTGCATCTTGCGTTGCAAATAATCTGTACCTACCCAGCTTAAGATTTCCTGGCTTCTGGTTCTCGTAACGACTGTCAAAGATTTACAAATGACAGCCGGGACCAGCGGCTTAACGTAGGTACCTACTTTCCGAGGCACGGCTGAATTTTGGTACGTTAAGTTGGTCACTCATCCACGGACCGACCGAGATAAGATTATCGCCCATCGAAAAGGAAGCATGACCATGCGAGTCATTAAGACTAACATAAGGGTGGTCCTTTACCAACAACAATTTTTTTTTGAGGGTTTAAGATCAATATAAAATCAATTAGATAAGCATTAAGGTATAAACCGTACATTATTTCTGTATCAAGATACCACTGTTTCTAATAGCATTGACAAAGAAAGCTATTCTTTTAAAAAAAGAACACAAAAGAGCCCTCGATCGAATTAAAAAAGAACGAGACCGAATGAAAGAGCAAGCGCATCACTAGATTGACGTTTTAATTAAAAATCGTTTATTTGTAGAATTAAAATCACGCATCGTGTCGATACCTTTTGTCGGCACGTCACTAGTCCTTTGTATAGTGTTGTTACTATCTTTTGTGCTTAATTATAGATGAATGGAGCACAAAGAATTCGTTATTTGTTAAGTCTATTAATTTATAATTATTTGAGCTAGTGAGTCGATCACCGACTGTCCGACTGTGAAATTAATGTAGAATTCAAAGTCAAATCTTTGTATTTGTGGAGCATCGCAATAAAACGAAGTCTTTATTTTTATAAGATGCTAGGTACTACCTATTCATACTTTATTTTAAGAATGGGAAATCATCAAATGACTTCTTCCGCTCTGGGTGGAGCGGAAGGGCGTGACAGACTCTTACTGACTAAAACCCATCCTTGTTCCTCCTAAAGCCCTTTGCGTTCCAGGGCCGCTGTGACACTTTCGAACAAATTCATACTTAACTACAAAGTACTAAGTAAATATTGTAATCGTTTGAAACTTTTGAATAGTCCGGGAAATTAATTGTTTAGGTTAACCAATAAAATTTTCGACTATAATTCTAACCTATTTAAACATAAAACTATTTAACTGTCACTATAGTTGAACGACTTTCAGGGTCCCGATTTTCAGAGATCTGGTGACACGTTTGAGTCACCCTTGATCGCGGCGCCAATTGGACCTGCCAGTCGATTCTGTAAACATGTCGAAGTGAAGGTTTAGGTGAAGTGCTGTCAATCCATATATAATCAAAATGGAATGTCAGCTCACTTCGTGATCACGTGATATCTTGATTATATGGATTGACAGCTCACTTCGTGATCATTTCGCCCAAGCCTTCACTTCGACATGTTTACAGGATCGACCGGCTGACATCACTAATAACCACAGATAGAAGTCTACTTTGAGGTGATAAACTATTAATTACCCTCACTGTTCATTACTTCTTCATGTTATGGTCTTAAATACAATACCAAATTGTTGAACTGACAGCTGATACTCAATGCAAGCGCAAAGTAGGCCGTGTTTTTTACACGACTGCCCAAAATAGGAGTGTAATGTTTTTTCCTAATGGTATGCAAAACTAATCGAGACTATTATTCAGTTGATCTAGTTAATATTGAGCGGAATAGTTGTCCGTTCCCACGCACCAACGACCTTGTGATTTACTAATAAATATTCGTTGAATAGGCGGAAGCGATAGCGATTTCATAGCTTGTTTTGCTGACCAAGGGCTTCTTATAGCAGCTACATGGACTACTGAAAGTGTAGATACATAGTCAGACAGCGGAGTCTCAGCTAGTACCAAAACAAATGAAATTGTAGCAGCTACATCAATTGGCATGCGCTGCTGAAATTTACGTCATCATCATTATCATTTCAGCGAAAAGACGTCCACTGCTAGAAATAGGCCTCCCCCAAGAGTCGCCACATCGTCATGTGTGTTCTCGCATCCAGCGGATTCCCGTTGCCTTCAGTAGGTTATCGATCCACCTTGTGGGAGGCCTTCCAACGTTTCGACTTCCGCTACGCGGGTGCCGCTCCAGAACCTTTTGTCTCCATCGAATATGTGTTCTGTGACAAAATTCGAGTGAACACTCTCCTGGGTAAGCTCGCTCCATTAATCTAGATCGCTCATGACCTAGACTACAGTCAAGAGCAAACTCATCTCAAATAAAAAAAATAAAAAAAACTTCATTTTATTTTGCGAGGTCAATCCTAAACATATTTTAATTTTGGTAATCATCGCCACTGATAGAATGTCAATGTGACTTGTCCAGAAGCTCGGGAACACTGTGAGCCCAGTTCCTAGAGCGAAAACTATTGCAAAAATCACAACACGATTCACGTGTGATTAGTTGAAATAATTTTCAACTGCTTATCGGTGCAGCCTCTTTTATAATTATGACACGCCAAGCCCTCTGTCTGTCCTCCAAATTACCCACATATACAATTTTCTCTTTATCATTCCATCCATCTTTTCTGTAGTATGTTCTATGTTAACCCCTGTATCCATCATGTTTTTTTTTGTCTCTAACTGGACAAAAAAAAACAAGATTAACGAAAAAACTGGAAAGCACAACCCTTATTCCAAGCACACTAGCTAATAATAAAACACTTATCTCCACATTTAACTCAGTAACTAATAACCAATCACGATGCTTAATTAGAACCGTAATTAAAAAGTAAATAGCACCTGGCTTCACATTAAAGTAAGTCAAGCGGAGTCACGACCGACATAGCGGGGATGCCTGCCCGCTGTCGCTTATCGCTACATCTTATTAAAGTGGCAGCTGCTTTACTGTCATCCGGGTTTGTTTGGTTTGGGATTGTAAATAACACTGCTTAGGGCTGCAGGTTTTATTTAATGGTTTTGGATTAATCGTTATTTCAATTAAATGCTAAGTAAAAAATTTTGAGGAGCTCGTGGCTAAATACTAACAGCCGCACGGGTCGATCTTCAAGGTTAAGCAACGGTTGCCGAGGTTAGTCTTTGGATGGGTGACCATCGTAACATACCGAGACTCTTCCGTGCCTCGGAAAGCACGTTAAGCCGTTGGTCCCGGTTGCCATTTGTAGGTCTTTGGCAATCGTTACGGATTGTCAGAAGCCAGATAATCCGACACCAGTCTTGCCAAGGAGAACCGTGTTACCCAGTTAATGGGTTGTGGAGGTCTGGTAGGCAGCCGCTCCACGTAAAATACTGATATTCAGCTGAATCCGGTTTGACTGGAAGCCGACCCCAATATAGTTGGGACAAGGCTAGGCAAATGATGATGACTAAGTAAAAAATGTTTGTAAAATATACATAAAAACTTATAGATACTATATACAAGCTAGTACTTAAAAAATACACAAGCGGAGTAAAAAGGAGAGGGGAAGAACTCACAGGGCATCGAAAAATTCGCCCACATCGCTGTCAACGGGAAAAGTGCCCAGAATACATTAAATACTTATACTACAAACTACTAAAACTATTATTTTTTATTATAGCGGCAACAGAAATAAATCATCTCTGAAAATTTCAACTGTCTAGCTATCACGGTTCTTGAGATACAGCCTGGTGACGGACAGTGGAGTCTTTGTAATAGGGTCCCCATTTTTACCCTTTGGGTACGGAACCCTAAAAACGGAACTCTTATAGGATCACTCTGTCTGGTATGTGCTCTGTCTGTTTATTACAGTAATATCTTCCATTAGACAAAGTTAAAAATAACGGAAATATTTGTTTATCACTTTTGATCACAATTCCCTCTAAATTACTCACGTACACACAAAGGCCTAGCCATTTTACGACGTGTACCTAAGTGACCGGTTAACTTCCCTTAAACCCAAACAAACAGATTTCTTTCTTTACTGTAAATTTAGTCATATTTGACGGCTAATCAAAAAACATGGCAAAAATCGAAGGTCTGGGCTAGCACTGAGAATTTTTCATAATGGAGAGTCACATATCCCAAAACGCTAATTGAAACCAAAACATAAAATAATATATTTGAATTTGAAAACTTCACGCGCACCGATCTTTAATGGCGGGTATTCTAAACTTTTGCTGTCATTATTAAATAGAGTCAATCATTAGGATTAATATCTGAGATAATTAATCTTATTGATATACTTTGAATATAATAAATCCTTCGTCCATCAACACAAAGGTTCAAGCTCGTAAACTTTCGTCTCATAATAGTAGCGGGTTCGGTTCCGACCTAATTCCGCTACAATCAACCACTCCACACTTGTCTAAACTGCCTCATTTTCAACCATAACACCGGTAGTTACGGTTGAAATTAGGACGCAGCGTGATTAAAAATAGTCTGCAATCTATGTTGCAGTTTGTACAATGTACAATGTGTACGGGAGCGACCAGGGTTGTCACGATATAGAAAAAAAATAAGTACCTAATATATTTTTTTTATCAATGTACCTACTAACATACCACAAGCTTGTATTTTTAGAAGCTAGACAGGCCATAGGTCATGAATATTTCGTCAGTTATTTTTAAATTCCAAGTAATATAGGGGAAATTCCAATCAAATAGGGGAACTGTCAATTTCTCATCCACCAGCTTCATATCTAACCCTTAGGAATAATATATCATATACTATGGTTTTAATAAATACTTAAACTATATACACTAGAAATAAAAATAAAAACTCCTAACTAAATTAACCCTAAAATATGGCATCAAAAAATTCATCCGCATCGCTGTCGACTGGAAGTGTACGCGTAACACCAAAAGATTGGCGGCATTGCCACGTTGTATGGCAATGCATATTCTTTAGCCAAGGTAAAAGCCAGCCCTTGGGTCACGTGTCACCCTTAGGATATTATTATACTTCTTAGGATATTAATAAGGAAAACTCAATGACACTGCACCCGACCTGGGAATCAAATCCTTGGATGTCCGTTACAAGCGCAACTGCTGAACCCCATGTCCCTTAGAATTGAATATAAAAGTTCCCGGGACGATTGACAGTTCAGTTTCTTCTGACAGCGATATTGAATAATAAAACCAAAATGTTTGGGGTTGCGGGTTTGAGAAAAATTCCATGCCACCTCTTGGCGCCATTTTTATTTATTTATCACGAACAATTTACATTGTGTTTGATACATTAAATATATATTATTATACCAAAAAATACAGATTTCAAACTAAATTGAAACCCTAGACCCCACACTTGGATTCCCTGTGTCGTGGGATCTAGTCTTTTTCAGTCCAGGAGACACAATAGATATAATAATCATTCGAACAAAAGTTATACGTAAAATGCGTATCGCGTAGTTACACAAAAATTCAAAAAAAAAAAAAAAAGTAGTAAACGTAAATAATAATAAATTAACAAAATAAAATTAACTTAATTTTATAATTTAAAAGCATTGTACTGCTGTGTAGTAAAGTGTAGTGTCGGATAGTATTTTTGTGTGGGGTAAGTGTGTGTGTGTGTATGTTTAGTTCTATTTAGGTACCTATTTGAACTACATTACATACATACATATTTCATTATCAATAATATTATATGGGTTCTTAAGAACCAATTTCGGAAATCATAATCGTTTTGACAGGTGTCCAAACCTGGACGCATCAGTGCTGCACGTCATTTCAGCAAAACCTCATTTCGGATATTTTGACTGTCGTTGTTATTCATAGAATGTCATTTCCTTTAAGGCCTCCGGCTCAAAATAACAGGCTCCTCCATCCATGAGCACAAGGTTACACAACAAAAAAAACGGTACCTCCAAATATACTGGCAACCCTACATAGTCCGCAGCCGCGGGGCAGTTTATCATTTCGGTCCGTTATCTTAGTAACTGCAATCCGCTCGCCGCTTCACTTGTCTAAGATTCGCAGGTGGCCAGCCCTTCGGTTCTAGGGTCACTGACCAGCCGCTACTAAAGATCCCTATCCGATAAATCAGCTGCTAAATGTGGTCGTCTTTTGTTAAAAACTTTAAATTAAGGCAGGGTTTAAGTTTGAGGCCTATGTAGTCAGGTGTACCCACTTTTTTTTTAAGGATGGAAATCATTAATTACTTCTTCGACTCTGGGTGGAGCGGAAGGGAGTGTCAGACTCTTACAGACCAAAACCCATCCGTGTTCCTCCTAATGCCCTTTGCGTTTCAAGCAGCGGTGACTCTTTCGGCCAGTTCGATCCAGCCCGTCCCTAGCTGTCCTCTCCCCAGCGACAACCTAAGCCGAGGCCAGTACCCCACAGGGGGTGCCCTTAGCGTGTAGTCGCTTAGTTTGTAAGTTTTTTATAAGCCCTGGCTGGAGGCTTATTATTATATTAAGGCCACGCTTTCAGAAAAAATCCGCAACCCCGGCGGGAGGCGGACCTACTGATTTAAAGCAGCAGTGAGCGGTATATAGAGACCACCTAAGTATAATTTTTATTGAAAGCATCTTACTCCACTAGTGCAAGGTAATGAATTCTATCGATAACGTTAAGAAGAAAGAGACTTAATTCCAAATCGAAAATCAACTATTAACATTTTTCGTGTTGATTGCGTTTGTATGAGAAAGCTGATATTAGGCCATGTCAGTTTTCTCAATTTCAGATGGCTGTACCAAAAACTCTAAGATAGCTATGTGACAACCCAGCGCTGAGCTGGCGTGGTGAATAAGACCCACCGCACCCATTCTTAAATAGTTGTGGCTTGTGTCCTTGCAATGGTAGCAGCAAAGGGTTATCACGCTAAAGGTCATTGGGTTAAGCTGCACTTGCTGCTGTGAATCTTTAAATGGATAACCGGTTTTTATTCGTCATCAATGATAAGTTCTAGGCTCCATAATAACCACGCTGCAACAATTTACCTAAAATGTCGTTCATTTTTCTATTTCTTTTTGAATTGAGCTTAGTAGATCGCACTTTTCCGGGGTACAAGCCACCTTCCCCGTTTGGTAGGTAACCTAGTCCTCGATTCGCGTATTTTTAATGAGCATTTGCAATCGTATCGCTGTTGCAAACTGTCAAAAGCACCTCTGAATTCACTCCTTTTTGACATTGATAGTCTTATCACTTAAAGCTGGTCTCAATAACGTATCTACCTTTAACCAACTGTCAAATTAGCTACCAACAATAGTTGAAACGCCATATTTGCCGTTGTAACATGACATTTCAGCTACTGTTGTAGCTAATTTGACAGTTGGTTAAAGGTAGAGACGTTATTGAAACGGGCCGTAAGATGATATTGCGACTTGTTTTTTTAACGCTTTTTAAGTACACCTACGCGAGTTGGCCTTCTGACGAAAGGTTTCCCTAATTATCGGAAACTACTCGGCACTGCAACTGCACAAATAATAGCAGCCTAGACTACACTATCTCTGCATTCTAGGCTTATTATTGCACCAGCCACACCTTGTTTTCAATAAGTAGATACGTTCCATTCATTCAAGCCAAATGCCAGTTGAACAATTGAACTAAAAGTTATAGAAAAATAATTTTCCTAGATTAAATCACATGGTAATTGGTGCGGTTTTATATTCAAGTTTTGGTCCTTATTTATACACTTTTAAACCATATGATTAGTTTAAACTAATTAGCAGAAGATCTAGCTAATTTGAATGAAGTATCTGCAAAAAAAAAGTCCATTAAATAAAAGTTCCACCTACTCGCGTACCATTTTCATGCTAAATTTATTTTTCTACTCCTGTATAAGTTGGTTTACGTGGTACTTGAAGATCAGCCCTCTTCACAGGAAATGTGTAAAACCTTCCAATTAATAAAGTGGCGCCAAAAAGTTAGAGTGAACAGGCTTCTTCTGGGTATGCTCGCTCCATCGTCGACTTTGTCTCTGTCATCTATCACCTAGACTAGAGTCAAGACGCATCTCAAATAATAAAAAAAATACATTTACAGTTTTTAAAAAGCTTGACTCGTGCGTTTTCGAAACGACTACCATTAACTAACCACGAACTTACATTAGTTTAAATACTGAATGGCTGATTCTTAATTCAAATTCTCTTTTTGAATAAAAAAAACAGCTAGCTCGCTTCGTAGTCGCAATGTGTCAAAACGTAGGAAGAAAGAGTTTTGACACATTGACAGATTGCGATTGAACGTTCTTAAAAATATACATAAGTGGCCCCTCGGGTATTTTAACCACTTTATCATTAATTCCTTCGTTTAATTTTAACTAGAGACATTGGGAAACACTTAACTAGTTGATTGTCGATACAATAGTGATACCGAGCAACATGGTTTCCAATTAAACCTTAGCAGCAGGACACACCTGCGTTAATAGCTTATTTCGATGATAGTTAAAATCTTTACGGTCTATCTCCTGGGTGGTTCCCAGGATATAGTAATATTGTGCTTATTTGTAGCCAGAGTACTTGAAAAGAAGGGGTGGGTAGATACTTATCAGTCTGCCAGGGTTGCGGAATTTGTTCGAAAAGTCACGGCGGCCCGGGGGGGCTAGTCTCGTAGCCCGAAGTCCGTAGTTTCGGGCTTAGTTGCGGGCGTATTCTAGTCCGTATCACCTAACCTCTAAGAATTAATGACAACACGTTTGACAGTTACAGTCAAATCGGTTTCGAAACTAATCGTAGGTCCGTAGGTGATAGGGAGTAGAATACGCCCGCAACTAAGCCCGAAACTACGGACGGTTTAGAAAGTAGCCCCCCTGGAACGCAAATGGCTTTAGAAAAAACACGGATGGTAGTCAGTAAGAGTCTGACACGCCCTTCCGCTCCACCCAGAGCGGAAGAAGTTATTTGATGATTTCACATCCGTAAAAAAGGTACCTATCATTATACGAATTTTGACCGAGTATGTGCTAGCCCCATGTTATAAGGGTGAGCCTTTTATCTTAAATCTAGACTCGGGGCTGTTACCGAAAACTTCCATCCAGACAAATCCAGTATCACTAGATATGGCACGAACTTGAAATCGAACCAAAGACCTCATGTTCCGACCAGGGTTGCGGAATTGTTCGAAAGAGTTACCGCGGCTCTGGAACGCAAAGAGCATCGGAAGGAACATGAGTGGGTTTTACGGCCGGTCTCAATAACATAATTATCTTCTACAGTAGCTGATACGTCATGTTACAAAGGCAAACATGACGTTTCAGCTACTTTGAAAGATGGTTAAAGGTAGATATGTTATTGAAACCGGCCGTTAGTCTGCAAGAGTCTGACACTACCTCCTGCTCCTACCAAAGCGGAAGGAGCCATTAGATGATTTCCCATCCACAAAAAAGGACAAATATTAGGCAATCACGAAACTTGTTGAATTCGCGATCCAATACCAAGTTTCTAGTCTCACATAAAACAAGGCTGCGACCCGACGGCAAAGCTTTCGTAAGCGTAACCTTACACCAGCCTACGATAAGGGTGTGGCCTAACAAGGTAATTAAATTCGGACTCGACCAGTAATGATATTATAATGTCCATTAAATTCTGCTTTAAGGGCGTATAACCGGACATTATTCTAGTCGAGTACGGATAAATGCGGCAGAAATTTGTAGCGGGTTGTTAAAAAACGTACCGTATCATTCGCACCATATACTATGTATGTGTGAAATTTGATTGGACCCAAAAGCGACATGTGACGTCACACACGTCACAGATAATTTAATATGGCGAACGTTCGTCAGATGACAAAATGTTTGGTAAGATTTTCATGTGGGATTTTTTTTAAGATTCATATTTGTGATTTTCTGTTAGGTGGAAATTGTTTTCATCATTTGGAAAATATTTTCATACTCATCATCTGCTTTAGCCTTTTCCCAACTATATTGGGGTCGGCTTCCAGTCAAACCGAATTCAGCTAAATACCAGTATTTTACGTAGAGCGGCTGCTTACCAGACCTCCACAACCCATAAACTGGGTAACACGGTAGTTCTTGGACTGGAGTCAAATTTACTGGCTTCTGACAATCCGTAACGACTGCCAAAGATCTACAAATGACAGCCGGGACCACCGGCTTAACGTGCTTTCCGAGGCACGGAGGAAACTCGGTATGTTAAGATGGCCACCCATCCTCAGCACAACCTTATCAAGCGTTGCTTAACTTGATCGACTCGTGCGGCTCTTCTTTGGCCACGAAATTATATAAAAATATAAAATGTTTTACTATTGTATTTTAGTAAGTATTATTACTTCATCCTTGATTTAACACCAAAACAAACGGTACAGCTACAGAATTAATTGCCTTTCTCCCATTTCTGGCGAAATATCCAGTTGGAAGGTAATTTCTACTATATTCAAATTCAGGCCGCCATATTAGGTGTTTAGCCGTTTGTGTTATTTCGCGTCGTGACTTCGAGAAGTTCCTAGAGCCTTCAAATACCTACCAGTACTGCTAAATTACGATCTTAGCTGCAGCTATTTTGACTGTGTGCTGTTGGTCCAGTGCTTGAAAGCGTAACTGCTGAGCATCCTGGGTCCGATTCTCGGGTAGGTGCGTTTTTGAGATACGCACGCTTCAAATTTGCTCCAAATGGGAGTCCACTTCAGGTCCGCAGGGCTCCAGGAGAATAAATATACGGACGTCGAGCTGAATTTGTGGGAGAAGAGTTGTTTTGTGTGTAACGTGTGTTAGTATAATTAATTACATTTAATTATTGAATGCTGCAGATAGTTCTACCCCTGGGCATCGTTCTCAAAGTGAAAGATGTTGCCTTCGGGATATAGGAGCGTGATATTATGCTTATCTTCAAGTTTACTACGGAGGCACAACTTGGGCCAGGCTTAGCTTAGGAAATTGTGAAATAACATGAACCTTTTCTGACCAATACTGCCTGCGACCTGCTACGTTCCAAAACAATGGCCCGTTCAAAATATGCAAGCGGGCTGGGCTGGTACAAGTTATAACTTATGGTGACTGAAGTAAAAACAAGAATCAAAGATAGGATCACTGCTGAGCAACCTCTCTTTTCTTATGCCAATCCTCCAGGTTCCAAAACGAATCTCGGAACTGAACTGAAATGGAGCTGGACAGGACACCTGGCGTTGATGATAGGTGGTGAAAAGCGGTGACGGGGAGCTGGGCAGGACACCTGGCGTTGATGATAGGTGGAGTAAGGCGATGACGGCGTGACGTCCGAGGACTGAGAAGTGGGAGAAGTAGTGTAGTTCGGCGAGATGGCAGTCGAAATTGTCATTACCATTGCGTTACCCGCACCTGGATGCGGCTGGCACAAGAATGATTGTCAGAAGAAAATAGAGGCCTATGCTAGGCAGTGGACGAAGTCGTGGATGATAATGATATCCTTCTTGAGTAACCTTTACAGTACTAACGGTTAGCACGAAGTCGCATAAGGTTTTCGTGGAACATCATGACAGTAACATCTTGTAACTTGGACCGCTCCATTGATTGCGGCAGGAATTCGTGAAATGTTCGCAATGCACCGTTGTGAGCTACTTCCTCACGCAGACTCTGGGCCTTGTTACTTATGTAGATTATTTAATGCCGGGGAATATCTTTAAGTGAATTATTAGGGAGGTATCTTTTTTGACAGAATTCGTTTGAGATACCATATTGCTGCGGTACCCATTTCTACCGCTTAGCAGCGTTTCTGTGTTCTGGTTTCGGCTACTCCTTATGTTATTTTATGTCGCAGATTCTCCATTATTTTTTAATCAGTAATTTTCTACTAAATTATAAGCAACGTTCACATTCGCATCTCAGTCTCAATCTGCCAAAAATACCTCAATTTCCCTACGTTTTTGACAGATAGCGATGTCAGAAACTCGTTAATAAGTGAGAGGTTTTTTCGTGACATTTTGCGAATGCGAATTCTAGTATTTTTAAGAAGCGTTCCTTAAAGTGCGACCACACGACACCGATTTTTGTTTGCGCAGACTTTGAACTCTGAATAAAACAATTTTTTTATTCAGAGTCAATTGTCAGTGTTGTGTGGACGCACTATGAAAGATACAAGAATCGCCTCTCTGCACAAAGGTTTCATAATTTCAAAGCTACGTTCAATAGATCGCGGTAATCGATAAAAATACGAAAAAAATCGTAACACAACACCGAGCAATTTAACAGGTAAATAATATCGATATGACTCGATACCTGCAACGGTTTCGTCACTAATCGACTAAGATCGGAATGTACCATTGTTTCGTGCAATAACTCTGACTTGCTAACATTTTATTGGATTATAAACTTTATTTTTAGAGCCGTATGACCCGAAATTGGTTGGGCTCACATAATTCGTTCAAGGTCGCCCAAACAGTTCGATTTCGTTTTACATTCAGCTCGATAGAACATAGTTTAGAATTTCCAGATGTTGTTTCTGGTTTTTTATGCCGTCATAACTCGGGTTGATAGGAAAATGCACTAAATTAACACTCTTGTTACCAATACGCCAATCAACGACACAAAAATTGCCGCAACACTGTTAAACTCAAGAACTTCTCTTCTTCCTGTTCAAGCAGTTACGGAAATACAAAAATCGGCAAACATCTCGTCTTGATTCACTTCCATTGTGATTGGCACTGCTCCGTTGGTCTCGGTCGCAAGCGCGACTGCCGAGCGTGGAGTCCTGCGTTCGATTCCCAGGTCGGGCAAAAAGAGTTATTGGGCTTTTCCAGTAGGATTACCCAGTGTGTGACATCCCCGTACCTCGGAAAGCACAAGAGTGTTGGAAGAGGGAGTGCACTTGTGTTTGCGCATACACTTGTGCACTATAATATGTCTCGCGCCGATGGTTAGTCTCGGTTGAAATTGGCTGCCATGGCTGAAATCGGTCAGGAGGACTATATACTTATCAAATATTGTTTGCATGACTGTAACAATCTTTCAGCTCATATTGGTTTGTTTTTACGTCAACGTCGGAAGCGGAGCCATTCTTGGTTTTGGTTAAGCTGAATCCCACAATGTATTTCTTGAAAATACATATCCCCAGATGCACACCCATTCTAACTGTATCTTGACAACAAAGTAACCACTCTCTCTCTTTGTTCCAGACCGACAAAAACAACACCAAACGATGCACTAAAAGACACAAAAAACTCAGTCGCATGCGCATCAACTGAGCAAAAATGCGCTCTTGTCTACAACCATCTGACTGTACGCGACTGTGACTAGTCCAGACCAATCCAGACCAGTAGGACAGACCCCAGATATGTGTCAGTGTTGAAGTCCGAATTCAAAATGGCGCATAAAGTAAAGAACAACCACTACGTGGCGACACATCGTTCTGGCGTGGACTCTCCATCTTCTGGGGGCTACCATCACAGAGCTTCGTCGAGAGAAGAGAATGATAGTCATAGGGCTCCGTCAGAGAGGACGCTGTCGGAGTACACGGTAAGGGTAAGATTATCTTCTTCTGCATGTATTTTTGCTTGCTGAGTCCCACTTACTCTTGTGATGTTTTTCTAACGCCTCCGCTGGTCTTCTCTGATTAATTTTGATGCGGGTTCCAAGACAGATGAATCATTTGTCCAGGAATCGTCGAGTTTTATATAGTAGGCGCCAGATAATCGTGGAATAACGGTCATTGACCCACCTACAATTATTGACATTTTTAATTTGAAAAACGGAATTAATGACACAAAGCTGTCCCGAATCATCATCTCTCGTGATCCTTAACATTGTCTAATAATGAAAAACGATTCATATTTAATTGTTCAGGTACCTATGAACAGTTATTAGGGAAAGGTCAATATACTTTATTCCACATTTATCTGGCACCTACTATAGACGTATTTGTGGTTGTCGCCACTGTTGATTCTGGCTCTGTGTCGGACTAGTGTGCAGGGCTTGTCACTCTTGCAAATATCTGAAGTTATCGGTAAGATAGATTGCGAAGTGTGAAGTTACTTATAAGTAAGCTAGAGCCAATCCTGTGACTAACAGACAGACAGTTGACATAGTCTTACTAATATTCAACCATTAGCACCCTCACAGTATATTAGACCCTATAAATGCCAATTGTTCGGCAAAGTTGACTATTAATTTTAATGTACCAAAAACAATATTGCATAGTTCGTCAATTAAAATGATGGCTCGTAACATCATGGCAATGGGGAATGCGAAGCTAATATCAGATTATAAGTCTAAGTCACTACCGTAAGTTGTAAACGACGAGCGTTTTTGTGTCAACAAACACATAGAGGTACAATGTGATTCCGTAAGATTGTAATAAATATTTATTCGATTATAATTTCTCGAAATATTATGAAAAAATCGTTTTGTTAATAAAAAAACACATCCAAATTCAATAGTTTCCAATATATCCGCCTTATTAAGCACTCGCAATCACCCCCTCTCTAAGAGTGTTACTACACCAATCGATCGATCGCCGACCGATGCCATCAATCGACGTTGATCGATTGGTGTGCTAGCTTTGGCTGACCGAAGAAAGAAGTAGAAACTATAGATCGACGTCCACTTATCCATTCTACCACTGATCGATGGCATCGATCGACAATCGGCCGATTGGCGTGGTAACACCCTAAACCGTCATAATATATTCTTCCAGCTGGTGTAAATACGAGGTTCCAATATATTTTTTTCGCAATTATTATGCTCCTAATACTGAGTGCTCAAAAACGCTTATCTCTCATAACTTGCTCCAAAAATTCCTAGCGGCAAAACCAAAACCTTGAACTACTTCGGTGTTTACAACTTGTTGCAGTGTGTTCGTCATAAACACAATGAAATGATAATTTCAGCCTGTGCTAATCACTGTCCCACTCTTTGAAAGACAGAACAAGCGTAGTTATTCTTGTAGGTACCATTTTTCGCCAGTTATGTGTTTACAGTCTCATGGTATACCTTTTACTGCGGACGAGGTAAAGTCATAAACCGGGCAAGAGTCCAGACTACGGGTTAGTGCTGAATCTCCTGAAACGCAGCACTGTGAAGTATGGTTTATTTTAATGATTTGTTATTTGAATAGTTGCTTTTCCTACTCCGGACGCTTTTATATCGTTCTAACATATATTATGTTTAATTTCAACAAGAATGATGTTACCAAAACATTGTAAACCAAAAATGATTTAAAAGAGTGTCCGTGGAGTTTCTTGCACGTTCTTCTCCATAGAGATCTACGCTTTGGAACGTGCAAATAGCTTCATCTCTTTTGACTGACCAACCTTGACAATTCAAAAGTGCCTGTAAATGGTTTAATTGAAATTAAAAATTTTAGTTTTGAGTTTTTGTGGGTCTAGATCTCTACAAGACAATCCAGACGTAACCAATCAATCAATATAATCAATGCAGTTGTAGATTCTCGGTTCCGAAGTTGTTGAAAATTTTAAAAAATAAAACTTTAATTCAGACCTTGATCCAGATTATGTTAGTAGTATACAAACTTATAAGTAAAACTGCATGATAGAGTTTTGAAAGAAATATAAGTTGTCCTTTTTTTTTTTTTTTGAAAATTTCCTTTAGTTTGCCATGTGTTATTACTTCCCAGACACTAATCCTTATTAGCGACACTTTCGGATGGTGTAATAATACAGGGTGTGATTTTTTTCCAAAATCAACCGGTTCGATTCCTGGCTAGGAATACCGAGTTTTCAAAAATCCAATGATGCAGTTTTAGTGTTCATCAAAATCGGGCTCGAGACTCCTTTCAGTGTTTTTCGATATTGCTCATATTTTCGGATTTGGCCATCCACGCACACATCAAAAATTATCATTATTATTATTTTTCTGTATAGCCTTTTCCCAACTATTTTGGGGTATGGTTCCAGTCTTACAGGATGCGTATTTCACATGGAGCAATTGGCTATCTGAGCTCCACAACCCCTTGATACCCCTTGGTGTCACATTTCCTGGAGTTCACGTAACGACTAAAGATGTACAAATGAAAGTTGTGTAGATTATATTTTATATTTGCTAACGCTATGTTACCTGCATTTTCCAGACAATGGACGAGAGGACCCGGTCTCCATCGGGAGAGCACAGGAATGGAAGACGGCCGCAGCACACCAACGGCTCCCCAAGAGCCGACTCCGACGTGTATGTTACCAGCGCAGCCTACAGACCACCTTCAGAAATCAGGTAACCAACAATAAAATTAAGGCCTATCGCATAACTGAAAGTGTCACCGGACGGTTTATTTTGGCTCTCGCGACAATTTACCAGACATCAGGGGCGTAACTACCGCCGTAGCAGCAGTATCAATGATACAGGGCCCCCGGACTACAGGGGCCCCATACAAAATCGGCAAATCGGCAAAAAATCGTGTAAGTAAAACCTACTGTCCGCAACCTCAAAGTCTTACTGATGAGAAGCCCATAATGAATCATTATAGTAATACTAGCACTCCGGCCACGACTTCTTCTGCACAGATTTAGTAAGAAGTTGCAAACACTATTTCCTCTCTTCACCCACTTAAAGATTGTATTTCCAAAAACCCCTTCTTTCAAGTACTCACCAACGTCATAATAGGAAACCTTGCGCAAAATTCCATGTTCCTAGTCCCAGTAGTTTCGGCTGTGCGTTTATAAGTCAGTCAGACAGTTCCCCTTATACATAGGGCAACAGGTTCGTGCTAGTAGGGTTTATTTACTTAAAAAAACAGAACCCCTTTTGAGCTGTGCTGCAATCAGGTAAAATGGGGGCCCCAATTTTTTCTTATAGGGGGGCCAAAGGGGGGCCAAAGAGGGATCAAAAGGGCCCCTCACAGTTACACGCTATAAAGGCATACACAAGTCCTAGACTACATCTGTGTTCTGTCAGTTCATCCATAGGTTGTCTGGTAGACATCACTGTTAGCGATAATACCAATGACCAATGTACCCATATAGAATGAGATTTGTGTAACTATTTTTGGTGTGCAATAAAGTATATTATATATATCACTATTGGACAACAGGCTTCTTCCAAGCTGCGTCGCAATGCCCGTTCTTTGTCTATCACATGTTCCCAAGCGCCTTTCGATGTCGTCAGATAGACTTCAGAGTCTATGTTTCCTGATTGCTACAACCTGGGATCTTTAAGTCAAGAGTGAACAGGTTACTTCTAGGCAAGCGTGCTCCATCTTTGACCACATCATCGCTTACCATCAGGTGAGATAGTGGTCAAACGCGTGCCTAATATCAATAGCAAAGACTTTCTTGCTAGCTGAAGAGCGTCCCTCATCATTCAAATTATTCAAGCATTAATTTTTATTTTTTAGTCCTTTGGATCTACCATTGTTATAAATACAGCCTGAAAATGTGTCTCTAACTCTAAATCCAAGCATTTAAAAACCACATAATCAACCACCTTCAAAACTTATTGCCAACTTTGCATGACAACAACCCATAGACCCATCTGAAACGGTTTCGTGGCTATCTAACCTCATGGTGTTACTGCGGGGTCACTGACTCATGTACACATGTAAATACACCGTTACCCCATTGGTCCCGCTAAGTCCTTAAATCCCACTAATTCAGTCCAACGGAGCTCGATACGTGCGCGGGCGCATGGCGTCCCCGAAATGGGACAGATTAGCGGTTGGCCCGCTCTGGGGCCCTGCCAGAATCATGTCCATAAGCTCTAGTGACATTCTGTCCGCGGTAGCGTGGCGGATGCGATTGTCAAAACGTCAAAAATTTTACAAACGCTCACGTTATGTCACGTGATCAATCTATACTAATATTATAAAGAGGTAAAGTTTGTTAGTTTGTATGTAGGGGGTAATCTCTGGAACTAGTGAACCGATTTTGAATTTTTTTTTGTATATGATAGCCACATTCATGAGGAATGCTATAGGCTATACGGGAAATTCCTACGGGAACGGGAAAAAACAAGATATGCGCTTACGAAGTAGTGGGCAACAGCTAGTCTATACTATAACATGATAAAGAGGAAAGATTTGTATTTTTGTTGGTAACGAATAAACTTAAAAACTACTGGACCGATTTGAAAAATTCTTTCAGCAATGGATAGCTACATTATCAGCAAGTAACATAGGCTATATTTTATCCCCGTACTCCCACGGGAACGGGAACTCCGCGGGTGAAACCGCGTGACGTCCGTTAGTCTCCTATATTTTGGCATTTTGACAATCGTATTCGCTGATAGGATGGCACTTTGTCTAGAGCTTCTGACCAAGTTAAAATGACTCAGTTTATTTCACTGCACAATGTTAAGGTTCTGAACCACTTAACAATTCGCTTTATGCACTTAAAACCTTAACTTTTATAACCTGTACCTAATTAAGCTAAGAACGGGAGTTATGATTAAAAACCTAGATATTATAATCGGGCCACTGTAAGTTACCCTCTTCTTACATATAAAGAGGGACAGTTACATATAACTTCAAGATATTTTGATGCTATCAAGCCTAGCTCATTGGACTACCTATAAGTGAAAACTTCTTTAGGCGCGTTGAGCACTTTTTGAGTGAACAAAAATCATGGAACTCGCGTCATCGTCACCGAACGCTTTCCGTAAGCTATATGTATACTGTGTACATACATATATATGTGTACTTTTTGGGTGAACAAAAATCATGGAACTCGCGTCATCGTCAACCAACGCTTTAGCTTTCGCTTAGTTTTCACTTCTATCGGCAGTCCCCAAAGACTACCCCGCATGTTTTTTTTTATTATTATGATGTAATAAAAGAAAATTAAATAACGCTAGCGATTGTTCCATTGCACAAAGATTGAAAAAACCGCTGCGTTCCAACCGCCCGCCTGTTCAACTCTCTCACCGAACAAAACATTTTGCATTAAAGGCTTGGATTGATGGCAAATTGCTCAAAAGCCAATTTTACGGCGTATGTATGAATCACAGATCTTCGGAGTGTGCTAGAAACGTTCCCTACATTGTAACAGGCATGCAACATGCTAGCAGTACGTTTATATCTAAGTATGTAAAGTTTAGCGGTCCTATGAATGTGACCGGATATTACTCACCCATATTCCTAGCATTTACCTCAGAACGATTATGTTTTAATCAGGTTAACTTTAAACCGCTATTACCTACCAAAAAAAAATCCAGCCAGCAAGTAGTTCAACCTTTTGAACACCATTGTCACATATATGTGACAAACGAAAACTAACCCTGTACGCCAACGTCACAAATATGTGACAAAAAAAAAACGGCGAAATTGTGGCTTGGCGTCGGGAGTACCTATGCCGATGCGTTTATGCTCTAGCGTTCTAAAGGTTAACAAAACATTATCCAACGTCTCAGCATAACTTTTGAAAAGCCTGTAATGTTCCACAGCTGGGCAAAGGTTCCCCCCTTCATTTTCCCCAGATTAAGATTAAGGGCACCAAAATTCGAAAGGAAACGACGGCGCCCTTACTGGATCATCTTCGCTGTCCCTCCGTCCGTCTGTGACAAAGAAAACAACCCTCGATTAATGTAAAGTACCTGGATGACCGGTTTTTTTTTTTTTTAAATATTTTCTACAAATGAAACCTAGCTAGATCGATGTATCGCCCCCGAAACCCCCTGCATACAAAATTTCATGAAAAACGTTGAAGCCGTTTTCGAGATTCAGATTATACATATATGTGACCGGAAAATGGTAAACTCCGTAAGATTATAAAATAACTTGAGAGATTGTAAACTCTCGATAAATTGTCAACTGAACATTTGGAATACTATTTTACGCATCAAAATTTGATCCGGTGATATATAGAAGAATTTCTCGTTTAAAGGTACTTAGATTAGATAAAGAACAAGCTATAACTGTCAACTTTATGATTCGCGGTGGAGTCTTGGAATGTGAGCCTAAATGTATTGCTTATGACACGGCTTCGAAATGTAGATACAAGCAATACCACAAGAAGCTTTATAGATACAAATAAATGTTTTCTCAACACAAACAGATGTGCAGTTACGTTATAAATCATTGCTCGTATAATTCTCCGCAGACAGCGCAATGATGACGCGACACGGGAATCGAATCCGGGTAACTGGGCCGCGATTTATTAGGCCCTATGAACGTACCTCGGAGTTCAATCACACACTCTAGGTGTCACTGCGCACCTACCTGTGCCGTTTCAGAGTCATGTTATAACAGCAGCATAAAAACATGGGCCTAGAGGCCGCTATAGGCCCGTGTTTTAAGCCGCTGTTCATTGATACCGATCAATGCCGCCACAAGAAAACTAACGAAGTGAAATTGGTACGGCAACAAAAATAACCGCAACGCCATCTTTCCCGCCAGCAGCGAACTACTAACGGAATCGTGCATCGCGGTTTCAGAGTTTACCGTGCGATTTGAACATATACAACAGTCCGAATATCAACTATCGGGCAGTTGCACACCAGACACAACAAGCGTCTGGTCGGAGGATCCTCCCTCTCCAATAGAGGCTTCCAGGACCCTCTATAGATCCCATGGGATATTCCAAATATTATAGTATTTGTAACTCGACTCGACTCAACCTACCTCAGTGGAATTGACAGACTTGTTATTTATTGACACTGGACTCAAACGGTTGTTTTTTTCATGGCGACTGAAAAGAAAAAAGCAAGTTACAAGTTGGTGAAGTTCGTTAAAAGTTAGCTGGTAAACAGAATTAATTAATATTGTCTCTAAATCTAGGAAGATGTTGTCTTTCACTAATGTCCGTGATTTCTAAGATAAACTTGAAAAAGTGCATGAAATCAAAAAATCAAAAGTCATTTATTCAAATTGGGCTGAGTGCCAGCACTTTTTGAACGTCAAAGTTCTACCTACATAAAGACAGTCCCCCAAAACGCCCTTCCTAGTGCATATGAAGTTAAATAATCGTCACATTGGGCCATTCGATCCCACAAACTGGTGCCCGCAGACTCGCAGCGTGGTCCACTGGGCCATTAAGACATTTCTGATGAGCCTAATATACGTTTTAGTAGCCCGTAGTTATACCAATATTTTTTGTCGAAGAAAGTCCAAGAGACCGTGTGAAACATTCCAGAATTCATTCATTTTAAAATTTTAAATCAACAGTAGCGTCCCAAGAAAAAAACACTTAATTCGGTACAGTCAACGAAAAAAGGCCATCAGATATAAAAAAATGCCATAGTCCGCCGTAACGACGGTGTCAGGGCGAAACGAATTTATTTTACTTTCTCTGCCGTCCCCTTGGATGGTGTGACGATACAGGAATAGTGCAGGGCTGTCCAACAACCTGCAATACATGCGGATTTATACACAGAACGTAGAATCCCTGATGGGATAAAGTAAAGCACAATATATTTTGCCAGTTTTTTTGGACGGTTCGTTACGTAGAGATTCAAGAGCAGATAAGACTGGATCCTTGTTTTCACTTGACAGGGAAAAGTCAGACTAAGACTTCGCACAAACGGGCCTCCGACCACAGCCACCGGTGGCTGGCGACAAGCTGTTTACATGTTTTTAACAAGTTTTGTATGGAGTCGCCGCACACACGTGGCGGCCACTCGTGACTCAGTGACCACGACATGTCACCGGTGGCGGCCACTCGTTACTTAAAAACGCCACTCGCCACTCATTAAGATAGATGCTCGATGCCACTGTTCAATATCTGCTCTAGTGGCGGCTACCGACCACTCGGGGCAGTCTTCTTAGATTGCGCGGTACCAAAGGAAGTGGCGCGCGACAGCCACCAGTGGCTGTGGTCAGTGGCCCATTTGCGCGGAGCCTAAGACTATTTAAGTAATAGTTTTAGTTTAAATGCTTGGAAAGACAGAAAGAAACCTATAGTAAAGTTAATCTTCTTTGATCTTTGTCTCTGTGATGGCAACGCATTTGCTATAACCTCTGATATTCCAGATGCCCATAATCAGCAATGACCACTTAGAATCGGTCGGCCAGCCGAATGAAAACTATGAATTACATGAAAACTATTGTGTTTGTGCCAGCCCTATTCTTTTGTAGGGCAATAGAAGCTACTGCCCTTTTTTAGTAATTCAATTGCATGACAACACACTCCTTTGATTGTCGCCGGCACGACTTTATTTTGATTCCCACAGGTTCGATAATATTTAGACCCTACTCCACCAACTTCTGGCTAAACTATCTGGCAAACAATTTACCCATAGGGCAATACTGAAGACGTTAGGTTGTGGTTTTAGGTTTAATTGATACCTTAACAATCTTGAACCTAGATACATCTTCATATCATATTGTACTTATAGTATTATTATTCTCTACTGTGTATTAATTTACATGCTATATATTAAAGCTAAATGTACCTAAGTACGTGGATCCGAAAGGGGAATGCCGATTGTAGGCCTTGCGATGCCCAAGAAATTTAATTTAGTAAAAAAAAAATGTGAATTTTACGTAATTAACTCTTCTATTCACGACGCGATACAAGTCAGAAACATTTTTTAATAAATAATAAATATTGAAACGATACAACGAAATAAACAGACATTTGCTAGGTTGCCAATTTAAAATCCGGGAAAAAATAAAGAATTGTTGCAAAACATTGATTTGACATTTACACATATTGTACTTTATTTATTTGTCCTTTTGTTTATAGAAGTCCCAATGCATTTGATGTTACTTGTGGGCACTCAGGGCCTAAATCACTATGGCGGCTTGGCATCCCCCTTTAACAACTAATTTTTATGGACATACATTCTAAGCAAATAAAGATCTATTCTATTCTGTATTGTATTTCCTTTGCTGTAATAGACATTTATCCAATCCACCTAGCTTTTAAACACTTGAACAAAAATGTACAAAATCACTTTGTGTCTAAATTAACTTAACTCGACTCTAGCACACTCCTGGTCATTATTAGGTACTCAATTCTTATGAAGTCAAGTAACAAAATAAAAATACCTAAATAGGTACTCGTTACCATCTTTTCCAAAACTTTTTTTTAACCCTTAGGTGCCTACTTAAACTTTTTACAGTATTTGACATCTTGTTTATAAGTAAATATTTGAACATCTCACAGTGACTAAGGGCTTATCCCTTTGTTACTTTTTTAGACAATTTTGTTCGGAACTTTCTAAACTGTCATGAATAACAAAAAACTAAATAGGAATGTCCAACCAATTATTTTTTGTTGAGTTTTTAACTTAATAGACGTTTAGATCGTTTTTTTTGGAGGTCGGTAAATGAAATAAGAAAACAGAATTATTGTTGTTTATCAAAAACACGGTAGACGCTTGTCGGAGCCATAAGCTCAAATACTAACTAGGTTTAGGTACCTATGTGAACAATAATAATAATAATAATAATCTGTGGTCCGGCTGTCAAACTCGTTGACACAATAAAATTATATTCATATTTTTTACATTAATTTAAATACAAAAACAGCTCAAAATGTTCATATTACTGGACACAACAAGGAAAAAAAAATACAAACATTAGCACATACATTTTATTGATACTGGAAAAACAATGAATCTGTCATACTTATGAAATGCTGACAAGAAGCCGGGCACGAGCACAAACCGCACAACCAACATCTTCGGGTTCGTCGCTCAGCTCCGCCTCGCAGCCGCCGGGACCTGCGCCAGCCGTGAGTCCAGAGATTCCGGTCGCTGCAGTTGCGTCGAGCTCGAGCGACGAATACTTTTCGCCGCCGACGACACCACCACCTGCGCGTCGGCGCGGACGAGGCCGACCTCCGACCAGCTTAGGACCTCGAGGCCCACCGGCCTCTGACAGGGTCCCCGCTATCGGTGGAAGTGTGCAGCGCATGCGATGGACGCAAACGATCAATGAAAACGTCATGCGCTCATACTATGGGGCTACAGAGGGGGGAACTAACTTGACTGCGTACCGTGGTCGGATGCTCTCTCTGTTTCAGGTGCTTGAGCCAGCTGTTAACGTATCAGCCCAACGACTATCGGATCAGGTGCGGGTCATCCTGCGTAACCGTATGTTAGATGACGCCGTACTTGATAGACTACGTCTGGAGTCACGGAGTGGCCGCGTCTCACCAGCTTCGCCACCGGCCGCGGTGGAAATACAATCTAGTATTTCACCGCGACCCAACAACGTCGGTGAAGATGATGATGATGTGGCTATATCCGTGAGTACCCAATGCAATGAGCGATTGAGGAGCGCTTTGGAGGATGCTTTCCGAGAGTATCGCTCTACTCCGCCTGAGCTTAGACCCCGTCTACCTCGTTTGCCCATGCATAATAAAAATAGGGCGCTGGTGTGTGCTCTAGATTCGCAGCTAACAAATTGTTTTGATAGCAGCGAAGACCTCGCCGATACCCACTCGATCTTGTACTGTGCGGCTGCAGCGGCATGCCGTGTAGCTCATGTCAAATTTCTCAACAGTGACAGAGCTACACGACCAGCTGTACCAGCTTGGCAGTGCAGGATCGAGCGTCGTATCGGTGAAGCTAGAGCACTCATCGGCAAACTTATCTGCTTCAGGGAGGGCAACACTCGCCGTAGAGTGATGCGCTTTGTGAGGCGGGCGTTCTCGGGGACTGATACTAGTCCTCGGGATTATCTGACCCGCGTCACAGAGCGTATCGACTTCCTGAAGCAGAAAATCTATGCATGGGCAAACCGTATACGTCGGTACAAGCGGCGAGTGGAGCGATACACTCAGAATCGCACATTCCAAAGCAATGAGAGGTGGGTTTATAGGGCTTGGGAGCGACCGGACCAAGGTGTGACTGATACGCGCCTACCGGATGATGATGTCATGTGTTCATTCTGGCGCAACATCTGGTCGGTGCCTGTCAGTCACACCGAGGGTGACTGGATTCGGGAGGTTGAGCGCGCGTGCGATCCAATACTAGAAATGGGGGCAATTACCATCAGCCCCCAAGATGTAGCTCGTGCAGTCCGTCCGTTGCCTAACTGGAAATCTCCAGGGCCGGACGGACTGCACAATTTTTGGATCAAATGGTTTACAGGATCGCACGTTCGCTTGGCGTCTCAATTCCAGTCTGCCTTAGAGTCAGGGTCGCTGCCTCAGTTCCTAACTACAGGAATAACCCACCTGCTCCATAAATCAGGTAGTACTGCGGAGCCCAAAAATTATAGACCAATCACGTGTTTACCGACGGTCTATAAAGTTCTTACATCCATTTTGAGAGCAAAGATTAACCATCATATTGAAAGTAATTCAATCATGTCTGCCTCTCAGAATGGATGTAGGAACGGGTCCCGCGGTACTAAGGAGCTGCTCCTCATGGATATTGCCATTAGCCAACAGGTGCGTCGTTCCCGAAAGGATCTGTCGACATGTTGGATAGATTATAAGAAGGCCTACGACTCAGTGCCACATACATGGCTCATGAGGGTGCTGGAGCTGTATAAAGTTGATGCAGTTCTACGCACCTTCCTGATGTCTTGTATGGGGCAGTGGAGGACGGTCCTCCGCTATCCAGGATGTCGACAGATCCAGGTGAACAGCGACCCGATAAGGATCGAGCGTGGTATATTTCAGGGCGACAGCCTGAGTCCACTGTGGTTTTGTCTGGCCCTCAACCCTCTGAGCACATTGCTGGAAGGTTCGGGCCAAGGCTATCGGTTGAGAAGAGGTGGTCAGGTCATATCACACCTTCTTTACATGGATGACTTGAAACTCTTTGCCCCCAACAACTTGCAACTGATGGAGCTACTGAAGGTAACAGAAACCTTCAGTAGCGCCATCAGTATGGAATTTGGTGTGGACAAATGTGCGGTCATGCATGTGAAGCGAGGGGAGATTATGGAATCCGTGGGAACCCAACTCTCGGATTCCATACACCTTAGATCCCTCAGCTCAACCGAAACTTACAAGTATTTGGGTATGTCGGAAGCGTTGGGCATCAATGCTAATGACATGAAACAATCGTTGAAGGAGCGCTTCTTTGGCCGCCTGAACAAAGTACTAAATAGTCTTTTATCAGGCGGAAACAAGGTGCGCGCCTTTAACGGTTGGGTCATGCCGGTATTGATGTACTCTTTCGGCATACTCAAATGGACTCAGACGGAACTTGACGCCCTGGATAGGAGGGTACGCTCGCTGCTTACCGCAAATCGGATGCATCACCCACGGTCATCGGTGATGAGGCTGTATATCCCGCGGAAGTGCGGAGGTCGTGGCTTCTTAAATGCTAAGACCCTGCACAACCGCGAGATATGCAGCCTTAGGGAGTTCTTCCTAGAGGCTGACGTGGGTATGCATCGGGATGTGGTAGCAGTGGACAAAGGCCTCACTGCGCTCTCCTTGGCTAACGAGAACTGGCGCAAACCTGTGATATTAGATACTAATGACCGCAGGGAGGTATGGCAGAGCAAGGAGCTTCACGGACGCTTTTACCGGGTCCTACATGGGCCCGATGTAGACTTTTTAGCGTCCGTAGCCTGGCTGCGTTTTGGTGACCTCTTTGGGGAAACCGAAGGTTTTGTCTGTGCGATTATGGACGAAGTTATGATGACGAACAACTACCGGAAATACATTGTGAAGGATGGTACCGTTGACATATGTCGGGCATGTCACCGGCCCGGGGAATCCATCCGCCACATTATTTCCGGTTGTCCTAGTCTAGCTAACGGAGACTATTTGCACAGACACAACCTTGTAGCCAGGATTATCCACCAGCAACTTGCTCTTAAATACAATCTTGTGGAATCGGAAGTACCGTACTATAGGTATGTGCCCGACCCAGTTCTCGAAAATGGCAACTGCACGTTGTATTGGGATCGGTCTATCATCACTGACAGGACTATTGTTGCCAATAAGCCTGACATAGTGGTGATAGATCGACTAGAGCGTCGCGCAATGATTGTTGATATAGCAGTCCCTCATGACGAGAACCTCGTGAAGACTGAGAAAGATAAACAAACGAAGTATCTTGACTTGGCTCGCGAGGTTGTCGACATGTGGGATGTGACCACAGCAGTCATTGTGCCGATAGTCGTGACGGCCAATGGCATAATTGCCAAGAGCCTCGACCAACATCTAAAGAGGCTCTCGTTGGGCAGCTGGATCAAGGGCTTGATCCAGAAAGCAGTACTCCTGGACACGGCGCGCATAGTGAGGAGGTTCCTCTCTCAGGGGCCCTAACCACCGGTAGCTTGGATCCTGTTCCCGATACTGGTGGGCTACTATTTTTTATATTTTTAAATATTTTTATATCATTGTATTTTAATATTTAAAAATGTAATTTGTATGTATATAAAATAAATAAAGGAGATAATAATAATAATTTATTTCATAAAAAAAAATAGTGGTACAATCTGTTACAAGGTAGAATGATAACTTAGGGATAATTTAACACATAGGTAACAATACAAATTTTATAATCTGATGTCCTAGCTAGGTTACTTAGTAGCCTGTATTAAGGACAATCAGCTCTCATTTCCCGAAAAAGGACAAAATTAGTGCTTAGACTGTTCACAACTAAATTAAAACTAAATTAAATTCATAAAAGTCCAATACTTTTATGAATTTAATTTAGTTTTGTGTGAGTCACGGAAAAAAGGAGTTTGTCTGTAGGTTTCATGATTCGTTCCGAAGTGGGCTTTCGAGCCCTTCCGCCGGCCTCATCACCATCGAGGCCATCCGGCCAGTGCTCGACCTCTGGCTCGGGAGAAAGCACGGCTCCCTGTCGTTTCGTGCGACGCAGGTCCTCTCGGGGCATGGCTGCTTTGGGAGGTTCTTGTGTCGCATAGGCAAGAAGCCGGACGCTCGACGCCACCACTGCGTCGACTGTTGGGAGGACACGGCACAGCATACGCTGGCAGAGTGTGCAACTTGGGAGGAGCCGCGCCGTGCCCTCATCTCTGTGGTAGGCAGAGACCTCTCGCTGCCGGCCGTAGTTCATGCTATGGTCGGCGGTGAGGAGTCCTGGTCTCCTTCTGCGAGACAGTAATCGCGCAGAAGAAGGCTGCGGAAAGGGAGAGGGAGATCTCGACCGCTCTCCCAGCCCACAGCAGGCGCATCGGGCGTCGGAGGAGGGCCTGCCGGGCCAGCCGGGGATTGCGGAAGTCGCATACGTTCCCGCGATCCCCGGCGTAGGTGGGAGATGGAACACCGGAGTGATTTTAGTCAGTAAGTTTGACAGACCCCTCCACCCGCCCCAGGGTGGAGGATTTCCATGAGGATATCCCCAAGACATCAAAAAAAAAAAGGTTGTAATCGTTGTCGCCACGCTACCGTTGACAGAATGTCATTTAACTAGCCTCAGGACCAGCGTAGGTAGGTTAGCGGCGCTACCGCTGATGACCACTACACACCGAAGCAGTTGGTCGTCACGTCTTCAATAAAACCTAGGCACACTTCGCCTGCCTCGTCAATGCACCATTGTTATTTAAAATTAAACTACACTATACCACTATAGGTCGACAAGACAAGTGTCGAGCTCGTGACATACGTGTATTCGGATTAGAGACGTGACGGCGCGCGTGCGCTCATCGGATACTCACCGCGCGCTGGAACGAATGCCGCTGTCACGCGTTGAGCTACATCTTTGACATCACTACTTACTTAAGCTTTTTTTTTAAGGATGGGAAATCTTCAAATGACTCCTTCCGCTCTGGGCGGAGCGGAGGGGAGTGTCAGACTCTAACTGACTAAAACCCATCCATGATTCTCCAAATGTCCTTTGCGTTCCAGAGGCCGCGGTGACTCTTTCGAACTAATTCCGCAAGGCGCAACAGTAACTTAAACTATAGGTATATACAACATGTAACAGAATAAACTCAATACTTCTTAAGGGGTCATTGTATATACAACATGTAACAGAATAAACTCAATACCTCTTAAGGGGTCATTGTATATTCAACATGTAACAGAATAAACTCAATACCTCTTAAGGGGTCATTGTATATACAACATGTAACAGAATAAACTCAATACCTCTTAAGGGGTCATTGTATATACAACATGTAACAGAATAAACTCAATACCTCTTAAGGGGTCATTGTACTCATCATTATGAACACCTTTCACTATGGGACCAACACTGAAATCGCGAAAAAAATAAGCTGTTTTTTATTTTGTCGAGTTATACGCACAGAACTGTATGGGGGAGTCGTTTTTTTTTCGCGATTTCTGTGTTGGTCCCACTCCCATACTAAAAGTTTTTTTTAACTAACTAAATTCTGTAAGAAGGGGCATAGTTTTTGCCACGTCTTTTAAAATGCCAGCCGGTTTTCCAAAAATCCAATTATAAAACATCGTTAAATTAAAAGTTTTTAAACAATCGCAGCACAGCAAATCATTTTTACGCATACTGTCCCAAAATGATTATTTTATGAGTGGCTTCTCGCACTAATTGAAGCCCTAAAATCCACTACCCAGTCAGGGCTACAAAAAAACTGTGGAGTACGAACCCAGGGCTTTAGGGGGCAGCAAGGGACTGGCTATATCGAACTTTGATATTAGGGACGAATTTAAAACTATAGCCTCAGCGGCGTGGGCTGGTACGAGCAAGAGTTGAGATTGCTATTGATAAGCACTGCTGATCTCTTTAATACCCATTCGTCATGAACGCAAGGCACAATAGTTACAAAATGTTTGTTTGTTTGTTACAGCCGGCAGTCGCGGGCACCTCGCAGCGTGTACTCGTACAGAAGCGCGGTGGCGCCATCTGTGGCCTCTACACACAGATCCAAAGTCTCCAGAAAGGTAAGAAAGAACTAAGTAGGTACGAACTACTCTCAACAGTTGCTTGGATGTCCAATAGTTCCCCGAATGTAAAAAACCTTTCCGGTAATAGCGAATCATTAGACCCATCCGATTTACATGCAAATGAAAATATAGGCCACTACATTTTTTATGAGTGGCCTCTCGCAGGTCGACCTTTGAGGTTGTCGTCTGCTTAGGTACCTTTTCGGACGAACGGGGGGGCACTACACTAGACTACGCCATAGCATAAATGCATCGGCGTGCCCCCGACGCCAAACCACTAACTCGCCGTACTTTTGGCACATATTTGTGACGTTTGGCGTACAAGGCACGCGCTTGCTTATCATGTATACGTGACAGCATTTAAAAGGTTAAAGCGTAAAAAAGTAGAGTTACCTATTCCGGTCCAGTCCCCAATTTGGGATCAAACTGGAATAACTCAAAAAATTAGGACACCAATCTTAACCTTTCTCAGGGCTAAACTTCTCGAATTTCAGGCTGGAGTGAAGGTAGACGCGATGGCGGCGCCGAACCCGTTCTGCCCGAACGTGAAGGGCATGTGCTGTCTGATGCTGCTGCTCAACCTGGGCCTCATACTCGTCACGCTGGGCTTCGTCATCGTGCTGCAGTTCTTTGAGCCGCTTTTTGTATGGTAAGTTTCAATTTTATCAGTGTTACAAGCAAGTTAAAAATAGGTCCAAAGAATAAAAATAAACCCAACGAAAGGGGGATGCCAAGCCGCCATAGTGATTTAGGCCCTGAGTGCCCACAAGCAACATCGAATGCATTGGGACTTCTATAAACAAAAGGACAAATTATAAATAAAGTACAATATGTGTAAATGTCAAATCAATGTTTTGCGACAAATCTTTATTTTTTCCCGGATTTTATTAAATTGGCAACCTAGCAAATGTCTGTTTATTTCGTTGTATCGTTTCAATATTTATTATTTATTAAAAAATGTTCCTGACTTGTATCGCGTCGTGAATAGAAGAGTTAATTACGTAAAATTTACATATTTTTTTTACTAAATTAAATTTCTTGGGCATCGCAAGGCCTAAAATCGGCATTCCCCTTTACTTTGTGGCAGCCAATGTTAGACTAGACCTACCCTCTCTGTTCCTTTACTCTCTTAGTCCTATGGGACAGAATTCGTCGAATCTATCTCCGGATAGATTAGATACAGGACGAGACTGTAAACTGAACAGTTAAATAGGTTTTAGATACTCCATCACAATATAAATTGAGGTACGAATGAAACCCAGTTTTCAAAAATCTGTACATCCGTCCTCCAAGACGCTGTAAAACTATCGTAACGTACCCGTCATCCCTCATCGTCGAAAAGATTAATTTTTTATTGATAGGAAACTCAACAGCTTTTAATTTTACAACGTTCAAGATATGGTAAAAATGTCATATGGGGTTCTGAAACCTATTATTTATAGTTTAACTAGAAAGTAGAGGAAAACTTTGCTTAAATATTGTAGCAAAAATATTGCTGGTTATAAAATTTTAACTAAAAGAAAAGGAAAAAAGATATAAATACGAGACTGAATTTTCTTCTTTCCAGGATCCTGGGCATAGTCTTCCTAATCTTCGGCTTCATAACGCTAGTCGGCAGCCTGATTTACTGCGTCGTGCTATGCCGAGAGAACCCGTACCCAAGATACCCTGACGACTTCTACTGGACCCACCACTGGTCCAAGACCATTGGGCCCTCGGAAATCCACTACAGCGCCAGTGAAAAACAGTACATTAAAAATGGCCACAGTGACAGACTTAACAATAAATATAATGGAAAATATTCGGACAGGGAAAGCGCTAAAGGTTATTCGGATAGAGAGAGCAAATTGAGTAGATATTGAGGACTTATTTGGTAAAATATTATTGTGTTTCTTTGAACGTTTAGTTCGAGTTCGACCTTCGATTGTTTACACTGGAATTTTAGAAGGATAACTACTAAAAAAACTAAATTAAAACCCTACTCAGAGAGTCCTCTTGCATTATTTTTCCAGTCAAAATAATGGCTGTTGCAGCTTGGACATGTCACCGGAAAATGGCAAACGCCGTAAGATTGTAAAATATCGCGTGAAATTGAAAACAATTTTTTCTAGATAAGATATGGATATATTGAAAACTATTGAATTTGGGTGGGATTTAGTGAATTCTAAAGGATTTTTTTATAATATATCGAGAAATTATAATCTAATCAAGATTTATTACAATCTTACTGAATCTGCAATTTTTCGGTGACAGACACACGTCAAACAGCCTAGATCTTATAACAGCATTCAATAGTGTAAACATCGCTAATATTTTTTTGAAAAATGTCACCCTGGCACCGACAAACTATGCTTTTAATTGTTCAGTGAACTATTTAATGCGATATGCCTCAACCAGGCAAGACTGGTCACTCTAATTGAAGGTTTTTCATTTTTATTGGCATTATATATTATCAATTTTCTTGTTTGGTAAGGGTCAACGCACGCAGAGCAGGCAAATGGTACTGAACAACAAAGTGAAATAGATGATTTCAATCAACGGATATTTTCACTCGTAATATTATTTAGCTGCTCTGTCTACGCCGCCCCAAACACTGCTTTTAAACATATTTTTGAAAAGATTTGCGAAATCGTAGCATTCTCTGATATAAAAATACTAATTAAAACTTCGTCAACTTAAACCAATAAATAAATATTATATCTAGGTTAGAATAATCCCTTAATACTAATTGTATCCATATTTAGTTAATTTAATTTTGTAGTAACAATCTGTACTTATCTAAAATTATATTTTATCCATTTTAATTTAATGTAAATAATCTTGATTAAGAAACACTCAGAATTAAATGCCATATTAATTTACCCGTTATTGTAAGAGTGTTTAGATATAAGTTAGGCAGGGAACACGGAACACAAAATATAAATATGTGAATAACACGATTCTTGTAAATTAATAATCAATAATGTTCTTATACACTGTTCAAAAGGCAGACGGATAATTAATAGAAGAGTATGTACCATAGTGTTGCTGCTACACCATTTTGTCGTTTTGTGAATATCCAATTGAATATCCTCTGATTCTACTTCACTGTATAATTCGAGATCATTTCAAGCCATCGCCTGCAAAATTCCTGCAACTCAAGTATCAACTTTGCATTATAATAGGTAGGTATGTGTTTATTTTCAAGTAGCCATTTGTAAAGGACCCTAAAAAAGTATGGTTTACAATGTAATTTAAACTTGGTCGAGTATGAGATACAGTTTGTTGTTCCATAATTTGATAATTATCTCGAATTCTAAATTCAAATTTTATTTATTTATTTGTTTTTCGGCTTATCCCAACACTTTTAACTTTTCGTTAAGTTATTGTATTTAACCTTTGGTTTCTGCGTTAAGCCTTCCACATAAAATGGTTGGTAGTTACTTTAAAATTGTAAGTATCCAAATGTGCATATCCACATTCTTCATTTCTAGCATTCTTTCACGATATTTTCCCTTACCGTGTTAAATTCGAGACAATGCCGTGAAATCACCACCGTCTTGTTTAACACCCCTTGAGGTTGTTTGTTATATCTACATATATTATGTTTCTACATATTGATATTGTTCGGCCTTTGTCCTGTGTTTTTGAAGATAAGAACAAGGGAGAAATGAACATTTAATTTTTGACCTAGTAAATCTAATTCGATCCGACCACTTGATAACCGCTCGTTCGCAAACGAAATCTCGCGAAAGAATGTTCACTTATGAAATTGTCGCACCTTTAAATGCAACACTATTATTATTTGAGCAGTGTACCTACAGACATGTTTAGAATAGTAGACACTTAACGTGACTTGAAATGAAATAAATAATATTGTATAAATTGTAACAATCTATTTGTTTTTATTTCCTGTAATTATTCAAGAGACCTTTAATTAAATAATCACAGATCATTTAATACAAATCCATCCCTTATACAGTCCGTAACGATAAATGCAACCTTTTTACGCCTGTGAAGACGTTTAGTTTATGTGTTGTGTCGCGTTTGCTATTCAAAAGGGACAGGCGCCCGGTACACATTTTTTATTTTACAGATACCTTCACTATCCAATTTAAGTCAACGTTTTTCACCGGTGTCGCGAACTTTTGCGCTCCACATATTTTAATGTAATCCAGTTTATACCAAAATTATACAATAATACCTTGATACGGGAGTTTCATTCAAAGTCAATGAAGCTCCAACATGTGGCGACCTTCGAAAAAACCTGCAATTTTTGCGAAAACAAGTTCGATCATTACGACCACGCGGTGCCGGTGTAGCCATTGCGCCGCAGCTACTTTTCATCATACCTGGATTCCCTGGAGGTGTACCAGCCATTGCAGCCACCGCCGGTTAGCGATCAGCATTCAGCATCGAACCGCAGCCTCGGCCAATGCAGCTAAGTTCCCATTTTTCCTTGTGAATTCCCTGTTATCTTCTTACCTTTTATACCCTTACCTACCCTTAATAATTCAATACCTCTTTAAAATAGCTTCTTTGAGTGCATTGGTGTTTGCAAACATTGTAGTGTAGGTACCAATACACCATACGCAGTTTGTTCAAGTAAATTCACATTATTGGTGAACGTTTTAACTGTTAATACGATTATAATAATAGGCTATATTCTACTTATCTTCCTAATATGCTTATAGCTGTTACTATAAACATAATATTTCACCCACATCGCCGAACAGTCCAGGCCGATCTCTCCGTGCAACGCGACCTCGGGCCGCCTCCGGAGCGGAGCCCTACTCACGGTGACGTTAGGCGAGGAGCGTGAGCAAAATTTAATATTTTTTACAGATAATCGTGGAATATCGGTCATTGACCCACCTACATTTATTGACATTGTTAATTTGAAAAACGCAATTAATGACACAAAACTGTCCCGAATCATCATCTCTCGTGATCCTTAACATGGTCTAATAATGAAAAACGATTCATATTTAATTGTTCAGGTACCTATGAGCAGTTATTAGGGAAAGGTCAATATACTTTATTCCACATTTATCTGGCGCCTACTATAAGTAGTTTGTGTCTATATACTTATTTACATAATCAAACGTACTTTGAATCAATTTGTTTATTGACTTTACATTTACAATATAGGCACGGTTTGAGTTCACAATGGGTGAAGATTATAGAGGTGAATCTAGCACAAACAATCCTCAAGAATTACCTACAGGATGTTTTGGTGAAACATAGTTACTTAAAAAGTCAAATCACAAATTTTAGAACTTTTTATCAATTCTTACATCTAAAGAAACGCTCACTCAAATTCGAATTAGCTGAGTTAACGTTAATACTAAACAAATTTTAATTTATTTATCGCCGTTTTGATGACTTGCAAAATCAGATAGAAGTATTAAACTCTGAAAATTTATCGAATGAGATTGATGAACGTGATATTATCGAACAACTATTTCTATTCTATCCGACATTGCAATTGCTCAAAGTATTACACCAAAACATAACTCTAACCGTCATGATGAAAGTAATTACAAGGATTTAAATTGGTCCATGTAATCACGATCATTTTACCTACCTGGTACCTACTAAAACCGCGCGGGCGAAGTGCTAGTTCTAGATAAAATAATGTAATAAATATCAAATAAAAAATACTTAACGACTGAAATGATATTTATTTTCCAACACTTCTTTTTGCACAAGGCAACACATTTTTAATTCTCACGTTCTAGTTTTCAGTAATAGAAATTGCCAAGAAAATTGACGTTTATTTTTTCTTCTAGAGGGGGCAGACTGGGTACGCCCTTGAGTAGAATTACATTAATTTAGTGAATCCCAACATGCCTCGGGGCTTGCATTTATTTACGTTCGGTTAATGCCGCGAACGAGGTCACAGTCCATTTACTTAGTTCTAAATCCATCGTTACTCCGATTCATGGTACGACTATCCCTCGTCTATAATTGAGCGCTGCCTGCAGCACTGCGTTATGAAGTTCAGCGTCAAGTCGATTCGTCAGTATTGCTAGCCTGGCTCCATACCAGTAAATAAATTTGAAAACATTTGTAGCTAATAGGATTTCAGAGATATGTGAGCTAACAGTCGGTCAATCCTGCAGACTTTATAACTAGAGGAGTTAGTCCAGATAAGCTCGGAAGTACCAAGCTATGGATGAAACCCTTATTTTGTACCACTCATGTTGTCACTCAAAGTGAACCTATAATTAATTTTAAAAACTTTTCTAGCTTAACTAAAACAAAACGACCTTTCGGTTACGTGCTAAGATTTATTAATGATCTAAAAATTCATAAAGATTAATTTCTCGACAATCAGACTGTTGAAGAATTAAATAATTATAATTTTCTTTATGTGTGTCGTCTCGCACAGCAAGAATCATTCTTACGTGAATATAATTTACTAATCAACAATAAGGCTTTAAGTTCTAAATCAAATATTTTATCATTCATCTGAGTTGGTGGCCGACTAGGCTCATCAAATTATAACTATAATAAAAACACCCTGCTGTCCTACATGCTTCGCATCATTTTACTAAATTGATTTTCGAGTAGGTACGAACATAAACGCGGATTACATGCTGAGCCACAATTATTGTTGGTCGTTGTTAGCAGAAATTTAGCTAGACGCATTTTTCATAACTACCCCAGGTGCAGAGGCTTGCAGGGCAGGACTATTGCTCCAACAATGGGACATTTGCTCTCACGTGTCACGCCAAACTTGATTTAGAAGACATTGATTTCGCTGGCCCATTCCATATAGTGAACAGAAAGAGACGCAGTGCTTCGTTAGTCAAGTGCTATCTTTGTGTTTTCATATGCCTTCGATATAATACTTCTCACCTCGAAGCCGTAAGCGATTTATCTAAGGACGCTTCCGTCATGACATTCCGAAGGTTTTTGTCACGAAGAGGCAGGCGGTAGGAGCAAATGAAATTAATGTTTTTTTTTAAGATTTACCAAAACGAGCTGATTTTGCATGTTCAGAAGGCATTCAGTTTAAACTTTTCACGCTCCTCATTTTGGCGGTATTTTTGAGGTCGGTATCCGTTCAGTAGGCGAGTAAAGGGTAATTCTCATTTAGGTTTTGAAGAACTTCATATACCGACTATTGGTACTACCACTAAGTATGCACTTATAGTGTAAGTACCAATACAAACTCTTTTCGCTCAGATAGAAGCTGCTTTAAACAGTAGACCTCTCTGTCCCTTATCCGCCTCTCCTGACTACTAAGGTACCAATTCTGTTGTTCGAGTACTAATTAGTACCAATTGAGTACTATTATTTACCAATATGGAAGCGATTGGCGTTGGTGGTCCGGCGGTAGTCACGGACATACATTTTTCACCGTTGTCGCGTACTTGTGCGCTCCACGTATTTTTAATGTAAACCAGTTTATACTAAAATGATACAACCATACCTAGATACGAGAGTTTAATTCAAAGTCACTGAAGCCCCAACTATTTCTTGAAAGAGGTAACTGAATTTGTGTAACACAAATAAAATACAAAAGTATGGTGAAATTGTTCATTTATTTACACATTGTTAAAATTAAAAAATAATATTGAAAAATTACATTTGTAACATAAAAGTACGGACGTAACAATATTATTCAATTTCATTGAGTTGACCATAATATTCCTGAAATATGGAAATATAAATATGTTCACAATAAAAATGATGGGTTTGTGAAAAACAAAATTGAGATTGACAAAAAAAACATACAATAATGAATGAGATAACTGAAAATTACAACAACAAAAAAATTACTTTATTTGATAAAATCAGATAGAACTAGCAAAATACGTCAGATTACAATTAAAAAACGATAGACAAAGGAAGAAATTAAATGAAAAATTACAATACGAAACTGAAATTTTCTTGTTACATTACAACTATTTACAATTTGTTATAAAAAACTATAGTTATCAGAGATTGCCCAAATACTTAGTTTTCAAAAATCCAAATTTTGTCTTTGAGCAAAGGGATGTGCCAGACGATTTTCTACCTAATTATCAACTAATTAGATCTAAATGATAAATTACTTTGTTTTAAAAGTACACCAGCTCATTGCATACCACACTCGGTAACGTCAAAGACTTCAAACATGAAATCGATACGTCGCGTCGCAGGGAAATGATGCAATTGGGGATTTGATCAAGTCCTTAGGGATTTAATCAAATCCCCCCAATTGCATCATTCACCATTCATCACAGTCTCCCTTAGGGAAGACGGTCAATTCCCGTCAGATGTTATAATAACACACTGGACGTTAACATTTGCCGAGTATTATTTCCCTGCGATCGATAGATATTTCGAGTATGTATCGCAATTTAGTGCATGTTACAAATATGTATTTCTTGATTTCAGTCACAGACTGGAGGCCTTGTGTATAAAAATAACGTGGTCACATAGTCAATACAAATGATAAAATATCGCGTTGCGTCGTCCCCGCAACTCACCTTACATCATAAAGCTTCAAATCACGCTGTCACAATACTGATTCTGAAACAATACAATGCATCTGTCACTGGATAATTGCTTATTCCGTGAAATTGTAAAATATCTTGAGATTGTAAACTCTCGATAAATTGTCAACATAACCTTTCTTCTACAAAAGATACGAATCAAAATCGTGCATTTTATAAATCGTACCAAAATGATAAATGCTGTTTGTTGATCCTTCTTTGATTGATTCTATTTTATTGGCTCAGAGATTGTTTATGAGCAGAAAGTGGCATGCGTAGTTTTAATAGGTTGCTAAGAATTGTTAAGGCATTACCACTATTAACCTTAGACATCAATATTGCTACAATCAATCACACTGGGGTCGTCCATGAATCACGTGTTTTATCTAATGTCTATTGGCTCAGAGATTGTTTATGGGCAGAAAGTGGCATGCGTAGTTTTAATAGGTTGCTAAGAATTGTTAAGGCATTACCACTATTAACCTTAGACATCAATATTGCTACAATCAATCACACTTAGGTGTCGTCCATAAATCACGTGTTTTTATCAAATGTTTAACCATTTGAGAATAGGCATGATGACTAATTTTCAAAAACTATTCTATAATATTCCTTTATGTCTAATTTAACCATAAAATGTAATATTTCTGTAATAACCAGCGGTTTATTTAGAAAAAGTGCGATTTTAATTTCGATGTTAAATTTTTGCGCCAAAACGGTTGGCTAGTGTCATGGCGTCTGCGTGACGTCACGTTCACATAAACAAAAGGAGTTCGTTTTGTTTGTTCACGTGCCAAACAACAAAAAGATGAGATATAAGTGGTTTAATCTTGCCCGGCGAAATCCAAAAGATGTTGATGTACACTCTCATATTTACTTCTGTGAAGATCATTTTGATGTAAGTTTTTACTTTATTTTGTATACATTTGTGGTGTGTGGCTTTGTTTAACTTTTAATATCTACAACCATTTTTGAAGTTGAGGTTATATTTGTGTCTAAAATAAAAACTAATCAAATCTAATGTCTATTGTGGAATACAGGTAATTATAAAACACAGTCTTGATTCACTGTGACATGTCATTTATTGACATACAATAGTTAAACCACCATAACATCGATTAAAATCAGAAAATACAATGCAAATAAAACTTACTTAATACAAAATTTAATCATTTATTATTCATTTTCTAGTTACCAAATGATATGGACAACTTTATGGAGTATCATATTATGGGATCCGTGGCGCAGGTTCGCATGAAACCAGGATGTATACCTTCAAAATTTCAATGTCAACCAGATAGAAGAAAACGAGTATCTGACATCCCAGAACGATATACTCAGAAAAAACAAAGAAGGACATTAATTGAGGAATGCATAAAAGAAAGCAGTATTACTATCAACCCGTTGGAGCTCGGAGAAACATCATCTGGAAGTGCCGCAGGTACCTATCTATTTGTTTAAGTGGATATCAACTCAGTTCATTATTAAACTGGTGGAGAAGTAGGGTATGTTTAGTACTGATTAATAACAATATACTCCACCAACCCACTCTTAAAGCCGTGTGGTGGAGTATGCTCTAATCATTCCCTCATCACTATCAGAGAGGAGGCCAATACTCAACTAGTCAGTGCTAACTAGTGGCTGTTAATACTAACAACATAATATGCATGATGAAATGAGTTATTGTTTTTGAGTCATGGATATCCGTAGTAGTTACTAGCTGACCATGATAACTTAACAAATGTTGATGTCCGTCAATATTGCTAAAGTAATAAAATCAGTACTTGCTTAATTTTGTTTTACATGTTACTTACCTAAGCATTGTTTGGAAATTACTTTTTGTAAAAGTACAAGTGTTATCTTAATATTATTTTTTTATTTATCTTTTTTCCCCCTATTTTAGTTATTATTTAATCAATACTGTTGCTTTTCAGTTCTACATGGAGATATGGAAAAAATTACTCAAGAAAAACATAAAAAAGCAGACAAATCAATCCAGGTTTACATGACACATAAGTTCAGAAGTAAAGCTATTCAAACAGAAATTAAAGTTACAAATCAAATATCATCACCAATAAAACCTGATCTCCAATCTGTTTCTACATCACCATTTAAAATTTCAAAAATCACTACCCATGTTAAGCCAACAACATCGACCAGGAAATTATTTCCAACAGAAGACAAATCTGATAGTGATATTTCTTACACACCGTCTATAATGAAATCACCTGCAACATCTTTTCAAATGACATCAACTTCAGATTGCAGCGAGTTGATACAAGATGATAAAAAGCAAGAGGAATCTCAAATTTTGCATTGTACCTTACATAAAATTTGCAGAAATCCACGTGCTTACATTGGTGTCCCTATAGACTGTTATTTTTTGATAGATTTACTTGAAAAAAATACAAATATACCTGCTCCTCATATACTAATGTGTTTAAAAAAAATAAGATTAAATAACTCATTCAGAGAACTTGGTGATGATTTTTCTATAACTCCAAGTTATGCTAGCAAGATTTTTTTTAAACATATTCCTTTGTTAGCTAGCGCAATGCGTCCTTTTATTGTAAATTTAGATAAAGATAGCATTAAAAACCACTTACCCATGGCTTTTAGACATAAATATCATCATGTAAGTTGCATTATTGACTGCTTAGAAATTGAGATACAAAAGCCTTCCAAAGCATTGCATCAAAGTCTCTCTTGGTCAGAATATAAAAAAGCAAACACTATTAAGTATCTCATATCATGTACACCAAATGGTTTAGTAAATTACATCTCACCAGGATATGGAGGCAGAATTACTGATACATGTTTGGTAGAATCTTGTGATTTTATTAAGTGTTTACAACCAGGTATGCATGTAATGGCAGACAGAGGTTTTAAGCATGTAGAATCATATTTACTAAAACATGGAGTGAAACTAGTGCGACCTCCAAGTGTTACAACTGGGGTTAAACTTTCAAAAAATGAGGCAAGAGAAACTAAACAGATTGCTAGTCTGAGAATTCACGTAGAGAGAGTGATTCGTCGTTTGAGAGAATTTAGTTTGTTAAAGCCCCATTCTTGTGTGAACCTTAATCTAGTTAAAGTACTTGATGATATAATAACTATTGCTTGTGGTTTAATAAACTTGCAGGATTCTTTGATTAAATAAAAATTATTAGTTTTATTATTATGTCTGTTTTATTTACATAACACTTTGGCATAACAAAGGGTAAACATTGTCTTTCCATAAAGATACTAAAACTTCCATGAACTCTAAAATATATTTGTCATCTAAAGTAACACTTATCACTTCTATTTTGTTATTGATGCTGTAGTTCCAATCAGCAACACAGAAGTAGCCTTTGTGAAGGCCTGCCAAACTCATTTGAAGTTGCATCTGCCCATAGTATTTTGGAGCTGGTTTCCCGTTCAAAATATAGGTTTTATAAGTCTTGGCACTCATTGGACATTTAATTTCAATAATACTATCTCCACAGATTCCGTCAGGTGATCCTGCTATAACTGGACACTGTTTAGACAGAAATAAGCCACATTTTTTTATTTCCTTTCCGAGTTTGGTACTTAGAGTTTTCCTTACTTCCTCCTCCAATAATCGGCCACGTTTCATGGCTGGTGTATCTGGGATTTTACCTCCCATTATCAAAGATATTAATGTTCCATCACTTTTCTTGCACCTACTGAATTCATATGCTCGAGAAGCCGTCACCCTCCCATATCTGAGTTCGTGCCACAGGCTACTTTGATGCTGGTTAATTGTTTCTTTTTCAACTTTCATCACATCTTCATCAGTTAAAATAATTTTCTTTAAGAAATCGTCGCACGAGTTTCCCTTGTATTTCAAGATCAATTTGTGCATGGACAATGTATCTATTGTATCACTCACATAATCGTTTTGAAATTTGATTAACTCACAGTTAGAAAGTTTCCGTTTCTTGCCTTCCTGTAGAAATTTTTTAAATACTTCAGTATTTGATGTCAAACAAGGCTTGCCATTAGATAAATCTTTAGCTGTTATATATTTCAAGCTAGTTCCAACACAAGATAACTTAGATTTCATCCAGTAGCACTCAATAGATGTAGCAGAAGGCTCCTCACTCCTACGATGGACCCACATAAGAAATGCTATGGCATGTTTGCAGCCTCCTTGTGATGCAACACAGTCTTGGCATTGTACTGATATGACTGCTTCATTCACTTCATCGACTACTAAGGTCACTCCATACAATTTTGCATGGACCTTGTGTTCTGGGCAGATTTTAGATTTAACAGTGCAGAGATTTCCATCCCGTTTTAACTGTACATAACTTACAGCGTCATCACCATAAGATGGTCTGGAAGATCTAAAACAAAGAAGTGGTTATGTAAGCATAAAATCGAATAACTATGACAAAGTCGCGAGGGAACCGCTAGTACATAATTACAAACGATAGTTTGATAACTTAACCTCCAAACATCAAAGTGGTTCTATTGAAAAAACATTGAGATTTTTAAATTGTTGTTATATCGAATGTTAATTAGTATTATACTTACATTGCAGGTTTAACATTTCGAAATTCTGCCGAACAGAAATCTTTGTTGGATGCTAAAAACTCTCCTAACATTAATAAATCAACTCTAGGTAAATTAGAGCTGTTTGCCTTGGTGAATCCTTGTTCCATGATTTATTTTGTTCACACAACACGAAACTAATCAATTATCAACATAAATAATCAGGTAAAAACAGAATAAAAGCGCAGTGGTCGACGAAATTTCCATAAATTCACAAGATTTTTAAGTGACAGCGTAATGACATTGTAATGTTTATATGATCGTGACGTAATCGACTGTGATTGGTGTTCAATTCAGCATGGCGGAATGCTGTATTTTGTAGTTACATTTTATGAAATAATTAAATAATCTCTTGTCAGAAGTTAAAATAAATATACTTTTCAGAATATATTTCTTCCATTTTAGTAAATAAATACATTATTTTAGGGATTCTTGCTTACAGTCATCATGCCTATTATAGCATTCCAGGTGAACATCTATACTACTAATAATAAAGCTGAAGAGTTTGTTTGTTTGAACGCGCTAATCTCTGGAACTACCAGTCGGATTTGGAAAATTCTTTTTATATATGATAGCCACATTCATGAGGAATGCTATAGGCTATATACGGGAACGGGAAATTCCTACGGGTACGGGGAAAAAACGAGATATGAGAGTAAGAAGTCGCGGGCAAAAGCTAGTCTTTAACTATAACTCGTATTATAAATGTGAAAGTAAATTTGTTATACTTTCACGAGTAAATCGCTGAACCGATTTTGATGAGTTTTTGGTACAGAAAACAGATGATAGCGGGGAGACGGTTATAGGCTCCTTTTATTGCGAAAAGAAAACTTCAACTCGAGCGGAGCCGCGACAAGAGCTAGTAGGATTTCGTGTAACTATCCCGGGTAAAACCGGCACGGGCCGTTAGTAATTTATAAAAACTCACGGCTAGTCGGAATCCTCCGAGTCGCTGAACTTGTACTTCTGCTGCGCGCGCGCTCGCGAGCTCTTCACGGCCGCCAGCGTCTGGCTGCCCGCCTCGGACTCGGAGTCACTGGATACCTTCTTTTTCTGCTTCTTTTTTGGCGCTGCTTTCTTTTTTTGGTCCTAAAAAGTCAGTTTATTAAATAAAATATTCCTTTCCTTTAACATTTTGAACGCCAGAGCATAAACGCATTGGTGTGCCCCCGACGCCAAACCACAAATTCGCCGTTTTTTTTTTTGTCGGCTCTAGCCGACGGTGGTGTGTTGGGCACTCTTTCATTTGTCGGCTATAGCCAACCTATGGCGGTCAAAAGGTTAAAATGCAAGATTTATATATAGTTGTTGGAGCATAACCAAAGCTTTTCGTAATAGTCACTTTTACTATTGAGCATAAGGCTCGATCGATACCCAAAAATTTTGCAGTGGCAGTCTAAATAAGAGTTAATAGGTCCGCTACGTAGGTATATGGGATTTCCGGTGTAACTGGCGAAATCTATTTAAATTTTACTCTATTACAGCTAACTGCTAAAGAAGAACAGCCGCACGGGTCGATCAAAGGTTAGCAACGCTTGCAAGTTTGGTCTGTGGATGGGTGACCATCTTCATCATCTGCCTAGCCTTTTCCCAATTATATTGGGGTCGGCTTCCATTCAAACCGGATTCAGCTGAATACCAGTATTTTACGTGGAGCGGCTGCCTACCAGACCTCCACAACCCATTAACTGGGTAACACGGTACTCCTTGACAAGACTGGTGTCAGGTGATCTGGATGGGTGACCATCTTAACCTACCGAAATCTTTGGCAGTCGTCTTGTCATCCAGTCTTGCCAAGAACTACCGTATTACCCAGTTAATGGGTTGTGGAGGTCTGGTAGGCAGCCGATCCACGTAAAATACTATATAGGTATTCAGCTGAATCCGGTTTGACAGGAAGCCAACCCCAATATAATTGGGAAAAGGCTAAGCCGATGATGATGTTGCCAGTTGTTGACAGTTCAATGCAAACTTTATTGTGGCTTTGAACACGAAGCAAGGCAAAGTTAAATTCATGTGACAGAGGGTATGGGGGTAGAGTACTACGCTGCAGCGCACTTCACAGCCGCCATAATGTCTGATTATTACATAAAATCAACTGACCTTTTTGGTGTCAAATATGCTGTCATCATCGTCGTCACTCAACATATCCTTGGCTGGCCTCTTCTTGGGTTTCTTGTCATCATTGAGTAGCTTCCGCTTGGGTCCTGGCTTCTTCTTGGGCGGTGAATCGGGAACGGCCTCCTCGTCGTCGCTTGATAACACGGTGGGATGCGCCGCGCCGTTGTTCTTTGCATTGTCTTTTTCTTCTTTCTTTGTGTCTTCGATTAACGAGTCGAATAAGCAATCTGAAATGTTTAACAATAATGTATTGTAGTTTGTTGTTTCAGGAAAGGCGTTCTCTCTCTCTCAATTTTGTTTTAGGCTATGCGCTCAAATTGCCCGCCAAAAAATTTTTAGATTTTTTTTTATTGTTAAATAAACTGATACTACTGAACTGAAAGCCTTTAGTTACATTTTTCAACAATTCAAAACAGCTTGTATTAAGCAGCAGTGCAAAATGCCACACAGATTGGTGAAACGTGAAATATACCAACAAACTGTCCACACAACATCTGGGCGAATTTTTTACGTTTCATTACATGTTACGTTTGACCCATCTGCATCTGACAGATAGTGTAACTGACCCGAGTCCATCTCAGCAGGTTTCTTGCCGGGGTTGGTCTTGACGTTGAAGTCGTCCTCGTCATCGGACAGCGAGAGCGCGCGAGCCGGGGCGTCGTCTGCGGAGTCCAGCTTGTTGTCCAGCAGCTCCACGTCAGACCCGGAGTCCGACTCCTCGTCACCGTCTTTGTATTTTTGGACCTTTAATGGAAATGTTATGGTTATTCATATTTTGATGATGACATGTTCACTGACTAAAGGTGGTCAATGTCGACTGGTTGACATTGATTAACCTTTTGAACGCCATTGTCACATATATATAACAAGGAAGCGCGTGCCCTGAACGCCAAACGTCACAAATATGTGACAAAAAGTACGGCGAATTTGTGGCTTGGCGTCGGGGGCACGCCGATGCGTTTGCTCTGGCGTTCAAAAGGTTTAAACACTTCGTTTTTAAGTGAGAATTACTTTTATTTAGAGACTTTATTAAAACAAGTCATACAACGTAGCCAATGTGTTGATAAAATCTCTAGCTTAAGATGACCAAACTAGCTCATGCTTTAAAGTTCAATAAATATAGAAAACATGATGCGCGTCGTGTTTACTCAAATCACAGTTGATTTGCACGACGCGGTTTGTCTGGTGTTTTTTGAGGCTGAATATTTGCTCGGTTGTTCAGAGTCTTTTTATTAGGTATCGGGTGGAAATCCTCATGGATTTCGTCTTCCTGGGGCGGTCGGAAATCAGAATCCTACTGGATAAAATGACTTCGAGTCACCTCGCACACTTGCTTAAGTGCTCCCGTAGCCCCTACGGGAGCACTTAAGCAATATTCAACGCAGCCCCCGACTGGTGCCGTCTGGTCAAGCTACGTCACGTCTAAGATGGGCGAGCGTTGAACAATATGCGCCTCCACCTAGGCTTCGATATGATGGGTGGCGGACGTCCCCGAGATCGCTGTCCCTGGACCTATTTAGGGAAAACCGCTCTTTTCTGCTCTCCACCGACGCCCGGGGCGCCTGTTGCAGGCCGGGAGAGCACTTGAAATCTTTCATGTCGCAGAAAGAGGCCGCGGGAAGAGGGAGGCCCCTTCCCGCTGCCTCCTTCTGCGATATGAAACTTCCGCAGGAGATCACCGCGTCAAACGACGCTGCACTGCCGACCATGCAATGAATCCCAGCCGGCAGCGTAGCCCACTTCCTAAACGAGGGCACGGCCGGCTCCTCCCGAGCTGCGCACACTGACAATGGACGCGGTGATGACGCCGAGTGTCTGGCTCAGCACGCCAGCTACGGAACGCTAGTTGTGTGCAGGGCAGGCTAGCACGAAGTATGTGTACCTTAGTGGCGGCGCGGCGTGCGTGGGCTCTCTCCCTGGGCGCGGCGGGCGCGGCGGGCACGGCGGCCGGCTCGCTGTCGGAGCCCGAGCACACTGACAATGGACGCGGTGATGACGCCGAGTGTCTGGCTCAGCACGCCAGCTACGGAACGCTAGTTGTGTGCAGGGCAGGCTAGCACGAAGTATGTGTACCTTAGTGGCGGCGCGGCGTGCGTGGGCTCTCTCCCTGGGCGCGGCGGGCGCGGCGGGCACGGCGGCCGGCTCGCTGTCGGAGCCCGAGCACACTGACAATGGACGCGGTGATGACGCCGAGTGTCTGGCTCAGCACGCCAGCTACGGAACGCTAGTTGTGTGCAGGGCAGGCTAGCACGAAGTATGTGTACCTTAGTGGCGGCGCGGCGTGCGTGGGCTCTCTCCCTGGGCGCGGCGGGCGCGGCGGGCACGGCGGCCGGCTCGCTGTCGGAGCCCGAGCACACTGACAATGGACGCGGTGATGACGCCGAGTGTCTGGCTCAGCACGCCAGCTACGGAACGCTAGTTGTGTGCAGGGCAGGCTAGCACGAAGTATGTGTACCTTAGTGGCGGCGCGGCGTGCGTGGGCTCTCTCCCTGGGCGCGGCGGGCGCGGCGGGCACGGCGGCCGGCTCGCTGTCGGAGCCCGAGCACACTGACAATGGACGCGGTGATGACGCCGAGTGTCTGGCTCAGCACGCCAGCTACGGAACGCTAGTTGTGTGCAGGGCAGGCTAGCACGAAGTATGTGTACCTTAGTGGCGGCGCGGCGTGCGTGGGCTCTCTCCCTGGGCGCGGCGGGCGCGGCGGGCACGGCGGCCGGCTCGCTGTCGGAGCCCGAGCACACTGACAATGGACGCGGTGATGACGCCGAGTGTCTGGCTCAGCACGCCAGCTACGGAACGCTAGTTGTGTGCAGGGCAGGCTAGCACGAAGTATGTGTACCTTAGTGGCGGCGCGGCGTGCGTGGGCTCTCTCCCTGGGCGCGGCGGGCGCGGCGGGCACGGCGGCCGGCTCGCTGTCGGAGCCCGAGCACACTGACAATGGACGCGGTGATGACGCCGAGTGTCTGGCTCAGCACGCCAGCTACGGAACGCTAGTTGTGTGCAGGGCAGGCTAGCACGAAGTATGTGTACCTTAGTGGCGGCGCGGCGTGCGTGGGCTCTCTCCCTGGGCGCGGCGGGCGCGGCGGGCACGGCGGCCGGCTCGCTGTCGGAGCCCGAGCACACTGACAATGGACGCGGTGATGACGCCGAGTGTCTGGCTCAGCACGCCAGCTACGGAACGCTAGTTGTGTGCAGGGCAGGCTAGCACGAAGTATGTGTACCTTAGTGGCGGCGCGGCGTGCGTGGGCTCTCTCCCTGGGCGCGGCGGGCGCGGCGGGCACGGCGGCCGGCTCGCTGTCGGAGCCCGAGCACACTGACAATGGACGCGGTGATGACGCCGAGTGTCTGGCTCAGCACGCCAGCTACGGAACGCTAGTTGTGTGCAGGGCAGGCTAGCACGAAGTATGTGTACCTTAGTGGCGGCGCGGCGTGCGTGGGCTCTCTCCCTGGGCGCGGCGGGCGCGGCGGGCACGGCGGCCGGCTCGCTGTCGGAGCCCGAGCACACTGACAATGGACGCGGTGATGACGCCGAGTGTCTGGCTCAGCACGCCAGCTACGGAACGCTAGTTGTGTGCAGGGCAGGCTAGCACGAAGTATGTGTACCTTAGTGGCGGCGCGGCGTGCGTGGGCTCTCTCCCTGGGCGCGGCGGGCGCGGCGGGCACGGCGGCCGGCTCGCTGTCGGAGCCCGAGCACACTGACAATGGACGCGGTGATGACGCCGAGTGTCTGGCTCAGCACGCCAGCTACGGAACGCTAGTTGTGTGCAGGGCAGGCTAGCACGAAGTATGTGTACCTTAGTGGCGGCGCGGCGTGCGTGGGCTCTCTCCCTGGGCGCGGCGGGCGCGGCGGGCACGGCGGCCGGCTCGCTGTCGGAGCCCGAGCACACTGACAATGGACGCGGTGATGACGCCGAGTGTCTGGCTCAGCACGCCAGCTACGGAACGCTAGTTGTGTGCAGGGCAGGCTAGCACGAAGTATGTGTACCTTAGTGGCGGCGCGGCGTGCGTGGGCTCTCTCCCTGGGCGCGGCGGGCGCGGCGGGCACGGCGGCCGGCTCGCTGTCGGAGCCCGAGCACACTGACAATGGACGCGGTGATGACGCCGAGTGTCTGGCTCAGCACGCCAGCTACGGAACGCTAGTTGTGTGCAGGGCAGGCTAGCACGAAGTATGTGTACCTTAGTGGCGGCGCGGCGTGCGTGGGCTCTCTCCCTGGGCGCGGCGGGCGCGGCGGGCACGGCGGCCGGCTCGCTGTCGGAGCCCGAGCACACTGACAATGGACGCGGTGATGACGCCGAGTGTCTGGCTCAGCACGCCAGCTACGGAACGCTAGTTGTGTGCAGGGCAGGCTAGCACGAAGTATGTGTACCTTAGTGGCGGCGCGGCGTGCGTGGGCTCTCTCCCTGGGCGCGGCGGGCGCGGCGGGCACGGCGGCCGGCTCGCTGTCGGAGCCCGAGCACACTGACAATGGACGCGGTGATGACGCCGAGTGTCTGGCTCAGCACGCCAGCTACGGAACGCTAGTTGTGTGCAGGGCAGGCTAGCACGAAGTATGTGTACCTTAGTGGCGGCGCGGCGTGCGTGGGCTCTCTCCCTGGGCGCGGCGGGCGCGGCGGGCACGGCGGCCGGCTCGCTGTCGGAGCCCGAGCACACTGACAATGGACGCGGTGATGACGCCGAGTGTCTGGCTCAGCACGCCAGCTACGGAACGCTAGTTGTGTGCAGGGCAGGCTAGCACGAAGTATGTGTACCTTAGTGGCGGCGCGGCGTGCGTGGGCTCTCTCCCTGGGCGCGGCGGGCGCGGCGGGCACGGCGGCCGGCTCGCTGTCGGAGCCCGAGCACACTGACAATGGACGCGGTGATGACGCCGAGTGTCTGGCTCAGCACGCCAGCTACGGAACGCTAGTTGTGTGCAGGGCAGGCTAGCACGAAGTATGTGTACCTTAGTGGCGGCGCGGCGTGCGTGGGCTCTCTCCCTGGGCGCGGCGGGCGCGGCGGGCACGGCGGCCGGCTCGCTGTCGGAGCCCGAGCACACTGACAATGGACGCGGTGATGACGCCGAGTGTCTGGCTCAGCACGCCAGCTACGGAACGCTAGTTGTGTGCAGGGCAGGCTAGCACGAAGTATGTGTACCTTAGTGGCGGCGCGGCGTGCGTGGGCTCTCTCCCTGGGCGCGGCGGGCGCGGCGGGCACGGCGGCCGGCTCGCTGTCGGAGCCCGAGCACACTGACAATGGACGCGGTGATGACGCCGAGTGTCTGGCTCAGCACGCCAGCTACGGAACGCTAGTTGTGTGCAGGGCAGGCTAGCACGAAGTATGTGTACCTTAGTGGCGGCGCGGCGTGCGTGGGCTCTCTCCCTGGGCGCGGCGGGCGCGGCGGGCACGGCGGCCGGCTCGCTGTCGGAGCCCGAGCACACTGACAATGGACGCGGTGATGACGCCGAGTGTCTGGCTCAGCACGCCAGCTACGGAACGCTAGTTGTGTGCAGGGCAGGCTAGCACGAAGTATGTGTACCTTAGTGGCGGCGCGGCGTGCGTGGGCTCTCTCCCTGGGCGCGGCGGGCGCGGCGGGCACGGCGGCCGGCTCGCTGTCGGAGCCCGAGCACACTGACAATGGACGCGGTGATGACGCCGAGTGTCTGGCTCAGCACGCCAGCTACGGAACGCTAGTTGTGTGCAGGGCAGGCTAGCACGAAGTATGTGTACCTTAGTGGCGGCGCGGCGTGCGTGGGCTCTCTCCCTGGGCGCGGCGGGCGCGGCGGGCACGGCGGCCGGCTCGCTGTCGGAGCCCGAGCACACTGACAATGGACGCGGTGATGACGCCGAGTGTCTGGCTCAGCACGCCAGCTACGGAACGCTAGTTGTGTGCAGGGCAGGCTAGCACGAAGTATGTGTACCTTAGTGGCGGCGCGGCGTGCGTGGGCTCTCTCCCTGGGCGCGGCGGGCGCGGCGGGCACGGCGGCCGGCTCGCTGTCGGAGCCCGAGCACACTGACAATGGACGCGGTGATGACGCCGAGTGTCTGGCTCAGCACGCCAGCTACGGAACGCTAGTTGTGTGCAGGGCAGGCTAGCACGAAGTATGTGTACCTTAGTGGCGGCGCGGCGTGCGTGGGCTCTCTCCCTGGGCGCGGCGGGCGCGGCGGGCACGGCGGCCGGCTCGCTGTCGGAGCCCGAGCACACTGACAATGGACGCGGTGATGACGCCGAGTGTCTGGCTCAGCACGCCAGCTACGGAACGCTAGTTGTGTGCAGGGCAGGCTAGCACGAAGTATGTGTACCTTAGTGGCGGCGCGGCGTGCGTGGGCTCTCTCCCTGGGCGCGGCGGGCGCGGCGGGCACGGCGGCCGGCTCGCTGTCGGAGCCCGAGCACACTGACAATGGACGCGGTGATGACGCCGAGTGTCTGGCTCAGCACGCCAGCTACGGAACGCTAGTTGTGTGCAGGGCAGGCTAGCACGAAGTATGTGTACCTTAGTGGCGGCGCGGCGTGCGTGGGCTCTCTCCCTGGGCGCGGCGGGCGCGGCGGGCACGGCGGCCGGCTCGCTGTCGGAGCCCGAGCACACTGACAATGGACGCGGTGATGACGCCGAGTGTCTGGCTCAGCACGCCAGCTACGGAACGCTAGTTGTGTGCAGGGCAGGCTAGCACGAAGTATGTGTACCTTAGTGGCGGCGCGGCGTGCGTGGGCTCTCTCCCTGGGCGCGGCGGGCGCGGCGGGCACGGCGGCCGGCTCGCTGTCGGAGCCCGAGCACACTGACAATGGACGCGGTGATGACGCCGAGTGTCTGGCTCAGCACGCCAGCTACGGAACGCTAGTTGTGTGCAGGGCAGGCTAGCACGAAGTATGTGTACCTTAGTGGCGGCGCGGCGTGCGTGGGCTCTCTCCCTGGGCGCGGCGGGCGCGGCGGGCACGGCGGCCGGCTCGCTGTCGGAGCCCGAGCACACTGACAATGGACGCGGTGATGACGCCGAGTGTCTGGCTCAGCACGCCAGCTACGGAACGCTAGTTGTGTGCAGGGCAGGCTAGCACGAAGTATGTGTACCTTAGTGGCGGCGCGGCGTGCGTGGGCTCTCTCCCTGGGCGCGGCGGGCGCGGCGGGCACGGCGGCCGGCTCGCTGTCGGAGCCCGAGCACACTGACAATGGACGCGGTGATGACGCCGAGTGTCTGGCTCAGCACGCCAGCTACGGAACGCTAGTTGTGTGCAGGGCAGGCTAGCACGAAGTATGTGTACCTTAGTGGCGGCGCGGCGTGCGTGGGCTCTCTCCCTGGGCGCGGCGGGCGCGGCGGGCACGGCGGCCGGCTCGCTGTCGGAGCCCGAGCACACTGACAATGGACGCGGTGATGACGCCGAGTGTCTGGCTCAGCACGCCAGCTACGGAACGCTAGTTGTGTGCAGGGCAGGCTAGCACGAAGTATGTGTACCTTAGTGGCGGCGCGGCGTGCGTGGGCTCTCTCCCTGGGCGCGGCGGGCGCGGCGGGCACGGCGGCCGGCTCGCTGTCGGAGCCCGAGCACACTGACAATGGACGCGGTGATGACGCCGAGTGTCTGGCTCAGCACGCCAGCTACGGAACGCTAGTTGTGTGCAGGGCAGGCTAGCACGAAGTATGTGTACCTTAGTGGCGGCGCGGCGTGCGTGGGCTCTCTCCCTGGGCGCGGCGGGCGCGGCGGGCACGGCGGCCGGCTCGCTGTCGGAGCCCGAGCACACTGACAATGGACGCGGTGATGACGCCGAGTGTCTGGCTCAGCACGCCAGCTACGGAACGCTAGTTGTGTGCAGGGCAGGCTAGCACGAAGTATGTGTACCTTAGTGGCGGCGCGGCGTGCGTGGGCTCTCTCCCTGGGCGCGGCGGGCGCGGCGGGCACGGCGGCCGGCTCGCTGTCGGAGCCCGAGCACACTGACAATGGACGCGGTGATGACGCCGAGTGTCTGGCTCAGCACGCCAGCTACGGAACGCTAGTTGTGTGCAGGGCAGGCTAGCACGAAGTATGTGTACCTTAGTGGCGGCGCGGCGTGCGTGGGCTCTCTCCCTGGGCGCGGCGGGCGCGGCGGGCACGGCGGCCGGCTCGCTGTCGGAGCCCGAGCACACTGACAATGGACGCGGTGATGACGCCGAGTGTCTGGCTCAGCACGCCAGCTACGGAACGCTAGTTGTGTGCAGGGCAGGCTAGCACGAAGTATGTGTACCTTAGTGGCGGCGCGGCGTGCGTGGGCTCTCTCCCTGGGCGCGGCGGGCGCGGCGGGCACGGCGGCCGGCTCGCTGTCGGAGCCCGAGCACACTGACAATGGACGCGGTGATGACGCCGAGTGTCTGGCTCAGCACGCCAGCTACGGAACGCTAGTTGTGTGCAGGGCAGGCTAGCACGAAGTATGTGTACCTTAGTGGCGGCGCGGCGTGCGTGGGCTCTCTCCCTGGGCGCGGCGGGCGCGGCGGGCACGGCGGCCGGCTCGCTGTCGGAGCCCGAGCACACTGACAATGGACGCGGTGATGACGCCGAGTGTCTGGCTCAGCACGCCAGCTACGGAACGCTAGTTGTGTGCAGGGCAGGCTAGCACGAAGTATGTGTACCTTAGTGGCGGCGCGGCGTGCGTGGGCTCTCTCCCTGGGCGCGGCGGGCGCGGCGGGCACGGCGGCCGGCTCGCTGTCGGAGCCCGAGCACACTGACAATGGACGCGGTGATGACGCCGAGTGTCTGGCTCAGCACGCCAGCTACGGAACGCTAGTTGTGTGCAGGGCAGGCTAGCACGAAGTATGTGTACCTTAGTGGCGGCGCGGCGTGCGTGGGCTCTCTCCCTGGGCGCGGCGGGCGCGGCGGGCACGGCGGCCGGCTCGCTGTCGGAGCCCGAGCACACTGACAATGGACGCGGTGATGACGCCGAGTGTCTGGCTCAGCACGCCAGCTACGGAACGCTAGTTGTGTGCAGGGCAGGCTAGCACGAAGTATGTGTACCTTAGTGGCGGCGCGGCGTGCGTGGGCTCTCTCCCTGGGCGCGGCGGGCGCGGCGGGCACGGCGGCCGGCTCGCTGTCGGAGCCCGAGCACACTGACAATGGACGCGGTGATGACGCCGAGTGTCTGGCTCAGCACGCCAGCTACGGAACGCTAGTTGTGTGCAGGGCAGGCTAGCACGAAGTATGTGTACCTTAGTGGCGGCGCGGCGTGCGTGGGCTCTCTCCCTGGGCGCGGCGGGCGCGGCGGGCACGGCGGCCGGCTCGCTGTCGGAGCCCGAGCACACTGACAATGGACGCGGTGATGACGCCGAGTGTCTGGCTCAGCACGCCAGCTACGGAACGCTAGTTGTGTGCAGGGCAGGCTAGCACGAAGTATGTGTACCTTAGTGGCGGCGCGGCGTGCGTGGGCTCTCTCCCTGGGCGCGGCGGGCGCGGCGGGCACGGCGGCCGGCTCGCTGTCGGAGCCCGAGCACACTGACAATGGACGCGGTGATGACGCCGAGTGTCTGGCTCAGCACGCCAGCTACGGAACGCTAGTTGTGTGCAGGGCAGGCTAGCACGAAGTATGTGTACCTTAGTGGCGGCGCGGCGTGCGTGGGCTCTCTCCCTGGGCGCGGCGGGCGCGGCGGGCACGGCGGCCGGCTCGCTGTCGGAGCCCGAGCACACTGACAATGGACGCGGTGATGACGCCGAGTGTCTGGCTCAGCACGCCAGCTACGGAACGCTAGTTGTGTGCAGGGCAGGCTAGCACGAAGTATGTGTACCTTAGTGGCGGCGCGGCGTGCGTGGGCTCTCTCCCTGGGCGCGGCGGGCGCGGCGGGCACGGCGGCCGGCTCGCTGTCGGAGCCCGAGCACACTGACAATGGACGCGGTGATGACGCCGAGTGTCTGGCTCAGCACGCCAGCTACGGAACGCTAGTTGTGTGCAGGGCAGGCTAGCACGAAGTATGTGTACCTTAGTGGCGGCGCGGCGTGCGTGGGCTCTCTCCCTGGGCGCGGCGGGCGCGGCGGGCACGGCGGCCGGCTCGCTGTCGGAGCCCGAGCACACTGACAATGGACGCGGTGATGACGCCGAGTGTCTGGCTCAGCACGCCAGCTACGGAACGCTAGTTGTGTGCAGGGCAGGCTAGCACGAAGTATGTGTACCTTAGTGGCGGCGCGGCGTGCGTGGGCTCTCTCCCTGGGCGCGGCGGGCGCGGCGGGCACGGCGGCCGGCTCGCTGTCGGAGCCCGAGCACACTGACAATGGACGCGGTGATGACGCCGAGTGTCTGGCTCAGCACGCCAGCTACGGAACGCTAGTTGTGTGCAGGGCAGGCTAGCACGAAGTATGTGTACCTTAGTGGCGGCGCGGCGTGCGTGGGCTCTCTCCCTGGGCGCGGCGGGCGCGGCGGGCACGGCGGCCGGCTCGCTGTCGGAGCCCGAGCACACTGACAATGGACGCGGTGATGACGCCGAGTGTCTGGCTCAGCACGCCAGCTACGGAACGCTAGTTGTGTGCAGGGCAGGCTAGCACGAAGTATGTGTACCTTAGTGGCGGCGCGGCGTGCGTGGGCTCTCTCCCTGGGCGCGGCGGGCGCGGCGGGCACGGCGGCCGGCTCGCTGTCGGAGCCCGAGCACACTGACAATGGACGCGGTGATGACGCCGAGTGTCTGGCTCAGCACGCCAGCTACGGAACGCTAGTTGTGTGCAGGGCAGGCTAGCACGAAGTATGTGTACCTTAGTGGCGGCGCGGCGTGCGTGGGCTCTCTCCCTGGGCGCGGCGGGCGCGGCGGGCACGGCGGCCGGCTCGCTGTCGGAGCCCGAGCACACTGACAATGGACGCGGTGATGACGCCGAGTGTCTGGCTCAGCACGCCAGCTACGGAACGCTAGTTGTGTGCAGGGCAGGCTAGCACGAAGTATGTGTACCTTAGTGGCGGCGCGGCGTGCGTGGGCTCTCTCCCTGGGCGCGGCGGGCGCGGCGGGCACGGCGGCCGGCTCGCTGTCGGAGCCCGAGCACACTGACAATGGACGCGGTGATGACGCCGAGTGTCTGGCTCAGCACGCCAGCTACGGAACGCTAGTTGTGTGCAGGGCAGGCTAGCACGAAGTATGTGTACCTTAGTGGCGGCGCGGCGTGCGTGGGCTCTCTCCCTGGGCGCGGCGGGCGCGGCGGGCACGGCGGCCGGCTCGCTGTCGGAGCCCGAGCACACTGACAATGGACGCGGTGATGACGCCGAGTGTCTGGCTCAGCACGCCAGCTACGGAACGCTAGTTGTGTGCAGGGCAGGCTAGCACGAAGTATGTGTACCTTAGTGGCGGCGCGGCGTGCGTGGGCTCTCTCCCTGGGCGCGGCGGGCGCGGCGGGCACGGCGGCCGGCTCGCTGTCGGAGCCCGAGCACACTGACAATGGACGCGGTGATGACGCCGAGTGTCTGGCTCAGCACGCCAGCTACGGAACGCTAGTTGTGTGCAGGGCAGGCTAGCACGAAGTATGTGTACCTTAGTGGCGGCGCGGCGTGCGTGGGCTCTCTCCCTGGGCGCGGCGGGCGCGGCGGGCACGGCGGCCGGCTCGCTGTCGGAGCCCGAGCACACTGACAATGGACGCGGTGATGACGCCGAGTGTCTGGCTCAGCACGCCAGCTACGGAACGCTAGTTGTGTGCAGGGCAGGCTAGCACGAAGTATGTGTACCTTAGTGGCGGCGCGGCGTGCGTGGGCTCTCTCCCTGGGCGCGGCGGGCGCGGCGGGCACGGCGGCCGGCTCGCTGTCGGAGCCCGAGCACACTGACAATGGACGCGGTGATGACGCCGAGTGTCTGGCTCAGCACGCCAGCTACGGAACGCTAGTTGTGTGCAGGGCAGGCTAGCACGAAGTATGTGTACCTTAGTGGCGGCGCGGCGTGCGTGGGCTCTCTCCCTGGGCGCGGCGGGCGCGGCGGGCACGGCGGCCGGCTCGCTGTCGGAGCCCGAGCACACTGACAATGGACGCGGTGATGACGCCGAGTGTCTGGCTCAGCACGCCAGCTACGGAACGCTAGTTGTGTGCAGGGCAGGCTAGCACGAAGTATGTGTACCTTAGTGGCGGCGCGGCGTGCGTGGGCTCTCTCCCTGGGCGCGGCGGGCGCGGCGGGCACGGCGGCCGGCTCGCTGTCGGAGCCCGAGCACACTGACAATGGACGCGGTGATGACGCCGAGTGTCTGGCTCAGCACGCCAGCTACGGAACGCTAGTTGTGTGCAGGGCAGGCTAGCACGAAGTATGTGTACCTTAGTGGCGGCGCGGCGTGCGTGGGCTCTCTCCCTGGGCGCGGCGGGCGCGGCGGGCACGGCGGCCGGCTCGCTGTCGGAGCCCGAGCACACTGACAATGGACGCGGTGATGACGCCGAGTGTCTGGCTCAGCACGCCAGCTACGGAACGCTAGTTGTGTGCAGGGCAGGCTAGCACGAAGTATGTGTACCTTAGTGGCGGCGCGGCGTGCGTGGGCTCTCTCCCTGGGCGCGGCGGGCGCGGCGGGCACGGCGGCCGGCTCGCTGTCGGAGCCCGAGCACACTGACAATGGACGCGGTGATGACGCCGAGTGTCTGGCTCAGCACGCCAGCTACGGAACGCTAGTTGTGTGCAGGGCAGGCTAGCACGAAGTATGTGTACCTTAGTGGCGGCGCGGCGTGCGTGGGCTCTCTCCCTGGGCGCGGCGGGCGCGGCGGGCACGGCGGCCGGCTCGCTGTCGGAGCCCGAGCCCGACGAGCTGCTGCCGCTGAACGTCATGCGCTTCTGTACACACAACCGAACACACATCACTCCTGCACAATCTTTAAAAGCTTTTATTTAACTTGCAATGTATTGTTACGCGCCAGAATTAATGTCGGGTACATTAACCTTTTGAACGCCAGAGCATAAATGCATAGGCGTGCCCCCGACGCCAAGCCGCAAATTCGCCGTACTTTTTGTCACATATTTGTGACGTTTGGCGTACAGGGCACGCGCTTGCTTGTCATGTATATGTGACAGTGGCGTTCAAAAGGTTAAGTTACTACTAGCGCCATTTAGTATCGAGTAGCAGAACTAGTAGAGTCAAGTACCTTCTAGACATTTCTTTGCCAGAACATTCTACACTTCTCGATATCTGGTCAGTCGGCAGCGGTAGTTAAGAGTACTTTCCAGATGTTTCGAGAATGGAAGTTTCTAGAATAAACTGACCTATAAAAGGAGCGCGTATTCCGCGACCGAGTCAGTATTGGATTAGCGATACAAGCGAATACTTCGGAAGCGATCTTCAAGTGCGAATAAAGTGATCAGTGGTGAACTTGTGTTTAATAATTAGTGAGTTTAAAGTTGTAATTAGTGTTTTTAAATTAAAGTGTCATTTTGGTTATTTAATCGGCTGTTTTTATTGTCACGAACCCCAAGCTCGTAACAATTGGTGTCAGAAGAGTGGATATTTAAATCATGCCGATTCTACCAAAGGACGACACGGAGGGTATCCGTACCCGGAGTCAACGCCAGCAGGAGACGGACCAGAGGCGTTTTGGAGGTACAACGCCGCAGACCTCGGAGGGCCAGTTGCCGATCATGGAGGCTGGTCCGTCCACAGCAGCTCCAACATCTGTAGGACCAGACTTTGCTGCACTGATGATGATGCTGCAGGAACAAGCTTGTCGGCTGGAAGAACAGCTGCAGCGAGACAAGGAGGAACAGGCTCGCCGACAAGAGGAACAGGCCCGTCGGTTGGAAGAACAGCTGCAGCGTGACAAGGAGGAGCAGGCGCGCCGTCAGGAAGAACAGATGCTCCTTATGAAGGACCTTCATGCTACCCTCGGAAAAGCCATGAAGGAGGTGAAGGATAAGGTTGCTCAGCATGACAACCGCCTGTCAGAAGCTGAAATCCAGATCAGCAAGTTTAATAACGTCATTGCTGATGTTAAGAAAGAGTTGGGCAACCTAAAGGTTGGAGATGGGATGACAGTTTCCGTAGCTACTACACCTTCGCTACGTGGATTCAAAGTGCCGCCGTTCGATGGGACATCTTCCTGGTCAGCCTATAAAATACAGTTTGAGGCTGTTATGAAGGCGAATGGGTGGACTAAAGATCAGGCCATGACTGCTCTCACCCTCGGCCTGCGCGACCAGCCCTAACTGTCCTGGAAGCTCTCGATAAAGAAGTGACGTACGAGCAACTCCTTGAGGCGTTGGAAGCTAGGTATGGCGACGCTCATCTGGAACACGTGTTTCGTGCGCAGCTCAAGGATCGCGTGCAACGTAGCAGTGAAAACCTGCAGCAGTCGGCCCTTGAAGTGGAGAAGCTGGTACGAAAAGCATACCAGTCCGTACCTGCGCTCATTGAAGGGAACCTGGTGCAGGCATTCATCGATGGCATCCGCGACCTTGAAGTTAGAGCTGCTGTGAGGCTCGGGCACCACGGGACGCTTAAGGACGCCTTGGCTCATGCACTGGAGGTGGAAGCTGTGCGGCAGGATAGTCGTTCCCACCGCGGCAGGGAGGTTGCAGCAGCTACAGTTCGCGACCGATTTAAAGGGTACCGTCCTAGATGCTACGGTTGTGATGAAAGGGGCCACGTTCGATCTAGTTGCCCTAAGCGAACTGCGGAAAGGGAAGATAGCCGATCTCCAGAAGGTAGAGTGGTTAACAACAGCGCCAAGCGGCCGCAGGAATACGAATTGGTGACGGAACATCGCAGCCGAAGATCTCATGGCAACTCAGACGCATTGTCAAGAAGACCTTGCCCTGAAGCCTGCAAGCATTGTACTAGGCAAGAGGGTAAAGAAGACGTACCTGTGAGGATGCTCAAGACAGACCTCAGCAACGAGTGGAAGGAAAGCCTACAATGTGCACAGCAGGAAGATTCGGACATCAAGCCGATTCTGGAGTGGATGAAGGCCAGTGCTCCTAAGCCCACGTGGAGTGACGTCTCAGCGATGAGTTCGATCACAAAAAGTTACTGGGCCCAATGGGACAGCTTAGTGATTCAGGATGGAGTCCTGTGCCGTAAATGGGAAAATGCTCGGGGGGACAGCTGTCATTTGCAAATGGTTGTCCCTAAAGCAAAAGTACAGAATGTCCTACAGCTGTACCATAATGGTTCTTCAGGAGGCCATATGGGAGTAAAACGGACTCTACTGAAGATAAGAGAACGGTTTTACTGGGTCCACTGTCGTTACGATGTCGAGGACTGGTGTCGCAAATGTACAAGTTGTGCGGCTGTAAAAGGACCTCAGACTCGCAGTAGAGGTGCATTAAAATTGTACAACGTCGGTGCACCATGGGAAAGGATAGCCCAAGATGTTGCGGGACCTTTTCCGGAAAGTGAAAGTGGTAACAAGTATTTCATGGTTGTAATGGATTACTTCACTAAGTGGCCGGAAGTCTTCGCCATTCCAAATCAAGAAGCCTCAACAGTTGCAGATAAACTAGTTCATGAAGTCTTCTGTCGTTTTGGAGTACCCTGGGAGATTCACAGCGATCAAGGAAGGAATTTTGAATCCCAAATATTCCAGGAAACTTGTCGAGTTATGGGTACTCATAAGACGAGAACAACTTCTTACCACCCACAATCGGATGGAATGGTGGAACGATTTAATCAGACATTGGAGAGATACCTGGCAAAAGTCGTGGAAAACCGGCAACGCGATTGGGACAAGCATATACAACCGTTTTTGCTGTCATACCGAAGTGCTGTTCACGAAAGTACATCGGTGACACGAGCCTTCGCCAACTTCGGAAGAGAATTGCGGCTGCCTGCAGATCTGATCACCGGAATACCACCTGATGCCCCACGCAATATAACCGATTATGCGAATGACTTGCGGAACAAAATGAATGACATTTATGAGCACGTCAGACAATCGGGCCAGCAAATGTCTGAAAAGATGAAAACCCGTTATGACCGTAAAATGAACAATAAAGGGTTCGACGAAGGTTCACTAGTGTGGTTGCACAATCCAGTTCGCAGTAAAGGGAAATCTCCTAAGCTTCAAGCTAAATGGGACGGGCCGTACCGGATTGTGACAAAAATTAACGACGTGACCTACCGTATACAGAAAGGTACAAGAAGTGCTCCTAAGATCGTCCATGTGGATCGACTGGCGCGTTATTATGGGACCGATAATGCTCGGGACGAGCATGTCTTAGGAGGGGGCAGTGTTACGCGCCAGAATTAATGTCGGGTACATTAAGTTACTACTAGCGCCATCTAGTATCGAGTAGCAGAACTAGTAGAGTCAAGTACCTTCTAGACATTTCTTTGCCAGAACATTCTACACTTCTCGATATCTGGTCAGTCGGCAGCGGTAGTTAAGAGTACTTTCCAGATGTTTCGAGAATGGAAGTTTCTAGAATAAACTGACCTATAAAAGGAGCGCGTATTCCGCGACCGAGTCAGTATTGGATTAGCGATACAAGCGAATACTTCGGAAGCGATCTTCAAGTGCGAATAAAGTGATCAGTGGTGAACTTGTGTTTAATAATTAGTGAGTTTAAAGTTGTAATTAGTGTTTTTAAATTAAAGTGTCATTTTGGTTATTTAATCGGCTGTTTTTATTGTCACGAACCCCAAGCTCGTAACAGTATGTATTTATGTTTGTTCGGGTGGAATCTTGCAACTCAATTTTGAAGCAGATATCTTCGACCGATTGAGCTGAAATGCTGTATACACGTTCAGTTTGGATGACAATGCATGGTTAACTGTGTGATGTCATTCTAAATCCAACATGGCGGCACACCCAAGATGGCGGACTTGTTAAATTTAATGCACTCCTACAATATGGGTATCAAATGAAAGGGCTTGCTGAGAATAAGTCGAAAAATAAAATGGCGACACTCTAAATCCAATATGACGGACTAAGTTTACGTGTCCAGCAATAACTAAAAAGTCACAACGTCATTACTCAATTTATATAGATTTATGTAGATAAACAAGTAAATTAAATAACTTGATGTGATTGATTTTAACTATTTTATAAAATTATCAAATTAACTAAATACGAGTACTTAAATCTCGCGATCAGCTTTTATATCATATAAATTGAGTAATGACGTTATAAGTCGATAGTAAAAGTTTATTTTTTTATTTTTAGCGCATTTAAATAAAAGCTTGTTTTTTGAAAAGGTTTTCTAATCGTTATCGTTCTTTAATCTTATTCGTTCAAAATCAACTCTTCGTGTGAATGACCATAGTCAGGGGTCTACGGTCATTGCTCGGGCCATTTACACGCACATTCACATTTCGCTAGTAACTTTCTTAGATCCCATGAGATAGGGATCTCATGTGATCTAACTAGCGAAATTTCTAAGTGGGAACCTTCTATATAGACGGGGGTATTAGGATTTTTCTGTCACGAAAAAGCGCTACGGCCGCGTGGAGGGGGTACACGATGTATCGCGTGCTCACAGCGGCGGACAGAATGTCCAACTTGTCCTTTGACATTTTACTTCTACTGTGTCCCCACACACATTTCGTTTTTTTTTTTTGTTATTGCCGTGTCTGGCTCTGCGCCATCCTAACGCTTTGTTTTTACTGGGGCATAAAGTTTTTAAATGTGCTGTATTCACTGTGTTCTCTGTTTCATACTGGAACACTATTCGCAACGGATAGACGAATTTTTAAGACAAGGAATACAATAATTAAGTACCTTCTTAGGTTCCTTTTTGAAAGCAATTTTAGTTTGTTTCATTCCGTCGCCGGCAGCCTTCTCCGCCTTCTCAGGTTTCTCGACTTTCTCCTTCTTGACACGAGTCGCCTTCGGTTTCTTTTCAGCACTTATCGGACTAACGCCGGTTGGATCATCCTGAGGAAAGAAAATAGACTTTTATGGATGCACTTAGGCTAAATAAGGAGTGGAATTAACTGCCAGAGTCTGTGTTTCCTGATAGCTACAACCTGGGAGTCTTTCAAGTCAAGAGTGAATAGGTTCCTTCTAGGCAAGCGTGCTCGACCACATTATCGCTTACCATCAAGTGAGATAGTGGTCAAAGTAGACGCGTATTAACAGTAAAAAAAAACCCATATTTGAGAACACTTATTGAATAAATACATGACAAGTCCTGAATGCGAAAATTCAAAAACCTATGATATCCAGCAAGCTCCCTTTCATATAGAAGTGGTCTGTGTCCTAGCATTGAGAACGGTGTGATTTTTAGGGTTCCGTACCTTTATGTTTAAGGTAAAAAAGGAACCCTTATAAGATCACTCTCTTTTCCGTCTGTCTGGCCGTGTGTCACCACTGATTTTCTCAGGAACGGGTGGACCTAGCAAGTTGCAATTTATACCAGATACCTAGGTCTATAGTCCCTATTAGGTGTATAAAAATCCTGAGGTCCTGAGTCAACACAATAAAAAGATATGGAAATTTAGATTTTCGCGAAAACTTCTAAGTACCAAAATTGACAATTCTAGGTCAACCGGAAGTACCCTATAGGTTTTGGGTCGAAAACCTATATGGTTGTTCCCGTTGACCTAGAATCCAAAGTCAAAACCAGCACAAATAAAGGAAAAATAAATGTTGAAAATTAAAGGGTGTCCCCCCATACAATCATAGTTGAAGCCTGCCATCAATAAAAATGATACCAATTTTATTATGGCGGTATAACGGGTAGGTACGGAACCCTCGGCGCACGAGTTCGACTCGCACTTGACCGGTTTTGTTGAGGGACACGCATTTTTTGGCTTCTATTCATATGATTTAGTTCATCCAATGACTCTTTGGCATCTTCTATAATACGCTACAGCAAACCTCACATCTATCATAAAATTTTTACTCTGACAGCGACTTTATTTCCTAGTACAGTAGTTATAAGGGTGATTTTTGAAAAGCAAATATACAACTTACCGGATCATATTCCTTCTTGGTTTCTTTCCTCGTTTTAGCCTTCTCGGCAGCCTGGATCCTCTTGATGAGATCGTCAGATATCTTGGGCTCCACGCGTCTGCCATTGTCCGACGGTAAGATGTCCATCAACGACTTGCGGTTCTTCTTGTTAGCATTCTGAAAATGAGCAAATGGCAAATATTTTAACTAGACATTGAAATATACAGTTTGTGGATCATATTTTAATATTCTACTATTTAGCCTGTAATTTCATCCTTTCTACTATGTTTTATACTGGGATAAGTTTAAATAAATTATTAAAACTTAACAGACAGATGTGTTGCTGGGGAGTTTGTTGCGCCACTTCTTCTTCCCAGCTAAACGATAGGAAGTGGTGACGGGCGGGCGTTTTGGGGGACTGTCTATGTAGAACTTTGACGTTCAAAAAGTGCTGGCACTCAACCTAATTTGAGTAAATGACTTTTGATTTTAATTTTGATTTTGAAAAAATAGTGTTCCTCGATGACGAATTATGTATGTTTATGAATATTCATCATGCTACAAAATAATAAATTTGGAGACAACAAGCTCCATCAAAACTTACTGTCTTATATTAAAAATATAATTACCTTTATTCTTTCCAACTCGTAAGCATAAAACAAATTGAAAGTTTAGCTCAATATGATCAGAGGTACATCATCAAAAACTGAAGATAAACTTATATATATTGATAATAAAGCTGAAGGGTTTGTTTGGTTGAATGCGCTTATCTCTGGAACTACAAGTCGGATTTGGAAAATTATTTTTGTATATGATAGCCACATTCATGAGGAAAGCTATAGGCTACACGGAACGGGAAATTCCTACGGGAATGGGAAAAAACAGGATATGAGCGTAAAAAAAAAAAAAAAAAATTCGCGGGCAAAAGCTAGTAGAGTATATTTTGACCTTAGCTTTTGAAATAGATAAAAAAAAATAGTAGCATGTTATATTTGTAGTAAGTACTCACGGCGGCTTTGGTGGTCTTCTTGTTAACAGACTGTTCTTCTTGCCTCTCCTTCTCCTCAACTTCCTGCAACTTTACTAAGAATTCGTCTAAATCTTCACGCCATAACATCGCTGCTGTTTTAGCCCTGCACACAGTAACAAAACAAGTTAGAATTAATATGTAGCCTACACCTACAAGTTCAGCCGCTCTAACGACACTCCGAAGAAAAACGAAGTTACTCGAACCGCGCGACGAGCGCCTCCTGGCCGCGCTCGGGTGCGCCGCTCGCTATACGATGTACGAAGTGGGCAGGACTACTGACTCGCTCGCCCGCACAGTCAATTAAACTTTTTACTGTTATTCTGAAGAGTTCCCCTCAACATTCAAATACTCACACAGACTCAACAATCAAGAACTCTACAAATACAGGGTGTTTAATTAATATGTAAGTAAGATCTATTATAAACTTGTTTTAGTACTCAAAACTTTAGAGGGGCCTTCAATCCCGGAATACCGCGAATGAAAACATTTAATGTTTAGGGTCAGCAGAGTGAGTTATCACAACTATGTTTTCCGATCTTTGTTTATAACATACTAAACTGTGTTCCAAACCGCTGCAACACCCAAGTGGTACATTGAAGCTCGACGACAGAGATAAAAGAATATCTGGCTACTACCAGGTACTATCTTGGAACCTGCAAAGAAAATAGTCAGGAATAAACAGCACAATAACTTACTTGAGTGCGTTAAGCTCGGACAGTTTCTGGTCCCTCTGCTTCAGCAGCTCGTCCTTCTTCTCCTTGGTGAGCATCCACATGGACATGCCTAGCAGGTAGTTGAACTTCTTCACCTCCTTCAAGTTCTGGAATGCTTTCTCTGTAACATTCATGCAGGTTGGAATTACTGTATTCGCGTACAAAATTGAACCCTATTTTTAACTTCTGAAGGTGCTTTTTAGAAAAACTAGTACTCCATGTTTAAATGTGTAAAAAATAATTCGTGAAACAAATATTTTTAACTTTACACAAGCGTAACTTAGGTTCAATTTATAGCCACTAAAGATTAAATTGCCACATAATTTACAGACATCCAGCAATTACACCCCACTCCCTCCCACAGAGGCCTGAATCCCAACAGTGGGAACATTATAGCCCATTAGACTTATGCTTATACAAATTCAAAGGTTTTTACTGGTAGTCATCATCTTTCTAGCCTTTTTCCAACAATGTAGTCAGCTACCAGGCTCACCCAATTCAGCTGTATCCCAGTATTCTATTTATTGTGAAAACCAGTTAATGAGTAATACCCACATTTAGTTTTTTTGACCCCTAATAGTTACAGGAATGTAAGTAGGGTTCAGAACTCACCTGGATCAACAGGTTTCCCCTTCTCAGGCTCAGGTTCCGGTTCTTCCTCCGACTCTTGAGGGTCGTCTTCTACTGCCGTTAGCCCCTGCATCTTACTCGCGCGTTTCTTCCATTCGGAGATCGGATCGGGAGCGTAACCTGTAGAAAAAAATCGGATGTTATCAAATCGGAATATAGGTATAATGTACAGGTCATACACCTTATTTGAGCAAAAATGATTGCTGAAGTACAACTTATATTTTATGTACAAAAATTTGCTGTTAATAGACTATGCCTACATGTGAGGGTATTAGAAGTGATCAGATCGCAAGTTAGACTTCACTGAAAAGTTTCAGTCAATGATAAATTTTATTTATTTCGTATAAAGTTGGTTAAATAACAATTTTGGAAAGCGCCACACAGATTTGAGTGACCCTGTCCAGTGTAAGCATTTGTCAGTTATGGTAAAATTGAGACTATAAGTATGGTCCATTGCAAAAAATCATCACAATAACAATTTGTAGGTAAATTCGGTGTAATATAACATCAAGTAGAATAGCACCATCCCATCACTTCCCGTGGGTGTCGTAAGAGACGACTAAGGGACTCACCAGAGAATGGGCAGCAGCATTCTCTGTGCATTACAACAGCTACACTACGATCGCCAACCCGCCTGCCAAGTGTAGCAATTATGGTAAACGCCCCCTTTGGGGGAGGCCTTTGTCCAGCAGTGGAAGTAATTCGGCTGATAATGATGAGTCATCGCCTACGTACCTCTCTTGATGAGTTCTTCCACCATGACCTTCCGCTTCTTGTTCTCCACCACAAGCCCCTTGTCGCACTTCTCCAGTATGAACCTGGCCTGGTTGGACAGCTTGTCGGCCTCGGCCTGCAGCTGTCCCTCGCGGTACTCCTTGCGCCGCGCGTAGTACCGCAGCCGCAGCTCGTAGAAGTCGCGCAGGATTTCTTCTACTTTGTCGTATCTGGTGAAAAGTATTTTTCATATTATAGACAACAAGAAAATCGGACCTTTACATCATGAATTATGGCAACTTTTTAGTTGATTTAGACAGATTGCTATTGTAATCATACAGCTCTTGACATAATAGATTAAAATTTTGTTACATAGTCAAACTCAGATCAGTGGAACCACAAAAAACCATCCCAACTGCAAAGACACAGAGTGCTTATTTATCACTGCTTTCGTCTAGAACTTATCCACGTCAACAGTTACCATTAGTCTAGAAAAGGTCTTTCATAGTGCAGGTGTTACTGCACGGAGATAACAACAAGAGGTGAAGCAGTATTTACGATGTAGGTTGCCAATTTCAAAGTATTACGAAATGCGTGACACCATTCGTATCGCACATCAATGAGATTGAGTGTTCTCCAATTTATCAATTGAATTTAATAGTTATCGAATCGAAATAAGTTATTTATTATGTATATTTCAATGCTCCAGACAAAACTGCGCTGCGATGCTCCGAGGCCGATAACCGAGCATTGAAATGTATACCCTATTTCGATTGGATAACTATTAAATCCAATTGATCAATTTAAAATCCTCTGCCGTCCCGTCTGCACAGGCCATAAGAGACTGGTAGGTTTTCCACTGTCAGAACTCGGCTGGGACCATTCAGCAATGAAAATCCAACAATGATTTTTACAATGCATAATGTGTAGTAGTGATTAGTGAAGGTTTTCTTACTTTTTGAGACAGCAGTTGTGGTCGAAGGCGTTCATGCAGGTGAGTGAGATGGTGGTCTGCAGCTTGAACACCTTGTGCACGCCCTCCATCTCCACGTCGGCCAGCTTGCCGGGCAGCAGGCTCACCACGAACCGCACCGTCGTGTCTGTGTTGTATTCCTACAACAACATTTATAACATCTAATGTTAACTCATACTTCCAAGTATTTTTCTGTGTCGCTATCTCTTTCTATAACTTTGGGGCGTAATTCAAAAGATCGACAAGACCGCTCGCAAGTACCCGAACTCATTGTTAATCGCAAGCACGTTTATATGCGAGTGGACTTCTCACTCTAGCGAATTACAACTTCTAAGCGACGAAAAAGGATTAGATACAGGAAAATTTTGATTTGTGCGCATATGATTTCACCCTAAAATCGTCTACAGAAAAAGTAATGCGTAGTGGCAATAAGCTGGCTATTTAAGCCCTAGAATCGAATGAACTTTTGGGACTAAGAATCATTGGCTGGTAGCAGCTGGATGAGTGCAGCCAACGATCGAGTTCAATGACGTGTGCTTGGAGAGATTTATGCCCAGCAATGGCTCGCAGTAGGCCCACTAGCACTATATGCTAATGATGATGCTGGCAAAGGGGCAACAGACATAAAAACTTACCCTATATTCCGATATGACAGGCTTCACTTTATCAGTTCCCAACATAGGCTCCAGCACATTCTCCTTGTAATTCTGAGTCCACATCCCGACAGGAAGTTCTGTAATTTCGATCTTCTCGCCAGGCAATATAGCCGCTTCACCGGAAATGACGTATTTGTCGCCAAAGCCTTCAATAGTACCACGGAAGTTTTTGTACCAGGGGTGCATAGGCTTTGGTTCTTCACCATCTAACATACGTCTGAAAAGTTAATAAAGATTAAGTATGCACTGTGTGGGGAAATAATTCGCAATGTCATGTCGCGACTGACTGCGGCGACCTGTAATGATTTGAATAAACGGACAGTTCAAGTAGATAGTCACTTACTGTATGTTTTCAGCAATGTCCCTGGGGTTGTAATTGGGTATCTTAGTGGACCATCCTGTGCCAATACCTTCGGCGCCATTCACCAGGACCATAGGAATGATTGGGAGGTACTGAATCGGCTCAATTTTCTGGTTGTCTTCGAAGTCGTGCTAAAAAAAAAAAAAAAAAACATGTAGTAGAAGTGCATGCTTTGCTAAAGTCAGCACACATAGAGCAGCAAAAAGCTCGTATAGATTGCATTGATTACTATTCAACTTGATCACTAATTAGATAAAGTTGAAAATATCAAACTCGTATGTTACTTACTTCCACGAACATTAGGTAAATATAGTGTACCTATTCCGATCTCTGTTAATAATGCATGACACAGAAAATCTCTTGCAGACTATTTTGAAGTTTATTGTTGTGGACTACTTATTGCCTAACATTTATTATTTATTTATTATATACTTTATTGTAAACAAAAAGGAAACTAAAACACATACAATGGGCCTTATCGCATTCCGCGATCTCTTCCAGACAACATTTTCGCTGCTCTATCTGAGCTATCCCTAAAGAAGAGAAATGTAAAGAGAAATTAAAGTATTTAGACTCTCAACTACTTGCAGGTAATACTTGCCAAGCTGTCATTAGTGCACTTGCTACGTAGTTTACACCTTCTGTCTACTGTAAGTCAGACTGTCGGACTCTTACTGAAGTTTTCTTGCAGGTGGAAAATCAGTCAAGTAAACTCCTACAGTTTCGTCATGACGCCGACACGACATAACAGTAAGCGCGCCCAAACGCAACAGACGACCAAATAAAAGTGTGGTTTAGATTACTTACAACAAGTAAGGGGTCATCGTGAGGGTGGAACACCAGCCTCGTGAGCGGTGACATGAGCGTGAAGATGTAACGCGGGCTGGCCGAGTCCTTGCCGCCGCACAGCCGCGTACCGAACTGACCGCGCGGCTCCAGCAGGTTGATGTTGTTGGAGCCCACGTAGTTTTGAGCCAGGTTCACTATCGTCATCGCTAGGGACTGTTCACCTGGTAACATACAATAATGGTCATCATCACAATAGAATACGCATCGATCCTATTAATCTTTTATCTTAACTAAGAATAAAGAAGAAAGAAGTACTTGTAACTGCCCATCTATACTAGTAATAAAGCTGACGAGTTTGTTTGAACGCGCTAATCTCTGGAACTACCAGTCGGATTTGGAAAATTGTTTTAGTATACATATGATAGCCACATTCATGAGGAAAGCAACGGAAAAAAACGGGATATCCGCGCACGAAGTCGTGGGCAAAAGCTAGTTGTTGGTATAAAATAAAAGCATACAATGACCACTCATACAATTAACAGCTACACCAATTATTAATAACTCATACACTCATTCAATGTCAATGTTCGCTTCAAGGACACGGGATGGCGCTCAAGACACGAATATATTTTTTTACATTACGTTTAAGTAATAATTGGTCGATTTAATCCCTGAATTATATTCCAGCATTATATTACGTTATGGTAGTTGCCTCTTAAAAGCAGATGTTTGAATACTAACCGTGATGGTAGGCCGAGTGTTCCGCAACCGAACCAGCCAGCTGCGCCACTTTGACCTCTCGTTTGTCGTTACGTTTAATGCACGTGAAGATGACCTTCCGTTGGCCGGGTTTCAAACCATCAATCATGGAAGGTATTGATCTAGAAATAGTAATAAAGGGGATTTAAAAACAATATTTTGGGATGCTGAGTTGTTAGTTATTCTTTCATTAAAATTGAAGTGAATTTCCACTGCCGAGAGAAGCCGAGCGATTACAGTATTCTTACCTTACGTTATCTCCATTTGAGAAGAGAACCAGCTCCAAATTGACAAAATCCGAATATGAGACAGCTTTAGTATCTTTTGTGTACAAATATCTCTCTGGGAGACCAATTTCTTTCCTTCTTTTCACCTCATCCATGTGACTAGTGAGCCACTCTTTACGTTGGTCCGCACCTTTCTTAGAAAACGCCAGTTCAATATGATGATCATCTGTAGGCCCCGTATACTTGAACTTTATCCTGTGCCTCTCCATATTCTGAAAGTACTCCTTAGCCTCCTTTGATGTGGAGGTACCCAAACCCTTGTAGTATTTTATGTTGAACGTGTGATGGTTTTCCGTATTGTTCTTCCATTCCTCAAACTCAGGTAATGAGTAAAATGACAGTTCTTTGTCTTTTTTAGTAGCTTTCACGATAGGAGTAATAAATTCTTCTAAAAATGGTAGTTTTAATAATTCCGGCCAATTGTGATGTATGAAATTGATAATCAGACCTTTTATGTGAGACCCATCCTGATCCTGATCAGCCATGATCATCACTTTACCATATCTCAATGATTTCAAATCATCAACCGTGTTGTATTTCTTTTTGTACTGGAGTCCGACAATTTTGATCATATTGTTAATTTCTACATTTTCTAAGACTTGTTTATGAGATGCATCCCTAACGTTGAGTGGTTTACCCTTTAGGGGAAAGACACCATAGTGATCTCGACCAACCACACCAAGTCCTGACACAGCCAATGACTTGGCTGAGTCTCCCTCAGTGAGGATTAGTGTACACAAGTGAGAATTTTTAGTACCAGCATCATTGGCATCTTCTAACTTTGGTATACCTTTCAGTTTGCTCTGCTTCTTGCCTGAAGCTTTCACAAGCTCTGTCTGAGCTTTGAACTTAGCCCATGTCAATACAGATTCAACAAGGCCTGATTTTGACACAGCCGTGATAAATTTCTCAGAGTAATTGCATTTTGAACCAAAGCTCTTGGCTTGGAGAGTCATGTTTTCTTTTGTTTGTGAGTCAAAAGTAGGGTTTACAATCAGACAATTAATGAACACCCACATGTGATTCTTAACCTGCACAGGTTTTATGTTTACACCACCTTTGTTTTTCTTCTTAATTATTTCTAAGACATTCTTAACTATTCCGTCGGAAACCGTATCAACATGCTTCCCGCCTTTAGTGGTAGCAATGGAGTTCACAAATGATACCTGTTGAAAACCTCTATCTGAGAGTGTAAGCGCGATTTCCCAGCGGTCATTTACTTTCTCATAGACTACCTTCAATGGTTGTCCATTCTCATCTTCTTTACCTTTTATGTATAAATCTACATAGTCTTTAAACTTATTTATTTTAAGCCTTTCTCCATTAAGGTACACCTTAACACCTTGTGTCGTCATGGCAATGTCATAAGCTCGACGGGACATCAGAGCTACTATGTCATCTTCTAACTTTTCCATCTTGAATTTTGACAAATCAGGACTGAATATAACTTTTGTAAAATCGTCATCCTTACCAGCTTCCTTGACTTTAGGTTCGGAAGCTTTAGTCATGTTGGAACCCCACGTCTGCTTAAAATGTTTCTTATATTGTTTCGATGCAGTTTCTACTGTAAATTTTGTTGAGAATATGTTACATAGTTTGGCACCATAACCGTTTCTGCCTCCTGTCACTTTTTCTTCTTCATCATTGTAGTTTGACGATGTCAGTAAATGGCCAAAGATCATAGTTGGAACATACATTTTCTCATCTTTATGCATCACCACAGGAATGCCGCAGCCGTTATTGTACACTGATATAGTATTTGTTTCTTGATTTATGTCAATTTTCATTACGTCCATTTTGGGGTCTCTCTGCTTATTGTCAGCTGCATTGACTAAGATTTCGTCATATATTTTGTATAAACCTGTAAAGTTATTACAATTAAGGTATATCTAAATTCTGGTTGAATAGTATTGCAACATATTTTCAAAGCAGTAGGTACAAACCTGGTACAAAGTTTAATTCTCTTTGGACCATGCACTCCTTGGTCTTGTCAAAAACCCACATTAACTCAGTAGTCCGCTCAACGGATCCAATGTATGTGTCAGGACGTAGAAGGATGTGTTCTAATTGTGTTTTCTTCTGGTAAATTTTCTCGATAGTTCCTCCTTTTGGTCCTTTGGCTGGAGGCGCAGCCTCCGCCGAACCATTCTGTCCAGCAGTGTTCATTTTATTGAACATGGCCTGCAAGAGTCACATTAATAAATTGAAACATAATAATTGGGTAGATGCTTTGCTATACTTGAGAAACTACCAAGATAACTTAAAAAACCACTACAAGAAACCTCTGCACCAAGGGACATGACACATCTTAAACATAACAACTCTGAATTAAATTAGCATATATAATAATTGTATATTGTTCAAGTGTATGGTCATACAAATTGTTTAGTTAGCAGATTAGCAGACTATGAAAATTTTTCCTCTTTTTTATCCAGTTCGTAACTTTCGAATGAAAAGTGCATTCAAATTAAAATCAAATTTTTTCAACCACAGTAAAGTTGTACTTAATTAATTGGAGAAAATGATTCAAGTCAATTGGCTCCCCACAATACTTTCCAATATTTATTTGTATGTGCTTAGCTGGTGGTTGAGAGCAAGTTTCCATAAGCCAAATACATTTCTTTTATTAAGATAGAGTAATTGCTGGACTCACATAAACAAATTAATGAGGGTAGTAATAAATCAGTGCATAACATTTCAAAATTATGATTTATCTCATTAAATGACTGTTGTTGAAAAATCGTCCAAAACAACTAAATATGAAGTGAAATGAATTGCAGCAGCATAGTAGTAGTTGGCAATGAACTCAAACATGTTGAATTTGTACAACTGCAAGTTATGTACTTTTTGCAAGTACTTGAAGCATGAATGGGAGAAAAAAATATAGCATTTTATGCTTGACGTTCAGACTTTTCATGTAAATACGAAAACTGAAACCGCAGAAACTATATCAGTCTCAAAACTTGATACAATTTTGGCCGTTACCAATCAAAATGCCGCCAAATGCATCACTTACCTTTATATCAGCCATCTTGTTATGGGTGCTATTAAAACGCGTGTGATCAACGCGAAATAGCGATTGTCTGGTTACCAGAACAAAACAGACACTAATTACGTTTGCCGTTAAAAAATAACATTTTTATCTAAGTTTTACTTTGCAATTTTGGAACCGCAATGAAACAACGAAGACGCCAAGATTTCCAATAGACAAGTGTTTATTTTTTTAATTGTTTGAAAATTTGTCTGTGTCTATGATTATTTCTATTGCCCTAATTAAAAAATGACCTGCCTTCACGTAGCTTTTCCACTGTGGTAGAGCTGAACGAGGCGAAGCGGAGGCCCTGAGAGAGTATATTTACAGAGAAGCGGAACCTTTAACGATGCACCGATTTACAATTTGGTTACAAAAGAATTTTGTTTAATTTTTCTTTCTCTGTTATAGACGAAAATTTCTTAGCGGATGAAGTCCACTCCGATATGCGTTATAGGACCCAAACCTCTGTCAGCCCACTGTTACTTTACAAAAGAGAGCTGTCAGAGCCCTTTATAATCTGCGTAGCCGTGATTCTCTTAGGGAACTTTTTAAAAAGATTAATATTATGACAGTCCCTTGCCAATTCATTTATGAAAATATTATGTATGTGCGGAAAAATCGACATCTTTTTAGTAAAATTAGTGATAGACATAATTTTAATACTAGAAATAGAGACAAATTAGATCAACCATTTTTTAGATTAGCTAAAGTCCACACTTCTTTCATGGGGTATTGTGTTAAATGTTACAACAAAATACCTACTGACATATTAGAACTAAATGAAAGAAAATTTAAAACTTATGTTAAAAGTACACTTTGTAAACAAGCATATTACAAATTAGAAGATTACATTCAGGATAAGAATGCTTGGAAACATGCTGGTCCTGCTCCATAGGACAGTCAAGGGTGTAGACAAAATCAAACTGGTTGATTTATGAATTAACTTTATAGATGGGTATACTGTTTCTTTTTTGTGTTTTTATTTTCTGTTTAATTGGTGGTTAAGATTATCTGTAAATATGTGAGTACCATTTACCTAATTTTTTTTTTTTTTAGAAAAGGAATAAGTACCTCTGCTGGTTATACTTTGTTCTTATAAGTAGCATACTCTGGGTGTATCGTCCTCACATAATATTAAATTGATTTTTGTATACCAAATTTTGTAAAGTCGTTATTTGAAAAGAGTAACTATGGAGTTTCTTGTCCGTTCTTCTCCATAAGAATCTACCTTTCCGAATGGACAGTAGAGTCACTTTATTAATATATTTTACTGAACTGTAAATGCTGACGTTCAAAAGTGCCGTTTAATGGCCTAATTGAAATAAACGTTTTTGACTTGACTTTTGACTTGACTTGTTAACACCACCCTGCTCTTCTTCTTTAATTCCTAGTCTCGTTCCCCTGCAAAACTCTGCTCCACCTACACTGTTTTCAACTGAAGAGAGCAAAGATTTCAAGTTTAAGGTTTGTCAGTTCATTCGCTGCTAAGCTTCTCTGAGCTCAGCTCCACTTCAATGGGAACACATCCTCCTTACAAGATGTATTTCATGGTACAAGCAGTTTACTAATCAAAGTGCGTCATTATAAACTGCAGAAAAAAATCACCTAGCTTTGAATAAACTACAGCTCTTTTCGCTGTACTGTTTTTTATTGTTTCTGTATTCCATCAATGTAAGATGAGCCTTATAAAAAGACATTTATTTATTCATTCCATAAAGTAAAAAAAAAATGCAATGAATGTGAATGAATGCACAGGTACTAGTTCTATGCTCTCAAAATGTTCTCTTCTCTCCCCCCATAGAGGAAAGTAATATATCTACTCCCTAGAGTATATTTATTCTGTGGTAATATATCTCCCCGTAGCGCAGTGCCGTAGACATAGACAGAGAGTGCAAGACTTGTGTTTGACTTTGACATATTCCATGATGACAGTTCCGAATTTAAGGTTATATTAGTAAAAATAATTTTAAATATTGAATTAAGTTGGAAAATGTCTCTTTTATCGTACGCTTCGACGGTCCTTAAGCGAGTAGCTGTATCAAGATTCAGCACTAATTATAGTATTTGTGTTAATAGCATTAAAACAAAATCATTTAGCAGTGTTACAACCAAAACAATACATGATGTCAATACAAACGTAATAAAAGATGTAATTCTGTTCAAATACGAGAATCCCAAGTTTTTTATGTATATGAATGTCTTTGCTATAGTACAGTACATGTTCTGGACATATCTGGGCTTGTTTGCGTTCAGTACCTTGAGAGACGCGCCAGTTGAAAAATCTACCATCACCGAAGATACTCCCTGGTTCAGAAAGATCAACCTCGGAGAAAATAAGTACAGGAATACTCTAGGAATTGTTTCTGTAGTAGTAGGTGAGTACAGTAATTAATTAATGTCTACTAAGTACTATTTGGTCTATTCTTTACCCTATTTAGTAACTAGTAAAGTATTTTTTGAGTTAGCCGAAATATACCTGATTACAAGAAGCACGTTACTATCTCGGCACATAGTGTAATATACACTGCAATACAAAATTTGAACTAGATTTTGATAATCTGGATACAGAACCCCTTATGAATACTTAATATGCTTACTGTAACATTTTGTATTAATATGCTTACTGAAATAAAAAATTTCATTACAGGAGGTGGCTCCCTTGCCGTCATCTGGATGTACACTCTTCGTTCAGTCCGCTACCTGATACTCAACAAAGGCGGCAAACAATTAACCCTCGTCACATACACACCATTTGGCAAGAACCGCATCATGACAGTACCCATGGAAAGTGTCTGTTGTAAAGAAGCAAGAAATATAGCTAGAGTACAGTTACCACTCAAAATCAAAAACAGATGGATGCACTATATGCTGGATATGAGGGGAGAGTTCAAAAACCCCCTTTTGTTTGACTGTACCGCTGGTTTGATGAGGAAGTGGTGAAGATATTAAGTGTATGTATTTGAAATGCTCTTATTTATTGTAAATACATAGTTTTAGTAACCTCTTTCTCTTTATTCTTTATCCCTTATCCATCAAAATGCTGCATGTAGGTATCTTCTATTGCAATAATTTTAGCAGCCTCATCAATAGCAGGCATTAGAATTTCATTCTACATTGTAGTATTCTTGATTATATGTATATCTGTCAACGGAAAATTGCAGACGCCATAAGATTGTAATAAATCTTTATTAGATTATAATTTCTCAATGAATTATGAAAAAATCGTTTTTTATTTAATAAATCCCATCCAAATCAATAGTTTCCAATAAACCCGTGTCTTTTAAAAAATAAATATTTTACAATCTTAAGGCATTTACAATTTTCTTGTGACATATCCATACCACTACTACCATAACCAGCCCCTATCTATCCAAATGTTCCAAAAATCTATGAATGACACTCAGAATCACTGTCATGATTAGGGTAGGACATAAGGGCTGATACTACAGACTCATACAACACAAGCGGTTAAAATAAAACTCCCTGTTAAGATTCATCAGAAAAATCTTTATTATTTGTTTATAATTATATTAACGGAAATACGTCATCTCGTCTCAACACAAAAATAAAGAAGTACAATCAATAACAAAAAATAAAATTCTTTTTTTTTTATTTACAATATGCCGATTTTATCTTTAAATGGTAAATGCAAATATTGTATACTGTATTTGTGTATTCAATCTTTTGACCAGCCAATATCACTACCAAAATCCTAAACCTTTATTTGCACCTACCATAAACAATAAAATAGAGTAATTAATTATTAAAAATGAAAGTCTTTCAATACCATAGACAAGTCATTTAACAATCAACTTAATGAGATACACAGGTTATTATGCACTTGCAACATCATTTTTAACATTAAGTATATGAATATGCTAGTATTTAATGCACTACAGTAAAAAAAAAATTAACACACATTCATACAACCATTACAAAAGTATAACATAATTCTTTACTGATCCCATATAACATAATTCTTTACATGAGATCATCCATTACAACTGCTGGTCTAAAGCCGTTATTGATTCATATTTGGCCTGCTCATAGCTTCAAAGTATTGGAACTGTGCCTTTATAAGTGTGCTGGAACACAATAGCCCAAACATTTACTTCTGTCAATTTGTGTAGGTATAAACAGGTTTCAGGTTTGAGTATGTTAAAAAACTTGAGACGAAGGCCATTCATACATTTTTCGTCATGCTTGCCTCACATAAAACTCATGAAATTAACTTTAAAGTTTCATAAAACACACATCATCATTAACAATCATATTGCAAGTGCCAAACAGCCCGGTCGCTTATCACATCTATATTCACCTACCGACAATTTTTGATTAATTCTACAAATGCTTTTACTAGCTTGCTAAAACAAGCTACAGAGGACCGATGGAGTCTTAATATCAGTTAAAAAAATACATACATCTAGTCAAGGTAAAAATATGACTTCCCCATGGAGTTTTTACTTTATTTATCCATACTGACATGGTTTTTTATACAGGGTTGATTTTTGAGACGGCAGCAACGTCAGGTACTTTAAGTATTGTCGCTACAGGAAAACGTTCTTATGTGACTATCCTTATCTTTTTGAGTAATGCCTAACTGACTTTCTACATTACATACAGAACATTTCAGACTAATTTCAGAAAAATATGCAGTTAGCTATAAAAAGGGCAATTTACACAAAAACTTTTTGTTGGCATTTTAAAAAAGTTTTTTGGACAATCCATTCATTATGTTTACTCAAAAAGTTAAGGACCAAATAAAACTGAGAATATTTTCCTGTAGCTACATGGCTTAACCTTTCGAACGCCAGTGCATAAACGCATCGGTATGCCCCCGACGCCAAGCCACAATTTCGCCGTGTTTTTTGTCACATATTTGTGACGTTTGGTATACGTGACAATGGCGTTCAAAAGGTTAAGGTACCTGGTCCTGGCCCTGGTGGTGGTAGGTAGCTGGGCAATAATGCCCCGTTTCAAAAATCCATCCAGTTGACTACATACCGTTAGAGAAGAGTCATTACAATGGTTTTATATTACAATAGTTAAATATATAATTAAGATGGGAGAAACGACATCATCGATCCTTGAACTATAAAATTAAGTACAATATTATTTCTTATTTACAGTAAAGTCATAAATATTTAATGTACTATAATAAGTTAATGTTAAGGCCCCGCGTTCGTGACACGGGAAGCAGTGTGCATATTATTGGGCTCCAGTAGACAATGGCTTGAGATACGCACGTTTTAATCATAGACAGATATTTTCCAACATCATCATAAATCAAAAAATATTTTTGGAAAACATCATTCTTATTCATAAAAAATCTTTGAACTATTGTGCTTTCAATTATTAAGGAACTGTTTACCAAAATTAAGAATCTCATTAACAGGTCCTAACAGTTCAAAGATTTTTATAAATGAGACTAACAACCAGTTTCTGGAAAAAAAAATTTGACCCATCACAACTATTCGCAAATCAAGTGATTGTCTTGCGAATAATTTGTGAGGGGTCGTTATTTTTTTCACCAGAAATCGGGGCTAGTTTCCATGAAACATATTTTTGCTAGTGCGATTGATGCGCAAATATACACCATTGTGTAAAAGAGCTATTCGTTACCGGCCTTCACAGGTGATAACAAAATGACAATTATAGGCTTTCAATGCATTGACACACTGCATTGCAGTTACACTTACTTTCAACATATCCTCAATTTTCATTGATTTAAATTTGTAATGTATCATTAACCTACGCTAACAGTATTGTATTTATAATCACATAATATTTTATTAACTATATAAATATTGTTGAAGTTTAATATACAGGGTGAATTTTTTAAACAAATAAATTAATGGCAATTACTACGCCATACGTCAGAGACATTACGGAATCTATTAGTTTTTCAAATATATAAACAATGCAAGACTTTTAAAAATATTTACACAAAAACTCACCCTGTATTAATGCATATTTTATATCGGATTTACTGAGAGTTGTATTTGTACGAGAAAGTTGCTAGACTTTTAAGTATATATGTAAAATGTATATTGTAGCAAGTAAATACTGCTATAATCTTTTACGGAAGTCGGTTTAACCTTTCGACCGCCACGGTCGGTTATAGCCGACAAAAAACGGTGAATTTGTGGTTTGGCGTCGGGGACACATCGATGCGTTTAGCTCTGGCGTTCAAAAGGTTAAAGTAGTTTCGAATTACACAATTTTAGGTACTATTAAGTCTTACGATAACGATATCTACGTACTCATAAAAGTAACTGAGATAAGTACTGTTTACCCTTGATTTTCAAATATTCTTAGTTTAATATGGAACCGACTACCATCTTGCATCTGTTATCCACAAAATCCTGTGATAATGTTTCTACAACACTTGAACAATTTTTCTCAATGAATGAATAAGATTACAAATTTATGACATTGAAGTCCTAGCTTTTTAAATTGAAATAAATATAATTTTCCAAATTCATGATCATTCGTCATCAGTCTATCGCTTACTATTAAGTCTCAGTCAACACTAAAAAACACAAAAAGGACAGTATTATAAATCTTAGTATTTTTTTTTTTGTACATAACAATAAATCAATGAATCTTTCATATTTTTTCATTATAATTGTTGCATTTCACGAGCGCACGCCTGTCAATGCAATTTATATCTTATGTCAATGATGTGAGGTTGTGATTTTCAACGACTGTCGTAAATTCATGTCCTAAATAGTAAACAGTAACTTGTTATAGAAGCGTGCTCCTTTAGTTCAGCTCACAATTAATTTTCAATATGGTCCCTCACTTGGAGCATTCGCCTGTAATGTAACGTAACAGAATCGAGAAATACATTAGTGAGGGAGAAGAACCGAACATGACATTGCGCAACCTGTAATGTTACAGATTCGAGCGTAACATTGTTGAGGGAAGAGAACCGAGCATTACAGTGCGCAACTTGATTCAATGTGTAAAATCGAATCTGAAATGTTACATTACAGGCAAATGCTCGTCAAGACAGGGAGGTAGTAGGGGAGAGTTGGATAATACCGCGCGGTTGACAATTCCGCGCGTCAGCTTAATTCAAAAACTATCCACTAGTTCTGCGATCCAGTGCGTATACATCGAAGCGGGACATGCTTACACCCTTCCCCGCGCATCGCCATTACGGTCCGCGCGACGACAGAGATAGCACGCGCTGTCGACGTTTTTTTCGTCACTCCTTGTAATTTTTCGTATACTTTCGAGAAGAGATAAGTAATACTGTATTTATATTGTAATACTTTGATACCATACATTTTTAATGTTTGTTTATTGTAGAATTAATGTCAGAATATGTTTTTACGTACTTTAATATTTTCCATATAATTTTGAGGTTCAAAAATAAAATGATCAAGTTTGATAATTCCGCGCCCGGGCGCGGTATTCAACATTTTTTATGTGATTTTTGCTGTGATTAATATAACTTGCTGACTGATATTTAATTGATATTAATAGGTATTTTTGAGACTGATTAGTCCATACATAATTCAAAGATTTACTAAGACTTCTAGTTATATAAAAATATTTACGTTTTTTGCATAAAGAATTTAAGTTGTTGTTAATACCTACTTATTGCGTGATACTTAATATACTGATTTAATTTCTAGAAAAAGATTTGGGTCTCCCTATCTTCACGCAAGAAAATTACTTAAAAGAATATTTTTTTTTTTTATTATTACTTTTATTATTTACCCATTTTTGTGCAATTAATGTGGGCACGATTTTGTCAACCCTGGGCACGATATTATCAGACCAGTTCGACAATACCGCGCCTTTATATTTTTTTGTAAAGTGTCAATAATTACTTTTTGTTTAAATTTTGGAAGTATTTGTTATACGGTATGCGTACCTGAATAAATGTCCTACTAATTACTCAATTTTGTTTCTTTCAATATCAAACAGTTTCCCAATAATAGGTCCAATTCCTTAGGGGCTCGGTATTATCCAACTCTCCCCTACTGTAACGTAATGCTCAAATTCGAATCTGAAATGTTACATTACAAGCGAACGCTGAAACGTGAGGGTGCACCTTCAATCAGTTGAAAAATTACCAAGGATCTTGTCACGCTATATTTTGTAATGCACTGTTTTTACACCTCATACAATTAAATCGTTATTCGTACACCGTGTTCGTTTCGTAGATCGTGAAATGTCGAGTCAGGGTTGGCTTGACGTTTCACGATGATGTGTGTTCCTGACTGAACTCATTTTTTTTGTCGTTGTCAAGTGTCTAGTGTCATTTCATATTGGGCTCTTAGCGCGTCACTGTGTGAAGAAAATAGTTGCTTATTTTAATTAAAAATCCTGTTTATATTATTTACAAGCGGTCCCGCGTGTCCCGCCCATGGCAAATGGATTAGTCGTTCTCGAGTTATAACAGACAGATATACAAAGAGACTTTTTTTTTTACAATATGTAAGGTTTTTTTTACTAAAACTATACCGTTTAATGAATAAGTGTGTATTGTGTCATAAACACGAGTCACTATTTAATACAGACAATAATTTATTATTTTACAAAACTGTTTATGAGGGTTTGAATTATAATGATTCTGTTTTAGAATATGTTCTAATAAAGTGTTTCTAGCAGACATTCACTATTTATCACCATATCTATTAAGATCACTGAATATCTCCTTTGATATTAAAGTCAATGTAATGCTGGATCCACATTTGAAGTATTTGAACAAATATTCGTTCCAATGTCTAATACAAAATTTACTTTATTTCTATAGATGTTAAGTTTGTTTTGCATGGTCAAAACTCGTTCAATTTATTGGACAAAGACGTCAAATGCAATGCCAGCATTAAGTATTTAAAGAAGTCATTACTACTTCTCTTAAATTTCGTCAATTTCTGTCACGACAGCAATGCTCAAGCGACACAAAATATGGAAGAACAGTCCAAAACGATATTTAAACACTTATGAATAATTAGTTGCTTAGTAAAACCAGGAATGGTTCCACTGCAGGCTGTGCTATGGTCATTTTAAAACCTTACTTCAGTAAAATGGAAGGATATGTATGTACGTTTAGAAGAAAACGGATGAAATTACTCTTAATGTTTAATTTAAATATATAGGTAATTTGCAATGTTTTTGTTATACTTCCGTCTGTAAGATTAAAGAAGAAATGTGTTCTGTTCACTTAAGGACTTAGTGTGGCTAGGTTAGCGTGATGTCGTGTTCCGCGCCTAGAAACTAGTGCCCTTAGTGCCTCAAGAATAACTAGTGCCATTAGTGCACCAAGTATCACTTGTGCTTCTAGCGCACCAAGTATTATTAGTGATCTAAGAGCACAATATTTCACTTGTGCTCTTAGAGCAACTTGTTTGACTTCTTAGTGCACCAAGTAATACTAGTGACATTAGTGCACTACTGTCGCTAGAGATCCAAGTTCCACAAGCGCCTCTAGTACCTAGTGTCACTGGTGTCACTAGTTCCCTTAGTGCTCTTAGTGCCCCAAAAGCCCCTTGTGCCACTTTTTCCCTTAGTGCTCTTAGTGCCACTTTTGCCCTTGGTGCCGCTAGTGCCACTTTTGCCCTTGGTGCCGCTAGTGCCACTTTTGCCCTTGGTGCCGCTAGTGCTACTTTTGCCCTTGCCGCCGCTAGTGCCACTTTTGCCCTTAGTGCCGCTGGTGCCAGGCGCGGCGTTGGCAGCGCGTCAGTCGGACAGGTATCGCTCGCGCGGCGCGTCGTCGGAATCGTCTCGTGTCGGACTGATGCTGTCGATCTCGTCGACCTCTTCGAGATTCTTCGTGCTTGGGTTGCACAGCCTAGAAATTAAATTAATAATTGGGTATAGTCCTAAAAGACAATGTTCTTGTAATAGACATGTCACCGGAAAATTGCAGACAAGGTTGCAAAAAATCGCGTGAAATTGTAAACAACTTTTTCTTAATAAGACACGGATATAGTAGAAACTATTGATTTAGGATGGGATTTACTGATAAAAAACTATTTTTACATAATATATCGAGAAATTATAATCTAATAAAGATTTATTACAATCTTACGGAGTCTGCTATTTTCCGGTGATAGACACATGAGATGATGAGATATTTCAGCTATGTCCGAAAATAGTAAAGAGTCATCGCGAGGAAAACGGCAGATTCGATGATATGTGACGATCAGCAAACTAATCTGTGTGGAGAGAAAGGAAGCCTCTATCACAGCCAACACTAGGAACGTGATAATAAGGCTGATTTTAGTCTAAAATTATCTGCGTCGCTTCTGGTAAGGGCTGGTTGGTGGTTGGTGGTTTTATAATCCAATTAAATCTACTAATATTATAAAGGCGAAAGCTTGCGAGTGTGTGTATGTATGTTTGTTACTTCTTCACGAGCAAACGGCTGGACCAATTTTGATAAAACTTTGTATGCAGGAAGCAGGCACCTTGGATAACGCATAGGCTACTTTTTATTCCGGAAGTGTGTTCCTTTCAGATAATTTTAGACATTCACGCGGAGTATCTGATAAACCGCGGGTAAAATCGCGGGGCGCAGCTAGTCAATAATAGTAATTTGAGTGCGGTGCCCCTGTTCAGAACATAAGCCACACGTTGGACTGTCCCAAGTGCACATAAACCCGTACTTTGGGTGATTTAATGAATGTCACCAATGCTTTAATTAATTGAAACCATCCACTCGAAAAGTAGAAGAAGAATTAATACATACCTGCACTTGCAACAAACGATGCAGGGCGCGGCTAACAACAGAAGCGGACTGGCTACCAACAAAAGAAGCCCGAAGCCTGCAAATATGCCAACCACCTGGAAAACAAAACGGTACCTCGTTACGAATAATAATAATATAATATAATATCTTGGCACAACTCACACACGGTCATCCGATCCCAAACTAGGCAGAGCCTGTGCTATGGCAACCAGACAACTGATAAACATACTTATATATTTCTAAATACATACATATTATAGACAAATTACACCCAGACACAGAACAAATGATCATGCTCATCACACAAAGATTTGTCCTGGGTGGGAATCGAACCCACGACCTGCGGTTTAGCAGTCAGGGTCACTAACCACACGACCAACAGGCCGGAATGTAAGAGATCAGTCGCAAGCTCCGAGAGATTCTTCCCGACATTGCATTTTTGAAGTGATAACTTCTTATGGGAGGGTAAACCGCTTCGTAACGTAACGCGTTACGGCGCCAGTCTGTCTGGCTTCCCTTTCTCTCACGCATACGGCAGCGGTAGGCAGGCTCTTCCTCTCTCACTCTAACCCACAGCGCTAGTCGTATTTCGGACAGACGCTTCCCATATTAAATAGTTCAACTTAGATTCGTTTAAGTTATCCTTATCACTTCTGTCGGGCGTCCCGAGACGCACACGTTTTTTTTTATTGGTACTAGGAAATGATTGGTCAGAGTGAAAAAGTCTTTATTACTCATAGATCTAGAAAAAATCTGCAGTTTTATGGTCCGTATTGCTGAACCTTGATCGACACTCAACATTTCATTAGTTGAACTAAAACTGGTTTGAAGTGATATTCTAATCTTGAGTGAGCTTCTAGAAGTAATAGGTACGGGCTTAAACAACTGATATTTTTCCGGAATGCTTTTCCTGCGTTTATATTTGTCTTACCTGTGCACGATGCCATAAAACCGATGCGCGTGAGTGTCCTAATTTGTTCTTGCACGGTCCTTTGTCGTAATGGCGCAACAGAAAATCATCCTGTAACAAAACAATACAGATATTAGAGTAGTCTATAACGGCGGAACTGAAGGAGGACAAGGCAAGGCCTTCGCCCCAACCGCCGCAACAGGAGAAGACTCTCCGGGCGTCGGGAGTCGCAGGGCGATCCCCGGCCACCGCAGGCGCGGGCCTGCGGACGGCGAGCATTGGGTGGCTCGCTGTCCGATCACCACCAGGCCCGGGTCGATGGCGCGTTGTGTTTCACGCGCGCCTCAAAGAGATGTCAGCATAGAGGACGGGGCCCGCTAGGGCCAGAGCCTGCCAGGGTTGCAAAATTTGTTCGAAAGAGTCACCGCGACCCTGGAACGCAAAGGGCTTTAGAAGGAACACGGATGGGTTTTAGTCAGTAAGACTCTGACACGCCCTCCCGCTCCACCCAGAGCGGAAGAAGTCATTTGATGAAGTCGGTTGTATTTTTTTCCAACATTTTTTTTTGACAATCTTTTTCGCTAGCAGAGTGTCATTTTGTCTATAGGCTCTTGTACGCAAGGCATGAAGCAATACCTCTCCAACATTGAAAGAACGAGCATTAATCACAACACCTCGACTTTTGGTGAGCATTTATCCATTCTGACAAGTATTTCGAATTGTTTGTAAAATAGGTACTTTTCTGTTAGGCGTTTAAACACAAGCCTTTACTTAATTGTACGGACGCTAGCACATCAATCACCCTTGAACCTTTTAGCGATGAAGTTGAAAATCTATGAAAGAAATTTGACAGATTGTTGTAACTTGATGCTTGACGTGCTGTCGTCTGAACACCATAATATAAATAAAAGGAAACAACGCATATAATTGGTCGGCCATATAGTATTCCGCAATCTCTTCCAGGCAACCTGGAATGGACAGTAATTGCCTGGTCATGAAATAGGGCTGTCATTTGGTGTGTCGATAACAATATCTTAATAGACTGAGGTGGGTTGACGTATCCGTGTGGATTAAAACCCCTTATTAATCACTATCACCACATATTATAAAACAAAGTCCTCCGCCGCGTGTGTCTGTATGTCTGTTCGCGATAAACTCAAAAACTGCTGCACCGATTTCATGCAGTTTTAACGAATGGGGTTATTCTTGAGGAAGGTTTAGGTGTATAATTCGTCCTGAAATTCCTACGGGAACGGGAAAAATGGGATATGCGCGTACGAAGTCGCGCCGGCAAAAGCTAGTAATGAATAAAAAAAAAAAATTGAGATCCCAGAGCTGCCAGAACTCACTTATTTTCTCACTTACAAAATATGTGGGATAGGGTAATGAGTATGCGTATGTTAAAAGTACATACTAACACTACTCTAGCCCACACATTAAAGTTTATGTACAATAGTGGTACATGGGCGGACTTACGGCCAGTCTCAATAACGTATCTACCTTTGACCAACTGTCAAATTAGCTACCAACAGTAGCTGAAACGTTATGTTACAAAGACAAATATGACGTTTCAGCTACTGTTGGTAGCTAATTTGACAATTGGTTAAAGTTGGATATGTTATTGAGACCGGCCATCAATGCGTCAAGGCATTCTCTACCAGTCAACCTTTGGGTTATACCTAAAGACTATACTAAATATTTGTTTGCTTCTATTGCCCATACTATACTACAGCTGGGCAAAGCGGACCACGATACAAGTACTTTCTAAGGAATCGTTTTATCGAGTTTTTAATGCATGATACGGCAAAGTATCGAAAAAACTGAGAATGGCTTTAGCAGCGAACATGAAAGTAGGTACTTATGTTGTAACGATACCCAAACATATCATTAGTTTTAACTTCATTGTCTTATGTTACCTACAGTTAAATAGACATAAATGACATTTAGCATGCGCGCAATAGGTGTCAAGGGGACGCTGGTTTTTCCGCGACTTGACAGAAAACAAACTGCGACCCGTCCCCGGCCCGCATTCATTGCTATGTGTCAAGTCTCCTAAATAATTAAATTCTCCGACAGTAGACTTACAGCCTTATTCATAAAACGTTATAACCATTTAAGGGCGTACCCAGGATTTGGGCTAGCAGGTAGCTCATACCTGTTTCGCTGGTTGGTGTGCTTCATGGCAGACGACTATGCACTGAGTCGTCGACGAGTGCGGGTGGGGCGTTCGTTCGCGCCCATCCCGAATATTCCCAGTCACCCCCACTTGAATTGCCACCAGGTGGCGACTGGGAAGTTATTGCCCCCTACTTCAAATCGTTGTACACTGCGGCGTGGATCTTATTGGATAACTAGATTTTATTCCCCGTTGCCACCTGGTGGCTATCCATGTGGAGGCAACTAGGAGTATTCGGCCCATCCTACGTAGTGTAGTACGTCTACACTTGCACTAGATGGATGGGCCCTTGATAGGCAGGCAGTGAAACCCACATAAAAATAATGTACTACATGATTAAAGTACTTACTACCTATTAAAAAGTCCGAGAGTAAGTATGTCTAAATATTATGGTTAAGTCATAATGACCGCTTTTTGTTCAAATTATTCAATCAAAACCCGGGTGGAATAGAATAATGGTGATATTGGTATCATGATATTAATCCTTATCCATTTAAATTGATTATGTACCTATTGGTCCGAATTGACCTTTCGTTTAAAAGTTACGACCGGTATAAAAATGCTGTAAGTCAGAAACATTTTGCAGTTTGAGTGAATCTTATCATCTTGCATCAATGTACGTGGAAATTGGTATGAACAAACTAAAAGTGGGATAATTAAAACAGATCTAACAATTTTACATAATCAACCGCTGACGCTGACGGGGTGAACGGGGTGAATAGTTGTGCTGATCCTGAGACCACAGAATGAGGAGCAGAAATGCTACACCTTTAAAAGGGGGAAGAGGGGGCGTTGAAGTTTGTGGAGTAGGTACCTACTAAATCCGCACGGACGGATTCGCGGGCGTAGTGGCGTAGTGCTAGTGCTAGATAAAATCATGTAATAAATTTCAAATAAAAAATACTAAACGAGTGGAAATATGTTTATTTCACAATACTTAATTTTGCAACACAACAACACATTTTTAATTCTCACGTTCTAGTTTCCAGTAATAGAAATTGCCAAGAACATTGATGTTATTTTTTTCTTCTAGGCGGGGCCAGCTGCCCCCCTCTGTCCCTAGCTGGGTACGACCTTGTAACCATTACATATCTAAATGATAGGCAGTTTCTTTATTCAAAATGGTTTATGGAGAATTTGAATTTAGAAAATCTTAAACAGTACCTATTTTAACTAAGGAATGTTTAATAAGTTTTTATGAATAAGGAGGTTAGAGTTTATGGTTTCCTTTTTGGAAAAAACCGGACGGCAAGAAATAACTTTTTATCCGTTAGCTTATGCAGGGTCATTGTAAAACACTAACAACCTTTTACGGAGTGAAAAAACATATGATTATAAACAACAGCTTTTTCTTTGAGACCAACCCTGAAAACTCGTAAAATATCAGGCCGTTTCATACATTTTCATCAGCAAAATATTGCATTTTGTATGGAACGTCACTATTTTTTAAAGGTTCTTCGTGTTTTATGCATAACCCTGTAATGTGCCTCAGTTGGCCAAAGGCCTACCCTTTAACTTTCCAGAAACGACTGTTTATGCTTCAGATTCTCCTTCAAAGTGTCCTTAAACAACAGTTTTTTTACATTCGTTAGTAGGTAAAAAGAACAATCAAGTATACTCACATCAAGGGAAGCTAAGCAATACCAGCAGAAGACATGCTTGCATCGCTTGCACATCATCTGCGCACAACCTTCATCCTTCTCGATGGGCACGCGGCACATGGGGCAGAGCTTGATCAGCTCCGAGTCGGGCAGGAGCGGCGCGCCGGCCCCTGCCGAAGAGGATGCTGCGGCAGCTTCGCAAGAAAGACCGCCGTGCCACTAGAAACAAACAAAGAAGTTCAATACACCGTTTATTAGAAGTTCTGTAATCTAAAGACCGTAATACACGTGCCTGTAACTTGCTCATATGCTGAGTAGCTTGCATGTCATAGTGACATTTACCAGTCAGAACTTTTGTGCGGGTTTCTGGCATGTATTATGACCTTAAAATGGTGAAACAAAACACAATCAGCACATATAAACTAAGTTCAAGAGCTGACAGTGTCAATATAGTCACACAGTATAGTCTTTATAACCCAAAGGTTAACTGGTAGAGAATGCCTTGATGCATTAAGTCCGCCCATGTACCACTATTGTACATAAAGTTTAAATAAATAAATAAATATCTCGTTGCAATGATGGCAGCGGTTTAGATAAGCCTGCTGCTCGCGTTCAAGTTTAATTGGTGAAATCAGCCCTTGATCGAATTGCAGCAATAGAGCTCTTTTTGAAGTATCTCGTTGGGGAAGCACCCTGCACCACTACACCAGTTTCTACCACCAAATCGCGTCCCTAGTTTCAGTTTAAAAGATATTGGTGCCGATGGAATTGCAGGCACAAGGGAAACTTCAGTTTTATCTTTGGAATAGTAATTCATTTCTGATGCCCCTAGTATTGTAGAAGCACTTGCAAATTGCGAGGGGCATCGCTGTTTACCCAGCTACTCCAAAACAGTCGTATTAGGTAGGATTCATCATTCACAACATGTTTACAAGAATTTTTTTTTCGCTTTCTAATTTTGGTTTAATGTCGAGAGAAGATAACCATATTATTTGAATATACATACGTATAGTATACGAAACGTGACTGTACACTTTGGGTATATTAGATCAACAAAAATTCTAAAAATAGTGTCAATATATAAATCTTTTCTCATGAGCCTTTTAAAGGGCAAATCTTGGTTCAGACGACAAATCCCTACATCAAACCGGGATAACCGGGCCGCGCTCAAATGAAAGGATAAAACACCACGCTTTGAATACAAAATTACTCCTCGGGGGTAACGTTGATTCTTTATGGTAAATAATAATTTTAATAGAAGTTGAGAAATGTAAATTACTTCTAGGTTGTAATTTACATAGCGCTAAACGTGATTGTTAGTTTGAATACTAGCTGTTGACGTTCGAGTTACTTTTGTGATTTTATGTTTGGGCGCCATTCAGCACAAAAAGTATATTCGTGGGGATTAACAGTCCCGACAGACGTTGCCCTGCCCGAACGAGGACGAGTTTAATGAACAGAAGGAATTTATCTTTATACCTGGTCACCATGTCTGGGAGCGGCTACTACTACATTAGGTGCAATAATAACATTCCATCTTTTCTCATGTTGAAACGAACCGAGTTTTTGCTTTCCTGTGTGCACATTTAAGTATAGCTACTCGCGGAGGCGTTCGCACTGATATTGATCGAAAGTAGAGGATATTTTAATGTACCAAGATTCCATAATTTCATAATTATTGCAATACATCGAAAAATCTAGTTTCTACCGAAACCAAACATACTCTCAAAAATACTAGCAATGTCTTTAAAAAAGGGACTACTTGATAAGACCGTTTAAACTTGAGGTCCAGATATTGCCTTCCGGGTTTTTTTTTTAAAGGGCCGAATTTTCAAAAGTAAGATAACTTTTATCTTTGAATAAAATGGCGATTTTGGAGAGCTTTTGCATAATACAGACTATTAAAAATCAGCCTTAAGTCAAATATTATGAGGACGTGCGTTCTTTTCATTTTGGACTATCTTGAACAATAAAATCAAACAGGATAAAATTTAACAGTGCCATCGACGCGAAGAAAAAGAACAACTACTGAATCAGGTGCCTGATATTATGCTCAATTGCTCATTCTCCATTCAAGCATCTTGTAGCGACATGATAGAGCAGTCAGCCAGCTGACCTTACAACAAGGGGCTTTGTCCGCGCCATCTCGACCTACCTACTTCCTGAGAGAGCCCGTAAAAGGGGGCACTGGAACTGCGGGATAGTGATTTCCATTTTTGACTATCTTGAGCAATCAAATCAAACAGGATAAAATTTTGCAGTACCATCGACGCCAAGAAGGAGAGCAAACACTGAACCAGGTGCTGATATTATGCTCAATTGCTCATTCTCCATTCAAGTATCTTGTAGCGACATGGTAGAGCAGTTAGCCAGCTGACCTTACAGCCACGAGGGGCTTTGTCCGCGCCATCTCGACCTACTTCCTGAGAGAGCCCGTAAAAGGGGGCACTGGAACTGCAGGATAGTGATTTCCATTTTTGACTATCTTGAGCAATCAAATCAAACAGGATAAAATTTTGCAGTACCATCGACGCCAAGAAGGAGAGCAAACACTGAACCAGGTGCCTGATATTATGCTCAATTGCTCATTCTCCATTCAAGTATCTTGTAGCGACATGGTAGAGCAGTTAGCCAGCTGACCTTACAGCCACGAGGGGCTTTGTCCGCGCCATCTCGACCTACTTCCTGAGAGAGCCCGTAAAAGGGGGCACTGGAACTGCAGGATAGTGATTTCCATTTTTGACTATCTTGAGCAATCAAATCAAACAGGATAAAATTTTGCAGTACCATCGACGCCAAGAAGGAGAGCAAACACTGAACCAGGTGCCTGATATTATGCTCAATTGCTCATTCTCCATTCAAGTATCTTGTAGCGACATGGTAGAGCAGTTAGCCAGCTGACCTTACAGCCACGAGGGGCTTTGTCCGCGCTATCTCGACCTACTTCCTGAGAGGGCCCGTAAACCGGGGCACTGAAAATGCAGGATAGTGCTTTTATGCAAGAAAAACCATTTCATGGCGTGTCATGAAAGACGTTCAATGGCGACTTCGTTTAAGTTTATACTTCCAAGAACCTTCATTTACATTGGTTCATGAATCAATCTGCCTAAACCTGGTTTAAGGCTATTCTACTATGTTGGAGTCGGCTTATAACCTATTCGGAGGCAGCTGAGTAGGTACCAGTGTCTTATTGAAGTGATAACTTCTTATGCGAGGGTAAACCGCTTCGTAACGTAACGCGTTACGGCGCCAGTCTGTCTGGCTTCCCTTTCGCACACGGCAGCGGTCGGCAGGCTCTTCCTCTCTCACTGTAACCCACAGCGCTAGTCGTATTTCGGACAGACGACGCTTCCCATATTAAATAGTTCAACTAAGATTAGTTTAAGTTATCACTTCTGTCGGGCGTCCCGAGACACAAACGTTTTTTTTTTGGGACAAGCCTGCCACACATTCCCAACTACTGCAACTCCTGAAAGCTAGAATCAACAGTGACGACCACCAGAAAAAAAACGCCGAATCAATAAAGCTCGAGGCGTCCCGGAGAAACGATTTAACTGTCTTGGATCCCGCAACGAAATTATTCGAAAAGCAAAGCGAAGGAGTAAGAAAAAAAAACCACTTCCCTCCATTCAAGCAGGAGACAGAATTGAGCTAGGCCAATAGGCACCAAGGGACATATACAACTGGGTTAAGCCCAGTTGCCAAGCACCACGGATTAATATTAACACTAATACTAATGGGTCCTAAATTGTGAGCGACTGCTTGTCTGACCTCCGTCACCCAGTAACTGGGTAGTAAACATGGTACCCCTTGGCAAGTCTGGTGTCAGATTCTCAGGCTTTCGACTTTCCGTAACAACTGTCGAACATCAACCCGTGCGGTTGTTATTTAGCTACGATCTCCTCCGGATTGGATTGGTTTATGAAATCACCGAATACCTCGTCATTACTTTGATTTTTACTCCTCAGTTCAACTATTTAAAGTTTGCCTCACCATAATAAAGGTTTATATCAACCTTTGAAGCAGAGAAACGATTTTTCTTTACAGAAAGTGTACCTATATATTATATACTACCTAACCTTCATGTAAGTACCTATGTAGTATTCAGAAGTGTTCCTCTCACGCTGCTCTGGTGAGTGGTGCTTGAAATGTCGGAAAATAGAACTCTTAGAACAAACTGAACACTTTCCATAAAAGCTACGTTGAAAAACGATCGAACATTTTTGTGTTTTTAGGGGTCCGTAACCGAAGGGTAACCAACGGAACCCTGTTAATAAACCTCCGCTGTCCTTCCGTCTGTCTGTCAGCGGGTTGTATCTCAAGAACTGTAATTAAATAGGTAGACAGTTGAAATTTTCACAGAGTGTGTATTTCTATTGCCGCTATAGCAATAAAAAATGAAAATTATAGTGGTACGGAACTCCTCGTGTGAGAGTCCCATTTGAAACGGTTTTAGTGGTTTTGATATGTTGCTAGTACCTGATATGTTCTGGCAGACAAGTAAAAATATATATTATATTTTATCAATGTCAGAAAAAAATCTATGGTTACTATTTTTTTGGACTACGAGCTCGCTCCAGCGGCAACGCAGCATGAAACGAACAATGGTATTAGGGGGAAAGCGAAACCGAGGCTTTTTAGTTTTGACAATGGGCGTATGTTGAAAAGACGCGTTCCGCCGTATTACTGGGAGTAGTGCGAGTTACATGTTGATGTTGTGAAATAATGCAGGAGGTTAAATGGTGTTTCTATATAAAATACTAGCTTTTGCCCGCAACTTCGGGAAATCCTCTCTTTGTACACCCCTGCACTCCAAAAGGAAGCTTCATGCCAAATTTCAGCTTTCCACGACTAGAATTTTCGGCTATGCGTTGTCATTGATAAGTATAGTTAATACATGAGTGTTGCACGCCGTCCATCGGACCTCCCTGAACTGGTACACCGTGCATCCCTTAGAACAGGTCTTCATTTTTTACAAAATTGGTTTTAAAGAGTATAAATGCCCTTGGATATACAGCAGATATTTCAGTTTTGACTCTGAAAAGACGAACCGTCGGTAGTCCTTCCACAAGGTAGTCTTAATACCTGGAGAAGGTCGCGAGAATCCGTTGAATGGGAAAAGCACAGGACCAGATGAAGCAGCGACACGTGGGGGCAACCTAGGTCCGTTAATGGTGTATAGACTGAAATGATACGCTGACCTCCTCACTTCAGGTCATCAGACATGCCGTCAGTTTCCTGCCCCACATATGAATGAGAAGATATCTTACCTCCTGATTGCATTGTGAACAGAAGTCGTGCCGGCAGGTCGGGCAGTGGGCAGGGCTGGCGGCGCGGACATGCACCACGGTGTCGCAGCCCACGCGTGGGCAGAACGCTCGCCCCGAGTCCATCGCCACCTCTGCAACAAAATAAATAAATTAGTGTTAAAACTCATCGACATGTGTATTCTGCCCGTCTTAACCTACGGTGCTCAGACCTGGTCACTCACCAAGTCGCAAAAATCCGCCTTGGGGTATGTCAAAGGGCAATGAAGCGCAATATTTTAGGTTTAAAAAAACAAATTGATAGAGTACGGAACACCATGCTGCGCTCCAAAACAGGTATCATTTACGTGGGCTAAAAGCTGCCAGGCTGAAATAGGACTGAGCCGGTCACACCAGCCGCATGCATAGTGACCTGTAGGCAAGTCTCCACGCAATGGGTGCCAGAGGATGGACAGCGTCGCCGAGGCCGGCCCAGAAAACGATGGCGAGATGAATGTGGATGCACACCGCGAAGGCTGGTTCGAGGTGGCGCAAGAAAAGAATGTCTGGAAGGATATGAGGGAGGCCTTTGCCCAGTAGTGAGACACAATAGGCTAAGGACAAAAAGTGTCTTTTATTTAAACTCTGAAATATGAAAAAAGAAAAAGTTGTTCAGTACATCTATGTTCTCCTATCTTCAAAAAATGTAGAGAACAGCTCCTTCGCATCGAGTCGATGGTTAACTCTAAGATTGTTTGGGCTTAACGATGCGTGATGATGCGTAATGCGATTCCAAACACCCGGCGGCCGGCGCATCATGGAAAGCTAGCACTCGGTAACGCAGAGGCTAGCCGAAAGGAAGAGCAGATTGTCAACTGAGAGAATACCAGATTTTTGGGAACCCCGTCAACAGCAAAGGAATGAAAACGTTACGTACTTATTTTTCTGAACATTGTAAATGACAATCACAGTTCGAAAAGCTGTCAATCGCCAGTGGGTAAGTAATGAGTTTCATCATCATCATCTGCCTAGCCTTTTTTCCCAACTATATTGGGGTCGGCTTCCAGTCAAACCGGATTCAGCTGAATACCAGTATTTTGCGTGGAGCGGCTGCCTACCAGACCAAGAAAGCCAGGCCAGTAATGAGTTTGTAAATTGCTTAAAATTTTCGATCCTTGACCTTACAGCTTGTGCTATATTTACACCCGGGAAGTACACTGTAAATAAAGGTACGCACCCAGCATTCAACGCTGGCTCAAAGGTTTCAAGGGTGCTTTTCGAATGACCAAGTACCATGTGAAGTAGTTTTCATTTATCGTGTCACAGATCAGGATATCAAATTAACGACACACTCGATCAGAAACCGGAACCATTGAGAGGTCACAATGTCCGTAACTTTTCTCGCCTGCCCGCTTCCTTAACTTTGTACGTCCTATTATTTTTAATGTAGCTGATAATTTTGGTTGAACTGTTCTATAACAACATGTTCCTACATCCATCTCTCGTTCTTAAAAGTTCGGCGTACGATCGCAATCAAAATCAAAAGTCATTTATTCAAATTAGGCTGAGTGCCAGCACATTTTGAACGTCAAAGTTCTACATAAAGACAGTCCCCCAAAACGCCCGCCCGTCACCACTTCCTAGTGTTGTAGCTGTGAATAGATTGTGAGAAGTGGAAGGAGGAAACGGAGACTTATGCCCAGCAGTGGGACAACTTAGGATTATAAATGCTGATAATGTCTGCACCGTTGTTATCTTCAACAATCTAAAAATAACCCTTGAATCGGTTACATTGGTAGATGGATGAAAAGTACATCAAAGTGTAACTTAAACGTCACGTAGAGGCCAAAAGGTTAAACAAATCATAACACTCCTTTTGCTTCGCCGTAGTTGGGTAAAAATTAATGTCATCACCAGGGAGCGAAACGAAGCATTAAACAACACAACTTAAACGATAGTACACAGTCTAGCATCGCAGAGCAAATGGTTCAATAATGTGCGGCTACGGAGCGAGTAATCGCTGTGAAACAGAGCGGAGCGAGCTCAACGTCGGCGGCAGACGAGCGCATCAGCGGTGATCGAGCCGAGTGTGCAATCAGAGCATGATGGGAAGAGCTGCCTCATTGATAATATATTTTTATATGTCAATAAAATCGATACAGCGGAACGACGATAAACGGACGTGGGGGAAATGTGGAATTGGGAAATTTGGAAGGAGTGGGGGAAGTCGTTGTGCAGCGTGGGACTGCACAGATTAAAAAAAAAGACAAAATATTTTTATATGTCAATAAAATCGATACAGCGGAACGACGATAAACGGACGTTCCGGAAGGGGGAATGTGAAATTGGGAAATTTTGAAGTGGGACTGCACAGATTTGAAACAAACTCTCTATCACACACACGTAAAAAAAATTGTCAGAGAACCATATAAAAACAAATACTTAGCTTTTGCCCGCGACATCGCGCATATCCCGTTTTTTCCCTTTCCCGTAGGAATTTCGGGAAATCCACTCTTAATGCTCCTAAAGGAACATACATGCCAAATTTCACCTTTCTACGACCAGTGGTTTCGGCTGTGCGTTGTCTGTCAGTCTCTCAGTCAGTCAGTAACGGAAGAATTATATATATTGATATGTTATAGTTAGCATAGTCTATTTTCAAGTTTCCTTTCCTGTCTCTTTAGACACTGTCTACGTTTCTCATCCCATTCTTGTGTCTCAGTCCTGTAGGCTGAAATTTCTTTTGAAATAAGCAGTAGGCATATTTATGCTCTCTGCACATATTTGTGTGCGTACATAAAAGAAGCAATATAAAAAGCTGGCCACAACAATTTGACAATTGAGAAGAAAAATGTAAAAAAAAAAAAAATAACTATGTTTGTATTTTTCTCGGCCGCTTTATGCATTATTAGGTCCTAATAATGTTAAACACTGCTACAATAACAAACACTAGCTTTAAAATTCAAACTCTGTTTCAATAAAAAATCAGGATCTGCTAAAAATATATAAATGAGGCCATAAAAGCTGCAAAAATCTAAATGTCGTTGTAATACTGTACCATGATTAAGTCGGAACTTGAGATGCTTCTCCATGACCCCTGGCTCCACCAGGTCGGCTATCTCATCGAGATTGAGCGCTGCCCCCACCCGGCATCTCGCGTCGGGACAGGACACCTCGTACGCGCCGTTGCAGACTTCGAACTCTACGTATGCCTTCATACACTGTAACAATTGAAATTAAAATTATTAGGTTTCAGAAGATGAAAGAGATTCCAAAGACAACATTAGGTACACCATTTTTTTTTGTAACGTTGCCCCACACTAGGAATTTCTCCTGTATCGTGGGTGCGCTGTTCCCGAAGGCAGATGTATGCCTATAGGACTGCCCCATTCCGTTTGTTATACAACATGTAACAGAATAAACGCAATACCTCTTGAGGGGTCATTGTACTCATCATTATGAACACCTTTCACTATGGGACCAACACTGAAATCGCGAAAAATAAATCGACTGCCCCTACGTTTATTTGCGCAGAACTCGACAACTGAACTGATTTTTTTTTTCGCATATTCGGGTTTGATCCCTTATTGAAAGTTGTTCATAATGCCTTTTGAGGTATTGCATTTATTCTGTTACACGTTGTATACAAGCCCCTTGTAATTAAGGGCGAGCAAGATGAGAGGAGCTCCTGGCTAAATAATAATAGCCGCGTGGATCGATCAGGTCGATCTTTAGGTTAAGTAACGCTTGCTGAGGTCGGTCCGTTGATGGTCAGATAGGCTGTCGCTCCAAGTAAAATATTGGTTTTCGGCAGCACCCGGTAGACCAGGTGACGACCCCAACATAGTTGGGAAAAGGCTAGGTAGATCTGAGGATTAATTGTTTTTGGGAGCGATTCTATTCCCAGTAGGTATTGCTATGGACTCAAGAAAAGTTAAGCATATTTCAGAAATTTCAGAATTATTCAAACACCCGGAAGAACTGTTATTAAAAGTAATGAGAATCCTAGCAAACATAATTACAAGGATTATACGAAAAAAAAAACAACGGGTTACACTCCGGGCGTGCCGGCAGAAGTGAAAACTTGAACATTAACGTTGTGCATTTTTGATATTTTGGAATGGTTAGGGAATAATTTCGCACGAATTGGTTTAATTATCAGTATAAAAGTACTCATTTATGTGGTAAAATACAATATTCATTTATTGCGCTATTGTACACAAACATGACAATTTATATTACATTAAAAATTTAACACTACAGAACTTTCCCTCGGTCTTACGAATTTTCGATCAGGCCACGTGCCCTGACACGAGTTTAACATTTTTTACCCATCTCAAAAAGTGCACAACGCCGCTAAAGAAGTTTTCACTTCAAAAACATACATTCTACTCTATTTAATAGGAATAAAATCAGAAAGATTTTGAAAAGGCGATTTATTTTCAGATTTCTTGGCTTATTTCACTTATTTCGGTATTTACGACTGACCTTGAAGTTTCTTAAGTGACAGATCGATTACAGGCAAGTCCGGCCCGACCTTGATCCCTACAGAGTTCACTGGCCGTGAGGCTAAACTAAAATTAAATACGATTCAATCAGCCCTACAAAATTCATGACAGCTATAAAATGAAACCACATCAATCGCCAAGGACAGCTATTCTTAAATCATCGCCAATTCGTAATCGGGGATTTAGAATTTGTTCAAAAAAGTAGTTTTGAGTGAAAAAATCTAATTAGTCCGTCAGATAGATTTACAAAAAAATTGGAACACGTATTTTTTCTTTTGTCACGTAAACAAAAAATAAAGACGATACAGTGCGTTGAAAGCTCGTGTGACGTCACTTACCAGTACACTTTTTACCGGAAAGTGACGTTACAAGCCCCCACTCCTTATCTTTGATGAGTTTTATCTTATGATAAAATAAAAAATACGTATCCAATATTTTTCGATAATCTAACAGACGGACTAAATAGAATCATTTTTTTTTAACCCAGGCAACATCACTATTAATGTTACAGGGGCTTTATCATAAATAATGTAATATAATCATTATATTCTAGATAGATCGATATACTCTTTATTGTACACCATAACAAATTACACTTAGAGCTTAAAAATAAAAAGCTCCAACAATGGACGGTCTAATCGCTAGAATTTATCCCCTAATCTGAATTTATTTGGGAATGTAATTAACTTCCATATTTCTCATTTAGACTAGACCTTATAAAAGTAGTGCAGCATTTAATTACTTTAAATACTTATCTGCAGCAGATTCTAAGTACAATTTCTTATACAAAAGTTGAATGGAGAATTTGTTAATCAATATTTTAACTACTTATGGTTAGATTTTATTTACAAACTAGCTTTTGCCCACGACTTTGTACGCGCATATCCCGTTCGTATAGCTTATAGCCTTCCTCATGAATTTGGCTATCATACACAAAAAGAATTTTCCAAATCCGACTGGCAGTTCCAGAGAACAGCGCGTTCAAACAAACAAACTCGTCAGCTTTATTTAGTAAGTTTTTCCCGTTCCCGTATAGCCTATAGCTTTCCTCATAAATGTGGCTACCATATACAAAAATAATTTTCCAAATCCGACTGGTAGTTAGATTTGCGCATTCAAACAAACAAACAACTCTTCAGCTTTATTATATTAGTATAGATGTCATCATTCACATCACAGTTCAGCCATTGATTCTATCAATCAATCTTGATTATTCAAATTAAGGTGGAAGCGCCAGGGTAGCCCGCGAAATTCAAATTTTCTTATCTTTTTTGCAATTTGCAAGTCAGTGTCAGGCTGTATGTTGAACAAAATATGTATTATATAATATGTATTGTAACATGTATTTATTTAAGTACAGAATAATAATCATTAAAATCATCAATACAACCCTTTGAGTTCATTTAACTCGATTGAATGGTTATTTCATAAAAAAGTAATTCAATCGAGTTACATGAATGATACAGCCTTTTTTTTTTTTTAAGGATGGTAAATCATCAAATGACTTCTTCCGCTCTGGGTAGAGCGGAAAGGCGTGTCAGACTCTTACTGACTAAAACCCATCCGTGTTTCTTCTAAAGCCCTTTGCGTTCCAGGGCCGCGGTGACTCTTTCGAACAAATTCCGGAACCCTGGCAGGCTCTGGCCCTAGCGGGCCCCTTCTTTTATGCTGACATCTCTTTGAGGCGCGCGTGAAACACAACGCGCCATCGACCCGGACCTAGTGGTGATCGGACAGCGAGCCACCCAATGCTCGCCGTCCGCAGGCCCGCGCCTACGGTGGCCGGGGATCGCCCTGCGACTCCCGACGCCCGGGGCGTCTTCTCCTGTTGCGGCGGTTGGGGCGAAGGCCTTGCCTTTCCCTCGCGCGGCCCGCCTCCTCCTTCGCTAGCATTACTGCTTCGCAGAAGGAGGTGACCGCTTCTCAAGCCTCCTCGCTCCGGACCATGGATTCAACCAGGGCCGGACGCGAGAGGTTGCCGCCGCCGATCGCCTCGACAAGGACACGGCGGTGCTCAGCCCAAGCAGGGCAGATCTCCACCGTATGCTCCACCGTGTCCTCCGGTACCCGGACACCCGGGCGTGTCCTCCCGCTTAATCCGAAACAGGTACCTCCTGAAACAGCCGTGTCCGGTAAGTACCTGCGTCAGGCGGAAGGTGAGAACGCCGAAGCGCCTCTCCAGCCACTCCTCAAAGAGGGGTCTTATCGCCGCAATTGTGGCGTGCCCAGCGCTGGGTTGCGACAGTCGCCGTTTCTAAATCGCCATGGTATCCTGCCGGAGCTCCGTCCGCCGCGATGCAATTTGCCGCGGTAGCGGAGTTTCGCCCCGGCGAAGCGCCTCCACGCGCCACGCGTAAACGTGCGCGAGGGCTCTCGCCTCCAGATCCCATGGCGTTAATCCGGCAAGAAGGCTCGCCGCCTCGCCGGAGACCGTGCGGTATCCCCGGGCCAGCCGGATGGCCATGACCCTTTGGGACGCATTGAGCTGGCGGGCAGGTCGCCTCTTCAACGTAAGTGCCTACACTGGGGCCCCATAAAGGGCCATGAACCGCACGATCCCCGCATAGAGCCTCCGGCAGGAGGCGTTTGGACCCCCTAGATTAGGCAGGAGCCGCTTGAAGGCAGCCCCGGCGAATGATACAGCCTGTATTGTTGATTTTAATTATAATAAATCAGTAGTCATATTTGTTACGGTCGCCAATCGTATTTTTATCAACATACAACCTGACACTGACCTGCAAAATGCAAAAAACGTATGAAATGGGAAGGGAAGGGAATGCCGATTTTAGGCCTTGCGATGCCCAAGAAATTTAATTAAGTAAAAAAAAATGTAAATTTTACGTAATTAACTCTTCTATTCACGACGCGATACAAGTCAGTAACATTTTTTAATAAATAACAAATATTGAAACGATACAACGAAATAAACAGACATTTGCTAGGTTGCCAATTTAAAATCCGGGAAAAAATTAAGATTTGTTGCAAAACATTGATTTGACATTTACACATATTGTACTTTATTTATTTGTCCTTTTGTTTATAGAAGTCCCAATGCATTCGATGTTACTTGTGGGCGGGCACTTAGGGCCTAAATCTTGACCCTTTGAATTTCGCTAACCTGGCGCTTTCACCTTAACGCACAGAGTGTATTGCAAAACAAGGGTTGTTAAACCATCAAATTCAAACAATAAAACTTCATACTTTGTTGTATTCTTACTCCCAGAACAACGTGGAGAGATACTTATCTAAAGTACACGGCTAGCTCGAACACAATATGAATAGAAACTCAACACAATCGTTTTATAGAAAACCATCCTTTGTTAACTTCTAAACGACTGTCACAGCTGTGGGTGAACTGAACTTTAGAAAGGGGAAAGCTGACGACGTATCCAGATAAACTAACTCTATGTGAAGTAATGGAACTAATCTCTGCTGAACTTGTATTTAAGGTGCGGAGGTATAAATTATTAGGCTTGGGAATAGTGGTTTCCGGTCTTTAATGCTTGATGTTCAGGAAGTTCAATGTTTATCTTAGTTGAGTCATTTTATTTTATTTATTTATTAGGCTCACCAACAATTGTTAACACCAAAAATAATACAAAATTCTTAGCTTAAAACAATGGTGTAGTGTCACAATTTTTTACAGGTAAGCACCACATGTGCCAAAATTATAATGGGCTTAACTTAATTGTACAAATAATTTATTCTAAGTGATGCAATAAATAAGTACATAAAAACCAAAACAAAACACAACAGGCCAGTCACATAACATTGTGTGTCAATTTGCGGAACTTGGTAAGTGAGTCTGCATGCACGTCCACAAGATCGCTGCAACTATTTAAAAGCTTACATAGCCGAGGAATGGCCGAATTGGCACCGAGAACGGTTCTACGTAGTAGAGGGTAGAAAGGAGTTATAGGAGCACGGGGATATCAAGCTGGGGCTTGGAATCTGATTTTACCTAATAACTGAGGGTAGTCTACTTTATTTTCGGCAATTTAAGTCTTTGCTGATGTCAACATTACACCTTAGTAAATCAAAGGGCCTCGCAAACAAGTAAGTATTAATAACAAATATTTGCCATCGACGATTCGATGTCCGCCCGCATGCAAGTCGAAAATTATTCAACGAAAATGTACGTCGCGGAACAAAAAAAAACCGGTCAAGTGCGAGTCGGACTCACACACGAAGGGTTACGTAGCATAAACCAAAAAAAAACATGTTTCATGCAGGAGACTCTTCAAATTTAAATTTGATTAGTTGTAGCGACAATAGAATTACACAATCTGTGAATTTCAACTATGTACCTATTACGGATCTTGAGATACAGCCCGCTGACAGACAGACGGACGGTCGGATGAACGGATGGACGGGCGGACAGCAGAGGCTTAGTAATAGGGTGCTGTTGGTTACCCTTCGGGTAGGGAACCCTAAAAAGAGTTTAACCTAAGCCTGGTTGGTCATGGTCTACCCACGTGACTAAAATTCATCCAAACCGGTTTAGGCGTACTAGATCAGAAAAAAGAGAATAACAGATTTTCAGCAAGGTTTTATACAGTCCCCTTATAAAAGACAAAATTAAATCTCATTTAATATAATCGGATCCGGCACGACATTGTTCAGCAAAGAATTTCAATAAAAATGTTAGCATTACATTGGCAATTTGATTCGATCGATCGTTGTCGCGTGTATCCGGGCCTTAATAAGCAAACTTTGAGTTTTTGAGGCCATGTACAGTCAGGGAACGTAATGGACAGATTTAGAGAAATTAAAGGGCAGATTGACAACGAATGTCAGATATATTTGAAATTCAAGTTGATTTTGATTGTCAATTTGCTTATCAATCAAGGTTTTTTTTTTCTATTGATAGGCACGCGTTTGACCACTATCTCACCAGATGGTAAGCGATGATGTGGTCGAAGATGGAGCACGCTTGCCTAGAAGGAACCTTTTCACTCTTGACTTAAAGACTCCCAGGTCGTAGCTATCAGGAAACACAGACTCAGGCAGGGAATTCAACTCCTTAGCTGTTCGCACAATGAATGTGTTCCCATAACGTTTTGTGCGTGTGGGTGGGCCACCATGTACAATGTAAAATACAAATCACCGGTCCCGACAGACGTTGTCCCGTCCGAACGTTTGCTTTGTGTCTGACGAAAAATTATAGAAATCGATTGCAGCGCCATCTACCGGGTTGAATTGTGAATCTAAACCATTCTCGAATCCCCTTGAACACACACAAAACATTTCATCAACATCGGTCCAGCCGTTTAGGAGGAGTTCGCAATTTTACGGTGACATATATATTAAGATTAATTTGTCAAAAAACCAGACCGTTGTTACAGGGGCTCAGTCGTATAATGTACCATTCGCAAAACGCACCCCCAACGAAAAACGTACCTTTCTCATAATGCACCTTTCTCATATTGCACCTTTCTCATAATGCACCTTTCTCACAATGCACCTTTCTCACAGTGCATAAAAGTCTACTCCTTCTTCAAGGTTCAATCTGTCTTCATAACAAAATTAATTAACATTGGTTCAACGGTTAAGGCGTAAGCGGGTAACAAACAGACGGTCAGAGTAACTTTTTAATTTTTTGATACTAGAATGGATATCATGGATTACTAAGTAATTCATTAATTAAGTATACTTGAGTGATTGAGAGTGTGAGTGCCTGGTAGTGCGAGTGATTGTGATTGGTGAGTCATTGAGTACGAGAGAGAGATTGAGTGCGAGAGAGAGTGATTGAGTACCTACATATAAAGTTTGGATGCAAGCTATTGCAATAGGGTAACTACTAGGTAGAATAAATATAATTCTGTTTAGTCCGTCCGTTAGATTTTCAAAAAATATTGGAGACGTATTTTTTGCCATTTCAAATCGCTATAACTGATAAAGATAAAGCGAATCAAAGTTCAAGAGAGGGGGCTGGTGACGTCACGTAACTAGTAAACATTGTGCTAACGTAGTGACGTCACGCGAGTTTTTAACGCACTGTAGCTTCCTCATTTTTAGACTAAGACTCCGCTGTCCGTCCGTCTGTCCGTCTGTCACCAGACTGTATCTCATGAACCGTGATAGGTAGACAGTTGAAATTTTCACAGGTGATGTATTTCTGTTGCCGCTTTAATAACAAATACTCAAAAACAGATAAAATAAATGTTTAAGGGGGCTCCCGTACAACATACATGATTTTTTTTGCCGTTTTTATATAATTATAATGGTACGGAACCCTTCGTGCGCGAGTCCTAATCGCACTAGGCCGGTTTTAAGTTTACGTGAAAAATGGAAAAAATACTTGTTCAATATTTTTTGGAAATCTATCTGACGGATTTATTAAATTTTTCCAATAGAATACCCTATTATGAGTTGACCGGTCACGAAATTAGACTTCTAAACAGAAACTTAGCATTTGCAAGAAAGAACATAATTAATAAGATGACATTGAAAAATCGCCTTAAACCAATAAATACATAATCGTTATCACGCAGCCGGTGTTATGTATGTGTTACCTACCGTTTTTATGTTCAATTTTATGTCAGGGTTCCGAAGATAATTTATTTTATTAGATTCATCTTTATTATGCAGCTAATGGCTAGGTGTCAAGGTTTTCTCTGATATTAGTTTAACATAAGCCATCGTTTTTTCTACCTTCTAGAAGTTTTTAAAAGGTCCCTGTTGCATTTGATTTTTGCTTTGTACTTTTTAATAATGTCAATCAAATTGTCACGTTATAATTTAATCTAATTTAACTGGTGTCAACAAGATGCTTCAAATGTATCAATTATAATATAACACGCATTTATACAACGTGTAACAGAATAAACGCAATACCTGTTAAAGGGTCATTGGACTCATCATTATGAACAACTTTCTCTATGGGACCAACAACCAATTCACGAAAAAAAAATCGACTGCCCCATACATTTATGTGCGCATAACTCGACAAAATTTAATGAACAGCCGAATTTTTTTTCGTGATTTTGGTAAAATGACCCCTTAAGAGGTATTGCATTTATTCTGTTACACGTTGTATAGGTCCCATCAAAATACATGGACAAACTTTTAGAAATCATTCAGACCATCAAAATAAGGACAATAGGATTTTCTTTTCCAATTGTCCTTATGTTAAGAAAAACGCATTAGATACTTACAAGAAAAAAAATTAGCTAACGAAAATACAATAAAAATGTTGGCAATTTATTATTTTAGGTCAAAATAAAATCACTATAATCAATGTATTTTTTGCTTAAATATCTTCGGTTAGGCCTACTGTAGCCCTACTACCACGTGCTAATGCCATCCAATCCCGATGATGTAAACGGGATAGTGCTATCCGCTATGTATAGCTCCGTCTCTCTCTTAGAGCGGAATCATGATCGTTTTAAGACTACATAGTAGGGCCTCAGAACGCTGTATTAAAATTTGTACATCTATTTTAATGGGACCTTATAAGTATATGTAGATTAATTACAGCTTTCTTAATCATTGTCCCAACATGATAACTATCATTGACCTTACTTTGACTGACAGAAGCCATGGCAGTTTCCATCCCTTCCACCAATGTGTATTTTTACAGACATAAATACTCATCATATTTTCTATGAAGTCAGGGTCGATTGACTTCAAACGAGCATAACACTCAAAATCTGAACAAAAACTTGAAGTAGGCAATTAAGACATTTTCTGGTACCTGCCTCTTGAACTTAGACACCATCAAAACCTGATGTAAACAATATAAAAAGAGCAGACGTGTCGAATCGAAACCTTGAGACTCAGATAAAAAACAAATCACAACAAAAATCTATTGAACAAGTCTTACACAATGGAAGCCTTTTCCGCAGATTAAAATGAATGTAAGTAAATAAGGTCAGGTACTGATAATATGATAGATAAATACATTGATATGTTTAAAAGTGTAGACCTACTCACAGGAAATGTGAATTAACAATGTTATTACGTCACAAAAGACCAAAACAAAGAAAAAAAAAAAAGTTCAACAAACCCAAGTATCCTTTTCAACCCATTTCCTTCGTTATTACCATCGCCTTGGAAACGCAAAAAGGCTCACAATAAAGGTCCTTTTGAATCCTTTCTGGCTTCTGTAGTACCAGGCTGTTAGCACGCGTAGGAGGTGCGTCGTGACTTACTTGCCGGCCGCGCATATAGATAGGTATACCAAGCTCTACATAAGGCTAAATAAAATACATGACGTAATTTTCAATGCTGTGTGCGGCACGCGGACCGGTTGTGCAAGTGTGCAGCGACTCGCCGAGACGGCTGCAGAAACCTCTGCGATTTTGTGAGCTCCTGGTACCGGCCAATGCATAAAGCAGGGGCGATGGCAAGCAAAAATAACGCGTGATTTCATACTTTTATCGTTTTAGCAACGTTAGTCATAATGCTGTGTCAATGTGTTAATAAGATAATAATGCAAGCAATGTGTGAGGTGCTACAGTGTAATACACGTTCCTCAATTACATTCCTTTGCAACATTATTGTCAATTAAATTAGAAGTTATGTCGCTTGCCGGATTTTGCCATCTTGTTTTTATTACGAAAAATGCAGCCTGTTCTAAACTTTTCAACCACAAAAATGCATCATACATTCGTACCTACTTAATAATACAAAGACCAGTTGTCTAGATATTACTATTTTTGGGTGGAGTCAATTTATCAGTGTCAGCGGTGCATTTAAATCAATTAAATAACTAGACATCGATGTCAAAAGCATCAAATTATATTTTTAATAAATGTGTTGTCTTTTTTATGAATCTTCAAATTTAAAGAATGATTGCCAAATCATGACAAAGGAAACTACCAACTGCGTTATGCTAGTGCCTGCGGTAGAAAACAGATATGTATACTAATATTATAAATGCGAAAGTAACTCAGAAGATAAAGATGGATTATTTTTAAGTTATTGAGCATAGGAGTACACTGGCAGGCCGCAACTTCAAGTCAGTCACTAAGCTATTCTTTCTTCAAGTAACAAGTTAACGATCAATTAACTAAGTGGTTGTATGGTTTCATAAAACCACATGATTACAGGTGCGCTAAGAGCCGTTTACTGTTGACGTCAATGGCATGTCAATCGTAATAAGATGATTGTATCAGATTAAGTTCTAAATAAGTGTTACATGCAACGGCAACATGATTATTATTGTTATATTTAGATTTGTATCTGACCTGACTAAGAGGCAACGATAGAATAGGAAGAAACAGTTTTATATAAAAATTATTTTAAAAGGCGTTATTGGTGGGGAAATAGTTATATAAGTCACAATTATGGACCCTGTTGGGCACAGCATAGATTAAGTAGAAGAAAGGAGGAAGAACATTGGGTGTTTATTATGATCACTTTCATTATTATCTAAGTAGGTAGTTTGTAAGTAATACTATTTTACGAATAGACAGAGGTGTAGCGGCATTGTTACCAACACATTGGAACTATAAAAAGTCCTGACTTAAACAAATCCTACATCGCAGTATCAAAGTTTTCCGCGCGATATGAACATATAAAAACTGCCCGACATCAACCGTAGTTGCCCACCAGACAGAACAACTGTCTGGTCGGAGGATCCTCCATTTTCAAGAGCCGCTTGCAAGACTTTACACCCCGTTCCACATATAATCTTTATTAAGATATAGCAATAGAAAGGGAATGTCTTTGTCCGAAGCGGGACACAACACAACTAGCGAATAGCAGAACAAAACGATCAACGACAGGTCAATCAAAATTGATACTCTTAAAGACATTAGTGTCCCAAGCATCATCATTAAGGTTCGGTCCATATCGATTAAGAACACAAAATTAGCATCGTTGCTACTCCGAAACGTAGTCCAACAGTCAAATAAAATCGAATGTTACGGCAAGTTATTGCAAAACTTTAACAATTCACAATACAATACTGTTCAAGGTCACGCACGAATGGTGATGTGACCATGAATCTAATGCCTTTAACATCGTAGGCATTTATTAACGTAATTCTAGTGAAAGCGTTGCCGTTGTGTGAATTTTTTTGTCAACTTGATTTTCCTACAGCAATATGATCTTCTGTCATAGTTAAATTGAGACTCAACTTTTCAGATATTTGTTCTTGCTTTCAGAAAACGGTTTATGCCCATTGTGTGGCAGGCAATCAGGCGTACCACACTATATCCATCCAAAGGTTGTCTGGAAGAGATTGCCTTGTGCGATAAGACCGCCCATTGTGCACTTATTTTATGTATGATTGTCCTGTTCTTATTATGAGGTGTACAATAAAGTATATAATAAATAAATAAATAAATATAGAAAGTGCCACCACCGCTATTGACCATCTGCAATAGCAAGGCCACAACAGGTTCCTTAGCTAAAGAGGGCTCTAAAATAACACAGCGGCTCATGATATTAGGTCGAAGGAAAACACGCTCAAGGTAGAACACCAGCAAGATGGACCGACGCAATAAAGAAGACTGTTGGAGACAGCATGTACAGAGCGGTCCACACTGCAGAAGACCTCATGGCTTGGAGACACGTCTTATGTGGTCGCGATCCTCAGCAGTGAGGGAACGACGAAGAAGAAGAAAAAAAGACATGGAAATAAAATGGGACTCTTTGCAGAAGACCTCATGGTTTGGAGACGTGTCGTATGTGGTCGATCCTTAGCAGTGAGGATGAGGGAACGACGATGAAGAAGAAATTAGGACATGATGCATGGAACTCAAATAAAATGGGACTCGGCCAAGTAGTAGACACGTACTATGAAACAACTGCATGGTTAATTGTCTAGCCTTCTCTTTAACATGTTGAAGTCGAAGTCCAGACTAGCCGGATGCAACTAAGCACCACTATCACACATGGAGCGACTGCCTATCTGGTCTTCATAACCCCATGAGTGTTTCATGAAAGTATGAAATAGATAAATGGAATGAATGCTGGTGGAGTCTTTAGCCAGGTTGATAAAACGACGATTATAATAATTTCGTCAGTTAAAGATAAACGGCAAATATTCAAAGAGACGGCACACAAAACATAATCTTTTCTGTTGTGTTTTATTGAGATCGTAAAGTAAAATTTTAAAATTACGTTGTTGCATCCGGTGAATATGTTCATTTGCAAATCACATAGTTGGAGCTAGTTCTGATGTTTCTCTTTGTCGCGTGTCACACCTGCATTCAAAATTGTGTTACCACGAAAACTTTGTTTTGTATTAACCAGGAAACCTTCGGCAGTGTATATCACATTTAAATATTAGAGTGAACAGGCTTCTTCTGGGTATGCTCGCTCCATCGTCGACTTTGTCTCTGTCATCTATGACCTAGACTAGAGTCAAGAGCAAACCCATATTAAATAAAAAAATAAAACATTCGGAAGGAATATAATCCAAACTAATTTTATAAATGCGAAAGTGAGTTTGTTTGTTACGCTTTTACGCCTCAATCGATGTACAGATTTTGATGAATATTGGTACAGATATATATGGCATTCTGGGGACGGTTATTGGTTACTATAATGCGAACGAAGCCGCGGGCAACAGCTAGTTCACAAATAAATTAACCGTTCATAGTGCTTTATCAGTTTCAGTATCCATTTTTCCGGTTTAAATCGATTTGAAGTTAATGATTGGGTTCTAAAATAAGCAGTTAATAAAACCGTGGTGATATTATTTACGGCTGGTAAATGGCGTGTGCGTCAGAAAGGCCCTTCACGGTCTCAAAGACATTACCAGTCCTTCTTGTTATTCCCGTTTGCTGCACTTAGTCATGTTTACAAAGGCTCTCAGTGATGTTCTCAGTACTAAACGCAGCCCGCATTTGTAATTTGTATAATCTTCATGAAAAAAAAAGGATTTAAATTATGAATTGTCGATGAAAGGAATAGACAACTCTTCATTCGGATGCGGAAACTTTCATGCCAATTGCCAATTACATTTTTTATGCTCTATTCAAAATATCAGCTTTTTATTGAATTACCTATTGTTTAAACACGCTTATGTATGACTAATATTTTCTATCTTTATTTATTATATTCTTTATTTTTTTAAAACCGTTGTTGATCATCATGAAAACTACTTTTTACAAGCGGTTTTTTTAGTTGCCGTCAAAATTTGCAAAGCATTTTTCGACCATTTGTTGTTATCCGATTGAGCAGAAATTTTGCATACACCTTTAGTTCAGGTGACAATACAATGTACAATACAAGATGGCGGATTATATTTTTTTCAAGCCCCTTAATATGGGTATCAAAAGAAAGGGCTTGAAGAGTAGAAAACAATAAATTAATGACATTAAAATAAAAGCTTGTTAAAAAAATTACTCAGGTTTACGAATGCCCATTACCAAAAGTCCACTAGCGATGTACAGTCAAGGAAATGAGTCGTTCGGCAGATTGACAAACTACATCGGTTTGCCGCGTTACAGCACGTTCATATGACTGTCAAAAAATGACAAAAGTGATTTGAATAACAGTCAATTATTTATTTGTAACCTGACCTATACTCGTGCTGGGTAAAGGGCTCCCTTTCTTCTTTCAATTCCTTCCGGCTTTGCATCCAAAGCCGCCAATCTTGCCGATATGATACAAGCTCGTCCCGCCATCTTCGTCTGGGTCTGCCGCGATGACTTCGAGCATTTTCTGGGCCACACATAGCGGTTACTTTAGTAGCCCATGAATCGTTCGGCATGCGGCAGACGTGTCCAGTCCAGTCCCACTTTAGCTCGGCTGTTTTCTTGCAAGTATAGTTATTTTCTAAGCAATCATTTTGCCTGACATTAGGTACCTATAACAACTATTAGGACTTGATCTTTTTGCTTAAATTAGCATGCTGTTGATAATTTGCTCCTCTCGATCATCGCGTGATATTCGCTAATTAATCGTAACAAGCTCCGATGATTTATATTCCATTTGTATTTATTATTAGATATGGCAAATATTTAAACTTCCTAATGGCAAATTACTGTGAAGCGTCTGACCAGATAATAAGCGATGTTAATACAATATTTATTTATTTATGTACAGTAGAGGAACATGGTCGGGCTTTATGCAACAAGGCGTTCTCGACCAATCAGAAATTATTTTTATTCTTTATTTTTCTTTTCGCCTCAGTATTTAGTACTTATATTAACTTAAGTTTATTTGCAAACTTAAACAACCAATTAAAACACCGGTATTATTTTTTTAGTATTTTTTTTATGATGCTCAAGAGATTGTTGATGCACCTTGACAAAATTGACGGTCACTCATTGGGTGAGCGAGACTATATTTGGAACACCAAATAATATTTGTTTTTTGTTCATGCTTATGTGCTATCAGCAAACTATATAAACTAAGCTGTGTAAGTATAAATTATGACTGCCAGGGTTGCGGAATTTGTTCGAAAGAGTCACCGCGGCCCTGGAACGCAAAGGGCTTTAGAAGGAACACGGATGGGTTTTAGTCAGTAAGAGTCTGACACGCCCTTCCGCTCCACCCAGAGCGGAAGAAGTCATTTGATGACTTCCCATCCTTAAAAAAAAAAGCGGTGCAGTCTTTGGGGACTGCCGATGGAAGTGAAAACTAAGCGAAAGCTAAAGCGTTCGGTGACGATGACGCGAGTGCAATGATTTTTGTTAACTTAACAGGCAGATGTGTTGCTGGAGAGTTTGTTGCGCCACTTCTTCTTCGGCGGGCGTTTTGGGGACTGTTTTTATGTAGAACTTTGACGTTCCAAAAGTGCTGGCACTCAGCCTAATTTGAATAAATGACATTTTGATTTTGTTCACAAAAAAAAATGCTCAACGCGCCTACAGAAGTTTTCATTTCAAAAAAAGTATAAATTATGACCTCAGCAAAGCGAGCTAATTTTTACTAGTTAGCTTAGTACTTGGTCTGGAAACGTTGTAAAAGCTTATCATTTCATAAATCATAATTGGATTGGCATTTCTTTTTTCAACATGTATTCCTTGCTGTCTGTTTCTTGATAACTACTACCGGGGGATCTTTAAAGTAAATGAGTTACTTCTACGCAAGTGTGCTTCATCGTTGACCACATCATCGCTTACCACCAGATAAGATAATAGTAAAACTGGCCACAGATGTATACTAATATTACCTTTTAAAAAATATTATAAAATATCATTAAAAAAATATATTTTTAAAAGATTGACCGTGGAGTTTCATTGCACGTTCTTCTCCATAGAGATCTACGCTTTGGAACGTGCAAATAGCTTCATCTTTTTGACTAACCCACCGTGACAATTCAAAAGTGCCTGTAAATAGTCTAATTGAAATAAATACTTTGAGTTTTTAATAATACAGCTGAAGAGTTTGTTTGTTTGAACGCGCTAACTTCCAAAGGTTAGCGCGTTCAAATAAACAAAAAAAAAATTTTTGTATATGATAGCCACATTCATAAGGGCCTTCCTTCCTATAGGCTATACGGGAACGGGAAAAAACGGGATATGCGCGTACAAATTCGTATGCAAAAGCTAGTCAATAACAAAAATAGAATGTCACAATTTCAGAAACTATAACATCTATATATGGCTATAGCATCCCTCCCAAATATTAATTTCACCAAACAAAATAAGTTCTACGTTCCGAAGCCGTAAGGTGAAACAAATCTAGGTGATTTGGCATCACCTGGCTTGGTTGCTAGCCAAGCGGTATCGTAGTCAAGGTTACATACTTATATCTGATATTCAGACGTTCATACAGGTGTGCCAGTCGTAAGTAACGCAAATTGTAAACGTTCACATACTGTTTTTTACAAGTTTACCTATATTTTTAGGGTTCCGTAGTCAACAAAGAGAGAACAACTTCTTCTGGGTAAGCTCGCTCCATCATACGTCATCTATGACCTAGACTAGAGTCAAGAGTAAATCCATATTAAATAAAAAATAAAAAAAAAGAAAGAGCCCTGATAGTTTCGCCATGTCCGTCCGTTTGTCTGTCCGTCTGTCTGTCCGTCCGCGGTTTAGCTCAAAGACGCTTAGCGCTAGAAAGTTGAAATTTGGTATGGGTATATTTGGTATAAGTATACGCTGATACTCGCTATACGCCGCAATTACGAGTTAATGAGTAATAGTCGACCAACTTATAAAATGACACTGGGTAAGTAAAAAAAATCCTAATAATTCCATAGAAAATAACTTAAAACCTAAAAAAAAAATATGAAGTATATTTTACTATTTTTCTGACATGGTTTAGGAGACGGGTTTTTTTTTTTTTTTTTTTAAGGATGGGAAATCATCAAATGACTTCTTCCGCTCTGGGTGGAGCGGAAGGGCGTGTCAGACTCTTACTGACTAAAACCCATCCGTGTTCCTTCTAAAGCCCTTCGCGTTCCAGGGCCGCGGTGACTCTTTCGAACAGATTCCGCAACCCTGGCAGGCTTTGGCCCTAGCGGGCCCCGTCTTTTATGCTGACATCTCTTTGAGGCGCGCGTGAAACACAACGCGCCATCGACCCGGGCCTGGTGGTGATCGGACAGCGAGCCACCCAATGCTCGCCGTCCGCAAGCCCGCGCCTACGGTGGCCGGGGATCGCCCTGCGACTCCCGACGCCCGGGGCGTCTTCTCCTGTTGCGGCGGTTGGGGCGAAGGCCTTGCCTTTCCCTCGCGCGGCCCGCCTCCTCCTTCGCTAGCAGTACTGCTTCGCAGAAGGAGGTGACCGCTTCCCAAGCCTCCTCGCTCCGGACCATGGATTCAACCAGGGCCGGACGCGAGAGGTCGCCGCCGCCGATCGCCGCGACGAGGACACGGCGGTGCACAGCCCAAGCAGGGCAGACCTCCACCGTATGCTCCACCGTGTCCTCCGGGCGATCCTCACAGTGCTGACACCCGGGCGTGTCCTCCCGCTTAATCCGAAACAGGTACCTCCTGAAACAGCCGTGTCCGGTTAGTACCTGCGTCAGGCGGAAGGTGAGGACGCCGTAGCGCCTCTCCAGCCACTCCTCAAAGAGGGGTCTTATCGCCGCAATTGTGGCGTGCCCAGCGCTGGGTTGTGACAGTCGCCGTTTCCATATCGCCATGGTATCCTGCCGGAGCAGCGGAGTTTCGCCCCGGCGAAGCGCCTCCAAGCGCCACGCGTAAACGTGCGCGAGGGCTCTCGCCTCCAGATCCCATGGCGTTAATCCGGCAAGAAGGCTCGCCGCCTCGCCGGAGACCGTGCGGTATCCCCGGGCCAGCCGGATGGCCATGACCCTTTGGGATGCGTTGAGCTGGCGGGCAGGTCGCCCCTTCAACGTCAGTGCCCACACTGGGGCCCCATAAAGGGCCATGGACCGCACGATCCCCGCATAGAGCCTCCGGAAGGAAGCGTTTGGACCCCCTAGATTGGGCAGGAGCCGCTTGAAGGCAGCCCCGGCCCGCTCCAGTCTTGGAGCCAAACGTCGGAAGTGCTCCTCGAAGTTCCATCGGCTGTCGAGAACGAGCCCCAGGTACCTGATCGTCGACCCGACGCCGATGTGAACCCCTCCTACCGTTATTTGGGATCCCATTGGTGGCCTGTTCCGAGAACCATAAAAACACATGGCTTCGGACTTGTGCAGGGCCACCTCGAGACCCAGTTGCCGGATCCTCTCAACGACTGTCGCAACCCCGCGTGTCATCACTTCGGCCGCCGCCTGGTGCGACCCCCCCTGCGCCAAGACTAGCGTGTCGTCAGCGTAGCAGACTACGTTGACGCCGCTAGGGAGGTCGGCGCGCAGCACCCAGTCGTAACCGATGTCCCACAGGAGCGGCCCCAGAACCGAACCCTGTGGAACACCGCACGACATCTCTCGCCGGTTTCATTCTCCCCGGTGACCGGGGTAGATGACGGCCCTGTCCGTCAGATAGGCCTCGACCACGCGACGGAGGTAGGTTGGCATCCGGTGATACCGGAGTGCCTCCCTGATGCAACTCCAGGGCAGGGAGTTGAAGGCATTGGCGATGTCAAGTGACACCGCCAAGACGACCCTGCCCCGGGACACCGCATCCCCCGTCGTGAGGGCTTTCACGCGCATGATGGCATCCACCGTTGAGCGCCCCGTGCGGAAACCGAACTGGTTCTCCGCCAGATTCGGCCCCACCCTCACCAGGTGCCCGACGAGGCGGTTTGCTATGACTCTTTCAAAGAGCTTGCCCACCTCGTCGAGCAGCACGATGGGCCGGTGAGACGGGTAACTACGGAACCTTACATTGTGCGTGGTCCGACACGCGCTTGGCCGGTTTTTTTTTTTCTGATTCTTTGTTATAGAAAGAAACTGAAATTTCAGTTCATTATTAGTTTTGTTGCCAAGCATTCGTCGATCTGTTAGTCGTTTTTCTCCTATTCCACATATAACATTCTGTGACCCAAATAAATTTTTAGTGCGGGCTAACTTTTGCCGGCTAAATGAACAAAATAAAAAGCTTAAAGTGAGGGTATCATTTGTCGTAATTAAGTTCCCTATTTATAATGTTTCTAAGCATTAATAGGTACTCGTTTCACTCGTCACCAACAATATCAAGATTAACATCAAATTAATTGGTTTGACTTGCTATTTTCCTCAACCCCTACAATTTTTTTAATTTTTTTTTTATTTAATATGGGTTTGCTCTTGACTCTAGTCTAGGTCATAGATGACAGAGACAAAGTCGACGATGGAGCGAGCTTACCCAGAAGAAGCCTGTTCACTCTAATTTTGAAGAGATTAGGGTTGTATGCGTTCGGAAACACAGACGCAGGCAGCGAGTTCCACTCCTTTGCTGTGCCAAACAAAACCATTTAAGCACTTCTATTGAACTGGACATTCATTCAAACATTTTGTACGTCATATAAAGCAGTGTTCCGCAGAGTGTGTGTCGCGGCACACTGGTGCACCGTGCTCATTGGCTGGTGTGCCTCGGAACAATACGCGTTCTTCTACGACTAATTACGACTACTACTTCTAATACGATCTCTTAAAGTTAAATAGTCAGATGGAAGAAAATACCAACACAGCCGCAGAAACTGATTAAGAACACTTTTGGCTATGAATAAAAAATAATATCCTTCGCTTTCTAAGTATGCTATTGCAATACTTTTGGCATTTGCAACGACCTATTTATGTGAATTAAGATTTTTAACTCTTACCACAAAAAAAATTAAAAAAAGGATCGACGAAGAGATGAGAGCAGCCCAGTCAGCGATTACTCCAAATTTGGACCTCTTATGCTCAATTAAAAAAGCTCATGTTTCGCATTAAATATCTTTTCTAGCAATATAAAGTTTAGGTTTGTTGATTATAAATAAATAAATATTGTTTTGTTGGTGATAATAAATGTTGGTTAAATTTACGTAAAAAAAGGATTTTTCATATAAATGAAAAATCTATTTTTACGTAATTTTTTTTTTTAATTTTTCAGGTACACCATAAGGTGTACCTGCAAAATTTTCTGATTTCCTAGACGTACCTTGAACACAAAATGTTTGCGGAACACTGATCTAAAGCACTGCAAAAGCTGTTCCAGTAGAACTCCACATCCATGCAGGATTTACTTCCTAAACACTCATGAATACCGCTATTCAGCTACCGTCACCGTAGATGTATTACAAAAAAGGTATAACATGAGCAAGCTAGAGCAATGTAGGGCACATATCAGGAACACGGCCCTGGACGGCCTGACCTAGATCGGGGGATAAAAGATGCTGTAGATATGTCCGACCTGTATATCTGCACTATTCTGTACCTCACCTTACAGGGCAAACAGGCTTACAGAATTTTGTAAGGCAGGGACATGCCTCTGAGATTTTTTAAAGCTTAAGTCTCTTTTTCACGGATAAACGAACGTACGAGCAGTGCATCATTGAATGAACTTTTTTGTGTACGGACCGATATTCCTTTCAACAATAAAAAAGTAGTTTCCATACATCAAAATGAAAATTATTTCTCGGTACGATAACCAGTGATCGGATAATCGGGCGCTTGTATACCTAAACTTCTTCCCGTGAAAGAATAATATGGACATTCCTTTCTGAATAAATAAGTAATCCCGGTTTCCCGGGATTAAACAATAAATGGAACGACACATAAAATTACAATTGTTTTAATTCCCTAAGTAGTCAAGGCTGCTAGCCTGTTACTAAACCAGTTCTCATAAAAACTTTGTAAATTAAAAGTTCCATTAGAATCGGCTTTTTAAATTAAAAAAAAAATACAATGAGAGTCCACAACGGGTTCTATATTTGTATGCGGGTATTTTTAGAGAATTTTGAACGATTCCGGGATCCGGGTTTCTGAAAAACATGTCCGTATTATACTTTCGTGGGAATAAAACTGAAGTTTAGGTATATTAGCGCCCGATTATCCGATCACTGATGATAACAGATTAACAGTATGAAGACTACCTGTCATCGTCATTTTGAGTAATGAGTGTAATGACATACATAAATGAATAGCAGCATTATTAAGTTTATATGACTAGTATGATTAGTGGTTTTGTATATGTATTGAAATCTATGACTCCATGTATGTCACAGGAAAATTACAAACGCCGTTAGATTGTAAAATATTGCGTGAAATTGTAAACTATTTTTTTTTTTTAATAAAACACGAATATATTGGAAACTATTGAATTTGGGTGGGATAATATATCAAGAAATTATAATCTAACTAGTTGCCGCCCGCGGCTCCGCCCGCGTGATTGTCGAAAATTATCCCAAGGGAACATATTCCCGGGATAAAAAGTATCCTATGTGTTATTCCAGACTATAATCTACCTCTGTGCCAAATTTCATCAAAATCCATTCAGTAGTTTTTACGTGAAAGAGTAACAAACATCCATACATACATCCATACTTACAAACTTTCGCCTTTATAATAGTAGTAGGAAGGATAAAGATTTATTACAATCTTACGGAGTCTGCAATTTCCGGTGACATATACATTTAGATAATGTAAGTTCCTATTGTTTAAAGAATTAATCATTTTTGTGTTGGGGGTCATCAGTACTTCTCACGGCTTTCTTCTGACGCCACCAGCGTCATTCATATCTCACGAATATCCAAAAGCATCAGTCAAAATGTAAACCGTCAAGCAATTTAAAAATACCATCAAATTACCATAAAAACGCAGAGCAATGCATCGAATTATTTACAAACAACTGCGACTAGTAAACAAGAAACCGGTACAGCCCTTCTATAAGGAAACGGTATCCGTGTAGCCGCAGCCTGAGACCGTACCTCTAGCTTATACAATATTCACTCGAGGAGCAGCCTTCAATATTCACGGTTGCTGCTGAGTTGATTACATTTACTGGGCGTTTTTTTTTAACAGTAAGGTTACTGAAGAATGGCTGGAAATATTCTAAGATTTACTTGCTAGAATGTACTGCAATTTTCAAACACGTTTTCTTAGCAGACGCATTTACCTTTTTGAACTGGCATTTTCATACAATGCGTTTGCAAGTAGTAAAGGTGCAAGTAGAAATTAACCTTTAACGGCCCGTTTCAATAACATCTACCTTTAACCAACTGTCAAATTAGTTACCCACAGTAGCTGAAACGTCATGTTACAAAGGCAAAAATGACGTTTCAGCTACTGTTGGTAGCTAATTTGACAGTTGGTTAAAGGTAGATACGTTATTGGAACGGGCCGTAAGTGCAAAACATTTTCATCCCTTGACTGCCATTATCGCTATGTGCTGATCTCATAGCTGGTTGCAAACTTGCGACATCTGCATGGGGACATGAAGTTCCACATAGTCAGCCAGCGTACAAAAAGTTTAAGATGGCGCGATTGCAAACGGCACACATCGTTCAAACACAATTAAATAAGAAATCAGCAACTGTGGAGCAGAGGTTGTCAGAGTTGGCAGAAATTGTCTGATGTCAATAAAGGCTATAGAGAACGGGCTCTGGAGAATTCCGCTTTACCTTTACAGGAAGATCGCATATGATCGCAAAAGAAATTTCAAACTAGACACTTTTAGTCTAAACGAATATTATCTATACCGAGATAAAATTATTGTTAGTATTTTTAGAACTATTGCACGGTACAGACGTGGCGGATGGGGCTTAGGCGTAAAAAAGTGTAAGATTTTTCCGTCACGACCCTTTCTTTAATGTAGACGGAACGACGGACGGGACATCTACACTAATATTATAAAGAGGAAAGATTTGTATGTAACGAATAAACTTTAAAAACTACTGGACCGATTTGAGAAATTCTTTCAGCAATGAATAGCTACATTATCAGCGAGTAACATAGGCTATATTTTATCCCCGTACTCCCAAGGGAACGGGAACTACGCGGGTGAAACCGCGTGACGTCCGCTAGTCAATAATATAATACGTTTATCAATAACAATGTACTAACGATAGGAACTTCATTCCAACCGAGTGTTCCACGACAGTCACGCATTTTTTTTTTTGGATTTTAAATTTGGAAGTTCGGAACCTATTCTGAAAATTCTTTTACTGAGATTAAAAAGCTACACTCTAAAGCTATACCTATTTAAATGCACAGTTCTTGTGGGATAGGCCAATTTAACAAAGCCGAGGGATAAAGCTACCTAGTGATATTTTGTTTGTTAATTCCGATTATATTGTATTGGAGATTCTTAATGTTTTAATGAGGAGCTCGTGGCTAAATAATAACAGCCGCACGGGTCGATCTTCAAGGTTAAGCACCGCTTGCCGAGGTTGGTCTGTGGATGGGTGACCATCTTAACATACAGAGACTCCTCCGTGCCTCGGAAAGCACGTTTAGCCGTTGGTCCCGGCTGTCATTTGTAGATTTGGCAGTCGTTACGGATAGTCAGAAGCCAGATAATCTGACACCAGTCTTGCCAAGGAGTACCGTGTTACCCAGTTAATGGGTTGTGGAGGTCTGGTAGGCAGCCGCTCCACGTAAAATACTGGTATTCAGCTGAATCCGGTTTGACTGGAAGCCGACCCCAATATAGTTGGGAAAAGGCTACGCAGATGATGGAGATTCTTTAAGTTTTACTTAGTCAGTGCACGACTTGACGAAGACGTATTGTCGGAAGGTTACCGCACAACTTATGTTATTACATATTAATTGCTGTGTACTATTCTATTAAGGTCAACTATGTTATGTTTATTTAAAGAAACGTTCGTGCAAAGAATAAAAAAACTTACATAACAACATTATTTTTCTAAAAATAAAAATAATGACATAGTCAGTTGTAACGAACAACCTTAATAGATAATAGAGTGGAATTTTAATGAAGATTTTGATGTTTTGAAATGTTCTAGTGGTAGGTAGTAAAATAACTAAGTATTCAACCTCCACGGCACTTTGCTAATTAACCACAAAACATTAAATTAGCAGAGGAAACAAATTAACACCATAAATGTTACATAAAACATGGTACATCTAATCATTTCAAGGTTAAAAAGGCGATACTAAAACCATGAACAAACATCACAGTGTGCTCAGGAAATTGTAATTCTAATCAGAACTGTCATTCTCTGACAGTTTTGTATTTTGTCAATCTGCTCAAAAACAAATTTGCCTGAGTGTACAAATGCCAGCACATCAAGCTACCCGAAACTGTAAAATTTTCCCAATCTCCCAATCAACATTGAACCTAATGCTTAAGCGATAAAGTTGAAAATCTATTAAAGAACCGTCGTTTATTCGTATTTTATAATGCGCACAGCAAAGGAGTGGAACTCTCTGCCTGCGTCTGTGTTTCCGAACGCATACAACCCTAATCTCTTCAAAATGAGAGTGAACAGGCTTCTTCTGGGTAAGCTCGCTCCATCGTCGACTTTGTCTCTGTCATCTATGACCTAGACTAGAGCCAAGAGCAAACCCATATTTAATTAAAATAAAAAAATGACAGTTTGTTATAGCTTCATGTGCTGGCTTCTGTACATAATCACACATTTAACAAATAGATAAGAAGAAGGGAACAGAAAAATAGGTACAAAGGTGATGCTTATTTCTAAAGAAATCTCTTCCAGCATACCTGCGAAAGGAGAGTCGAATAAAAGAGATGTAGACATCGTGTGTAAAAGTTAATAATTAACCCTAATAAATATCAAAACATTTAAATGGATAAGGATTAATATCTTGATATCAAAATCATCAGTTTCTTTCCAACTGGGCTTTGATTGAATAATTTTAACAAAAAGCGATCGTGACTTAAATATAGCCTCGCGGACTTCTTTCTAGGTAATAATGAGTACTTTAAATATGTAGTACAGACAAAGGCCAGCAAATCAAGCTACCCGAAACTGTCAAATTTTCCCATTCAACCTTGAACCTAACGCTTTAGCGATAAAGTTGAAAATCTATTAAAGAAATTTGACAGTTAGTTGTAGCTTGATGTGCTGGCGCTGAACATTTGGCGAACTTTGCTCAAAACGTACGTAACGAGTGTCTGAATGTCTCAGTAGATCGATTCGGATCGGTTCAAATTTAACGGAAAAATGAAGTAAGCATGGGCGTGCAGTAGGCAAAAAAAAACTCACCACATTATTCAGGGTTGAAATCACGATACTGATGATGCGAAAAAAAATTCGAAAATATTTTCGTCCATTTTCAAAGTGGACGAAAATATTTTCGTTTTTTTTTTTTTGGGCATTATGTTTGGGCTGGCCTACCCTTACTGTAGCACGCGCATGCAAGTAAGGGGTAATCAAGTCATCCCCCACTCAAAATCACGTGTATTTTTAGTACCTCCAAAGAATCTTAAATTTTTTAATATATTAACTTTAAATACAGGTATAAAGTATAATCTAATTTTATTCTGAAATAAGGGACCATGATAAAACGTCTAGATAGAAAGATTGCAGGTTGTTTTTGACTGGCTGACTTAAAGGAATGGTGTAATCATGCGAAAAAGATATATATATTGTACTAGTACATGAACATATTTAAACTAAATACACGTGATATCTTACTACACCCCACTCCCCCCTTGTGATATTTCGTGATTTTCGCCAAAACCCCTCCCCCCCTTTCGAGCCTCACGTGATTAATGGACGGCCCTTAAACAGAGCTATTTTCTAAGAAAAGCTAACTGTGGCAGATTCCTATTAAAAGAAAATATATTACTTGGAAAGAAACAATAGTCACAGTACCGGGAAATCACGTTATTGTCAAAGCATCCTTGTCAACGATCTATTTACAAAATGGCAGACAAAACAACAATGATGACTTACTTGTTTTAAATAACTGTAAAACATTGGCTCGCAGACCGCAAAGAGAATGAATGGCGCAGTTTAGGAGGTTAACTTGGAAATAGTGACACACACATAAATACCTTTACTAGAAACTGAACGGTTGCGGCGTGAAGATGACAAATATAAATACCGGCAAGTGTGAGACAAATATTGAAACGTTTACCGTAACGGTCAATGTTTTGGCTCTGAGGCCATACTATGAAGTCTTAAAACGATCATGATTCCGCTCTAAGAGAGAGACGGAGCTATACATAGCGAATAGCACTATCCCGTTTACATCATCGGAATTGGATGCACGTCATAGTAGGGCTACTGTTTTCATTTATAGATGGCGTGGCATGTTATCTATGTGTAATCTTAAACGAATAAACTATTATTTTATTTAAGAGGTAATATTGTTTATTTGTTAATTTTGCTTGAGGCATTATCTAGGAGCACTGATCTGATAAAGAACATTATTTCACTGGTAGAAAGATACACCATTAAATACATCACCATCCGCGTTCTAGTGCGATGGGCCACGGGAGCGAACACAGTAGCTAAATTAGTGAAAAGTAAATGCCAGCCGGTCGATTCTGTAAACATGTCGAAGTGAAAGCTTGGGTGAAGTCATCACGAGGTGAGCTGTCTATCCATATAGTCAAGATGTCACGTGATCACGAAGTGAACTGTCATTCCATCTTGATAATATGGATTGACAGCTCACCTCGTGATCACTTCTCCCAAGCCTTCACTTCGACATGTTTACAGAATCGACCGGCAGGAGTTCCTGTTCTTATGAGTTCAAAAATCGAACAAAAAAAAAAAATAACACTGCTACGGAAGTCACTGCTCATTTAGATTCTGAATTTTAATTGAAATTGTTTTTTTCCTATTATTAAATTAAATTAAATTGAATTTAGTCAAGAATTTTGTACCTTTTATTTATGGAAAGGAATTTTATGATTTTTTTGTTTTTGAGTTCTATAAATACTAAGTATTGCATGTTATTGAAATCGTAATATAAATTGAATTTTTATTAAGGAAATAAAAAGGCTTAATTATTATTTCATTGAATCCGGTTTGACTGGGAGCCGACCTCAAATAGTTGGGAAAAGGCTAGGCACATGTTGATGATGATGATGATGATGATAGATATCATCACTACGTTGATATCAACACTAAAATAGGAGTATTCAGCTACATCAGACTAGCCTAGAAGCCGACCCAAAAATAGTTTGTGAAAAGGCTAAGCAGAAGAGTAGGTATCTAATGTTCAAAGTCAAAAAAAGACTCGACTAGATAAGTAATGGTTAAAGTCCACAAAATTATCAAAACAAGGCAGTTTTCCTTGCCATCTTAAAAGTACCTACAGAGCAACAGTCTTGTCAAATATTTATATAATAACTAGGTACTTAAGTATTTTTTAAGTAAAACTAACCGAACTTATGTACCCAAAAATTGACAGCTATAGTTCTTAATAATAATGTTAGTGTTGTGTATTCCTTTTATTGTTATTATATAAAGATTATTATTTTGTTAAAGATAATTATTTTATGATTAGTTATAAGTTGATTGCTGCGCCCTAACAGGGTAATGTATTCACAAAGTTTAGTTAAGTCTGTAACTGTGTTTACATTGTGTGCAAAAAAAAAATCAATAAAAAAAAGTAAACAAAGACGAAATCCAGTTATATCCTAATACGTTCACAACAGAGAACACAATTTATAAATAACTTATTTATAGCTACATAATTAGGAGGTCTACCTCGGGGTGAGTGACCGCAGGTGGAGTCAAAACAGACTCAGATAGGACGGGGACCGGCGCCGAATTGTGATTAGTCCGATTGATAAGACTACCTGAATGGTCTCTGCTAAGAATAGATAGGAACCCCACCATGATTTGTCGTTTTTGTCCTATTGAAGGACAAAAGATCTGTGTAGATTTTTCGTTTAGTTCTTTCAATTCGTAAGAAGAAATTTCACACTCTATAGACCAGGGATAGCGAACCTTTTTTGGCGAACGTGCCATTTTCATTACAAAAATAATTTTTGCCATGACGTGTCACCAAAAATCTTGACTTGGTGATACAATGGACAAAAAATAACACTAGACGGTATTAACTTAACTCTTTTTTCCTAACTATAAATTCATAAAGCAATCTTAATGCCAATCAGCTTTGTGTTCAGCATGATTTCTGTTGTTGCTAATCATTCAAGATGCTAAGTAATCTTGTATAGGCGTCGCCAAATTATTTTGCTGCGTGGCACGACTAGCACGCGTGCCATAGGTTCGCCATCCCTGCTCTAGACTATGGTAACATGAATCTGAACTGAGAGCCTAAACACGAATGTTTTGACGCATAGTAACGTTAACGAATTTTAAATATATAAAAAAATTGGTTTTCAGTAAAGTCAGTTTACGGACGATAGTTTAACGTGACAACGTCATAACAAAACATTGATGAAATGATCGTAACGTTACAATGAGTCATCCTTTTTCGTGCGTGCAGCCGGTGGTCATCGATTAATTAGACGTTGACACGTCAAAAAAAATGGTTTCGACGAATTTAGAACCTCCTCCTTCTTGAAGTTGGTTAAAAAATACAACCCCATCGTATTTTGGTTTAATTTTATGCAACGGACACTATTTGTATCATTCAAAAGTATGAATACAGTATCTGATTCAAATAAATATTATGTACGAAACGAGTATTATAGTTATAGTAAGTTACGTTACGTTACTATACGTCAAAAACATTCGTGCTAGGGGTACTGAATAAACGGTGTCCGCACTGCTTAGTTGTCACTTTTGTTTTCCTTTCCGTACACACAGAATATGCGATCCAGCTATAGACTTGCGGAATTTGTTCGAAAGAGTCACCGCGGCCCTGGAACTCAAAGGGCTTTAGAAGGAACGCGGATGGGTTTTAGTCCGTAAGAGTCTGACACGCCCTTCCGCTCCAACCAAAGCGGAAGAAATCATTTGATGATTTCCCATCCTTAAAAAAAAATAAAAAAAAGCTAGACTAGCCTGCCAGGGTTTCGGAAATTGTTCGAAAGTCACCGCGGCCCTGGAACGCAAAGGGCGTTTCGAGGAACGTGGATGGGTTTAGTCAGTCTGACACTCCCTTCTGCTCTAATCAGAGCGAAAGGAGTTATTTGATATTTTTCCATAAAAAAAAGAAAAAATGTGTTTTTTTAAACAAGTTTTTATTACTCATAAATAAAAAAAACTAAAAAGTTACAAATAATTTCATTCTGATAAGAAATATACGATTAAAATTTTATAAGTAGGTATATTATATAAAAAATTTATCTAAATAAAATATATCTAATACTTATAAAAAAAGCCATCGACTGAGACACAGTCCAGGCCATAGTCAAAGCTGCCACGGGCTGTATTTTTTTTGGGTAGACGGTGACACCCTCGCATAGATTGAATGGAAAGATTTGACATCGCTGCCTCTAGCCTGTGGCAGTGGCCTCGAGTGTCCTGGTGCTTTGTGGTTCCAGCCATTGACGTCATCATTGAGGAAACAATGATTGTACCAATACATTTAAAAAATAACTCTTTCTTTCTTTCAAACTTTACCGATATGGTCAGATCAGAGAGATCTGAAGGTACAATCGTTCCAAGAAGAAATCTCTGTGATAATTATAATGTTACTATTGGTAAACTTATAGAGGGTATGCGGAACAGAGAGTAAAGTCCCGCATACCTCCACTGGAGTGGGAGGATCCTTCGAATCAGACGGTTATTGTGTCCTGCCCCAAAGTTGATATTCGGACTGTTGTATATGTTCAAATCGCACGGAGAACTTTGCTTGCGCGATGCAGGATTTCGTAGTTAGTTTGTCTTAGATGGTGCTGCGGTTCTTTTTGTTACCGTACAAATTTCGTTTCTTAGTTTTTTCATGTGGCGGCATTGATGCCGCTACAAGCTACCATTTACTATTCATGAGTTTCCATAGGCAAAATACCCAGCAGAACCGCAAGAACTTACGAAACTTTACCGCAACTTTCGTTTATTACTTGTGGCTCAAAATTAACATATTAATTACAATCGGACACCATGAGCGGAGCGTCTTTAGTTTCCTTATTCTACCTACTCCTTAAAAGGAGTTGATCAATCCTTAATTAAAATTCGTTAATTGATAAAAAAGTATTAAAGGCAGACATTTAACAGTCATAAGCATATGTTATGCGTTTTATTGTCATTTTCAACAAATCTTAAAAAAATTAAACAAGTATCGCTAATTTTTATTGATCGAGAATATAAGAAATCTATTGCAAATAAATATAACGTAGTACGCGGACTGTTGGGGTAGCGAAAATGGAGCGACAGTGATGGTCATAGATCTAAGAAGCTAGTTTTTTACATTTCTAAGGTGATTATTGAGATGTGGTCACCACATCCCATATTGGAAAAACTGTTTAGTCGTCACAAGAAAAAAACCTTTACATTTCAGAATGGTATCTCTGGTGTGATGAAGAGGTGGTGAGACAACCTGCACATACGAGGTCCAGGAAGAACTGCTGGCTGGCGAAGACCTGAGCCCAGCAGTGGCATAGGACATAGACATTCCTAGCTAAATGAAAGTGAAGCCACAGTAACTAAACACTACCGTTCTCACAGTCAGTAATATTGACACATAAAGTGATAGTATGTGCACTAATATCGTCACTAGGTCATCTTAGAACCGTTGTGTCAATAAAAAGTTTAAACGACATCGCTTTGAGAATCTATAGTCATCCAGTACTCACTGGTTAACTTTATGTAGGCCGAGTGCAATGCTTACACAAATGGTGAACTGAAATTATTTATTTATGTTTAACTCTGTATAGTGCAGTCAGGGAATATAATCTATATCATATCTACACATATAATAAAAATGTGATCGATGTCTGGACATGGAAGATATATGAGAAAAAATATTATTGGGACCTTTATCAATGCAAATAGCACCCAAAACAATGATTGTTAGAATTTTTGTCTGTTTGTCTGTGCGTTTGTGCTCGCTAATCTCAGAAACGGCCACTTAACATTTAGTGTTTGTTTCATGTCAATCGGTTCATAAATAAGAAAGTTATGCCAATTTAAAGAATCACGTCGAACATTTGTTAAACTATCTATATCTATCTATTCTTTCTCTGTTGACTGAAAATTCAAAAATTCAAAATTCAAAAGTCATTTATTCAAATTAGGCTGAGTGCCAGCACTTTTTGAACGTCAAAGTTCTACATAAAGACAGTCCCCCAAAACGGCCGCCCTTCACCACTTCCTAGTGTTTTAGCTGGGAAGAAGAAGTGGCGCAACAAACTCCCCAGCAACACATCTGTCTGTTGAGTTATAAGAACTATCACTTATACAAAGGTATGTAAGTAGTCAGTATTCTTACAAAGAAAACAATACAACAAAGGTAACACGTAAAAACATAAAACTTAATAATTCGCTACTTGTAAGCTAGCACACGCTAGAAACTTTACTAAACTACATAATCTTAAAATAAAAATGTCTGCCCCAAGTAACTATTCCACGCGGACGAAATCGCGGGCAAATGCTAGTTGTTAAATAAATTGATGTCGCTTGTTCATTTGTTATGTTAGCCAATCATACGACTGACAACAGCTATGATTTTTGTATTTACGGGTTTATTATTGAAATAGCTTTTGCCCGTGACTTCGTTCGCGCATATCCCGTTTTTCCCGTTCCCGACGAACAAGCTACATCAATTTAATATCAAATAAACTGTTATGCGTGCCTTCTTGTCGGACTGCAGCCCGTGCTGCGTCTCCCGTGCCGCGTGTGTTAAGAGGCCGTGCATAAAATTCACTCGCTGCTGTTTAGGTTAATTCGTCGCAATTTTATGTTTGTGTGCACCGCTCATGCAGATACACGCACACGCGGGTGAAGTTCGAGCGTAGTGACCGCTTAAACAATTTTGATCCTTTAGAATATATTATTTAAAGTAACATAATTATGTAGTGTACGGCCCAGAAATAAAAGTCTGGAATGTGTGTGTTCTGTATATTTTTCACAATCAACAAAATCAGACATTCAACAAAACTATAAATAAAAATGATAATACAATGATATTTATTTTTGTAGATAATTTGTAAATAACACTTATACACGTTAAAAATAAATTGTTTAGCTGCCATTCTTTTTTAAATTGACGAAGTATACCTAAACCAATATCGGATAAAGCCGAATAAAAGGTCATTGACATTGGTCATCCGCGTAAATATCAAATACGTAATTCCGAAAACAGAAATAATGACATAAACTTGTCCTGAAACGACTTTTATCATGATCTTTGACTTTTTCTAGTAATAAAAAAAAAACGATTCATAATTTATATTCCAGGTACCTAGGCAGAGAAATTAAATAAGAGCAATGAACTTTTTGTCACGTTTAAATGGCGCGGACCATATCAAATTACAAAGTACCTACATAACATAACAGCTAATTTCGATCACCACTTTTTGGTGAAGCCTATGTCCAGCAGTGGACATTTTTTTCGGCTGGTATGATGATGTTGCATACAGGCTACCCTGTATACTGCAAGTATATTATTATAAATACATCATTTGACAAAGATTATATTTACCATGCTTATATCAAGTTGAAATGTATTATCAGCATTTGCAGTACCTACAGTAATTTCAGAACTGCCACCGTCATGGTTTTCCTATAATTAACAATATTTGGAAATTAGTATGTACTCGTAAATACTTCTACACTTCCAGCGTTGATCAAAAGTAAAAACTCACATGTACTGGAAACGAAAACGTAGCGAGTTGATTACTTTTACGTTCTTTAAGTACTTGTCTAGCACGTACTAGTCCCAAGTTTTGTTTCCTTTTTTTTTAAAATTATGCATTCATAATTCGACCTCTTTCGACCCATTATCTGCAACAAATTATAGATGTCAAAATATTTGGAAAACCAGATCTTGAATTCAAACCGAAATCAATGCAGTCGTTCGAATATGAAGATATTATCAACTTTTCCATTCATTCAATTAAATTATTCCAAAATATATGTAAATCCAAAAACAAGTTGTAGGTATCTAAAATATGAAACTTTTAAAAATATCAACATCTTGTATATAGCCTATAAAGGTGCGTACAAATTATGTAGCAAAATATGTTATACAACATTGTTATGGAACTTAAAAAATGTGAACAATGTTACAAAATGTGAACGTGCTATATAACACAAGTTATATAACAATGATACATAGTTTGTACCACCCGGCAAAAAATTAGCTTCCTAATATGTTAGTTAAAGCATTTTCGGAATCAGATTAGTAGTTCCGCAGATTACCCTTACAAACATACAAACGTTACCTCTTCATAATATTAGGATTGAAGACGAAGTAAGTTTTACTATCTTAAAAACAAACAAAAAGTATATAAATCAAAATTAATACTTACTGGATCAAAATGTGGTAGTCGGCCTACAATCTGAGAATTATATTTACGTAAAACTCTCGAGCGCCTGCGAAGCAAAGTGATACGTGTTCACGCTGGGAGAGCCCGGTCGTTACTGAGGCAATCGGATTCGCGCGGTCGAAAATATAGTTCACTTTGCTTATTATTTACGAAATGAATTTATTGATTTTTTATATAATAAAATTTAAATTCTATTAAAATGTTTACTTGAGATTAATGTGTAATTTCTAAAATTTCCAAAAAGTGTTTTTTTATTATGGAAAAAAATACTTATTTATCTAAACGTTTTCTCAAAAATTATGTTTTTCAACAATTTTTTCTGCTTTGTTTCGGATTGATTTCAATAATGTTTTCAATGTATGTAAGAGTAGACTATATAATGATGTTATAAATATTTTTTAATGTGCACAATCTTATGTAGTTTTGTTGTCCAACGCAGTCAAACACCACTCGCTCGTTACTTTTGCGGAAAAGGGGGTTGGAATATGGGTGATTGCCATGATATTATACATTATTTTAAAAAAATCATTCAAGCTATGTAAAAGAATAAGAACTCGTCTCTTACAATAACAAAAAAAAAGGTTCTAATTCTTCCTGCTTTTCCCACAAGTAGCGATCTAAACTGTTCGAAATGAGTTGATTTCGTGCACGGGGCCTTAACCGCACTAAATAAGCTCGTGGAAGCCAACCCGGACTGCGATCTGTTCGCTGACAAATTCGCCAATTTAATGTTAATATGTCTACATTACTTCGAAAATAATAGTAGATAGTTTAAGTTTTTGTTAGTTATGCCTTGATTTATGTAATTGGTGTTGTACGCCGTGTAAATCAAATAAATAAATAAATAAATACAAAGTATGACATTCCGTAGCAAGAAGAGTTTTGCGTTGCGGCCGGATTTGCGTTTCTGCGAGAGGTAGGTATTGTGGTAATTGTTGGAAGGGACAAGGTTAAAACAAATCAAGCCACATTAAGCTATTTCTATCTATACAAATAATGAAGCTGATGAGTTTGTTTGTTTGAACGCGCTAATCTCTGGATCAACTGAACCGATTTTGAAAATATTTTTTGTATATGATAGCTGAATGCTAGAACAGGAAATTCCTACGGAAACGGGAAAAAACGGGATTTGCGCGTACGAATTCGCAGGCAACAGCTAGTTGAATACAAAACTTTGACCCTTTGACATTACGGCTTGATATTTGAAGGCTTATCAAATTTGTAAACCTGTGTCAGAACAAGGCTTTTTTTTTTAAGGATGGGAAATCATCAAATGATTTCTTTCGCTCTGGGTGGAGCGGAAGGGCGTATCAGACTCTTACTGACTAAAACCCATCCGTGTTCCCTCTAAAGCCCTTTGCGTTCCAGGGCCGCGGTGACTCTTTCGAACAAATTCCGCAACCCTGCCAGGTGTTAGAACAAGGCTAGGAGAGGTTTTTGTTTGAAAGTTAAATAAATACGTTGTCAAAAACTATTAGCTAAACTATTCTAACGTTATCCAGTTCTAGGTTAGTCTGTGTGCTAGTCGGGTTATTGACCTCGCTACTAACTTTTGAGATGTAGAAATGTGCATGTTAACTTTATTTGTAAACATATGAGTTTTGTAGTGGTTTGGGTTTTTTCCATTAGAAATTGCTTAGTAACAAGTTAACAATCCACCAATGGCTAGATTTGTGCCTAGTTTGTGGGAATAACAGTACGTGGGTAGACTATACGGAACCTTTTAGTGTCATGCGGATTTCGCTCGCGTGCGAATCTGGTCCAGGTGCGAGCCGCCCGCAGCCGAGCATACATGTTTATAATATCAGGCGATATCGGTTCAGCATTCGCGCAGTTTGGCTGCGGTAGCACCGCCCGCATGATGCCAACCACCGCATGCGGGCGTGAGTTCTTCTAGCGCACTGTCAGTGTTTTATTGACGCGGGTCAAAGTGCGCGTCCAAAAATGATGATTGACACACAGAGTGCTGTCACCCGCATACGGACCAGACCCGCACGCGGGCGACTTGAATGGCGTTATGAAGTTGTACTACAGTTGTACACCTCAGCCTATAATTTAGTGATATTAATAAAGGAGTAATGTTTTGTACGGTGTAGTGCCTAATTAACTTAACCCGCAATATTAAAACAAAGCCCATGTTCCAAGTACTGCACACATTAAAATATTTAATGACTCAAAACAAGCGTGGTTCATTATTCTCAGTAGCTTGAATAATTCCGTTTTAATGAATTAAAATAATCATATTTCCTTTTTACATCACCTCTCAAGGTAACGCTTATTGTAATGAGAATACCATAGGGTCACGCATCGTTGAGTTGTGAAATACTTCGTTTGAATTAAAGTTGGTTGTCCTATACTTACATTCAATGATATTTATTTTGTGTGCCCCTCAAGTTAAAGGGGAAAATCTATAAGTCCGTGATAAGACCTGTCGTACTGAATGGATCAGAATGTTGGGCTGTGAAAAAGACGGATGAGAAAAGATTGCATGTAGCGGAGATGAGAATGTTGAGATGGATGTGTGGAGTATCGAGAATGGATAAAGTGAGGAATGAGTTCATTAGAGGTAGCTTAAAAGTGGCGCCAATAACGGAAAGATTGAAAGGGGACCGCTTGACTACTCCGACTGCGGCGCTGGAAGCCATACTGGGACTCCCTCCGCTCCACCTGTTCATACAACAGGAAGCGACGATGGCAGCAGTCCGTCTTAAAACACTGGATCTCTGGGGTAAGAGAGAAACACAACACACCGCTCTGCTCGAGGAGCTCAACAATGAACTCCCCATAACAAAAGCAATCAATGACCGGATACCCAAGCAATTTATCTTTGATAAAAAATACAAAATCCAATTGCATGAAGATCACCGCTGCGAAGGGCTGTGCCCCACAGAGCTGTGGGTCTTCACCGATGGATCAAAAACAGGTACTGGCACGGGTGCGGGAATCTTCTCAGAGGATCTCAACATTCATATAGCCACACCATTGGGGGTCCACAACACAGTGTTTCAAGCTGAGTGCATGGGCATTTCCCTGGCGACTTCAGCCATCATAAACAGGGAAGTTAAGAACCACTCAATACGCATACTCTCGGACAGCATGGCCGTCCTGCAAGCTCTGAACAGTCACACAGTTAACTCTGGTCTGATTCTCGAGTGTCACCAACGTCTCAACCAGGTTGGTAGATACAACAAGGTAACCATTCAATGGATCAAAGGACACAGCGAATCCCGAGGCAACGATGCAGCGGACGAACTCGCCAGAAGGGGGTCGAGTATGACAACGATAGGACCTGAACCTATTGTACCACTCCCCTTCGGTCACCTACGCAATCTGGGAAGAAAACGCACTAATGATAAACATCACAAGCTATGGGTTGACCATAGTGAGTGCAGGCAGGCCAAAGAGGCACTTCCCTCTATTGATGGCCGTTTCACGAAAAAAGCCCTAAGACTTACTAAACAGCAGTTGCGTACAGTCACAGCCGTCACAACTGGCCATGGGTCTTTTAATAAACACCTCTATGTCATAGGAGTCACCGACAGCCCACTTTGCAGAGCCTGCATGGAGGAGGACGAGACAGCAGCACACCTGCTACTAAGCTGCCCGGTAGTCGCTGATTACAGGGCTAAGTACTTCGGTAACCCAGGTACCCTTTGTGAGATAGTTAGTAACACCAAGGCGTTGCTGGCCTTCCTTGGGGAGCTGGGGTGGATCGAATGACACATTTGTCCCACCTGCACGCAAAATACGCGCTTAGTCGTGGAGTTGCGGAAACCAGCCCGAGTTACATACATACATACATACAAGGGGACCGCTTATCTTGGTATGGTCATGTGAAGAGGAGGGATGAAATGCACGTAACTAAAAGAGTTATGAATATAAATGTGGATGGATGGACAGGGAGAGGGAGGCCAATGGATGGATTGTATTAGGAGTGATATGAAAGAAAAGGGAGTAAGTGATAGCGTGACGGTTGACAGGACAGAATGGAAGAAAAAAACGTATTGCGCCGACCCCAAGTAACATGGGATACGGACAGGAAGATGATGAAGTAAGTTAAATATAACACTTTAACACGTCAATCTTTTTTGGTAATTTTTAAACTAGATGAGGCCGGTGTTTCCTAGCTGACTACTCTGAGAAGAAACACCGAAACAAACTCAGAGGTCAAAGTCTCTTTCAAAGTCCATACAATCGTACTGGTCAAATCATATGAGAACCATGTATGTAGGTTAATATCTGAAGTGGTCTTTTGAGGAAAGTACCTACTACTACTACTAGGAAAGTACTGGACCTGTCCTGACAGTGCAAGCAATTGTCAGTTATCGTGTAGTTCAAACTTAGAACTTTAAGGAGCTCAATCATGGTAAGGTGATAAGGATATTTGTGGTTATTTTTTTGGCGCTAGCCTATATCTGTCGGCCCGGTATTTTACCTGATGGTAAGCTATGATGGAGCACGATAGCTTCAGCAAGACCGTTCTATTCCACAGATAAACCATCATGCTTTAACGGCAGCATATTTTTATAAGTATGTAATTTGGCACACAGGTAGAATCTGACCTTGATTTAAAAAAAAAATGGAATCGGGTTTCAAGGTCATAATTTTCCGGCTGTCCCTTAAAACCAGCGCTGCGGCTGTCTCACACACCAGTCCCAGCAATTTAATTTTACTAAGTGATGGCCGTTTAGCGCGGATCTGACGCATATTTACCCTATTTGTATAAAAACTTAGTATTATTGTATTTTCTCCTTTTGTCAGCGTCACACTTTCCGAAATCTTTTTCTTTCTTAGAATGCGAGTAAAAAATCCGCAGGTATCAACTAGTTCATCATCAGAATCTACTGACCTTGGTGCAGAAGGTGCATCCACAGCCGGAAATGAGGGTGACCTTGTCAGCCGTTGCGTCTTCCAAGCAAAGCTTGCAGTTGATGGGAGCAGCCGGCACGAACCCTCCACCAGCGCCGTCCAGGGAATACCTGACAAAAAATATACATGTCTTGACTGCAATTGAAATGGTAAAAAGAAATCTGGGAGAGAAAGGGGGAATACACATTCCAGAACCAAATATCCAAAGACTCACTATGACATCCACCATTTCGCACTGGGTCCGCGTAATGGACAAAGGCTCGCGCTCTCTGACACAGTGAACGCTTGAGTCACAGCATTAGGAATATATGACAGAAAATATTGATCAAAACAAAACGCAACAAAGAGTGCCATCATTGGCATAAACTACGACAGAGAGGAGGACAGAGACAGTTGCATTTGGGTCTATCTGGAGTTGACCAAACCTAATCTCTGAGGACCTGGCATGAGTGTGACGTATCTAGTGCCGACGAGAGGCAGCAGCGACGAACAACGGGAGCACACGGAGGGCGCGCGCAGTCTGTTGTGTTGTGAGCCCTGACCTCTGAGGACCTGTACTGAGGAGTGACGTATCTGAAGCCGCTGGCGCCGGCGAGAGATAGCAGCGACGAACAACGGGAGGAGACAGAGGGCGAGCGCAGTCTGTTGTGAGCCCTGATCTCTGAGGACCTAAAGCATTTGCACTGAGGAGTGACGTACCTGGAGCCGCTGGCGCCGGCGAGAGACAGCAGCGACGAACAACGGGAGCAGACGGAGGGCGCGCGCAGTCTGTTGTGAGCCCTGATCGGCTCCGAAGACTTCTCGCGGTCTGTCAGCGCAAGGACTGTTGAGCATTTCCGAAGACCTGGTGAAAGAAAGAACACTGATTAGCAGTTGTTGCAGATTATTTGCAATGGCTAGTTTATACTATAATTACTAGTGTTGTATTTATAACAGCTGCACGGGTCGGTCTTCATGGTTAAGCAACGCTTGCCGAGGATGGTCTGTAGATGAGTGACCATCCATTACATACTGCGACTCCTCCGTACCTTGGAATGCGCGTTAAGCCTTTGATCCTGAATATAATGTGTAAATCATTGACAGTCGTTATGGATAAAGAAGAAGAAAATCTGACACCGGTCTTGCCAAGAGGTACCTACTGACTTACCCAGTTACTGGGTGGAGTTTAGATAGCAATCGCTCAATGTAAAACGCTGGTATTCGCCGACACCAATATAATCTGGAAAAAGCTAGATTTGATTGACTCCAGCCTTGCTCCATCAGTGTCTAAAGCGGCTGGGATTCCTATGCACATTGATGCAGAAGAGGCGGCCAGTTTAGAGACCTATGCCTAGCAGGGGATTGCCATTGCAATAGTTGAGTAATAGCTTTGCCTTGGCAGCATTAGATTAATAAATCGCATTCATTCGGCATTCCTTGAATTCATTATGTAATAAGAAAGCTCGGAAAACAATGCCATTGCAATTCTGTTCGTTTTGAGATTTCAATTCTATTGCAGAGGATCTTATTATACTAAACCACTAGCCGCCACCCACCTCTGCAATATTAAATTCTCAATACCTGCAGAGTTATCCCCACAGAGATATTTGCTTTCAGCTTCAATAACTTATCCACGCTGACTGAAATGTCTGCTTCAATTGAAACTTATTGAAGTATAAATCCATTCAGATATGAACTTGGCATGCCTTTTGTTAAAAACTTACTACTATCTCGAATGAAGTCCACTTGGAATCGATTAAGAATTTCAAGTTTTCAAGCATAAAATGCTTTTCAAATTCGTTGTAATTTTTACTCATTGTAATCGTATTTACAAAGTGAAGATGCATTTTTGACGTGCAACGTCTAATAAATCGATGAACGCAGCTGCACGCACAAAAAAGGATGACTTATTGTAACGTTACGCTCACTGTTACGTTACGATCGGAGCGAGAGCGCTGCACGATTCAATTTTATTCATAAGAGTATGCAATCATATCATTCATGTTTTGTTATGACGTTGTCACGTTATACTATCGTCCGTAAACCGACTTTACAGACAGTCAATTTTTCGATGGAGCTCATTTTGAAAAGCCCGAAAAGATATGTATGTCATAGGAGACATAGTCTTTCGTGAATTCATCATTCCAGCATTTATAAACGACACAAGTATCAGACAAAAACAAAAATCAAAATCAAGGATCATTAACGCTTTCGAACTTCACTTTCCAATTTGTGAAAGGTGAGCTTTTGACGGCAAAGTTAAGGTAATGCTTTAAGGAGAAAAAGAAAGAAAGTACTAGGTATAATTGAATATGAAGCCTTGATGATTTGACACACGAGATAAATGTTCAGTAGCTCGCCTTTGATAAACTTAAGGCGGAAATCGAACCAATAGTTGTGGCTGGATTTTTTTAGGCTGGAAGAGTTAATAAATTCGCCATTGAGAAGTTTGACGTACAAATGGAGGAAATTATGGAGCACACAGAGCTACAATCCACTTGATCCTTGATTAATATGGAAATATAAAAGCCAAAGATTAAAAAATAAAGTTCAAAAGTTACTAAAGATCATGCAAAGTATCCTGTGAATGATCATGCAAAGTATCCTGTGAATGATCATGCAAAGTATCCTGTGAATGGCAAGCAACTGACGAACAGAGATTGCATATCGAGATCGTAGATATTATATTAGCTTCAACTGTCTCTTAACGTCAAGTGCCGGACATTACATACTGCGAGTCTCTGGTCATATCACAGACAAAACAGAACACAGTTCCACAGTTGTCTGTTAACTGTGGAATTGTGTTCTGTTTTGTCTGTGGTATGACCAGAGACTCGCTTTAGGTAATGTCCGATACAGACATAGTTTGTCAGTGTAACCCTTTAGTTTTTAGTTAGTGGTTGTTTTCTTTTGTGTTTTTGTGCGTCATTTCTGGCGGAATCAACGTGTTCTCTTTCTTTCTTTAGCTTTACGACCAAACAGTAGATCTAGAACAGAAGCTGTTCTTTTCAACGTGATCTTCAATATGAAGGTAAATGAACCCATGTATAAAGCAAAAATTCTTGCTAAAAACTAATATCGCTCATATCCAAACACAGAAGTAGGAGGCAATATATATGAGAAAAATAAAATTCAATGACTTTCATCCGACACTTGTTCAAACAGGCACAAATATTGACGACGAGCGATGTTTTGCAATTACAGAATATTTCGAGAAGCTCTCGTGTAAAATAAAAAAACTTCTGCGTAAAAACGTTGCTTTTTACAACGAGTTTGCCATATTAATAATTCACTTATCATCATCTGCCTAGCCTTTTCCCAATTACATTGGGGTCGGCTTCCAGTCAAACCGGATTCAGCTGAATACCAGTACTTTACGTGGAGCGGCTGCCTACCAGACCTCCACAACCCAATAACTGGGTAACACGGTAGTTCTTGGCTAGACCGGCGTCAGATTTACTGGCTTCTGAAAACCCATAACGACTGCCAAAGATCTACAAATGGCAGCCGGGACCAACGGCTTAACGCTTTGCTTTCCGAGGCACGGAGGAAACTTGGTATGTTAAGATGGTCACCCATCCAAAGACCAACCTTGGCAAGCGTTGCTTAACCTTGATCGACCCGTGCGGCTGATATTCTTTAGCCACGAGCTCCGCTTAATAATTCACTTATAAGCTTGGTAAATAGCTCAAATAATAAACAAATGCTTGAGCTCTAGCTCAATAGGGAATATGCATGAAAAATATATTTATTATCTATACACTTTATCTGAAAATATAAAATAATATATTACTCACAGTGAAATTAGAATCAAAATTGATCGAAAAACAAACGAGATATGACTATTTTAAACAAATATATTTGTCTCTCTCGCGGAGACGCCGTTTTCTATGGCAGCTGTATAGGCGACATATTATTTGACGTCAGAGTTCGTATCGGACTTCTCTTTCTAATTAACGTCTTTGAAGCTTCATAACTTCATCGCTGATGGAGGTATTTAAAAATATATTTCATATGTTTACTAGAGCTAACAAGTTTTTTATTTTGCAAATAAAAAAAAATGCATGCGTATTCCCTATTTCTACTTTTCGAGTCGATGGTGACCCTTGAACAGTTTACGCCAAGTAGGTGTCTATAGTCAGAAAGACTTTCTCATCCCTAATCAACGCAGTTCAAGAAGAATTGCTTCACTCGAGACAAAAGGCGAATACTTTAAATATTCATCAGTACACTGAAGGAAACAAAACATCTCGAAATAGACGACATTATATGTAGGTACACGGAAAAGCAACTAAGAGATTGAAATTTCGTTTTGGGTTGAAAATAATAAATAAACAAAAGTCAGCACGGACAAGTACAGTCAAGGAATTAAAATATTAAGCACTAAAAGTGTAATATTACCGCCCATCACTTGCCCGTCACCCGTAATGAATGGGCAGCAGCATTCTTTGTGCATTGCAACAGCTACACGGCGATCGCCAACCCGCCTGCCAAGCGTGGCGATTATGACAAATCCCCTTTGAGGGATGACTATGTCCAGGAGTGGACGTCTTTCGGCTGATATGATGGACGCCCACCTTGTGTTGTTTTCAACCAATACCCATAGCTAACATTTTGAATGCAAATGCTAGTTTTAAAAGGTGACTACCTAATTAAATTGCGGTAAATATTAATGGCAATTCACGCGATTTCTCCAGGGCGAAGTCAACTGGCGCAAACCGTTTGTTAATTCAGATTGTGTATCGTCAGGGGATTACTCCAATGTTTATGAAACCAAGTAGGTGGTAATTTTGTTTGGAGGATTTTGTTTTTTTGGAAGTTTATTAGAAGCTTATACGGATATTTTCGAGTTTATTTTGGACAACTTCCTCTTGACTTCATTGACATGAATTCGTACTTGACTTGTTCTCATGATGATACAATAATTTGGTAGAAATAACCTGATGCTATGTCATGGTTCCGGTCTCCGCATCAGGAGACTCTTTTTTTACGATGTCTTCTTAAAAATTGAGATGGGGGTAAAAGGATGACAAGGTTAGTAATGACTAAGTGCTTGTCCATAGTGAATCAATCATCAATATATATAAAATTCTTCCGTTACTGATGAGTGACTGATAGACAACGCACAGCCGAAACTACTGGTCGTAGAAAGCTGAAATTTGGCATGTAGCTTCCCTACACTCCGTAGCGGAGCATTAAAAGAAGATTTCCTGAAATTCTTACGGGAACGGAAAAAAACGGGATATGCGCGCACGAAGTCGCGGGCAAAAGCAAAAGATTATATATCTATCAAACTAGCTTTTGCCCGCGACTCGAATTCTGAACTAAAATATAGACGTGTTTCCTCGGGGTTGCTTGCATTGCTCGCTAGCTAAGCCTCTCCGTCTTGTCGCGCTTTGCTCCCCGTCTTAGCCTCTTCAGTATGGATGCAAACGGCAGTATCATATGTTTGATACTTCGTACCCATTGTCGACCCCGTGCTAGACCCTCGAGATTGAGGCCTCAGACACTAATGATACAAGTTAGGATGACAAGATTATAATACTCATTAACCTTTTGAACGCCACTGTCACGTATACACGACAAGCAAGCGCCATGCCCTGTACGCCAAACATCACAAATATGTGACAAAAAGTACGGCGAATTTGTAGCTTGGCGTCGGGAGCACGCCGATGCGTTTATGCTCTGGCGTTCAAAAGGTTACTAATATGTAGTACCCAACCCGCCTGACAAGCGTGGCTATTATGGCAAACGCCCCCTTTGGGGGAGGCCTATGTCTAGCAGTGGACGTCTTTCGACTGATATGATGATGAGGATGATAAATGTGTAGTACTCACCTTCTAATAAAGGCTGTGGTTGCGACAGCACGGAATCCCTGGAAGCAGCCCTGCGGACTGGCTTCGCAGGCCTTGCCAAGGACTTCAGCCCCCCACTCAGTATCAGCTCCAGGGCTCGCCTTCCACCGGGCCCAGTCGCGCCTGCTCCCATCTGGAGAAAATGAAACATAATTAGTGATTGAATTATGCTAATCAAGGTTAAGAGGACGACGACGGGAAAATCGTGCAAAAGCGCGACATCACCACAGTCGCAGGAAATACCTGGATGAGGGAAATACGGAGCCGGGAAGTATTTAAAAAAAAGGGGAGGCCCTGCAGTGAGTGATTCCGGAATGATGATTTTAATGACTGAGCTAACTGTAGGGTACATACATAGAAAATCATGTTGTTGGGTGTTTTTCAGTTATTTCTTACATAGATTAGGGTAGGTTTGCAAGAATACCGTCAAATTCAGGAGTTCTAAGAGGTCTTGCTAAAGTGAAAATCGGTTTGAAAAGTCGATCTTAATGTTCGAGTAAACGGAGGGGCGACGGGGATACTGTTAAAATGAATGATTGTAATGCAAATCGGTTTTGTTCATAATAATTGGTGTTAACGACTTTTTAATTATTTTTTTATAGGTTTTAAATCCTTTTCTGGTGCGTATAAAAGCAAAAAAATAACAAAAAGGTTAAAAACACAAGCTATAACGAAGGGCGAGCGGGCAACTGTTGACTTTTTAATACAAATGTGACCTTGGCGACCTTAATAAATTGAACCTGTTTTAATTTTCGTGCCCATACGGAAACAGAAGACACTTTCATTAATTAAAAATATTAATGCACTTATATAGGGGACCGTCGTCGTTGAAATTGTTTACTTATTCAATTCCAAAGGTCAAAAGCTAGCCTTTGGGCAAGACTTTCAAGGTTTAAAGGCACAAGCTTAAACTAAGATTACTAGATCTCTAGTATCATGCTTAGAAGCAGGTAACCTGCACTGGACTCGTTGTGAAATATGGATTACAATCCAGTCCATCTCATACTGGCACTTTACTTGGCGTATTTGGTCAAATATTCGCGTCACGCGTCGACATATGGTTTTGTATTGAACAAGTGACGCGAATATTCGGCCAAATAAGTGGCAGCATCACAAGAAGAAGCATCTACATCCCAGCAATGGGAACATTCAGCAAGTATTACACACTTTATAGAGGTATGCGGTACAGAGAGTAAAGTCCCGCCCACCTTGTTCACCATTGAAAAGGGGAGGATCCTCCGACCAGACGGTTGTTGTGTCGGGTGGGCAACTGCCCGATAGTTGATATTCGGACTGTTGTATGTGTCAAAATCGCGCCGAGAACTTTGCTTGCGCGATGTAGGATTTCGTTGGTAGTTTGTCGCTGACAGGATAGATGGCGCTGCGGTTCTTTTTGTTGCCGTACAAATTTCGCTTCTTAGTTTTTTATATGGTGGCATTGATGCTGGCTACAGTTTGGTGCTAAAAGAATTTTAATAGGAGCTGATTACAAAGGGTTATATGTCACAAATCACGTTTTATCGGAAGTAAAAAATCTAATTTACATCTCATTTATGTCGCACTCCGCCTATCGTGAGTTATTCATTAGAATATGTTGACACATATGACTTGAGCAGCGTAAACAAACTCAAAGTGTACTAAGTATCGCTAATGCACAAAGCTAATTGGATGAGGATTCATGGCTCTCGTTTTAAGGTTAGCATGTCAGTTCCTGTTCCGTTACATGCTAAAAAAGAGTAATTCCATATGCCAAGGCGTAGTAATAATGTTTTTGCTTTGTTTGTGTGAAGGCCGTGGGTAGGGCTGTCAGATTTTAAATGGAGATAATGTTAATATGGTTGTCATTATTTATTTTGTTTAATTTTAAGGTGTTTCTGTTTTTTACAATGCCAATAAACACAATTTTCTTTCTTTCTTTCTGTCGTTGTCGGGCCGGTCGAGCCGTAGATGGGTGACCATCTTGACATAACGAGATTCCTCCGTGCTTCGGGAAGCACGTCAACCTGTTGGTCCAGGCTGTCATTTGTGTCGTTACGGTTAGTTAGAAGACAAAACATGTGACACCAGAATCGCCACGGGGCGTTGTATTACCCAGTTACTGGGTTGTGAAATTGTGGAAGTCAAGTAGGCAGTCGATGTATAACCCCAAAACTTTTTAATTTAATGGATATTTTTTATTACAAATTTAATAATTTACAATATTAAAAATTAAATAATTAAAGGGAAAAGGTTGGGCAGGTTTATTTAATTATAAGATCAGATCAGACACATGTGGGAAAATAAAGACAAATTACAAGACATTTAAATGATTTGGCATAATTATTATAATTAGCGAAATCTCGCATTCCTCAGACAATCTCATATTGTTATCGGCATTGGACTAAAAAACTTATCTTAATGATTTTTTTCGTGATAATGGTAATTGATAACCAGTGATCTGAATAGGCTGAGTATATTTACCTAAAGTTTGTAGAACAGAGACAAAAATTGGAGACTTCCTTATAACTATTTTTTTTTTCCTTTTAATTTACCAGAACATTAATTACGTGAATTTAAACATCTTATTATTTATATTCAAATAGTCTTCGTTTTTACACGACTGCTTAAAAAAAGGAGTGCAATGTTTTCATGGTTCACGTGATCTTTATTTCTTTAATCCACCATAACATCTGGAGAGACTTCCTTATAGTCTTCGATTTTTGTCTCTGTTCTACAAACTGTAGGTAAATATACTAAGCCTATTCCGATCACTGTTGATAACAAATTCATGACTATTTATATTTATGTGAGAAGCGATGCATTCTCATAAACGCACTGCAGATAGCTAGAACGGACCACTTGTGGACAAGTATCTAGAACCACTTATACATGGAGTTCCATGAAAAACTGATATTATCAAGTGTTTCATTTTGTATCGTAATAGCTCTATACCAATGGATTCTATGATTAATCTTCTTTATATTCATTCCGCTGTGGCTCTTTTGAACTATAATTTACGTTCTACTTGTATTTGCAGTTATAGTAGGCGCCAGATAAATGTGGAATAAAGTACATTGACCTTTCCCTAGTAACTGTTCATAGGTACCTGAACAATTAAATATGAATCGTTTTTCATTATTAGACAATGTTAAGGATCACGAGAGATGATGATTCGGGACAGCTTTGTGTCATTAATTCCGTTTTTCAAATTAAAAATGTCAATAATTGTAGGTGGGTCAATGACCGTTATTCCACGATTATCTGGCGCCTACTATAGTAAAAATATGTCAAATCACAAGCACTGTGCAAATCCAAGAAAGTGATTTAACATTTGTTTTCACCGACTGTATATTCCTTCTTGACAAATTAAAAAAAAAAAAAACTAATAGTGCTTAAACTTGTCGCTCCCCTACTGTAGAATCATTTCTTGTCGTTTTCTAAATGTGTCTCTCTGCAATTCGATCGAAAATTTGAATTCAAATTCAAACCTGAGGTTGGCAGCCCTGCCTATCATAACGGTACAGTCGCAAGCGCTGCCGGGTCAGATGAATGGGTACTTACTTACGACCACAAGTCGACAAACAATGCCATGCGGTTTTTGTATCTTTTGAGCCTTGCGGATCGTGCAAAGCATTTTCCGGATTACACAGTCGCTGTGTCCCAAAGAACTTGCAAGGATTCTTGTGGGTGTAGCGAAAAGGAGCTTTAGGATTATACAAGAGCGTTGGAAATAAAAAGGTTATTCATTCTGAAATGCCACCTTATTTGAAGTCACTGTTGCTGCTGTCACCTTAGCAGTATTAATTTACCTTTTACTTTAATAAAAAGGAGAAGAAGTGGATGGTTGTTTTAATTCCAAGTGATTAATATCGCGATTATATATCGCGTGAAATAGTAAACTAATTTTTCTCAATTCTGGAAACTATTGAAATTGGATGGGATTTATTGTATTCAAAATGATCTGTTCACAATATATCGAGAAATTATGATCTAATAAAGATTTATAACAATCTTAAGGAGTTTGCAATCAACCAATAAGCCAAAACCAAAAATTTGCTAAGTTACGAGTAAACTAACGAAAAGACAAACTTTTGAAGTGATAACTTCTTATGGGAGGGTAAACCGCTTCGTAACGTAACACGTTACGGCGTCAGTCTGTCTGGCATGCATACGGCAGCGGTAGACAGACTCTTCCTCTCTCACTCTAACCCACAGCGCTAGTCGTATTTCGGACAGACGCTTCCCATATTAAATAGTTCAACTTAGATTAGTTTAAGTTATCACTTTTTTCGGGCGTCCCGAGACACACGTTTTTTTTTAATTTACTCCCTTTATTTGTACCTTACCACTAACTTAAATAAATATAGCTACGAAAGCCTGTGTACCTATAGTAGAGCAATGCAACAGCTTGTCACTATATGAATAGAACAAAGGACCCTGGCATTCAATATGTACGGCACGTTCCTTTCATGCTGTAACTAGATCAAAGCTCGGTTCATCAGCATCACTAGGTAATGTTAGGCTTGGAACAAACGATCAAATAAATTGACATGACTGATGGTATCTGGACAGTAAAGCTTGGGTGGTGTAAACTGATGTTATGATGAGGCCGGAGGCGAAGTTAACATTTTAATTGCCAACTCTATTTTCATGAAGTTTGTGTGGTTGACATTAGAAAAGGGAAAAACGCCATATTTGTGTCAGCGGCACTTGAGGAAGAATTGACCCCTCCACATATGTATCGTTGTCGTCGGCACAGAAAGTGTTAAAGGTATGAATTATACGAAAGCTTTGGTTTTATACTTGGCGTTTAACGTATTTACGCTTTAACACTTTTGTAGACCGTAGGGCGCCAAGACTATGTGAAGCGAACCTTTCCCAACCTGTTGGAACAATAGCGCTTAGATGTATCTTGAACACATCCTATAGCGAAGATATTGACCGACTTACTGCCGTGCCTTCGTTTATCTTCCACCATCATAGAATAGAAGATAACTTCATGACTTTACTGATACAAAGAAAAATGATACTGCTGAGTCATTAAAGCTACGTTTTTTTTACGAAAAATGCTCAGCACACCTCACAACACTGATTTGCATCACTCAACGTAAGGCTCAGATGAAAACCATCGTCTGCCAACTACTACTTGTCTGACATTTTGCTGAACTGCACTCTATTTGGCGCAACCGTGAGGATAAGGAATGTTATTGTTTTAAAATAAAGTTTCCTTATTTTTGTCTCTACATTGTGTGTATTATATGTGTGTGCGTAATAAACATGTTTAATTTATCTTTTCACAGTTCCTTCCTGTAGGAGCGTGAAGCCGCGGGAAATATGCTCGCTCAGACTCTCGAGAATCTGGCACACAGCATCAAGCCGTCAGTCATTCCATAGTTTGTAGCTAGCTTTACAGGTGGTCCATGCATCCTCATTGTGTATTCATTTGTTTTGCGGCCATGTTGCCGTCTGCATTGTAAATAGAGTATTGTACACTGTAATGTTATACATGGATTCTTTTGTTGAGGGTGCATTCGCATCTGGCTTTGGTTCAACCATTCTATAGTTCAGCGTGGGCGTTCGACGAACTGTGCGGTTTTGCGGTCAGACCGCATCAGAAACTTGTTGAATATAGCTGATACTAAATACTGCTAAAGAGGGAATCGTTGCTTTATAATAACAATCGCATGGATCGAAGTTCAATGTTAAGCAACGCTTGCTGTGGTCGGTCTGTGGATGGGTTATCCATTATAAAGAGACCTGGCACCTGACATTTTGTAGATTTTGGCTCTCAGTCGCGACGGGTAATTAGAACTCCGAAGAGGTAACGTTTAAGGGTTGTGGCGGTCATATGCTATCGCAGAGGCAGTTCGTTCCATGCAACACTGCTATTTTACTGCATCTGGTTTGACTGTTAGACGACCCCAATATATTGGTATAATTTAACATTCCTAGAAAAATCCGCCTGCCACCATCTACATCACACGGCATGAAGTCACTTGTTGGGAACTTTTTAGTTGATTTGGCAGTTGAGAGTACAGAAAATATTTCTTACATTTTAGTGAGTTTCAACACTTACCTAATGACGCCCGCTATTTTGCTTTCTTTACTCCTAGCCTAATCTCTAATTATACCTCTTTTTTAACCTTTTGGACGCCAGAGCATAAACGTATCGAATTGCCCCTCCGATGCCAAGCCACAAATTCGCCGTACTTTTTGTCACATATTTGTGACGTTTGGCGTACAGGGTACGCGCTTGCTTGTCATGTGACAATGGCGTTCAAAAGGTTAATCTATCCACCTGTATCGGCTACAGTGCGTGCCAAAGGAACAGACAACAAAAAAACATGTACATACTCTCGAAACACATTACCCTCCTTACCGGGCAGTCAGATAAAAGGCTTTTTTTTAGGATGGGAAATCATTAAATGACTTCTTCCGCTCTGGGTGGAGCGGAAAGGCGTGTCAGACTGTTACTGACTAAAACCCATCCGTGTTCCTTCTAATGCCCTTTGCGTTCCAGGGCCGCGGTGACTCTTTCGAACAAATTCCGCAACCCCGACAGGCTCTGGCTCTAGCGGGCCCCGTCTCCTACTATGCTGAGATCTCTTTGAGGCACGCGTGGAACCATCAACCCGGGCCTGGTTGTGACCGGACAGCGAGCCACCCAGAGCTCGCCGCCCGCAGGCCTAGGTGAAAAGGCTTGGCAGGCAGATAACTGAATCAAATACTGCCAAAATTATCGATACCTACGTAATAGCTACAGCTAATCTCATTAGGATTCTCCGCCAACGCCCAACATTGGTTTGCAACATTTTATATGGGACAAACGATGGCTATTGAATTCCAATGGGGTGTTGACGCAAACCCGTGTAACAGTGCTAATGAATGTATCGCTCGACACATGCATTATTTATCAATGAGATACGATATCCCATTATGTTGTGTTTGTGGAAACTCTTAATTAATCATCATTTTCTGCTTGTATATGTCACCGGAAAATAGCAAACTCCTTTAAGATTATAAAATAACTCAACTGAACATTTGGAATACTATTTAACGCAAAAAAATTTGGAGTCTATAATCTCGCGAAGTCATTCCGAGAAATTGTGGATTATAATAGAATGGCGACCAATCAGAGCACAAGTCTACAATTTATCTGTTTTCGTGTGAAAGTAAAGCTGGAAACAAAGCTCTCATTGATCTTTTCAGAGAAAACAAAGACCAATTTTCCAATTTAACTATCACACCAATACAGATAAATTGTAGACCAGACAGCTGATTGGTCGCCAGTTTATGTAGTAGTAGGTAACCTATTAATTTTTTACTTCAAGACCCGGCTATACCCTAAGGGTATTCCCGGTACGGATACTCCGTCGTCAACAACATCATTGCTTACCATCAGGTGAGATAGTGGTCAAACGCGTGCCTATCAAAAAAATAAAATAAATACAAAACGGGGTAGTGGACACCACTATGAGTTACGTAGACGACCCTTTACAAAGCTTTTTTAGATAACTAAAAATAGACCGTATGTCTAAGTAAGTAGGTACATAAAAAACCCTAAAATTCTATAACACACAAGCGTTCGAATGTTGCGTAACGTTATATTTATTGAGTCGCCGCGTCTGACTGTCATGGTTCTAATGTAAGGATACTGTTACATAATCTTTTCCCATAATGGCTCGTTGTTTTAGTTTCAGAACTGATTTTGAGGAAGTAGGTTTCAGTAAATATAAACGTTTTTTAAAGAACTTCAAAAAAAAAGAAGGAGGTTCTCAATTCGGTTGTACTTTTTTTTCGTTTGTTATCTCATTGAATCGATTTGAAAAAATATTTTTTCATGTGAAAGGATATACGTTCCGATTGGTCCCAAAGAATTCATCAAAATTGGTTTAGTTGTTTGGTTTTTAAATCAAAATAGCTTGAGGAAATAGAAAATATATAAAATTTGCGTGTTTTCCTTTATTGTGACTTTCCAGTGGTGTAGTTAAGTGTGTGGGGTACCACTAAAAAGTGAAAAATTATAAAATAACTTCTCGGAAGTCGGTTTTTTTGGTTGTTATTCGTATTTTATCACCGACTTCCGAAATTAAAGTTATTTTATACTTTGCAGTGTTTTTTTTTATTTGGAAGTTGGTTGTATTTTTTCGTAAAAAAGTTTTTTATTAGGAATCAAAAGACGAGACAGCATTCATGGTTTATTGTTCAGGTATAACAGGAAAATGCAAAGTAATCTCTCGTCTGCCTCTATCTGTTTCATCCGCTTACTTCTTCTAAACCACCACTACGACTTTGATGCGGTTTTCACTAATAGAAGGAGCGATAACCGAGGAAGTTTTGCGTATAAACTTTGCACCCGTGAAAAGCCGGAGCGGTCGCTAGTTTTCATACAATGGAAACGAAAGAAAATAATGAGAAAATACCAAACAAATAAACCCAGCAACCAGCGCCACCATTGTGTTCTTCTACCTTTTCTTTTTTTTTAAGGATGGGAAATCATCAAATGACTTCTTCCGCTCTGGGTGAAGCGGAAGGGCGTGTCAGACTCTTACTGACTAAAACCCATCCGTGTTCCTTCTAAAGCCCTTTGCGTTCCAGGGCCGCGGTGACTCTTTCGAACAAATTCCGCAACAGTGTTCTTCTACCTATATTTGTTCTTTTCTCTTTTCAGTGTTTTGTGTATACATCATCATCATCTGATGATCTAATTAATATTGCAATATTATAATGTATGAGATTTTTATTTGAATATTATATGCGAATCAGATCGTCTCCAGTATAACAATAATAATGTAAAACTTTGTTTATGGGGCCTGGTGACCTGTTGTACAGGTTTTGTAAAAAACTTAGTATAGGCACCAGTCTTCCACAAATTATTTATAAAATTGTGTCTGCAGACTATTTAACTACTTTCTCTGTTGTTTGCGGTAAGAAATAAATAAATTATTATTATTATTATTGTCATCTTCCTGCCCTTACCCCATGTTACTTGGGGTCGGCGCAACACGTTTTTTTCTTCCATTATGTCCTGTCAGCCGTCACGCTATCACTAACTCCCTTTTCTTTCATATCACTCCTAACAAAATCCATCCATTTTTTCTTTGGCCTCTGGTCTCCCTGTCCATCCATCCACATTTATATTCATAACTCTTTTAGTTTTAGTTAATTAAGAGGAAAATTGAACGATTTCAAACAGCTGAACGATTCCGCGTATTAGGCAAAACTTCCCATAAGTACGCACTGAGTACCTTCGAGCTACACCCACTTGGGTAAACCGCCCGAGTACACAAACGGTGAGTAAATATTTACATTTAATTAGCAATTGCCAGACTTAAGTTAATTGCCGCCTCCTTTTCGGAGAATCAGGTCCATTGTTGGATACTATTATATGATTAGTGTAGTGAGAGATTGACTAGGAGCCCATGGCTAAAGAATAACAGACGCACGGGTCGATCTTCAAGGTTAAGCAACGCTTAAAAAAGTTTGGTCTGTGGATGGGTGACCATCTCAACATACTGAGTATCCTTCGTGCCTCGGAAAGCACGTTAAGCCGTTGGTCCCGGCTGTTATTTTGGCCTTTGGCAGTCGTTACGGATTGTCAGAAGCCAATAAATCTGACTCTAGTCTTGCCATGAACTACCGTGTTACCCAGTTAATGGTTTGTGGAGGTCTGGTAGGCAGCCGCACCACGTAAAATACTAGTATTCAGCTGAATCCGGTTTGATAGGAAGTCGACCCTGATATAGTTGGGAAAAGGCTAGGCAGATGATGAGTGAAAAATTGACTGCTTCTTCGGTTGAGTCTAGTTTTGGCAAGCATCGACTGCTGAGCGTGGGGTCCTATGATCGCTGCCTCAATCGGAGATTAATTATAACATAACATCACGCCTATACTCCCCTTTCACGATTTAGCAGAGGTGTACCCTTCAATAGCCCCTTTGACGTATTATGTGATTGGGATTTTCCATTAGGGATTATCCAGAGTTGCAGCCAGTAGCCAGTAGGCTTTCCACTGTTACATTACAGCGGAAACAAATCGCACTAAGCCCGCGTGGTGAGTTACCCTTATCTCAAAGAGAGGCATCCTGGGTCCCGGCAGCGGGAACTTTAAACCATAATATTTAACGAAATGTAGGTGTATATATATAGCCTGTAGTGTCCCACTGCAAGGCAACGGCCTCCCTTCTGTAGGCCGCTTGTACACGCTAAGAAATTTCACCGTGTCTGCCGCAGATACGACCAATACATTATGTACACGACAAGAATTTTGTCTGATCTAGGCCAGAAAACTTCTCGTGTCTACTGCAGACAAGACGGATAGGAACGTGTAAACATAAAGATTGTTTTCGGGCAGTCGTGCGTGGGGTGTGAGAGAACGTACAGAAAGTACCTGACCACCTTACCCTACTCCGGCCCCCAACCGCACCGCAGCAACGTTCACGCGTCGTGTCTAGCGCAAACAAGATTTTTTTCTTGATCAGCGCCGAAATAGTGCAAACAGTTCGTTTGTAGAAACGACAGAAATTCTTACATAGGCCCGGTTTCTTTTCTTAGCGTGTACAAGAGGTTTTTTTTTGTGAGTGGCTTCTCGCAGTTCAACCTATAAGGTTGTCGACTGCTTAACCGGGCTTGCCTTTGGTGGCCTTAATATAATATTAAAGCCTCCAACCAGGGCTTATAAAAAACTAACAAATTAAGCGACTACATGCTAAGTGCACCCCCTGTGGGGTACGGGCCTCGGCTTAGGGCGTCGCTGGGGGCAGGACAGCTAGGGACGGGCTGGATCGAACTAGGTGTACAAGAGACCTGACTCTTTCTTACTCTGCTATTTAATACCTCTGGACCATCCTTTAGGAAATGGTTTGACAAGTTAAGACTCGAAGGAATCAAACTCGTCACGCGATCTCCTTTTTGGCCTACCGCATCACCGGTTCCTGTTGTTCAGAAAATTCTGTTGCAACATGCGGCAGATATAGCTTGCCCAATTCTATTTAAGTTTGGCGGCTGTGTTGTTTACGTCTGCGATTTGTGTTTTGGGACGAAGTGTGCGGTCTATGATTTTGACTCCGATATCAACTACCAAACTAAACAGCATTCATAGAACGTTACAATTAACCAAGGACAGCCCATTTTAAACAAGTCACACATGATATTATATTAGTAGTCCCACGGCTAGTCAGTGACGTCAGAGCGTTTTTACATTTCCTCAAACTGCTTCCTCCTTGCGTGGGAGAAAATAAGAATAACTAATACGCACAATCTGTCTCCTTTCTTATCTTTCTGTGTGTAAAAGAATATATTTTGAGAAGAGGTTGTAACGCGATGACACTTGATATAGTAGGATATTTATTATCATTTTTGTAGGTAGCGTTTTGTGGCCATGAAATCAGCGGAGATAGCTAGTTGGAGTTATAGTAAAAACAGTTTGGTAATGTTTATTTGTTTCTTGAGGTGCAATTCCGTACATCGCGGCTGATCGTAGCCGCGTGCGATCTTTCGCGTGCGACATTAGTCACAGTATGAGAATGTATGGCGCCGCGTCCGAGGTCTGCGACACACGCGCGCGGCCGACTGCGGAAGCGGTGCCATACATTTACATACTCTAACTATTGTCGCATCAGCCGCGTGCGACAGTCGCATGCGATAGATCGCTTCGATCGATTGTGAAATAAATTATTACAAAGATATTGAATTAATTAAGTATGACAAAAATAAACGAAGCACAGTTATTGCTACTAAATTCAAAGATTTGCAAGATTTATTTTATTTTTATTTTTATTTAATGAGGCACACCAACAGCTTATTTACAAAATTAATCACATAAGTTATGGCATCGAGGGTCCTGTGTAAGTAAGCCACTTACAGGCATGCACAACTTTCTTAGAGCGAGTGGTTCATTGTAACGATTAAAAATGGTTTAAACTTAAATAGTAAAAAATAATTAACATTAACAAATTGAGACTTAATAAGATTTAAATAGTTGAATTATAAAATTAATATTAAATTACAAAACATGAATTAAATTACATAAAATACTAAAACGTTACTTATTATTATTATTAAAATATCCTAAGCATCAATAAATAACATCAAGAAGATAATACACAGCTAAAACTAAAGTGACAGAATGGCTACTACAACAGGATTATTCACAAACCGAATCATTGCTTACATTCATTGCTTAATAACTTATTAACTTTTTATTCGCTGCACACTCAAAATCTCACCCACACTTCAAACACACACACATACACACACACGCACACTCACACAAACACACACACACACACACATTTGGGTTGCTCCACCTTTTCTTCTTTCTGGTCCTAAACCCTGCTATACAAATAGTTAGTTATATAGATATACATTTATTTATTTCTTTTTTACAATTTATCATCGATGGTAGACCGACACACATCATAACTGTTATTTTGTAATCATAGCTGCTCACTGTCTCTTAAGATACAGGGTTTCCCTAGTTTAAGAGGCAGGGCTCATCTTTCTGCGTACAGATCTTTTTCTTTTTTGTTTCACCTGACTAGTTCTCTTCTACCAAACCGTCCATTTTTTTTTTTTTTTTGTGTAATTTGAAAAAAAAAAAAAAAAATTTATACTACTATTAATTTTGTAGTTATCTGTAAGTTTCTTGTCACAAATAAATTTATTATTATTATTATTATTAATGAAAATTAACCTCGAAATTAATATTTTGGTTGCATTGCACATCTATAATTTTAGCACATCATCTTGGTTCGATGACGAAACGAATTATGATTAACCACTTAAAATTGTTTCTAAGTGTATATTTTTTAGCACAGGACTCAGCCAGTAGTTATTTTTAATCTAGACGCAGCTAGGCTATCCCAGACTAAAAATAAAACTTCCTCATCAAATGCCAAGGATTCTGAAACGGATTATTTTTAATTCACAGCTGATGTGTTCCGCCTGGCGTGTGGCCAACAAATTAAACCACTTATTTGTAACATGGACCTAGGAACAGATGTTTATCATATTAAAGCCCACGCTATTTTAGACATGTTGTATGTTCATGTCTTAATTAATTAAATAAATAATTAAACCATTTATTTTCAGGTTACAAAGACCCATACATTACAGACCTTGACCTAAGTTTAGTAGTGAAGTGTAGTAGTGTTTAGTTAATGTATTAAATACTAGCTTCTAATAAATGTCCTTCTTTTCGAGAAGAAGATGGTTAACTCCTTAAGGTACGAGTTCTAAGCCGACTGCAGACAGCAGCAGGAGACGATGTGCCACTGCGACACTACTGGTTTCTATGTACCTAGCTAGCGACACATCGCATGCCACTTTTTCATAGAAATACAAAGAAACGAGTGCTGCGCGGCGACACGTCGCTTGCTGGTTTTTTTTTTTAAGGATGTTCCCATCATGTCATGATGTTCCCCTCATCAAATCGCACAGTGAGAATGAAAGTGACCGAACTCAAAATTTCGGCGAATTGAGTTAAGTACTTGTAACTACTCCTAATAACATGGTCCATCATCTAATGAATCAAAAAGTGACCATTTCGTGCTAGAAATGGACAAACATAAACATTGCGTCTCTTTCTCCCTAAAATACGAAGTCAATTTTGTGATTTCCCACAAAATGCAAATTTCGTGTTAGGTCACTTTTATTCTCATGGTGCGAAATGACTTCTTCCGCTCTGGGTGGAGCGAAAGGGCGTGTCAGGCTCTTACTGACTAAAACCCATCTGTGTTCCTTCTCAAGCCATTTGCGTTCCAGGGCTGCGGTGACTCTTTCGAACAAATTCCGCAAGGTCGCTTGCTGCTCCTGTCTGCAGTCGGCCACGAACTTGTACCTTTAGATTGTTTCCTTTGAAGTTAATTGCAGGAAGTTTTACCAACGGAACGTATTCCCGGGATAAGAAGTATCCTATGTCTCTCTCCCAGGACCAAACTATTGCTATATCAAAATTGGGTCAGCAGTTTAGGCGTGAAACCATCACAAGCAAACGGACAAATAAGTTGCTTCAATATTTATAACAATTGATATAGAGGAGTGCCTGGGGCGTTAAAAACGAGTAAACCTCGGATTTTGTCTATGCATGATCGAATCATATGTATAAAATAAGTTTACCTATTAAAAATTTTGCTTTTGGTCCGAAAAAAAAACGCTTGATATACAAAGATATTCTACAGCCTAATAAGTATGTAGGTACTACTTGAATTATTTATTCAAATCAACAGCACATTTTTTAATATATACATAATGAACAACTATTTACTATTTAATTATAAACATAAATAAAAAAAATAACTTACTAAAAATAGTCTAAAATATGGCGTCGAAAAAATCCTCCGCATCGCTGGCCACTGGTAAAGTACCCTAAACGCTGGCAGCATTGCCACGTTGTATGGCAATGCTCATCCTTTGTCCAAGTTAAGCCCTTGGGTCACGCGAAGTGTCATTTTTTAATATGTAAAAATCTTATACATATTATTGGCTTAGTAACTATTCCATATTGAATTTTTAAATTTTAATCACTGTAACGAAAGTCCGAGGTGAAAATCCCCAGGCGCTCCACTAATAAGCGTATCTTGATTTTTAACTGTAAGTTTTATGTAGATACTAGCTGTCGCCCGCGGCTCCACCCGCGTTACTGTCGAAAATTATCCCAAGGGAACATATTCCCGGGATAGAAATATCCTATGTGTTATTCCAGACTATAATCTACCACTGTGCCAAATTTTATCAAAATCCATTCAGTAGTTTTTGCGTGAAAGAGTAACAAACATCCGTCCATCCATCCATACTTACAAACTTTCGCGTTTATAATAATAATAATATCTTGGGACAACTCACACACGGTCATCCGTTCCCAAACTAGGCAGAGCCTGTGCTATGGCAACCAGACAACTGATAAACATACTTATATATTTCTAAATACATACATATTATAGACAAATTACACCCAGACACAGAACAAATGATAATGCTCATCACACAAAGATTTGTCCTGGGTGGGAATCGAACCCACGACCTCCGGTTTAGCAGTCAGGGTCACTAACCACTAGACCAACAGGCCAGTCAAATATAAGTAGGATTATAAAATAAAGATTTCTGTACCAGCATTCATAGACGTCCATTAAAGTTTATTGCGTTATGTTTTACTTCTTTTACAAGCGGATAAATAATTACCGGTGCTTTTTATTGTCCGGAGAGAAAATGCCTTTTTTATGTTCTAGCTGTTTTCTCTTGGTAGTGATTTACATATATGTCACCGGAAAATAGCAAACGCCGTAAGATTGTAAAATATCGCGTGAAATTGGAAACCATTTTTTCTTAATAAGACACGAATACATTGGTAAAGTATTGAATTTGGATAGGATTTATTGTTAACAAAACGATTTTTTCATAATATATTGAAAAATTATAATATAATCAAGATTTATTACAATTTTACGGAGTCTTCAACTTTCCGGTAACATATACCTATACTTATTTGAAAGATATTTGAAAAACGCTAATGAGAAAACGTCTAAGAAAACTTTTTCTAATTTTCTTTTATTTTTTTAAAATTCCATATCTCCCCCAGCCCTTTCCCAACTGTTCAGTCTACTCAGAAACAGCTGAATACCAGTATTTTACACAGAGCGACTGCCTATCTGATCTCCGCAACCAAATTACTGGGTAACACGATACCCACTACTTGGTAAGATTGGTAATAATGCTTGGCTCAATGCTGGTCCTGCTCCACAGCGAGTAGGGCACACAAACTAATCTTTTAGCAGTTGTTAGACTCGCTGAATATTGTAAGACCATCCAATTTTCATTGTATAGACTCAATTAATTTAGCATTGTATAATTTCATGCATTAACGGCACATGTGTGAGTACTGTGTACCTCAAACTATAACTTTTCTTTGATTTGAATGTGCCCTGGCGGTTGAGAGTGTCATGCTCGCTTAAAAGTCTGGCTGATGGTGCTGGATCATTTGGCACTCTTCAAAGTGGTTGAGCCGAGTGGTGCTAGCGCAGGCGTCATATTGCTGAGCGAGTGACGTCAGCTAGGACTGGTCATGTCTCAGCTGCCACGGTTTTTAGTTATTTTTTCTTTAAATTGTTGCTTTTTTTTACTTCGGATGCTTGATCGTGCAAGTCTTTGTACATCGTTCACACAAATATGTATGTTTGTATAATTTTCACACGAATGATGTAACCATGTCATTGTAAAAAATATTGATTTAAAAGAGTGTCCGTGGAGTTCTTCTCCATAGAGATCTACGCTTTGGAACGTGTAATTAGCTTCATCTCTTTGGACAGATCGACCTTGACTATTCAAAAGTGCCTGTAATGGTTTAATTGAAATGAATCTCTGGAAATCCGACTGGTAGAGTCGGATTTAGAAAATTATTTTTGTATATGATAGCCACATTCATGAGGAAGGCTATAGGCTATACGGGAACGGGGAAAAACGGGATATGGGCGTACGAAGTCGCGGGCAAAAGCTAGTTTTATTATAAACCTTGCTTAGTGGTTGATCGACCGTCACCTAGTTTATGTCGGAAAATTATTATCGATCGCAACAAATGCACCTAATTGACAGCCGACATGGCATTACTGTGTTCTGGACAATTTAACTGCCACGGGAAAATAAACTCAAATGCTTTAACATGGAAAAGAATCAAGCATAGCATTTCACGTCCGTCATACATTTAGGCTGAGCACGGGCTACGAATATAATATTTTAGTAATAACGGATAAAACGTCAATCTGACAACAATACCAACCTACTATAGTCCGATGACTGCAAAAAGAAATCGTTCGGGATTTTCAGTATCTGCCTAATTTTTTTTCCAACATTGTTGGGGTCGGCTTCCAGTCAAATTGTATTCAGCTGAAAACCAGTCTTTAAATCGGGCGCCTACCTATCTGCCCTCCACAAGCCAGTAGCTGTGTAATACGATACCCGTTCGAAACACTGGTGTCAGATTTTTTGGCTTCTGACTTTCAGTAACGACTGTCAAAGATGTAGAAATGGCAGCCGAGACCAACGGCTTAACGCATTTTCCGAGGCACGGAGGAGTCAATAATCCGCAAGCGTCGTAATAATCTCGAAGATTGACTCGTGCAGCTATTATTATTTAGCTCTTCTATATCCATAGTAATATTACAAAGAGGAAAGATTTGTATTTTTGTATGTTACGAATAAACTTAAAAACTATTGGACCGATTTGAAAAAATATTTCAGCAATGGATAGCTACATTATCAGCGAGCAACATAGGCTATATTTTATCCCCATACTCCCACGGGAACGGAAACAATGCGGGTGAAACCGCGTGACGTCCGCTAGTCATCAATAAATTCATTCTAAAAATCGCAACGATGACATGCATAGTGCGCGCTTAGCTAAGTTTTATGCAGTAAAAAACACCGCTCATAAACTGCTCTAAAACTCCTTTTAAGTGAAAGAAAAACAGTAATCAGTATTATTGTGTGCTCGTCTTATCAACAAAGAGTTTATCTCGTGTTCAGTGCTAAAACAATGACATAATCAAGGAAAGCACATGACAGTCATGTCATGATAGATAACTAACAACTTATGTTCTATACAACTTATTTTACGATTGTAATAAAAGAGCATACACGTGGGATGAGATTATTATTACCCTAGTGCATTCAATGCTCAAAACTTCATTGCCACATTAAAATATGCGCATTCATGAAATGAACCACTGTTTTATCAATCTAAAATCAAAGGTAGAGTCCTACTCTCAAAGGTAGACTCTACCTCCCTCCTGGGAGGTAGGAGGTAGTCTGAGGAGATAGTTGCGCCACTTCTTTTCCCAGCTAAAACACTAGGAAGTGGTGACGGGAAGCCGTTTCGAGGGATCTTTGTGTAAGATTTGACGTTCAAAAAGTGCTGGCTCTCAGCTTAATTTGAATAAAGAATAAATGACTTTTGACTTTGACATACTTTCTGAACATTGCATTTCCCTGACTGTACTTTCACATTTTGACAGTTATGCCTAGCCACCAGTCCATCAATATACAGCAGGCTATATGTGAAAACCATTTCCATGAATAAGTCGATAAGACGATAAGTATCAACAATTCAACATCCATCCAAAGGTTGTCTATCCTCAATTCTATTACATTTCCATTGATACAATAAGAAAAATAGCAATTGTTCACTATTAATCTCCTATCCTACAAATACAGGCCAAATTCGACTTCAAACGTCAAGCCCACGATGGTAAACAACCCATAATAATTCATCCCTCGCATCCCTTAACTTGCCATAACACACATGGCTGATCATTTTTCACTGAGCTCCAAATATTTCGCAAGAACCAGTCACGATAGCAAAAATGGCGGCTTAAAGGGCAAGGTCGGGTAAAAAGGATTGGGGGCGAGATATTTTTGTCGAGGTTAAGTAAAACAAAATAAAATCAGGGTTTTTTTAGGAAACGACGTAGTGTACTGGGAGTTGTCTTATAAGCTATACGGCGAGAATCTTGGAAAACATGAAATGCTGAAATGTATACCAGGTATTTAACAAATGAGTCCGTTGGATGCCATGAGAGTCGTTGTAACGACGTTTTTTTATGGATGGTATATCATCAAATGACTCCTTCCGCTCTGGGCGGAGCAGAAGGGAGTGTCAAGACTCTTACTGACTAAAACTCATCCGTGCTCCTCCTACGCCCTCACCGCGGCCCTAGAAAGCAAAGGGCATTAGGAGGCTCTTTCGGAACAAATTCCGCAACCCCTACAAGCAGTGGCTCTAGTGGGCCCCGTATCTTATGTTGACATCTCTTTGCCGCGCGCGTGGGACACAACGCGCCATCGACTCGGGCCTGTTTCTAAGCGAGCGTTGGGTAGCTCACCGTCCGCAGGCCGAGAATCGCCCTGCGACTCGTGAGGTTAGCCTCTCCCCCCTCACGCAGTCCGCCTCCTCCTTCATCAGCATTACAGCTTCGCAGAAGGAGGTGACCGCTTCCCATGCCTCCTCGCTCCGGACCAAGGATTGAACAAGGCCGGCCGCGGAGCGCCGATGGCCTCGACAAGGACACAGCGGAGCTCCGCCAAAGCAGGGCAGACTTCCACCGTAGAGGCCTATTTTCACCAGTGAACGTCTTCCGACTGAAATGATACGAGTACGTGAACAATACTCGTTTCTTCTCAGTATGACAATTACTGGTGATGAGATTATGACATGCTAACGATGGCCGAATCTTGAATTAGTAAGTAATTATTTTATTGAGCAAAAACGATTATCTAGGTTACATCAGTGTTCTTACAAGATGACTCGTTATGAATATTCCGTTATTATATATATATAATTAAACTCTGGAATACGCTACCCTTTGACATCAAGAAGGCTGAGTCTAAATTTTCCTTTAAGCGTCAAATCCGAAAACACTACTTACAAGCTTGTCATTCTTAGATGTTCTTCGTCATGATTCGTTATGAATTCTCTTAATCGGTATGATTATTGTATATCATATTTATTAGTTTATTATTTTAGCATATATATGTATTTTATTAGTATTATATATATTATCTGTATATTCTTTCCGAAATGTTAAAATTCAATTTTAAATCTTATTTTTATTTATTGTACACCTACCACAGTATAGTCTTTATAACCTAATGGTTGACTGGTTAGAATGCCTTGATGCATTAAGTACGCCCATGTACCACTATTGTACATAAAGTTTAAATAAATAAATAAATATTTCCAATGAGTAAGAGACAAAGTAGGTTTGAAGTGAGTCAAATACATTCACCGTAATCACAATTTTCAGAAAAATTCTCCATTTCTCTGATTTTCATGAAACACAGCTATGGTTTGTTTCCACTTCCATTAATCTGTCAAAGTCAATGACGTATTGATGTGCGTGACATGAATTCTTATTGACGTTAATTTGTGCGGCTTCGATGGGCGGGCGGGTAATGTGTCGGCACTGTTGGTAGGGCGGATTTTATTATTAAGCCGAGATTACTGAAAGCCCGATTGGCTGAAAATGTATTACAGTTTTTTATTGAAGCGCACACGTGCGGATTTTATCCGGCCCTGGATTACGTAAAATTGATAATAGGGAAGCGTGGAGATATCACACACGCGCCGCACGGGTCAACTGTAATGTGTATTTAATTATGTTTTTTAACAAGAAATGCTTGGTTAAAGTACTCCTGACTTGGTACTCCTGTCTTCTGTGTTGTTTTGTGAAGTAGGCAGTTTTAGAGTTAAATGTTGCAGACGTTCCGTGTTAAACACTGGTAGTCAGCTGTTTTTGCTGACAAGTAACTTGATAGTCTCATGGTTTAGCAGTTATATTTACAGTTCGATCTACGAGGTTAAGCAGCACCTGCGGTCGGTCCTTGGTTGCGTGACCATCTATTGAGTGACGGTCTAAACCGACCAATCTCAACCGAGACTAGCCATCGGCGCGGGACATATTATAGCGCACAAGTGTGTGCGCAAGCATAGGTGCACTCTCTCTTCCATTACTCTCATATTCCGATGGGACGGCAACCCGACACGACCGGAGAGAGATCTGGCGCAAAACCAACGGCTTAACGTGCTTTCCGAGGCACGGGGGTGTCACACCACCAACTTCCAAACTCCGGGCTGTCACAGCGAAATTCCTATTGGAAAAACACAATGACATTTTGCCCGAACCCAGGACTCCACGCTCGGCAGTCGCGCTCGCGACCGCAAGATCAACAGAGCAGTTAACATGACATAACAAGTGCATATAATGATTTCATTACAAATGTATGTAGTTAACAAGTACCATCATGCGTTCTGTAAGTAAAATGAGTAGAACTTGTAGCTATAGGTACTCTTACGGTGACATGCCTCGACAGAATGATTGATAAGTTGATAGCACGTCGAAGCTAAGTAAATGCGTATCAATCAAGCAAGTAAACAGTTTCCTGCACCTTGTACTATTAGCAATTAATATTGACCCGTCGTCGTTAAAGGTGACAGTCTTAAGATATGTTCAGTTCAATAGGAATGTCTTTTCTAAAAGGTAAACACATTTATGGTGTGGACTTGATTTTGCCCGCGACTTCGTTCGCGTGTTCCGGTTTTTCCCGTTGCCGTAGGAATTTCGGGAGATCCGCTTTCCCCCACGGAGTGTAGGGAACCTTCATGCCAAACTTCAGCTCTCTACGACCAGTAGTTTCGGCCGTGCATAGTCTGTCAGTCAGTCAGTCAGTAACGGAAGAATTTTATATAATATATATAAAATCAAATTCAGCATTGACTGAAACTTTACTAAACTTCATCATCTTAAAATAAAAATGTCTGCCCCAAGTAACTATTCCACGCGGATGAAGTAGCGGCTAAAAGCTAGTATTGATAAAAAATTCTCCCGTTACTTGATGCCCAATGTGTACAGACTGCGTCAATCAAGGATCTAGTAGCGCCGGCTTTCTGCCAACTTTTCCAAGGTCACACCAAGGCTCAATTTAATATGTTTTCCGCTAGGACTATTCGTTGTTAAGTAATCTGTGCTGTTACTGAGCAATCATACCGGCTTGCGTGAATCACTTAAACGATACCTATTTTTCATATCTTGGATTGCTATCTTGTTTCGTGCTGTTTTCTGTAAATTGTTTGAGTTTATTTATACTTTCTATTTTATTTATTGGAGTTTACTCCTTAAGAAACGTTTTTCATATTTCACCCGCGGTATGAAAATTGTATGAGGAGTAAAATCGGGCGTTAACTAAAAGTGAGGCGTTCACTCCGTAGGGGAGCTCCAAGAGAAGATTTCCTGCAGTTCCTACGGGAACGGGAAAAAATGGGATACGCGCGTACGAAGTCGCGGGCAAAAGCTAGTCTAGATATAAAAAGAGAAACTGACATATTAACGCATAGCCGAAACAACTGGGAAATTCAACCTTAAAGGTTTAACAAGGGGGGAAATAGTTAGTACTAAATCTGCGCAGATAAAGTCGCGGGCGAAGTGCTTGTGGAACCATTTTTTTTTTATTTGAGATGAGTTTGCTCTTGACTCTAGTCTAGGTCATAGATGACAGAGACAAAGTCGACGATGGAGCGAGCTTAACCAGAAGAAGCCTGTTCACTCTAATTTTGAAGAGATTAGGGTTGTATACGATATATGAATCTGAAAAGAGGCTGTCTAACATTCTGAAGGGTATTCAAGACGAAAATAAGCTCATTATCATCATTGGAAAGAAGAGGCGGAAAACCAGGATCGTTGGAAGGAATGGAGGAAGGCCTTATACCGGCACTAGGGCAGTACCAGCTTGTAGTAATGTCATCAGCATTGACAGCCTTGATCTACTGACTGCTAAGTATTAGTCTCCTCCCTTTTCGGTCATACTTCCCTGGTCTGAGCAAGTTTCAACCTGGTCATATGCAACAATAACTCATCAAGAAACAACAAAAACAACTCATTTTATTATATTATTATCCGTTTGTTACATTATATTACTGTTTAGTTATTAATTTTATTTTACTGTTTCGTTTGTCTTGTGCGAGTCCCAAATAAACATTTTTCTTTCTTTATCAAATCCAGCCGGTCGATTTTGTAAACATGTCTAAGTGAAGGCTTGGGTGAAGTGATCATGAGGTGAGCTGTCATTTCATCTTGATTCTTCACTTCGACATGTTTTCAGAATCGACCGGATCGTAGCACTCGAACGGATGCACCGATTTTAATTTTTTTTTTTTTTTTTTTTGTTTGAATGATGAAATTAGTCGGGGTGTCTTAGCTATGTTTGATGAAAATCTGTCCAAGATGGCCGCCTGAGGCGAAGACGCTTGGCCCAAAGAATCGTATCTAATCAACTAAAAGGATCAATAATTTTATTTTTTACTTTTTAAAGCCTTTTTTTTGTCATGGGTTTTATCAACTTTTTATTTAATTTTATCTATTGAGGTTAGCTTCCAGTCTTCCTAATAGGAAAATTATAGCAAAAACTAAAACTGCAATTAGAGCACGATAACAACTAAAAATAACGCAGAATTGCAATTCAAACAATATATTGTTTTTGTAGAGATTTAAATAGCGGACTTTGTGCGGACAATAAAGACGATCGAACTGTTGAGGAAAACTGGCCGCATTTACCGGTGGAACTTAAAATTCATTGTTTAGAACGATGCATAAATACAGAAATAAAATAACACATTGTTTGAAAATCAAATTTTAATACAGTTTTCAAACTGTATTTGAAAATCGTGGTTGTCACGTCGTATTCGTATTCACAACATTATTATATTTCATCCCGAAATTAATGGTTTTGGTTTTGTTCCTTTAGGCAGAATGTTACTTTCTCGCTAAACGAAAGCAAGTCTATTCGAAGTTATACGTATTTCCTATTGTAATTAATGACCAACTACCTGGATGACTTTTTTTTTGGTAAGCATTTTCTAAAAATGAAACCTAGCTAGATCGATTTATCGCCCCCGAAACCCCCTACATACTAATTTCATGAAAATCATTGGAGCCGTTTCCGAGATTTAGATTACATATATACAAATTATACAAGAATTGCTCGTTTTAGATAGATATAAAATACTTTTTTGTAGAATTCTCTCAACACGAACCTTACAGAACCACAACTTTTCGTTTCGGGAAGCAAACAAATTGTTGTAAATAGCTTTGCTAGTATAATGTAATGATGTATGCTGCGCAGAGGATTTTGGGCCAGTTTTACTTAGTACAAACGTGGATGACCAAAACTGCGGAAGACCGGAGAAAGTAAAAAGAGGGAAGGTTGACCTCCGCTCTGCACAGTGGTATCCCACTAATATCTTACAGGCTCATAAAATCTCATACAAGAGGCAAAACAAATAAAGAAGTAAGAGCCGAGAGAATAATTAATTTTAACATTTAAAACGTTAAGTAGGACAGTTCGTGTAATTAATTCACTGACTATTGACAATTAAGCTAATTTGCGCTTCGGGGTCTCCTAGCATCTGAGCAAAAAAAATGCCGAAATAAGATCAAGGGCGACCAGAGGTCAAGGGCGAACAGAGGTCAAGGTTAAAGTCCAAATCATTAAAATACTTTGAGAGAGACGAGATAAAAATAACTTTTCTGACTGAAGAAGATGAGAATTATCTCGCATCATTATCAAACTGCTTGTGTTGTTTCGCTGGTTGGCCAAAATAACAATAGCAGATTAATTCTGTGGAAACTAGTGGCGCGCTCCTGCTTCGCACATGCTTGCGCATATTATATACACAAAACGTCCTCGTTCATCGCTTTTATAAGTGAATCGTATCAAAATCTATTGCGTGGTTTAGAAGAAGTGAGCAAAGAAACCGAGCCTCATCAGAAGCCATGCTCGGAGTTTCTTTGCACGATCGAATCAGGAATGATAATATCCGCAAGAAAACCAAGGTTACCAACATAGCCTGAAAGATCGCCAAACTGAAGTAGCAGTGGGCAGGACAGGACATTGCTCGCAGAACAGATGGTCGATGGGGCCGAAAAGTTCTGGAGTGGCGACCGCGTAACGGAAGACGCAGCGTTAGAAGGTCTCCCATAAGGTGGACCGATGACCTGGTGAGGGTTGCAGGTAGCCGATGGAAGCGAGACGCGCAGGACCGGTTGTTGTGGCGACACTTGGGGGAGACCCAAGAAAGAACAGTCAGGGGCACACAGCGACTATGTTTTATAGGTACTACTTAAAGATCGGAGATGACGACTAAAGAACAATGCCTTCTGAAACTGGGTACAAGTCTACCAAATCTCCATGGACCACGTTAGTAGGCAATCTTCCCAAATTATCAACGTCAAAACAATAACACGTCACCACATTCGGAGACACCAAATAAGATACGCGTTTTATTGTCACCATGACGCACTCTAAATCCATTATTGATTACAAAGGTTTGCGTTTCGTTGCGTCAACTTGCACCTTTGACGTAAAAAAAACTTAATGTGCAAGTTTTATTGGAAATATTTATTATAATTAAGTCGTAAGTTGACATGCGATATGTCCAATGACGTATGGAAATGTGACCGAAAATAAGCCGCTGGAAAAAAATCTTCAAGGGTTTAAATTGTAGCGGAAGCAAAGGATTGTATGTACATGCTAGCTCAAGGTCTGAAATCAATGCCCTCCCCGTATTTAAACGAAGAACGAAGGTCAGAGTTTACTTTTAGTACTGAATCACTAAATTGTTTATGGTCATGGCAAGCGTAGGAGGCATAGAGTAGGTAAGAGCAGAACAGGCGCACACTCATCGCAGCGACAAAAAAAAAGTAAAATTAGATTATTGTCATTACATTATTTTTTGTCTAATTGAGTCTCATTCCGGATTACGCCAGTTCCTAAAAGTACGAGAATTTCTCTGATAAAAATTAGGTAAGTACTAGGTATGTGCATAATTTTTTGTGCCTTTATTTAAGTGAATTGTTTATGAGGAACATTATTGTTAATGCAACTAAGCTTTAACTACATACTTAAAGCTAGGTACCGAACGGTGTTACGGGCCGTAATGTAACATTCGCAGCGAGCATGTTATGGTACGCCGTGACCGTAAAATCCGTGAAAAACAAAACACATACTCGTTTCCTCGTACTGACTGCACAAATGCTCGCTTTGTAACATGTTACATTACGCTCCGTAACACAGGTCAGTCCCCACTTTAAGATTAACAATGACAGCGTGATCTAGGTATTGAAATGAATAGTCTCCAAACCTCATAAATGGCTATGTGGTACACCCTGGATTTTGTTACAATCTCCCACCAGGCCGACTACAAAACTTCAGCTATTTTATTTGAGTTTCATACGAGGATAGTAAAGAAGCGGAGACAAAATAGTCAAAACAATAACGAAACAATGGTCTCGCTTACAAATTATTGACAGCTGTGTTTAAAAACAAACAAGTTGTTTTGTTGACATTTTAAACGGAGATTTAAAACCATTCAGACAATCGTTGAGGACATGAGAATCGGGATTTGTTATTATGTATGTACCAGTGAATGAGTCATGGATAGAATATACTTGATTATTTATCTATTTGATTATATATATTGGAACACAGCTGTAGAATATTTTCATAAACTTAATAATGTGTGTTCATGTATTAAAGATTGTGTAGGTGATTTTTGCATGCAGTTTTTTTTTTACTGGTATACGAGTTAGCATAATACAGACAGAGGATATAAATGTTAAACAGTTTGACACAATACGCCAATTTGCCGCGGTCTAAAGCCATCTTAAACGACTGAAAACCTTGCTGTTCCCGACAGGGTCCAGAGGGGGATTCTATTGGTATTTACCGCCTGTAATATGTCGCAGCCAACCTGTTTAAACAGCCGTTTAATTGGCTGCCTAGCCTTTTCATTGAACAGCGCCGTTTAATCAGCGGCTTAAGTGGCTTCAGCCATCCAGCTGGATCGGGATGGGAAAGGCCCATGTCTAGCAATAGACGCCTTTTGGCTTAAATAAAGGTTATGGTCACCAATTTTAAAAATATAAAAAAACAACGGGTTGCACTCCGGGAGTGCCGGCAGAAGTGAAAACTTGAACATTAACGTTGAACATTTTTGATATTTTGGAATGGTTAGGGAATAATTTCGCACGAATTGCATATGCATGCAGTAGAAAGAGAGGGGGATATTACTTCCTCTCCTACGCCGCGCCGGCGGTCTACTCTCCCTCCGTCTTACAAATTTTCGAGCAGGTCACGTGTCCTGACGCGAGTTTAAAATTTTTTTACCCATCCCAAAAAGTGCACAACGCCGCTAAAGAAGTTTTCACTTCAATAATATTGGTAATCATTTAAAAAAATCACTAGATCTACAAATACCGACTTTGAAATAGCTTTTCCTCATACGCAGATCCTATGCTAATAGCTGTTTCAATTATCCGTAAGTCAACTGTGCTTATATCAATACACTTACATGGCTGGTCTTTGTATTCGGAGGCCTGCGAATTACTTACGATTTTATTATGTCATCGACCCGATGGCTTTGCCAGAAAGTATGTACAAACAACAGAAGTACCTATTTATCTGCAAGTAAGGTGTCGGTGATAAATACAGATGTGTTGCTGAGGAGTTTGTTGCGCCACATCTTTTCAACTAATCCTAGGAAGTGGTGACGGGCGTTTTTGGGGACAAGTGGACAATGAAAATGTGCTGATCCGAATTCAGCCTATTTTGAATGAAGCACTTTTTAAATTTTGAACAATGCAACAAAATATTTTTTATTGTTATTTTTGCTGACGCAAATGAATATTGTTTTCATGAATTGTTGATTTTTTGGTATCGTAATAAAATCTTATCGATTATTATGTCAAGTAGGTGTGCTCATTCATTTTGATTAGTGATAGTCATAGAAATGAATTCCTTATAATATTGGGATTTATATTCCTTGCACAACCCATTCGACTTTTCTTTGGCCCCTTCACCAAATGCTCAAAAGACGGTATTTATCCTTTCAATGAAAAATGAGAAATTCATTCAATGAGAAATTTTATTTTTCTTATAAAAATGGAAAGCAAATTATTTATCGATTTTACTCAAAATTCCCAACAAACTTGATTTAGGTTCAGTTATTCCAATTATACTTTATACAAATACCAGTTCGTAAATGAATGTATTCAGTACCTACGTAATGAACCAAAATCACGAAGCCACGAAATCAATCCACAAATCTATTTATAGAAACGTGCTAGGTTATTCTAGACCGTTTTTTATTGAGTTTATTTTTAGCTAATACCGCTTATTAGATTTTGTAGGAACGTGTGTGGCTTCGCCAATAATATCGCTTACCGTTTACCGACGGACATGTAATCCAGAATGACGTGGGTATCAAAAATCTTCATTCGTGATATTAGATAGTTTGGCTTGTAATGTAACTCTCAATTTAGACCAATTCATCATCATCATCAACTCCCGCGCATTAGGTCGTATGTTAAAATTTGCGATTTTTCAGGAGGGAGATTTTTAACGTCATCTTTGTGTTAATCAGCCGCAAAACATAAGACTATTAGCGAGTTAGAAACTCGATTTTTAGTGTAAATATAGTTTTTAAAAATTGTGTAGCATTTATAATATAATACTAGCTTTCGCCCGCTACTTCGCGCATATCCCGTTTTTTCCTGTTCCCGTATATATAAGCCTACCCTACCTATCTATCTGCCCTACACTACCTACCCTACCTACCTAACTACCCTACCCTACCCTACCTTACCTATTTTTTTTTTGTTTTTAAACCTTCCCTGTAATCTGGCGAACAAAACAAAAAAAGAATTAGCCAAATCGGTGAAACCGTTCTCGAGTTTTGCGCTTAGCAACACATTTGGCGATTTATATACATAGATAGATTGCATTATAGTACTAAAGAAAGAAGAGATTGCCTTGTGCGATAAGACCTATTTATTGTTTTTATTGATTGTACACTTATTTTATGTTTCATTGTCCTGTTCTTATTGAGGTGTACAGTAAAGTATATAATAAATAAATAAATAAAATCTCATTCTACCAAAAAAACATGTTGCGAGTTTTTGCGAGGTTTCGATATATTATGACTTAGGAGCCGGAACTGCATGTACAGTCGTGGTCAGAAGCGGTTGGTCACTGTTCACTTCTGGCACTGGAGTATATTATTCTTTTATATATTTATTTTTTACCTTAAAAATTTCGCCATTTTCGATTTAATTTTTGGGCACAGAGCAGGATGGCAGTAGTTTGCGGCTTAGTTCCGCATTGACTACCTTTAGTTCACTTAGGACTAGCTTTTTCTTGCGGCCACGCTCGCATTAAAATAGCCTATAACCGTCGCCAAGGTCCCATCTACCTGTGTACCAAAATTCATCAAAATAGATTCAGCTATTTAGGTGTAAAAGCGTAACAAGCAAACTCACTTTCGCGTTTACTCTGCGCCCCGCTGTGTTAGCCTATGTGTTAATCCAGGGTGTCAGCTTCTTGCATACCAAATTTTATCAAAATTGGTCCAGCCTTTTGCTCGTGAAGAAGTAACAAACATACACACACACTCACAAACTTTCGCCTTTATAATTTTAGTGTGATTATTATTGAATATACAAAATACTAGTACTAATTTCTTTTTTTTTTTAATAGTTAGGTTTACGGGTCCTTATTCAGCCTACCATATCCGCATTAGCTAGAACAATCGAGACAAAAAACGCCTTCTGATGAGTGTTTCACGTTTAAAATATTTGCCTCGTAATCTACGAGGTAATATAAGTTGGATTGTTTTGTAATTTACTTCTTCACGTGCGTCACGTCAAAGCCAGTGACTTTACTACGATTTCATATTACGTGGAATTGTTAATGTTGACTTTAGTAATGATTACTTGTCATGCTGTTTGTCTATGACTACTTCCAATTAGGGATGCTCGAAGGATCCAAATAACTCTACTCTCCTTACCATATCTTCCAAACCCTATCGTTATTTACCTTTCCCCTTAATTTTTAGGACCTGTCTTTAGTGGTTTACCTTTATTTAAAAATTTGGCATTACAGCAGGGTTTCACATGTTCTTAACGCAAAATACTCAATTCAGAAACCCGCCCTTTGACTCTGCATGGAATGTCAGTTAGTTGAGAAATACTTTTTATGCAATGTATTTTTATTTATTTTTTAATGAATCTATACAGTAAGTAGCTGAAACGTCATGTTTGCCTTTCAAACATGACGTTTCAGCTACTGTAGCTAATTTAACAGTTGGTCAAAGGTAGATACGTTATTGAAACCGGTCTTAAGTGATTGATTAAGTGAAACTAGGAATTGTAAGTAATAAATTCAGCTTATATTTCCCCCCTGCGTGCCAATATGGACTAATCCCGTCCTATAAACGACAAGCTCGTCTCGCCACCTACGCCTGGGTCTGTTTAATATCAAGCAGTAATGAAGGAGAAGCCACAAAAAGCCGCTCCTAATTAAGAATCCATAATTCAAATCATGATATTCAGCTGTAAAGGAACCAATCACGTTGAATGTAGAGCGATCCGTCCCAAGGGCAGCTGACTCACTGCGACCCGTTTAACTTAACCTCTTGTAACCAGCTGATAATTATAAACAGCCCGAGTGCGATAAACTTGAAGTTTTACTTAATAAGAATAATTTAAATACACGCATTCTTAAAGTACTACTATAGAAAAACCCGTATCGACGAGCTCGCGGCCAAAAACAGTCGCACAGGTGGATCTTCAAAAGTGAAGAATCGCTTGCCGATATCTATCTGCGGAAGCCATCACAAAGTCCTCCTTGCTTCGGAAAGAAGATAAAGCCTTTTTATTTTTTGTTAAGGATGGGAAATCATCAAATGACTTCTTCCGCTCTGGGTGGAGCGGAAGGGCGTGTCAGACTCTTACTGACTAAAACCCATCCGTGTTCCTTCTAAAGCCCTTTGCGTTCCAGGGCCGCGGTGACTCTTTCGAACAGATTCCGCAACCCTAGCAGGCTTTGGCCCTAGCGGGAAGAAGATAAAGCCTTAGATCCCACAGCTGTCATTTGTAGATCTTTGACAGTCGTTACAGATGGTTAGAAGGTAGTAAATCTTACACCAGTCTTGTCAAGAGATATCGCGGCGGAGGTCTGATAGGCAGATTCTTCGTGTAAAACACTGGTAGCCATCTGCATCCTGTTAGACTGGAAGCCGACCCACACAGTTGGGTAAAGGCGAGGCAGATATATTTGACTAGAATAACCTGTATCGTAGGTGCCATTTGCAAGACAGTTATGTCTGTAAGGTTGGTCGAAGGCCTTATCGAATCGGTCACGATTCCACCTTTAAATTGTAGGGAATCCAGTGTAGTCGGTGATTGTGTTACTCTTAAGGCTCAATAACGCTAGTAGAGGTTCGATGCCCTTCTGAAGCCATGATTACTAACCAAAATCCGTCTGAAGCAAATTTATGATACAACTAGCTACCGCCCGCGTGAATGTCGAAAATTATCCCAAGGAACATAATCCCGCGATAAAAACTATCCTATGTCCTTTCCTGGGACTCAAACAGTCTCTATACCAATATTTCATCTAAATCGGTCCAGCTGTTTGCGCGTGATGAAGTAAAAAACATACACACACACACAAACTTTCGCCTTTATAATATTAGTGTGATATGATATGATATTTGTAATCTATCAATTTCGTGTCCCAATATTTTGAGCGTCACGATTTCACGTAGAAGTTGTTAGCAGCGCTTCGAAGTTTCGAATGTTAGAGGCATGAAAGAATAAAATTGATATGACATTTAAGCGATTCTAGAACAACCGCACGCGAGTAGCGTGGAGTAGCGGACATCAACACCAGTCTAAAAATTCCAGTACCTATAAAAGTATAATAAGGGCTGGGAATTGGGTAATGGCATGTCTTTAAAGACCTCACATCGTATCTTCTTCTAGTAAATAGATCAATATGGCACACAGCGACTGAAAAATGAAACCTACTAAAAGTATCGCTTGCACCATCTTCCTTAACACTTTCAGTGCCCAGAACTCAGCATATGGGTCGCTACATATAACGACGACTCGTCTGCCGAGTTGTGTGCCCACAATTCGGCAGACGAGTCGTCGTTATATACACGAACAAATTATTGTTTATTTATTTATTTAATTAAGGTTCACCAACAGTTACAGATATTATATAGATAGGAACATATAAGTACCTAATTGTGTCTTAAATCTAACTGCACAACCAATTACAGGTAAACACCACATCCAAATTGTTCGACCCATATGCTGAGTTCTGGGCACTGAAAGTGTTAAATGGTGCAAAACAGCTGATGCTTTCTGTAAATCTTCAAAGTTGTCCTTAGTACGTTAATACCAATAATTCTATTTAATATCTCAATACATAAAACGGTAGATTTATAAATATAGTCTTGCAGAAGTACTGAAGCATTGCATCACTTAGTACTGGTTTTGTTTTCGAAATCTTGCCAGAGAATTATAATTAATTGTCCTGCAAGGTCTAACAAATGAAAGATTTGACAGTTTCGGGTTTTCCATTCATAAATATAAATTACTAAATAATATGTAGGTCTCACAATTAGGCACGCCATTAATAATTGTCACAATCATTAACACATTTAGAAATTATGATAAAGCAACTGTTAATAATGCTTAACATAGTAAAAATATTTGTTTTTAAATAATACAAAAGGTTCAGATTTATCAAGTGACTTCTTCTGGGTAAGCTCGCTCCATCGTCGACTTTGTCTCTGTCATCTATGACCTAGACTAGAGTCAAGAGCAAACCCATATTAAATAAAAAAAAAAAAAAGTGACATAAACCGTTACAAAAATATATTAATAACAAATAGCTAAACTACAGCAAATTGACGTAGTACTGGTATGTCAATTGACTTACTACTACATTAAACTTTTTTTGGTCTTATAATAATATGCTAACAAAACTATGCTATATTTTTTCTGCAGCACAAATATTGTTAGAAAACCCGGATGTCATTGTTTACAAATACCTAGAATGTTGAATTATTGTTATCTACACGATCCGTCAATGTTTTTTAATAACGTAAACATTTCGTCGATGGGGAATTTCATAGATATTTTCCAACGAAACCGTGGTGTCATCATAATGTAGTGTTTTTTGTTGTGGTTTACTATTTACCCCAATCAGCTTAAATTACGAATTGCACGCCAAGATAAAGGGAGATAACCTTTCAGTTTAATGTCGTCTATCACACGTTCTCAGAAGACAGAAGAAAAACACATTTTAACATTAATACGTTTTATGCCAAAATACTTGGAACCCTGATTTTTGTATATAAGTTTTGAGTATATTAGGCTTTTCAAAGGTATCCACTGTTTCCTTAACGACTACCACAGACAGGCTCGACGCGAGTTTTCATAGGAATAATTTTAATTATAGAGCTACTTCATTTTCGCGTCGCACCAGTCTGTGGGAGCTTTAACGCAACACAGCTGACCGGACATGAAAGTAATGTGCTTTAATAACCTTACCCTTGCACGACATACCTCGTTCGGCATTGTCGATAATGTGAAAATCAATCAATGTCAGATAACAGACACAATAATCCTGAGGTCACGTCTTATCATCACACACTGGTATCTGCACTTACACACACCATCGAAAATTACGTAATTTTCACATTCACTGATAAACAGTCGATATTATTGGTTCGCGTCGAGTCGAAAACATGCGATAAGAAAGTATTCGAGTAGCAGCGACCGACCGATCACGTCAACAACCCGGGGCCGAGTGTTGTCGAGGCGCCATCATGATGCGCCCGCGCACCCTATCGCTTCCTTACCCGCGCAAAAACAAGGAATGAATGGTACTCTTTAAAAAAAGAACGTTCCGTGTCCGTATTCCGCAGTTTCCTGATTCCGTGGAGATGTGATGAATGAGTGAACGCGATCGAGCGAGGCGCCACTCCAGTGAGTTTTTGCCATGACTAGAAAGTTGAACAACGACTTTGTAATGCCATCGATTCGCGTGTTATGTGTAACGTAATAGTCGCTATTAATATTTTCGCATACATGTATTTTTAACATCAAATAATATCACGAGAACGTTTGCTTTTTTAACCGAGTCCTGTTTGAGCAGATCTTAGACCTGTCAATACCGTTTGATTGACTCTAGAAAAATCTTATAAATATTTGTTATCTCACCTTAATTGCTTTGCTTTAGACACAAAAATACATCGAGATTGTGCCTTGGTTTGAGATATTTTGCTAGATCTCAATTTGAAATTAAGTGGCCATTAACCCTGAATATCTAATATATTCTTGTAGTCTACTTTGAAAAGCCATCTAATTTTAATTTCACTTCAAACTTGTTAGTTCAAAATCTGTTGGATGTAGATTAAGTTGGCAAAAATGCCTTGAGAACCGAAAAAAACGTGGAAAAATAACGTTTTCAAAGGAATTGCATGCTTCGCGAATTTCTAAATAGCGTATTTGCACTCACAGGTCGAACTATGTTGCTTCAAAAATATACCGTTACTCATTGTTTGCGCAGATGCCGTGAATATGGAGCAGTTGGGTACATACCGATAGTAACCGCATCATGTGAATGATGTCTTGGTTTCAACACTAAAATACAAATTCACAGGGCCCTACTATAAAGTCTTAAAACGATCATGATTCCGCTCTAAGAGGGAGACGGAGCTATACATAGCGAATAGCACTATCCCTTTTACATCATCGGAATTGGATGGCATTAGCACGTCATAGTAGGGCTATAGAAATAATTGACCTTGACGATAAAATGATTGAATGATTCCATTTTAGAAACCAATCAATTTCAACTTATATTTGCTTAAAATTTACTTGTGATACTAATAAAGATTTGCGTCGATGATGCTAATAATTCTACTTGCCGTTAGAATAAAAAACCCTACAATTTTGAATTATTAACTTGAAATGACACTAAACAACATAATCAGACAAGATGTTAAGCACTTACGTTTTGTATGTCGATAATATTGTTGACACATCCATTGATCATCAAAAATGATGATTAATAATGATTTACGTCTTATAATAAATTGTAAGGATGTCATTAATTCAAAATAGGTAAAAATATAAAGTATTAGTATTAGTGATTGTGGGCAAAACCCTATAAGAGGAAACTGCAACTTAACAAGGAAGAGACGGATCTTATTTTAGAGACTGCGTTATACTTGGAATTCCCAAAAGATGATATCTTGTCCAAAAGTGCAAGGAAAAGATTAAAAAATCCATTTAAGAATGGTTGGCAATTCAAAATACAGTAATGTCTTATTTGAATAGAACAATGAATAATAAGTCTGACTCAAATATACAAACTATGCACAAAAGTGAACCTAAATAAATGTAAAGGCAAACGACACTAAAACGATCTAATTACCATTAGCAAACGTTTGTGGACTGCATTACACAACGCGTTGTCGTAGGTCACTACAACAATAAAATACGGCATTTAAATGATCCTAACATACAAAATATGTTTACAAATTTGCAATATTTTTGATTTAATTAAGCCAAACTAGTTATACCAACCTTTACACAAAATAATTATTAATAATAATACAAAATAATGAACTACATTGTAATTCCATTATTTTGTATGCCACATAAATCCACAGTTATTCTTACCTTATCGCTATCCGTTGGAAGGGTTCCATATCCGTACCAGCTCCTGGCGGCTTTTAGCCGGGGCTCGTCCCTGGGGGACAGCAGGCCGCTGCCCCACCTGGCGAGCCCCTCGGCTACGGCCGCAACGCTCGGCGTGCTCGGGCTGCCATTCGGTGAGGTCGGAGACGGCGCTGACTTCTCAGCCACCGGCGGCAACGTCGGACGAGCACAACCCGTCCGCCTTTCATATATCCTCTTCAACGGCTCATCTATATCCGTCTCCAACAACCCTTTCTTATCACTCCCTCTTTTAATCTCATTAACCCTTTTCGTTTCATCTTTCTGCGCACGTTTTGCGTCAGCATCTTTCCGCTTAACACTTTCATTTGAGTCCTGACGACAAAGTAAAGCCTTTTTCAAACTCTCACTCGAGTCTTGTTTTGAGATCTGACCTTTCTTATCCGAATCCTTGCTGGCGGATTTCTTATCGTCTTTCGATAGCAGAGCACGTTTTAAGCTATCAGTCGAATCTTGTTTATTTATCAGTTTGCGAGGACATTCTGTATTCAAGGAGTCGGTCGTTTTCGATATGAGCAGTTTTGAGTAATCGTAGGGACCATGATCGTTTGAAGGTGGGTTGAGTTCGAGAGATCTTCGGTTCTTGCGCTTGTCCGCTGGCGCGATCTGTGCCTTGGCGGGCAGCAGCCGACGCGGGAGAAGGCTGCGATGGTCAGCGAGGGGCGATTCCGGTCGCAACATCATGAGCGGCGATACTGAACTGCCGCGTGACTGCACTCGCCTGCAACAAGCAACGAAAACAAGTTTAATTTGCAACTCATCTACTCAAAATTACGAGTTTTCAAATGCAGTTGTCGTTGCGACAAGTTTTGCGTAACCAAAGAATTGCCTTCCGCAGTGTGCAGGTTATTAGTGAATTAATTATCTCTACAATGTAATCTCGCTAAGCCGGTACGGAGACATTACCGTGTCAATATAATTAATTCAATGTCGTTGTTCACATCAAACATTCCAGTATACTGACGGTACATATATACATGTGAATTCTCATATCACGCTGTATTTGAGTCTGAAATGTGTAAACACCAGATAACTTGAGTATCTACGAAATTTTATACGAAACGTCATAAAATTAATATCTTAAAGGTCTGGGTTATCATCATGTTTAAAGTTTACAGCACGGTTGAAAATAAACAATAATATTCCAAATCTACTCTGGACATGATACAATTTAAAAAACTGTTAGCAGAAAGTCCGAAGTTAAATATTTACTCAACATTCTATGTACACAACTGCGTTTCAAAGGATCTCCACTTGAATAAAGTACCTACTGTAAAATAAGGTATAATTCGTAGTAGTTAATGCTAAAACTAATATGTGATGCAATATTTAAAGAATTTTCACTGGTACAGATCTCGCTCATGGATACTACCAGATCCACGAGTTATACTTTCATTGTAGATTTTTAGATCTCCGAGATCTCAGATTAGATTAAAATGTTAAAACAACTCCAAGTACTTTTATTATTTGTTAAACGCTTTCCCGTCAAATTAAGCTCCTTTAACTTTTCTTTACAAACATTTTCTTTGTCGTTTATTTTATCTTGATGATTTTTGAAGCTGACATTAAGTACTTGAGACACAATAGAATGAAAATTGACAATAAGTGAGGGTTATTTTAAGCGTACAGAGAAAGGACAAGTTGGAGTGGTCAGTAATAACCACGTACAGAATATAACAATAAACATGTGTGACTTAATGGAGGTGTAACCGCAGAGTAACGAGTAATATAATAGGTCCAGATTGCAGTGTACTAACATGTTTTACAGTCCTTTGTTATCGTACAACACAGACGTATACGTTAAGACCGGTCATTTAATCTGGCTGTGGTGATTGAAACGTTTAAAACCACAAAATCTGAAGTGACATTAAAAAAACTAACAGGGATATTACTTGCAAAGACAGGAAATTTAAACGTTTTAGTTTTGTTGGGCTGAAGGTGCAGGCATCAAGTTAGACCGATCTAGCGGAGAATCGTCCGTTCAGATATTTTATCTCACTACGTGAAGGTTATCCTTGCCCTATACAAATCCGTTTTCTTTTCAGAGAAGACAGATGTGACCATTTTTCAATTAAAACAGTATCTTCTTGACTCCTTTCATTGTAGTAGTGCTTATCCCGTCAGCAATTCGTATCGATTGAGCCGTATGGTTTGTACGCAGGGTGTGTTATTGTTCTACGAAACATATCATCGCGTCTTTGATCTTCCAACTAGGCAATTTCTGGCTACGTCTCCATTAGATAAGTTTTAACACATTACAAAGAGATACAGAGTACGCTGTAACTATGTAGTAATACACAAATGATAAGAAAGACGTGTCTTAAGTCATGTACGATAGCCATTAACAATAGTACATGATTTTTAAACAGAACTGGTATCTATGGTGTAATGACATAATACGAAGGAACTCTAGAACAGTCTGGGTAGTCAAGAGAGATAGGGCAATATGTTATTACAACGGGCAGCAAGTGCACGAGTTATACATTAAGCAAGTTTCAACTTTCTTCGATGTTTAAGTTATTAAAATAATTCAACGATAGTAGATCATTGGGTCTTCAAAAGAGCAGATGTGAGGGCACTACACACTCTGTGTACAATGTTGTGTCTTAACAGAACAAGAACCATTCCTTTTACCTACAGAGCTGCTAAAATAACAAAATAAATAAATTCAATTTTGTTGGACCCAAAATAACGCAACGCGACGAACTCTGTTTATGACGTTTAATTTCCTCAAGTCTACAGGTAACATTGACATGGCGAGCCACATGTCGAACCAACCAATCAGGAGATGGCCGACTCTACTATGAACTTTATAGACAGTGGCAATTATGGTGGAGGAAATTACTAACTCATTGCTTCATGCGTTTAAAAAAATTGTCTGTTCGACCACGTCAAAATAACGCAAATAAATATTGTTGAAATGTAAGGCATTGATTGAGAATTTAGGTATTCACACCGTTGAGGGTTGCCTTGATTATAATTGTATTCATTTATTTTAAATGTATTTACGGTAGTGGTACATAGGCTGAATTAATGCAACGAGACATTATTCTCATGACCATTCAAATTTTGGGTTGACTACACTGCTAAGTACACAACAAATAAATGTCAAATACTCTCACTTTTATGCTTACTTGGGATACCATCATAAAAACATAACAAGAAACGACGATATATCGCAATTAGCGAAAAGGTTAAGTAGTCTAGCAAGGCTATCTATTGATGAGTCCCTCTCACTCAAATTAGTTATTTGTGTTATTTAGTATCTACTAAATATATGTTTAATTATAACTAATAGGGTACGATGGGGCGGGTGTATTCATGTGGATAAACTCCCCGTGTTAAATAAATAGAATTAAAAAAAAACTTCACAGTTAAGTTTCGTAAACAGTCAAAACAATAGACCATTACAAGAGCGCAGAAACTGTGGCAGCAGTTATTAATACCTGAAATATCCTGAGAAGTAAACTTAGTTTATATTTCATCATTATTCAGTGAGTGTAGGTAGTTAGGTACCCTGTTTTTCATTGGTGCTTGAGAAGCAGTACAGATAACGGTCCCAGATCTATATAAAGATAAGTGATTATGATTAACCCCCTTTTTTTAAAAGCGAGATCAAATCTGCTGTTGAAATTGTCTCGTGATTAATTCATCAAATTAAAAAAAACAATGACATCCCTTTAGAAACGATTTAACAGTTATTATAAGAAATGGCTACACGGCTATTGACGTAATGTGTCAATCTGCAGAACAATTAATTTCTCATAGTGAACATCACTTTCTTCGATTTCTTCATTATTTTTTTTTAATTGAATATGGGTTTGCTCTTGACTATAGTCTGGGTCATAGATGACAGAGACGAAGTCGACGATGGAGCGAGCTTACCCAGAAGAAGCCAGTTCACTCTAATTTTGAAGAGATTAAGGTTGTATGCGTTTGGAAACACAGACGCAGGCAGAGTTCCACTCCTTCATTTCCATTTAAGCACGATTGAAATAGCACTAGTAAATATATATAGGTAATTACTTTTGAGGATGATATTGTCAACAATGCTTGATTTTTATTACAGATGTACATCAAAGATTTGTTTGGGCCAAAACTCCAAACAAGCGTAGCCATGTCGGATCGCGTTTTAATAATACTACGCTTATATTCGTGATAGAAATCATGACGCCATTTCTATCCGTTAGAAAGTGTCCTCGTTTGTAATGAATATCTATTGTCTGGCAAGTTTCCAACAGTCGTAATTGTCTAGTAATTAGGCATTCGTTTACCGGTACTTGTTTAGAATATGGCGTTATCTTTGAGAATTGCGCAAACCGTTAGTGTGGTGGCGAAAACTTAATAGTGCAATTATTATAAACAAAGGCAAGCAATGGTGCCACGAGCAACGATGCTTTAACTGAAGATCAATTAGAGAACAATTTCAACAAAAACGATTCGACGCCTTGTCGCGTAGCATCTCCCTGTATCTACAGGAGCTGTATTTATGAAGGGGTAATACATATACCCACAATTTGTTGATACCGGGCTAGTAGTCTAGTTAGTACTGACAATTTCTTGATAGATAAATCCTGAAGCCCCTCAAACCGGGCCAGAGACTTGGGTTTAGACGGACTCGATTTTCAGACGATGACAATTTAAACGGCGATGCTACTGCCCATTCATGCTGACATACCTTCTCATACAGTAGGATCTCTATATGATAATCGTGGGAAGGCAGTGACAATTATTGACAACTACCATTGTCCTGTATTGTACCCACCATTGTTAGATAATATAATATTGTGCATCTTTGACAAAGCCATCTAAGCATTTATCAAAGGCGTTTAAAAACGGTCAAGGAAAATATCGTTGTGGAACTGTGGTGGATAAGTCCTAGAAACAAATATTCATCATCCTATACCAAGCCGGCGAGGTGGTTGAAATAAACCAAACACCACGGCCTGTTCCCGCCATATCTCCTTCTCAACTGGACTGCCAGACGTACTCCTGGATACAATCCGTCTCTTGATGATTATCGTCTCTATCCTATACTTGATTAATATTTCAAACAGTCGTACTAAGCTCATCTTCTCATTCGTTATGTGCACAGCGACAGTGGAATTCTTTGTCAGCGTCTGTTTTTTCTTCGATCTTCACAGCATTTCTGCAGTCATTTTTATTCGGGCACTTCACCTTTTTTCATCAGGTGAGATCACACCACAGAGAGGAAGCTTGATTCCCTGCAGTAAAAACATTCAAGGCTTCATTATGCAATAATCAACCTTCGACAAATTCCCAAGGGATCGCACTCGCCGTGTAACCTAATTACTAATACAATTTCATAACTGCACACCTCACCTGCTAATCAATAGTGCACACATTCCCTCGGGCGGGGGAGTGACGTCATTCGAAGTTGTGACGCCATGCGCGATCAGACTTCGCTTCTATCTAGTTTTAGCTTCCACTGAGTCACTTTGAGATATTTTTAGATTTTATTCAATGGAGCGGTAAAAGATTAATTGCCTAGTTGAATCTAGATCGTTTTCTTTCGTTGAATTTGAGTTTTTTTTTTTGGCTTAGCGATTAGCAGTGTCGACGACCAATGAAATTATTATTTCTTCCAAGGCCAGTCCAGCGATTTTACATACATGTTTTGGGTATAATTCACAAATTTTTAGGTTCGTTTGGCATCCAACATTTTATTTCATAGCAGACTACTTTATAGAAAAATACTTATTTTCGTAATATTAGTTGTACTGTAACCCGCATCTCTCAAACAGTATTTCAGAATTCCAGTTTCTTAGTATGTTTATGATAGAATGTTGCGTAGGCGTCAAAGTATGTCCTGGTGACTTGCGATACCCGATATGATGACGTCACGCAAAATAATATCCAGCGACCTGTTTACACCTCGGTGCCAAAACAACAAAACAAAATAACAATCCGACATTCACAGTACACATTTCATTTTAAAACAATCGTTTACCAAACAAACAAGGTTAAGACAATGAGAGATGATTAATAAGTTGCCATATTTTAAGTTTATAACGCTGGTATTTATCGCAGACAAGAGAATAATATTTAGATTGTATTCAAGGTAGGTACTGTAGGTGGGTATGATTTTCTCACAGATGATAATTTGATTGTTAACGAAGATTTTAGAAGGATTTTGTTGAAATCAGATACTAAGATAAGGAAATCTATTGAATAGAACTTATTCACATGTTTTTATTCTTAGAAATGTCCAGTCTCTTCAAGTAGATCCTAAATTACAGCGTGCAAGAGACTTTTTTTCGTTGCCAACATCACTAATGGAAAAATTGGCAGTTGTAAAGGCAGTGCTACTTTGTACACATCTCATCGTGATAACTTAGGTGAAGTCAGCTAGAAGTGAGCTGTCATTTCAACTGATGGCAGAGATTGACAGCTCACTTCACCCAAGTATTCAAAGTGAATATTTAACAGTATAGCACTTGGTTGGTACCTATTCTAAATTCCATACTTTCAAAAAGGGATTAACAAGACTTATTCGGCTCTGCTCAGCTTCTGAGTTTTGAGCTTTTGAGTTTTGCTGGGGAGTTTGTTGCGCCACTTCTTCTTCCCAGCTAAAACACTAGGAAATGGTGACGGGCGGGCGTTTTAGGGGACGGTCTTTATGTAGAACTTTGACGTTCAAAAAGTGCTGGCACTCTGCCTAATTTGAATAAATGACTTTTGACTTTGACTTTTTTGTCCATACAAAACAACGATTTTGTATGACATGCGTAGGCCGTTCAGCTTAACGATGCGTACGCACCTCATACGAGAGCTGAATTAGTGTGGTTATAGTAGGCGCCAGATAATCATGGAATAACGGTCATTGACCCACCTACAATTATTGACATTTTTAATTTGAAAAACGGAATTAATGACGCAAAGCTGTCCCGAATCATCATCTCTCGTGATCCTTAACATTGTCTAATAATGAAAAACGATTCATATTTAATTGTTCAGGTACCTATGAACAGTTATTAGGGAAAGGTCAATATACTTTATTCCACATTTATCTGGCGCCTACTATAGTCCCTAAAACTATTACATGGACGAGTTTGCTATCGCTACTAGTTTTGAGTGTATCTTCTGCGTAATATTTCGCTGTTGGGTTGGTACCAAATATTTGCACGCTAGCCGTCATGTCAGTCTATTTGTTTTGCTGTCAGTAGTGCCCACGTTTCATATTTGAGCTCGGTATTGGATTTCATGGCCTCAATGTTTGTCTTGGGTTTAGATGGCCATTTAATGTTTCTCACACCTTCCTAAGTTAATTGATAAAGTAAATTGGGTGTTTGTTGCTATGCCGCGAATTTGTTGACGTTTTGACGTATCAAGACTTAAGGATTTCATCATCATCTGCCTAGCCTTTTCCCAACTATATTGGGGTCGGCTTCCAGTCAAACCGGATTCAGCTAAATACTTTTAAGGATTTGATATTTAAAATCGATCATTGCAATGGGAAGAGGGTTATTTTTCCCCAGCAAGACAATTATGATGTGGTACGTCAGAAAGGAAAGGAGGCCTATTACCTGCCTGCAGTGGATCATTCCTGGCTGATATGATGATGATTAAGACAAGTTTAAGCCGGTAGTATTATTATGATAATGTCGATGCCGTTAGAGCTTTGAACATCCCCTCTTACACACATCTCATATTGATTTAAATAATGGAGTTAGATGACGTAAAAGCTCAGAGATTCAGTTAAACCATAGAGACAAGCAATTCCTTTTTTGAATCTGTAATTCTAAACTCTTCTGATCGCATAGTTCCATTCGTCAATTAGGTACTGTTTAGTCAAAAAAAAAATCCGCAATGCATTTAATCGAACCATATGTCGATATTTGTCACGAATGACATAATATTTGTGTTTAAATACTCGCTACCTACAATCTACATGGCATAAGTACGCACTGACGTCATCAACGTCTTTCAACCGAACAAACTTCCACGGTGGATTAACATAACTCATATCTACTGGTACATAACACACACAATGATAGGGAAGGAAATTAAAACCTGTAGTAATGAATCAAATTTTATTTCGATTGTGCTCTGCAACAGTAGATAATCACCACCCTCTCAAAACGGTGAAGGAAAACATCGTCAGGAAATCAGCATGACCTAGAGAACCTACTGAAATTAAATCTATCGACCCACACTGGACCTACACGTGGCGGATTACGGACTACGGTATACGTTCTCACACAGAGGAGACGAAAAGCTGATCATGCTAAATTATTTTGCGAAGGCTTCGTGGATAAATAATAACAGTCGCACGGATCAATATAAGAGGTTAAGCAAAGCTTGCCAAGGTCGGTTCGTGGATGGGTGACCAGTAACTATCTACAACACAGCTCCTCCGTGCTTAGGAAAGCGCGATAAGCCTTGGGTCCTGGCTGTCATTTGTAGATCTTTGACAGGCGTTACGGAGAGTCCGAAGCCCAGACGTGTTACCCAGTTGCTGGGCTGTGGTGGTCAGATAGGCTGTCGCTCCATGTGAAATACTGGTAGTCAGCAGTTAAGACTGGAAGCCGACCAACATAGTTTGGAAAAGACTACGAGGATTGATTGATGTTAAGTAGTTATGCTTAAAAAAACAGATTGGTATGCAGACAATAAATAAACATCTTTGCACTACGAAACTAATTCATTGCTATTGCGTTCCAGAAATAACTTTTTAGAGATGAGAGTGATGAGACATAGGTTCTAAAACGAGCCATTTCAAAGACTTCTCTGCTTAGCACTATAAGAGCGGTTGCGCACTACGTCCGATCCGAATCCGTCAAAATACTGTCCGAGAAAACTCGGACCAAACTTGGATATTGCTTACGCACTACCTCCGATCCAAATTCGTGATTCAGACGTCATCTTACGAGGAGCCGCTACAGAGCGTTCACGTCACTATATTATATTACTCTTTGGTCCATGTATTCCTTGTCGATATTGTGTTTTTGTAGTCGTCCATAGATTTATCCCATAAACAGGGTCTATTTTCAACTAACGCAAAAACATCGCGAGTAAGGTCACCCCCCGCCCCCCGGCCCCACTGCCTCTTTTCTCGGACGCATCTCGGATTCGGTTCGGACGTAGTGCGCAACTGTTCATACAAATAATACTATGGCCACTTCGGTCCGTCAATAATCTTATCCGAAATGGAGATTCTCGGATGACAGAGAGAAAACGTATGACGGAAATCGGGTGTAGTCCGTAAGCTACCATACAAATTCTTCTACGACTACGCCGGACCGTCTTTTCACGGATACTGAACCCGATGGTTCGGATCGGACATAACGCGTAAGCGCTTTTACAAGAGCTTAATATAGTTTTATTGACTGGATAGTTACAGAGCGATTGAAAAAGTAAACCAAGTTTAAAACTCGTTACTTTTCAACAAAGAGCATCATGCAACCCTTTTGAAAAGTAATTTTTAAAATATTGGCATTAGGTACAGTCACGAAAATAAATTGATTTCACCTTTAAGGTTGAATTTAAAAGTGTCAAGGACAGTAAGGGCAAAAACCCATACTTATAGTATAAATACGAATGTTACTCTTTCTGTCTGTCTGTTTGTTACCTCTTTAAATCTTAACGACTGAACTGATTCGGATGAAACTTGGCATGATACTATTAACAACTTACGCGGGCAAAGTCGCCGGCAGAAGCTGGTTTGAATATAAAGTTGCCCAACCATTTCATTCGCTGACTGTACATTAACATTCGTTTTCGTTCTAGCAAATCTGTTTGTCAAACATCGGCACGTTGGCGACCAAGCTTGTTTGTTTACTGGCGAGACGCCCACACTGTGTACTGCTTCTATAAGTAGAGCTGTGAGTTAGCACCATTCCGAAGGGTTTCTACTCGTGTAACGGATTTACTATGCGAATTTGTACGGTCAACTGAGCTCTTCACTCTTCAGTAATACTTTGAAAGACCTCTGCAAGGCTAACGCTGTAACTGTCGATGTAAAAGACCAAGAAGTTAGTCGCTTGATCTACGAAAACCGACTTTATCACTTGGAGACAAAGGCGCTAGACGTGTTATCTGTCTTGATAATTTTTCGTCATTTCCAGTCCAAATAATTTTGTTCTTTTCAAAACTTATAACCAGCAAGGATTTAAACTAGGAAGCTTAAACACTAGGAAGTGTTGACGGGTGGGCGTTATGGGGGACTGACTTTATGTAGAACTTTGACGTTCAAAAACTGCTGGCACTCAGCCTAATTTGAATAAATGACTTTTGATTTTGATTTAATATTAATCAGATAATTTTAGCATTTACCAGAATATAGTATCACAAAATCCTATTTAAGTGAATTACGAGTTGTTTCTGATATGAAAACGATAATTTCTTAAAAATACAAAAATTGCCCTTCTGATGTTTAACTATTCTGTCACAAAAGTAAACATTACTACATTTCCTGTTATTCAGTTTTCACGGTCGATGGAAAATATCGTTTTGTACTCGAGATAATTTTTGGCTGAATAAGCAGTGCCTACGGTGGGTTTAACCTAATTATTTTGTTTGGACAGCTGCTGTTTATGAGCATTTTTGTTCCTTTAAATAAGATATTCATGAATCTACTGTTTTTACTGCCTTTATTTGCGTGAAAATTTTGCCAAGGGGACGTACTAACGGAATTCAAGTTTTTAAAACTTAACAGACAGATGTGTTGCTGGGGAGCTTGTTGCGCCACTTCTCCTTCTCAACTAAAACACTAGGAAGTGGTGACGGGCGGGCGTTTTGTGGGACTGTCTTTATGTAGAACTTTGACGTTCAAAAAGTGCTGGCACTCAGCCTAATTTGAATAAACGAGTTTTTTTTTTATTTTGGATAAAAGTACTTAGTAGTAGTTTCTATACTACTCTAGGCCATATTTACCGGAGTTTTAACCAAATCAGATCACACTTAAATATTTATTTATTTATTTATTTATTTAACAGTTTATGTACACACATTTAACAAATAGATAAGAAGAAGGGAACAGAAAAATAGGTACAAAGTTGATGCTTATTTCTAAAGAAATCTCTTCCAGCATACCTGCGAAAGGAGAGTCGAATAAAAGAGATGTAGACATTGAATATGTCATTGACTAACAAATATCTAAACATCGAATTATCCAAATATTCAGATTCTTTGAGCCGCTTTCTGTGTTGAACATTTAATACTAAGAGCGTAATACCCTACTGTAATGCCGAAGTTTTATTCGGAAATCGAGTGTTTCACATTTAATAATTGAAGTACTTAGGAAGTACATCTAAATTCTGACTTCACAATTGTTTGTGTTGTAAACAAAAATTGTCTATATTTATAAACACCGCCCACATTCAGAAAAGACAATATTCAACCCAAACATTGGCCTTGGCAAACAATGCTCACTGATAAATCAAGAGGGCACTTGAAATAACGACTGGCGAACTTCGCAAAACATTTAAAGACTGATTCAGTTATAATGATTACTTACTCTTAATTTGTGTTAAGGTAGGGTTCAAGAAATCCGTCAGTAAAACCGTCATCGACTTCTAGTGACACTGAAAGAAAGATGGATCAAATCGAAGCATTAATTTCAAATAATAAACCATTTACAGGCACTTTCAAATCATCAAGGTCGTCAAAAAGATGAAGTTAGTTCCACGTTCCGAAGGGTAGATAACTATGGAGAAGAACGTGCAAGAACTCTCTAACCCACAGACACTCTTCCAAATCAACAAATAGTGAAATGAAAGATCTTTCAGCTAGAACCAAACGGTAACGCTAGAACCAACGTTTTTTAACAAATCCAAATCAATCTGCACTGCCAGACAGAAACGAACTGCAATAACGCAGTAACTAGAAATCAAGCCTGTATGTCTAGAATTGATAATATTTACACATTAAATTCTGCACTCTGCAGTCATGTACAAAAATAGTCTAAATCTAATTCGAGCGTCACGCTTATCCAATGTTTAAATTGTATTGCACACACCTAACACCACACTTTGGCTGAGAACTACCCACGTGGGGTTAGCTGGACAGTGATGCAAGACTTGCAAAGCACGTCTATGATAACACGTGTACATAATAATAAGGCAGTAAGTACTCAGTAGATTTGATGTGAACTTAAATCCCATGTGGAATATAAATATGCACGTAATGAAGGCCAGCGATACTACGGGGATAAAACGGTTGGAAGGCAAGGCTTCGGTGTCGGTAGAATAAATAAATAAATCATTTATTTCGCCAGAGATATGGTACAATGGGTGTTACAAGAAAGTAGGTAGTGCTTTACACATCTCACCTATAGAAGGCATGCGAAAATTTACTACTAGGTGCAGTAAAATAGAATAAAATTGTTCACAAATACAATAATAGATCGAAACATAATTTACAGAGATCAAGTCTTACAGTTAAAAAATCATCTAAGGTATAAAAGCAGTTCTCCATTAACCATAATTTCATTTGCTTTTGAAACTTATACAAGGGAAGTTCTCTCAACAGTGGAACGTGAACGTGGCACTCCATCAAGTCACACAGGTGCACACCATAGTAATAAAGGTTTAATATGTCAGAAAATTATGAGAAGCAGAGATTCGTAATTCTCAACAATAAGACCAACTAAGGATATAAAACTAAACGCTAAAATAATATTACAACAACAGATGTCAGTGTCAAATATTCCACAACAATGGTGACAGTAACAGGCATGTCATGTCTATACACTGTCAAGTCTGACAGTGTATAGAGGTATGCGGTACACAGAGTAAAGTCCCGCATACCTCCACTGAAAATGGGAGGATCCTCCGAACCAGACGGTTGTTGTGTCTGGTGGGCAACTGCTCAATAGTTGATATTCGGACTGTTGTATATGTTCAAATCGCACGGAGAACTTTGCTTGCGCGATGCAGGATTCCGTTGTTAGTTCGTCGTAGATGTCGCTGAGGTTCGTGACTGCTTTAGGTCGACCAGAGAAGTTCTTCATGGCTCTTCACGTGACTGGCGAAGGTGCAGTGCGCTTTCCAAGGTCGCTGATGAGGTTGAGGATGATGAGAGGCTGTGGATACTGACCAGGAATGCGCGTCAGCTGCACGTTGATGGTCCGGACACCCAAATTTCGCTACTTAGTTTTTGAAATGGTGGCATTGATGCCGCTACAAGTGGACCATTTTTGCCAGAAATGATTATGAAAAAGACAGGTAGCATCGATATTAAAGAAACAACGACACAAACACAACATTAAAGCTAGCAACGCCATTTTCATATTCTGCAGCAAGATAACTAAAATATCACACATAAATTATCATATTATCACGATTCTCAATATAGTTACAATGATACTGCAGATAACTGGTATCAAACAACATCGCACGTGTATCGATTATGCGGTAGAAGCTATTTTTAAATGAAATCTCTCCAGTTCTGTGGAATCCGTCCGCGTCGTCTATTGTCATTGCAACCTGCAATACTTCTGACCTTTTAACAGTAAACTGGAATCGATTGCCCATCATAAAATCATTAATTTATAATATTTTTATGATGGCAAAAAGTCTTGACTCTTATTTATTGCTGCATATTTAATTGGTGTAATTAAATATTATTTAAGAGTTTTTCGATTAAGATAGTCCCGTCAGATTCCCCGAATAGTTCAATTTTTGTGTTTTTTGCAATTTCCAGCTAAAAAGTAATTTAACTTGAATAAAGTATTTTTAATACATTTTAATCATTAGTACCTGGATGACCGGTTTTTTTTTGGTTAACGTTTTCTAAAAATGAAACCTGGCTAGATCGATTTATCGCCCCCGAAACCCCCTGTTTACTAAATTTCATAGAAATCGATGGAGCGGTTTCCGAGATTCAGACTATATATATATATACAAGAATTGCTCGTTTAAAGGTATTAGATACCTACGGTTGATCATGTCATAATTTTTTTTTTTTAATAACTTACAACCTATTACTTATCTGCAAATCGCAAAAATAAAACGTTAGGAACATTGAATTTTGCGGGCTACCTCATTCCTATTAACATTTTTAATTTCAGACCTAAGCAATACCTGATAGTATCCTATTTAAACGATACAGATAATCAAGTTCTTCTATTTTCCTTATTTGCTACATGTGTGGCACGAAACCGCAATGTTTGGCAACTAATAGAAGTTAATTGGACCTGTTTTGCGGAACTAACGCGAAGCCATAGTAATGCATGATTTGTACAAGCTATATTCGTCGAGGATGTTAATGAGTTTTGCATTGCGATAGATATTGATAGGTTTAAGATTTCAAGTCAAGGTGTTAGGATTTTCTAGAATTCGTAGTAAAATTAATACTACCACGTATAATGGTTGGTATGTCTCCTCTCCATGTGGAGTGGAGAAATGAAGAAAATGTCGTGACGAAAGTTTTGAGCATGAATGTAGATAGAGAGATAAGAGTAGGCAAGATCGAAGGAACTTTTTTTTTTAAGGATGGGAAATCATCAAATGACTTCTTCCGCTCTGGGTAGAGCGGAAGGGCGTATCAGACTCTTACTGACTAAAACCCATCCGTGTTCCTTCTGAAGCCCTTTGCGTTCCAGGGCCGCGGTGACTCTTTCGAACAAATTCCGCAACCCTGGAAGATCGAAGGAACTACGGATGGATTTTGTGAAAGGCGATACGCCTGGAAAGGACGAGACTTCCGAGACGTCCGCTATAATTATAGAAGTGTGGAAAATCAAGACATGTTGCACCGACCCATAATAAATTGGGACAGGGTCAATAGAAGGATGATGATGCTTACTAAACATAGCAACTCCAAACTTTTGCTCTTATCATTATCGCCGTCGCAAGACCAAAGACTAGTGCTGAACATGGGCCCGCCACAACGACCACGACGAGGCCACGTTTCCACCTGCAATCAGCTCACATGCAAGTTACATTGCGGGCTACCGCGTTTTGATGTAAATGATCAATCGCTCGATCGGGCACTGGAAACGCGGCCTAAGCATCTTTCCTGGTCAATCAGAAATCTGACAGCTGCGTGGAACATCAGCTCGTTCCACAGAAACACTCAAGAGAGGAATAAGACTTTCTAACTGCGGTCTACGAAGGCCGATGTTCCGTGACGTCTTCAAAGGTCAATGTAAAGACTTGAATTTTAAACCCAAGACAAGAGGATATCGTACATTGCAAGTTTTTTTTTACGATCATGGGTTTAATATAAACGGCTGGGTTTTCCCGTCAGTGTTTCCTACACATGTTTGACAGCTACTGTTTGTTTTTAAATTTTAGGGACAAAAATTGAGCAATTTTCAAACGTGACATCGCTTTCCTTTCTTATTTAACTTTTTCCGATTATTACATTCACAATGTTGGCTGTACATATAAATTAAAGCCATACATGGTGCAAGTAAAAGAATACCAGAGCGTGCTTAACCTTTTCTTTCCTTGACAGTACATACGTACATTAGAGGTCAAAAGTGCAGTTACACTCTCCTAATGCTGAAGTGCCCTTTTTGTAGAAGGTTAATGGTCCGCGACTAGTTTTATCAAAATCTTAGATTCTATATTGAAGGTTAAATCAGTCGAGGACGATTAACTTCTTCTATGAAATTTTATGCACTCTAGCTTCGGGAGAGTGCAACTGTACTTTTGACCACTGACTGTACATACATAATGCTGTCCATCTAGTTGAAAGTGTAGAAGAGTGCTATTAAAAAGTTCACACTTTTTATCGCCATTAAGTGTGTTGACAAAGAGAGGTGCAAAGAAAATAAATGGTTTTCAATTACAATTAAATTGCAAACGCTTTTGCATTGTTGTGTTTTATTTTTTATGTCTACTTTTTTTAATGCGATAATTTACTTCACTTGACACCTTTGCAAATTGACATTGATACCAATCCAGTCAAAAATATGAAAATCATGACTTTTCGGTTTAACGAGATTTATTTCTCAAAGAACAAATAACAGTTAATTTTAAGAGAAAACTCAATTAACTATATGTTGTATTTTACATTATGTCGTTTAAGCCCTCCAAGAAACTGAGCACCATAGTTTAATTTACAAAATACAGCAAGTAACTTAAGTCAAAATAAAATACAAAACAGTTCAAGCTAAACGTATACGTGTCTAATATATAATTTCTTAGGCCTGTTTTAAATGTGGGTATGCTTGTACACTCTCTGATTTTTTTAAGGCAATTTATTTTATAGCAGAATCCCCTCATACTATATACTTTTCCTGCCGTACGTGAAATATTTGTGTGTATGTTGGTCTTAAGGATCTTTCAGATAGTCATGCCTGAAGGTGGTATATAATTGTTGTAGATTAAATATTTTTTTTAGAGTAATTATGTAGGAGTATAGTAGTTATAATTGAAGAGGACTTTGATGATTTTATTTTGTGTTCGTTGAAGGTGTTGTTTTTTTGTTTTTGCAGCTTGTCTCCATATCTGGATCAGATATTCCTGATATGGCTTGACTAGCGTGTTGTAAATGGTATGTCTTAGCTTGTAGGGTACGCGTTTTGCAATGTTACGTATGGCTCCGGATAGTGGGAGTATTCGAGATCTTACGTAGTCAATATGCGCTCTGAATGTCAACTTACTGTCTACAATTAGGCCCAAATACTTTTCACGCATTGATTTCCGTAACGACTGGTTTCTTATTGTAAGATTTGGAAAAGATTTTTTTTTATTCTTTGCTGCGAAAATTATGTAAGCAGTTTGTAGTGTAACATATCAAATCAAAGGGCCCATAGTAAGGGTCTCAATTTTTTTTTTCTTAATTTTAAAATATTCCGTTCCGAAGTTATTAAAGAAAATAGTTGAAAATGTACCAGTACCCGCATTTCCGAAACTGTTGAGCCTAAAATTTTGAATATAATGAAGATAATAATACGTCTTTACCTATAGATTACAAGAAAACTTAAGAAGGCTGCGGTTTTAAAATATTATTTTTTAAAGAAAATTTCTTTCGAAACCCTTGCACGCGAGTTCGACTCGCACTTGGTCGAATTTTTTTCAACGTATTCATTGTCCATAAGACTACCTTCCATACGACATATTTACCGAATTTCCTCAACTAACCTTAGATGCAGATTCTGATGTCACGTTTGAGGCTGACTCCAAAACAAGTAAACGATTAAAGACTGGGATGATAAGTCCAAAACCAGTCGGTTTAATTCGACCTTGAAGCGTCTTGTTCACTTTAGCGGAACGTTCGACGCCGCTAGAATACCAATAGGGTGCTTATACTTCTTATCATTGCAGGAAAACAGGTTTAATTACCTACATTACAAAGTTGTTTTGCTGCTTTGTTTTTGTTTGTTTTCAACTGCAGTTTATAAGTTTGTTTCAATACTAGCAGTCGAAGTTACCTATATACGCGCTACGCACCAACGAAAAATTCTAAATAAATGTCGAGCCAGCGACACAAAGAAGAAAAAACTTTTTACAAAAAAATACAACCGACTTCCAAATAAAAACACTACAAAGTATAAAATAACTTTTAATTTCGGCAGTCTTTAGTTGGTTTATCGTTTTTTGACACCGCGTATTTTTGTCACTTTTTAGTGGTACACAAGTGCTTACCCCTTCACAGCGTACCGGCGTGATGTTATGTTATGAACTGGTGTAAACAATAGACAGACATGAGATTTCAGCAATCCCAGTCCATTTGCTATCTTTTATTGAGGAGTTCCGTTGCCTATCTCCGAAGTTCTTCATTAGATCTTCACTAAATTAAAATGGGACTACTCCGAGAAAGTACTCTTTCAAAAACTAAATCGCTTCAAGTGTGTCTATAAAATTTGAAGAGTTCTCTCTATTTCTCCAGGATCCCATCATCAGATCCAGACTTGATGATCATGGGACCACTTTGGAAGTGTCCAAATCGGTTCAGCTATCTTCGAGTAATCGGGGAACATAAATAATAAAAAAAGGTTCCGACGAATTGAGAACCTCCTCCTTCTTGAAGTCGGTTTAAATAGTATTTATTTTATGTTTTGTTCCGGATTCGCCCACAAAGTTCGCCTAATTTTAATTTTTCCGTGTTCGCCCCGCTTTTCGTTCCTTTTTCGCCGCGTGTATCATTTGTTTCACTCATATGATTATTTTATTGACACTGTTTGTTACCATATATGAGTACGGTGGCCCTGTCTAAAACATGTACGCGTATATTCTGGACTGCCCGTACACCTGCACTTTTGAGGACCCTATAAACGCGACTGATGCTGCTTTTAACGAGGCCAGAGAATTTATTCTTGCTTCGACTCGACAAGACGATTTACCATTTTTCTATTATTATTATCAAAGATTTACCTCTCTAGAATTTAAGTGTAGGTATTGAGGGTCACAGAAAGGACATTGTTATTAAAGACAGCTATTTTCGGACGAGTATTAAAATAAGAGGATATAACTGCTATCATGATTCATTATGTTATATTGAGAGTCTTTCCCGATCATACGACGTTATTACAGTCGTGAGTCGAGAGCAATTTGATGTTCCAAGAATTTTAACGGACGTGTATAACTTTCTCTTTAATCCTTTTCGAATTTTGGACATTACACCACGACGCCTAGAGATAAAATTGGTACAAACCGATATTTTGGCAGATTAAATAAATGGTCTCAAAGAGCAGCAAACGGCAATGCGGAAGGACCAGGAAGAGATCGCGGGATGAGCTGAACAAATTTTCAGGGGTCTACACCCGATAGGTAGCCAAAGGAACCCTAATAGTTTTCAAGCCTCCGCTCCGTCCAAAAATCAAAAATCAAAATCATAATCAAAAGTCATTTATTCAAATTAGGCTGAGTGCCAGCACTTTGAACGTCAAAGTTCTACATAAAGACAGTCCCCCAAAACGCCCGCCCGTCACCACTTCCTAGTGTTTTAGCTGCCAAGCAGGCATCTCAAGAACCGTAACAGGTAGTCAGTTTAAATGTTGACAGAGAGTGTATTTCGATTGCCGCTACAACAAAACAAAATTAAGTTATAACATACTCGTTCGTATATACGTGATATTTTTGGCGTTTTTTGCGTTATTTTTATAAAAATGGAAATAAGTACATTAATGGATCAAACTGCTTGCACCACCATATATGTATAGTGGTGTCAAGTACGAGTCGGACTAGCGCACCAAGGGTTCGCAGTGCCGAATATTTCGGTACTCGCAAAACCTATAGCGCACTGATCTAGAATCATGAAATTTCGCAGGAAGCCTCATAATGGTACGGAACCCTTCGTATGAGAGTTCGACTCGCACTTGACTGGTATTTTTTATGCATTGTGTCGCCGTATAATAATAAGAGAACGACACCGACGCACAAACTACTATCACTTAGGTTAGTACTCTCAGGGGTAGCACTTAGGTTGCGGAATTTGTTCGAAAGAGTCACCGCGGCCCTGGAACGCAAAGGGCTTTAGAAGGAACACGGATGGGTTTTAGTCAGTAAGAGTCTGACACGCCCTTCCGCTCCACCCAGAGCGGAAGAAGTCATTTGATGATTTCCCATCCTTAAAAAAAAAAAAAAAAAAAAAAAGGGGTAGCACTTGGCTTTGGCCCGTGTTATCCTTTAAACCCGGCGATCATTGCCGAGATACAAAAATGTATACCAACAAATAATAAATTTATTCAGACTATAAAATAACAAAGTTATTATAAAAATCATAAAATATTAGTTTGTACATTAAATTACATTTAAAATAACAAATGTTTGATGATGATGAGAATTGACAGCTAAAATAAATGGTTCACCCTTGTTTGATAGAACAACGTTTGATATAATATTACTAAATCGAATTTTAGTTGCAATAAAGTCATTTCGAAGAATTATTCATTTGACGGAATAATTCATTGGTAAATTTTTATTTAGCGTAATTATTTATTTGAACTAATTTCATTTGAACTAATTTCATTTCGCCGAATTTTCAAATGCACTAATTTTATTTAAACTAATGTTTCACTACACTAATAATGATTTAGTCGAAAGATCGTATCGAATATTTAGTTCATTAATAATTCGTTTCTTTCATCGTCTATAAACTAACATTGTTCTTCACCTATCGAATTAATGGACTTTAGGGCACCCCGACTCGGATAGATTAGGTTAGTAAGTGTTAAATACATGGTTATACTATCTGAACATTACATCAAATGAACATTATACCTTTTGATCATTAGCGCAAATGTTGTTATAGCAAATAAATATTCGATGAACTGAAAATTTTGTCAAACGATATTATAGAAAGTGATGATTTTCTTAAACGTTGTTCGATTTAGTAATATTATATCAAACGTTGTTCTATCAAACAAGGGTGAACCAAAATAAATACACATGTCATAATAATAGGACTGAGATTTTAAAATTAAAGTAACTCTTGATTGGTTGGCCTTAGCAGATAATAATGAGAATCAATTTGAATAACTCCAATAACCTTCAAGTAGATAAAAGAGATAAAATGTCAGCAACATAACCACGTGCAGTAGATACACGTGACGATGGGGTCAAAGTTGAAGACTGGCACACAAAGCATCCTTGCAAATCTAGTCGAAGAAAGTAGTTCCGCACAGATGAAATTAAACTATTTATGGTTTCTTTTGGTTCATATCTTCCTAAATTGGTATACCCTAAGTTATTCTCCTCTATAAAATATCTTTTATGGTAAGTATACGTAATATTTGCCGCAAGTAAACTCTTTTTCTTTCTTAATTATTTTGTTTAGAAGCATGAAAAATTTACACCTTTGCATAAATGGTTGATATTTTAGAATACGAATCAATAGAATGTTATATTTCTTTTGTATTTTTACCATTTCAACAAACTAAATAAAATATAAAAGAATTATAAAATTATATCGATACGTTTTCTAAAAAATCACAACCATTTATGCAAAGGTGGGTCAGCTAATTGTGGTAATTGACTGTACAAGTGACATTCAATCTTCAAGTGCTCAACTATACACTTCCTTAACTGTACACAGAGACACTGTGCACTGTGTTTTTACAAGTGCCCATATTTTTATTTAACGACCGCCGCCACAATAACTGCTAAATTGTTTGTTGACTCGACAGGATGTAACCATAATTTTCTTTGGAAGATTAAATCAATTTCTTTGGCCTTCAAGTAAATGGCAGACGGAGTCAAAGCACGTTGTTATATTACGTAACGCTGTTAATGACGTTTTATCTTCATGCTGTGCTGCGTTACGTCACAGCATAGATGGAAAGTGTCATCAGCGGTGACTTTCACTGCGGTACGGTGTAGCTAGTTTGTTCTGCCTACTTAAGCTGTTACGTTTTTTGAAGTGAGAACTTCTTTAGCGGCGATGTGCACTTTTTGGGATGGGTAAAAAATGTTAAACTCGCGTCAGGACACGTGACCTGATCGAAAATTCGTTAGGCGGAGGGAGAGTAGACAGCCGGCGCGGCGTAGGAGAGGAAGTAATATCCCCCTCTCTTTCTACCGCGCGGCGAAAATGTATGCCTCAATGCGTGCATAATGCAATTCGTGCGAAATTATTCCCTAACCATTCCAAAATATAAAAAATACGCAACGTTAATGTTGAAGTTTTCACTTCTGCCGGCACTCCCGGAGTGCAACCAGCTATTTTTTTTTCAACGAGTTTGTGTCAGCTGTGTTTTTGTTGGTAGATTTTATTTTTTGTCCCTATCTGTCTTTACTTCCTAATGCACTGGTCTGACAGGCGTCACAACCGATGTGTTGCTGTGATTGATTGACAGAATATGTAACTAGAGAACTGAGAATATATGAAAATAAATCGAGCTGTTGAGCTGTTAGGTCCTTGGTTGTTATAAAAAGTTTGGTCCTTGGTTGTACTGGACGTGGAAGGAGAATATGGAGACCGTTTCCCATTAGTGGTACAATTACTGTCTCGTAAAAATAAATAAAAAGTATTTCAGAGAAGGTTTTCAGAAGGTAGGGATTAAGATTATTGAGCTGAAAACTCGTGTAGTTGGGCATTGTAGAAGTATCCGATAAAAAACCTATACTAATATAATAAAGCTGAATAGTTTGTTTGTTTGAACGCGCTACTCTCTGGTACTACCAGTCGGATTTGGAAAAATATTTTTGTATATGTATGCCACATTCATGAGGAAGTCTATGCAGGAACTGGAAATTCCTACAGGAACGGGGAAAGACGGGACATGCGCGTACGAAGTCGAGGGCAAAAGCTACTAATAGATAACTATTATTTGTTAAATAAATGTCTCTAGTACGATAGCTTACCATTATGAAGTAAAACTACTGTGTGGCGTTGCCCGCTCCGCCCCCTGCAACAATTAAATAATGTCATCTTTATTATTTACTAGCTACCGCCCGCGTTTATGTCGAAAATTATCCTAAGGGAACATACTCCCGGGGTGAAAAAGGTTGCGGAATTTGTTCGAAAGAGTCACCGCGGCCCTGGAACGCAAAGGGCTTTAGAAGGAACACGGATGGGTTTTAGTCAATAAGAGTCTGACACGCCCTTCCGCTCCACCCAGAGCGTAAGAAGTCATTTGATGATTTCCCATTCTTAAAAAATAAAAATAAAAAAAAGTGTGATATCGTGTGATTTAGACTTCAAGGCCCTAAGCATTCTCTAACAGTCAACCAAGGGTGACGAAGAGATAACATGGCAGGTGCATTGTTTAATCAGTCGGAGCAAAAAAATAAAATATCACATAATTTAATAATCTAGTTTTTGTTTTTCAAATAGGTAAAATACACGTTCATTCATATAAAATGGCTTTCAAAAACTGGGTGATTCTTGTAGTCGTTCGACCTCGACTAAGATATTTTGTATTTTTTTTCACAGCTTCGGTCTTGTGACCTTATTGTACGTTTGACTGTGCAGTTTTCCCGGATCCAAACTAACGTTGGCCCTCAGTGATAGTGCAACTTTGTATAAGAGGGAGATTTTTGTAACTAACAATAACTTCAGAGGTTAACTCCTCTGAAAAAAAAACAACGGGTTGCACTCCAGGAGTGCCGGCAGAAGTGAAAACTTGAACATTAACGTTGTGCATTTTGGATACTTTGGAATGGTTAGGGAATAATTTCGCACGAATTGCTTTTATTATCAGTATAAAAGTACTATCATTTATGTGGTAAATTACAATATTCATTTATTGCGCTATCGTACACAAACATGACAATTTATATTACATTAAAAATTTAACACTTCAGAACTTTCCCTCCGTCTTACGAATTTTCGATCAGGTCACGTGTCCTGACGCGAGTTTAACATTTTTTACCCATCCCAAAAGGTGCACAACGCCGCTTAAGAAGTTTTCACTTCAAAAACAATATCATCTCTTTATAATATTTAGCTAGGTAGATAATACTTTTTTTCTGGATGGGAAATCATAAAATTACTTCTTCCGCTCTGGGTGGAGCGGAAGGGCGTGTCAGACTCTTACTGACTAAAACCCATCCGTGTTCCTTCTAAAGCCCTTTGGGTTCCAGGGCCACGGAAACTCTTTCGAACAAATTCCGCAACCCTGGCAGGAGGTAGATAATACTTAATTACTGATTTATTTAAGCACGTTTTAACAATTAAAACATTTTAAGCTGTACACGTGGATTCTAAATAAAATTAAATCACTTTTTACAATAGTGCTATTAGCAGCAAAGTTAGTTAGAAAACTAATTTATTGAAGATCGTCCATCTTGAATAGATTCGTTTCGAGATTAGTATGCAATGCGAAGTGTGCCAGCCAAGTTAAGTTTTTTAATGTTTTCCTGTTTCTGTACCGACATTAATTGTGCTTGAAAGAGGTAAAGAAGAAGTTTTGTTTATTCTTACACCTCTGCTTTTCTTTTATGTTCTGCAAATTTTCTAGTATAAGTTTACCGGCTTTCATATCATCGGTTCAAGGCACTGAGAAATTAATCAGGAATATCCTGAGAATTCCTGATGCTGGAAATCTGTCACAGACTCCAGCTCTCACAAAGGTTCTAGCATAAGGCAGAATAAGATAAATAAATTACTGTAACAATGTACCTTTATGAGAGAAATAAACTATATTATTAATATCCTGGCTTCCACTGGTTGATTTTGATGTGCTTCACCGATGCTATCGATTCCTGGAAATTTGCTTGCCCGAATACTGACAAAACTGACAAAAGAAATTTCGAAACGGCTGGTTTACAATTCCCGTGACCCAAGAGCTGGCTTTTACTTTGACCAGAGGCTAAGTATTGCCATTCAACGTGGCAATGCCGCCAGTCTCTTGGGCACATTACCAGCTGACAGCGTTGAGGACGAACTTTTTGATGCTATATTTTAGTTTATTGTAAGTTTTGATCTTTTATGTTTGATTAAGTTGTCAATTCCAAGACAGTTTTATTCGGGACACGTCGAGCAATAATTGCCTCGGCGTTTTTTGGTGGTCGCCGTTATGATTTTAACTTTAAGGAGTTGCAATAGTTGAGTATGTAGCATACTTCGTTCCTAAACTCAAATCTCAGATGAAGGCAACATAGCTGTCTAATTAACGGAATTGGGCAGGTCATATCTGCCGCATACAACACGAGAACGAATTTAGCCACAGGTGGGTCCCAAACATCAAGAACAGGCGACGCGGTACACCTTTTGGGTACCAAAAGAAGCTGGCGAGAGGGAAGCTCAGATGGCCCAACAAAGATAAAAACCGGCTAAGTGAAAAAAAATGGCAAAAAAATCACGTTTGTTGTATGGGAGGCCCCTTCAATTTTATTTTATTCTGTCTTTTAGTATTTGTTGTCATAGCGGCAACAGAAATACATCATCTGTGAATTTTCAACTGTCTAAGTATCACGGTTCATGAAATACAGCCTGGTGACAGACGGACAGCGAAGTCTTAATAATAGGGTCCCGTTTTACCCTTTGGGTACGGAACCCTAAAAATGGAGGAAGGGAGGCTTTTGCTTTGCCCTGCAGTACACTACAGGATTAAAATAAAAATAATAGTTGGATAGTAGGTATGACTTCAATTCTCAATTTCAGTGATATTTCGAGGCATCAGCTCGTCGATGTAAACTATTGATGGACTATCGTAAAACTCAAATAGGTAAATGTGTACCTATCTTTGACTGAGCTGTGTCTAGTAGAGGCGATATGGAAACCTCGCCTAGTCGACCATCGACCTCGTAAAACCGAATCGTAAACCCAGCAAGGAATTGATCGCTAAAAGAAAGATAAGTACGAAGAAGCAGAGTGCTACTAAATTTAACTTTTAACCTACTTACGGAATGAGGTTCAATGACTTGTTTTTTTTAAATCCAACATGTGGTTTAGTTTGTACTGACCCATTTTTTTGTAATTGCACAAAAAGTACTTTTGCTGCTGGTTTGTGCAATAAAATGTACTGATAAACATCTGTTATGGTCGGTAGCAAAAATTTCGCTAGTTGTATGTTGAACATTATGCTGTATTAATAGCTAGCTGTTAGCTGTAGCTAGAGGAGCTCGTGGCTAAATAATAACAGCCGCACGGGTCGATCTTCAAGGTTAAGCAACGCTTACCGGGGTCGATTAAAAACTACTGAACAGATTTTCATGCGGTTTTCTCCAATGGATGGGGTTATTCATGAGGAAGCTTTAAGTGTATAATTCGTCCCAAAATTCCTACGGAAACCGAGAAAGTCGTGGGCAAAAGCTAGTCAATATTCAAACACCTTGATAAGTAAACTCGCTCCATTATGACAAATTAGATGTTTCAGTTCATTGTCTGGCCTGTTGGTCGAGTGGTTAGTGACCCTGACTGCTTAGCCGGAGGTCATGGGTTCGATTCCCACCCAGGACAAATCTTTGTGTGATGAGCATGATCATTTGTTCTGTGTCTGGGTGTAATTTGTCAATAATATGTATGTATTTAGAAATTTATAAGTATGTTTATCAGTTGTCTGGTTGCCATAGTACAGGCTCTGCCTAGTTTGGGATCAGATGACCGTGTGTGAGTTGTCCCAGGATATATTATTATTATTATTGGTGCATCAGGTGCTAGGCGGCCCACGCTTGCAAATAAACATCTAATGAGGGAATGTGTCACTGCGCAATTGGCGCACGATAACGAGCAGATGCGCGTATCTCTGAGTTTCTGGCTAAGTTTACGGCTTTAAAACTTTATATTATGAGAACTGCAGCCCGTGACGTGCTAATGCCATCCAATTCCGATGATGTAAACGGGATAGTGCTATTTGCTATGTATAGCTCCGTCACCCTCTTCGAGCGGAATCATGATCGTTTTAAGACTTCCAAACCCTACTAATATATATTAAAGCTGAAGAGTTTGTCGGATTTGGAAAATTCTTATTGTATATGATAGACACATTCATGAGGAAGGCTATAGGCTAAGGCTATAGGTCGCGGGGAAAAGCTAGTTCTAAAATAATATAAACTTGCTTCATCCAGCGGTATCGACTCTCACACGAAGGGTTCCGTACCATAAACCGAAAAATACACGTTTCTTGTATGGTCCCTTTTAATTTTTATTATTTGTTGTTATATATAGCGGCAATAGAAATACTCACTAAAAATTTCAACTGTCTCCCTATTACGGTTCTTGAGATACAGCCCGCTGACATACAGACGGACGGACAGCGGAGTTTTAGTAATAGGGTTCCGTTGGTTACCCTTCAGGTACGGAACCCAAATAAAATAATACAATTCATTTTGACGATTCAACAAACTATTTACTTTGTCAAGTAGATATTATTTCATTAAATAGTGGTCTGTGTGATGAAATAATATATATAATGAGCTACTGGACTACTCGTATGAATAGTCCAGTAGCTCATAGATATAGATAGTTATTGGGATGGGCTTTTGGATTCCTAGGAAACCATTCGAAAGGGTTCGAAAGGGCTCATTGCAAAAACATTAAGAAGTTTTAAATCGCTTTGCATTTTACCCTTTGCTTACCTTAACGAGTTGCTGAACCAGCCTTGAATCTTCAGACTTGGCCTTTTATTATTTACACATCAGCAAGTTCCATAACTGTAGACCGTGTATTAATAACTTGTCTTCTGTTCCAGTTTAACCCGATAGTGACCTATATTAGTTGCATGACCTGCTTGCTTGCTTTACCGTCTTAATTTTAATAATGTTTATTAAGAAATCAATTTTCAAACGCATTCTCCTTTTACAATTCCATCTTTTCGAATTGTCAATTCATTTCAAATGTTTGCAATTATGTTGACATTGCAAAATTAACCTTAAAGTAATAAACATTTACATTCTTTCACTGTACGTGTATATTGAGGATTTAACCTCGAGTTTTTTAAATTTTTTGAAGACGTTAAAATACATTTTCAGACGGTATTTGTGACATAATTTACAATTGAAATGTTATAATTATAATGTAGGAACTAGGTAGCTTTAAATTAGTGGTTTCATTAGTAAGCACCACAATGAATGAAGTGAGATCATCGCACAAGTTACAAATAAGTTTTTTTTTTTTATTTTCCAGCCGATTGTTTATTCTGAAGGTCTTGGAACGTAGGTATATTTTATTTTCGCTAAACCCAAAGCAAATTATCGCGAGTTTGCGAACACACCTTTGTAGATTATCAACCTCTACGGAAAGTTAACATTTGCTTGCTAATGCTTCAACGTGGATCAAGTTGTGTTGTTGGGAAAAAATTACAATGTTACCATATATGGTAGCATTAAATTACCCAAATGGTGATATATCACCATTTAGATAATTTAATTTTATGATTGACATACAGCTTCTGTAATATACCTATACTATGTTTTTGTGTCGTGTAGTGTTAATTACTATTTTAAACGAAACTACTGTATTCAAATTGTTAACACTTAACAGACAGATGTGTTGCTGGGGAGTTTGTTGCGCCACTTCTGCCTCCCAGCTAAACACTAGGAAGTGGTGACGGGCGGTCGTTTCCAACTGTCTTTATGTTAAACTATGTTTAAAAAGTGATCGCTCTCTGCCTAATTTAAGGTACCCTACTTACTTTGTTTCTCTTTTTGTTACCTTTATTATTAGTTTATTTTTTCCTCAGCCTATTGTGTCCCACTGCTGGGCAAAGGCCTCCCCCATATCCTTCCAAACATTCTTTTCTCGCGCCACCTCGAACCAGCCTTCGCGGTGTGACTGTGCATCCAGATCATCTCGCCACCGCTTTTTGGACCGGCCTTGGTGACCGGACAATTTACTTGTATAATTAATGAAATTTATATCGTTATATATTTATAGCCACAGACCCAGAGAAGGAAAGGATACTTTTTACCAAATGGAAAAAAAAGCTTAAAAATTCTACCCACTACGGGTATTCGCAGAATACGTACCTAAGTGCTAAGTGTGGTGAGTAGGTACTTATTTGTTATTACCGCGGCATGCGACCACGGCTATTAAATATGGTCATTAATATTATGCACTCTCAAAGTAGATGAAACAATCGATCCCAAATTTCGGTTTTATCGGATCAGAAGTTTTTGAGCTAAAGATCGATTCATACCTATCTCGATTTTCAATCATTTTTAAGGGTTCCGTACCTCAAAAGGTAAAAAAGGAACCCTTATAAGATCACTCTCTTGTCCGTCTGTCCGTGTGTCATCACCGATTTTTTCTTTTCGCTGGTCTGGTGAATAATGTTTAATTTAATTGCTATGCCGCGTTGAATGGCAATGCTGTTTCTTTGGCCGAAGAACAGCCCAGGCAGCCCTCTGGTCACGTGAACAGTCGACAAGTTGCTTGCCAGTGTTTTGGGAACTTTTGCCGTGATTTTGCCATTGACATGCGTGCATCGTCCTCACATAATATTAAATTAATTTTTGTATACCAAATTTTGTAAAATCATTATTTGAAAAGAGTAACTATGGAGTTTCTTATCCGTTCTTCTCCATAAGAATCTACTTTCCGAATGGACAGTAGAGTCACTTTATTAATGTAACATTATTATTTTACTGAACTGTAAACGATGACATTCAAAAGTGCCGTTTAATGGCCTAATTGAAATAAACGTTTTGACTTTGACTTTGACAGCGATGTGGATGAATTTTTTGAAGCCCAATGATTTATTTTGTTTTTATGCGCGTTTGTGTATTATTTTGCGATTATTAGTCTAGTTGTTTAAGTATTTTGTTGTTACTTGTGTCGTTAAGTGTAAATAAACACTCAAACACTTTTTCGAAAAAAAAAATTGCTTTGTCATTGTTATTTTATTCTCTTAACATTCATTAATAGCCTTAATTCGTTTGGATCGGTGAAGGGGTTGGATTGTATAATTTAGTAGTCTCCTAATACTTTTCTTTATGGATGGGAAATCATCAAATGACTCCTTCCGCTCTGGACAGTTTTTTTTGTTTTCTTTAAAAATAATTTGTAAACTTTACTTAAAATAATAGTTATAATGTGTTGAATAAGTAGTAAGTATGCAAGTACAAATCTTACATGATTTTAACAAGACTCATTAGAAGTAGACATTAGATAATTAACTTGATTAAATCTTACAAGTCCTTTTTTACCAAAAATATTATAATTTAAAAATTATTTTTAGGGTTAAACGAATGTTTTAATGAATAGAGGCGAATGTATTTGATAAACAAAAAGGAAATGAAATATGGGCTGGAGGATATGAAATACAACTGTTAAGATTTATATTCACCTATTTGCTTATATTTGAATAAATGATGATCATGGAACAGTCTCGAAGTAGGCAACTAAATGAGTAAGACTTTCTATTTTGTTTAAATAAGTCTAATGAAAATATTACAAAACCTGAACTAAACTCAAAAAAACAACATAATGTCCTTCCTCAGATTAAAAAAAAACGGCCAAGTGCGAGTCGGACTCGCTCACGAAGAGTTTCGTACCATTATCTATAAAAACGGCAAAAAAATCACGTTTTTTGTATGGGAGCCCCCTTAAATATAAATTTTACTATGTTTTTTAGTATTTTTTTGTGACAGCGGCAACAGAAAACATCATCTGTGAAAATTTCAACTGTCTAACAATCATGGTTCATGAAAGAAAAGAAAGAAAGAAAGAAAGAATGACAAAGCGAATTAAATTATAGGTACTTAGTTCTATTTCTCAAATACGTTTGTTATGGTGTTGGTACTTACATAAAGAGTAGATTATTCATAGAATTATATTTTAGGGCTAAATAAAAGTATTTGCAAGTGGGCTTTGAATCAATGATTAACAGCTACTTTCAGAACACGATAAATACTCATCTATTCAATTTTTCGCTTCGTAAAATCAGAAAAAAAGCCGCCTTCCACTTCTGATATTAATTAAATCAATATACTATCATAAACATAACACTAAAGTAATTAGCCAAAGTATCAGAGTTCGTAACATTTGCTCGGGTCTCGGCGAAAGTAGCCAGGGGCGCCTGCGCCGGCGCCGGTCCGGCACAAGTGAAAGTGGCCACGAAAGCAGAGTACGGAAGAGCGGCTTTCTTGCGGTACCCCCAGAACCACTCTATATCCTGTTTTTAGTACTGGCTGGCTAGTGGCTCGGCTAGACATCGATTGAAGTGTCTCGTTATGGCGAAACAAATTTTTAAATTAACTGTTCAATTCAAAAGTGCCTGTTATAAATGAAATAAATGAGTTTTTCGAGTTTTAAATTATGAATCGTTTTTCAATATAGAAAAACTTCAGGATCACGTTAGATGTCGATTACCTGGTGTCGACCATATTCATTTTTTTTAGATTATTTTTGCACAGACTGGCCTGTTGGTCGAGTGGTTAGCGACCCTGACTGCTAAACCGGAGGTCGTGGGTTCAATTCTCACCCAGGACAAATCTTTGTGTGATGAGCATGATCATTTGTTCTGGGTCTGGATGTAATTTGTCTATAATATGTATGTATTTAGAAATATATAAGTATGTTTTTAATTACACCCCAGCAATGACCCCCTCCAACCGCTTTCCCGCACCAGTTCGACCCATCCCTTCACAGTAGGCGTCTAGGTCGTCTCGCCACCTCTTCTGCTAGCTGGCCATGGGCGGCGTTGGCCATCCTCAGACACCCACCTTGTGGAGGCTCTGTGCATGTGGCTGAAGTGATCTGCCCAATCCCATTATAGCCTTGCGGCCTTTTAGGCAGAATCTTAGGATTAGAGTCCGACCGAAACTGGTTTTCCGGCCGAAACCGAAACCGAATATTCGGCCCTGGCTTCAGTTTCGGCCGAAACCGAAACCGAAACTCATGTGGTCAAGTATAAAATTCCTTAAAATACTGAAATTTGATGCATTTTACACATTATGCTGCATTAATTACGACATGAAATTAAAACACAGTATATTAAGTTTGATGTAATCATTTATTTATTTATAAAAAAATTAATAATATTTTTCAAATTAAGTTCTCAGGTGTTTATCAGTTATCAATAATCAAATCACAAATTGTTACTGTTTCATTAAATACTAAGTAAGAGCAATTTGAAACCTTACTAATTAATACTTTGGTTTGCATTTGTACTGAAAAGAATCATCTTTTTTCGGTACTTACCTCTTATATAAAAATTATAATTACTAAAATTAGTAATTATTATTACAGTATTAGTTTCAGTTTCAACAGAGATAATCAAATCACACATTTAGAATTAACAAATATACCTACATCACAATTAGAAGGACAGTCATACTTACATTTAGAATTACACGACTACTTCCGAAATCAGTTTCGGTTTCGGCAAAAGTTTCGGCCAATTTGGCCGAAACCGAAACTGCCGCCGAAACTTGATTTTTGGCCGAAACTCGGCCGGAACCGAAACCGAAAACTTTCGGTCGGACACTACTTAGGATGTGTAAAATTGAATTGTAATTCTCTTGCCCAGTATCTTAGTAAGGGTCGGCGCATCATGTCTTCCTCTTCCATACATCTGAACAATGAACAAATCTATTTATCAATATCTCTGTCAGTAGTCAGTTACTCCCTTTTTTGATGCCATATACCCCATATCATCTTCCACAAAATCCATAATTTGAAATAGCCTAGTCATCTACACTAATAATAAAGCTTTGTTTGAACGCGCTCATCTCTAGAAATACCAGTTGGATTTGGAAAATTATTTTTTTTATGCTATAGCCACTTTCATAAGGTAGGCTATAAGCTATATGGGAACGGGAAAAAACGAGATAAGCTAGTCAAGAATAATTTATGAGGTCCTTTTATCTATTTAAAAGCAAGAGTAATCTATTTATTTTAGTGAATCCATCTTGAATGGCAAATGATTTGACTAAATGAGCAGAACTTGACAACTGTGTTTTGCAACTACAACAAAAGTATGATTTCATTGAGTAATTATTTAGGAGTGACATGCTAATTTAAGCCTAATATGTATTGATCAACATTATTTATTTTTTTAATTCAAGGTTTATTGAGAACACCCAGTCATTTTACGATGGGGTTAAGTTGGTAAAGTGTGTATTTGGATTTATCACTTAGAATTAATTGAAGAGTCCACTGAATTAATGATAAATGTTTTTGTTAAAAGGTTGTTTTGAATTAATTGCGTTTCAATTGTATTAATGGGAAAATTCTTGTTCTAAGTTAGAACATTTATTAAAATAGTGGTCCGCCCTGGCTTCGCCCCGGCGTATTTTTTTTTTAAATTTTCTGTTATACAAAGCATGCCCTGACATTCCTGACAATCACAAACACAACAAAATAATAATTATTTTAATTGTTCAAGTCTTTCTCAAGTTATGTCCGTACATACATTTTGTTTTTTTATTATATATAGAATTTTTATTTATTTCAGCTATATGAACTAAGAAAAAAACTTATTGAATACTGTCTCTTTGTAAATATTGTCAATACTATTAATTATCTGGGGATTGTAAGTGATAATGCTATAGCTAAGATGTCACATGATCACGAAGTGAGCTGTCATTCCATCTTGATTATATGGATTGACAGCTCAACTCGTGATCACTTCATCCAAGCCTTCACTTCGAAAAGTTTACAGAATCGACCGGCAGGATTACCAACTAAATACAATGGCCAAATATCTCTACAGGAGATGCTAATGGTGTGGACTTCCGAGATGACTATTAAGAATTACAGAAGAAAATAGGAAATGTTACACTGAGCTCAAATTAATTGAAACTGGGGCAAGAGGATGATGATGATTTCCACATTTGCCAAAATCACAATTAATGAGTACCTATAAATAAATACCTACTTTACAAATAGCATACACATTGAACACTAAACAGTACTAATTAAATGATAATAACTGAATCATATTAATTCAATATTCTCCAGAGACAATGGCTGGGGTTTAATAACATTAACTTAGTACAATACTCACAGGTCATGTGACATTGCTAATATTTGAGTGTTTAATTGATATGAACACTGTCTTCTTACTTTAAACATTGATTAACTTAATGTCAGCATAACAATATATTTTTATGTGCAGGTCTTCCACATCTAAAGGTAATCTAAAGGCATATACAGGAAATATTGTTGGTGATTGGTTGGTGAAAGTTTATTCAGTCCGTCCAAAGTATTCCAAAGGCTGTCACACCCCCTCCCATTCCACCCAGAGCGAAAGAAGTCATCTGATGATTTCCCATCCTTAAAAAAAAGGGTATATATGTCTAACTGTCTTTATAAAATTTGAATGTTATTTTTTTATTGTAAATACTGTATTGTGTATTTTTATGTGTAAATTCAGATAAAAAATGACTAGTTTATGAATAAAATGACTATAGTAGGCGCCAGATAAATGTGGAATAAAGTATATTGACCTTTCCCTAATAACTGCTCATAGGTACCTGAACAATTAAATATGAATCGTTTTTCATTATTAGACCATGTTAAGGATCACGAGAGATGATGATTCGGGACAGTTTTGTGTCATTAATTCCGTTTTTCAAATTAACAATGTCAATAAATGTAGGTGGGTCAATGACCGATATTCCACGATTATCTGGCGCCTACTATATGACTAACTATTATGGTTAAGTCACAATTACCGCATTTTGTTTAGATTATACAATCAAAACCTGGTTGGAATGGCATAGTGGTGATTTTGGTATCATGATATTAATCCATGGTTTGATAATTAAAGTTGATTATGGTATGTATGTATGTAACTCGGGCTGGTTTCCGCAACTCCACGACTTAGCGCGTATTTTTCGTGCAGTTGATTATGGTATAAGATTACACTTTCAAAATATTCAAATCGGACCTTTCGTTTAAAAGTTACAACGGGTATAAAGATGCTCTAAGTAACTGCAAAATCAATCCCTGATGGGGTAAACAGTTGCGCTGATTAATGAAAATCGTTGTGCTTAATTTTCCAAAACTAATTTTTAAAAGGGGGTAGTAGGTATTGTTATTAGTAGGTTCTCCACAAACTTCAATGCCCCCTGCATTGAAGTTTGTGGAGAACCTACTAAATCCACGCGAACGAAGTGCTAGTCAGCAGTAAAATTGCCACACACCACACCACACATTTACAAGTTATAGGCATACCAACATTAATTAAGGATACACTTATAAATTAAAAAAAAAAAGAAAAACTAGAAACTAAGTAGACTAACTAGTTCCAAAACTAGTCTCATCTTTTGATGAAGCTGATGCAAATTACTTTGCAGAATTTTATCTTAACAAGATTTAGATTAGGTATCAATTTATTAGTTAGACTTTTATTTAATTTGTTTACCCTAAATACTTCAAGCAGGTTTCTTTAAGCCGTTATAAGCAAGTTAACAAAAGAGTGTTACTAAAGTATTAACAATATCATGTCATCACAATTTGTATAGTCCGTAATAAATGAAACATTTCTGTCAGTTTCATTTAAATGTTGTGGGGTGCATTCAACTCTATTTAAAGTCACTTAATTTTGCCTTATCATTGTATCTCATTACACATTGATGTTATTTTTCATTTGAAATTGCCGAGTAGAACGAAACCTTTTTTGCTACTACATTGTAAATTATTTTTTTTGTAATAAACACTGAAGATATTTAAAGATCAGTGTATTGCTTGTTCTCTAATTAGTAATACAGTATGATTTTGTTTACACATTGTTATTCTCTTTAAAGACTTTTTAGGCATCCTTTTTTTCCAAACAGTATAAAGTATAAAAAATAAAATTTATCTGGGGTTCTCCATTTGTTTTTTTTTTTTAATTACCTATTTTGTATGTGGGTTGTATTAGTCACCAGGTAAATGAACTTACTTTAATTATGCGTTACATGTATAAACAATTGCTAAATTCTCTTCAACAAAAGCCATTTTTATGAAGAGTACATTAAAAAAAAACAACCTGATTATATCAAGAACCAACCCTAAAACTGAAAAAAAAAACAGGCTAGGGTGAAATGATCACGAGGTGAGCTGTCATTCCATCTTGATTATATGGAAACAATTGCCAAATTCTCTTCAACAAAATACATTTTTATGAAGAGTGCATTAAAAAAGACAACCTGATTACATCATGAACCAACCCTAAAACTGAAAAAAAAACAAAACAGGCTAGGGTGATGTGATGAGTGAGCTGTCAATCCATATAATCGAGATGTCACGTGATCACGAAGTGAGCTGTCATTCCATCTTGATTATATGGATTGACAGATTACCTCGTGATCACTTCAGCCTTTTTTTTAGATTGTGCCTTCAGTTGATACATACATTTGTGACATTCTAAGAAGTCGAATTTGACAGCTGAGTGGAGAGGGATAGAAGATTGCTTTACCACTAACTGCGAAAGAGATTTATTTCATGTCTCTTTCATACTTACTAGTAAAGCAATGTTGAATCCTGCTGTCAAATCCAACTTCTTAGATTGTCACGAATATAATGCCTGGAATTTTGGATAGTGATAAAAAAACAGGTTGTATTCAATTTAATATGAAAAGAATCAGTATGAGGCTATATTGGCGACAGCTGCCATATGCCAAATGAAGATCGTGGAAGGTACAGGTGGTTGGGAACTATGGAGCTGAGATCGGTTTATGGTACACGCTAGGTTGTTCTATATATCTATGCGGGTTTGGTTTAATGCACTAACGGCCGGCCAGTTTCAATCACATATCTACCTTTAACCAACTGTCAAATTAGTCACAACAGTAGCTGAAATGTGTTTCAAACATGAGGTTTCAGCTACTGTTGGTAGCTAATTTTGTTAATTCAAGGTAGATTGTTATTGGGACCAGCCGCTAATCTTGATGTTGGACCATTGTATGTCTGCCAGGTTGTTTTTACTTACTGTATTCTATACTTGTCAATGTAAATGTCATTTGTGGACATCAAGTGGTCTTTTTGTTCTACAGATACAGCAAATGATTACCATTGTAAAAAGTACAACAACTGCAGTCTATAGCTTTCTACCTACCTAAAAGATAAAACTATGAAACCTTCTTTCTTTAACAAAGCAATAACAATTTTATCACTTATTGGATGGAGTAATCAATACTACTATCGGAATTTGATAAGAATCAATAATGCACAGTATACCTATTTATTACAAGCAAGCTATATCCCCTGGCTTTGCTCCTGTGGCCACATGTGGAGCATGAATTTTTATAGGATACTAGTGGTCTCGACAGACGTTGTCCCGAACGTTTGCTTTGTGTCTGACGAAAAATTATAGGAATCGATTGCAGTGCCACCTTCCGGGTCCAATTGTGAAACTAAACCATCCTCGAATCCACTTGAACACACACAAAAAAATTCATTCAAATCGGGTTCAGCCGTTTAGGAGGAGTTCACTGTCAACACACGTACAGAAGAATTATATATATAAAGATAATGCACATGGTATTCACCCATAGAGAACTTTTGGATAGATCAGTGAGATCAGTACTCGCAAGATTACTTCTAAGATACAATATTAATTCTTCATACCTAATATCAGTTTAATATCCGGTCTAAACAACTAACATTTAGTTGAATACTGCCTATTCTTTCACCTTTATCATCTAATGGTTTTCTTATAAGATATTGTTTAGAGAGATGAGACTGCCATTTGCATACTTATTACAGATAATGTTTTTTTGTTGATCTATTACTGAAGACAGCTGTGGTGTTATCAATTGTCCTGTTAGTATTATACACAGGACCAGTACTTTTACCTGTTTATCTACTTCAAATATACAAGTAAGTAAGTAAGTAATAAACGCAACTTTAATATGAAACAGTAAAGATCACAGGAACAGAAGACTGTAAATACAACAAGTAAATAATGTTTTTACATCATTAGTACATAAGCTAGGTACAAATAACATTAGTATTTCATTATATGATAAGCCTAGAATGTAATGTTTAAAACTCAAGTCTAAAAGTCAACTAAATCATTATGAGGTAACTAACTACTTAATTAACTATTCAAGTTTAATGAGATGGTAAATTAACTATTTGAAGAGTAATTAAATGACTACCTACTTTAAATATATAGTTGTAATACCGTGATGGAACTTCGAGCTATGGAAAGCGACCATAATGCCAACAAAGTAAATAAAAGCAAGAATTCTTGAAAAACAATTAAAAAACATGTATCCGTACCGGTCGTGCATCAACGTCGCAGCGGCACGAACGAGCCAGCATGGCTCTCACGGCGCAGGGACGCAAACAAACACCAACACCTCACAGCTCACTAAACAAGGACAGCTAACTTGATTAACTTCATCCACTGCGTTCACATCACGCACTATTTATTGATCACACTAAGGAATCTAGATCCTTTGACCATAGCACAAACAACACTATTCACAAATCACTAAAATCTGTGCGGATATCTTCCACAGAAACAGATTGTACACAAATAAACCACCTCCGAGAGACTACTTGCGAAACGATATGTCAACTACCTACGTCAAACGATCTCAAGTATACCAGAATAAAACACTAGTTTTATTAAACATTCTATGCATTCACATCAAACTAACTTTGATTTCACTACTATAATACGTATGATCTAGAATGTTTTGCGTCTTTCTCGTTTGGAATACCTTAAAATTTTGCGATAAGCAAACAAGCGAACAACCGCTACGCGAACCTATCGAAAACTGGAACAATATTATTGCCAACCGAACAAGATGAAAAATCTTTCAGCTGACAGTGACAAGTGACGGCTGTGGGGATTACATTATGGGAATGAAATTTCTACCAAACATTTTTTAATCGACAAAATTAGAAAGTTCGAAACCTCATCTAACCAGATATTATAACTTTATAACGAGTCGAGGGATAACATCTTTTGGTACAACTGATCCGCGGGGTAATTGCATAATTAATTCCTTTCATTTTGACAATTCTATAGTATTTAGTGTGGTCATTAAATTGTCGTCCTACGTTGTCGCGTGACTAACGGCCGGCTTCAATAACGTATTTACCTTTAAGCAACTGTCAAATGAGCTACCAACAAAAGCTGAAACATCATATTATTACAAAGGCAAATATGACGTTTCAGCTACTGTTGGTAGCTAATTTGACAGTTGCTTAAAGGTACGTTATTGAAGCCGGCCGTAAGTGTATTACATAAAAAGGGAGTTATTAAATGAAACTTGTAAGTTTTTTCGTCTCATTTTGCTTATTTGTAAACAGTCAGTAATTTTTCTTTTTCAACCATTTCAAAGGAGAAGGTCTGGACCGATTTGGAAAATTACTTTTTTGTTTAAAGGGTAGACTTTGCAACTGGCCACTTATTGTCACGAAGTCAATCTGATGATGGGATTTCAGGGAAATCGAGGGCAACCCCCAAATTTAAAGGCACATACAATGTTTTTCATGTACTTTCAAACGCAATTCAGATATTTGTGCCTAGTAATCATCATTTCAAGTTGCTGAGCTGATGATGGAAGGTATAAGTCAGGATCTGAAGATGGGATCCTAGGAAAATTAAGGGCAACTCTTCCTAAATGGCTGGACCGATTTTGATGTTTTTTTTTCTGTGTATGTTCCAGCGCATTCGAGAATGGTTTAGATTCACAATTGGATCCGATAGGTAGTGCTGCAATCGATTTCTATACTTTTTCATCATACACAAAGCAAACGTTCGAACAGGACGTCTGTCGGGACCGCTAGTTTTTTATAGAAATATTTAAAAATGTAAACTATATTATGTATATCTATACTGTTACGAGCTTGGGGTTCGTGACAATAAAAATATAATAATAATATAAAAATAACCAAAATGACACTAATTTAAAAACACTAAGTACAACTTTTAACTCACTAATTGTAAAACACAACTTCACTACTGATCACTGTAATAGCACTTAAGCCAGAAGATTCTACACTTCTCGATATCTGGTCAGTCGGCAGCGGTAGTAACGAGTACATTCCAGATGTTTCGAGAACAGAAGTTTCTCGAATTAACTGACCTATATAAAGAGCGCGCGACCGAGTCAGTATTGGATTTGCGATACAAGCGAATACTTCGGAAGCGATCATGTCTAGAAGGTACTTGACTCTACAAGTTCTGCTACTCGATACTATCCGGGGTTCCGCAATCATTGTACCGATAGGTCGTGTCAGCCAATGGCTTAATAGCCACCAAGTTCGACCAAAACCTCAGGAGGTTATTGTTAGGCAGCTGGATGAAAAAAAAACTCAATAATATTACTAATTTGGTATTTTTTTTATCTTCAGTTATCCCCAATGAACGTCAGACGATTGGAAAGATTCACAGATAATAAAATAAAAGTTTCCGAATAATATTACGTCCATTACGTCTGTGGAATAAAATTATGATGCATTCTGTAGATGCTTGTCGAATACCAGGTAAAACGGGGTGGATAGAATTGCAGGGGTGAATGAAAACCAAACTTTTATTGGAATTTTCACGTTATATTAGGTATATTGTTTGTCAATGAAGAACTCCAATTTTTTAATCATTTTTTTTTATGTATTCTTTGTGAGAAACCTTTTATATAGGTATGGTTTAAAAGTTTCGTTTTATTCACCCCTGCATTTCTATTCCAGCGTTTTACAGTATTGTTGACCGATGATTGTCCGCGGTTTCAACATGAGGCGAACGAATATTATGTACTAAGTATCATAATACTTCCACCAAGTACGAAACCTGAGTTGTTGGTGTAATTATAATAATGCCAAGTGAAATTAGTATTTATTTTTTAAATAAAATTGTGATACATTTTTTATCTTATTGAATCAACATTTTCTCGTGATTATCTTGTGTTTAATCTTTGTCGTCGCGATCACGATAATAGCTGCCTTCGATAGTTTTGTTTTTTTCCGAGATTTGCTGTGAAATCGTATGGTCGCTTAGAAAAGTCTAAACGAGACCAATTACACAAAGCAGAAATTTAGACTTCCTTGAACTTAATTTCCTTACAAAATAGTAGGTAAGAATAAAAGAACACGTAGATTTTAAATCTGTAATCACAAGTAGGAATCCTGAATTTTCAAAGAATTTTACAATTTCAATTTTCTCGCTACAGATGACTAACAACTAATTGTTATGTACTAAATTAGCTAAAACTTTACAATTATTACAAATTATACATATTAACTATTATTTACCTAATGTATCAAACTAACAGTTAGAAAAATAGTGTAATAAAGGGTAACATTACACTACCTATTAATAGTTGTTCAAAAGATCAATCAGTCAACAGCCAGAGAAGATAACACTACAGTACAATTATTAAACGAATAAACTTAACTTTCGACTTAGTAATCATCTAGTTTTACGAATGTCAAAAGAAGATAAAATAAAAAAGAAAACATTTAACAATGCTTAAATGAGTGACTGAAGCATAATATGCGGAATAAATTAATTAATTGACTAAAACAAGAGGACAAATTCAATTACACTAGCACATCTTACACATGGTCCATTCACATTTTATCAGTCTTTTTTTTTCACAATTTATTTAGCAGGAGTATGCTCCCAGGTAAACTGAACGGGCCGAGTCGGGACCTGATATCTACCGCCCGAACAGCAAAGAAGTACTTGTAACCAGCCATGAACTGCGTCAGGGTGCATGCCATGGGTAAAGGCAGTGCTTTAACATCTCCAATCTTCTTCCATAACGACGTACTGGGGGGACAAGACGTCTCTTGGTACGCATATATCTGATAACTGGCTATTTCTTCGTAACTACCCTGTAGATAACCTTCAAGTTTCCAAGAAATTACTATTCCGTTTTCTACTTTCGACAGTTTTAGATCTGGCGCTGGTGGTAACGCTTTCCAATTAGGTGGCTGGTATTGCTTCATGGCATCTGGTAAGGGAGCTGGATGTCTATTAGCTTGGGCCCTGTTCATTCTGACTGACCCGGCAGGCTGTCTTATTACTTGAGGAGAAGGGCCCCTTGGTCTTATACCTGGAATGCAAAAACACAAGTACTTTAAATATCATTTAGGTTTCCCACAAAAAAGAAGTAATCTAAAGAAATTTAGTGACAATTTATGGTGTACTACTGCAAAAGATGACTTACCAGGTGTAGGAACAGTCTTTAGCATGATAGTCTGTCCAGGCCTTATATTTTGATTCTGTGGACCACTTATAGGAATATAAACCTTTCTTGGACTGCTAACAGCTGCTGGAAATGGTTGTCGTGGGTTAGCCATGAGATTTTGAGAAGGAACAACTCTAACAGGAGGTGCTGGTGATGTCCGATTGTTAACTTTAGTTGGTGGTTCGTCGTCAGTCAGATCTACTGTCACAGACATGGTTCTATTGAACTGCCTTTTTTCGGCCACTTTCTGGGAAGGTGAAGGAGGTTTAATTCCATTCGGCATGGCAGCAACTGGTTTACTGGGAGTAATTTGATTCACCAAAGGTATCGTACTTGGCGATTTCATGGCGGGACTGGCAGGTACAAGTCTAGGAACTGGTATGGTCTGTGGGGAAGCCGGTGGTTTTTGTGGCCGGGGGTTTGTGCCCGGCAAGCTCTTTGTACTTTGTCTGGTGTTTTGTTGCGCCATGTTTTTTCTTCGTCCACCTGTTTTTTCCATAAAAACTTGCATTCCTACTGACCGGGTTATCTTTAAGGGTGTTATAGGTGTTCCTGGTGGTGACTTCTTCTGTTCCTCTTGTATGGACTTCAAAACAACTTGAAGATCTCGATTCTGTTTAGTGAGCATTGAGATTTTTTTCCTGTATTCATCAACACCTTGAGCTACTGTTTTAAGTTTATTCTTGATCTCACTTAAACTGCTTCTGTCTACAATACTCTCTACTATTTTGAGGATGCAGAATTCTTCCAACTCTTCCCGCGTCATATCAGATAACTTGTTTGTGGCAGAGTTGAGGAAATTGTTTGGTAGCAGTGGCATTTCTGGTGAGAAATTATTAATTTGTTCATCTTTTTGTTTTTCACTGACACTAATTTGTAAACAGTCATCCTTTATTTCTCCGGGTTGCGTCTCATCTGGAAAAGATAAAATTCATTTAATTAATAATTATTCATATTATGCTGACTTTTTAGGGGATTGAATTATAAGTTGACGGCTGTCAGTGGTCTCCAAGTAACTAGACAGCAAGCCTAATTGGAGCCGCAGAAGAAGATACTTGTATGTGATATATAAATTATTAATCACTAATAAGTTACACAAAAATAGTAATACAATATTCATGTCATATTATAAATTGAGTGCCCTTTGCATAAAATATTAGTTTTTACTAACCTTTCGTTTCAGTCTTGGTAAATAAGTCGATCGTTTCTTCAACTTTTACTTCTCCGGTTTCCGAGTCAGTTTTATCTTCTGGTATGATTGGAGCATCGTCTTTTTTACTATTATCTACAGTATCGGGTGTTTCAGTCTTACTTGTATCCTCATCTATAAGCATGATATCATCATCGTCTTCTATATTAATGCATTGCTTGTCACTTTTATCTTCCACCTTAGGGCTTTCCTCTTTCGGAGGCTCTTCCTCGTCATCTGATAATATGTCTAGTGTATTAGATAGCTTACATAAAATAGGTTTAATACTACTAACAGGAGCAGAGGGCGTTTCTTTTGCTTGAGAAGTAGTTTGTTGTTCCTCACTCTTTTTTGTTTCTTCGACTTCTTCCACATCCATGTCATCTTTTAACTCAATGGGAGGCGAATCACCAGCATTATTGTTTGATAAACCTTCTGTAGAATCATTGACTGTTACTTCGATCTCATTTTTTTTTCCTTTGTTCTCAGTAGACTCTTTAGTTATGTCTTCCTTATCAGAACACTCTTTAGTAATGTCTTCTTTATCAGAAGACTCTTTAGTAATGTCTTCTTTATCAGAAGACTCTAAAGAATTATCATCAACTTTATCAATACTATTTGTCAGTCCTTCTAACTTTACATCAGGTATAGGTTCCTCCGATACTGCATCAGGAATAGACCGGGTAGTCGTATGTATTTCAGTTGGTTTTTCTATAACCTTCAGTTCATCTTTAGTCACAGGCAGGGTTTCACTTATTTTTATTTTATCAGTTTCTGTTTCAACTTTTACCGAATGTATATCTGAGATGACTGCAATTTGTTTGAGGGTCATTATGTCTTCTTCATCTCCCACAGTATTTTCTTGAACTGTTTCTTCAGGTGCCTCTTCATCTTTTTTTTTTATTAGGCTAATGCTTTGAAATTCTTCGTTTGTGCCGTTACTCTGACATTCTCCATTTTGTTTCCCACTCGTTTCTGGAACTATTGATTCACAAGTTTTTTCTTTATTTGCAACTTCCCTGCTAGATATTTCTTCAGTATTTTCCGGTTGTACGTTATTCGGCAAGTTCGGTAAAGCTTCAATTTCTGAATTTACAACTTGTTTATTTTTTTCATCACTAGTGATAACGTTTAACTCTTCAATGTTTTCTTTATTCCCGTTGCAAGTTTTCAGAAGTTGTTCAATATCACCATTAACAACTTTCTCAGTATTTATATCTTCGATTGCGGACATGTCTCTTTTTATATCTAAAGCAGCCTCAGAATCGACAATTAATTGCATTGTTTATCATTTCCGTAACTTCAAAGAAGAAGATGCCACACCTGAAACAGAGACAAAAAAGAGTTTAGTCATATAATTTCATAACGCTTGTAGTGATGGCATCATCTACGTAATTCTTAAATTATTCACAATTTAACTAAATGTAGTAAACCAACTCGAACCGTATTGTTTCCAAATCGTCATAACTATACGCGATATGATATACGCCATCTACGAGAAGAAGACCAAAATACGAGCAATCCGAGCAAAGAACTTTCCGTGATAAAACCTGCCAGGAGTGAGTTCTATACTGTCTTAACCAGTTTGGCTAAAAGCTCTTTCCACTGGCTCTGGACAGATCACGACACCGCATGCGCGAAACGCGGCCGTCTGATCAATGGGTCCACTGCTATACAAAAAATCAATCCAAAAACGTGAACACTTCAAAAGAGAAACTTTTAGCACGTAGGTGGTCCCCTATTCACCAGTAAGAATTTTCTGGGAATGCATTAGGAATAAGGAACAGATGGAACTGATTCTGCTTGTAGAACGCACTGCGCAAAAGTAGCAACGCCCTGCATTGCAGCATCTGCCCTGATTTATATGCCATATAGCAATATCCAGGAAGACCGGTTAGAAGAAATATAATACATTGACGATGTCGATACATGGAATGGCGGCACCCATACCTTTACCGATTTGTTCCTTGAGACAGAAAAACCAGTTTATTCACGATAAAAAAAATGGCAAACAATAGAATCCAAGATAGAGAAAAGGATAATTAAATACTATGAAATCCCAGTAATGCGTCATGCTATTATGAAAGAACACAGTAATTCTATTTCCAATGTTTAGACTCTATACAAGTGTCCAATATTCCAAGAATTTTCAAGACTTTACGTAACTTCTGAGGGGTGAAATGTCACGTCAAAGCTTCATCAGTTTCGCTAAGACATTGTGTATTAAAACCTCCGTTCATAATCCAAATAGGTAATAGGATTTGCATCTAGAGACGCTGCGGGCAAAAACCGACGATAAAAAAAAAACTTAAGAAACTAAGTCAAGAATTAGGTACATACTAACTAGCGGCATAACTTTGCATCCGTAGTGTTCCTTGACCGTCGGCACCTAAGTCGTAAGTAAATGAAGATTGAAATCGAAAAACATTCATATTAAGTCCTTAAAAACGCATAACGGTAAAAAACTCGACTACACGTAGGAACAACCTTTTAATCTAAACACAAACGTGATAAACCGATTGGTTCCTTTGAAAGTCAACGTTTATTGGTCGTACGTATTTTAGGGGTCCCCTAAAATGACAGATCCTTGTTGTTTGTACTAACGTTCGTATATAAAAATCGTGATTTTCTTTTATTTATCTTCGATTTGTAAATTTCGTTTTAGGAGCCTTCAGTTCGCTAGGTTACGCTAAAATGGCTACAATATGCTTAAACGTACAGACAGGTCCGGTCAGGCAAAAACTAGAGGTAATGGACGAATAAATAAAAAGAAATGTACTCAAATAATATTAGCCCGATGAGCCCCGAAGCTTGGGTGCAAAATTTTTTTCGCTTCCGTAATCTCCTGTCAGCCGTCACGGTACCTGTCATTCACCCCGTCTTCGTTTATAACTTGCCTTCGCACTATGCATTAAGTATTTTTTTGCTGTCTCCCATCCATGCCATCAACATTCTTATCATCACCGTGTTCATCACATGTGTTAAGACTCCTATTAAATGTGACTGCAAAATAAAAAATTTCGACACCCTAAGGCTCGTTATTGCTTAACCGGACTATCCTGTGGTGGACTCAAATTAATTTAAGGCCCCCAGCCAGGGCTTACAAACTAGCTAAATTAAACTAAATGACCGCTCGCTAGGGCATCCCCTGTGGGATACGGACCTCGGCTTAGCGGCGTCATTTCGGGAGGACAGCAAGGGACAGGCTGGGTAATATCATTATTTTTTGGGGATTTTAAAGCTACTGGCTCAGCGACGCGGGCTGGCTCGGTAGGTAGTACTCAAAGGTCGGGGAGGGTAAATTTTCGTCAGCTTTAATTTTATGCTTAAAAATTTGTGAAAAATCGATAATTAAGGGTATGAAAAAAATATGCAAGTAGGTACCTACCTAACCTTTTGCTGTTTTTTTTTTTAATTTAGGTACACGTGTTCTAAATTGTTAAAGTTATACAAGGTGTAACAGAATTAACGCAATACCTAAGAAGGGGTCATTGTACTCATCATTATGAACAACTTTTACTATGGGACCAACACCAAAATCGCGAAAAATTTTTTCGAGTTATGCGCACATAAATGTATGGGGCAGTCGATTTTTTTTTGCGATTTCCGGCCAGTCTAAATTCAAATACTAGTTACCCAGTTAGTGGTAAAATTATAATTTGATTAAAATGAACAATAAAATATTATCATTTATTAAAAATGACTTCAATATTTAAAAAACTGTCACGGATATCAGGATTTTATGAAAATAAATATTTACTGAGAAAACTAAAAAAATAAGTTCTTACCATTTTACCCCACAGTAAAGTGGGCAATCGCCTTTTGGAATTGTAAGGGATAGGACTGTTATAATAATTACAATTACTTTTATACTTAAATCTACAAGTGCAAGTGATGGTAGCAAACTACCTAGCAAAAAATAATATGCATTAAGACGAAACGAAACGAAAAAAAAAAACAACCAGGGAAAACAAATGCCAACAATAAAACCAAAGCAACTCGCAGAATAGAATAAGTACTTAGGTAAAAAAACTTGAAGAAGGGATCACCAACCAATCACGGCCAAGAACGCTAAAAGACGTCATAATATCGAATCTCTTTTTGAGGGCGCAAATGGGAATAGGTTCCTAAATAACACATCTTTATAAAACATTTAACGACCAAATAAGCAATAATAAAAAAAATAAAACTAGTGTTCTTAGTGTATTTTGCCTGCGTTAAACATATTATACAGCGTGGTCCCAACTGTATTACCGTATTTGGATTACTGTCTTAACAACAACAGAGCAATTCCTGCATGGTGGGAATCTTTTGATATATGGGATCAATATTTGTGAGGTTATTTCGACCCGTCAAACTAGAGCGCTAACGATTACTTTGTCATTAATGTTTATAACAGTACCGTGCATGAATATAGTAGGAAGGTATTTCATTCCCAATTTTTTTGACACAGAGCAATAATAGTTCAATTGGAACAAACGAAATCACCATGAAAAGTGACAAGGTGTCATTTTTTGCGCCGACCGACAGCGCCGGCGTCAGCGGCCTAAATATTGGACTTATGGACTCAGTACCTAGGTACTATTAAATACCTACTTAGATGAAAATATAAAAATGGCAGACCTTTCATCTCTAATGAAAAAAATAAGGGCCAAAATACTGATTAAAAACGTTAAAAGAGAGCTCCAGTAAACGTAAAAACTCTTAAATAACACCACAATATTTTTGGTCATCAAAACAAGATGGCTGCCATCCGTTCTATCGCGCGAAATACCGGAATAAATTCCCCGCTCGCTTGGTGTTGAGCTGCACCGCTGATCGCCAAGCGTTACAAAGACGAAAGTCATGCCTGACTGCTGTTGCATTCGCTTTAAGTGCGCGTTACGCGAGCAAGACAGAGATAGAGAGATGTTCCTCGAGGACAGCCGAAAATAAACGGAACGAGGTGAATGTGGAGTGGAAAGCAGTCCGGGAGGCTATTGAACGGGAGACAGTGTCAGCAAAAGTATGAAAGGTACTATCCAAAGTTTTGTATTAAAAAAGAAGAAAAGAATTGTATTTTAATGGCCCAAAATGGTCGTCCGCCGTCCATCGACCGAGAAGACATTTTTTTTTTACCTGCTTTTTACATTTTAAAAAGAATATTTAAAAAAACCTAAGAAAAAGAAAACTAAGTCGACCATAGACTTTTAGGTCATTTCAAAAAAGCGCCAGATCTACAAATTCTAATTCAGACATATACAATAATAATACAATGCACGGATATAATAATTAAATACACCTACAATCTATTACCTACTCAATCAGACAAGTGAAAAATTTAAAGAAATAAAAAATGTGATAAAAGCGTGCGATAAACTTGTGTAAGTGTATACGATTGTAATCGTTACCACTTCCGCGTAAAGGCTATAATCGCCTGGTTGAGTTTGACAGGTAAAAAGAGCCAGACTTTTATGAGAAAAAAAAAACATTAATTACAAATAAAAACAAAAATATAAACCTAAAACAGCACTACCCACTTATCAGGCATTGAAGAATAATAATTAGTATCAGAGTACAAAAATAAATAAAAACAACAATAACTCATTAATACCTACAACTAATACAACCAAAAAGGCAAACATAACAAGCGCTACATAAATCAATTAACCCGATAGATTAATATTCGCATAAAGAAATAATAATAATAAAATCATGCCAAATGTTTACAATCACTCACCTAAATGACTGCGCAAGAGATTACAGAAGTAGAAGAATTGACGAGAAGAATACAAAATACTAAAACATACGGGTGCTCGGTTCCGCGTTCGAGGCGACACTGGCAGCAGATAGAGAGAGAAGAAAATGGCCGCCGCATTGTGGCGAGTATTGCCGACAGAGAGCGACAAACGAAACACGAACAAAATGCACAGAGTAGTAGCTCCGTAGAGAATCGACTTTTGCGATGGTAAAATTACGGTGGAGGAGCGAGAGCGGGATAGCGATATTTTCGTTCCGTATGAACGAAAGGAAAAGCAAGCAGCTAGCGATAAGTCGCGAGCGTTGTTTCTGGGTTTATTCATTACTCTGTACAATAACATGCAGCGAGGTCACGTTGCGTTATCGGGCTCTCGTTCTCTTGCGTTCTACTTCTGTTTCTATTTGTTAAAGGGTGACGCTGGCAGCACGCATGACAAGCGTTATGAAGCAGATTGCAATTTGCGTTTTGCATATCAATCGAAGAATTTCCATTTTGCTCAAAATACTTTATTTTTTTACTACTCCATTAATTAATCATTAATAAAAAGTCTATGATTCTTTAATGGTTTTGCATTGACTTCATCAGCATGCAACATTTTCATGATCATAATAAGAGTCAGATCAATAAGCCGTGGGTTACGTGCGTTGACGTGGCGTTTGGGTTCTGCCTAGGACGATCTTCGATTATTCTTGGCCCAGATTTCGTAAAATATGATAACAAGTGCTAGGCTAGTCAGATTAGGGTCTCGGGCATAATATAATTAGAAGTATAGTTCATTTCAATAAGAACATAACAAGTAAAATGAGAAAAAAGGCACAAAAATAGTTTAATAATAATATGTACTGTTCGAGAATGGGCGACGTTGCCGTTCTTACAACTCCAAGTTGAGTGGGTCGTTTGACTCGTTGCCGAGATCGCACGATCGAAGCCGAACATTCCCGACGAGCGCTATACGTCAGTTTTATACGTCATTATAAAAAATAGAATGTTTGCAAATGCTTTGTAAGTATACTAAAACCGAAATTATTTTTGTCCTAGCTTACTAGCTATCAATGCTCCATCGGCCGGTCGATCATCCAAAATTCCAAATACATGTGTAGGTACCTATTTGGAATTTTGGATGATCGACCGGCGGATTTGGTATTTGTCAGTCAGAAAATTCAACAACCGCGAAAACATCCAAGCTAGGAATTTCACTGATAGTCGCAGAATATCAGAAATCAGGACACGGAAGCTAGGATAGGTCCAAAAGGGAGTTGGATGGAGTGCCAATAATAACTTGAAAATGTTTAGGAAATAAGTACCTTGCAAATGGAAAAATCTTCCGGAGCATTTATTTCGTTTTGAACCATGTCATCTCAAATTCTTGGTAAACTGTTGGCATCACCTGTCTGCCCTGTCAGTGCTACAAAAATTAACTGACAGGCAGGTGCCCCTTTTGTCATTCCCCTGGATTATGGTTCAAACGACAATACCGTGTTTATATAAGTAAATAGGTTTGTATATTTCCTTGTTCAAGTACGTTATAAAATAGATTATAAACAAACATATTAATTAAGTATAGTTAATCGAAAATAAATTATTCTGATTCTGACCTATCTCCAAAGTCCTAGCTCGGAAACACATTGTACCCCGTTAACCTCCATGACGTAAAAAGGTCGAAACTATGTAAGCGGCATACATTGTATTTTTCGTTCGGGAACGCGAGACAATCGTTTGGAGTGACTCGCCAATGGACGCGTAATAACAGAAGTTTATCGATGGTAATATAGAAATTAAAAATTTACAAAGACAGAAGTAGTACTGGAATTTTAAAAAGAATTAATATTTGACTCTTTAATTCTTAATGTATAACATTAATACTCAAGTCTGGAATTATGGATAACGCTATTTATTTTGCGCATATTTAACCTAATTTGATACTGCAGAAGGAAACCAAGAATTACTGTACATAACAGTACACTAGAAATGATCAAAAATGGCGCAAACAAAGATAGAGTGAAGCTGAAAATACACAATAACGTAAGAGTAAGCGAGATAGGTGGAGTTTCGTTACGTCAGATTCAGCACAATGTAATTGATGGCAAACAAACGGCAAATAAGATGGCAGAACATATGAAACGTATTTTGACATTTTATCGTTTTGGAAAAATGCTCTGTGCTCAAAAGTATTAATTCAGGATGCTACAGTAGGTAAGGTGCTCATCACATCACCAAGAGCAGAAGACGACAAAAAATATTTACGGAGAAAAAGCAAAAAAAAAGATAACAGATGGCAGCACGCCGCACGCCGCATTAAATAGGTATATCCCCTTCAATCAGCTTTTGAACTGAAAAGAATACGCCGCCAAACCTATCAATCCGAAGAACAGCACGGACAAGCTTCCTATCATAACAACCTATCACAACTGGCAGAAACAGAGGTATTATAAGTACCTAGATAGGCAGTGTTAGTAAAATGGCAGCGGTTTGGCAACGCTGCGCGAACAAGTTCGTGACGGCATTGCCAGCCGATCAGCCAGCATATCAATTTTGCACAATCAATGTCATGCTCGCTAGGAGCCAGCTGCGAGGCAGATTGAAGCTGTTTGAAGAAAATGAATTAACACATCAGCTTGGCAAGTAGGTAACCTACAATGAAACCCATGAACAGAGGAATATATAAAATTATCAGATGAAGCGAAGCGTCCATTTCGCGTTCGCGGCGTACTGTATCAACTTTGGCTGGCTGGTTGAACAATTGCGGCGTTGCCAGATCTATAGGTAGCTGATATTAATGTTCAGCTCGGTACTAGATTATGCTTGTGAGAGTCACCAAGGTAAATATTATACCTTCGGCATCACCTTTTTGAATCTAGTTATTTAATATTGTAATGGACCAACTGACAAAAAATCCCAAAAAAAGAGTGGTAAGTAGAAGACTGTCCTAAATACACATTTAGGTAAAATAAAAAATTGCCGTCCCTAATTGACCTTGAGTTCTTGCTTGGCAGAAGATTGGACAAATCTTCTGTCAAGCAGGTCAAGGCATCATCATCTCTACTTCCCATTGAGTAAGTATTTTGTGGGAGTTATGTAAGTACCTAAATTTTTTTTATCGCAGTAGACCTAATTATTATTATTACAAAATATAAAATAAGCGACCTTACCAGTCCTTCTTCGGAAAATGCTGTCAGGCGGTAAAACAGAATGAGTGCGCCAGCCGTCAACGAACTCTCTCGAAGGAAAGAAGATTGTCAAATGGACAATATTTTAGTGCGCGCAAGCGAGCGGCGGCGGATCGCCGCCATTTTGTTCTCCATCGCTTCGTGAGTTAGAGCGTGAGCACAATGTCACTCTGTCTTGTTTTAACGCGTACAAAGTAGGTATAATTACATTTTATTCAATAAGACACGGCTTACTCTACTACGTAATATGTTTACTTCTTCCATGTCCAGGATCTTAAAAAAAACTCTGGAATATGTGTGTTTTGGGAAAAGATGCAAATCAGTTTTGACAGTGTCATAAAATAATTTTATTTTGTTTTCAAAATATTTTGATTGTGTTTTGTTTTTTTTTGAATCTATTCGAATCGAGTGTCAAAATGACGATTTCATTTCATTTTCATTTCATTGACAACCTAGCTGGCAATTGTCGTAGCGAGGTAGGTAAGTAGGTATTTGAAAAATAAAAAAAATGGCTCTTTATTTACAGAATATACTTCGATGAGTGTTACTCTGTTGTGCTGTGTGGCTGAAAAAGCAGCGTTTTTGCACTTGGGATTTTTTAGGTTGGTACCTACCTTCTTAGGTACCTAGCTAGCCGAATGCTAACGTTAGCTGTGCCAGTTTACCATTTTAAGATCATCCCAATAAATAAAACATTCTAATAAAATACATCGTTTAAATTATTATCGACTGATGCACTTCCTAATCATCATCACTGTTAGTGGCGGCAGCTGCACTTCAACTATTTAATTTCAACTAATTATCTCTACTAGCGACATCTATTGTAAATGTTTCGAAGATTTAGGAAGTATTCCATGAGCTGAATCTGTGCATTGTGGAATTTTACGTAGGAAGAAAAACCTTACTTAAAAATTAGAGTAATAGATGGCGCTGTCATATATATGTTTCACCCAACTTTCTGGCGTCGGAAAAACTGATATGGTGTAATTACATACATGAAGTTATTGAATATGGTGATAATTAATTTGTCTCAGAAAAAAGGGCTTCCTTGAGCGCTAATACCTTTATTTCTTCCGGATAATGATTCGAAGATTCGTCCCACTGGTCTAGTGTTGCTTTATTGACGATAGGTGCCGCCGCTGCTGAGCATTTACATTTTGGATTTATTTAAAGAGTTACTTTCTAAATTACACTTCAATAGTCTCATTAAATTCTAAAAAGTTAAAATGTTATTGGGGTGCTAAGTTAATACAACTTTTCACAAGGTTTTACAATACAAGAAACAAGACTGACTTATGTATGCTTGACAGTCCCACAACTCTCAATGTCATGGTGACAATGTGACATAAGATGTCATTTCTGAATAGGCGCAAATTGTAAACAATTGAAATGAAATGATTTGTTATTATGTTTACATGAAAGGAAATTTAAGCTATTAACAATAAGTATATTATTGTTCGATTTATATGTTTTAGTGACTAAGTCTGGTTTAAAATGTTTTTGAACCTTGTAAATCCATCCTCAAGGGTGCTGGTAAGTTGCATCAGATTACTAACATAAATTTAAAATTGTTGTGTGATTCTAAGTTCAAAATCCTTTCAGAGTACGTTATGCTTGAGCTGTCGAGTGTCTTTCGTTACAAAATGTTATTACAGCGAAGGTTTAGACAGTAAATACAATGAAACAGACAGGACGAAAATTTTACAGGTTATCAACAATGTCGACATTAGTACACTTTCCAGGTAAGAATGATTTACAATACAACCGAATTAATAACCTCATCCTTTTTTGAAGCTGGTTAAAAACTGAAATGTTATTTTTTTTTTCTTATACACATTGCCTCCCAAAGATTTGAACTTTATTATAAGTTCCTGCTTAAAAGATAGTATTTACAGTCCATGGCACTCCAATGGTAGTTTACAACAGAGTTTGACAAGTCTTTTATTTCACAGTAGCAAGGGCTTTTTTCGGTGTTCCTATTGACATTCAGTAGACAGTAATTTATACTTTACAAACAAATAATACCTATGTATACACCAAACCATAAATACTTCTTTTCAGTTATGAAGTAAGCAAAACAAATCTCAAGAAGTTTTCTCAATGGAAGAGTAGTAACGGGGAATTAAAAACTCTGTCTGACATTGAATATGTTGAGGGATTCTCCGAGAAGTCTGCCAAGAAGCTGTTCAACAGTATATTAAGTGGGCCTTCTAAGGATAAGAAAGTGACGGGTAAAATAAAAGGACAGATATTACATCCATATTTAGGTGAAAGTGTTAGAAAGGTAAGGATTTCTTTTTTTTAATATGCAACATAAATAGGTACATAAAACACATACATAATAATATCACTACTTGCTTAGCAAACTACATCACAACAGTAATTTTGACTAACTTTATAGTAGAGTGATAAAACTGAATAATCTATAATTTTTTTTTTTTCCTTTGCCTATTGTGTCCTACTGCTGGGCAAAGGCCTCCCCCATATCCTTCCAGACATTCTTTTCTTGCGCCACCTCGAACCAATCTACAATTATAAACTATAAATAAATAAACTAAACTAAAATTTACTAACATATATTGTCCTCAATGCCGTCAGCTGGTAATGTGCCCAAGACACTGGCGGCATTCCCACCTTGAATGGCAATACTTAGTTCTGGGCAAAGTAAAAGCCAGCGCTTGGGTGACAAGAAATTGTCAACCAGCCGTATCGAAAGTTTTTTGAAAAGGCTGAGAGCACAAGGGCCCCACGGCCCAAGGATTTCAACCCTGAACGGCTCGAAAATATAGTTACCAATAAGGTTTCTATGTTTCGATTTTTTTAACTCAAGGAATAAGATTCTTCCCTACAAACTTTAACACTCCATAAATCATCTTTTGGGAGTATTTGTAGAAAACTACTAATGTCAATCCTTTCGTAGTCTGACTTCAACTACTCATAATCTACCTCAATGCCAAATTTCATAGTCGAAGGTCAAGCAGTTTTTGTGATTTTTATGTCATTTTTAAGGTTCCATACCCAAAAGGTAAAAACGGGACCCTATTACTAAAACTCCACTGTTCCTCTGTCTGTCTGTCACCAGGCTGTATCTCATGAACCGTGATATCTAGACATTTGAAATTTTCACAGATGATGTATTTCTGTTGTCATTATAACAACAAATAATAAAAATGAAATAAAAATAAAAGGGGGGGGGGGGATTTTTTCGGCTTACGGTACAGGACCCTTCGTAAGCAAGTCCAACTTGCACTTGGCCAGTTTTATACTAATGTTTCCACTCCATTGCTCCTGTTTGACGTTTGAATTTTCAAAAAATTAACACATACCTATGCATTTAATTTTATTTTTGCTTAGAAGCGCTAAAATTTAATTTCATTCTGATTTAAAAAAATGACTGACTCCCCAAATAAACTTTCAACCTCTGAAATGTATTTATTGATTTCTAACCAGAAGCTTGTATATGAAATTTCATGCAATCTAACTATAAAAATAATAGGTTTCCATACAACCAAATTTTTATTCTCTTACTTTACCACTTTAGAGGTTGAATTTACAAAAATCCTTCTGTTATAGTGCATTTTACATTATAAACTGCATCATTATCAAGTGCCAAGATTTCAAGTTTTTACTCCTGTGGTAGAGCTTAAAGGCTCTGCATTGATGAGTCGGGATAAGTCATATTATATGTATAGCCTTTATCGCTCAAACAAGAAATAATGGTATGTTTACATGGGCAATGAAAATTGATCAACTATAAGCAACACTGGTAAATTTTCACGTCATAAAATATCAAGCAATTTACGGCAAAGGCAACACGCTTAAATTTGGCAAAATGTTTTGCAGTGACAACATTGAGCAATATGGAGAAACTCCAAGAAACTAGGCTATACGCAAGTAATTTAGTTGAAAAACAAAATAAATTTGGAATATAATGTATGGAGCAATTAGAAACAAGTTGCTCCACATTGCCCCACTAATGCGTGTTGCCGACAAAAATTGCCCGTGTAAACGCACTATTATATAAGTATAGTAAGTTTATGGAAGTGGAGTTTCTGTTTAACATAAAAACTACTTTACAGGATTGTAAATCTGTATTATCGGTGTACATCACAGTCAGTTCAGTAAGCTGGACACTAATAGACAAGAGTAGCTACGAGGTCCAAGACTGGAAGTACTATGGCATAGACTATCCAGATGGCAAGAAGTTTCAGATTACTGATATACTAGATATTGTAAGTAATATTATAAGAAGGCATTAATTAAAGTAATTAGTATTTTTATTTATTTATTTAGCGTGTTAAACTGGGTGAGATTAACCTTTATGACTGTATTGTTTGATGCGTTTAGCTATAGGATGTCTCTCAACTCAGTGTGCCCTTTGGCAAAGGCCTCCTCCAGTAGTTTCCATTGCTTCATGTCTTGAGCAACTGGAGCCCAAATGGAGGAGTCCATTTGGGTCCCACAGTAAGTTTCAGCTCATCTCCCCAGAGCATTTATTGTCGTCCTCGACATCTCTTGCCATCTCTTGGATACAACGAATTAGTATTAATGCTATCCTTTTTCTTTGGTTTGCTAGTTTATACTTTAGTTTTACTGTGGTAGGCGAAAAATGTTTGTTCATTTCGACATAAACTGCCTAAACCCTCATGAAGGTATGGTTATAAAATTCTTCTATAACCTTTTAAACGCGTTTGTCACGTAAACATGACAAGTCAAACGTCACAAATATGTGATATAAAGTACGACGAATTTGTGGCTTGGCGTTGGGGGCACGCCGATGCGTTTGTACTCTGGTGTTCAAAAGGTTAACCTTGCTAGCTGCTGCGTTTTAGCATGTTAATAGCAATCATTGACCTATCGCGATCTTCAAAATTTATTAGTAATGAAAAACAATAAAATAGTTAATTGTGTGGGTTCCTTACACTAGATTTTTCATACAACCAAATTTTTATTCTCTTATTTTACCACTTTAGAGATTGATGTTTCAGAAATCCTTCTGTTATAGTTAGGCTTACCATAATCATGAAGCTCTAAACCGGGCAGGAGCGGAGCAGGACAGGATAAGCAGCCAAAGAAAAACACAGGCTACTACCAAAAATATTTTATTATTTAAAAAACTGATATTGAGTAAGGTACTTATTTATTGTGCCATTCGTACTTCTCGCTAGAGTGAACTTTTTTCACTTGGGCTGCGGCGGATACAGTGTGCCGCCGGCCGCACACCGCACCTACCCCCGCGCGTACCTACTGGGCATTATTATTGTTCGTTCGTTTCTCATAATACCGACACGTTGCAACACGGTCGTACAAACCACGTGTTAACTTAAGAGGAGGCTCCCTTTTATGTTAATTTGCATTAATATTCAGAAACAGTCACACATACTATCAAAATGGAACTTTAGTACCTATATGATTTATTGGATCTTTTTCTTTCCATGTACAAGACAGTTACGTAATTGTAACATTTTCACTCGATTAATTTTTAATTAAAAAATCATGTCTTTTTTAAAGATTATTCCTTTTTTTTTCAAGATTGCTTTGCCTTTATGTCTAAAATAAATATTAACAGTAAGAAAATATAGTTTACTATCCAGTCACAAGATATTTTTTCTCTAGATCAATTATTACTTCAGTTATAAACAAAATAAGAATTGAGACTTACGACATTTAGTTTCGAGCTCGGGACAAAATACCAAACCGTCCGGGACGCCGGGACCAATGCATGAAACCGGGGCAATCCCGGTCAAACCGGGACGTATGGTAAGCCTACTTATAGTGCATTTTACATTATAAACTGCATCAAGTGCCAAGATTTCAAGTTCTTACTCCTGCCTGTGGTAGAGCCTGGCCTAAAGGTTTTGCATTAATAAGTTATATTAAATGTTTAAATCAAGCCTTTACTGCCCATACTACATGGGCAATGAAAATATATCAATTATAAGCAACGTCGGTCGATTCAGTCACGTCATAAAATATCAAGCAATTTACGGCAACGCGCTTCGTTTTGGCGAAATGTTTTGCAATAATGAAAAACAATGAAATAGTTAATTGTTAGGGTTCCTTACAATAGATTTTAAGGGCAATGACCTGGGCCATTAGCCGGGCTGTCACTAAACCGACAATATGAAAATAGATCCGTTTGTGGGAATAGACTTGAAATAATCTCATATCATTTCAATTTAAAGTCGGCAACAAGGGGAATAAGAGCACAAAAATCAATATATGTCTAATATTTTGAGTTCACAAATCATCACAATTCTCAAAACCTACATTTTGATGCAATCACAAATACCCAATGTGCATCATACGACGTTTTTCAAAACACTTTCTTAAAAAAATAACCCTGGTGCTCTTGTGCGTTAAAAACTATTTCATTTCCGGAAAGGCCTGGCGAATAACCCAGCAGCTGCCTCTAGCAGACATATACGTGATGAAAGCAGAAGCCACGACTCTTCGGGCAGCCGGCAGCGATCCCAATAACCCGAAGGTCATTGCTGTCAACCTTCAGAAGTCGCAGATGGTTGCCATGATCGTCGCCTTGATTAATGCGAGGAGTCATGGGGTAGAGCCGTAAGTATGGAAAAACATTTTATTTTTATCTAACTGCTGCCACACATGTGCCAGGGTCCTTGCATAGTGGGTATCTGAAGATGAGAGTCGTTACTCGTTACCGAAGCAGGCCTTAAAGTCCTTTTTTTTTGGATGGGAAAGCATCTCCCGCTCTGGGTGGAGAGGAGGGGAGTGGTAGACTCTTACTGACTAAAACCCACCCATGTTCCTCCTAGTGAGCTGGAAATGTATAGGGAAGATCAAGAAAAAACCATACTGCGCTAAATCTTCTCATCCTAGAGGACGTGCGTGACTACCACTATAGCTCTTGAGCTCCTGATTTGCTATACAGAACAACGCAGGCTTTCACACTCATAAAAATAATAATTATTATTCTCTTTATTTATTTTTGCTTACATACTAATTTACATTTTTAAATATTTCTTAAAAAAAAACACATTAAAAAAAAACATTTAAAAATATAAAAAGTAGTAGTCTGCCGGTGTCGGGAGCAGAGTCCAAGCTACCGGTGGTTAGGTTATTAACTTATTATTATTCCATTTTATATAACATATTAATTACATTTTTAAATATTTCTACATAAAAAACATTAAAAAAAAACATTTAAAAATATAAAAAATAGTTGCCCACCGGTATCGGGAACAGGGTCCAATTATTATTATTATGCAATGTATTAATTTAAAATGGGACAATCACATTATGTTAATAAATGAACTTTTTTCAGATCTAGTGAAGATGGGAATGACAAAGATGTTCTGAAGCAAAAAGTATATTTTCTGAGGCCTACACTTCCGTACAGGTGTGTATAGAGGAGAAATATGATTAATTTTAATTTAAAGGTCTGTAACAGGAGAAGTAGCAGAATGCTGTTTCCTGGTCTAACGACATCTTCGGGGAGAGATCGGAAGTGTGTAGTCTGTGTGTCTCTGAAAAGCACACATTAGGTTATCGGTCAGGCAAGGCATCGCGGTGATGGAAAAGATGAAAGTTGCCATAACAGAAAAACAAAAGCGTGTGCTTAAAATCATACAATATTGTCGTCACTTTGCTACGCCAATGGTAAAACCTGTAGTGGTATGAGGATGGTGGAATGTTCCTTATTCTCTATAGAAATGGGAGGAACCTCTCTTCCTTCGATCAAAACTTGTGTTTGTCGAGCTATAGCGCGGATAATTTTAGTTGCGCGATACAAGATGTGTCTGACATCACGTCAACTGCATAGGTCGAATGTGACGTAGATGTCGTCACCAACATATTCAACTGGACAACATAACCTAAAAGCCTATAAAAGTTACTTTCGAATTGAAGCTGAAGGAAGATGTCGCTACTATTAATTTTAGTTCACAAGTCAAAACATAGATGGCGCTACATGTATGGTTGTTACTAGTTTCAAATTTGCAATATTTTAGGCTTTTCCCGACTACTTTGTAATTTTAGCAATTTAAAGCACCTAAGTAAACTAATTTAAACAGCACAATAATTTGAATAATGTTGGAAATTGAACTTTTATTTCAATAGCAGAAGGGATATTTTAAACTGAACACGGTACATGACGACTAAAATTTTAAAAATAATTTTGGCCAATTCACATAAACTTTAAAAAATAAAAAAAAAAATCCCAATTACTTATCAGACGGGTGGAGACATGTCCTGGGTAAGGACATGCAGTTTCATTCAAATCGTTCAGCCGAATTTGATTTGATGAGCACATCCAAACATGTGGGCGGAGAAAGAAAGAAAGAAAGTTACCTATAGGCACCGAAAAACAAAAAAAAATAATTAAAACCAACAATGCCAAAAGGGCCTCAGCTCAACATAATGCCAGATGGCAATACAAGGTATACCACCTGACGCTGATTTCCAGCTGCAACCCACGAGTGCCATACGCTCGAAAACATAGATTAGATACACAGGCACATAAATTATACAAAACTAAAATATTTTATACAAAAAGCAACTAAAATAATTTTTTTGCCGTTTTTATAGATAATGGTACGGAACCCTTCGTGTGCGAGTCTGATCGCACTTGGCCGGTTTTTCCTTTCATTATGCTAGCTCTTGCCTTCTTTTCAGGTTATACGGCACCTTAGTCGGCAACGAAAGAGTATCAACCGACCAAACAGTAGAAATGCTACTCCGGGACCTGGACAGCAGATCTCCAACCAACGCCCATGCTTACATCCCTGAACCGTTGCAGACCATGTTCAGGTCCCAGAAGGAACTCCAGAAAGACATGTTGGGACACTGTCTCCTCCTTAGCCTTACCTTCATGGATTTGTGTATTTATAAGAACCAAGAGCGTATAGAAAAGTTGAGTCGGAGAGGTGAGTAGTACTTTTGTATGAGAGGTTATTTTATTCGAATATATTGCAGTTGAATACATATTTTTCGGGATTTTTATTTGCTGATTGCAGTCTCCCTTGTGTATGAAGTGCTATTAAAAAGAGGGCGAGCCCTTTTTTCATTAGCATTTACAGCCATTTTTTACGTTTTGAAATCCTCATGGATGTCCTCCGTCTGCGGGCGGACGGAGGGGTCTGTCAGACTCCTACCGACTCAAACCACACGGTGTTCCTTCTCATCACTTTTGGCTGGGGTGCAGGGACACGTTCGCATGCTCCACAATCACCCCGGCAGTAACAGTTTGCGCTTGCAAACCCCCATCTCGGGTAAGGGGTGATTTTCTCCTGAACCTTTCATCACTTGTGAGAGGCGCGCGGAAACACCACGCGACACCAATCGTGCTTGAACGACGGACTTCTCCAAGTCCGTCACCCGCAGGCCATTTTTCGGGGGACGGAAGAGGGCATTATCAGCACTTCCCCGGCGCCCAGTTCTTCGGGCATAGATTAGCCTCCTCCTGTTCCATTACAATAATTAGCCTTTGAAGTTTCCACTGCTATCTAGTGCCACCCAATTGTTGGGTTGTGGAGATCAGTTAGGCAGTAATTCCTTGTTAAATATTGGTACTTAGTTGGATCCTGTTAGACTTAAAGCCGACATCACAGGAAAAGGCTAGGCAAATATCGATGTTACCTGGTAAAAAAAAATTGTGAGCCGTCACTGGACGCCTGGTAGATGTGAAACATCGAAATTATTTCGTACAAGTAATATGCATAAAAGAACAGATTACAACAGGAACTAAATATGGCATAATGAAAAAATATAAATAGACTGTGATCATACTAATATTATAAAGAGGTAAAGTTTGTAAGTTTGTATGTATGTATGTAACCGATTTTGAAAATTCTTTTTCTATGTGATTGCCACATTCATGAGGAATGCTATAGGCTATACGGGAACGGGAAATTCCTACGGGAACGGGAAAAGACGGGATATGCGCGTACGAAGTCGCGAGCAACAGCTAGTAAATATAATATATATGATTATTGATTATATATACTATCTTAAAGCGTGGCGAAATTTTTACTCTCGGCTATAAATGTTTCACATCAAAAATATGATTCTATTTAGTCCGTCAGTTAGATTATCGAAAAATATTGGATACGATTTTTTTATTCTATGAAATCAATAAAAAATTACGAAGGATAAAACGCATCAAAGATAAGGAGTAGGAGCTTATAACGTCACTTTCCAGTAAAAAATGTAGTGGTAAGTGACGTCACACGAGTTTTCAACGGACTGCATCGTCTTCATTTTTTGACAAAAGAAAAAATACGAGTCCCATATTTTTGGAAATCTATCTGACGGACTAATTTTACGGATTTTTGGGTGCCAACGTGGGTCCAGTCTGGGTGGGATGCCATTAGGCATAGATCGCTGGGCTTCGTACCGGAAGACGCAGCGTTGGAAGGCCTCCCACAAGGTGGACCGATGACCTGGTGAGGGTCGCGGGTAGCCGATGGATGCGAGACGCACATGACCGGTTGTTGTGGCGACACTTGGGGGAGGCCTATGTCCAGCAGTGGACGTCTTTCGGCTGATATGATGATGATGATAGATCGCTGGGCTGCAACCAGTAGCATACAATGTACGTCTTAATAGCTCAAATTGTTTTGTTTTTGTAGTGTTCAGGATTTAGGTATACTGGACGCCCTGCCAGGGTTGCGGAATTTGTTCGAAAGAGTCACCGCGGCCCTGGAACGCAAAGGGCTTTGGAAGGAACACGGATGGGTTTTAGTCAGTAAGAGTCTGACACGCCCTTCCGCTCCACCCAGAGCGGAAGAAGTCATTTGATGATTTCCCATCCTAAAAAAAAAAAAAAGTTATACTGGACGCAGTTTTAAGTTTTTCCTTTTGTCTCTAATATTCATTATGTTCAATGTCATGCATACCTGTCAATTGCATGATTACTGAAATGCCGATTTTGAATGTAATTTTATTTGAATTATAAGTGACAGTGCTGTTGGTGTGCTTATTATAAATAAATAAATACCTACTGGTGTATAAACACGATAACATTGTCTGGCCCAGGTTTGAACCCAGAACCGTGCACACATCAGACTCGTGTATTGTATAGCCATGGTTTCGTTCTGTTGCGGCATTAAGGTTTAAGTAATTTAAGTGATATAGAAAAAAAAAAAAAGATTTAAGTGTTCAGGTAATTCAAAAACTTAAATGAAATAAAACTGCAACGTATTGCTTCAGTTGGACTAAAAAGTGTTTATTTGATAAAATACAACGAGCTTACTTTTTACAACATTTTACTTCTATTAATGACAAAAAAAAAACAAACAAAACCCTTAATACAATAATAATATACATAAATACGATGGTATCAACTTCAAACGTATGATAAAGTAACTAACATAAATGCAATTCTAGGCAAGATCATTACAATTCAAGTAAAATACAATCTAAACAAGAAAATAATGTACTTAACTAAAAATAATTAAAATATCTTTAAAGTTAAATATCAAGAAAAATCTAATGCAAAAATTCTCTATAGATCACACAATTACACTTTTGACCTAACCAAAGTCGAATTTTGTATTTAATACTGATATTATTCATTTTGGAAGAACTAGAAAATATATTTACAATTTTTATAATATTAAATTTTAGACAAATGCCAACGTTTCAATTTTTCGCCTGGATATTTGTGACCATATCGCAACCAACTGTTTTCTCCGAACATAAATGTAGATAATAATGCAATGTAAAATAATTGAAGTCTGTTGTTCAACTGTTGTGTGTAAAAAGTTCGATCTTGTATTCTGGGATTGTCTCAAATGAATTTGATATAGTCTACTATCGGCATCTCTGTAGGTAAGAAAATATACTCTATTGTAACATATCGACTGAGGCTGCTGTCTACTGAGTAAGTTAGGCCTTATTATTACATTATATGTATGTCTCTTTATATCATAAATAATCCCTGTCTATTGCTGTCAAGATATGGCAACACAAAAATATAGTTTTGTAACCATGTCTAATGAAGATGTGTAATCCACGTAAATAATATGTCTGACTGAATTACGAAAACAACATTAGTAGGTTATTCAGTAATGGAGCAGCCTCAGGTGACAACTCTGTAGAAACCTAACAACAGTGTAAAATTACCAGTCTATTGTATATTACAATAAATATGTACAATTAATGATTTAACAGCACCCATTAATGAAACGAAGTTATGCCTCAAGGTACGCCGCCTACAACGCTCCTCAAATGAAATATGTATAATATCACCGCTTTATTGTATATGTCTATTGTATTGTATATAATTGTATATTCTGTATAATTATGTATTGTACTATTATTTATTTAAAACTGTTATTGTATGGCTTAAAATAAGTATTGTAGCAAAAATAAGCTGAATAGGCGACGTAACTTCATCATTATTATACACGAAAACTTTGCATTCAATAAAATCTGTAAAAAACTCAATCCAGACTACAAGATCATTAATCTAAATATGTCCATATTTTATTAAAAAATTCAACAACACTTATTTTACTGTGGAACCGTTTCAACAAGTCTCTATTGTGATAAAAAATTATTACTTTGTATCCTTATTATTTCCGACAGCGGTTGGCGAGTGGCAGTGGGTACAATGATACGTGTGTAGGGAACGTGCACGCCGTAGACTGCCATCTAGTGGAGAAAAATCGAAACTTCAACCCTAAAAATTTTGACAATAGCACGTCTGTGCTGCCATCTATAGTTCATGCACGCTCCCTATACTAACTTTATGAAATTATTATAGGCCATTTTTATGTTGGCTACCAATTATTATTAACACTAAGAACTATTTTTAAAATAAGTCATTTTATAAAATAAATTATACAATAATATCGCCAAAAAATCAAGTGTATTGCACTGGAGCTGCACTAACTGCAGATATACGCTTTAATGTTTTAAACTATACAATAATGCGAATAACACTTAAGCTCGGGTTCACACATAAGAACTTCGAATTTCTTTCGACGAATGGTACATTGTGTCATCCTGATGTGTGAAGCCAAATTTAAAAAAAAAAATGTGCCACAAATGACAAACGCCGTATTAAGTAGTATACTACGTTGAAAATGGAAGACGTTGAAATAATTCGTAGCCAACTATCTATGAAACTAAATCTGTTACACTAAGCTCCTTATAACATGCATCGACAAAACACTCAACGATACTAACTATGCATCGTTTATACTGTTTTATTTGCGACCAAACCATAAGTTCTATCTGAATACTATCCAAATGTATGGGAACTTGGCATCGTTTCACATAAAGTAAATGGTAATGTAGAGTACACGATAACTTACAATATATTGCGTCATGCAAGTTTAAAATTACTAAGCATGTGGATATGTAAAATCGTTAGATAATAATTAGGAAACTGAACTGGTAGGTCGACTTAAACATTCGCCAATTTTTATCCTATATGTACGACAATAAGACGTTACAATTTCACCATGAGATCACAATAAATGCATTAATAAACGAAGGAATTAGTGACGACTGTCAAGACTCGAATCCATTAAGCAACATTTGACGCGCAACATGTTCAGCAACGTTGCACAACAATGCGCGATGTTGCCAGCAGGCGCGCAACATTAACAATGTTACTAAATAAAAACTCTTCGTTGCCGTTCAACATGTTGTGCATCATGTCGCGCGACAAATGTTGCCTAGTGGATACGAGGCTTTTGGTTTCGGATCTAGTTAGACTAATCTAATATATTGTTAGAAGCGCAGCAACGTTTTGTTTCACTAACATCGCTCTCTTATTGTATTTCATACAATTGACGTCATGACCATAATTATAATGTTACATGCAAAGTATAATTTTACAATGCAATCTTATTCTCTCCTTTTAATATTTTTAACAACTTAAAAATACACAAAATTAAGTAGGCATATTGATATCGAGTTAAATACGAAGAAGAATTTCTTGCTTAGGTATGGGTAAAATTGCATAACTTTGCTATCGGAGTTTATAATATACTCCAAGACGTGGATAAACGTGTGCTGGAATTTAATTCCATTGAAGGAAAGTTTGTTAGACAAGAATTGGCAAAATGATTACAGATTCTATCTCCTATCCTACAGGTAGTCGTTAAGAAATGTCATGTAGGTTTATAAATAAATATTACGTATTAATAAAGGTTAGGAACATGCTTCAAACCTAATTAATGTTATTAAATCAATCCTCGGGGAACATAATCCAAGAGTTACGTACTGTATGGATATCCGATCAGAACTGGACGGCTCGTTTATACGGCATTATACTGTTTATTATGAATATGGAAAACTACATGATTTGCCAATTACAATTTCAAATAAAAGATTCGGATTGTCTGAGGACAATCGCAGTTTTTCAGCACTTAAAAATAGTTTCATAAGAAAGCAAACCGTGCTCTCACAAAAAATATTTTACAAAACTCATTTCGTACACAATAAAACTAATACGATTAACTTTATAGGTATACATACACGTTTAATTGAGCAAAACTTAACACAACAGTGAGCAATTCAAACAGAACAGCCGGGGACGTGATTACTCGCGGAATTTGTATTCATTGACTTAAGTTATGTATTTCTGTGGCGCGACTGAAACCGATGGTACATAACATGGTCGGCTTACATTTTGTCTGCAACAATCCGGTTTCAATAAAAACCAAAGCAGAACATTCGTGTTGCAACACTGCCTCAAAAATGTCCAATGATATGTATTTACAATGACCACACTGAATGTAAGAATATATGACGAAAAAAACTTGAGAAATCAACGTGCATTAGAAGACAGGTATAATAATAAAGTTGTGCAAAATGGATAGTAGTTTGATTCGAATCAATTTTCCACAACTCCCGCGTCACAAGTATCTTTACTTAGGTACTTAGCACGTTGTAAATACAACACTAACTTTAAGACTATTTCACATTTACCTTTTAATAATATTGTATGTAATAAATGTATAAAATATCATCTGTAATCTCTGTATACTTAATCACTTCTTGTTTTATATTTAAAAATTAAATCCATTTGTATCGGTATAAAAATCTAATAAGTATAAATCTGAGGTTATATCTTGGCTATGGCACTGTGTTGTGTGTTTGTATTCAAACTTTGTACTAGGGTGCGTCGCGCCACTCCCGCCTGGGATGGAACAAATATATCGTTTATTGTATAAAAATACTTATCAACTATTATTGTATAAGGCTGCTTGTGTTGTGTATAAAGTATAAACTGAATCCTAAGCTATTGTCGTGCGAGGCGGGGGCGGCGCGCGGCCCTCTAGGAGGATCACACGTGTGAACAATGTGGAGAACTGTAGTCACGGAAGATAAATGTTTCTAATTTTCTTCGATAACGATGTTTTTTTCAATTGTAAACCTCCGAAAGTTTGATAGGAAAATCAAAATGGAAAATAATATGCTAGTGGTGGCGCCAGTTGTGAACGCAGCTTTAGAGGCGCACGCGCAGGACTGAAGGTATTTATCGATGGTTACAATCTAAAGCTAGCATGTGCGTGTTACTCGATTCAGAATCGATAAGTTTCGTATACAAAATTATTTGGTTCGTTACTACAATTTCACAACAATCGTTCGTAGATTGATTGACGGAATGCGCTTGCGCACGTTCACAACTAGCAAGCCGATTAATTTTCATAATTGCCCAATGCGATAAATTCGTCGTAAAATCAACACACAATAAACCCACTAAATAATAATATTGCATCGATCACTTCGTAGTGACAAATAATAAAATGGTATATGTTATGTGACTCCCACAAATCCACCTTACTATTAGGTACACCTATTAGTTAATTAACAGTTCATATTATGCGGTAGGAAAACGAAACCATGACAATAATATAGTAAAATAAGCTATATAAGTTGTCTATACATACAAACAGAGATATTAAAACGTTAAAAAGTTTGCTGGACTATCCTGGCATGCTCTCGTAGTTTATAGTCTGGGAGACTCGGTGACGGGTTTGTTCATGAAATTCGATCCAGCAGACATATTAAATATATCTGTCTCTTCAAGTCTTCAGACTGTATGAACCTATAAATCCACGTATACAGTTTGTTTGAGCTTATTTCCATTAATTTCTAATCGCAAAAATGTGGAAACAATCGCGCTAGGGACTCATACGCATCACCAGAATACTCCAACAGTGTCACAAATTCGTATAATATTTTTATTCTTCCTAAATTCTAAGTTATTTCGCGATGAATGATCGAATTGCTTGGTAATTCGAAAATCGATAGTCTAAGTTAAATTAGAAATAAGATTTACTCTGGCATACCCTCCTTCCCTTGGATCAAACCACTACAAAGCACTTTTCGTCATCACACGTTACCTAATGGTAAATTTTACTAATCTCACTCATCGTAATAATGTTATCAAATCAGTCAAGCAAAAGAAGGCGACGGGCCGGCCATGACGAGCCAGCCCCCGAAACAAGCAAACATTTTAGATAATTCAAATTTAGGAACATAAATGATTTTGATATCGATTCGACTTCGACTCCATTAAAAATGAAAATTTGTACAAAACATAAAGGAAATCTTTCAAACATTCTCTCGAGCCCGCAGCGGAGCTCGGTCACGTCTCGACACACCAAGTTTAACGCTAAAATGAGCGAAATAGACACCTAACCTACCTAGCTATCACAGTCCTCACTCAGTCTGACCCTTTCCTCTTAAATGCATCTCATTTTGTCACATCGTTGAAAAAACTGGTAACAACCTAAACTAGGCCAACTATGAAACAAGCTGGTAGAAAAAATTTAAAAATCACTACACTATTTGGCACCTATAGTGTTACGAAGACATCTCAGTAATCTCACATTGTTAATTAAGAGTAAATGCTTTCATTAATGTAACAGAACCTTGTGTAAGTACACTAACAAAGTATTATGTTGATGGCAAAAGGTAACCTACGTTTTTGGTTTGCATTCATGATTGTGTTTCCACCGACGATGTTCGTTTATCTCCCTCACAGAACCTGCGTCCGAACTCTGTTTACAGCTAACTCATAAATTCTTATCATTCTTTATCGTTACTTTTAACATATTTTGAGCATCACGGATAACCGTATAAAACCCCATTAATTTGCCAGATTTTATCTCTTAATACTCGTAAATAAAATTAACTTAATACGTCTACAAAATATGTATATTTATTACAATTAGGCACAACGTCGCGCCGGAAACATTCATCGCGAAATATTGTTATGTGGTAAAAGATCAATTCTTAATTTTTAGATTTCAACGAAGTGTTTAAATCCTAATCTCCGGGCTAGATCCGCTCGGAGCGTCTGCGAAAATGTCAGCAGAATTGAGAATCACCGAGAAAACTAACTCTTACGTGGTAACTTAACGATTACGGGGCAAAAACGCTAACTGTACTCGCTTCCTTGACGGTAACACTACACGTGATGAACTTTGAAAATTGTACATCGCGACTGACCTCCCGGTGGAGTATAAACAGGACGCTATTTACAGATCGAACCTGGTTTTACAGCGATCCGGTAACATATAGAGACCCGCGCTGCAGGGGCACTGGGCAGGTCGCGCGGCTTCTGTGCGCTCAGTTGTAGAGGCGCTCGGCGGCGTAGAGGTCGTGGTGCTCGGGCGCCGGGTGCCAGCGCGGCGGCGCGGGTCACTGCGCCGGCAGGCACGCCACCGGCGCGCCCGGCCCCACCGCCGGCTTGAACTCGCCGGCGCCGGGGAACTGCTGGAACGGCGTTGCGTAGCACTGCGGGAAGTACAGCTCGGGCTTCACCACGGCGGCGGCTGGCGGCAGCGGCCGCGGGGTCTTTGCGGCGTCGGCGCGCCGGGCCTTGGCCGCGTGCGGGTTCATGTGGTTGTCGATGTGCTTCTTCACCTCCGGCTCCGTGGCGAAGCGCCGCCGGCAGTTGGGCATGGGGCAGCAGAAGGGCCGGTCGCCCTGGTGCGTCCGCGTGTGCTGGTCCAAGATCGCCTTCTGCCTGAAGTCCTTGCCGCACTGGGTGCACTTGTACGGCTTCTCACCGGTGTGGATGCGTAAGTGCTGGTTGAGGATGGTCCGCTGGCGGAAAAAGCGCGGGCAGTACACGCAGCCGTACGGCTTCTCATTGGTGTGGATGCGCAGGTGCTGCGTCAGGTGCGACTGCTGCCGGAAGCGCTTGCCGCACTCAGGGCAGGGGTACGGGCGCGACTCTATGTGAATGCACCCGTGTTGAAGTAGCGTCGACTTCTGTTTAAACTCCTTTTGGCAAATCGGGCAGCGCACGTACAGAGGCATCGCTCGCCCTCCGAGTACGTCTGGTAACTTGCCGCCTTTCAAATATTGCAGTGAAAGACCCGAGCTGAAGACTGAGTGATTGAGACCTTTCGTGTCTTTGAAGTAAGCAGGGTACTGCGCCGTGTCACCTGGTGAGAAGCAGGAGCCGCGCTGGTCTCCGTTCTGTCCGTCTGCATCGCCAAACGTTGACTGGATCTCTTCTTTGTTCTCATCGGCCGGAAAGGGTACATCCTGGGGCCACAGCGTCGGTGTCGTCCCGTTCTTGAAAATGAGATGCGGCGAAACATCTGTAAAATCGAACAGAAAGAATGGTCAGTTACGAGTGGGGCACGTCAAAGGGTGGGTAACCGACGAGTGGGTTAATCAAACAGGGAACGGTTACGGGAGCGTCCGGCGGTCGGTTCCGCGTCTCGCGAGCGCCCTGCGTTCTACGGGCGACGAGGGAACCGAGAATTTGTTTGATAGGAAGGCCAATGGATGCGAGACCGAAACGACGGTGCGGGGGGCGGCGGGGAGCGCGGGCGCCGGCGGCAGTGACCGGGGTCAGTGCGGGCGGCGCGCGCGGGGGCCGGGGGGTATATATGTGTGAATAGCGCTCGCCTTGGTGTGTGCGGACGTGCTGGTTCAGGATGGCCTTCTGGCGGAAATGTTTGCCGCACTCGACGCACGTATATGGCTTCTCACCGGAATGGATGCGCAGGTGCTGGTTGAGGATGGCGCGCTGCCGGAACGAGCGCGGGCAGTACACGCACGCGTACGGCTTCTCGTTCGCGTGGATGCGCAGGTGCTGTGTGAGGTGCGACTGCTGCCGGAACCGCTTGCCGCACTCCGGACACCCATACGGCCGCGAGTCCGTGTGGATCCGCTCGTGCTGCAGCAGAGTCGACTTCTGCTTGAAGTCTTTGCCGCACGTCAGGCACTTGAACAGGCGGAGCTCTGAGTTCGGGTTGTGCTTCCGCGGCTTCGGCGGCTCGGGCTGGACTATGTCTGGCAGGTGGCGCAGGTCGGGTGCCGCGTACTGGTCGAGAGGACCTTCGAGGGATAGCACACCACCGTTTTGTTTCAAGTAGTGTAGCGGGAAGCCGCCGGTGCCGAGCATGTGGCTGGTTGGTCGCGCCTCCTTGAAGTACGGTGTGTACTGCTGTTGCAAATCCGGCTGCGGTACGAAGCAGGGCGTGCGGTCCAGGTGGTCCTGCGAGGGAGGCTGGGGCTGAGTCTGGCTCTGGAGCTGTTGCTCCACTTGCATGTGTTCGGGAGAAGTTTGTTGTTGCTGCTGCTGCTGTTGCTGTTGTTGCGCTTGTTGCTGTGCCTGTTGCTGAGCGAGTTGCTGGGCGGCGTCTTCTGCTGCCCCGGTGGGATCAGGGGGCGGCGGCGCGGGGGGGTAGGGCGAGGGTGCGGGTGACGCGAGCTGGGGCTCGGGCTGCGGCGAGGGCCCTCCGGGGCTCTGGTGCTGCATGGGCTGGTAGCCACCGTCCAGCACTCCGCCGCCCCATTGCGTGCCTGGGGGCGCGCGCTCCACGCCATCTTTGTAGAGAACGTACGGGGTTGTCGTGTCTGAAAACAAATAAAATCAATTTTACTACTGCTAGCGAATGATTCACGAGTTTGTGCATGTGAATGGCTAACCAAATGTGCCAAAATTCTTGGCTAATCGTAAGAATAACGGAGCAAGTTGGTATCGTGTGATAAATGGTGAGCATATCGCCACAAAGGGCGGTGGCGTGCGGGTGGCGCGCGCTGGATGCAGGCAGAGCTCGCGACATCGCGTGTCGCGCGCGATTCATAACACTCGCTGCGCCAAACGAATGAGAATTTAATAAAATGTCACGTTGTTCGCGAGACGTTTCGGTAGTTTCAGCCAGGGAACATTGTTGTGATGGACTCTGTGAAATGAGAAAGTCACTGAAACTTGATCAGTACCTACATAAAGTGTAGCGCGAGATATCATCTTTCTTTAATGATTTAGAAATATAAAGTAATATTTGTCTGAAATAAATAAACTTCTAGTAACGTTTTGGTTTCCCAAGAGAATAAGTGTGGACTATGTTTACATAACTGACCAAAATAAATAAAAATCCATGAGCCAGCTAAATAATACTTTTCTGTCGGTTCCATAATACGGCTTTAATAGTTGAGTGAAATCATCAAAGATAATAAAAGGAACTTATAAAATGAGCACGTTTCTAATGATTCACTTTCTCAACGTATTGAGTCTGTGGCGTCACAAAAAACGCGGGAAAACGCGACCATTTTCTTTTCCCGCTCAAAGGGAAATGCAAATGGTGGGTAGATAGAATTTTATCTGCGGGCTAATATTAAATTGTCGTTGATTTCGTTGAATAGACTTTAAAAGATGATCAAAGTTTTTGGTGACTAGAAAATCTAGAAATAAATGTTTTAACATTTGAGATGATGGCCAATAGAGGTGTATAGTAGAAGAAAACATGCTGCGCCGATATCAAATAAATTGGGGTAAGGTAAGGGCTGATTTAGAAGAATTCGATGGTTAAGGATACTGGTCATTTTAAATTCTCAATAACGAACTGGGTCAGTTCAGTAGTCATCATTTACTAAGCTCGATATCGTCATTAAACTCAATACTACTCAAATATAGCAAGGAAGGTTAAAAATAAAATATTATTTTTAATAGGAATATTTTTTATTATTATTATTACGTCTGAATCGTCATACGGTAAATGTATGCAAGTGTTAGGTATAAACTTTCGTTTTAAGTTGAACACCGTCACAGATGACCAAAACACGTGTCTATGGTAGTCGGAGAGTAATGGGAACTCACTTCTGCGGTCACGCTTGACGTTTTTGACAGCCACCGTAGATGTATCAAGTTTCTGATGTTACTTACATTCCTACGACGATGTACAGTCAAATACCAAGGTGTATAAGACGAATTTTAATTTAGATAAAATTTGGTCTAGTGATCGTAATATTTATTTTACAAAAAAAATATATATATGAAATTATATATATATTTTTTTATGTTATTTTTGTTATTTGTTATTTTATTTTATAATTTTTTATATTTTTTTATTGAGCATATGGTCCTCGATTTGATCCCCGGGACGGGAAAAGTATTATTGCGTTTTTCCACCTGGGATCACTCAATGACGGTCCAGAGTTTGGATTTGTGCCCGTTTGACGGCTTTTAAATAGATGGCTTTTAACATGACTCATTTGATAGCACTGTAAATATCCCTCTACCTAATCCTTCGAAGCAAACAGGCGTGATGTTAAAGGTATTGTGTGTGCATTTCTTTTAATATGTGTATCCAGTAAACAAACAAGTTAAATTACTGGACAATTCGACGCAAGAAAACATTATTTTGTAGCAGTGTCTACGGCGTAGGCCGTAGCGTAGGGCCTACGACCTACGCCCTACGAACGAAAATAAGTGTCTATTTGCTACGAGTCTACGAAACTATCGACACGTTGCGACTTGTTGTGACGTTTTATTTCTTGTTTACGCAAAGTATGTAGAGACGTTAAAGCCTAAACTAATTTATAAGAGGTTAAATTGTTCTCTGGAAGTACTGATCCGAATAAAAAAAATATTAAAAGAAAGCAAGCTAAAGAGAGCAAAAACCTACTCAAAAAAAAAAAGGTACAGTATTCCTGAGTCCTATAGGAATAAAATGCAGGGTTCCTGTGGAATAGCCTCGGGTATGAAGCTTGTACGTTAGAAAAATAACATAATGAAAGATTATATTGTAAGCGTGTAGTTATCGCCTGTACCTGTTTAAAGTTTAACTCCATCACAGACCAACTGTTTATGACACACAGATTAGTACGTTGTAAATAAAATTGTATTGAGTCAGTAGCGACTCAACGTAATCAAACTAATGGCTGCCGTTATAAACAACACGTTCTAAAGTAGCTGACGAATTTAATATATGTACTTTGTCATTTTAGTTCCCATCCTAGTAATATTCTTCTACAATGGAATGTTTTTCAATCAATCACACATACCCCAACGACTTAGATGAAGCTTGTTATGCGGGTAGACTTTGTCTTGAGTTTGGAATTAAGAAAACTAGTTTATATCCCAGGGGCCCTACTATGAAGTCTTAAAACGATCATGATTCCGCTCTAAGAGAGAGACGGAGCTATACATAGCGAATAGCACTATCCCTTTTACATCATCGGAATTGGATGGCATTAGCACGTCATAGTAGGGCACCAGGAGTATGTTCCCTTGCCCCGAATGTTTCACATTTTCCCTCCAAAAAAAATCCATCATGGCCGATCGTTAGAACCTCATTATCGATTAAGAAGTTAAACAAGACCTTTTTTAACCGAAGCAGCGTCATTCGTCATTGGAATAGACTTATAAAAAATCGTGCATCATCTATCTTGGTCGGGCAGGCATCGTTTATAACGACTTCGGTTAAACACTGATAAAATCATGCTTCTTTATTAACTTATCATTCTCACTATCGGTTTATGATGACTTGGATTGTGGAGCGAAACGGTTTGGCGTAATAAATGTGTAATGATTGTTGATTTCGAGCCTTCTGAATTATTATGATATCTATGCTTTGGAATGAGCTACAAGCTATGATCAAAAAGTGACCGAAAATGGTTTAGGTAATTGAAATAAATGCTTTGAGTTTATAGGCTAAAATGTTACGCGTAACGATGGGATTAAAGGTACTTATGTTATGTGCGAATTGATAAGAATGTCCTCCAAATGTCCAAAGTAGGTATGCTTTAGGTTAGAATATAGCAGATCAAGAGCTTTCTTAGTTCGATAGACTTGATAATAGTTTTTTTTTTTGCATGAAATGTTCTCGTCTGATATAAGAAAGTTCAGGAGATCAGGAGAGTAGAGAAGTAGGCTACAATTATCTACTTCCCTACTCCCTACACGATAAAACACAACAGCGCAAAACTTACTGCATTGTTTTCAATAATAATACGCAAAAACGTTTCATTTCACTTGGACAACGATTCCTCTTACATGAAGCACAAAGACAAAGATTTATTGCCGAATAACATCTGTTTATAATCGAGCCACAGATAAAATAATACAGCGACCAACGATTTCTTCATTTGACAGCTAAACTTTTTAATGACGCGTAGGTCGGCCGGATGCCTGCACATGTGGGGTGTCATTTTGTATTAAAAACTTTTTTCTCTTAACCCTTTTTTTTAAATTATAGCGTTATGACGTATGGACGTTTGTTATTTTGTATCTTATGGGAATCTTAACCCTTTCAATGTCAAGTTGGATAGTTTGGATGTTGATTTGAATATCTGAAGGCGTGATTAAGGTTTGGGGAATTTGATTCGACCGGAAATGTTTTTAATGTGATTTGATTTCAAAACCTTATTTGGGTTCAGTCAGAGTTACGCAGACTTTATATTATTGTTGCTATGGAAGCAGTTATCTGATCAAACCCATCTTTTAGAAGATAACCTGTCGTGCCTTGTTCTAAAAATCGTATTTAAATAAGTAAATCTGTTGTCTTATTGTTTTAAGTCTTAATTCCAATAATTCGCTATGCTACTCCAAGGAATAAGCAATTTGGATTGTCAGCAAACTCCCTTCAAGTCAATAACCGAAAGCAACATGCGTCACCGGTTTCTGATCCCTTCTCATATAATTTTATTCATGACGTTAACGTTAACGCAAGGGTTTTGACCACGTGTTGTTGCTTTCCTTAAAGGACATATGGAGCTATGGGAATCAAATGAAAGGGTGTACATCCTGTAAGATTATTCTTGTGATTTAATGCGTGTGAGCGTATGGAGTCAGTACCCACTTAATTGACGTATCTAATTAATGCTTTTGGAGGAAGTGCCTAATGCGTGATCCTGTTTCGGTGGAATCCAAAAGTCATCGTCCTGTATACCTTAATGGTTGATTTCTGTTGCTGTATTTCTTCAATCCTAGTACTCAACTTCATCTACATCATCCTTGATGTATGATTCGATAGTTTTCGTCTTTGTATGTCTCGGGAGAATAGGGCGTTTGACTAAAAAAATCTTATTAGTCCGACAGATAGATTTCCAAAAAATATTGGACATGTATTATTTCTTTCGTCATGTAAACAAAAAATGAAGACAGGTCGTTGAAAACTCGTGTGACGTCACTTACCAGTACACTTTTTACTGGAAGGTGACGTTACAAGCCCCCACTTTTTAACTTTGATGCGTTTCATCTTCTTTATTTTTTTATTAATTTGATAAAATAAAAATTACGTATCCAATATTTTTCGGTAATCTAACTGACGGACTACATAGAATCATATTTTTTTTAACCCTGTCAACATCCCTATTAGATGTATACAGCATCATGTAGGTATACCTATACAATGTCTTAAGAAAAATATTAGTGTGAGGCAGGATTTGGTCTTTAAATTAAAAATATATTTTGATTTAACCTACTATGTTTCCCCCGATTGTTAGACAAACGTCAGCCCAAGTTTCCCTAATAATATCTTAATATCTTGGGACAACTCACACAGGGTCATCTGACCCCAAACTAGGCAGAGCCTGTGCTATGGCAACCAGACAACTGATAAACATAGGTACTTCTATATTTCTAAATACATACATATTATAGACAAATTACACCCAGACACAGAACAAATGATCATGCTCATCACACAAAGATTTGTCCTGAGTGGGAATCGAACCCGCGACCTCCGGTTTAGCAGTCAGGATCACTAACCACTCGACCAACAGGCCAGTCAAAATATAATAACTCTGATCTTAAATTTTTCCCTTTTCAAAATATTTATTTTGCATGTAAGTAAGTACCTCAGGTATTTCAACAAAGCCCTTCAAGAACATTTACTCAACACTTTCATAGAAGCAGGTTCAAGAAACAATGTCGCTCGGAATATGAGGCAGTAGGCAATGGTTGCAGGAGCGCGGTTGTCCGGTGCGCCCGCGCCGCGAACTGGTTCGGCCAGACCGCCCCTTTCCTGCGCACGCTACTACGTACCGATAGCAAATAGGTACGAGTCGAATGAGTTGTGGAGTTTTTTTTGCTTTTTGATTTCACTTTTTATAGAAATATAAAATAGACTGTAAAAGACGTTTGTACTGTTTTGTGTGGGAATGTTGAGAAGCCGGATTAAAGAGATGTATGAAAACCGGCCAAGTGCGAGTCGGACTCTCGCACTCTAAATCATTTTTCTTGTTTGGGAGTCCCCTGTTGTAATATTTATTTTATTCTGTATCTTTTTAGTATTTGTTGTTATAGCGGCAACAGAAATACATCATCTGTGAAAATTTCAACTGTCTAACTATCACGGTTCATGAGACACAGCCTGGTGACAGACGGACAGACAGACAGACAGAGCCCCGTTTTACCCTTTGGGTACGGAACCCTAAAATGATGATTACGCAGTTCCGATCTCAAATTTATCGGGAAAAGGTAGGAGGATGCTGAAACTAGTATATTTTTGTTTTAGTTTGTGACAAAAGTGAATCTACGGCATAAAGGACAGAATGTCAACCTTGCGTTCCTAATACTGTTTCGTGTTATGCAGCAATGACTTGTCATTAAAAAATACACAATTCTAACAGTGATTTCTATTATGTGAGTGATGAGATAATTATGTTACTAGCGACCCACTTCGGCTTCGCATAGGTGTAACTTATACAGTCTTTGTTTATCGCTCTTTCTATTAGTGAAAACGATATCAAAATCCATTGCGTGGTTTCGAAGAAGTAAGCAAAAAAGAGAGATAGACATCGCCTTTTTTTGTGTCTACTTTAAAGTAAATATTTGAGCTTCACAGCAGGCGCCATACGGTCATACCTATCTATTGGTGGTAGTTAGGTATTCATACGGTACTCGAAATCATCCAAGTAGGAATAACAACCAATTAAAATCCAAGAATATCATTTACAAATCATGTCTTCAAATATTTATTTAAAATAAATAATCCATCTCAAAAGCTGCGTTTGCGCACCGTACAGGGTTCACGGATGGTCGGAGCCGTCACCCGCTTGGCAGCAACGATCCACCGGATTAAATCCCTTACCAACTTTACAATACCATCGAAAACTTACCATACCACCCGTATCTTAAGTACAGAAGGTTTATAATCCCATAAAAATGAGTTTTGAAGTAGTAAAGTTAGCTTGGTGTTTGAAGTTGAAAATCGAACGCGTATAAAATATAATCTACATGATTTTTTGTGGTTGGTTTCGTACGGAGATTTTTGGACGATTATGTTTGATTGCACCTTAGTTTGGATGAGATGCTGGATGGTATGCGACCCGTACCAGGACCATGACGCATTTCTAATGTAACAGGATGGACAGGTCTTACAGTTGAATATATGATCAGGTACATCAAGTTAATTTTATTATGATGATATGTGTTTTTAAGGAATTTGGAGTAATTTCAGTCAGTTTGGACGCATTTGGAGTCTAATGATTGAATTATTTTCATAGATTTGTTAATGTTGACGTAAATTAACAAAAGGGTATTTCGGGCATGCCCAAATTATAATAGTACTAGCTGCGCCCCGCGGTGTTACCTGCGGTTTAAAATTCTATGTGTTATTCCAGACCATAATCTAACTTTGTGCCAAATTTCATCAAGATCCAGTCCAGCCGTTTGCGCGTGAAGAAGTAACAAACATACAAACACACACTCACAAATATTTCGCCTTTATAATATTGTGATTATGATTATTAGTGTGATTAATTAGGCATGGATGAAAGCTTCTTGGGAAGTAATAATTTTAATGTTTTTACGGTAACAAAAAAGCCCAATAGATATAATTTAACCGTTTTTTTTTATACAAATAATGTTATTCTAATCAAACATCTAAGTTTACCTAAACGCAAGCTTAAGTCTTAAAGCTCCACACCAGTTTGGCTACAAAGAAATCTTACTCCTTATAACAAACAGTTTCTGTAACGACTGTTTTGGCTGCAGCAATTTGTAATAACTATGTTGTTATTTTAGCGTTAGTGAATCACCCAGTTACAGAGTTGTATCGACAATGAAAACAGGAAGCTTGGCGCTTAGTCACGTCTCTTTGTGACTGTTTAGATGGCTTTAGTAGTCAGTGCGAGCTCTTTGTACAGTACAGTCGGTCGATTCTGTAAACATGTCGAAGTGAAGGCTTGGGTGAAGTGATGACGAGGTGAGCTGTCAATCCATACAATCAAAACGTCACGTGATCACGCAGTGAGTTGTCATTCTATCTTGATTATATGGATTGACAGCTCACCTCGTGATCACTTCACTCAAGCCTTCACTTCGATATGTTTTGGTGCCCTGAACCCAAGGTTAAGGGCTGGCTTGCGTTATGAAAGGGTTTTTTTTGTAATTTTATGGCAGTGTTTAGAGAATGGTGCGCGGTTCTAGGTTCTGAGAAGTCCGAGATCATGAATAAAAGCGAGCGTTTTGCATCAGTCAGTAAAATATTCCATCAAAAAGTACAATGCGAGTTCACACAAGAAACATTGACATTGCCCGAGTGAAGGCCCTTTACAAATTGACACATCAATAATTTATTTACAAAAAACCAAGAAACTCCTTTGTTATGAATCATACCACGCATGAGAACGAACGCGGAAAAGACAAGTGAATGAAGATGTTACAAAAACCTCACAAGTGTCAGCGGACGGGTAAAAAGTCGGCGGACATTCACGAATTTCACTGGGACATTATACATGAGAGTGGTATTCATCGCCGCGTCATCAGCGAGTCGGTGTGCATTACTTCGGGCAAGTGCAGCATGCGAGTGCAGCCGAGTGCGTAACGACGCGAAAGTGACAGGTCGTTTTGGCGGGAGACCGGCCGCCCGCCACGTCTGGCATTGGGTTCTTTGTAACGTCTCCACGACATCGGTACCGGTTGTACGCACCACGCGACAAGCCCGCGTCGCGACAATTTATTTCGGTTCGGGGCAATGCACTTATCGCACGCAGCCCTGAGATCTGCGCGTCGAATAAACGAGAGTAAACATGAAACGCGAAGGGAAAAAATAAATGCATCGTAGACGGCGACAAATCAAGGCTGTTCGAATTAGTAGACGTGCTCGGCTCGGCCGAGTCCTGCCCACTCGAAGGACCACTTATTGGTAACCACTGGACGAGCAAAGGGTGCCTACTGTCAAGTGACCTTTCACTCCATTCACGTTCCCAGTGATCTTACAGATCTATCTATAGAGGAACCGTCAAACGTTAATTTTAATCCAGTACATGAAATTGAGAGCTCACATATGCCAAGTTTGATTGAAATCGGTTGTCTGTTAATTTAATAGCTGCACCATAACTTGGATGTCCCTAAAAGAATTGCAGAATTGTATGCTCTTTTAAATTTTCAGAATAAATATAATAAATCTTTTAAATGGTTTCGGCTGTAATTAATGGCATGTTCGCACACTCGCACCGACTAAAGAATGGCACTGAAGGCAATAAAAGTTTAATACAGCCGATGTAACACGGCGCACTTTGTTATTCCAGAAATAAGTGGACTTTACTCGCCCAAATCGTATCGCAGCACGGAAGTGCAATTCAAAGTATGCTAATTAAAACAACTTTAATTCAAAACGTATTTTTATTTGCGAAACCTGTTCGCTAACAAGTGGGTGGTAATAAAAAATCTATTAATTCAGTAGTGTTAGTGCGGCTGTGTGTAGTCTGTGTCGGCTGCACGGTAATTTGTCAAGAGCACGTTTCGCGCCAAAAGTGACGTTTCACAAATCTTCAAAATGGCGTGCGGTGGTAATTAAACGCGCGCAATAACTGGCCATAAAGCAAACGAAGCGCATTGATGACGCGCCGCCCGCGCTATTTTCAGTGCGCGACGCCGCCGGACAAATGCTAACGGCCTCTAGGACACTCCAGCGAGACTCCGGCCACCAGTCACCACCGCTGCCGACCACCGCTGCACTCATTCCTACATTATTTGTTTATTTCAATGCCGACTGCCGCCAGGGTTAACAGTCGCCAATCGATTTTATGACAGATAATATGCCTAACCTTTTTATTGAAAGTGATTGGGAGAATGTGATTGTATTGGCTTGGCTTTTCAATTATTTTATGAACGTTATTGGTGCATACAGCCATACCTAAATACTGTGAACTTGAACAAGATGATTCATAATGATCTCCTTATGAGTAGCGTAACGTTTTTGTGTGCTTTAGTTAGGATATGACTGTTCTAGCTATTTTAAGGAACAAGGAGTTTGTGTTCAGTTTATGTTTATGTTGGCAAGCTGGAAGTGGTACCTAAGGTGGGACTTGCCCATGAATCTCATAGTCATCGTAGTTTCGTTGAGACCTAGCACCGGGTATAAGGACCTCTCATCGCTTATAATTTTGTCTAACCAAAATTCTCCTGGGTTTAAATTAAGATAAATAAAACACAGTTTCCGGAAATTGACCATAGCTTGTCAGAACACGAAAATTGAGTTTCCAATGTGTCTTGACTAATGTTAGGCACACTGAATTTCCCATTATAATCTGGGACAAAAATATGATTGAAACGACTCAATAATATCTAAGTCAATTGTAAAATATGACGCGTTAGGTAGTTCTACTCTGAATTATCTTTATTTGGCACCTGGGAATATTTAGTCTCTATAGATATGTGAATCAATATTTGACATTTAAAAATCTTTGATTTGACATTGCTTTGTGATATTCACCTACCTACCGACGTATATAATTATTAATACAATCATATTTAGGTAGAGATGAATTTCCTTGACTTGACTAAACACTGAAAATGTCGAAATTTCATATAGACAAATAAACTCTATCGTTTTATGATGTGCAAGTTAGTTAGCCAACCTTACAGTTGATAAACTAATTTCCTCGACTGTAGATGAAGGAACGTAAAGGCCTGTGCTAAAGCCTATGCCTTACTTAGATTATTACCAATGAGACCTCATCTCATTCCATCGGTCCAAAAGTTTGATTGTGGACACGCTGAGGTCTGCATTCTGAGTCAAAAGTCAAATTGCACAAGCATACATAGAAAATGTAGCGAAACAATTGGTTTCTTGCGCACTACCTATGTCTTTGAGCAGTTTCATTCAGTCGTGATAATAAACCCGCCGTTTCAGTATCTGCGAAGTAATTTCACTTTTGTTTAAGTACTTAAGACTTTAAAATATTTTCTGACGATGCATGTTAAAAAGTAAGGCCTCATTTTCCGAATTCCTTGCCTGTGGCAAACAATTAAATATTAAGACGTTACGACTTTAATTCTTGCTATAACTTAGTAGGTATATCAGGCTTAAAATTGATCTTTTAAAACATCAAATTATGCAAATCGAGCGAGATGCAAATCCAGTTTTTCATTATCTATGCACTTTTTGTGCAACAGACTAAAAAAGTCCCGCGAAAATGACCATAAATAAATACTGCTAATTTTTTCTTAATGTTGGTACCTGGGGAACTAGACTGACTAGTTTTAAAATGAATCATGGCGGACTAAGGTCACGAACATACTTCTTGGAAGGATATAATTTGTTCATTAATTTTACATTTGGTCATCGAGCTTCGAGGTAGGAAACGGAATACGTTATTAATATTATTATTTATTGTTGCAGACATCTCATTACTCGCTTATTATATTCCAATGAAAATGAAAGTTAGTTAGACCCAGACGGCGTGGGTGCACTAGTTAATCTATTGAGATTTGGTTTAATATAAATAATAATATCTAATTATAATGATGCTCTGGCTCTCCTTAATTACCTTTTTGTCTGTCGATTTATTTTTTGCGTTGATGCTAAAGTTATAAATAAATTGTATCTCGGAATTCGTTCTTTGTTTCCGGTGTCATTGTGATGAAATGTAGGCCATTTCCTTTCTTCCAGGATTCTTGTGTTCATAACCTATTTTCTAACTCTATTATGTCCTGAAAACATGTGCCGCTATCAATAGCTGTCTATCGTTATAAATTATTATTTTCTTTTGTTGATTTAACTTTTGTTGTGTTCTTTTTCAGTTTTTACCAAATAAATGTATCTTTATTAATATTGTAATTCTATCAACCTTACCGTGCAGTTTTAGGCTAAACGAAGACCTTCTTTCTCTTTCTTAATAAAACTTTCTTAGAAGTAAAACATTTATCAGACCAACTGTTTCAATTAAGTAAACTGTAAAAAAACAACAAGAGCTGTGCTGAATTTCTGGCTGAAAGTCTCAGTGTTACCTCCACCAACCCATATGCCATCTAAGCCAGAGTGAACAGACATATTCTAGGCTCACTCGTCCATCGAAGACCACTTCCAAGATCGACAAATTCTGGCTCAACAGGCTACAAAAGATGAAGGAGGATTTATTCCAAGTACGTATCGACAAGTGTCATGGTATATATCAAAGATGGATAATAATTAGGGAGGAGCGCGGACTCCCCGTCGAATGCCGTCTATTTTGAGATAATTATCGGGCGACGGACGCGACTGCCTACGCCTCATACGATTTATATGTCTTATTTAATTATTAGTAGATTTGACTTCTCAGAATGTCCTTGCACGTGAGCTGGGGTTGTTTTTGTTTGGTACGGAAGCGTGGGTTTGGACCTGTGTTGGAAACTTGGGACTGGATTGGACTAAAGAGGTATTAAAAGTCTTGAAAAACATAGAAAGAGTCTTATTGTGAGATAAACCAGGTAGTGCCAGCAACAAAAACGATTAACATTAAATTTTTGCTTAAGATAGAATATATGAACGCCGAATGGCACAGACTCAAAACTACAACAGCAAAGACAAAGTAAAAGAAATAATAGAAGGTACAGAATTGCGCTTAGCGTACCCGTACCGAAAGGGTTACCATCTCATCATTTGCTGGGTGTCAGACACCCAGCACTGGTTTTCAGTTGGCACCCTGCAGTGACAAAGTGACAAGGGTAAGAACTGTTGTTAAATTCAGGTAATAAAAATCTCAAACATGAAATGGTATCGGATAATTTTGAATCGTATTAAGCTCGTATGTAAAAGTACATTCGTTGCTAACCTAAATCTTCTATCTTCTAATCCATTAACAGCCAAAAAAAAACAAAAAAAATAAAAATCAAGATCAGTTCACCCTGTCATAGAGAGTCCTCCTATCAAATTATGCGACGCGCGCGCCCCCTGGCGGTACATGCCGAAGCCCCGGCCTACCTGAAGTGGCCCGACTTAATTAAGTGCACTGCATAACGATCCCTGTGTTGTGGTCTGCCATCAGCCTGGTAATGGCTGAAACGGTGGAATATCAGCGGTTTTAATTAGATAATTGGTTATGGACGTTCTTAGTTTGGAAGAAGAGGAATTTTTGTCCGAAATTTATCCAAAACATTTCAAGACTTCGATCTTTTAACAAACTTTCATTTAACTTGCACTGCTCGTATGTATGTTTGTAAGTTGTTCGTCAAAATTTGCAAAACATTTGTTGGTTTCCGATGGAGCTGAAATTTTGCACACACCTTTAGTTCTCATGACAATACAATGTGCAATACTGATTATTGTAATAATTTTAATATGGCCGCCGCTCCAAGATTGCGGATTTCATTTTTTTTTCAATCCTCTTAATATGGGTATCAAACGAAAGGGCTTGAAGCTGAAAGCTAGTTTAAAAAAAAATAAGAGAATTTATTTGAAAGATGAATTAAGTTCATAAACGTTGGATGGATTGTGTGAGGAAAGACAAGAATGAAAAAGGCCAACCAGGCCAACGCCAACCCCAACACAAGGGCAGGAAGATGATGTAAGTTAGATTTGTGGTGCACCTAAGTGGGTCTCATTTAGACCCACTTAGATGCACCACTAATCTTATCTATCATAATTATGCAAGGAAAGCGTTTTTTGTAGGAACAGCTATTATAGCTATGCCAGGGTCTTAGCTGTTCTAACTAACAAGCCAAGGATATCAAACGACCAATGCCTTCGATGACAATCATCTACATTATGACCCAAATCATTCTCCTATTGACGCAGAAACAAATGCGGATTGCAATCGATTCTCATCCCCCTGTTATTCTTTTTTCCCCATATTTCATGCTCTATCGCTACTAGTCTAATGAGCCGTATTGCAAAAACTAGCTTCAAGTTTCAAGGTACCATTGAGACGTTAACGCCGTCGGCTGCCACTAGAGGGTGCTCGAGTGCCGAAGGGTGTATTTTTACCAGATTATGCATCGCAAGCTTTCCGCCCAGGGCCGGCCAGGCGTGATGAAGAACAGTCTAGGATACACTTGATTATTATATCATGCTGTAAAATAAGCTGGGTGGGTTTTAATGGATGGTTTAAAACATTTTGTTATTTTTGGCCAAATGCCCCAGAAGGAGGGTGATATTTTTAAGGTAAGACGTTGATGAATTGATTTTCAATTATCAATGTCTATTGGCTATAATTCAGGGAAGTTTTGGAATCCCTTCCATTATTCTTCCGTTCTTAAATTAAAACAAGATCTATTTATGTTATCAAATAAAAAATAAAGTGCGTGTAAAAAAAAAGTTAATATTAAACTATATAGTATAAACTTTGCCAAGTTTATTGAGAAGCCGCTATGTTACCGTAAAAAATATAAAAGCCCATCTTTCGAAAACAAAAATAAGGCAAGGTAAGTAAGTACACACGTCAACAACACCTAAAACGAAAAAAATCTTCACAAGAAAAAATATCCAAAAGATCGATATCAAATTAATTAACGATACATATCGTTTACGTTTTTCTTAAAGCCTTTTAATTCGTCGAAATAAAACGTAAGGCATTTAACGCTAATACCGAAGCTCGCGTGCTAACTTCACGTCGTTAAATTAAAAAGTAAAAGCAATAAATAAACTTGGGAGCCAATGAACCTTTTTTGTAACTTTACACGCTAACTTCTGTGTAAAGTTTTGCATTCTGCAACTGGTTACTGAATGCTTTATTGTGGCCCTAATCACGTCATTGGCCTTAAGAAGTTATTTTTTCTTTGTTAAGATATGGGGCAGATAAGTTTATCTTCATCGATTTATAGGTTACATTAGCTTATTGCTTCTAGCTTCATTAGAATATTGGTAATTACCCCAAGGGAACATATTTCCGGGGATACAAAGTAGCCTATGTGTTATTCCAGACTATAATCTACTTGTGTGCCAAATTTCATCAAGATCCGTACAGCAGTTCGGACGTGATTGAGTAACAAACATTTACTTTCGCATTTATAATATTAGTTAGGATATGGGGCAGATAAGTTTAATCTCAATCGTCTTTTAGGTTACTTTATTAAGTGGAAATAGTTTTTTCTGTTCAATAGTGTTATTGGTTCGTACGTTGCTGCCACTTGCAGAAAGTACTTCGATGCTTTTTTTACTGCTTTGTCGAATCAGTAGCTTGAGGTTTTATTTCAGAACCTTAGGGACTGGGATTTAGTTTTTAAGAGCTTTTAAAAAAAATACAGGTCTGTTTTAGACTATCCGATACTGATCCATCGCAATGAATCATTCTGTACGTATCTTTACCAGTGTCATACCTAAGTATCATTAAGCGACTTTAAAAAACGCTACTTTTATCTGTTGCCACAATAGGTTTGATTGATATATGTTTCCCTAGTTCTGATGAAATAGGTCGAAGTTTTTCCTGAACTTAATTTTAATTGCATTTCAGTTTTCGGAGGTAAATAAAACACTTGCAAAAATTATAATTAAAGCCTCACAGCTCGAGTTGAAAACCAAAAAAACACAAACATGTCAGCAACTTTCTTAAAAGCCGAATTTCTTTCACGCGAAATCCGTCAAAAGAAAAACTAAGCGTTTTCCATAATGTTCGTATACAAAGAGACTTTTTAAACATCTAGGGTTGGCCAAAATAAACCTTAAGAGGTAAGACTTAAGGGCTTTTATGAATGCATAAAGACGGTCATTAAAAGAACCTCATTCGTTGAGTGTTAAAGGAAAGTGTGCCTTATGTGTGGGTGTAATAAGGGCGATGCAGGTGCGGCGAGGTGGCGTCTTGGGGTGAACGGCCTCTGAAAGCTGAACATTTCAGAAGTTTGACACGGCATCGCTTCCTGTAGCTCTGAGTGTTAGAATGTCGTGCATTTTTGTATTCAACTTTTTTAAATGCATTGTTTTTCTTAATGAGTTTTTTCAGCAGTCGCTCCGCTGCAGACAGCCATGTTTTTTTTATGTGTCTTTTTTCTGACTACTGTCTTGCGTAATGTTTTTTTTTCACATTTAATTAGTGTCTAGTGTTGCCATTATTAAAATCTTACATAATTTGGTAGCAACTTAGATTTAAAACTTTTAATTAAAAGTTTAACTGAGAGGAGTCTACGGCTTAAAATTAAATAAAACATTAACAAAATGATAGTAAAACACTAAATATTGTGTAGTTGCAATACTCGCTTTCGTGTAGACCACTGTAAGTGATTTGTCAGTTGTTAACTCAACTTGCATCGTATTTCAGCCACATTATCCTAGGGCTGGCAAGTTGCATCAAATATAAAGTTAATACAACACATAATATTAAAAATATGTGAGTAGATCGTTAAAACCTTCTTTATGTTAATAATCAAGTAATATAAGAAGGAAGTTTTGAGCATTCTAACCTGATTTAGTACCAATACTTTCTGTCACAGATATCTTTTTTTTTTCTAGGTTCATGTTCTTTTATTTTAGCTTCAGTAGTACATATTACTCGGCGGACTCAATGCCACAAGGCATTGGCTATCAGTTAGTTGTACTTATGTTATCTTAATCAAGCAAGTAATCTTTAGAAGCTACGAGCTGATAGTGATGCTGAAATTTATAAAATCGCCTTATCGCTGAGGTACTTTTTATTTTTATTTTTTAAGGATGGGAAATCCTCAAATGACTTCTTCCGCTCTGGGTGGAGCGGAAGGGCGTGTCAGACTCTTACCGACTAAAACCCATCCGTGTTCCTTCTTTCCAGCCCTTTGCTTTCCAGGGCCACTTTCCACTTTTTTAGGGAGGGAAATCGTGAGAAAAAGCTTGAGATAGAAGCAGGAATTCAATTTTCGTCGGTCTTCAATTCAAGCACATTATTATGCAGAGCATTCTCAATGATTATTTTCATATTCATGTTTTGTTCTTAACTTGAAAAACTCTTTCTATATCTGCCTAGCCTTTTCCCAATTATATTGGGGTCGGCATCCAGTCAAACTGCATTCAGCTGCATACCAATATTTTACGTGGAGCGGCTGCCTACCAGACCACAACCCATTAACTGGGTAACACGGGACTGGTGTTAGATTTTCTGACCTGTGACAATGCGTAACGACTGTCAAAGATGTTCAAATGGCAGCTGGGACCAACGGTTTATCGTGATTTCCGAGACACGAAGGAGACTCGGTATATTAAGATGGTCACCCATCCACTCACTGACCTCGGGAAGCGTTGCTTAACCTTGAATATCGACCCGTGCGGCTATTATTATTTAACAACGAGCTCCTTATCTTGAAAAAGCTCTGTCTGAATGATTAAAATTCTACCTTAAAGCAGTTATTTCTTACTCTCATAAAATCTTACTGACATCGAACAGCAGTTTTTAAACACTAATTAACTAACCCAAATTTTTCAAACAACTTAATTTTATTCTCCTCATACTTGAGATTGGCATCCCTAAAGATAAAGTACTCGGTATGCAACTTTCACTTTCGGGACGCGAACTGCAACTTCACAATGTCAGTCGCTCATTAACTATTTACTGAGCCTACGTGTTTTCAGTTTTCAAGGACGGGGGCGCAAGATGAAATAACATTACCTACCACGTGGTTTCTTAAGGAGCTTTTTGTTTTAGAGCCAGATTTTGATGTGTTATGCTGAAGCATAAATCTTCATTTATGTTGAGATAAATATGAAATCTGACTTTAATTCACTTTGATTATTTATGTTTAATACTGCTGAAAGATTCCAGTATTGCTGTCTGAGAATAATCATAAAGTAAACTGCTCGATTAAACAAATAAAATGAACTAGTGACCCGCCCCGGTTTTGCACGGCTGTAAATTATATACGCAAAGGTTAGTTCTTTGTAGTGAAAACCTAATTAGTTGCGTAGTTTAAAAGAAGTTAACGGTGAAAAAGACAGGTAAACAGGGTCAACTTTGTTTAATACTACGTCGAGATAGAAATGATAGATTGTAAAACCTATTCCGTAATGAATCTGATCAGTGAATATTTTCAGTTTCTCTGCAAGCCTGAAAGTTCGCTTTTACTTTGAAGCTTTTCAGTAATAATAATAACAAAACATGCCACCACACATTAATCGCTTAATTAGTCCAAACATTTCCACGTCACCCTAAAAGCTTATTATTTGCAGTGTCCGCCGTACGCCATTACGACGGCCATTTTTCAATTATGCCAAATGTGTATGGAGTATAAATCATTGTATGTACGATGTATGGTTGTATGGGGGTGACGGGGTGGTATGTAAACATCCCGTCTGTTTAATTTGTAAACGGAATCGAAATACAGGAATTGTATACCCAATATCTGTGCCTGTGTTGCAAGGAAATAAAAAAAAATGCAGCGGTAGAAAATTTTTATGCGTTCGGATATTTTTATGAGTGGCGACGGCGACGGCTCGGTTTATGGATTGAAACGTAATCGGACGGATTCTATTGAATTTCGTGGCTTTTATAGCTCTGTCTGTAGCTCTATGCATTAAATATGGTTTCGCTATGCTATGACTATTTGCATAGCAGTGATAACTCACTCAGTCGTACTAACATACTCTCAAGTCTTACCAAGGGGTAACGCGTTACCCAGTATCTGGGTTGTAGAAGTCTGATAGACGGTCTGAGGTCAGATAGTAGACTGTCAGACGACCTAAACATAGTTCAAAGGCTGGGAAATTGATTGAGCACTGATAACTCGTATACGTCTGTTCAGACTATACCCACCTACATACATACAGAATTAAACCTTAGGTACGTATTATTGCTCCTACCTACATAATAGGAAATCAACTTGAGGTATGCAAAATGTCTGTCAGGCCTGATAATTTACTACTCAGAAGGTAAATGTTGGGTTAAACCTAAAAAAATCAATGACTCTTTCTGTTCTGGGAAGCAAAGGTATCGGCACAGGTGTCGAACTTAGGCTATACTGAGAGGTCGTATATATGAAGCAAGTCACGTGTTTGTTTTTAAAAACTCAATTATTGTGACTAAGTGCATGAGGATTACTAGTTAAGCTTCTAACGTGGAAAGTATCCCAACTATTCTCAACATTAAGGTTCAGGAAAACTTTTCATAGTTATGTCATACATTTAATTTAATATATATCTCCCGTATCCTACTCACCAAACACACATGACCACTCATTCAACGTCAAAAAAAAAACCGTTAAAATTTTCCAATCGAATTCCATTTTTAAAACATGAAGCATTCGAAATTTTAAAAACTGAAGCCCCCGTGGTGGCCAGTGGCGCACGTTAATTCCATCGATCATTACTCCCGCTGCAATCCACCAATCATGAAAAATAAAAACACTGGCAACCCCACCTGCACCCCCTCGCTGCCACCCCTCTCCCCCTCGTCTGCGTCCAGGGGTTGTGATTTTTTCGAGCGTCACTCTCGATTAGTATGACTCCGGTTTACCTACATGTATTCAGGAAATCAATTGCAGTTATGTATGTATGTAGTTGGGGGTTTTTGTGCTTTGTTGAGTACATACACCTATCAAATTTTCATATCCACATAGAGGTACAAACATATGTACCTCTATGTGGATATAGAAATTGTATCAGGATGGTAAGAAGACTCGTAGACGATAGTTACCAGAGTTTTTGCATGATGATTAATAACGGTTCAAAGATTGATCAAACCACAATGTTAGTTTCGTAATGGCAATATAATCTTGTCATAATCATGATAAGGATTCATCGGAAGAATCTGCAAACATACCTGGCTTAGTCAGAGCATCGTGATACATACTCTTCCATATCCTACCAGAGAGCCAATAACGTCATGTATTTTTCAAAGCAAAATATCGGGAATATTCGGGAATGTACAAAATTTTGGTCAATTAAAAAACTAACAAATAGAATCCATCCACGATGTGTGTACGTGTGTATACGCCACCCCACACATAGACACTCTGCTGACAGTAGTGTGTGTGTCTTGCAGGGCTGAGCTGGGCCCAGCCCGATCGCCGAGCTCCATGCAAAAATGTGCATTACACTCCAGTACCATTCGACCTCCCGCCCCGCCCCGAAACCCAACAAAATAAGGCGAGCGAGGGGGGGCTCTCGGCTGTCCTATAGTTCTTTTTATACTGGCCGATGTGCTAGGGGTAGTTAGATAACGGCATGCGGGCCCCTCGATGTCATGTATCACGTATCCAGTTTTTAAAATTCGAACGATGCGCAATTGTTTTGGGTTTAGTTTTCAAATAGGAAGATGGCGCCCGCCAGGCAACAGATTAATTAAAATGAAACCTACTTGAAAATTATTCGTTTGTACACATTCCCCTGGATTAATTCCAGTCTTTGGGCTTCGAAAAAAGTCTAATATCGTAATTGTTTTGAGGGCCAATGCGCACTATATCAAACGGATAAAATGTACCGCTTGTTAGTTGTCCATGAAAAGCATTTTGAAGTCCGAACCTCGACTAGGTAGATTTATTTGAAAGATCCGTTTTTAGTTTTTAATATAGCAAGCTAAAAGCTTTTTTACTTATGTTCAGCAACGTAGAGTTTAACGAAGCCGTAATTATAATTCTCAAAAGAATTCCTTTTTCACTAATGAAATACCTTTCATTAAAGTTTGCTGAAAAGACTTAGTAGTATTTATACGATTTTTAATAAACCGAGCAATTATGGTGACCTCAAGAGTTCAAAAAGTTCCGTAAGGTTGCATATCATGACTTTTGCTGCAGTTAACAATAACGTATATTTCTGATCCTTAGATAGAGAGATGACACAAATTAAAAAAAAGATAACTAAGTTACGGGGTATCTTCTGCGAACCATTTGAAATCGCACAAGAAAATTCTTGACTAAGTATTCGTTACTTAAAAGTAGAATTCATGTAAAAAGTTAACACATACAATTTCCTCAAAGCACCTCTGACCAGAACGATGACGTTGAAACAGAATACAAATAATGAACTCCCCAAGACTGACACCAAACACTCTAATCTAAATAATTCCAAAGTCACCAGCAAAAAAAAAAAAGAAAATCAACGACGACGAACAAAAGTTCTAAATTCAAAACAACGCAAGTTTTCGTTCAGAAGTGGACTTTTACGAGGCCACAAAGTTTTTTCTACACACACCGACGGGGGGTTGAATGAAGTAAAAAAACGGGAAAAAGCCAAGAGAAACTGTGTTATGAGGTAAGAAAGAGTGAGGCCAGGGGCACGTTCGCAATAAAAAGATGTCTGCGTAAGGTCGGCTTGGAGACGACGGTTTTTTTCTCGCTTTTCGAGAGAAAGAGAAGGAAATTTTCAGCCGGCGCGGGTTTTATTAAATCATTTTCTAGTTCAACGATTTTGTTGCATGCGAAGATTAGATTAATCTGAACTTTTTCCGTTCAATCTTGGAGACGTTTTTATTAGGTTTCAGACTTAAAGTTGAACCACAGATGGAGACAGAATTTCCGCTGAAGTTGAAGGATTTCTGTACATCATAGACAAAAATGTAGACAAAAGCTACCGTTATTTTAAAAGCGGTAGAACAAACATTAGACATAACAATTGCACAATGATTGTCTTTGTCTTAATGCTGGCTGGCTATTAACATGTGGTTCAAACGCTGACACTAACCGTTGTGTTCACGGTCAAATTATTTTATTCAGAGAAAGAACAGTTCGCAGTCTGCGGTTTGGAACCGTAACCAAGTAATGCATCAAAATAATCAATGGATTTGCAACTATTACGCGTGGTAACGGGCCCCAGGCTGTTTTGGCAGGGCTGTCTAAATATCTACTGTCTAGATGTTGGTAAGCTGTTGAGCTAAGTTGATTTAAGTAAATGAAGGGTGCAGAAATCCTCGATTTTCAACCAAATTGAAGTTAGTTATATCATCTAACGACTGAAATCTGTGAAAATGTTCCCTTTTTCAACAATATTCTTGTAAGTTTTAGTTTCTAAGTCGTCAGTCTGCCAGCCCTGCATGCCAAATTGCAGTCTGCTGTTCGATTGATCGACTTAGTCCAATTGGGCACGTAAGAAAAAAGCCGTCTGGACTTGTTATCTTATGATTAACAGACCGCTAATTGTAAGTGAGTGAAAGGTGCAGAGAAAGGTGTACCGCACTCTTTTTTATTCTATCTAACGAAAATAGATTTAGGCAGTGTCGTAGACACTTTCGTTCGACGGAAAATACTTAGACGAGATACTATCTCAGCTAATTATTATCTGTTTGTTACGCTCGCTGGCTCTTCAACAGCAGTTGAATGCTTTCGTGTTGTAATTAGGTATTGAATCAATGAGGATACGTTCTCTCAGTCCCAATATAGTAGGTACTGTTAGTATGACTAGCATGTTGAAATATAACATTGATATCACTTCAACTTATACCGTTTATTTCAGTACAAAGCTGCCGCTACATTCTATACGTAAGCACAACTTTCAAATGTTTTCGAATTTCAGTATTTCTAGTTGTTTACGTTAAGAATTTTCGCGTTGTTAGCTTTTAAGCACTTCACTATTGGTCCGCTTACAAACTTGGGGCATGTATTGACTTATGATCGGGGCAAAGCCCTAAAACAAGCATTATCGCGGCGACGCACACAAGTGCAGTCGCCGACACGCGCCCCACCACCGACGCGATTCGGCGTTTTTATATTTTTGCACGTTCAAAAAAACGCGCGCGGCAGACAAAGATGGAGTGCTGACGAGCGCCGCGCAACAATACGAGCGAGCGGGACGGACGCACCTCTGTCATTGCGAAATAAAAATGTGCAAAGTGTTCCTTTTTTAAATGTGATGCTTTTTTTACGTTAGTCTGCGTTAGCAATTAGTGTTGTGCGGTTGTCGCGCACCGAGCGTTAGGAATCTATGCAAATGATATGCTCCGGATCCCGGCGATGCTCGCAAAAGCTTTTAACGCTCATTCATGACATTATCGGATGGGCCGCAAATAGAGATCACGGAAGCGATGCCATTCAGTTCTTGTACAAGGTCGTCTGTTCCGCGGCTTTATAGAATTAAACAGTGCCCACAATACGCGGTACCCCACTAGGTACATAAGGACGTCTGCACTCGTTTTCTTGAGTCCTCTCCTCATTTTACCGCAATCCTCTTAGAGCACAAGTTATGGCGATTTCTTGTAGAGAATTTGAACAAAAGGCTGATGATAGAATGTTTTAAAATTGTTTTCCGTTAACGCTTTAACGTCTTGGAAAATGTTGAAGAGCATTTTTGATATTCCTAGCTTTTACGAATTGTTTTCATTTTGAAGGTAGTTGTAGAGTGCGAATGTAATATCAAGATGGTCGTTGGTATCTTCCTATTGTAGAAGGTTTGCATAAAAAGGGAGCGCGGGGTATTGCGTAAGCCCTCCAGGTGCATCCGACTAATCAAAGGCAGGGACGTCGGCTCCAGCGAGAATGTCGCTGTGAGCAAATTTTAATGCGAATGGAAAAAATGGTGGCAACCCGATGCGGCGCTTGTGTGTGCGTGGCTCACACACACACCACCGCGCGCCGTGTCGGTGCATGCTTTACGCGCGGAAAAAAGTGCTGCGTTATTGATTTTTCTGTACAGCCACGGGGGGTTAGGGAGAAATGTGGGGGGTGGACGCCCGCGGCCTGAAAAACCGTCTGCTGAAAAAAACCGAGACGAAAAGGCACCCCTCCCTTTTTAATTGGTAACGTAGTGTCAATAGGGCTAATCCTGGGGCGGTAATAGCCTGCTTTTGTCTCGCGAATGCATTTTTCAGTGTTGCCATGCGACGGTTTGAGCACTCGTGGCTATGAGGGATCTCAAGTTTAGATTATGTAGCGGCTGTCTAAGCCGAGATGAATTTTTCATTTTCTTGATTTTCGGCAGAAGTTTTGCCACATTGTGTTGATAAAAGAAAACATAACGTACGGTACCGAGATTTGAAGACTGAAAGTAGGTAATGGCGTGATTCATAAGGTTCAATAATAAGTAGATATTATTTTTAAGCTGCGAAATAAAACTTACGTACTTCAACAGAAACAAATAATATTTCAATAACTTGATTTTGTTATGAAACAATATTAAGTTCGTATTCGTCAAACCCATAGGTACTGGATATTTTAAAATGCTTAAAATACTCTGCCTGCCTGTTACTTTGTTACCTTTTCACATCTTAGGAAGAAACTAGGTATACAGAATATACCACGTCCCGGACTAGGTCATACTGACTTCTTATCCCATAGTACCTATGTGTTCTTGGTATAGTTTCAGAGTCTCACGCGGGCGAAGACGCTGTCAGAAGCTAGTGCCAGCATAAAAATAACGTTTCTTCATCGTCACTCCACATACAACAGTAGGTAATAGGGTATTTGACTTAAAAAATCTAATTAGTCCGTCAGATAGATTTCCAAAAATATTGGACACGTATTTTTTATGTTGTCACGTTAACAAAAAATGAAGACAATACAGTGCGTTGAAAACTCGTGGGACGTCACTTACCAGTACACTTTTTACTGGACAGTGACGGTACAAGCACCCACTCCTTATCTTTGATGTGTTTTATCTTCGTAATTTTTATTGATTACATAACATAAAAAATAATATCCAATATTTTTCGATAATCTAACTGACGGACTAGGTATACTATATACGGACATATTTTTTTAACCTGCCTGGGTTACATTCCTTTTATGGTAGTACCTTTGATATCGAGTCTTATCGTATCATCCCTTTTTATTTAGATCTTAGTAGTCTATATATAAAAATAACTCAAAACCGTAAAAGAATAGACTTTTCACATACGGAAACCGTTTTTCCGTCGGTGAGATATAATAGAAGGAGGGGAGGGGGACAGAATAGGCTTGCAAAAAAGTATCTAATAGAAACAGCGCACTGTTCCTATAATATGTCTTTTAAAGACTCTTTCTGTATCTTTTATTATTTAGTTACCGATGTTCATCGGTTAGTAACTTACATTATCTGTGCCAAGTATCAAAGCATAGCCTTCATCCTCGCAAAAAATACTGAATGGATTTTGATGAAATTTGGCACAGAGGTAGATTATAGTCTGGAATAACACATAGGAGATTTTTATCCCGGGAATATGTTCCCTCGGGATAATTTTCGATAATCACGCGGGCGGAGCCGCGGGCGGCAACTAGTAATAAATAAAATAAAAATCGTTTATTTCCAGGCGTCGACGGCCCATAGCGTGTTATTTTTACCAAAAAATAACTTAAAAACTATGTGAGTAGTAACACTTAGGCAACCATGAGTACAAAAACAAAAATTAAAACACAGCATCCGCTTGAGGAAGATTCATCAAGCTCCATGTCTGACATATAGCTTGATAAACCTATCCATTGTCGGCCCTTCTAGCCTTTAGAATGCTATTGCTGCTTCCCTTCATAGCATGGACCCTTTACTTTCTTAAACTGCGTTTTCAAGTAAACGTCAACAATCTTCGGGATGTTTTCAAAGACCCAGCCAATACCAGAAGTTGTATATGGAAAGAATACGATTCATTTTTGTGACCACGGTTCTTATTAATCCGTGTTACCCAGTTAATGGGTTGTGGAGGTCTGGTAGGCAGCCGCTCAACGTAAAATACTGGTATTCAGCTTAATCCGGTTTGACTGGAAGCCGACCCCAATATAATTGGGAAAAGGCTAGGCAGATGATGGTTCTTATTAATCCAACGACGCTTGCTAATTTTGCCCATTAAATAAATGAACGCGAGCCAGTCAACAAATATTAAAAGAATAAAACCGACCAAGTGCGAGTCGGACTAGCGCACGAAGGGTTCCCAACGCTTCCTATCTATAAAAATGGTAAAAAAATCACGTTTGTTGTATGGGAGTTTTTAAGTATTTGTTTTTTTATAGCGGCAACAGAAATAGATCATCTGTGAAAATTTCAACTGTTTAACTATCACGGTTCATGAGATACAGCCTGGTGACAGACGGACAGACAGACAGACAGACGGGCAGCGGAGTCTTAGTAATAGGGTCCCGTTTTACCCTTTGGGTACGGAACAGTAAAAAATAGATTCATGTGAGACAAGATTCAAGTGAGAAATTTTCTTTAAAGAATAATTTTGTTTTAATGTTTTCACCTCATTTCATGATTTACTCTGACTGAATTATTCAGTCAGTTAGGTACTTACCTAATAAGCTACGTCTTAGAAACTTAACTTTCTATCGATTGTTCCGTATAAGAATAAACAACAATAAATACATTAACAGAAAATAAAGGTTGTGTATGTGCGATCCAATACAGTTTGGTAAACAAAAGAATTCTTCCAGACTTCCTGTTTACTAGGCTAGGCTTGTAACAAAGAAAGCTAAAAAGACTCCCTATGGAATTACAAATTATGAATAGTGCGCAGAATAACTTAAAGAGATTAAATATAAAAAAAAATTGGCAAATAAGCAACCGACTTCCAAATAAAAAAAACACTACAAAAAATAAAATAACTTTAATTTCGGGAGTCGGTGTTTTTGGTTGTTTCCTCGTTTTTGACACCGACTTCCGAAATTAAAGTTGTATTTTTCAGAATTAAGTGGTACCCCACTGGAAAGTCATAAGAAAGCAAAATATGGAATTCCGTTTACTTGGATGGCATATAATCCAAGTAAACGGAATTCCATATTTTTTCCAGCTGCTTTGATATAAAACCAAACTACTGAACCGATTTTGACGAAATTTCTATGGGACCAATCGGAAAGTATATCCTTTCACATTATAAAAGAATTTTTCAAATCTGTTCATAAAAGACGGAGTTATGAGGTAACAAACATAAAAAAAACACAACCGAATTGAGAACCTCCTCCTTTTTTTTGAAGTCGGTTAAAAATTAAAACTACAATGCTAAAGTACCTATAATAAACGCCCAGAATAACTACAAAATAACTAAAAACAAACAACATCTTTGCAAAATCTAATTGGTACAGTAATAATGCACCCTTCAGGATGTCCCGCGGACGCAGACGATCGTAATTAGCCGCCGGAAGTGCGTGTACTGACGTCACGTCCGGTCCAATTGAACCACTTGTGCGCAGAGGTCAGGGTTTTGCGATGTTTAGGGACAGACTGCAGGTTTGATATTGGTTGAGGAATAAAGTATCAACTTTATAAAATAACTAGCTTTTGCCTGCTGCTTCGTACGCGCATATTCCGTTTTTTCCCGTTCCCGTATAGCCTATAGCCTTCCTCATGAATGTGGCTATCATATACAAATATAATTTTCCAAATCCGACTGGTAGTTTCAGAGATTAGCGCGTTCAAACAAACAAACTCTTCTGCTTTATTATAAGTACATTTAGATTTAAATTCTATGGAAGGTTACGCACAGCTTTTAAACTGTTGGATCCGGAAGTATGGAATTATGCACAAGAGTTCTAGTAAGTAAGGAGAGATTTCAAAAACCTAAAAGGGGTTACGTTGAAAGAAAAAAAAGAAGGAAAAACTGTAAATTCTGCCAGAAAAGACGCACAAAACAATAAATTATCATTTTAATTTAAAAAAAGAATAATAAAAACAGCGTAGCCTGACGTCGCTCGTCTTACAAGTATGTTTGCATGTAGGTAGGTACGTCCGTTATTGTTGCTGACAAGAAATCTCATTGGGCACTCGGCTTGCAACTTATAAGTCAGCCTCTTGATTATAAAAACAAAACCAAACCTAACTCTATGGTATGATTCAGGCGCGATTCAGAAAAGCGCGCGACCACGCGCCATTTTGAACGCACGTCAAACAATTATCACGGACCGTTTTCATAATTGCGTCAAAACGTGCGTTACAATCACGGCAAACGACCTTTTGTCTAATCTAGCATCGTTTTTAATTCCTAATAAAATGATAAAGCTGTCAAATTGTATGTTGGTTTATAAAGGTACCTAACCAGAAATTACTAAGAAAAATTTCAATATAAAGTAGGTAAAATGTTTTTACTGATCATTCACACTATCGCTGAGTATAATTTTTTAAACTTTTTACCGAAAAAAAATGCACGGTATGTACAGGAAAGGCCATGGAAGCAAAACGTTGCTCGACATTCAAATTAAAATTAAAGTTGTTTTTATTAAATCACCAAAATAAATTTCAAGATGTTCGTGCTGAAAGAAAGAAAGAAAGAAAGAAAGAAAGAAATCATTTATTTGCCAATAATGTAGGTAACAAATATGGTGTTCATTTATGGAGAGTCCCGATACATTTCATGTCAGCCATTTGAAATTAGGTAGGTATTTTGAGTAAGTGTATCATTGTTACAATCTTATGCATTTGTTATTAAGTAATTTTATATAGTAATTTTATATATCTTGTCATTTTTACTTTTTATTATTTTCATGTTTTTTTTAATTTTTGTTTTATAAATTTTAAACAATATTCGTAAAAATTATACAATTTTCGATTTTATAATTTAACATTTATTTTAATTTTTACAATAATATCTGTTAGGTATTTCTATTTATTTTTGAGCACATAAATTTTTATTTATCTTTTTGTTTTAAAATTAAGAGTCGCAACATTTTATTTTAGTTACTTTTTGTACAAAATATTTTAGTTTTGTTTAATTTATTTGTGTCTATGTTTTCGAGCGTAGGTATGGCACTCGTGAGCTGCAGCTGAAAATCAGCGTCAGGTGGTATACCTTGTGTTGCCATCTGGCATTATGCTGAGCTGAGGCCCTTTGGCATTGTTGGTTTTCATTATTTATTTATTTTGTTTAATTTTATGTTTCTATTACAATGCCAATAAACACAATTTTCTTTCTTTCTTTCTTTCAAAACCGCGGGATTAAAAATAATAAATAAGAAAAAAAAGCTAGTAACATAGGTCTTTTCATCCTTTTTAGATTATAAATATCACCATTAGTATATTTTTTTTATTTTGCCAAAAACACAAAGGTCAAAGATACTTCAAAGCACTTTGAATATGTTAATGTTTCATTCAAATAGCCTTTGGCATATGGATTCCATGGAACACATCACTTACAGATTAATTAAAATTTAAATGCCAACCATTATAAAATTCTTTTACTATGAAATTTTCGACTCTTTGGTACCAATATCTTATTAAAACCTTGACAATGTGACGTCCGTAATGTAATTTAAGTCTTAACGAGAATAACAGTTCTATTTATATCGTCAAGAAATATAGTACCTATATAATAATATGCCTACTTCAAGGAAGTCACAGTCCCTGGTCCCTGCCCCAAAAAAGGATTTGTATATGCCATGCTAATTTTGCTCAGCTCTCAACATTTTTATTGACAAATTATGACTTCCTTCAACTACATAGGCAGAAGCAATTTTTTAAATATGGCAACACCGTTCCGTAACATCCTGTACGAAGAAAATTGTTAAGAAAACGACTGACTTACCAGACACAATCCTTATAAAGAAACTCCTCATTTTTAGTCAGCCTGAACTGTCCCACTCCTGGACCTTCCATTTCTCCCTAAGGAGGGTTCTTCACACCAATTCACAAGAAGCCATCCAAGGCGTCCACTAAAAATCGCGTTTTTTACATTTTTTAAGAATGTTAAATCATCAAATGACTCAGATTCAGTGTCAGACTCTTCTTACTGACTCTTACTGAATGCCCTTTGCGTTCCAGGGCCGCGGTGACTCTTTCGATCAAATTCCGCAACCCTGGCAGGGACTTTTTCTTACATCATGTATGATCCACATCTCTCTCACCCTTTGTCCAAGTGCATCGGGTGCATTGACCGTGACCGTGGTTGTGTAACTATTGCCACTTGACATCAATTCGCGACAGACAGACGGACTGCAAGTTCAATGTATGACAATTACTGCAACTACCGGTAATGTACGTAGGGGGACGCGTTTCAGTTTAAGAGGAAACTTAATATTACAGTACGACTGTAGCTTCTGATGGGTTGGGCAGAGCTGTACCCATAACTAAGTTATCGCCAGTTATGTTTAAGAAAACTATATAATAAGGTTAGAGTTAATTGACATCGAGGGGGTTTCTGAAGAAATCTTGAAAAAACCCCCATAGTACTTACTGTAAAGTGGTTGTATGGTCACTATGGCACTATTCTAGTTATAATATACACACATTAACTCACGCCTTATCCCATTGACTCGCATGAGAAAAGGCGTGAGCAGAAACTACCGAACGCTACCAGCTACGACGTTCACAAGTTACATACACCTTTTGCTTCTTTTTCGTCCACGGGTTTTTTATTAGGCTTAAAAATAATCCAAAGAGCAATGGAGAGGACTTTGAATAGAGTTATCCAGCGGGATCGCATAAGAAACGAGGAGATTCGTAGGAACAAAAATTATTTCCTTGTTAACTGGTGGATTTCTAAGCTTTTATTCTCACTTTCCAAAGAAATCTCTGGTATTTCCACCAAATACTACTTGGGTTGTTGACCCTTCATTGTCACAACACATGACAAGAACTAAGGTGAATACCAGACACAAATCACGTTAAAATTCGACACATGTCATAAATATCGTGTAACAGCGACAATAAAGTTAACGATATCAAATCACATAGCCGCGCTACCGCCAACTTTAACGCTGTAAAATGTATAAATGGCGTCTCAGTGTTAGCGGGGAGCGGGGATTAAGAATGAGACAAGAAAAAGAAAAGCAGAAGATAACTTATAATACATAACCCTCGTTCTGGCGCAGTCTAGTAACAACTAAAAACAATTTTATTGTTAAGAGAGAGATGGGAAAAGGCGCCTAAAGCCTAGTTTAGCTGAGATGTTAGGAGAGAGAGAGCCATACCCATTAAGTCCAACTGGTCATAATTCGCTAGTTAGGTTAGTTAAACGTAGCCAACAAACGGAAGAATGAACAACAATGAAAACTTAGTCTATTCGTGTATGGATCGTTCACTCATCCATCATAGAAACAGAAATTTATGTGAATAAGTTTCTGCCATGCAGCTAATGAAACTGGTCATACGTATATTTTTATGGTATTTGATGCGTTAGCAGTAAGGATGGAGGTATAATGAAACAGTTTTGCAAAGAGCAATTATGCAATGATTTATGGAATAGTCTCTGTAGCAATACTGCATTTATCAGCCATAATTGCTAGCTAGTTCCGGTGTAATTTGGGGTCAATTAGAAACCCCATAATTTCAAGTTTTAAATCTGAACCTCTTTTACCTTCTTCATGAAACTCTTATCGCTAACACTGGCACCACATCTGCAAAGTCTAGGCATCCACGCGACATCTCGTGACGTCTCCAAGATAAATAATAAGTTAGAGCCTCTATACTCTATTTATTACTTATTTATGTACGATTGCTTTATTTCTTATGGCACGTCAGTAACCGACTTTGTGGTGTTAAGTTTTTGTTTATGGGAGTTAGTCATCGATGGCTGCGCTTTGGAACTGAGGTTATGGGAATTCTGCTTGGTTTTCGTTTTGAAAAGCTGTAGAAAGACTTGGTGTACACCGATACTCGTTATTTTCTGAATTTCGACGATTGACTTCGAGAGTGTTAGTGAAGTTTCTTGCACGTTTTCCTCCATAGATATCCGCGATTTGGAACGTGCAACTAGCTTCATCTTTCTGACTAGCCAAGTCCTTGAAAATTCAAATGTAAATCGTTTAATTGAACGATTTGAAGTGGACTTTTTAAGATTTGATCGATCATTTTTGAGTGGAGACTATAAGTGTAGAGTGGGACACCCATTTAACCAGGTGGACCAGCGAAAAGGTTGCTGGGACAGGCTGGATGAGGACGGTTGCGGATTAGATGCTGTGGCACTGTTTGGCAGAGTCCTATGTCCAGCAGATCCTGGGATGTGAGGCTTAGGTAATTGATAATTATGTAAAACTAGAGATCACATCTTCCTTTTAATTACAAAAAAAAAAATGTACGTACGTAATTTAACAAACTTCAATTAATTGCGGCATGTTAGTTTACATTAAATTAACTACGAGTAGGGCGTACTAACTCCGTATCATGGCCGGGGCGGCAAACAAAGGGTGTCTAGTATTAGGGCTAGATCGTTTCACCCTCTGAAGTAGGGGTGTTGTGTATGAGTACGTGTCCACTTATATCATTATTTGTTGCGCTATTTTTGACAATAAGGTTAAGAACCGTATTGGTCAGTTGATTTGTTTATTTTAAGGCTGTTTGTTTAGGCCAAGAGTATTTTAATGAGACCATTGCTCTGAGTGAAAGTAACTACATTTTGGGTCCCAAACATCGGGAACTGGTGACTAAGTTAAGATGCAAAAGAGATGGCGAGACGAGCTGTACTCCTACATAAAGGTTTTGGGCTCAGAATGACCAAGACAGACAAAAATGGAAAGGAGTGCAGCGGCATCAATGTCGACACATGAAAAACTAAGAAGCGTAATTTGTACGACAGCAAAAAAAACCACTACCGCTACTACCAACGAAATCCTGCATCGCGCAAGCAAAGTTCTCCGTGAGATTTAAACAACACAACAGTCCGAATATCAACTATCGGGCAGTTGCCCGCCAGACACAATAACCGTCTGGTCGGAGGATCCTCCCAATTTAGTTGAGGTTTGCGGGACTTTACTCACTGTACCGCATACCTCCATAGGAGGAAGGGAAGGAACTTTGTACCGTGGTTTCTTGCTAAAGACAATATCATATTCACATTGATGAAGCTATCATCCGCTAGGATTATCTCCACAAGAAAGAAGTAAAAGTTATTCACTGATATTCCATCAACAAACTTTTTAAACTTACATTTTTAATGTTGCCGCGTTGTTTATTTTGTTTTAGATTTGATTCCTAATTTGTCTGTTCGTCCAAAATGAGCAGATGAATCCGTTTCGCCAATAGACAAGGAAGTTTGTCCAAATAGAGGGTTATCTATGAGGGTGCGTCTATTCATGTCCAACACATGTTGGACTGATTGCGTTACACGCTGTGTTGAACATAAATGTTGATGTGATTGTTGACATATTCGCTTTAATTGCCGTGAAATTCTGGATTAAGGAGGCAGTGATATCTATTTTATATTAATGGGGGTATCAAGCTAGTGAGGTGACTATTGATATTGTGTAAATAGAGATGTATTTATGGCAGAAGAAAAGGTGCAGATGAAACCACAGATAAATTGGGAGTACGGCAGGTGTATGATGTCTAAATGTAAGGTTTAAAATAATGCTTTTAATATATTTTCTCGAGTGATTAGGAATGAGATCAAGTTCTTCTGTATGTAGACGGCTAGAATGATTTTGATTAAATTTATGTGTGTGTTTGAGCGGGTCCCTGGATGGCTTAGATTTTCGTTTGGACCCGCAATCGCGTTCTAGATTTTTCTTCTTACGGAAAGCCAACGTTCGGGCAGAGACGGCTAGATCATTAAATTTTTCTTTTTGTGTGACAACGGGTCATCCGCAATCCAAGGCTTATAGTACCACAGACAGCTGTTGACAACTTTTGAGAAACTGTCACTTATAGTCTTTAACTCGATATTTCTAGTAACTAAAGAACAATAAAAAACCATTCAAATATCAAAATTAAAACAGCTCCAAAAATAGTACTCATAAAAAAAATTAAATCGAAATACAAAACAAGAGCAAGATCCCTCTTCCCTAAATAAAGGGTGGTACACACTGGTGTCGTCAAACAATAAAATCGTTGCGTAGTGACCTAACACTCAAGGTCACCGGTTCAAGGGTAGGGGAGCGCGTGGCGACCCTTACGCAACGAAACGCGCCCTACAGGTGGATGCTAAGATACGCTACTAAGAGTTTCCCTAACTTTTTCGTGTTTTAAGTTTTTTTTGCTAATGTTGTCGGAGTTGTTTTGTTTAGGTATGATAATGTGGCGCGTTTCTTGTTTTAGTGAGCGAGTATATTTTAAATTGTTATGTTGACTTGTATAAAATGAAATTTTAGAAAAAGCTTTTTTAATATGTTTTTCTAAACTTTAAACGTTTTTTTTTAAATCGAGAAGGAAAAAATTAGAACTTCAGATAGATTTCCAAAAACTATTGGACTCGTATTTTTTCTTTTTTCATGTAAACAAACAATGATGAAGATACAATGCGTTGAAAACTCGCGTGACGTCACTACGATAGTACATTTTTTACTAGCGATGTGACGTCACCAAAGATAACGTGCATCAAAGTTCAAGAGAGGGAACTTTGATGCGCGTTATCTTTATAATTTTTTTGCGATTTGAAATGACAAAAAATTCGTGTCTAATATTTTTTAATTCTAACGGACGGACTTAATAGAATTATATTTTTCAACCGAGTAGAATACCATATTGGCGAAGGTATCGCTGAACAAACTACAAAAACATTAAGTCGCTTTGAGACCCTCCCCCTTTTTTCGAAGTCGGTTAAAAAAGACAGAATGCTGCTCCGACCCAAATAGATGATCAACTTTTGTGTTTGACACAAGTTGTCGCATAGACACTCAAATTGAAAAAAAACAGAATAGCTTCACATTCAATAGCTATATAATAATGCTAAAAGCTAATACCTATGTAATATAATATTTCCTTAGTTAAGAAACTGCTTGTAGACTTTACAACTAGGTAAATTTTTTGCTCTGACGCGAAATTGAACCCGACCTTGGACTTGAGTACAAACTGATTGAATCAAGGGGGACCCTTTATGCTGGTATTGTTTGGCACATTCAACCTCAATTGTAAAAGACACGCTTCAGTTATATGCATATATTCAGTTATGAGTTAGTGTCGGACGTAAAAGAATGGCACCATGCCATCAATCATCATGCCACCCACGAGTATCGTACCAAGGGACTCACCAGTGAATGGGCAGCAGCATTCTCTGTGCATTACAACAGTTACACTGCGATCGCCAATCCGCCTGCCAAGCGTGGCGATTATGGCAATACCCACCCCTCTTGGGAGAGGCTTATGTCCAACAGTGGACGTCTTTCGACTAATACGACGAGTTAAGTTCATAAACGTTGGATGGATTGTGTGAGGAATGACAAGAATGAAAAGGGAGTAACGGTTGACAACGGAAGAAGAAACGTGTTGCGCCAACCCCAACACAAGGGCAAGAAGATGATGTAAGTTAGATTTGTGGTGCACCTAAGTGGGTTTCATTTAGACCCACTTAGGTGCTCCGCAATGTCCAGTAGTCTCGTCTTTCAGCTGATATGATATGATGATTCAGTTATCCTACTATGTCCTACAAACCTACTTATATTATAAACGCGAAAGTTTGCAAGAATGGATGTATGTTTGTTACTCTTTCACTTCAGAACGGCTAAACGGATCATGATGAAATTTGGCTAAGAGGTAGATTATAGTCTGGAATAATATATAGGATTTCATCCCGGGAGTATGTTCCCTTGGGATAATTTTTGACATTAACGCGGGCGGTAGGTAGTATGTTATATTAGGACTTTATTTTAACTTTAGCTTCTGCTAACAGGTTTGCTCGCGTGAAAGTTGAAAACTATTCCAGTTGAACATACTCCCGGGATAGACCGTACATATATTCTATTTCAGGATTTATGGTCTACCTATGTGCCGAGTTTCAGCCAAATCCGTTCTGCCGATAACACGTGAAGAGTACAAACAGACAGACACAGCAATGTGTAGGTACTTTTGCATAATCTTTGGATACACGAGAGATATAGAAAAATAAAAAAACAAGAAATGTTGGTAACTTGATTAATATAAGGAAAATTTATACTTATCCAATTGGCAATTACTTGCACAATGCAATTGATACAAAAACAAAAAGCTTAGCCATCCTCTTAACACTTAAATCAGTTATAAGAAAACCTAAGTAAGTAAGTATCAAAACGGCAAGCAAAAATCAATGTGAAGTGAATGTAACGGTCCATTCCTACTGGTGTTTATAAACAGAGCCGTCGGAGCCCGCGATAACCCGCGTTTAGCCGCGATAAGAGCGCAATTAGTCGTTAAATTGGGCACGGGTCGCGCTCGCGCGGTACGCCTCACGTGGTGAGCGCGACTTGTTACCAGTGTGCAACGGGCTTTATGCTAAGAGTTGCTCATTATGATTAGAAAATAGAAATGGTAAATAATAGAGTAGTGATTATCACAACACCAGAAGGTGTAAAAATTGTCCGTTTAGAATAAATTTATTTGTGGAAAAAATGAGAGTCCTTGCTAGAAGTTACCAGTAGAAATAGAAAAACCTTCAAATTCATCAGTCCAACCTTGGGAAAAGTCGTAAAATCGTAGCACTGAGACGACAACCAAGTCATGATTTAAAAAAAAAAATACCATTGAAATGAATGTAACACCAAGTTAACTTTTAAGTTTTATTATTCAGTTACGCAGATGTGTGTGAAGCTATGTTAACTTGCGGAACTTAATCTCAACGGAACATAATCCGGAAACACTCTAATCTGGACTTCCACTTATGATCAAATTGTACATTAATGGCATTGTAAACACGCTGTTAACGATCGAGCAGGCATAACATAACACGCCGTTCCTATCAGCCGGACGTTCTCCGCTAATCAGGGCGTCGTGTTTGTAAACTTGGGCTGCGTGACGAACCACGTGATAACCATTCAGTACCTTTAAGTTAAGGAGAAGTAGAGAGAGAGGTTATGATTTTAATGAAAGTGAATATATGGCTGCGGTTGCTGCAGTTGCATTTGCATCATAGGTAGCCAAAAATAGTACAAACTTAAAACGGTTTACAGTCCCATGTACCGCATGTGTTCCTCGCATATTGTTTAACTATTGTGTTTGTTGTGCGGACAGTGAACTTGGTTAAGTTTAAATGTGCAGTCCTGCTACTGGGCATACAATTGTGTAACAAAATACCAAATTCCATAAAACATTACCTGTTTCTAGATTTAAAAATAATTTGACGAGATTTTTAATTCTAAAATGCTTTTATAGTTTACATGAGTTTTTAGATTATAAATTTTAAGTTTTGTAAATTGCACGATCATTTTAAATTATTATCGTTATTATTATTGTGTGGCATAGGTATCCCATTATTAAAATTTATGATTATTATTTTATTTTATTTTTTATTATTATTTTATTTTATTTTTTATTATTATTTATTATAATTTTAATTAAATAAATGTCGATACATTTATTTAATTCACTAATACAATTTTAATGGGGTTATCTGTTTAATGATTATGATCGATATAATTAATTTAAATAGAATATGTAACTTTACTATATTTTTGCACGCCGAAATTAAAGGCAGAATATGAGAACAATTTTGTACATTTTACCAACCTTCTGTACCTTATTTATGCAAATAAATGATTTATATTTTTTGATTTTGGGATACGATGTTGCCCAGTAACTGTGGATGTCAGGTAAGCAATGGCTTCATGTAAAATAATAATATGTTTAGCTACATCTAATACCCTCGATACCAAACAGAATTAGGAAAAGGCTAGGCAAATGATGAAGTAACTGTGTGATCAGTGATCCACAAACAGAGTTCGTAGAACAAAGGGTCGATAAAGGGCTGAAAAATTCTGGACTTATCGTGTATTGGAAGGTGAATCGTGGTGGGTTATCCCGACATGATGACTTGGTGAAAGTCTCGGAAATCCATTGGTTTCATGAGGCACAGAAAAGAGTAAAATTTTTCAGGAGAAGCATTTAAAACTTTGACGTCTCAAAAAATAATGATATTCAAGATTTAGACAAGGTGAATACCTTTTAGTACAACGTCAAACTATGTGTACTACGAAAGCAACGTTATCGCACCAAGTAAAGGGGTGCTTTAGGACAGTTATTACATATTTAACTCATTATTGCAATTTTTGCACAAGTGACAGTGTCGCACCAGGGGTGCGATATGGAGTTTCTTGTCCGTTCTTCTCTATAAGAATCTGCTTTTTGTGAATGGACAACTAGATTCACTATAATATTTTAATTTCGAACTGTAAATTTGACGTTCAAAGGTGATTTTGACTTTCTTTATGATGATGGTAGTTGGAAGCTTAAGTCCAGTAGTGAGGAGGTCTTTCTATTGACTGATGAAGTAAGAGTTTCCTTGTCTCTGGATTTGTGCCAGGTTGACAGCAATAGTTTCAATCCCTATTGCATGGAACTTAAACATAACTAGAAAGTGAAGAATTGGTTGATCATCAACAAGCTAACAGGAAATTGGCTCAGCACACGTGATTATTATCGTAAACGCGTGAGTTTTACAAACAATTTGTGAATGAAAGAAATAACGGTTATTGTAGTTCTATAACTTTGACAGAGCGACTGAAAGCATGGCAGTTTATAATTTGCATGTAGTGGCACCTTTATGGGTTACATCTTAAGATGCAACACATTTTTAAAACTTTATTCTGATTCATGTTGTCACAAATTTCGGGGTAAGGACAAAAACGGGGTCTTATAGTGTGTTGCCGTCACGATACATACTGGTACTGCCTCTTTGAGGACCTTATCAAAAAGAGAGTTCTCACCATCATCAATTTTCCACTGAACTTGCTGGAAAATAGATCTTTTTTTTTTAAGGGTGTGAAATCATCTGAATGACTTCTTCCACTCTGGGTGGAGCAGAAGGGCGTGTCAGACTCTTACTGACTAAAACCCATCCGTTTCCTTCTAAAGCCCTTTGCGTTCTAGGGCCGCGGTGACTCTTTCGAACAAATTCCGCAACCCTGGCAGGCTCTGGCCTTAGCGGGGCCCGTCTTCTATGCTGACATCTCTATGAGGCGCGCGTGAAACACAACGCGCCATCGACCCGGGCCTGGTGGTGATCGGACAGCGAGCCACCCAACGCTCGCCGTCCGCAGGCCCGCGGAAAATAGGTCTTATCTTGTACAGTTAGAGTTCACAAGACCCAAAACGCAAACAAAGCAAGATTCCTTCAACAAAACGAACAAAAAACATCTCTAAGCCAATTTATCAAGCTAAGAGGTGCGTAATCAGCTCGGAACTAGGGCAACCGCACCTTTAATCGGCACCGGGCTACCGTAAAAATATTAACACCTGATTACCGCTGTACCGTGAAGCGGAAACGAACCTGATCGGTCTGACCGCTGTGGTCATTCGCCAATTGCTCTAAAAGCCAGCCCTTTCTACCTCAACTGATTACTTAAGAAAATTGGCACTGTCTTGCTGTTTGTTTTATAAAATGTTGCTGTGCTGTGTGCATGTAATCTTATTAGGCGAGGAAGTTGAGGTGGTGCATAATCATTTTGTGTAGACAAGGGTAACTAAGTTTAGCTAGGGACCATGAATGGGTAATCTATGTGACTTTGGCTTTATGAGAATGGATGACGATGTTCTAGTTTGGTCTTGTGTGTTAGATTTGACAATGTGTATTTTTGCAGGTCTGTCTGATATGAATTTTATTATTTTTTTATGTATTTTTTTGACCATCTCACCCGATGTTAAGCGATGGTGTAGTGGACGTTATTTGCTAAAAGCCTCAAACCTAATTTTTCATTGACAATCTTTCACCAACCTAACCTCATTGAAGCTACCGAAATTCATAGAAAGTATAAAATTAGTCGATTTAAGTGCAACAAGACGCGGCAGACGTCACGGGCGGTGATTCGGTGCGCGCTGGTGACTTGGCGCTTTTTGCCTAAACAGTAATGTTAAAAGTAATTAGATGTGCGCGGATGACTACTGGTGCTGCCACCCGACTAGGAAGATGCTGCTTTTTTGAGAGTTCACTGACTAATGATTTTTATAAATGTAACATTTTTTTTATTACTTTTTTTATTTGAGATGGCTTTGCTCTTGACACTAGTCTAGGTCATAGATCACAGAGACAACGTCGATTGATTAACCATTTTTTTATTAAGTGTGTCCAACTGGCTTTTCCATTGACAAAAATGATGAACTTCCGTTATATGTATTTTCATGCAAATCCCAAACCTTATTTAATACAAACCAACTTTCAAAAATATTTCCTTATAGCCTAGTTTCAGCTTCTTTGGATACAAGTCTTGTTCTTATTTCCGAGTCGATGGTGTACTCTATAGATTGTTTAAGCCCAGTATTGGCTACGTTAAATCTCTCAAAGTGCAGTTTTGTGATTTTTTTGCGATCATAAGGAAGCGGAGCGCTTCACTATTAAGTCGCCTTTTTGTTTTAAGTATCGGAAATCATCAAATGACTTCTTCCACTCTGGATGGAGCGGAAGGGCGTGTCAGACTCTAACTGACTAAAACCCATCCGTGTTCCTTCTAAAGCCCTTTGCGTTCCAGGGCCGCGGTGACTCTTTCGAACAAATTCCGCAACCCTGGCAGGACTATTAAGTCGCCTACGAAGCAGCTCGAACTGTCTCCTGAGGATGTTGTCCGAGCGGTGGGACCTGTCCCTGATATAGAGGTGGATGCAGCTTCATGTTAGCGCCTCTCCTCGTATTTTTTGACATGCTTTTATGTTTTACATTGTGTATGTCTAATTTTGTTATAGATTGTTTGTGTAATATTTTAATTTATATATCCTACTAATATTATAAACTCGAAAGTTTATAAGTATGGATGGATGGATGGATGTTTGTTACTCTTCCACGTCAGAACGGCTGAACGGATCTTGATGAAATTTGGCACAGAGGTAGATTATAGTCTGGAATAACACATAGGATACTTTTATACCGATATTCCCACGGAATCTGGGAGACTTACGCGGGTCAAACCGCGGGGCAGCCACTAGTTTAATTTAATTGTGACATTGTTTAAGTCATCTAATGTGTATGTGTAATTCAATTTATTGTTGTTTGATTATCTCAATGTAGTGTGTTTTTATCGGATTTTAATTTTTACATAATGTATGGACAATGTCTGATATAAATGTCTGATAAAATGTATTATTATATAGCAGGAAGGGAGCTCTTGTATAATACAAGGATTAGCAGTTTAGGCTTCAAATAATCTTAGTTGTATTGTTGAAATAGATACGAAAAAAAATTGTCGGCCAATTCCAATCAAAGTACTAATTGCATCAAAATGCTCCCTGCATTACACTATTTCTTTCTTAAAAATAAGAGCTTAATAACTAAAAACACACCGCAGTTGATTGTTGTTATTAGTTCTTACCATATTGTTTTACTTAAGTACACTCGATAACACAAGTGTTACTCAAGTTTGAGAGACTTCCTTGACAGTGAACTTGAAACGAACTTAACAGCACGAATTTCATAATTAATGTGAATGCCACGAATGGTCAAACGTTTGGATATTGAATCTCGTTTTATTTCGAAGAAAATGAGAGTGTCAGATGATATTAATCGTTTGAATTCAAATTTTTGGGAATGGGTATTTACAGGCTAATTCATAAAAATAACCGCATGCTTCGTTTAAATACTGATTAGCCGAATCTTAATTCAAATTCATTAACCTATATTATGATTTTTTTTAAATAAACCTTTTTGTGTATAAAGAAGGAAGCTAAAATTCGCTTGGTAAAAATAAAATGGACAGTTTGAAACGAAAATGAAAGTGGTTTAGTAAAAGCATCACATCTCAAAAAAATCGAATATATTATTAACTCAGCCGATCATATGCAATAGCACAGTATAGACCCCAGCACATCCAGTTACAACAATCTGTCAAATGTCTTTAATAGATTTTCAACTTTATCGCTACAGCATTAGGTCCAACCAAGGTTGATTGGGAAAACTTTTTACAGTTTCGGGTAGCTTCATGTGCTAACATCTGTACATCCCTAAGTGACATTACTGCTCCCGGTGGTCTCCTTACTTTTCTAGCTACCAAGCTATCATTTACTTTATTAGAAAAAAAACTTAGCAACAACAATCAATCGGTCGGCTTCAGTCTAAACGAATGCGGCTTAATACTAGTATTTTACTTGGAGCGATTGTTTATCTGACCTCAACCCAGTAACTGGGTAACTTAGCAACAACAGCATCCTCATTTTTAACCAACCAACATCACATCTTACCACAGTAGCCACTTACAATCTAAGTAAAAAGTCTAAACATGTCTTCATGATAATGTTAAGTGGGTATTAGCATACTATTAGGTACAGTGGAGCGCACAAGTGTTAGCGGACTGCGCTAGACGCACCGCGGCCTTGAACTTAGCGTCTCGGGATGCAACGCATTTGCATATAAACGCAAGCGAGCCGATGCGATTATCGACAAACTGGTTATATAAAAGTACGGCGGGACGGAACGCAACTGGTTTTTGTTGTACTGTTTAGCGATTAAGTGTTTGTAAGTCTTTTTTTTTTTTTGTTTTGCTTTCGCTGTTCTGGGGAGGAAATGTGTCCGTTTTGTGGAATATAGGCGAGTTGGTATGGTGTTTCGTTGATAGAGTTTTGGGATTCTTATATTTTTTACTGATGCGATTTTTGACTTTTAGTCAGTTGAACTTAACACATTTCTGCGAGTACTAATCGCTTAGATATTATATAACTCTTTTGTTTATTGTTTTTTGTTTTAGCTAGTCAAAAGTGTGGGTTCCTTATTCTCAAAAAATATTGCTACTAGTGAATTCATTCTACTATTTAAAAATTTCCTAATAATTTTGTGGGTACTATACTTGTCTGCGCGACGGTACTTATTCGCCACTAAAGGGCGTGCACTAAATCAAATCAGAGACGCGAATGTATTATTATTTATCTGATTTATATTATTCTGAATATATCTTTATATTCACGCTTGCTTTTCCATATATCGAAGACGGAATGTAAATTTTATTATTATGCACTTGAGGAGAGGAAAACGAAAGGAATTTGAAAAGCCGCTAGAAAGTATGGGGTAACCTCTTAGTTTATTGATTCTAGCAATACAAGTAAAGTCGTTTTTAAAAGGCGTTTCCAAAAGTTTTTTTTTAAATAGGTATTAGTGCTTTGTGGATCAGTTGTGGTTTTTTTTAGTGCTTAAGACCGCTTCACATTTAGGCAACTTTAGCAGCGCGACAGCCGCGCGGCTAAATTTTCTAGTAGTATTATTTAGTTTTTGTTTCTTGAAGCACATAAGGTTAATTAATATGTTTTAGTTTATTATTGTTTAAGATTATTATTGCGTTTATTCAAGTTTCTTTACTTATACATTTACATGTTTAAATATTTCTTTTATAAAAACAGTTGTAACAAAAAAAAAAACATTTAAAAATTATTATTATATGTGCCGCACTACTGTCGCCTGCTAACGTCCTAATGTGAAGGCGGCCTAAGACGGTCGAACTTTTGAAAAGAAGTTTTTTTCGAACTAATTAAGATCTTATAAGATTAGTTTAATACTTTTTTATTTTTATTCAAAATGCAATAATTATTCAATCGTTATTTTTCCTATTCGATATCATGATTAAAGATTATTAGATAAAGATTAGTAATATATTATACCTACAAGTATTTACAACGAAATAAAGATTATTTGCAGAGTATAAAAATACTTATTATCAAATCCCTTCTGTCAGCGAGTTCACAGCGTCTATTGTCCGTAAATCTTCACGAATATAAAAGATTATATGTTAATATACTGCCTGTCTAGATTTTCTTGATTGTTTGGTTAAGATAGCTAAACAATTTCTGCTGAAAATATTTAAAATAAAATTATTTAAAATATTTAAATGTTTAATGGTTTCAGCATATATTAAGTGTATTTACATCCTTGAAGTTTTTGTGGTTGCGGAAGATTTTCTACATTTTGAAATTAAAATTTTGGATTTAAGTATTCATTGGTCTGGGGTACGAACGAAAATTGTTCGATTCCGTCGTGATCGTGGATACAGGAAAATGGAACCTGCTTTTTCATGGATATAGTTGAAATAAATATAATGTTTATAAAACATCAATAAATGGAATCATGACAATTAAAACCCGGGATTATAAAAATATGAACTGAACTTTGAGTATAGTTACAAATGATTGATTTGAAGAATCAAAAGAAGAAAGAGTTGTGCGAAAACAAAGCTATTTAATTTAACAGTTTTAGTAGGTACGGAACTCTAAAAACATAATAAGATTCTTCAATATAATAATTTTGTTCAAATGTACCTATTCAAAGCGCAATAAGTAATTTGCAATTTCTTAAATCCCGGGATACAATCGTCATGTCTATGATTCCGGGATTCTAGAGGAGGTATTATCAACTCTATGTTACTTACTTTCACGAAAATTAGGTAAATATAGTACCTATTCCGATCTCTGCTTATGTCGCTCGCGATAGATCGCGCGCGGCTGCGATCGTCCGCGATGCACGGAATTGTACCTTAACTGGGCACATCCAAACCATATCCAAGACATGGTCTTCATGTGTACCAAGTTCTATCTGTTCAGCCGTGGAGGCGTGATTGATTTATCAAACATCCGATTAATGGGAGGATGAAAATTGATTCGCCATTTTCTAACACGACTCGACACTCAAACCTAGGACTTCGTGCTAGATCATAGTTAGCCACTACTAGTCTAGAAGCTAGGTTCTTATGAAAACATTATGCTCAGCACAAATTACGAGGAATCGTGCCGTTTCTTCAGGCAAATCTTGATTGTTGCTGAACATTATGCTTTGCTAGTTTTTAACCTGAAAAGATTATAAAGTAGTGTAGTCAAAGTCAAAGTCAATTCATTTATTTTAACTAGACCATTAAAAGGCGTCAAATTTACAGTTTTAAATTAAAATATAAGTCTTACTATAAATATAAGTCTTAATATTAGTCTTTTTAACACAAAGGTTGATTGGTAGAGAATGCATTGATGCATTAAGTCCGCCCATGTACCATTATTGTACGTTAAGAGTAAATAAAAAAAATAACTAGCTTGAATTGACACTTTGCTTTATTCGCATTTATGTACTCTTATTCTTGTGGGGATATTCTAATAATATAAAAATAAATTGTATTAATTAAGGGCGATTTCAATAGTCAAATAAATATTACCATTGGAATAAAAATGGCAGTTTGACAGCTGTTGTATAAAGAACTTGACAAACAGTCATATTTTGTCTTCAGTTGAAAATGACAATCTGATTGAAAAATCAAGCCTTTAGTTATCTGAGTACAAAAAAAACCGGCCAAGTTTGAGCCGGACTCTCATACAAAGGGTTCCTTACCATAAACAACAAAAAAACGTTTCTATGGGAACCACCTTTTTTTTATTTATTTAATATGGGTTTGCTCTTGACTCTAGTCTAGGTCATAGGTGACAGAGACAAAGTCGACGATGGAGCGAGCTTACCCAGTAGAAGCCTATTCACTCTAATTATGAAGAGATTAGGGTTGTATGCGTTCGGAAACTCAGACGCAGGCAAAGAGTTCCACTCCTTTGCTGTGCGCAAAGCCAATAGAAATTCACACTCTGTGAAAATTTGGAAAACTGTCCTAGTCTTGTAACATTTATTCTTTTATTAAAGAGATAAATTAAGCTTTAACCTATAACAAGGCGAAACAAGATCTTGCAAATCCCGTCGGCAAATTATTTGCAACCTTTTTAACTACAAGACCATGTAGTGAAAGATATCTGCGATACATAATTGAATATTGGTCCTTAGTTTGTTTAATTTACCTATTAACAATCAATAATTGTGTTGTGTGTGTTAATTGTTTGTTGTGTGTTGTTGTGTGTAGTTGTTGTTGTTGTTGTACTACTGACTACTCCTAAGACCTTAATTATGAACCATATTCGGACAAATAAATGAAGATTATTATTATTTAATTTTCTTTACATATAAATTTACATTTTTAAATATTTATTTTTATAAAAACAGTTGTAACAAAAAAAAAAAAACGTTTGAAAATATAAAAAATAATAATCCGCCGGTGTCGGGAGCAGGGTCCAAGCTACCGGTGGTTAGGGCTCCAGAGAAAGGAACCTCCTCACAATACGAGCCGTATCGAGGAGTACTGCCTTCTGTATCAGGCCTTTTACCCAACCGCGTAACGTCAGTTTCGACAGATGGTCGTCGAAGCTTTTGGCCATCAGGCCATTGGCCGTAACGACAATCGGCACAATGACAGCCGAGTCTACATTCCACATGTCGATAATATTCTTAATTGTATTTTTAAACACTTTCGTAAATACTTAAGCTTTGTGAAAGTTCAATCTAAGTTAATTTTTAAATAATTCCCATATTTGTTTTAATATTTTAGGCAATTCGACAGATATTCTATACCATTTATGAATGGTATACAATATCCGTCCAGTTTTAAAGTACTTAAAAAACTAAGTAACCGTGAAAAAATACTATTTTCGACAAGTTTGACTGACTTAGGAAACTCATGAAAACGCTTGAATTTATTATTAAGAGCAAAACATAAAGAAGTAATTATTTAATTTTTCTTGAGGAAACTTTTATGGGCTAACATTTATACGACTTTTTAGTTATTGAATAATTTTCTTGGGCACTATCACCTTCCAACGATTGTATCAACATATACTAATACTAGCTTTTGCCCGCGACTTCGTATGCGCATATCCCGTCTTTAACTGTTCTCGTATAGCCAATAAATAGCCTTCCTCATGAATATACAATAATAAATTTTCCAAATAGCAAAATTTTCATAAATTCCGGATGCATTAAATTGCGGTTGTATGAAGATATTAAGGCATACTTTTACCGGTTTTTAGGGTTCCAAACCTAAAGGGTGAAAACAGGACCCTATTACTATTACTAAGACTTTTTTCGGCTAATGGTACGGAACCCTTCGTGTTCAAGTCCAACTTGCAATTGGCCAGTTTTTAAACGCTCTAACTTTACTTCTCGGACGCGATTCAGTGTAATAAGTCCTTAGTCGCCAGTGTGTAACCGGTCTTACCAACCACGTTGCCACTCCATTTTGAAGGATGTCTTTATATATTGAAGGTTATTCATTCAGAAACTTTATTATTTAATTCTTTGACTGGTGATAAGATCACTTACTGCATTAATTGTAATGTGTATAATTATTTCAATTAAGCACTAGGTACATAAATTACAGAATGTTTAATGTAGGTACTTCAGTCATAGTAATGGTGTTACCTAATTATTTGTAGCTTTGATGGCTTTTTCAGCAGTTGTAACATCATTAGGACTTTCCAGTTTTTAGCGAAATATTTTGTTTTAAAACGTTGTTTAGAAACGGACTGTGAAATTGTAAATGTGATATAATATGTTGTTATACTAATATTTTAATTATAATCTATACATCTATAGGTAAGTACCTACTTTTAATAAAAATGTAACGGATCGCTGTCTGTACATGGAAGATATATGAGAAAAAATATTATTGTGACCTTTATCAACGCAAATAACACCCAAAACAATTATTCATAGGAATTATGTCTGTTTGTCTGTTTGTTTCTAATCTCAGAAACGGCTTATCCGTGTGGTTTTCACTTATACATTGTGGTAAGCTTCACTTAACATTTAGTGTTTGTTTCATGTCAATCGGTTCATAAATAAAAAGTTATGCCAGTTTAAAGAATCACGTCGAATATTTTTTAAACTATCTATATCTATCTATTCTTTCTCTGTACTTTACTAAACTTCATAATCTTAAAATAAAAATGTCTGCCCCTAGTAACTATTCCACGCGGACAAAGTCGCGGGCAAAAGCTATAATAATAATAAATTTATTTATTTGCAAACAAGTGTCACTGTTACATAAAAGCTCTGCCTCCTGAAGTAGGTTACTAACCTGTATCTAAGGAGACAGTTCCCTTCCTAATTACATAAAACAGTAATAAGCTTACCAAGCGCTTTCTGCGACTGGATAGGGGCAGCCTGCGAATGGTAGCGGGGACCATCAGGTATAACAGACAGTCCTCTGTGCAGAGCATGCATGGAGGAGGAGGAAACGGTGTCGCACGTGCTCCTTGAGTGCACAGGCGTCGCCGATATACGCAGACAAACAATAGGGACACTGAATTCAATCACAGACACCCTGAACTCTTTAGGAGGACTGATCTGCTTCTGGAGGGAGGTTGGCTGGTTGGAATGACGGCCGCCATGGCCCACGCACAATGGTCCAACGTCAGGACTAAGTGCGGAAACCATACTCCAATAGATAGATAGATACATAAAACAGTTTGTTAACGTGCTAGATACAATGCTAATTGAAACATAATACATTTTAAAAAATCATTGTAACGTATGATATCACACTAATATTATAAAGGCGAAAGTTTGTGAGTGTGTGTGTATGTTTGTTACTTCTTCACGCGCAAACGGCTGGACCGATTTAGATGAAATTTGGTATGGAGATTGTTTGAGTTCCGGGAAAGGACATAGGATAGTTTTTATACGGGGAGTATGTTGCCTTGGGATAATTTTGCAGCTAGTTAAAAATAAAAACTAAATTAGGTATTTAAACTATGATTATGATTGCCCATGTGGTGTGGTGTGTTGTGTATGTTGGTGTGTTGTGTATGTTGGTGTGTTGTGTATGTTGGTGTGTTGTGTATGTTGGTGTGTTGTGTATGTTGGTGTGGTTTTGTATGTATTCGTAAGAATTACGGTGTTTTTTGTCCGGAATTACAGATATAATCAGGTACAACGATTTTATCATTGATAGGTTGTTGCTGAGTACCATAAGATCCTTATTTTATTTTAGTTTTTATTTTTCATTAAAGTTTTTTTCCAAAATACGTGGCCGAAGTCGCGGACAGGAGCAAGTGTTTTTTTTTTCGAAGTTTCTTTACCAGAACAGGTATTGGCGGCAATCATACTGATCTTTTAAAATTGAATTATAATAAACTTTAATTAATGCAAACTGCACAGATCCGCATCCAATTATGGTAATTAATATATACAAATAATAAGTACTATTATACATTGCACATAATTATTAAATCACAAAATTAAAAATAGTAACGAGATAATGAATTAATTAAATGCAATGAATAATTTTATTCACAAATGGTTGCAATTTTATTTTTGATCTTAATATTTTAACAAATTTATTTAATTATAACCTATGTGTATAATTAGATACGTGATAATAGATACTTTAGATAAGTCAAATATAATTAAACCTAGGGCTTTAAAATGTTATCATAGACCTAGTTACTTACAAATCTTTCAAACTCGCTTTAAGCCCCGTTTAAACCAACCACAATACATAAAAGCTGTAAGCATCTCGATGAAATAATACTTTTATTATCAAAATGCATTATAATCTTAATATCAGACTTGGTTTCGAAATAACCGAAGGGTTGGCGACATGTCTACCTTCAAGATCAAAATGTTGTGTTTTTGATATGGTTACTTTTGATCACGTGTTGTCTTACCGTATGGTAAGCAAGCGATGGTAAGGACCACGCGTGCTTGCGTGACCTATTCCGTCTAGACTTCAAAACTCGCAGTTTTCAGTACTAAGTAGTTCTAGGACTGGGGTAAAATCTTGATTTAAATTATACATAAATCTCGGCACAATTCTGTATTATTATTTCTTTGACTTTGTTGCTGTAGTTTTGTGTCTGCGCGGAATAAATGTTTTCTATTCTATTGTATATAAACAGTTTTTAAACATTTTATTTTATTTTGGAAACTTTTTTAAAATTCGTTTTACTTAATTGGTGTCCTTTTATTTTTTGGTGTTTTTTGTGTGTTTTATTTTGGAAAATAAAATTAAACAGATTATAAAACACATCATTTATTTGGATAAATTGATGTGTTTTATAATCTGTTTAATTTTATTTTCCATACATTAATTGGGGACCTAAGCTAATCAGTACCAAATTTAAGGTTTATAAGCGTGATAGTTTCAGACAATGATGGGTGACGAAGCCAGAAAGAAGAAAATGTGTGTACATTACGCCTGTATATACCGAAGGGTTAGGCAGACGTATACAACAAGTATATCCATATTTCGCCACTTGTGTTAAAGTCCTATTGCCAACTAAACGAACTTACGAAGTGAAGTTCTATTAGTATAGTTTTAAGCATTGTATTCGTATTAGTACAATGCTTTTTTAACCATTGGTTTCCACCCAAGCCAGGACAAGAACAAAATTTTTGTTATTTATCCTACCAGGCACAAATCCAGAATTCAGGCTGGTACTAAGAGGTTCCAGATAACTAACAATATTTTGCTCGATCCAGGAATCGGTTAGCGAAGCAGTTGTAATAAATAATAATTAAAATTAGTAAAATGAGTAGGCGCCTTATCGTCATCTTCCTGCCCTTATCCCATCTTACTTGGGGTCGGCGCAATACGTTTTTTTCTTCCATTCTGTCCTGTCAGCCGTCACGTTATCACTAACTCCCTTTTCTTTCAAGTCACCTAAGTAGTAGGCGCCTAGTATTAATATTAATTAATATTTGCTCATATTTTCCCTATTTAAGTGGGACAGATCAGACATAAAAATAAGTACACATTTTTTTTTACTAATATGTAAATAAGCCGTAAATAAAAATAAATACCTAACTATCATATAACGTGGCTGAAAAACATTATAACCAAAAAAAAAAATAGACTATGGACATGAAAAATTAAATAACTTGACTGTGAGGTATTTAACAGGTATCTTAGATATGTAGATTCATTTTGTGACTATGTCCGTCCGTGTCATTTAGTTTAAAAAGGAGCTTAAAGCATCATTACAGTAATTATCCTGTATATTGCTTCAGTTATTTTTAAAAAAAATCAGTTTTGGTTGTGACAGAATAAGCTTCATTTAACGGTTATTTTATAATTTTTATTTATTTATAAGTGAAATAAATTGAACAAGACTTAAAATAACGAGTGCATAACCGGTAGCTCATCCGTCGGTCTAGCTTATAGTATAAGTTTTAATAGTTTCACTATTTTGATACGACTTTCTGCATTTTTATTAATCATGGTGAATCGATTAGGCTAATAATTTTCCGGAAAAACAGTAAGAAATTCAGAAAATTTGATAAAATAACGTGTTTCCTCTTTCCCGAACTTGTGTAGCTAGACGTAGCAATTTTAGCTCTAAAAATCTGAAAACAAAACCAAATTCGAATCTTACCTGTGTGACAGTAATCTTCTAAGTAGTGCCTCGCAGCTCGCTGCACGATGGAGTAATACAGGCTGACAGAGGATGCTAACGCCATCTTCTCTTCTCTTCTGTTCTCCGTCCGTGTGTCGTTAATACAGTTTGTTGCCTATCTTGTTAAAGTTTCAAACAAAACAAAACGTACGTAAACTCAAACTTAGTTAACTGCATCAGTATGTTTGTAAGTGCGAAAAGAAAAACTTGAAGAAACGAGGAAAAAAAATCTAATTTGAACTGCGTTAAGTTGCGGATGAAAATTTTTTTTGCCGGTAAAAATGATTCTTGTTTTTGTCGAAAAAGTCACGGTGTTCCATATTTTTTAATGTCCAAAGTCACAATTTGTTGCACTACCGCGCCGCATACTACCGCCGTCCAAAAGTCTACGCGAAATGAAACACGTAATGTAAAATAATATAAACGATTTGGATGCGGCTGGTGCGCGCCGCTGTTGCTGCGAGACTGGCCTGCACAACACGCTTTTTTTGTTTCCCTTCTACGCGGAGGATGCGGCTGAAATAAGTTCGGATTATCCGATTATTTGATTGTGTTTATGTTTATCTATTATACTGTTTACGCTGAAACGATAGTGTTTCTTTGAGTTTTGTGAAGTGGTTTTTTTTTATTTGGTTGCAAATGTTTGATATCTCTGTGGTGGTTTTGAACGGAAATGAAGTTTCATACCTCTTTAAGCTCATTAAATATTAGAAAATTATTGACCTAAAGACAGTTAAGAAAATTTCAAGAAAGTGCTAAGAAAATTCGCAAATCCCAATTAGATTCACATTAGCAATAACAAAAACAAAAATGGCGGCGGGCGAGAAAACGCGGGAAAATAAGTTTCCCGCCGAGACGAGCCACTCGAGACATGCGTACGTAACGCAATGTTTACGTGTGCCTTTTTTTACTACTAGCCTCACATCTTACACACTTTTTATAGCTTTTTTGTTCCATTCATTCCGTTTTTCCTCTTTCTAAACAGATGTCCAAGTCTTGTTCGTCTAGTCAAACATACTCGTACCTACCTGCACTTTTGAATAACTCTTTTTTATGACAATTAAATTATTCATCTATGTAGTTAGCTACTTGATTAGCATCTAAAGTTTTGAGGAGTCATAATCAAGTTATGCAAATTGAATGATAATCACGTGCAATTTATCAAAATTAATCAAAGGTGATACGTTTGACTTTTCGTGATGATTCGAGATTGGGGGGCTGTAATTAGGAAGAGAAGTGTAGTTGCCACGCCAACAGATCGGCTTATCGTTCGCGCCAACATAATCAGGAGCGGCGACGCAATTATGACGAAACCCTTTTTAAAAACGATTCGCGTAAAAATAAAGAAAAAAATGAGAAAAATGTTCATCAACGCGACACGACACCCTCCCGCCACCCCCCGGCCCGCGCCCCGGGCGGCGGGTGGCGTGCGACAGGGACGGCAACCGACTCTCGTGGTGTCGTCTCAATTGATGCATCTCGCGCCACCAAGTTTCATACGAAAACTACCCGCGGTGCGCAGCTCCCGCTCTAAAGACGAACGTAGTAACTCCAGCCGGCAACACTGAAAATTCACCGTTCTCTAGTTTAATATAGAGTCGGTTTAAGAACACAGTAGTTCAAGGATTTTCCGTGAAACCCAACACAGCCGAAGTTTTGGTCTCTTGCAACTGTGAGACCGCTCACTACACACATACAAAGCTAAGTTTAGCCGCCGTGCGCACTGGCTGCACCGAGCACACACGCGCAACTTCCTTGTGACGCGGCTGTGTGCGCCACACGTGGCTGTGTGCGCACAAAAGTTCCTATACAAGTTTTCGGTGGACTTTCTTTGTGTCGGTGATTTTTTTCGCGGTTCGCGCGCGTGTGTGCGGGTCAGTGGGATTTTTTTCAAGTTTTTATTACTCATACACTGGCGCGTTTGTTTGTATGGGGCTGTGTGGTAGTGTGGGGGTGGCCGCCCGTTCTTTGTGCCCGGGGATTGTAAAAAATGTCGTATTGGATTCTAGCTGTGCTGCTAATGAATGATAGATACGAGTATGTACTTCCCCCCTGCATACTGCACGTTCGCATCTAAAAATCTGATGTGGGATTTGCAAATGTAATCCTTTTTATTCCTGCCGACATTTTTCATCATTGCTCTCTGAATATAGGATCAGTAATGAGATTCTGAGGAGTGGTTCGTTGGGACCAAATAGTTTTTTTTTGTTTTCTGAGCATTTGTCGTTTTTGTTGAAAAGACTTCAACGCGTAACTATTATATGTGGCTAGGTATACATACGCTCGTTAATTTGGTTTTGAATTCAGGAAAAATTGCATAACTCTTCCATATTGAGGTAAAAGTATAGCAGTCACTCGGTAGGTAAAGATTTTAAGTACCTACATTTACACCCAAGGAAATTCTAGGATAAAGATGACTCGTCAATTCATCATCACTCACACATTCAAATTAAATTAAAAGTGCTGAAGAAGATTTAATTTTTATAAGATAGTACTACCAAAAACGACACGAATAAATGATTTGATTTGATCAGAGTCCCTCCGATCAAACTGGATCTACGACAAGTTGAATTAAGTCTCAAGAATGTCCCGATTGTCTACGCAAAACTACGAGAACTAAACGATCTACTTGTTAGTCATTAATAGTCACTTCAATGACGTGATTTGACGTAACTTTAGAAACGACGTAGGTATTTTGTATATGTGTCACTCACCGGAAAATTGCAAACGCCGTAAGATTATTTTTTCTTAATAAGACACGGTTATTTTGGAAACTATTGAATTTTGATGGGATTGATTATATAAAAAGCGATATTTTCATAATATATCGAGATATAATAATCTAATAAAGATTTATTGCAATCTTACGGAGTCTGCAATTTTTCGGTGACATAATGCATGTCAAGATTCATAAAAATTAGTTCATTAATAGGGAATATGCATGAAAAAAATATGAATTATCTATACAGTTTATCTAGAAATATACAAAAATATAATACTAACAGTGAAAATAGAATCGAAATTGACCGAAAAACAAACACGAGATAAAAATATCTCTGTCCCTCTCGCGAAAACGCTGTTTTCTATGGCAACTGTATAGGCGACATAGTATTTGATGTCACAGTTGGTATCTGACTTCTCTTTCTAATTGTCAACTTTGAAACTTAATAACTTCATCGCTGATGAAGGTATTTTAAAAATTCTTTCATGATTGTTTACTAGAGCTATCTCTAGTAAACAATTATGAAAGAATAACTAGTTTAAAATTGCAAATAAAAAAATTGCATGCGTATTCCATATTCCCAAGAATAAGTATTAACGAGTTTCTATGAACGGCCGTGAGGTTAATCTAATAAAATTTCAGTTGAAGTCTTTGAGACACAATTTCCTAAGGGTTAGAACTTACTTTGTGAATACTAACCCTTACAGGTTAATACCAAGTCTGTCAAAACTTCAGACATTCTTTATTATGATTTTAACATTCAATCACAATAAGACTATATTCGACACCAATTTCTAAAGACTAACTTATCATAATTAAAAGTACCTCGATGACCGAGCTTTACTCGGTTTTATTTTTGGTAAACTTTTTCTAAAAATGAAACCTAGCTAGATCGATTTATCGCCCCCAAAACCACCTACATACTAAATTTAATGAAAATCGTTGGAGCCGTTTCCGAGATTCAGATTATTGTATGTACATATGTACAAGAATTGCTCGTTTAAAGGTATTAGATAGATATTAGCATTGGTAGCAATGACAATTCGTGATTGAATATAGGAACAGAGTATTAATGACGTAAATACTCAGTTGTGGTACATAAGCTTATGTTCTAAGATTATAATCCTTCGTCGCAAGCCGTAGTCATTTGAGAAAAATGGGTCACAGAACATATACAGGGTGGTTGAAAGGGCTGGGTGGAGGTGGTAGTGAGAAGTAGTGCCTTTATATGAAACAGCTCATTTATTTTCGATTTAATATTATGAAGAGGTTTATTTGTTTATTTGGTGAGTAGTTTGTATGAGGTAATGTGTGGAAGGACTGATTCTTTTTTTTTAATTGGAGACGGGTTTGCTCTTGACTCTAGTTTAGGAGAAAAAGATGGAGCGAGCTTACCCAGAAGAAGCCTGTTCACTCTAATTTTTAAGAGATTAGGGTTGTATGTGTTCGGAAATATAGACGGAAAAAAAGGCATAGAGTTCCACTGCTGTGCTGTGCGCATTATAAAAGACGTTTGGAAACGTTTAGTGCGAATTAGTGGAATAGCAACAAGGTATTTTTGACCAAAGTAAAGAAACCAATTTTATGCTTCTCTGTAATATTAATTGAGACAAAAAACGGTGATTTAAAAAAAATATACACTGAACCAAGCTAAAATATTTTTTGAATATACATATAATCACCCTGCATCTCTCTCTTTTTTTTCTCTCACCCTATATAAACAGTACATAAGCGATGGTCCGCGACCTGTCACACTAATGAGCCCCTGCATATTTTACGACCAGACGCTGTTGTCAGGGGCTCATGGCTTGTAGAACTGAGTTTAGACCTTACCGATGTTTAGGGGCTAATGGTAGACCTGGAATATTAAAGAGACAATGAAAGAGCTTTGCCTGTTATTGGGAAATTGGAATGCATCAAACGTAACATTTTATTTGTTAAAACCGCCTGACATGATAAAAAAATGAACAATGGCGGACTTAATCCCTTGGGCATTAAGGTGAGACCTTAAGGTGATGCAGATACAGAACATAGTGAGTTCAACTTAATGGAAATACTAACAGAAAAAAACTACATGCTAAGATACAAATTCGGGTACAAATAAACAATATTATTGTGGAAAAATGAATCCGACAAATCAATGCTGTGATGATTCTACACACTTCTTGCGAATATGTTCACGTACCTTCAGCTTATAGGAGAACCGACTGGTTGCCATCCTGATATTTAGAGCGATCGCATTCTAAAGGGACATTGCGAGGACAAAAAAGGAGTGGATAAAACCAGAGCATTTTGTTGTCTGGCTAACAGTGTAACTACCTTGTACTACTAGTGGCCACAAGTATTACTGCTGAGGAAGAGACCCAACCCCAGCTCGTGAAAGTGGTGTCATACATATTTCCCACAACACTTTATCAGTGGCAAAGTGGTATATGGATTTGTGACCGTTTAATCGTTGTAGGCTCAAGCTCGACTCCTGAAACACAGGACTAAAAAGAAAGGGGTGTTATGTCATTGTAAAATTAATTTCTTATTGTATTCCACAGTAAGGCACAAGCCCTACAGGAGAAGACGCCCCGGGCGTCGGGAGTGGCAGGGCGATCCCCGGCCACCGTAGGCGCGGGCCTGCGGACGGCGAGCGTTGTTGTAGATTTTCTGCAACAGTGCAGCTTTCTATCAGCAAAAGAATTTTCCAAGCAAATCAGGAAGTATTACCTTCCAAACATTAACCTCTAAATAAACCTGTTTTACCTATGCATACTATAACTTCAGATTACATGATTTTCTAACTGCGGGCTTGTGACTTTTTTTTAAGGATGGGAAATGATCAAATGACTTCTTCCGCTCTGGGTGGAGCGGAAGGGCGTGTCAGACTCTTACTAACTAAAACCCATCCGTGTTCCTTCGAAAGCCCTTTGCATTCCAGGGCCGCGGTGACTCTTTCGAACAAATTTTCGTCTTCTATCCTGACATCTCTATGAGGCGCGCTATCGACCCGGGCCTGGTGGTGATCGGACACCGAGCCACCCAACGCTCGCCGTCCGCAGGCCCGCGCCTATGGTGGCCGGTGATCACCCGGCGACTCCCGACGCCCGGGGCGTCTTCTTCTGTAGCGGCGGTTGGGGTGAAGGCCTTGTCTTTCCCTCGTGCGGCCCGCCTCCTCCTTCGCTAGCATTACGCGGAGGTGACCGCTTCTCAAACCTCGCTCCGGATCATGGATTTAACCAGGGCCGGACGCGAGAGGTCGCCGCCGCCGATCGCCTCGACGAGGAAAAAGCCAGTAGCTTACAAAATGCAGTGCAAGCCTGACCATCTCCATACGTATAAGGCAACCTAAACCATTTAGCTCGAAACTATCGACCAGTAATAGCGAAGTCGTGATACACATTCGTTCAAAACTCTGAGTACACATCAGTAAAGAAAAGCCACTCAATGTAATGATATGCATTAGCTGCCAGTGTATTAATCTGCCGAAAGCCGAGCTATTAGGAGTGAAAGAGACGAAAATATAAACAAAAAAACGACTGAAAAAGAGGTCAGTAACAGGCGAGTGTACGGTAGCAGTGTACAGGGACAGGCGATCTTGGATCGTAGTGGTTGCGATAAATTGTGGACTGTAGGTTAGATTGGGTTTTTGTTTTTGCAATTCGTGTTTATCTTAGCTGTATGATTTTGTTTGACTGAACGTTCATCATAAAACAAGCAAAAAGCTTCTTTGTTTTATGCAAACTTTAAAAATGTAAGATAAATATTTACTCCGCGGTTGATAATGCATAATGTGCAATCATCTCAAGCACAGCCAGTATTCACCTAAAGCTGAATACAAAATAAACATGGAAGAAAAAGACAGCGATTACCATTGTAGGTTAGTTTCAAACACATTGTTAACGGAAATTTACAGAAATTTTCAGGGAAAAATTATGCTTAAGTACTTGCATATCTTTTCCGCGAAAAATAAAAATTATGAAAAAAAAACATTGCAGGCAGACTTTCATATATTTTTTGTTAAATACTGTTTTTTTGCTCGGTTTACTAATGACATTGACCTATATCTAGCTAGCAAGATAAGGCAACATTTCTGACTAAACAATTTAACGCACCTCAAAACAAAAGGATAGTATGTCCAGTTCCACCAGCAGGTGTACGTCATCTCGTACTCCACATATGTAAACAGTTCGCGATCAAGACGCAGACGTACCCACCTGAGCGAGCATAGAGAGGACCTTACCGCGATTTAAGTTAGAATACTGTTTAAGAAACTAAGGTAGAGAAATGTGGCACATTTTTTGCCTATCGTAGTCTCGTAGAATGTGCTACGAGTCTACGAAGTCTACGAAACGCTACGAAATATTGGTCTTTGTAAACTGAACTTGCTTGTCTTGTTATAACTATTCACTATTGACTGACAGACTAACGGCTGAACTCATTAACCAGTCTTTCTTTCTATAGATTAGTTTACAAGAGATTTTGACACATGAAGCTCTAGACAAGTGACATTCAGTCGTCATTAACGTGGCGAAGGTCATTGTCATAAATGTATCAAATGCTGTTGAAATGTCACAAGATCAATCAATTAATATATAAAAACCTTTTCGTTACTGAGACAGACAACGCACAGCCGAAACTATTGATCGCAGGAAGCTGAAATTTAGGTAGGGTCCTTGGGGAGTGTAAGAGGGTTTCCCGAAATTCCGATGAAAACGGGAAAAAACGGTATATGCGCGTTAGCAAAAGCTAGTCCCGTATATTTAGGCATTTTGAAAATCAAATTTTCTACAGACTAGCACTTTGTCTACAGCCTCTGGTCATAAAAAAAATCCGTCGCATCCACATTATTCTAGCGCAAAGTGAGGCGTAATTACCCAGTGTCGGCGCTCCCAAAAAGTACAATTATATGGCGGCGTGTATTAGCTCTAGTACATCTGGTGTGAGCACGAGATTTGCTCACCTGTTGCTAGTTGTCTAGCTTTGCCTAGGTACGCTAGATTTAGTGGGCATTCTAGCGAGCCTTCTCATGCATTGACGTGGCCATATTATAGAATTGGCAATTTTATGATGTGGCCTAGGTTTGGTGAGGTTAGATTTTAGGGATCTCAGGGGTCCCCGACACGGTTAGGTTCCTTTAAACCCTGCAGACAGGAATATTCCGTCACCGTGGTTAGGTTTGAGGTGGCCATTTCAAGAAATATTTAAAACCTCTTTACATTTACGGTCATTTGTTTAGACAATATTGCAATTCTGTCATGACTATTACTTGGTATCGGAGCATACCAAGATGAAGATGAAAGGAGAAATGTCTTCTGAACTGTCGATCTCCTATTAATGTCTATAACTTCAACTTCAATCTATCCCTCTTTAGGGCGTCAGGCTTTCCCCTATAGGGAGCCGGAACCAGTACTCATTACTTAGTTGAATTTGGTGTTGACAATTAAACACAATTCAATTATTCAATTTGGTTTGAACCACGGGGTTGGCTTTCTGCTCTTAGTTGTCGGAGGATTTATAAGCTATACTTGTACTTATGCTGTATTAGCTAGCGTACAAAGGACCTACCTGTTGCGTGACTGACTGACCCAGTGCGATCTAGCTAGACGGATTAATACAGAAGTGACAGTTCAGAGGGATGCTTGCTTATTGTAAATGATATTTATTTTGTAAGTAGGTTAAACATAACACTTTTACGCGTCAATCTTTTTTGGTCATTTTTAAACTAGATGAGGTCGGTGTTTCCTAGCTGATTATCAAGAGAAGAAACACCGAAACAAACTCAGAAGTCAAAATCTTTTAAAGTCCATACAATCGTACTGATCAAATCATATGAGAACCATGTAGTTTAATGTCTGAAGTGGTCTTTTAAGAAAAGTACCACACAGATTTGTGTGGAGCTGTCCTGACAGTGCAATCATTTGTCAGTTATCGTGTAGCTCAAACTTAGAACTTTAAGGAGTTTGAATGTTTTGTAAACTTTATGCTATAAAAGAGCATCCCACAATCAATGTCCATAGCAACCGTTTAATACTGGGACCCTAACATGATTGGGAGAAGGCTGTTGATGAGCATCCTGGGCAGTCAGCCCTCTATCATTTTAGTAACTTGCTCCTATTTGAGGATAGCATGTGGTATTCTATTAATACGGGTCTAAAACCATTGGATTATTGCATTATTATTAGCTTCAAACCATGCAAATGCAGGTGGTTTAATAATAATTCGATCTGTCATCAAATCAGTTGTCAATTCATATCGGCTGCCTTAATTAATTAACCTGTGTAAGAACTTGATAGCTGGTTTCGAGATTGGAGTATTAATCAGGTTTTCAGTATGCACTGGTGTATTTAACAGAGAAGTTATTAGTATTATATAGTTGTGAAAGTAAGTCTATTTATTTATTTGCTTTCACGCGTCTGGACTTTAAATAATATCCGTGAAAGGCGGACAGTTTTTGAGATAGACGGCCATAGGCGACGCGAACCAAGCCACCGGCAAAGCTAGTCTAATCTAAGCAGTAACAGGCTGCTTCAAGAGTGATTATTTGTAATTAAGTCTTCATTACCAGTTTAGGGGGTGAAGAATTGCCAGGGTTGCGGAATTTGTTCGAAAGAGTCACCGCGGCCCTGGAAAGCAAAGGGCTTTAGAAGGAACACGGATGGGTTTTAGTCAGTAAGAGTCTGACACGCCCTTCCGCTCCACCCAGAGCGGAAGAAGTCATTTGATGATTTCCCATCCTAAAAAAAAAAAAAAAAGGGGTGAAGAATATTCTTAAGCCATTGTGAAGTCGGTAGCGATTTTGAAAAGGGCTGAAAGAAAGTAAGGACGTATACAACGTGTAACAGAATCAACGCAATACCTCTAAACTATGGGAAAAAAATCAGCTGTCAGTACATTTTGTCGAGTTATGCGCACAGAAATGTATGGGAGAGTCGATTTTTTTTTTCGTGATTTCAGTGTTGGCCCCATAATAAAAGCTGTTCATAATGATGAGTACAATGACCCCTAAAGAGGTATTGCGTTTATTCTGTTACACGTCGTATAGGTATATGTATTATTTAATTATTAAGACTTCATGTGGATCTGTACAAAGGCGGACTGAATGCCTTAGGAATTATCTACTAGTCATCCCAGGATGGTGGAGAGATGATATAGCAGCTACATTATCTGCATACATAGGCCTCCTGCAAGCATCGCCTTTCAACCAGTTCTGCTGGATTTAAAAAATCTGGAATTCCCAACACTACAACATAAATCATCACTAGTTCCTACGCAACTTTCTTCCTTGCCGACATTAGAATTGAAATGCCAAACACTATGAAACAAAAGCAGTGTAAATTGGCAGTGGACGTGGCCGATAGGCGCGCCGTCGAAACGGAAAGTGGCCGCCACAAGGACGCCCGGTCCGGGCCGTGCTTCCTTGCCTTCGGACTTTGGTGTGTGGTACAGGTGTAAGTGGGTAGCGGGACGTGTAAATCGTGTTTGCTGGGGACTTTAAGTTGACGTATTTTGCGTTCTTCTAGTTTTTTCTGTATTGTGTCGGACGTACAAGAATAGCACCATCCCATCACTTTGAGTGGTTGTCGTAAGAGGCGACTAAGGGACTCACCAGAGAATGGGCAGCAGCATTCTCTGTGCATTGCAACATCTACACTGCGATCGCCAACCCGCCTGCCAAGCGTGGCGATTAAGGGGAGGCCTATGTCCAGCAGTGGACGTCTTTCGGCTGATATGATGATGATAATGTTTATTGATTTACAAAGATGGTGTCGTCTTTTTGTGTGAATATCTGGTACGGTGTCGATTTTTTTCAGGGTGAATTTCACCCATGTAAAAGAATATGATCAGTAAAATATTTGAACAGTATTCAAGAGCTGTGTCAATATTCCACAACAATGTTACTTGAAAATTTAAATTTTATTCAGCTTGGGTGAACTGATCGCGTTCTGAACTCTATTCTGACTATTCTGCAAACATGTCACCGCTATCAATCCATAAAATTAGGTGGAATGACAGTTCACTTTACGATCACTATTTTTTTTTGACATTATACAGAATAGACTGGCATATTCATTGGCTGGTGAGATTCAACTTGAGATTGCGATGGGTGTATTTTGGTTGTATGGTCTGCTTGTCAACGTATTAATTGGAAGTGGAAAGTAAGTTGTAGTGTTAGCAGCAATAAATTAACGCAATCTGTAATTTACCATCTTAATTTTGATTAAGATATTGAATCCTCTCCTAATTATTTTAGTTATCAGAAAGCAATGTAAACAGTAACATCCTCGCAATGTTCTTTTTAAAACCATTGTCTAAAAGAGCTCTACCACAAATCTCAATATAATTAGTATTCTTTCAAACCGCTATCCGCTCTTTGCTTGTGCCCTTATTTTCAGATTTGTGGTCTGCGTAGGGGAGGTTTTTATGTTATATCAAATAGTTCCTCATTATACATGGAAACGTGATCCGAAATCGTAAATATCCTTTGTATTGAAACAAAAACAAAGTAAATTGAAGAAAAAAAAAGTTATCGAAGTAATGATTCTCTACTGGTACTAGGTGTCTATTCACTGCTTTGTAGGACTCTTGTTTTATTGCCTGTGGCTGCTGGAAAAGATTTATTAACGGTATCAAAAACCCTTAAAAGAGGGATTTCAAACAAACACAATATAGGTCAATTGACTCATATATGTCAAATTTTTATGCAAACTACAATACAAACGAACGGATCTCAGTACCAAAATAAAAAATGAACAAATATTAAAATGGCTGCACACAAATTATCTCCATAACTCCTCAATTTACTTTCATTTGATGCTCATGATGTTATTATACAAGCATGCTTAATTGTTCTTTTTATCCGAGGCATGCGCTCATTCAACTGCTAACCAGAAGAGTCATCCATCTTCGTCAGCGGCCAGACGCACTGCATCAGCCAGACGTTTGCAGACACCATTACGAAAGTATACCCATCCCGCTCCATCATCAGGAAAACAAATGAAGCTTTTGTGTGTGCCTGTCTTCTTCTATAGACTGAGTGATTCAGCAGTTTTCGAGTTTGGAAAGAATGTATGTTTTGTGATTGCTGTTGTGATTTTAAACTCTATTTTTTTGAGGGAAGGTTGGTTTTGCTTTGGGAGGATGTTGTAGAATTAAATTTCCGAAGCAAGTGTTAATGTTGAGTGCAACAATCTTTTTCTCGGGCGCTTCTTGCAATGCCTGAAATTGGACGGTGTTATTCATTTGGCGACGCGCTCCGATAGACTTATTAAGTGGTTACGTCGTGTTTAACGCTGTTTCGTTAGCTTTTTATATGAGTACTGTGTTAACATTTGATTTTTTGTGTCTGTCTGTACATTTGTTGGACATTTGTTTAATCGGCTTTCGTTGGTGTTTCCGCGGATTAAGTGGGACATCGTCGTTAAAGTTTAGAAGATTTAAATTTACAGTCGTTAACTGTCTTCTTTATTTTTCTGGCTTTTCATACAATGTTATTAAAGATGCTTAAACTAAAAATATTGAGAAATATTATCGTCGATAGGTATTCTATTTTATCTATTCAGAATAATCATTAAGAATAGACAGCTAGGAAACACCGGTCTCATCTAGCTTAAAATGACCAAAAAAGATTAACGTGTAAAAGTGTCATGTTTAACCTAGTTGCAAAATAAATATCATTTATCATTCAACGACATCATCGCATGCCCAGTCAGATAAAAAAATCTTCCATTTTATTGCTTTAACAGTTTTTTTTTGTTTGAAATATTTTCCTTATAAAACCTTTATTTTACATTCCGCAAATCTTCAAACAAGTACAGCATCTAATCACCGAGTCATTATCTCAGCTCATTAGTGGGCTATTTTTCAATTTGTACTAAGTAGAAGATGCGATGGCTCGTGTAACTTATAGTAAAGGGTACAACAAACGCTGTGCACTGTAATCCATCTACTTCACGAACCGATGGCTGAGCGGCGCGGGGCGGGAGACGAGGTGGGGTAAGTTAGGGGCGGTAGCGGGTAAATACTTTTATTTTTTTTTCGTTAATTGAAAAAGATTTTTTTGATTTTTGATTTAGATAGTGTTAGTAGCTTTTTTTTTTGTTAATTGATCTTAGTAAAGACAATTATTAAGATACGTAAAACGATTGACGAAATTGAGTTATTACCATTTTATGTTAATAAATCAACGTACCTAAAGTAGGCGAGGTCTTATAATAAGGGTACTAACATTAATGTCCAAGTGAAGATGTCTAACTAAACTGAAGCTTCAAATTGCGTTACACTCTTGGACGAAACGCAGTTTAAAGCTACCTTTGTCGCTCTGGCAAGTAAAGATTTGGTTTAATGTGGTTTGCTTGTGTTTTACATTTTTGGTATTGAACCATGTAGGTATGGGCACTTTTGCTCACAAAATCTTACCAAGCAGAACGAGTTAAAAGCATTTAAAGTACCAACAAGTCCATTCATTTACCAATGCAGTTGACATTTTGTCTCCCCGCTGCCGCTTACAACTTGGGCCACACCACAAGCTGCATGATGCATTAATCCCTGCTCCCCACGACGGATCCTTAATATATGATCGCGGGTTCGCGCCGGTCACGCCACGGATCACTTTAACTTGATCTTAGCTCGATTCATATTATTATTTCTAGCTTTTATGGGAAAATCAAGGGCTCAGGAACATAACAAACACAACACGTAAGGGTTTGTAATGGTGTAGGTGTACCGGCAACCGCTCTTAAGTAAGATCAACCTGAACTACGGAACCTGCTCGTACTACTATTAAATAAAGGTACTGTCTATGTCACCTATCTATACCAGTGGTTATTATAAATTATCTATTTTAAAAATTGAAAAGTAACACACAAAAAATTTACAAAAAAATACTGAATAACAAATTATTTCCATACCAATAATAAAAATAGAATAAACGATCAAATAATAATAATATGTCAATTATAAAATTCTTTTTGTATATGATAGCCACATTCATGAGAAAGGCCATACGGGAACGGGAAATTCCTACGGGAACGGAAAAAAAGATATGCGCGTAAAAGATAGTACCACAGTATGTTGCTCCCACGAACGTGAGGTTTATTGTTTACTGGTTTATCCCCACTTCAGCAGTTTTAATTGAGTGTCATGCTATTGGGGCGAGCTTATTGCCAAGCAGGAACCATTCCAGACTTAACACACTTTGGTTACTGCACCTGGGGATATGGGGGACCGAACAAACCCCATGCACAGTAGACACGCATATGTAGAACCACACTTGGAAACACACTTCTTATACCTCTGGTAACCCTGGGATGATGATTTGATTACCGAATTTGGAAGTTTTTCAACATCATCATCTGAACCAGTCCTTATCTAAGTATTCATCAGAAATATTCTCATGATAATAAAATTTTCGTATTTTTCGACCTTACATAGGCACCAATTTGAATTAATTTCAATATGTTATTTTAGAAAACACAATGTCTCCGTGTCCTTTGCTTAATTTAGTCAAAAAAGGTAAAGACAGTTCGATCTAAGTTAAAATTAATGTCAATAAGGACGAACTGGTTTTATTGGGAATTTTACTTCGGGAATTTAAATAATGGTAATTTAGGTGTTAAAAGGACAAATAATTTAAAATATTGGGCTACTATTATGTGACTCATAGGTAATTTTGAAAGAAATCATGAAGTGAGACTTTGAAGACTTTGATTCAACCACCGAATTGCTGCGGAGTAAAGCTTTCAGTGTTACGAACAACTTTAATTGCGTTATTTAGTTGGTCGACCAGACGACTTTGTCAAACATATTAAGCAATGGATTAGGAATTTCGTTTATAATCCTTAGGATTGTGATAGAAACTGTGTTACACAGGTTTTCATCATAGTGGTGACTTTCACCACAGAGACTATTTTCAATTTTAGTGTTGTGCACGCCACTTTTTTGTCGGCTACGTTCCAGCGTCTGCGCAACAATCTGTTGCCGTTTTCTATACGTTATATTTACTATATTTTCACCCATATTATATTTATTTTTTGTATATGCATTTCGTTTTAATTACTTTTCATGCTGCCTAGATCGACGACATTCTATCAACGCCAGTTGTCGCTGAAAACCAGCGCTGTGGCTCTGTCTCGCACACGAGTCCCAGCATTATGCTGAGCGATGGCCGTTTTGCGCGAATGTTACGCATATCTTCCCAACTTGCATAACTTTTGTAATTTAGTTTTTTTTTTTTGGTATACGTCATGCTTGTCGCAAATAAACTCTTTTTCTTTCTTTCAGATAAGTAAGCTTACGCCTAGCCCTGAGTCCTATGATGGATCCACTAGCCTGAGTCTCCAGCCACTCGACGCATTAAAAAGCTAATAATTGTCAATTTGATTGAGGAATTACAATCATTAAAAACTCATTATCAACTCAGCCGTTGATAATGAGTCAAGTGAACGAAATGTCTCGGAATATAGGAGTTGTAGGCCCGGGTCGATAGCGCGTTGTGTTCCATGCGCGCCTCAGAGATGTCAGCATAGAAGACGGGATCCGCTAGGGCCGGAACCTACCAGGGTTGAGAAAAGAGTCACTGCGGCTCTGGAACGCAAAGGGCATTAGAAGGAACACGGATGGGTTTTAGTCAGTGAGAGTCTGACACCCCCTTCCGCTCCGCCCAGAGCGGAAAGAGTCACATAATGATTTCCCATCGATAAAAAAGGCTCACTTTAGCAGCTTGCCCTGTTCAATCAGAAATGATTTTTCAGAAGACATTCAATAAAATGTTTTTGAAACAAGTGAACATAAGTAATGTTTTCATTCATTGCCCCTGAAAACATTTCTCAGATGTGACATTCCTCTCACATGTTTTACATTAACATGTGATTTGAATTTATGACTTCATTGCTTATATTACAGACTAGTGGATCGCCCCGGCTTCGCCCCGGCTTCGCCCGGATGTTATTTTTTTTTAAATTTCTTTCATTAGAACCTTCTCCTGGCAATAACAAACACAACAAAAAAAGAATTAGCGAAATTGGTCCAGCCGTTCTCGAGTTTTGCGCTTAACAACACATTTAGCGATTCATTTTTATTTATACAGATGTGTTTTATACTAGTTTCGGCCAGCGACTTCGCTCGCATGAAAGTCGGGAATTAGCCAAAGATAAAATACTCCCTGGGCAAAAAGTGGGCAAAAAGACGTGAAGTGCTGACAGACAGACAGAGTTACTGTCGCATTTTTAATATTTATCTTATGGCTAAATAATAACAGTTACACAGGTCGATCTTCAAGGTTAAGCAACGCTTGGCAAGGTTGGTCTGTGGATGGGTGTCATTTGTAGATCTTTCGTCGTTACGGATTGTTAGAAGCCAGTAAATCTGACACCAGTCTTGCCAAGGAGTACCGTGTTACCCAGTTAATGGGCTGTGGAGTTCTGGTAGGCAGCCGCTCCACGTAAAATACTGGTATTCAGCTGAATCCGGTTTGACTGGAAGCCGACCCCAATGTACTTGGAAAAGGGCAGATGATGAGTTTGGATGGATACCATGGTGGTAGGTAATAAGTATGTTTCAAGATTGCTGGCTTAGAAAGGCACAGGCGATGTGGCAACGCTTAGAGAGACCTACATATTTCTAGCAATTCACGTCTTTCGTCTGAAATAATGATATTCAAGGAGGCAGCCTCGTTAGTCTATGGTTCGAAATAAGGTATAGTTTTTCGGTGTTTTTCCATTAGGTATATTTCTCAAGAATAACCCAGAGTCAGGATGTCAATTAAAGTACCTACTATAAACTTTGGAAAATACACCGCTTCACGCAATCTGGAAAAACAGGCTTGTTAGTGTTATAGTAAAGTGAGAATTTGATATAAGTCAGTAATGTCAACGTTGACAGTGTATGTCCTAACTTAGCAGCTAGCTTATTATATTATATCCAAGTTGTATGTTTTTTTTTTGGGTACAGTCAACAAAAGCAGGATTTAGCAGCTAGCTTGTAACATATTCTAAACCATGATATGTGTATATTGAGCAATAACGACGAATTACTACTTTATTCCCCGACAAAACACTCGCAACTAAACCGTCGGTAGGTGAAACGGCTCGTTACCCAATATAGGAACGACATACGTCATCAAATAAATCGGACACAAACTAGTTCATCATCATCTGCCTAGCCTTTTTTACCAACTATATTGGGGTCGGCTTACAGTCAAACCGGTTTCAGCTGAATACCAGTATTTTACGTGGAGCGGCTGCCTACCAGACCTCCACAACCCATTAACCTGGGTAACACGGTACTCCTTGGCAAGACTGGTGTTAGATTTACTGGCTTCTGACAATCCGTTACGACTGCCAAAGATCTACAAATGACAGCCGGGACCAACGGCTTAACGTGCTTTCCGAAGCACGGAGGAAACTCGGTAAGTTAAGATGGTCACCCATCCATAGACTAACCTTGGCAAGCGTTGCTTAACCTTGATCGACCCGTGCGGCTGATATTCTTTAGCCACGAGCTCCTACACAAACACATAGTAACACAAACTAGTTCTGAAACATTATTCGCTGGTGCAACGTTCCTATCAGTTGCACTTGACCACGCACCCGGCGACCTCGCCGCGTCCTTCTAAGATACTTTGATCTTTATATTTGAATATATTATATTGTTTACGAATACATGAACCGGAGTTAGTCTACTGCGAAGTTGGTAGTTTAATTGTTTATACATACCGTATGGTTTTACCACCAATAGCGCAATGCAAGATTATCGCTCTTTGCATATATATTTGCTTAATTTTACTTCCCCGGACTCTAGGCGATGACGCCACAGACGTACTCGCGGACACAGGTTTACCTTTCTAACAGTTTCGTATCAACTGAACTTCATAACAAGAAATGACTAAATGTAAGATTTCTTGTTATAGTGGCAATACACATCTACATTCTGTGAAAATTTCATCCATCTACCTATTACGGTTCATGATAGACGGCCCGCTGACAAGCATACGGATCGACGGTTGCGGCAACTTAGTAATTAGGTTCCGTGGGTTACCATAGCAGCCTCTTTGAGGAAGATTTCTTGCAACATGTCACCAGAGGCTGTAAAAAAAAGTCAAATGTAAGGCAATGACCACGTGACATTTCGGTAACACTTTTTAATTCCATACATTTTAGATTAGTTGAGATTCGTTTTCTCTAACAAATATCTTTTTTTCTAGACCCTCAGAAGGGAGTAACTGAGAGGCTTTCCCGTTTTCATTTTTAGGACCACACGAAGTTTCTCCGTGCAAATAGGTACAAAGGCTAACTTAATGCCTTAGGCATTATCTACCAGTCAACCAAGGGTGGTGATGAGATAACATGGCAGGTGCATTGGCTACCCGGTCGACGGCGCGTTGTGTTCCACGCGCGCCTCAAAGAGATGTGCCTACCCGGGTTGCGGAATTTGTTTGAAAGAGTCACCGCGGCCCTGGAACGCAAAGGGCATTAGAAGGAACACGGATGGGTTTTAGTCAGTGAGAGTCTGACACTTTTTTTTTTTTAAGTATGGGAAATCATCAAAAATCTTCTTCCGCTCTGGGTGGAGCGGAAGGGCGTGTCAGACTCTTACTGACTAAAACCCATCCGTGTTCCTTCTAAAGCCCTTTGCGTTCCAGGGCCGCGGTGACTCTTTCGAACAAATTCCGCAACCCTGGCAGGCTCTGGCCCTAGCGGGCCCCGTCTTTTATGCTGACATCTCTTTGAGGCGCGCGTGAAACACTACGCGCCGTCGACCCGGGCCTGGTGGTAATCGGACAGCGAGCCACCCAACGCTCGCCGTCCGAAGAGTCTGACTCTTGTTGACTAAAACCCATCCGTTAACTCCTTTCCACTCCGCCCAGAGCGGAAGGAGTCATTTGATGATTTCCCATCCATAAAAAAGGTGCTTTGGCAAATTTTTTGAAAAACACATGTACTTTAATAATAACTGCCTTTCCACGAATTGCCCTATTACTGAAATAGATTACTTCGAATATCAAATTAAAGATTTATCATAAGAAAGTTATTTTCGGCTGCAAATAAATATGCTGTCGATTATTGCATTTAATAACAATTCTAACACTCTGTTGACATTATCATGTCTTATAACCTTTGGGATTTTAAAGGTTTATGCTCTCATCCGGTTCTCAATAGGTAACTAAAAGCTGATGGAAAATCTGTTTTTATTAGTAAATGATTATTTCTTATAGGTTTTTAAATTCGAAGTTCATAATCACAAACATAAACCTTGAAGGACCTAAACATATGTATAATATGCATGTTTTAGGTCAGGTTGGGTTTGAGGTAGCCTGCGGCGAGTGACTGATGCAGCGACACTTGGAGCTGCGTCGGTCGCAGCAGCGCGAGGTCCTGGTGGCGGAGTGGCGGGACAGGCTTTCAAGCCCTTCCGCCGGCCTCGTCACTATCGAGGCCATCCGGCCGGTGCTCGACCTCTGGCTCGGGAGAAGGCACAGCTCCCTGTCGTTTCGTGCGACGCAGGTCCTCTCGGGGCATGGCTGCTTCGGGAGATTCCTGTGTCGCATAGGCAGGGAGCCGGACGCTCGGTGTCGTGCAAAGGTTGATTTGATTTCAGCAAGTATATTTTCAGAAGACTTCGAAGATAAACAATGAAACGAAATGTCTTATTGGAAAATCCGTCTATACCCCATGATCACGCCCAGGTTACTATTAGGTAAGCAGGTCCATCTTCGACCACTTCATCGCTTTCCATCAGGTGAGATTGTGGTCAAACGCGAGCCAGTTTACACACAGTACAGCTGGTCTATTCTCGCAACGTTTCACCGTGTAAACTTAGGTGGTGTGAGCGTGAAGTGAACTGTCATTCCATCTTGTTTGTATGGATTGACAGCCCACTTCATGTTCACTTCACCTAAGCTTACTCGGTGAAATTAAACTTGCATGCATGTGTTAATACAAAATAATTATATTGTGATAAATTTATATTTTAATTTAATAGTAGCAACTCAAATAATCGTTTTTTTTAATAATTTGTATGTCAATTGGCAAAACATAGCGTACTACCAAATTTTCAAGATCTTGTGATTCTGATTCTGATGTTTAAAGAATCGTACTGCACTTTCCAATTCAGATTGATAAATAAATATTTGCCATGATACATAATTATGTTTATCTTTCGGAGCCCTACCGTAAATTAACCATTTATCATTTACCAATACTTAATTACCAATTAAAACAGATTGGCGGTTGTCCCTCTGTCATATACATACATAATACATATATGATCGTGTTTTCCATGTCCGCTGCCGCCATGTTGGGAATCCATTAAAACACCAATTATTTAATAAGTACACTTATTTGCGTTCGGAAATGTGAAGCGAATTAATAATTGTGTGATTGTTATACTAGTTCTGTGTTGCGGGTTCGTCTTCTTTTTTTTGTAGAAGTTTTGTTTACGCGTATATTTTCAACAAAATTGGATACAAAAAGGTATTTGCTGAGGTGTTTTTATTAGATATTATTGATAGGCTGGCGAAAGCAATGATGTGGTTGACTCTTGACTTAAACACCCCCAGGTTGTAGCCATCAGGAAACACAGACTCCGGAAAGCAATTCCACTCCTTAAGTGTACGTACAATGAAAATGTTCCTAAAACTTTTTGTGCGTATGGGTGGGGTGTCCGCATCGCAATGTACTGGTGACGTCGCCGTACGTCTACGTCTACGGCTTCCGCGGCGTCCCAGGTTCGGTCTCTAGCAAGGGCTCGAAGTGTTTCATTTGTGGTTCAGCAGTTTTCTAAGGAGTTTTATGGCAGCAATAAAATAACAAAATAAAACCTACGCCTCTCCTTAGATAACTGGCCTAGTTACGTAACAAGTAGGCTCATCAAAATATAAAGAAATTCAATTACTTCCAATTTCCAGTTCAATAGAGCAATTATGAGCAAGTCCATTTTAAATGCGAGCACAAACAGACAGCCGGACTCGGCATATATTATTATATGCACGCTATCCCATTTGCAGGGGCTCTGTTGATTTTTCCGATTAAAGCGCAATGCGGATCGGCAGTATTTTGTCGTGAAGGGTTCCGTAGGCGTAAGAACCTTACTGCTAATTTATGGAGAAACTTCGGTACTAGACTTTAAACTGGAAAATACAGGCATGTATCAATAAGAAGATCCAATAAGTGTTTGTACAAGTCTGAAAAGTTCAATCAATATTAACAAATAAAATTTTATATCCGTACTAATATAACAAATGCCAAAGTGTGATGTCTGCTACTTGTGCTGTGTGTCTAGTAGGTACAGAAGCCAGCACATGAAGCTGCAACGATCTGTCAAATTTCTTTAAAAAAATTTCAACATTATCGCTAACGCTTTAGGTTCAAGGTTGATTGGGAAAATTTTACAGTTTCGGATAGCTGTACTTGACGATCGGGTAGACTTCATGTGACCTTGGATAAGAAAGTAGTGAGTTTCTTTGGGATAATGAAACACTATTTGGTCAGACAAAATACTATGTAGAAGCTAGTTTTAAAATATACGTATTGGAAGGACGTAATAGATTTTTGATCAAAACTTAGATAGTTGGTACTGGGGGCGTTACTTACATTAGGTAATTAATAATTATACACAAGTGTACATTGGTATTTTTTTTTTTTTTTTTTTTTTTTTTTTTTTTTTTTTTTTTTTTTTTTTTAAGGATGGGAAATCATCAAATGACTTCTTCCGCTCTGGGTGGAGCGGAAGGGCGTGTCAGACTCTTACTGACTAAAACCCATCCGTGTTTCTTCTAAAGCCCTTTGCGTTCCAGGGCCGCGGTGACTCTTTCGAACAGATTCCGTAACCCTGGCAGGTGTACATTGGTATACTGTGGCCTTTTTATGAAAGCTTCAGATTTAATAATTGCGAACCTTTTTCGAAATAATAATGACAAAAGGATTCATCCGACGGAACCCTCTAACACAAATAAAGTTCACCGCTTGACCATTTTTTTTCGGCAATTGATTGGCTGGAGCAAATAAAGCAAATGAAGTCCGATTGAATTTGTGATGAGCTTTCACCAATTTGTACCTTGTTCAGTCACACGTACTTGCTGTGGAAAAGTAGTTATATGTAGGGATACATTATGTAATTATTGATATAATTATAATTTTATTTTCTATTATATTTGTTCTTGAAGTCATCATTTACTATATAGGCTGGCATAATGCACTAAAATATTTTTTTATTTTATTTTAAGTTAGCTACTTAAAATAAAATAAAAAAATATTTTAGTGCATTATGAACCTGATGAACCTTGTGATATAGATAGTAGAAGAAGAAAATAAAAAGAGATATAAATTAAAATATAAAACTTTTATTCCATAAATACTTAACTAACTATATACACTAGAAATAAAATCTCCTAACTAAATAAACCCTAAAATATGGCGTCAAAAAATTCATCCGCATCGCTGTCGACTGGAAGTGTACCCAAAAGACTGGCGGCATTGCCACGTTGTATGGCAATGCTTATTCTTTGACCAAGGTAAAAGCCAGCCCTTGGGTCACGTGAAGTGTCAACTAAGCGCCTTGAGAGATCTTTAAATAAGTTATGTGCACTCGGACCCCAAGACCCGAGAGTTTCAACCCCAAACGGCTCGAAAATATAACTACCAACAAGTTTATTATATTTCCGCCGCTTGAGGTTCTCTGCAGCCGCAGCAGCAGCGCCAGCACAGCACGAAGAGCTAGGAAGATGGGATGGCGCAAGAGTATCGACACAAGTAGCGTCCCACACTAATGGCCTACCCATCTTCCATGGAAATAACGACATGCCGTCCGGTCTCTTGCCATCGTCGCGTGCCAGGCCATTGGGTTCTAACACAGCCGGAACGCCGACGGTGACAAGAGCTCGTCGGATGATGTCGTTAAGATTCGCGTGCCGCGCAATGCGACCCGCGCTACGGCTGCATGACAGGCCGTGGTGTCCGAGGCTGTTGACAACTTCACCACAATGGCAGCGATGAGGAGAACAACAAGGAGCGCCAAGACGCAGGCAGGCAGCGAGGCGGAAAGTAGTATCGTCGAACATGGTGCCAATGTTCGACGACGGTAGTGCGTGAAGCCAGAGACCCGACTCCCACTCACCCACAGCCAGCAGGCGCGCACGCTCTGCAGTAGTAGTTGATGTGGCAATAAGTTTTTCCTGAACTTGCCTGCAGAGCGGCTCGTCCCACCGTCTCTGGGATGAAGGGTAGTCGGGCGGATTTGAATTCGGGCAAGCGAGTCTCCAGGCCTCCACAGCCTCGGTGAAGTACGGCACATCAAAATCAATCAGTGTAGAAACTAGAATATTCCTGATTAATTTATCAGTGCCGTACACCGAGGATATAAAAGCCGGTAAACTAATACTGGTAATTTTGCGGACGCCGAGGCCTCCCATACGGATGGGAAGGGTTGCTTGCGCCCAGGCTTTGTCGTCCATGGCCACATTTAAAATTAAAGTAAGTGTATGCTTGATAATTTGGTCTATTTTGTCCAAAAGGTGGGGGTGCTTCCATAAATGGGAAGCACGAAGGAAATATATTAATTTTGGGCCGAAACAGCAATAACGAATAAGAGTGATGGCCGAATGCATGTTAATTTGGAGCAATCTTTCTGAAACGTCATTAAAATTTTGAATTTTTTCTTCAACAAAATCTTGAAAAGAATTCTCAAAGATTGGGCACCCAAGGAGACGAAGAGAGCTTTTGTCCATAATTTTGATTTCAGGGGCTATTGTGTTGAATTTTGGAAGTGTTAGTAGTCTGTCAGTGTTGTCCGATAAAAAAAATTCGCATTTGGAAAAGTTCAGATCAAGTCCTATGCAATGGAATTGATTTTTTAAAAATTGTAGGTCATTTAAGACAGTCTCTACATCGCCTCCAAGGGTTCCATCATCAAGATACCAAACGTTAAATTTAGAATTTAGCTGTCGAATAATTGGGTGAATAGCTAAACTAAAGATCACTGGCCCGAGGGGATCACCTTGTTGACAGCCAACTGCAGATTTCAAAAGGTTGTCCCGATATAGTAATTTAGATGGTTGTCTATAACATTGCCAGAGGAAACTGAAGATTTGAGGTATTTCTTTTTTAGCTTCTGCCAGCAAGATGTCCCTGTTTACCGAATTAAATGCATTTTTGATGTCAACCTTCAGGATGACCTCTCCTTTGCCAGAATTCAGATAGGTCGACAGTGCGTGTACGGCAGCCTCACAGCCCCCTTTGGAGCCGTAACCAAGCTGCAGGGGCTGGAATTTTTTCGAAAGAACCTCACCATAAAATTTACAACAAATCTTGGCTGCTATACGGCGGTAAGTAGTTCCCACGGCAATGGGACGAATGCCGCCATCCCTCTTGCGCAGGGCACATAAATTGGCCCCGTACAAGACGTCGATGACGGCTTCGTTTACCTTGCCGGAGAGCATAAGGTTGACCAGTGCCGTTAGCTCCTTCAAAAGCAACTCACCTGCTTCCCCGGCGCCTGAACAAACAAGGTCTTTAAGATGCTGAGGACTTAGGCCGTCGAGGCCGCCAGCAGAGCCACTGCGGAAGGAGCTAACAGCTGTGATCACCTCACGACCTGTAACGGTGAGGGTGTGAATGTCCGGATTAGGGGGGTCGGGAAAAGAAAGGTCATCCGCTGGGGCAGGGTGCTTGGTCTCCAGAGCTGCGAGAGTATCTGGAGAACATGGTGCCACCACATCGCTACTAAAAAGTATCCTGGCTGCTCCGCTGATGTCACCTTCCCCTAACTTAGCTTCGACCAGATTGGAAATGCCTTTTGAAGGGCACTTCTGTGTTGATAATTTTGTGTCCAAATTGTGGGCCGAGACGTTACAGTTTTCTTTAATTTGTGCAGTTAAAGTTTTTTTGGTAGCCAAATTCTTATTTACATGTAAAACTCTATATGGGAAGGTGAGTAGATGTTCCCAGGCACTTAGCGAGTTCTCCCGGGCGGCACGGCGAACACATCCTGCTAGATGTTGTGCTACCAGAGGTCTTGCACCGCGGGGAACTCGCTTTAAAACGGGTACAGAGTTTTTGAATTTTGACAGGGTTTTCCAAAACAAGTCAAAATTGGATGTAGCTGGTGTAGGAGGTGTAAGCATAATGTCAGGGTCTGAAGTGAGTGCATGTTGGGGTTTGTGTACCTTTCCAATATGCACATTCAGACCCCGCTTACCTTTGAAAAATCGTGCCTGGGTGCAGAGAGGACACCTCTCCAGGAAGCTTAGCGAAAGTTGACTTGCACTACCTTCTGCCACATCACTGCTACCACTAATCATAACAGTTTAATGTAAAAAAAAAACACTATTTAAAACTAATTAAGAAAAAAAAAACACACTGAACATAAAATTAAAACTGTCAATAAAATTATTGACAACACGTGTCAAGACAGCCGCGCAGACGCGCTGGCGGCCTGGAGCGCCGCGCCGTCCAGCCAGGCATTTCGGCGGCGGGTATCCTGACAACCGTTGCCAGGAGACACGTAGCCTGGCGTCGCGTCCTCAGCGTCGTCTCCAGATGCACGTCAGCTCTAAGCTACACGTATTCAGATGCGTTGTTCACCATCACCGTAAACTTATAAATGCACCGGTACCGAGAACGCAGTTGAAGACCCAACAATCGATAAATATGAACTATGCGCCATATTTGGTTTCACTGCGACACATTTTTTTAATAATTTGATGTCAATATCCTGCAGTAATCGTTGTATTATTATTCACTAATATAGTACTAATTAGTTTCAACGCGAGGGAGTAAAATGTCGTTCAGGTTATGAGGGTTTGTAGGGTTTGGTGATCAGCACTTTAACAGTTTTAAATAGTGATCTAATTAAAATTAGAAGTGAAGTTCTATCAGCGATAACAATGTTGGGAAAGTATAAATGTGAAAATGTAATATACAAAAATTTAAAAATGTGTATCGCTCTCAGAATAAGTACTTATTTTTAAAGAGACCCGTGAAATCTTTGCCATATCTTGCACCCATAAGCAAAACTTCATACATGGTTTATTTTTATCACGTTACCTACTACAAGCTCTAAATACTTAAAACTAAACATCAACTGACATTGGTACACATCCAAGCAAAATAAGTAGTACCAAAAATCGCGACACCACAAAAAGCAATTCTACATTTGAAAATAAAAAAAAAAACAAAATGTCGGCAGTAACTCATTAAGTTCAAGAGTTAATTGTGGCAAAACTCTTTGGTTTGCTGAAAGAAAAACCAAAGTGATGTAGAAGTAAAAATTTTTGTGTCAGGGAGAGAGTTTGAAGCGCGCGCAGTTTTTGCGTTCAACAACTTGGACCATTCGTCTTCGCGCGATGCATGGGAAAAGTTACCGACAGATCGGTACACTGGCGAGGAAATTTACAGCTTAGTTCCATATTTTGGGAGTAAATCTCCCAAAATACGGATGTAAGCTGTAAATATTGATTTCGTTACTGATCTTTGAAGTCTCTGAGCAAACGTATACATTCTAATGCTATCTTACTTAAATCCCGCAAAACATTTTACCTCTTGTGATAAATGGCCTTCTCATAGGAAACTCTGTAAAACCAAGACTCCAAAAGTATTTTGACAAGATGTGGTCGATTTATTGTCAACGTAGGTACTTCATGGCGCTATATTGTAAATTATGAGTTTCAGTTTTTCCCGCGCAGTATATCACCAATATTTTCACTCGCCTTTGTTCAAAAAAGCAGCGCTACTTTTTACATAAAAATTCAAAAAGACAAAGGGAACTGTGCAATAATTCCGGCCACCAGTGTACAGCGGGTGCAACGTCACGACAACGACGTCCGCTAATTTATGGAAAACCTCTGAAGTCGCGTGGCTGGGCCAACTTCACCGGTGTGTACTTTTGTGCGCCCCAAGTGTAACCACCTACATCAGCGCTGTCAATGCTTACACTGGCGAGCATTATGTTCGTTCTGTTGTACTTGAACTTGCATTGTTGTGGATACTTTTATTCCATTCATTTGTGGAACTTTTAAGTCAGTTAACTATCTTGAAAAAAATGTCGCGACACACTGCGACGAGTAAGAGCTCGTGTTTTAGTATTTTGACACTGACATTTTTAAAATAACCAACAATCGCGCCAGTTGCATTTCACTTAGCAGAAACGCGCTCTTATTTATTGAGAACTATTGGTCTCGACGAACTTCGTACCGCATCAGAATAATTTTTCGAAAATGATATTTGTCCATATTTTTTTCCTTAATTTTACCAATGTTTTAATAGTTATTCTGCTATTCAGAGCAAAGAAAAATCCACAAAACCAAAGAACTTCAAAATCGGTCCAGCCGTTCTTGAGTTATAAATGGTGTAACGAACCCGACTTTGTTTTATATATTTAGATTAAGTAGTGTTGTGGTAAACCGTGTGAATAACCCCTCGACCTATGAAGGCTAGAAACTGCGCAGGAGTTCAATATATGACGCATAATGTGGTTGCAGACCTTACATAAGTGAATGGAAATTAAGACAGTTTATTATTTATATAAAACTTGCTTCTGGAGCCGGGTTTGCTCGCGTTTAAATAGTCCACGGTTCCATCTATCTCTGTACCAAAATTCATAAAAATTGGTTCAGCAATTTAGGCGTGAAAGCGAATTGAACAAACAAACTCATTTTTACATTTATAATATTGAATTTAGGATAGGATTTAAGGTCACCTCCTTCTGCGAAGCAGTAATGCTAGCGAAGGAGGAGGCGGGCCGCGCGAGGGAAAGGCAAGGCCTTCGCCCCAACCGCCGCTACAGGAGAAGACGCCCCGGGCGTCGGGAGTCACAGGGCGATCCCCGGCCACCGTAGGCGCGGGCCTGCGGACGGCGAGCGTTGGGTGGCTCGCTGTCCGATTACCACCAGGCTCGGGTCGATGGCGCGTTGTGTTTCACGCGCGCCTCAAAGAGATGTCAGCATAGAAGACGGGGCCCGCTAGCGCCAGAGCTTGCCAGGGTTGCGGAATTTGTTCGAAAGAGTCACCGCGGCCCTGGAACGCGAAGGGCTTTGGAAGAAACACGGATGGGTTTTAGTCTGTAAGAGTCTGACACGCCCTTCCGCTCCACCCAGAGCGGAAGAAGTCATTTGATGATTATAATAATTATAATTTATGAATTTAAAACAGACAATGCGTATTGAAAGATTAAAATAAAACAAAGTAGGTACTAACTTTTATTTATTTAAGTCATAGTTTTTGAACAAGAATATTTCAAGTTGAATGGTAATAGTAAATTGGTTCTTCTACTTTTCCAGTTGATGGTTAATCTCTCTTTATATTGTTTGGGTCCAGTAGGTGACTACATTAATTGCAGCATCGGTGGCATTCATTAAATCCTTCAAAGTACAGCCATGCGCGTGCAGTAGGCTACAGTAAGGGTAGGCCAGCCAATACATAAGGCCAAAAAAAAAAATCTATCCACTTTTAAAGTGGAGAAAATTCGCATCGTCCGTATCGTGATTTCAACCAAGAATATTATATTGCAATTCACGACCTGGGGGCAACTGCTCTTTGTGGTGAACTCTTCCCACAGTTTCATCAAATTGGTTAAAAATGATAGATATTTTTACACGTAAAATTTTATTGTCAGATTAAAGTAGATAAGGCTAGTGTCTCCTAGCTGACCCTGAGAATAAACAGCGAAACAAACACAAAGTTTAAAGATTTTAAAAATAATGGTCAGAAGAATGTCTGGACAGCATCAAAATAAAATTGTCTGATCATATTAGGTTAATGACTCAGGTGGTCTTTTGAAGACAGAACCAAACAAATCTAAACTAAGTGGACCAGTCCAGACAGTGCAAGCATTTTTCGGTTATCATGTAGCTCAACTCAGCTCTAAGGGCTCAACCTTCCTTATGACCGATCAATATTTTTCCTCTAAAACGAGATAAAATAATATCTATAATATCACTACATGGCTGCCATATTTATTTAATAATATACCGGTTTCGATAAATTATCATGATTGCCTGACATTAAAAGAAATAAATATGAGGGAAAAGATAAATTATCTACTCAATTGAAAATACAAACCTGACTTATCTACCTACCGGATTCTTATAAGACATTGGTAAAAATCATTTTAAAAACTATTCTCTATTCTATTCATTTTAAACATTGAAAAGCGGGGAAGAATATACGTGGGAAAAAACATACTGAATGTTTCCGGGTCGGGCGCCACTTACAACAAAAGAATGAAAAAAAAAAAACAATTATGGAATTCGAAAATAGAACTCTTGGGGAACACGTTACTTTTGAATTTGCGAGACTGTCATTTATTTTTTCATTTTCATGTTTTAATGTCCTCCTTCACCACGATAACGCATCCACACATTCTGCCAAGGTAACGGAAGCGTATTTGAAGGCTTCAAATGTGGAACTGATGACGCATCCGCCTTACAGCCCGGACCACGCACACTGCGATTTGTTTTTTGATTTCAAAAATTAAAGACAAACTTAGAGGCACACGTTTTACGAGCCCTGGATTGGCGGCGGATGCGTTCCATGAAGCCATTGAAGAGGTCCCTAAGGAAGACTGGTCCAATTGCTTTGTACAATGGTCTCAGCGAATGCAAAAATGCAAATGAATGTACTTTGAAAAACAATAAATGAACCTTAAGTCCTATAATAATCTAGCCTTATTTAACAGAATCCAAAAAAATTCAGTATGCCCTAAGTATGAGTATTATCCTTGAACCTAACAAATACTAACCTAAAGATAACGAAATTAATAATGTGTGTTTATTGTGTTATTTGTACTACGTAGACGTACCGTAGACAATAAGTAGACACCGCAGACTAAACGCAGACGTTGCGAAGGTATACGTATCAAGGCAAAACATAATGCATGTTTAATGATTATCTACCTATCTTTAAACCGGCGCCACAAAAAAACCTAACGTAGCGATATCTAAACCGACTCAAAAAGTAACGCAGCGACCGCCAGTAAACTTTTCTAAAATATCAACCATCGGGCAGTTGCCCACCGGACATAATACCCGTCTGGTCGGAGGATCCACCCTTTTAAATGGAAGTTTGCGGGACTTGACACCCTGTTCCGTATACCTCTGTATATCAATAAAATCCAGATTCAAGTTCAGATTATATTTGTGTGATTTTCGGTCATGTTCATGTTTAATTATATGATAAAAGTTCTCAAAAATCTACCCGTTACAACAACACACAAGAATCTATTTGTGTACCAAACGTAATATTGTGAAATAGTTACAAACACAATAAAACCATCCTAAACAGAACCTTGCGCAACAAACGAGTGTCAAAACAAATAAAATCAGACATATTTGGAAGTGTCTCCTAATTTAAACCATCGTGCAGTCACCTTGCACGACCTACCACAACTGTGTACCTAGGTCTTTATATGTAGATATATCTACTTTTATTTTTGTTTCTCTAAAACTGGATTATCAAGATATAAGGCGATAATATGTGGTCCATTAGTCGTTTAATAATAATCAAGTTTATCAAATTGGTATGCGATTTGAATTGAGTGTTAGGTATCGAATTGCTGTTAATTTATTTTGTTTCGATTTTCTGTTATGGTTTTTCCTCACTTCTCCGGAAAACACGTAGATACAATAAATGGCATAAGGTTGTTGTGGCAATGATTTGGGGACCCATTTATTTGAGTTTAAAGAACTATGTTAAGATAGTTTTCTTTGCATATCCATGTATCAAGATGAATGGAAATCAATGAGGATTTTAATTTTCACTAAGAGGAAAAATATTTTTACTAGTCATATAAGCGAAAACTATAAAAAGGAAAAATTCTTTGTTTGCAGATTGGCTCGTGGCTAAGCTAAGTAATAAAAGATATACGGGTCGATCTCCAAGGTTAATCAACGCTTGGCAAGGCTGGTCCGCGGATGGGTGATCATTCTTCAATACTGAATCTCATCAGTGCCTCGGAAGCAGTTGGTCCTTAGTCAGAAGCCAAAAGCTCTGACACCGGTCTTTTTATATTTTTTTTTAAGGATGTGAAATCATCAAATGACTTCTTCCGCTCTGGGTGGAGCGGAAGGGCGTGTCAGACTCTTACTGACTAAAACCCATCCGTGTTCCTTCTAAAGCCCTTTGCGTTCCAGGGCTGCGGTGACTCTTTCGAACAAATTCCGCAACCTGACACCGGTCTTGCCAAGTGGTCTTGTGTTACCAAGTTACGCCGACTCTAACATAGAAAGAAAGAAGAAGAAAGAAAGAAAGAGAAAGAGGCAGATTGACTTGCTGGGACGAAATTTTTAAATACTGATCCAATTACAAATGTTTGACTGACATAGAGCTACACTATTTCTGAGTTCAAGCACTATCCCTTATAAATGCTCGGTCTCCGCGCGAAAAGCCAGTACCTACGCGTAATAATCACTGTGTTTCCTTGTAGACGGTGTTACACATATACAAACATACGTAACAGCACAAGGTTACAATCACAATGTCGCAAACAGTCTCATGAGTGGCTGCCTTGATAATGAACGGAGCGAAGGCCGTCATGCGCCGGAGTTGATCGCGCGCTCATTAATACTGTCACTTTATGACTGTTTATCTGTTCAGGAGCATTGTATGACGTGTTCAACGTCAATATTGTTCTGTTCTTGGTTTCCTTTGGGTTGCTGGCACGAGAGTTATTTAGTTTTTTTGGTCGAAAACTTTGCTAGTTCTTTGGCATCGTCGGTGGCAGCACGGAGATCATTTTAGCTGCGTGATTTGGGATATGGAGGGCAAGATAGCTAGTAGAGCATAGTTTGCGACTCATCTTAATCCTCACCCTTCTTTTTTTTTAAGGATGGGAAATCATCAAATGACTTCTTCCGTTCTGGGTGGAGTGGAAGGTCGTGTCAGACTCTTACTGACAAAAACCCATCCGTGTTCCTTCTAAAGCCCTTTGCGTTCCGGGGCCGCGGTGACTCTTTCGAACAAATTCCGCAACCCTGGCAGATCTACACCCTGCTGCCGTTTCGTCACGGTAGATCCCATTTTGTGACTTGGGTTCTTCCCTTAGGATTATTCTGTTGAGAAAGAGGGATGATGGATTAGGCTTGGATAGCTCCTTCGCTTTCTTGTTTTGGAACAATGATGGCTTTAACAAGAAGACAGTCTGTGTTCATACACAGACTGTCTTCTTGTTAAAGCCATCATTTTTTTATTATATATTTTTTTTTTACGAAAATCCTTGCCCCACCCTAGGAATTTCTCCACTGGAGGGCCGAGCGGACTTAATCAGGCGACATTGTTTTAATATTGTGCTTGCTATTTATGGCCGCTGAAGGACAGACACAAAGAGCCAGACCCGGAACAACTATCTGTAGGCCATATAAATATTTGTTCCGTGCGGGAATCGAACCCGCGTCACGCAGCGCAGCAGCCAATCACTCAACCACTGCGCCAACCGTGTCGTTTCGGAGCGAAGAAGATGATTCTTAATGTCTGCGTTTAGAATCATCTTCTTCGCTTTATCTGTGACTAGTTGCCGCCCGCGGCTCCGCCCGCGTGATTGTCGAAAATTATCCCAAGGGAACATATTCCCGGGATAAAAAGTACCCTATATGTTATTCCAGACTATAATCTACCTCTGTGCCAAATTTCATCAAAATCCGTTCAGTAGTTTTTACGTGAAAGAGTAACAAACATCCATACATACATCCATACTTACAAACTTTCGCCTTTATAATAGTAGTAGGATGGAAGCACAATCTATATAAGAAAATGTCATGAACTTATAACTAAGGAAACATATTCATAGCCAGATGAGGTGGTATTGGGAAATTCTACGAATATTCTTGGAAAAATATCGAACGATATTCGAATTGAGGAAGATCGTTCGAAAAGGGTTAGAAATCAGTCAGGTCATAATTATGATAATAAAGTACTAGTCTAAGTAGTAAACTTTGAGGCCCAATAACCGATGGGGTAAGAGGACTTGCCAGGAAAAAGTAAAGATTGCAAGGTTGGCATTCGTGGGCGTGGATGGCCAAATCCGAAACTAAGAGAAATAGCGAAAAATACTCAAAGGAATTTAATAAAAGCTAAAACTTGCATTATGATCAGGACACGTGGCCGCCGCAAAATGAATATATTTTATATCCGCAAAATATCGCAAATGCACAACGTTAATGTTCAAGTCTTCACTTCTGCCGGCACTCCCGGAGTGCAACCCGTTGTTTTTTTTATATTCAAAATTCACTTACGTTAACGATCCTGTAACGTTGCGTCACAACATTCGTGCTATAGTAGGCGCCAGATAAATGTGGAATAAAGTACATTGACCTTTCCCTAATAACTGTTCATAGGTACCTGAGCAATTAAATATGAATCGTTTTTCATTATTAGACAATGTTAAGGATCACGAGAGATGATGATTCGGGACAGCTTTGTGTCATTAATTCCGTTTTTCAAATTAAAAATGTCAATAATTGTAGGTGGGTCAATGACCGTTATTCCACGATTATCTGGCGCCTACTATAGGCCCTCAGTTGTTCCAAGCGGCTACCATGGGCGGTGACGTCACTTAGCCGGTTGTACCATTACTGTCACAATTGTCCTTTGATAATGAACGGCCTGAAGGTCACTGCTGCGGACTTGACCCGCGTGACGTGCGCGTGCGACTGTCTCTACACTGTAACATATGTCGTAAATATTAAAATCGGCCATTTATAATATTGGGTTTTTATTTTCAACAGTTCTACATAAAATATGTACAAATTTAAAAGGAAAATGCCATTCCCTTTGATAAAATCTAATTGCCTTTACCTACAATCATATGTATTTTATAAATACATACTATGTTTTAACCGACTTCAAAAATGGAAGAGGTTCTCAAATCGGTTGTATTTTTTTTTTAATGTTTTTTACTTCATAACTCCATCATTTATGAACCGATTTGAAAAAATATTAATATATATAATTAATAGCTTGAGGAAATAGAAAAAATATCATCCAAGTTAGTAAACGAAACTGCGTGTTTTGCTTTCCTGTAACTTTCCAGTTGTGTTGTTAGGTGTGGAGTACCCCTAAAAAATGAAAAAAAAAAACTTAAAAATAAAATACAACCGTCTTCCAAATAAAAAAAAAAACACTAAAATACAAGGTAATAACTTTAATTTCGACACACATTTCCTGAGAGTAAGTTCCCTCGACAATTACGTGGCATTTTCAGCAAACACATAAGGATTCCCTGGAATGTTAATACGAAGAACTTGAAGAAAACATTCGAACACTGTTATCCCAAAGTTTCGGTTTTTGCTGTGCAGTCCCCTTCGATCTCAAGCATTCATTCGTTACAATGAATCATCTCTCAAACAGTTATCCTACAAATCGTTCCATTAAAGGAAAACCCATCTACCATCAGGTGGTTCGGCCGCACAGCAAAAAAGTGTTTTAAATGGACCGCTGAGTTGCGCCCGCGCAGCTCTGTGAATCATTCAAACGATTGTTATTACTGTTTCTTTAGTTATTAGTATTACGTGTTCATCATACAATGGTTCTCAAACTGTGGGGGTCAAGCGACAAAAAATACATATGTGACTAGTCAAAGTGACAGAAGTGGGCTTTAAAATTGCTATATATTTACTAAGTATATACATATTTTTCTTTATTTATTTAGGGACATTTATAATCGGAATGCGTATGTCAGTCCCATCGTACCCTAAATACACATTAGTCATATCTGGGCCATGAACCTAAACACACTCTTCGCATCATCGCCATTTGTTTGAGCCAAGATTTTATTAAATGTGCCTACTTCAAGTCTGTTCAACCTTAAGGCCCTAAACAAATCATTTCTCCCAGACTCTTACCAAACACAGTCCATCAATAAGTGGTGTAAGTCTTCCACACTCCACACAGTTAGGAGAGTTCGTTTTCCTCATCATTAACGCAAACTTATTGCATGGAATGTGTCCAGATCTGAAGTCCATGAGCCGTGACAACAAATTTTCGGCCTATATGACTATTTACAAAACTAGGGCACACGAAAAGCTTGACCCTGAATGCAAGTATATTTTTGGAGTGAAAACTTCACTTTTTGGGTGAGCAAAAATCATGGGACTCGCGTCATTGTCATCGAACGCTTTGGTTGAACAAAAATCATGGAACTCGCGTCACCGTCACCGAACGCTTTAGCTTTCGCTTAGTTTTCACTTCTATTTGCAGTCCCCAAATACTGCCCCGCATGTCTTATTATTATTACCTTGTACTGTCCCACTGCTCGGTGAAGGCCTCTATTTTCCTTCCACGTCTTTCTGTCCAGACTCCATAACTGGAGAACAATGTTAAAGGAATCCGGCTCATTTCACCATCTTCGCCTGGGCCTTCAGTGATCACGTGTGTCGAGGGACCTCTGATTATGTTTTTAATAGGCATTTTTTCTAAACAATGCCTGAAAAAAAAATGAAAAAATGAAAAAAAAAAACGAAAATGAAAATGATTATTATTATTATTAATAACCTTGCGATGGCAGTGGCCTGTAGGTACCATAAAGAGGTTAAAGGAGACAAGGGGGGCGCGTATAAGGTAAAAGTTTGAGAGCCGCTCTCTAATGTTGGTAATTGATTAATTGATATTATTTCTAAGTTTGACTTTTGTTGCTTCGACCCTCGTTGACTTTTGATGTGTCTACTAAGTGTAGACACACACATCAAAAGTCATATAAAACTCGTTTTATTAGTCAGATTTTTAGCAATCGAGTTGAGAACGTTTACTACTGAATGTGGTTCCGTTTATAATATGAAAAAAGTAATTCCTAGAATTCTCATAATATCTAATATTAAGGGATTTGTAGGTTTTAGGTTGGGTTTTGGATGGTGTGGTAGGAACTCACTTTGACAACGAAGTGATACGATATGATTTTTTAGAAGAATCATACGTACTTGTACTAATCTATTTCTGTCGCAAAGCAAAATTACATATACTTATTGCAAATTTAATATTGACATTAAATGTGTTAGGTTATATGCGTAGTCACGGTTTAAAAACCTAGTGTTAAATAATAACAGCCGCACGGGACAATTATGAGGTCGGTCTGTGGATGGGTGACCATTTATTGCATACCGAGTTTCCTCCGTGCCTCGGAAAGCACGTTAAGCCGTTAGTCTCGGCTGTCATTTGAACAACTTTGACATTCGTTAGGTAAGAGTAGACTAGTCAGAAGCCAAAAATCGTATTACCCAGTTACTGGGTTTGAGAGGGGTATAGTATTACCCAGTTACTGGGTTGTGGAGATAAGGTAGGCAGTCGCTCCACATTCAATATTGGTATGCAACTGGATCCGATTAGACTAGAAGTCGGTTCCAACATAGTATGTACCTAGTTGGGAAAAGGGTAAGCAGATCGATTGGTTTGTAAAGTACGTGTACCTACCTGGGTGAGGCACGCAATAGGGATGTTGCCTAGGTAAAAAAAATATGATTCTATTTAATCCGTCAATTAGATTATCGAATAATATTGCATACGTATTAATTATAACTTAAACGTAATTATTTATTTTATCTTATCAATAAAAAAATACGAAGATAAAACGCATCAAAGATAAGCAGTGGGGGCTTGTAACGTCACCTTCCAGTAAAAAGTATACTTTTAAGTGACGTCACACGAGTTTTCAATGCACTGTATCGTCTTCATTTTTTGTCTACGTTACAAACGAAAAAATACGTGTCCAATATTTTCTGACGGACTAATTAGATTTTTTTAGAGAAATACCTACCCTATTGAATGAAACTGCCAAATTCCGGTAGTGTTTCAAAGTCAAAAGTCAAAGTCAAAACGTTTATTTCAATTAGGCCATTAAACGGCACTTTTGAACGTCATCGTTTACAGTTCAGTAAAAATAATAGAATTACATTAATAAAGTGAATCTACTGTCCATTCGGAAAGGTTAATTCTTATGGAGAAGAACGGACAAGAAACTCCATAGTTGCTCTTTTCAAATAATGATTTTACAAAATTTGGTTTACAAAAATTAATTTAATATTATGTGAGGACGATGCACCCAGAGCATGCTACTTAAAGAACAAAGTATCATCAGCAGAGGTAAACTGTTTAATATAGGCTTAACGATTTGTTGACAAATCATTCGTCATCGTCCAAGTTTGCATTTGTCATGTTTTTGCAACTTATTTTGTATTATTTACTCTTATTTATGTGTCCTATTTGGATGTTAATCTGGCAATAAACAATTTCATTTCATTTCATTTCATTCACTTCTCCCAAAAAAACTCTGCATACTTTGTCACCACAAAAAAAAAAACTGACAAATATAACCGAAATCTATATACCGTTGTAAAAATAGGCTTTAATCGGATCGAATCGGTATATACTTGGATAGCTTAATGAGCATCGGCCCATTAGCTCCACGTCATTAGGTTGCCTCAGAAAAAATGGCCTCTTTTTAATGAACAGACAAGGAACGCCTGTGTTTATCTTTAGTTATGTAAAGTTTATATAGTTAGTGGAGTTCCTTATGAAAGATTTTTCCAGTAGGTCAATTCCCTTATCCAGTACGATACTCTTAAATATCACGCCGTTATATGTACTTTGGTGGAATGTTTTTGAAGTGACCTGTCAGTCCAAGTTGATTGCACTGCATTGACAGCTCACTTCATTTTCATTTCACCGTAGTTTTCACAGCGATTTTTTGTTCAGAATAGCACCACTGGACCCTACTTTTATCTTTTGCAGGACAGGTGCTGTGCAAGGTAGGTCACTAACTCAAGGAGCAAATTCGCATGACACGGTGCATTTCTTCTAACATTGTCCTTCTTTTAGAGCCGATGTTTAATTTTTCAATACTGGTCTTTCAATTTGAATGAAACAACTAAATTGTAATATTATCAAAATTAATCCATCTGGTCGAACTGTGTAATTATAAATTCATTTTATTTCAGACATTGTCCATACATTATATGAAAATTAAAGTCAATTAAACACATCACATTAAAATAATCAACAATAAATTAAAAATACATTATAATTACATAAACAATGTCACAATTAAATTAAAAAAATAAAATATTACACAAACAATTTATAACAAAATTCGACATACACAATACAAAATATGAAAGTTGTAGCGATCACCCATTCTTTTGATGAGAGTGACAAGTCAATTTCTAACTTTTCGCTTTGATTTGAGTATTTTCAAGTGTGGATGTTTTTGCGATATTCTTTTTTTTGTCGTTTCGGGAAGAGCTACACAGACCTTCGAGCATAATAAGCTTATAATAATATGTTCTCACTAAGACGAGCCTATTTCATCCATCCATCACGCAATCATTATGAAAGTGGATATTCAAATAGTTTACGAGAACTGTCCCGTTGGTCTAGTGGTGCGTGGGATTCCGGTCGATTCTCTAAACATGTCGAAGTGAAGGCTTGGGTGAAGTGATCACGAGGTGAGCTGTCAATCCATACAATCAGATGTCACGTGATCACGAGGTGAGCTGTCAATCCATACAATCAGATGTCACGTGATCACGAGGTGAGCTGTCAATCCATACAATCAGATGTCACGTGATCACGAGGTGAGCTGTCATTCCATCTTGATGTATATATAATAATACATATTCATGCATTATATTTTGTGTCAATTATTATTTTAAGCTCAGGGTTTTCACCAATAACGTGTTCTGTTATCAATGTTATTAATTACAGTTCTAACCTTAGCTCTTTCAACAAACTAGAATTACTATAGTAGGCGCCAGATAAATGTGGAATAAAGTACATTGACCTTTCCCTAATAACTGTTCATAGGTACCTGAACAATTAAATATGAATCGTTTTTCATTATTAGACAATGTTAAGGATCACGAGAGATGATGATTCGGGACAGCTTTGTGTCATTAATTCCGTTTTTTCAAATTAAAAATGTAAATAATTGTAGGTGGGTCAATGACCGTTATTCCACGATTATCTGGCGCCTACTATAGTTGCTTTATTGAAATCTATACATATAATAAAAATGTAATGGATCGCTGTCTGTACATGGAAGATATATGAGAAAAAATATTATTGGGACCTTTATCAACGCAAATAGCACCCAAAACAATGATTGTTAGAATTTTTGTCTGTTTTTCTGTTTGTCTGTGCGTTCGTGCACGCTTATCTCAGAAACGGCTTATCCGATTTAGATGTGGTTCACTTATACATTGTGGTGATTTTCACTTAACATTTAGTGTTTGTTTCATGTCAATCGGTTCATAAATAAAAAAGTTATGCCAGTATAAAGAATCACGTCGAACATTTGTTAAACTATCTATATCTATCTATTCTTTCTCTGTTCAGTAGCATTGACTGAAACTTTACTAAACTTCATAATCTTAAAATAAAAATGTTTGCCCCAAGTAACTATTCCACGCGGACGAAGTCGCGGGCAAAAGCTAGTTGATAACACAATATTTTTTTTTTTGTCGATGACCACTCGCAGTTCAGCACACTAAGGCTGGTTACTGCTTAACCGGACTATCCTGTGGTGGCCTTAAATGACTCTAAGGCCCCCAGCCAGGGCTTACAAACTAAAATAAAACTAAAACTAAATGACCGCTCGCTAGGGCATCCCCTGTGGGATAAGGACCTCGGCTAGCGGCGTCATTTGGGGGGAACAGCAAGGGACAGGCTGGGTCGTAACATTATTTGGGGAGTTTAAAACTACTGGCTCAGCGACTAACACAATATTGGTCAAGTGATCCTAATATAACTAGCAACTCGCCCCGCTTCGCACGGATAAAGCATATATTGTAAGTTCCCTGTCGACATGTTTTTTTTCCGACGTCATCAACAATCATCTTCATATTTCAGCCAATTTACACAAAACCTTAATGGTTTGTGTAAATAAAATTATGTCTATTAATTATTGGTGAAAACACCATAAAATCGATTTGATTAGTTTGTTTTTAAGTTTATCGCGTATAGACGGACAGACAAACTTTGTTTAATCACATGTAAGGATGTATAATGATAAGGATATTAATGTCTAAAGTATTTAAATTGATTAGGTTGCTACTTTTCTTAATAGCTTACATGATATCACGCCTGTACTCCTAGTTTACAAAAATATAACACCCATTCACATCACACCTATTCCCTATTCTCTCTTGTCACTAGTACGTAAGCAATTCTGACATAGTATTACGGAGTGGAGACCTGGTGACCTGAAACACAGGCCATTCGTCTAGCTTAGGCACCAGTCCCCACAATATTTTCATTGTTGTACTACTTGGCAATTAAATATGTAAATGTTTCAGTTAAATATTGTGGTGAAAATAAACGTATTATTATTAGTTCACCTGAATAGTTTACCTACATTTCGACACTTACATAAGTGTAAATCCCATTTACTAATCAGGAGGCCTCATCATATCAGCCGAAATACGTCCACTGCAGGACATAGGCCTCCGCCAAATAGGGGGGTTTTGCCATAATCGCCACGCTTGGCAGGCGGGTTGGCGATCGCAGTGTAGCTGTTGCAATGCACAGAGAATGCTGGTGCCCATTCTCTGGTGAGTCCCTTAGTAGCCTCTTACGACACCCACGGGAAGTGATGGTGCTATTCTTTTACCTAGGTTTAGGAGGCCTATTGCCATCAAAGGGTCACAAATCCTGACTCCACGCAACTTAGAAATTAAAGATGTGAAAATCCAATAACATTTTGTCTGACCTTGGAATTGAACCCAGGGCGTAATTTTCAGCAGCAGCGCGTGCACTCAAAACATAATATCACATAGACGATCATTAATATTAAAGATATGTGTTCTTGTACTATTAACGATTATTATTATTCTCTTATAAGTACATCCTTTTGACTATTTTCTCATTATAAGCAAGTGTGACGAAATAGTCGTAAAATATGTATTCTCCATTAATATCTTTGTTCTAACTAAACTTTGCTGCAATAAGTAATACTTTTAATACAAAGTAGACTTTTGCTTAATTATATTTCGATCAATGGCTCCTGTTAAAACAGAATTGACCTTTAAGTCAATTGTTTCAACTAGTAATACGTAATCGATCGTAAAAAAATATGAACACATTATTGGACTATTTGATTCGTTTGGACTCGCATGAGTTCGGATCCGGCGCAAGGACCGGTCCGACGGCTTTTTGTGGGATCCCACCCTCATCCGTCGACCTGACTGCCTTTTGAGGTCTTACATACCCTATTCGAATATAAACCTTAATTTAACACAGCATAAGTTCATAATTGAATACTGATCACCGCGTTTGACAGTCACGACCTGAGAGCAAGGATAAATGTAAGGATACAGCTTCACTCCAATCGATTTTAAATCTTATTAAGTAGTGTTTAGGTAGTATTTGTTTGTGATTAATCGTGATGAATAGCTCCTTTGATTTTTATCGTTCATTTGACCCATCATGTCGAATGCCCTGGGAATGTTCGGAAGACGATTAAATAGTTATTTGCCGTGATAATAATGACGCCAGGTGATGTTCTTAGCATAATATCACGCCTGTACTCTCCACAGAGGTAAGTAGAAATAGAACTTGTAAACAAACAACGACAGTTCGCTGGTGATGTTCAAGGCCAATCAGTGGAAGGTGACCTTTTAGCCACTATAGTAGGCGCCAGATAAATGTGGAATAAAGTACATTGACCTTTCCCTAATAACTGTTCATAGGTACCTGAACAATTAAATATGAATGGTTTGTCATTATTAGACAATGTTAAGGATCACGAGAGATGATGATTCGGGACAGCTTTGTGTCATTAATTCCGTTTTTCAAATTAAAAATGTCAATAATTGTAGGTGGGTCAATGACCGTTATTCCACGATTATCTGGCGCCTACTATAGCTTGCACACAATACTGACTACGGGCTGATAGTCAGGTAGGTACTATAAATCATGGCGCGTTGTGTTTGACGCGCGCCTCAAAGAGATGTCAGCATAGAAGACGGGGCCCGCTAGGGCCAGAGCCTGCCAGGGTTGCGGAATTTGTTCGAAAGAGTCACCGCGGCCCTGGAACGCAAAGGGCTTTAGAAGAAACACGGATGGGTTTTAGTCAGTGAGAGTCTGACACGCCCTTCCGCTCCACCCAGAGCGGAAGAAGTCATTTGATGATTTCCCAACTTAAAAAATGGTACTATAAATCACCTTGTCGAAAATCCAATAACACTTTTCTCAACCTGATTATAAAACCCGGTACCCCAAACAGCAGCACTAAACATCGGAAGTTGTACTCAAACAACGACATCTAGCTAGTGATGTTTGAGTACAATCAGTGAAAAGCGAGCTCTTAGCCACTAGCTCGACACAACTACTGACTTCGGGCTGATAGTCTGGTACTAAGAATCAAGTTACGAAAAATCCAATAACACTTTTCTGAACCTGATTATCAAACCCGGTACCCCAAAAAGCTGCACTAAACATCGTCTCATCTTCTCCCAAGGATGTTGCGGTTGGGGACGGCTTCCAGTAAAAGCTATAAATGCAGTTTTATACCAGTACATTTACATGGATCATCTTTTTGTCAGGTCTTCAACATCCAGTTTACTAGGTCACACGTAACCCCAAGGTGAGACTGGTCTCAGATTTTCCGACTACCCGTAACGTTTGTCAAAGATCTACAAATGACAGCTTTTTTTAGGATGGGAAATCATCAAATGACGAGTGTCAGACTCTTACTGACTACAACCCATTAGTGTTTCTCCAAATGCCCTTTGCGTTCCAGGGCCACGGTGACTCTTTCGAATAATACCGCAATCCTGGCAGGTACCTGCCTAGCGTGCCCCGTCTATGCTGACATCTCTTTGAAGCGCGCGTGGAACACAACGCGCCGTCGACCCGGCTTGGTTCTTATCGGCTGGGGACGGCGAGCCTCGGTTGGCTCGCCGTCCGCAGCCCACCAAGTATACTCATCAAAGGACCGGCCTAAGCAAGCGTTGCTTAACCTCAACCGGACCCGTGCGGCAGTTACTAAACTCGAATTCTAAATACTAGGAGCACAGCATGACGAACAACGCAAATAAACTCTTTTTCTTTCTTTTTTTTTAAGAAATTAAACCAAAATTATCAAAACAGAGACAATGACATAACACGACACACCTACATTAAAAAGCCATGTAGTTTCCCATGATTAATGTGGAAATAATTGCCATAAAAACGAACGCCTAACCATATGACGTGTAAGTTAACGACATGGTGTTTTTATGGTGGACACCAGAAAAAAGGTACCGTTGACAGAACTGGGTTTTTGGAGCGTTTAAGGGGTTATGTCATTTTAATCATAGGTTGTCTGTGGCGCCATGTGTGAATATTGACAGCTGGGACTTGGGTGTAATGTTTTTTAAGCTTTTTAAGCCTTTTCGTACATTGGTTGAGAAAGTAAGTGGAATATATTTAGTTGTCAAAGCTTTGTGGGCTGGTCTTTCTATATTTAAATAGGTGTTAAGTCATGATTAGTGAAGTGAATGAAGGATTATGAAATTTGATTGCACATCACTATCTAATCTAATGTTAATTTCAACTTCAACTATTGATAAGTGGGTTTTGTGGTAAAATGGAATGTGGAAAAGTAGAAAACTTAAAATTTTCCTAACGTCTAAATACTCCAAAAGACAGTCTCAAAAAATGTCATATCTGAAAACTAGAAATTTAAACGATTTGCCAGATACTGGAGCCTGAGTCGAGATAAGTAGATACTACGTGTATCTAAGGGTACTTCGACCATAACAAAATTCTCCAACAAAACATTCCACAACCCTTAATTGTCCGTATATTTCAAAGAAGCATATAAGCGCATTACTCCCGATGCATCCATAGTCTCCTAGTACTAATGGCAGGCCGGTCATCCATCACCCCGCCCCCCGCGCCCCGCGCCCCGTGCCCCGCCACCCCCGCGCCCCGGCGCATCAATCTTATGCAACGCAGCCTGCACGCTCATGCCATCCTAGTACCTCTTTAGTAATTTGTTGGTATTCTTTTGTTAGATTTTTGAGGATATTAATAATTGGAAAAATGTTTTGTTGATTGATCTCTGTAGGGTTTTGGAAAGGAATTTGCATTTATAATGTAGTTGTTAAAGCGCATTTTTCTGTCAAACTTATTCCCGCGATTTTGCTCCAGTGCCAAGCACATACGAACCTTTAATTTTTCAAGTAGTAGTCTGACGTGGCCGTCAAAATCGGTTGTTTTTTTAATTTAATCTTATAAAAATTCTCGTGTCACAATGTTACCATACTCCTCCGAAACGACTTGACCGATTTTTATGAAATTTTTTATATGCATATTCAATGTCTGAGAATCGGCTACTATCTATTTTTCATACCCCTAAGTGATAAGGGTTGTTGCCCTAAATTTATTTTTTATTTTTTGGTCATTTTTTTTACTCTTTGTTTTTTTTATAATGTGTCATTAAAAAATACATATAACCCTCAATTTTCACTTCTCTATCACCAACCCCTATTTTTTAATAGCGATATTAGTACTTTAATTATTTTCTACTCTCGGCGGTCGATAATAATTGATTTTATTTACCATTCGATCGGTTATTCTTGACTATTTGTTTGGTAGATCGCGCTAATCCTAGGATGTATATTTATTGAGGAAGGCTATAAGGCTATATAACATCACGCTACGACCAATAAGAGCCGAGCATTCATGTAAAATGTGACGCAGACGAAGTTGCGTGGGTCAGCTAGTCTAATATTATAAAATAAGCACTAATTAAAATTAACAGTTTTCCTTAATCACCAATTTTGGAGTAAGCAATCCCTCGCAATTTTTACTGCATCTCTGAAATAATTACTTACCTTATAAAAAACAGTCGTCCTCAGTTTCAATTCTCCAAAATTGGAGTTAAAGAAATGGCATCTCGTTAAAGCAACAGTATTGTTTCGCGACAGTATCACATTGTCTGCTGTTCATTACTGGCTCTCTGTTAATTATGTGTCCCTAGTACAGTGTTTGTTTTTACTTGGATGGCGAATTTTTGAGACATTGCATTGTGTCGTCTCGTTTTTTGGTGGAAGTGGGTAGTAAGTAATTAATAGTTTGTTTGGGTTTGAAATTAAGACTTATTATTGTTAAGTAATGATGTTAAGGAGCTCTTCCTCTCTCCTGTTTATTTAAAACTAGTGGCCCGCCGCGGCTTCGCCCGGATGTATATTTTTTTTCAAAATTTTCTTTCATTAGAACCTTCTCCAGACAATAATAACACAAGATAATCAATAGAAATATTAATTTATTTTAATTAGCGAAACTGGTCCAGCCGTTCACGCGTGATGCCGTGACCAAGGGAAATGGGATTTAGCTGTGCCTAGCCGTGTCCATAATTGTTGCTCTACATGAACATTTAAATTATGGATTGCAAAAAGATTTGAAAATTGATTTGATGTTTTTCATGTTCTGTTAAAAGGCTTGCGTTTCACCAGTAGGTAGCTCAGCTGGTGGTAAGCGATGATTATGGTCGATGATGAAGCACGATTGCCTAGAAGTAACTTATTGACTCTTGGCTTAAAGACCCACATGGTAATCCAGAGGAATATAATTGGTTGGCGATCTAGGTACAAAAGCCAGCATTACTGTACTTGTGCAGTTTTAGGTTCAAACTGTTGGGAACTTTTGAACCGAATTAAAAAAAAAAGAGGAAGTTCTCAATTTGGTTGTATTTTTTACCTCATAACTCCGTCATTTATAAAACGATATGAAAAATATTTTTTTACGTGAAAGGATGTCAATGTACTTTCCGATCTAATCTTGTTGAAATTTCTATGGGTGGAAATTTCAACAAGATTAGTCCAGGAGTTTGGTTTTTAAATCAAGATAGCTGGAAAAAATATGTCATCTACATAAGTTGCCGAAATTGCGTATTTTGCATTCCTGTGACTTTCCAGTGGTGTTTACGAATTACGAAAAATTATAAAGTATTACTAAATAAAACCGAAAAATAAAAATAAAACATTGTACAAAAAATAAAACCGAGCTCCAAATAAAAAAAATATAATTTTATAATTTCGGAAGTCGGTGTTTAAAACGAAGAAACAACCAAAAACACCGAGTTCCGAAATTAAAGTTATTTTGTACTTTGTAGTGTTTTTTATTTGGAAGTCGGTATAAAAAGATTAATGGTGCGATTTTCTCCAGTTTCATAAAAACACACAGAGGTGTCTCTCTAATTTGTTACATAAATTAATTAGGTCAGTACTTTCAATACATTTCTTTTCCGGGATTTGTGCCTTATCAACATTATTATCGATCTGGGCCAATGCTTTAATCGGTGCTAATAAGGCCTGAAATATAGGCTATGTTTTTAACATTTTCAGGTTCCCGGTTAAACCATAATAAGAACGTTTCCTTCTCGCATAAGTATTATTCGTAAACATGCTCATACTACCAGTTTCTTTCTCTTTCAGTATTCCAGATTATAATACCAGTACTTACCATTTTTAGGGTTCCGAACATCCGTAAGAAACGGAACCTTTATAGGATCACTTGGATGTCTGTCTGTCTGTCACAGCTAATTTTCTCCGAATGTACTGGACCGATTCTATCGAAATTTGATACAATATGAACTTCTGTGACCCAAAAACGGACGCGATACGTAAATAAATATTTTTTTACATATTACAAAAAAAAGTTTTTTAAACTGTACCCAGTAACATATCCTGCCAGGGTTGCGAAATTTGTTTGAAAGAGTCACCGCGGCCCTGGAACGCATAGGGCTTTAGAAGGAAACCCATCCGTGTTACACGGATTGGTTTTAGTCAGTAAGAGTCTGACACGCCCTTCCGCTCCACCCAGAGCGGAAGAAGTCATTTGATGACAAAAAAAAAACCCAGTGACATATGAAATGAAAGGGCTTATTGTGAGGGTTTTAAATATATTTTCTTAATTATTTTCAAATGCATAGTTTTGAAGTTATTAAAGAAATAAGACGAGAAATGACCATTCCCCCTCATCTCCGAAACTACTAAGCCTTCAATTTGAATAAAAAATGCAGATCTTTACCTAAATATTACAGGAAAACTTATGAGAAGTGTTAAAATAAATAAAATTAAATGTAACAAAAATGAAATTCCTTCGGAACCCTTTGCACGCGAGTCCGACTCGCACTTGGCCGGTTTTACTTCTAAGAAGGAGAAACTACCCGACCCGACCACTCTTGACAGAACGTCTTGGCGCCGTGAAACACCTGAAATTGTAAAACGCTAGGAACAAGATTCTTCTTGTTCCTAGCGTTTTACCATTTCAATTTTTTCGTTTTTTTATAGCGTTTTACTTTTGCTTTTTACCCAGAGTCACCAACTACTTTGATGACAGAACTCTAAAAAAACGATTACCATGCCTACTGAACAGTCTGCGGGCAGACATAAGGAGTGAAATGAATAAAAAATATTTGAAGAATAATTTAGGACTATTTAGAAAGGTATTAACGTGCTAATTCTATAAGTACAAACTAACGAATGAGTGTATATGTAGACACTCACCGACCCCACAGTTAAACCATTACTACGGTTAATAAAGCAATATTTGAAACTAATAAATAATAAAAATAATAATATAATATAATAATATAATATCTTGGGACAACTCACACACGGTCATCTGATCCCAAACTAGGCAGAGCCTGTGCTATGGCAACCAGACAACTGATAAACATACTTATATATTTCTAAATACATACATATTATAGACAAATTACACCCAGACATAACAAATGATCATGCTCATCACACAAAGATTTGTCCTGGGTGGGAATCGAACCCACGACCTCCGGTTTAGCAGTCAGGGTCACTAACCACTCGACCAACAGGCCAGTCAAAATAATGTCAAAACTCATCCTGCATGCAACTTACCTAGCATTTGAAAACACTAACTTGTTGAATTCACTCCAAGTCTCCAGTCATACAACAATTTATATAAATTTCCCATTTCCCCCTCAAAACTTACTCTCAATATTTTCAGAAAACACTAAAAAAAAGGAGAAAAAAATCACCTTATTATTTCCTGACACACTTTTTGACACCTTAGCGCACTCAAACTTTAATTTCAAACTCTATTTTTATAATGTGAGGGTAGAATTTCCCTTAGATTTTTTTCAAAGTTAATTCCTTTAAAAGTGGTGGGTAAAGTTTGGAGCGCTGTATGCGGGAGTGAGGCAGCCCGGATATTGTCTGCGGAGATTGTTTAAGATAGCACTTGTACTCCTTACCTGGGCTTGGACGTTTTGTTTCACCGTTTGAATTTTGTTTTTTTCTTGGCTACCTCTTGCATACTACCGGCTTTGGATTGAATGGGGTGGTAATCGGTATGGTTAGGATTTTTTTAAATATGCATAAATGTATTTTATGTTTGTAGGTATTTTATAAAGGGCAATATTTAAGTTGAATTGGTGTTGCATCTGTTTATAGGTGATTCGAAAAATATTACACCGGTTCTGAATAATGTTTTTGGTTGTTTCTTCGTATTTGAACACCGACTTCGGAAATTAAAGTTATTTTATACTTTTTAGTGTTTTTTTTTAAGTACGGAGTTAAGAATGTGTAAAACCCTACATTAATATTAAGAATTGACAGGTTTACAGGCTGATGAAGATTTTGATAAATTCTCAACCTTAAATATAAATTCAGAAATCGGTGGGAATCCCTAAATTCGCTCTTAGGGAATATGTATTGCAAATATATCTAGTGTCTACACAGTTCATCTAAAAAATTCAAAAAATTAAGTACTAATAGTAAAATAGAATCGAAATTGATCGAAAAACAAACGAGATATAACTATTTTAAACAAATATATCTGTCTCTCTCGCGAAGACGCCGTTTTCTATGGCTTACTTCTCTTTCTAATTTTCACCTTTGAAGCTTTACAACTGAATCGCTAATGAAGATATTTAATTTTGTTTTCATAATTAAAGTAAGATTGAGCTAAAACATATTTCATAATTGTTTGCAAGAGCTAATAAATTCCCTAAAAACCTGCTAAGTGCACCTCAATAAGATATGGGAAGAAGGATTTAAAAATGAAGATTTTAACAAACTTTCCTCTCGTGTCGAAAACTATGTATTTCAGTGCATCTGAAGTATTTTGTAACATATTTGCATCTGAAATATTTTTCCGGTTTAATAAAGCCTGGTTCAAGCAATTTCAGTTATTCAATTCCATTCCGATTCCATCTGAACAAAGATTTCACTGAAAACCGATATGATTTCGGAAAGTCCGTAAATAAAAATATTTACTGTATTAATTACATGAAATATACAGAAACAATAAATGAAACTTGCCAATTATTTTTTCCTGAAACTCATATTGCATAAATACAAAGGCATTCAATCATATTGTAGTTGGACCAAACCGTCATGATATTTGCTATATTTTTTTGACGTAATAACAAGACATACCATATTCATAGTGAAAAAGCATAGCTAATAACGAAACCCGATCCATATCCACTTTAACAAAAATCCATAAAAAACCCGCATTTAAAATTCACAAAACATTTGGGGTAAAAACTCAGTAATTCGTATAAAACAGGCTTTCACGTACAACGCAATCTCATATCAGGCTCGCAACAGCGCTCAACGCAAAAAAAAAAGAAAAAGAGTTAAAAAAAAACAATGTACGTCGAACGAAAAAACTTTATCCTGTCAAAAAATAGTAACAGGAATAATTATCGCGAACATTGCATTAATCAAATTCCGTGCACGGCGGTATTGGGAGGGGGGTCATGGGGGTGTGCCCCCCTAGGGGGTGCACGGAAAAACGAATGCTGCGGGCTCGCTGCGAAAAAACGCTGAAAATGACGGGTGCACAAGCTCTAGTGATCTGCCGATACCTCTCGAGAGCTGGATGAGAATTAATTTTATTCGATGACCTATATTTGAGCGGTGTTTCGGAAATGCGTGATTTTAGGTTGTTTGCATAATATAGAACTCGTTCTTGTGGTAAATTATTAAATACAATAACTTAGTATAACTATAGGTAATAAGACATGACAATAAGCTGTCTTACCCAATGTAGAATGATGTGCAATCAATTTAAGGCCAAAGTTTGCCAGGATTTTCAGACTAAAGTAGAGTTTCTCAAATAGGTACATAAATTCGAACTGTTAATTCTACTCTGCGGCTACAATACAGTTTATTTATTTCAAAACTCATTCGCTCCTTAAACATTACAAGCCCAAAAATCGCGATGAGTCTGAATAAAATGCTATCCCTTCTAATAATACCGGCCTCATCTAGTTCAAATTGACGTTTACCTAAATGTTTATATTTAATTACTTTGCAAAATAAATATGATTTAATAGAAGCGAAAGAAAACTATCATTGTTAAAAATAACTTGTTACTTGCTACGATTTTCGATTTCTGATATTTTACAAAAAAATACAAAACTCGAAAATCTTCGAACGCATCCCCTAGAACTTACTCCGCGTACACCGCACGAGTCCAGCGCAGGCTACCTATATAGTCACAAAAAAAGCGGGGGCCCCGTCACCCGGAGCCCGGGAGGCGCGGGGCCCAGGGGCCCAGCCGGCCCTACTGCATTCATTAATTGCTAATTTGCAGATCGGCCCCGATGTATGTCCGCCGCGCCGAATGTTTGTGTAATTTTATGTAATACCATCAATGCTTTTTGGGTTAATCATTGTATTATTGTGTTATATACATATTTACATATGGACTTGTACCTACATAAGACAGTCTTTGTCCAAAGAAAGGGATTGGATGGAGTTTCCCAGTATAATGTTTTGGAAGTTGGAAAAGTACGATGACCATCGCTGATTGGTAACTTAAAGGTAACTTGGAATAGGTCGATTCTAGGCAAGCGTGCTCCATAAACCACAGCATCGCCATCAGGTAAGATAGGGGTCAAACGCGTGCAATAATAATAATAAAAAAAAGTTTGATCCATCGTGTCTTGCCTGCCAGTAAGGAAGTGGGCCAACCAAATAATTCAGTTTAAAGATATGTAGCTTCCATCACGTCCACAGAGATCGTGATGGAATGGATGCATTGCGGTGCAGAGCTTCCATGGGTGGCGACACTTAAATACATTCGAGCGTACTGTTTAAACTTATACCCAGGGAGAGTCCAAGCGTGTCACGTGTATTGACCTCGTTCAACAATATTGGAAAACATTGGCCCTAAAAACTTGCTAATTAAAAAAATATCACATTGTAATCCATGCCTGTAAGACTCGTGTCAGTACAGAAAGACAAAAATACAGAAGCCCAGGGATAGGTGTATCATTGTATGGGATTGTTCTATAGCATCGTCCTATTTGGTAATGCGATTTAGGGGCAATCCCATGAGATACAGTAAAATAATAACTACCTGAAAATACGTGAATAAATAATATATATATATATTTTTTTTAATTCAGACAGAGTCCGTTAATTGGCAAGTATACAAAAACTTAGAAACTAGTGTTAATACTTACAACTACCGGAACAAATACAATTATATGCCTACACTAAACTCACATGCAGGCTTATCCAATGCCCCAATATGGGGCTGTCCCATTTGTCCGCTATAGCTCCCAGGATGCTGTTGGGGCTGGCGCGTACCCGACGCATGACGGAGGCGCAACGCTTGCGCATGATGCTTGATGCACTACAGTAGCGCGGCAACCCCAACAACACCCTGAATGTATATTATATATTTATTATATATTGGATTCGCAGAGCCTGCGCAGCAGATATGAGATATGAGGTGTCGATGGACAAAAAGTTAAAATGTATGAGATTGACATGCACTACGAAAATGACACGTTTTTTTAAAACATTTCATTTCGAAGTCCTATTAAGGATCTATAACGATTAAAAGTTGGCTAGCAACCATTCTCACTTAATTTATCATATCATAGTCATGTGGTGTTTCAAAATAAAGGGCTCGAGGAAACGGTACCGAATATGTAACTCACTAAATCAAAGTCGGGTTTTTTGGTAATAGCCAAATCTTGACAGTCATTATCAAAGTAAGTTAAAAGACGCATTCAAAGTGTTAGCTTACTGCCGGTTTCAATAACGTATCTACCTTTAACCAACTGTCAAATTAGCTTCCAACAGTACCTGAAACGTCATGTCAAATATGAAGTTTCGGCTACTTTTGGTAGCTAATTTGAGAGTTGGTTAAAGGTATACGTTTTTCAGACCAGCCGTAAATCAGTAACAGCCCTAATCACCCTTCCCTTTTCTCCCGCAAATGTGTATAACTGTTTTTTTTTTAGATTACCAGCAGTGACAACAGCAGAAACGTCATGAAACCGGTTTTAACAGCAAAACCAGTAATAGATTTCCATAACATTGGATTCGTACGCAAAACTCTAAAACGGATACACGCACGGTGCGTCATCGCTTCCCATCCTACACTGGTGTAAAATAAAGCAAATTCTATCTATCTATACTGTGTTGTGACGTCACATGTCATCCGCAGACTCCAGCCTCATGTAACGGATATTATTACTTGCACATAAGCCTAGTGATCAATGACGTCATTTGATATCGTTGGGGTTGTTTAAAACAGGTTTTTTATTTTTATGATTATACATATGGTTACATGAATGAGTTCATTGGAGGTATAGTAGGCGCCAGATAATCGTGGAATAACGGTCATTGACCCACCTACAATTATTGACATTTTTAATTTGAAAAACGGAATTAATGACACAAAGCTGTCCCGAATCATCATCTCTCGTGATCCTTAACATTGTCTAATAATGAAAAACGATTCATATTTAATTGTTCAGGTACCTATGAACAGTTATTAGGGAAAGGTCAATATACTTTATTCCACATTTATCTGGCGCCTACTATAGCTCAACAGTGGTGTCAGTAACGGAAAAGTTAAAAGGGAACCGCTTATCTTGGTATGGTCATGTGAAGAGGAGGGATGAAATGCACGTAACTAAAAGAGTTATGAATATAAAATTGGATGGATGGACAGGGAGAGGGAGGCCAAAGAAAAGATGGATGGATTGTGTTAGGAGTGAAATGAAAGAAAAGGGAGTTAGTGATAGCGTGACGGCTGACGGGACAGAATGGAAGTAAAAAACGCGTTGCGCCGACCCCAAGTAACATGGGATATGGGCAGGAAGATGATGACGATATTGTTACATGAGAACGTTTATCGTCTAGTAAGTGGGTGAGAGCAGAATAATTGAATGATCCTTTTTAGTAACGCCTATTTTAAATCTGTTGTGTGTGTTTCCTGATAGCTACAACCTGAGGGTCTTTAAGTCAAGAGTCGTCAACCACATTATTACTTGCCATCAGGTGAAATTAGGTAAAAGCGAACCGATCCATCAAAAAAATATGAGGGGCAGTCTTTGGGGACTGCCGATAGAAGTGAAAACTATGCGAAAGCTAAAGCGTTCGGTGACGATGACGCGAGTTCCATGATTTTCTTCCACCCAAAAAGTACACATATACATTATACATATGTGTCACCGGAAAACTGCAAACTCCGTAAAATTGTAATAAACCTTTATTAGATTATTATTTATCGAAATATTATGAAAAGATCGTTTTGTATACAATTAATCCCATCCAAATAAAATAGTTTTCAATACATCCGAGTTTTATTAAGAAAAAATGGTTTATAATTTCACGCGATATTTTACAATCTTACGGCGTTTGCAATTTTCCGGTGACATATACACAGTATACATATAGCTCATGGAAAGCGTTCGGTGACGATGACGCGAGTTCCATGATTGATTTTTGTTCACCCAAAAAGTGCTCAACGCGCCTAAAGAAGTTTTCACTTAAAAAAACAATGTATAAGAAATATACCATCTATTGAGAAAAACGCGAAGTATGAAAAATCCTGTGGCCTCTGAAAGCTATTCAAGTACTCGTTTACCTCTCCCAGAAGCACTACAATCATTCGATTGACCTGATAAAGCATTTAATCTCACCAGATATACATAACCTCTTAACCCTCAACTTCCAATATAGGAAACTTCTCGTATCTTAATGATTGCTTTCTTGTTTTCAAGAAGTAACCTTTTTTAAGGATGGGAAATCATCAAATGACTTCTTCCGCTCTGGTTGGAGCGGAAGGGCGTGTCAGACTCTTACTGACTAAAATCCATCCGTGTTCTTTCTAAAGCCTTTTGCGTTCCAGGGCCGCGGTGACTCTTTCGAACAAATTCCGCAACCCTGGCAGGAAGAAGTAACCCTTAAACTTCAAGAGTCGATTCGAGATTGAGAATGATTGAGAATGTTTTTAAATTGCTGCCTTTTGATGATTCAAGAGATTTACTTATCATTAAATCATAGCAGATGCCTGTGAAGATTGTGCTAGTGGTCTCATACAGCCGGTCGATGCTGTAAACATGACGAAGTGAAGGCTTGGGTGAAGTGATCACGAGGACGACAATCAAGATGGAATGACAGCTCACTCCGTGATCACGTGACATCTTGATTGTATGGATTGACAGCTCACCTCGTGATCACTTTACCCAAGCCTTCACTTAGTTATGTTTACAGAATCGACGGCTGGATCCCTTGCCTTTGAAAACACAAATTGGGAATATGGCGCACTATACGCAGAAAACTAATTAAACCGCCATCATTTCAGCTTCATACATCCATACCAACAGGCTCTCCACATCCATCGTTCAGCAGCTAGGCCTTTATATAAATAAAATTATACATACCGAATATTTTCCCTCTCTGTCCCACTCATGGGAACACGTTAATAATCCCCATGCAGATGAAAAAATAGAGCATTGACGCGGCTGTGTGAGTGACATGGTCGAATCGATCGCGATCGGCGCGTGTGTGCAACGAAATAAACGAAAACACGCAGCGGGTGGAAAAAATCGCCACGTCAAAATGGACACGAGTATTGGAGGCGTGCCGTGGAGTGGCCACTGTTTGATTGGACATGTTTGAGTAAGTTTAAATATCAGTTTCCTTTAAGTCACTGATTTTATTTTCTTTTTGGTGATTTTGTAGAAATGTGTGTGAAATTAGATCAGTCATAATGTGTGCATTCAATATAAGGCTACTTCAAATACTGTTGTTTAATTCAATAGCTGTATATAACTAAACAGTTTTACGAAAGTTGTAAGCTATTTCACGATGCACCGTGACTTTGTCTGCGCTGATTTAGAAAAAACGATTTTTCCCCTTAGAAGTTGAATTTCCAAAAATCCCTTCGTATTGCTCACTTACGTAAAAGGCTGCCTTGTGTAAAACTTTGTGTGCGTTGATGTCTGTCAGACAGTTTCCTTTTTATATATATAGAAGATAGACAGATGACTGATGGTTCTTCAGAGATCAAGTTATAAGTAAACGAGAAAACATCTTTAAGTCCAATTCTACTAATATTATTAACGCGAAAGTTTGTAAGTACGGATGGATGTTTGTTACTCTTTCACGCAAAAATTACTGAATGGATTTTGATGAAGTTTGGCACAGTGGTAGATTATAGTCTAGAATAACACATAGGATACTTTTTATCCCGGCAATATGTTCCCTTGGGATAATTTTCGACAATCACGCGGGCGAAGCCGCGGGTGGCAACTTGTATTCTCTATACATTTTGTGCAGCGATAGCCTCGCTTTTCTTCGAATTTTCTATACAAAATCAAAACTTCTAGGTTCCACCATAATACAGTTTCCGCATTAAACAAATGCCACTTCTGACCAACCGCACAACACCGCTGCAACCGTCACCAAACAGTCTGGGGGACTGGGGTGGCCCCTTAAAAAAATTGCACCGCTCCCGGCCCCGTGGGGGGGGGGGGGGAGCTTCAACTTTGACGCGCGCTCCTCTCTAATTGACGCTGCGAAGCAATACTATGATGATTCTCTAGTTTGTTCCGGATTAGGTACTAATTAAGGCTGCTGCAATAATTTGAGCACCTGTTAAGTATTTGAGTTTTGGTTAAATTAGTAAGATTAATTTGATATTTTTGTGTTAGTTACAGTTCAGTGGTCCTTCTCAAATTCTTTGAAGTGCACCGCAGTCATAACTTCAGTAGCTTGAATTGCAACACGATTTTAATCTTTGACTGCAAATAATAGCTTTTCGCTTCGAGTTGGGTCCGACTGACATAATATTCTCTGGTTAACTCTGGTAGGTATATGAACATGATTGATAGATATCCGCAGTGAGAAAAATTGTGGATAATCAAAGGACGCAGAACACGTTATTCTTTAAAATTAATATTACCGGAGGAACACTAAGTAATTGCCGACGCATCAGTAATTATTTATAAGGTTATTTAATAATTTATTGCATTGCATGCCAATTATCAATAATCATTTTTATTTGTGTAACAAAGGTAGTGAATACAGTTCTTAAATTAAAGTAGATCGCTATGTTATGCCAAGAAGCGTACAAATATGGTTGCATGCGAATTAATTATGCGAGAGGTAAACACAAATTATTTGGTAGGCATGTCAAAATTAATTAATTATATAAAAATTAATTAATTGAATGATGATAAATTAATAAAAATCAAAATTATACCGCATAATAAACATATGACAAATATTATTCAAGAAAGTGTAGGTACCTAAAGTGACAGTTTTATCACACAGGGGAGAACTCATAAGGTCGTAGTACACCTGCCTTATACTTGCACACAAGTATGCAAGTAGCTTGCATGCCATTGTGCTATAACAAGTTCTGATGGGTGTATGTCACTGGCATGCAAGCTACTTGCATGCTTTTGTTCAAGTTACAAGCATGTGTATTGGGTTGAAAGAATTAAAGTAGAATGACGATACTGGCGATTTTCAGCTGAATACGCAATTACATTTTAAGTGGCACGAATTATATACCTATATACCCACCTAGAAGATATGAATTGAGCAAAAAGATTTATTCATTTTCAGAAGTCAATTTTGATATTTTTTTTCTAATTTATTGCAAGAACGCAAAAAAAAATTGTAGCATGAAACGCATTTTATTTTATTTGAAACTTAATAAATCCTAACTTAACACTATGAGGGCGAAAGTGAGTTTGTTTTTTTATTCTGAATATTGCCTGTTAGATAAAAAAATAATAAAATTAACATGAAATGCATTTATATTATTTAAAACTTAGCAAAGGCATGATGCCTTTTTTAAGTTTTAAATAATTTTAATTTAAAAAATGGGTATGTTTTCCAAAGTAGAACGACACACAAAAGAAATTGTATTTTTTTTTTTTGGGCTGTGTAATTGACGATCTCACAATGCTATTATTTACAACTAATCCACCATCAAGTCAGGCAGGCGTCTCCCAATTATTTAAATGGTTTAGAGTGTAAGTGCATTAAACTGACAAAAGACAGACGTACCGTTAGTTAAAATGTAATGATTAGGTACAAATCTTTTTATTCAAGTTTCGAAATATCCTTTAGAATTTCAGAGCATTAATGTTAACTGCATATTTCTTTTATTTGCCAATCAATTATAATAATAATAATTTATTTCAGTTTCTTTACAACTTCTACAATATATCTTAAATAGGGGTCTCCTTTTAGGTATGAGAAATACCTGTGCTAGGAGGCCCCGCTCTTATAAAACTAGTACAATAGTACGTAGGAGTGTGTTACATGAACTTTTTTAAAATTTGGCAACTTATTAACTAATGGAAGAAAAAAACAATTAATCGAATACACGGATGCATGAGAGGAACTGCTTCAAATAGAAATAAATAAATGCATCGTAAGTACAGCATGTTTCTATTCGAGTGCCTCTCACAAGTGCATTTGTTTTTTTAAAGAGGAGGAAGTAATGGCAGTCTACCGGAGTATGATATAACGAGCATCGATTTTGTAGAATGAAGGTACCGTACTGAATTTGGTTTGCTCTTCGAAAGATGGCCATAGATAATAATAACAATAATAAATAGCTCTCGTTAGGCAGCTGGATCAAGGGAGCGGTACTTCTGGACACGGCTCGTATTGTTAGGAGGTTCCTCTCTCTTGAGCCCTGACCGCCGGTATTTTTATATTTTTAAATGTTTTTTTTTAAGAAATATTTAAAGATGTAAGGAATAAGTTAAAAAGAAAACAATAATAATAATATGTAATTTATATGTATATACAATGAATAAAGGAAATAATAATATCTTGGGACAACTCACACACGGTCATCCGATCCCAAAACTAGGCAGAGCCTGTGCTATGGCAACCAGACAACACTGATAAACATACTTATATATTTCTAAATACATACATATTACAGACAAATTACACGCAGACACAGAACAAATGATCATGCTCATCATACAAAGATTTGTCCTGGGTGGGAATCGAACCCACGACCTCCGGTTTAGCAGTCAGGGTCACTAACCACTCGACTAACAGGCCAGTCATAATTTAATCATCATTATTAAACCTTATCTAATGTACTTAACTCGAGGGGGTTGGCGCTGTAAGCCGAAATACATGGTTCCTCCTAGTTCCGCTCCAAATGCTAAAACTTTTGTGTACATAATATTATAAATAATTCATAGCATTTTTTGTCGTGAAAGAAAATACATTTATTATTATTTATTATTATTAAATTATCATTATTTGGACGTTCACAGCTGGACATAGGTGGCTGGTGCAAAGAGCAATTGTAATTAAATAAATTAATAAATATGCCTCTCCAAGCGTCCTATTAGATGCTTCTCTCATCCAGAAATCACAGTCTTAAGTCATACTCTAAATTGGCAGAACACGTTCTTAGAAAAATCTCTGAGATAACATGAGATTCGCTGTAAACGCCAGGGCACCTATGCTACTGAAAAACTATTAGTTTGCGCGTTATCAATCATCATTTTGAGATTTTTCAGCTGGAACTCGAATTTAAATTAGACTCGTTTTGTAATACAAACAAAACCAACGATACTGGGTGATGGCGCTCGTGTCAGCTTACGTTAAAGTAACCAATAACTGTCTCCAGGGTCCCATCTATTTCTGTAACAAAATTCATCAAAATTGGATCGGCCATTTAGGCGTGAAAGCGTTACAAACTCACTTTCGCATTTAAAATATTACTTAGCTTTCGCCCGCGACTTCGTACGCCCATATCCTGTTTTTTCCCGTTCCCATACGAATTTCGGGACATCTCCCCTACACTTCCCAAGGAAGTTACATGCCAAATTTCAGCTTTCTACGGCCAGTAGTTTCGGCTGTGCGTTGGCTGTCAGTCACTCAGTCAGTCAGCAACGGAAGAATTTTTTATATATTAGGATATTAAAGTTAGGATTCGTATAGCTTATTCGTTGATTACCTGTATGTAGTTCAAGACAACTTCATGTGTTTCCTCACATTTGCTGTCCATTTTAAGGATAATTCATTAAAACCTACAAAGATCACGCGCCATCATATTAGGTAGGAATTATGCAGCCATTGTCAGGGAAAAGCCATACAAATGCACACAGGTGTTCCTTCCATCAATTCCTATACTTATTACAATGCATGACCTAAATCCATAAAAACGCAGCACGGTATAGAACGGGTTAATATTGTAACAAACATCTGCATCCGCACACAGATTTATCTCCATTTTCCGCTCGTACATAGATTGCCGATGATTGCCGATATATCCCGAATGTTCTCATTGGTCAATAGATCCCGCGCTTGGCTCTGATTGGCTGATAAGCACCTGAGGCGTTCGATGTCAGATGCGTCCTGAAATTAAATTAGTTATTATCTCTGTTTGTTATTAAGGGGTATGCGGCCTGCGATACATAAATTTTCTTACGAGTTTTTACTTAGAGAAGAGCAGTTGTGGCACAGTGACAACCGTGCCGGCTTACTCTTATTGGCATTTAAACAGTTAAGCAACAAGAGCTATACAGACTCGAATTTGAAATACTAATAAACTACTATATAAATATGAACTGATGATAAAAGTATGTATAAAAAGAAATCATTGGGCATAAATAAATTCATCCACATCAGTGGCTGTAATGTTGCTTCTTTTTAACCGACTTAAAAAAAGGATGAGGTTCTCAATACGACTGTTTTTTTTGTATGCTTGTTTAACGATATTTCGCCAATTATCAATCGATTTGGATGATTATTTTTTTGTTTGGAAGAGAATTTTTCCGGAATGGTTACATTACAATTTTGTGAAGATCTGATACTTAAATTATTTTAATTTCGGAAGTCGGTGTCAAAAAATGAAAAAAAAAAACTAAAGAAAAAGTAAAAAAGTTTTTTTACTATTGATAGGCACGCGTTTGACCACAATCGCACCTGATGGTAAGCGATGATGTGGTCAACGATGGACCACGCTTGCCTATAAGTAACCTGTTTACTCTTGACTTAAAGACCCCCAGGTTATAGCTATACGGAAACACAGACTCCGGCAGGGATTCTCTGCCCAGAAATATAATAAAATATAATATCTTGGGACAACTCACACACGGTCATCCGATCCCAAACTAGGCAGAGCCTGTGCTATGGCAACCAGACGACTGATAAACATAGTTATATGTTTCTAAATACCTACATATTATAGACAAATTACACCCAGACACAGAACAAACGATCATGCTCATCACACAAAGATTTGTCCTGGGTGGGAATCGAACCCACGACCTCCGGTTTAGCAGTCAGGGTCACTAACCACTCGACCAACAGGCCAGTCATATACATCGCGAGGAAACGATCATTCGATGCGTATTTTATGATTACCGACCAAATGATGGTGTTGGACTCGCTACAGTAAACATACATGTGTTATTTATCGATCGTTTCGGAGCAGTGTTTAGAGAATGCGTGCTTTCTGTGCAAAATGCGTAATTAAAGGGTTGAGAATACATGGTATTAAAACAACTTTGTAACTTAGCCGTTTATGCTATCTTTGGTGTTATTGCTTTAATATGCTTATAACCTCTCAGACTACCTCTTTGGTCGAGTGGTCGCATTAGCTTCTGCTGAGAATGACGTCCTTGGTACGATTCCCGGGTCGCGCATAATATCATCGTCTGGAATTTCTCAGTGTAGCTGCTCGGAATCTAGATTTGTACTCAGTTGAACCTAGAACATGGTATAGAGGGTATGCAAAACAGGGTGTAGTAAGTCCCCTAAACCTCGGTTGAAAAGGGAGGATCTTCCGACCAGACGGTTGTTGTGCCCGATGATTGTAGTCGAGTGGTTGTATATGCCATATTCAAATCGTGCGGAGAACTTTGATACCCCGATGTAGGATTTTTGTGACGTAAGGCACTTGTAGTAGCGAGTAAAGCTAGAAACTGGATACGAGTTGGCGAGCAGCGAGTGTGTAGTTCCGATAGTTTTGTCGCTCGGCTATAAGCGAGTGCTCTTGTGCGACGGGTGATTACTCGCACATCTCGTTGCGGCGTGCAGCCGGAAAAAAAGCGAAAGCTAAAGCGTTCGGTGAGGGTGACGATGACGCGAATTCCATGATTTTTGTTCACCCAAAAAGTGCTCAACGCGCCTAAAGAAGTTTTCACTTCAAAAAAATTAAATTACCGCTAGTTGGTCTCTCGGCTTGAGTTCTGTCTTCTGACCGCCAAGCGAGCATCGCTGAGCGAGTATTACCTTTGATAGTTCTTGTCGCTGAGACAAGCTTGAGGTAAAATAGTTCTCGCCGGCAGTATGAACAGCCAACTATCGACTATAAATATATGTGTCGCTTTTACTCACACAGGATGGTTGATCTTTTGACCGTTTCTTCAGCGAGAAAATAGTCGATAGCTTATAGCTTCCTCGTCGGCGGTGCGACTAGTGCCTAAAGTCTTGAGTCACATTTGTGCCAGGATAGGTGCCGCTACAATGGTATGCCCCATTGGTCTCGTAGTCAAAAGCGCGACTTCCGAGCTTGGGGTCCTTTGTTCAGTTCCCAGGTCGGACAAAAAGTGTGATTGGGTTCTGTGTGGTGTCGGACGTAAAAGAATAACCCCATCCCATTACTTCCCCTGGGTGTCGTCAAAGGCGACTAAGGGACTCACCAGAGAATGGGCAGTAGCTCTGTGCATTGCAACAACTGCACTGCGATCGCCAACCCGCCTGCCAAGCGTGGCGATTATGGCAACCCTCCCCCCTTTGAGGGAGACCTATGTCCAGCAGTGGACGACTTTTGGCTGGTATGATGATGATAAATGAAAGCTTCGTTTGTGACATCGGGGGTGACTCCTCTTCTATCAATAAACCGATGTCTAGTTAACGAGTTAATAGTTTTTAGTCGACTCCTAGTCAACCTCAACCTCATCAACAAAAGCCGTTATTTTGAATTGTCTGTAACGTTTTTTATTTGAAATTAGATCTGCTTCAAAATAATCACTGGCAAGAAGCACTTAGGCGCTCTAGCAAAAACTTTTAAATTTGTTAGCACCAAAATGTTGTTGACGATCACTTTATCAACCGCAATGAAATGATTATTTGGTAGAATAATCAAAATCAGAGCTATCCACGTAAAACAATTATTGGTATATTCTTTTTCTTCTTAGCGTCGATGGCAACCAGAGATTTTGGCTTCTGACTACCCGTATCTAACCATTGCCAAAGATCTACAAATGCCAGCTGACACCACCTCCGTGCCTTGGGAAGCAAGTTAAGATGTTGGTGTCGGGGAAGACAAAGCCTTCACCCCAACCGCCACTACAGAAGAAGACGCCCCGGGCGTCGGGAGTCGAAGGGCGTTCCCCGGCCACCGTAGGCGCGAGTCTGCGGAGGGCGAGCGTTGCGTGGCTCGCTGTCCGATTCCACCAGGCCCGAGACGATGGCGCGTTGTGTTCAACGCGCGCCTCAAAGAGATTTCAGCATAGAAGACGGGGCCCGCTAGAGCTTGCCAGGGTTGCGGAATTTGTTTGAAATAGTCACCGCGGCCCTGGAACGCAAAGGGCACGAATGGGTTTTAGTCAGTAAGAGTCTGACACGCTCTTCCGCTCCACCCAGAGCGGAAGAAGTCATTTGATGATTTCCCATCATTAAAAATAAAAAAAGGTCCTATTATCCAGAGATGAAAGATAAAATGTTAAGCAACCTACTACCTAACAGTTTTTCTTCCATCTCCAATTTCAATTTAGATTTGAAAACAACTAGTAATTATACAATACAATGGTTTAAATTGAGTCTGTAGCTAACTGCTAGACCACACAAGAATTTCTTATTAGCTATCTACCTCTTATAAATACTAATGTAACTATATAAACTTAAAATAAAAACTATTAACTCTACCTATTATTTTTTTAATCCAGCAAGCATTTCAAGGCTGCCTCATGTGGTATTCATAAAAAAATTAACAAGTATTGTTTAACTTTTGCTATCTCTTTTGCAAAGTCCGATTCGATGGTTACCTCTGGAAAGAAAGAAAGAAAGAAAAAGAGTTTATTGCGACAAGCATGACGCATACCAAAAAACTAAATTACAAAAGTTATGCAAAAATATGAGTCTGGAACCGTCTTCCCGTTTCTCATGGATGGGCGAAGCACGTTCAGCAGTTGGTTCTGGCAATCATTTGCACATCCCTAACAGTCATTACGGGTAGAAATAAGCCTCAAATCTGTGTGGTTCTTTTTTCTAAAGACCATCTCCAGACAATAATCTACATGGTTCTCTTGTAGCTTATATAGTCCTCCTGACCGATATCGGCCATGGCGGCCAATCTCAACCGAGACTAGTCATCGGCGCAAACACAGGTGCACTCCCTCTTCCATCACTCTCATATTCCTATGGGACAGCAACCCGACACGACCGGAGAGAGATCTGGACGCAGGACCAACGGCTTTCCAAGACACGGAGGTGTCACACCACCAACTTCCAAACTCCGGGCTGGCACTGAGAAATTCCTATTGGAAAAGCCCGACCTGGGAATCGAACCCAGGACTCCACGCTCGGCAGTCGCGCTTGCGACCGCGAGACCAACCAACGGAGCAGTCAAAATTGCAGCTCAACAATTGCATTTTATGGATTCAATGTCTTCAGTATTACCCATATTTTTTTTTGCATATGTAATTTCAATAAATTCGTTGATTAATGTAAGTATATAAAATTTGTAAAACTTAAATTTTAAAAGTGTAACTGTGGAGTTTCTTGTTCGTTCCTCTCCATAAGAATCTACTTTTTGCGAATGGCTAGTTGTCCATTAGTCACTATAATATTTTATTTTCAAACTTTAAATTTGACTTTCAGAAGTGCCTTTAAATGGTCTTGTTGAAATAAATGAATTGATATTGGTTTTTCTTTTTTTACATTGACCAAAGGGTTATGTGCAAGCTACCCATTAACTGGGTTTTACAGGTCAAATATGCAGTCGCCCCGTGTTAACTATTGGTAGTCAGCTGTATCCGGTTAAACTGGAAGCTGCCCCCAATATATTTATTTAAGAAAAGGCTAGACAGGCTAATATATACACCATACTGAACTGAACAGTACAAATATTTTCTTAATATCCGTCGGCAAACTTCGTATTTCGTCAGTCGTCGGATTTCTTTCAAAAATAGAATACAGAAAATAGTTGTACTGTACAGGTACAATTATAGTACATGACAAATACACACACAGTACACATAGACACACACACCACAACACAGTACAAATACAAAGAGTGTACAGTGCAAATAGTTGTTCAGAGATAGTATTTCTATTTCTGATAGAAATCCGACGACTGACGAAACACGAAGTTTTCCGAGGGGCATTAACGGCCGGTTTCAATAACGTATCTACCTTTGACCATCTGTCAAATTAGCTACCAACAGTAGCTGAAACGTCAGTATTGAAAGGCAAACTTGACGTTTCAGCTACTGTTGGTAGCTAATTTGACAGATAGTCAAAGGTTATTGAGACCGGCCGTAAGAAAATAGTTGTACTGTACTGCCATCCATATATTTTTTGTTTTGTCAAAATCCTAGTGTTATTTTAAAAAATTACAAGTAATCTACCTTTTTCAGAAACAATATTAAGGACTTGTAACATATTGATTTTGAAGAGTTTAATATTGGCCATGGGTCTTCAAATGGGTCCAAATTGATCATTTTTTCGATATTGCATCATTCATTTTGCTTGAGAAATTTATTAGTTTATTATTTAAGCATATATATATAATAAATGCTCGCTCCCATTGGCCGTAGCGTGATGTTATATAGCCAATAGCCTTCCTCAACAAATAGACTTCCTAGGATTAGCGCGTTCTACCAAACAGCCGTTTCGGAGGAGTATGGTAACTAGCATTGTGACACGAGAATTTTATATATAAGAAGACTTGTATATTATTTCCGAAACGTGATATTTTACATTTATTTTTATTTATTGTACACTTACCACAGTATAGTCTTTATAACCCAAAGGTTGACTGGTAGAGAATGCCTTGATGCATTTAGTCCACCCATGTAGGTACCACTATTGTATATAAAGTTTAAGTAAATAGAAATTCATATTTCATTAAATTTAATGGAATTAATCATGATGTGCAATCATGCATAACACCATCACCAGACGAATTGGTAGGAGGACGAAAATAGGGGTTTGTGTCATTATCTAGAAATTAAACGGTACTCAGGTAGACCATAGATGACCTATTCACAAACAAAACGGAGTGCATGAAAAACATCAATTGTTCAACAAAACCGTTCTGCTAATCTTCGCGACCTCCCAAGAACATTTTCATACAAAACCTCATTCAATTTCATCCATGCACAAAGGAAATGGATTCATGGATGATTATAAAGTTTGCAACAATCAATGCTTTGCTAAACCGAATAAGTAGCTCTTTCTTTTTCAAGTTTTTTCAATATAGTCGTCTCGTTTTAGCACGGCACTAGAGTGCATTGCTCTTTTCCTGTTTTATTTTTTTTGTTGGCACGTACTCTAAAGTATCCTTTTTCATCTACTGACTGCAATCATATTTTATTAAAATGTAAAGTTTGTTAGTTAGCACGCAAGAGGTAATTTCTTAAATTACTGACCTAATTACGAGAATTGTCTCACTGTTTGAAAGCTTCACTATCGCTCAGTGTCATTGGCTACTATCCCTGACAAACGTATGGTTCTTGTAGGATAGGGCATGAGAGCGAAACCGCGGGAAATAGCTAGTAAGTCATAAATGTCGATTCAGGATGGCGTTTACGTCATTATTTCGTTTTCTGAAATGACAAATGTCAATAAAATGTAGGCGGGTCAATGACCGCTATCGCCCTCCTAAAACGGTTTAGCTATAGTAACATCTATTTCACACGATGTCGAGTTTTTGCATGATTTTCGCTTGTTACTCTGTAAATCATTTGTTTGATTGACCCCAACCTCCTGATTGATTGTGCAGTTAAGTACTTTTTGCTTTCACATTTATTATGGTTATTAGTACACAAATGGACGTGAATTGGGCTATTTAACTTGCTTTTTTTTGTGTGTGTTTTTTAAGCATGTTTTTAAGTGGTGACGTTGAAATCACGATTTGCTGTGTGGTCTTTCTGAGGAGAAGAACTAAGTTGCAAGTAAGCAAGTTGCTATGCTTTAGTTGTGTTTTTCAGGCTAACCTGGTTCTGTTTTTCATAGGTCTTTTGAGCCTGTTGAGATGATCAGAAGATTAAACATTCTACAATCTGGAAAAACTTACCAGAAATGTGGAAGAAAAGAGACCCAGGAGAAGAAGATACGATGGTCTCACCAAGTGAAGGAACACATGGACACAAGGATCTCGAACACTCTACAATACGTCAAAATTGGTCACAAACGAAGGGGGATCGTCAAGAAGTTTAGTCGGGCACATCATAGTAGCTCAGCAGTGTGCAAACGGCTGAAACCCTCCTTCAGCCGTCACCTTCACCAAAAGATTTTGCGGACGAATTCTTCGAATGCTACTAGTTTTTTTTTAACCTTATGATTTATCCAGGTACTGTTGAATTATATCCCCTATATAAATAATAGCCTACCTATGTGTCATTCTGATGTGTACGCTATCTTAATATATATTTCTTGTGTACGTGTGTATGTCACTGAACTCCTAAACGGCTGGACCGATGTTGATGAAATTTTTTGTGTGTGTTCAAGGGGATCCGAGAATGATTTAGATTCACAATTGGACCAGGTAAGTGGCGCTGCAATCGATTTCTGTAATTTTTCGTCGTACAAAAAGCAAACGTTCGGACAGGACAACGTGTCTGTCGGGGCCGCTAGTATTTCTGTAAAATTTCATCACAATCCGTTCTGTAGTTTTTGCGTGAAAGTCTATCATCACAAACTTTCAGATTAAAGGTATTAGTCGGATGGGATAGTAGAATTCACATGATGATTCAACAGTCAATCCCAAATGTCCGTGCCTAAAACAGTACACAATGACAAACAAACATACGATATTTGTTTGCAGTTAATTATAAACGGCAAATAGATAAACAGGAGTGCATGATATTCCCATCGCTGCAGCTAAGGCCTTATTGGCAGTCGCTACTGGCGTGACGCCAGGGTTGGCCTGACGAATTTATGTGCGTACGCCAGGTTGGGCTGTGTGGGTGTGTTGTGATCGTGTAGCGTTGTTTGGTGGATTTGTTTTTATTTATTGGGGAATTAATTGATTTCTAATTATTTGTAGGTGTTAGGATGTTAAGGAACATTGACTGGAGAAGGCCACGGGAATCAGCTAAATGGAAAACGGACAGGAGCAGTCGATGTGACGACGCTTGAGATTATGTTCAGCAGTGAACGTTTTTCAAGTTTACTGTTGATAATGATGTACAAGAAACTGCACTCGTACCAACGACTTCTATAATTTGCACTTATTATAATAAGTAAATAATGAAACATTTTCTTTTTTTACGTTTTAAATAAGTAACTTACTAAAGTTAATAAAAAAACCACTCAAAAACACAACGACAACGACTTACAGTCCGCCTTCACAACTCCTTAAAACCATAAAAAATTCAGCCCGACTACAAGCAAACCCGACCGCAAGGCTAGTGCCAGCCGATAATAGCAGAGTATAAGTAACGGTGCACACTATAAATCCATCAGTTTAGTTGGCGAGTCGCCAGTGTGCGCCGCACTTAACGCCCCGACACTCCTCTATTTCGTTACTCATAGTCCTTTAAAAGGACTCCTATTTATTCCAATGCTGATTTACGCACAAAAAAATTTGCCATTGTGTTTCTGCTAATTTAAGGAAGCTGAGAATAGGACTAAACTTCTCGAGGACATAGCTCGATCTGAATAGAGTTATTCTTCTCTCACATGGATATAATATAATATGTTCTTAAATGTACGCCTTAAAATTATTACAACTTCGGTAAATATAATAATACTACTCGAATGTCGCTTTAAACTTAAGACGTCCGTGAAGTTCGTTCTTCACTGCGCAGTACTCCAGCTCTCATCCTCGTTGTCTCATGAATTTGATACTGCGCAACGACTCTCGGAGTGTTCTGAGCCACCATTAGGTTTGACTATACCTACCAGTACCTCATGGTGTGAAAATAAGCAGGCTAAAAAAATTGTAGCGGTCCTGCCAGCCTAAGAGTTTTCCGGATACGCTCTGTTGTCCAGTCGAACCTCGGTTTTTCAATATACTTAGGGATCCTGCATGAGGCATAATACTCTCTCATACCAGCCATAAGAGAACAGACATAGTGAAGATCACATAAGCAACGCTCCACGACAATTTTGGTATTTAGCTGCCAGTCAACGGAAAGAGGAACCTGACATAGTAGCAGCTATTGGTCACTCAAGCCCTAGTTACATCCAACAATGCTTAAGATCATGGCTGTAGTTGTCACAGAAAGATACATTGGTATTGAAGAGCCTATCACACATTTTCCTTATGAAGGAAACTTCCTCCACTTCTCTTTACTCAGTCGCCAACACAATGGAGATAAACTCTCGAGTCAAGTACGTCCATGTCAATAAATAACAAACTGTAAAAATAAATAAAAAAATGTTTATTTCTCTTTTACTCTAACTGTCAACGTGATTGAGGGAGAAGGAGTGGAGGTTGAATCGAGTGGAGAAAATTACTTAGATAATGGGTATTTATCAACATTTACAGACATATTGCCACTATAAGTCCAGTCCAAGAAGCCACATACGGACAAACATACCGTACATCTTAATACTGGACTTCAGGCGCTAACGCGGAGCGGCTGGCTCTCTGCCAGTGACGGATTTATGGACAAATGTGGTCGCCATGGCTTCTGTGTTCCGCGTTTGTCATAGATGAACGCCTTTTACTTTCTTCGTAATCGGTTATAAAAGAAGAATTGGTAGCTTCGCAAAAAAAAAAACGTCTTTTATAATGCGCACAGCAAAGGAGTGGAACTCTCTGCCTGCGTCTGTGTTTCCGAACGCATACAACCCTAATCTCTTCAAAATTAGAGTGAACAGGCTTTTTCTGGGTAAGCTCACTCCATCGTCGACTTTGTCTCTGTCATCTATGACCTAGACTAGAGTCAAGAGCAAACCCATATTAAATATAAAAAAAAGTTTTTTTTCCAAGGAGACCCCGTCGTCACGATTTGGACTTGTTCTTGACGGATTGCCTGCAGAAGGAAAAATACAGTTGGAAAATTAAGGAGGAGACCTTTGGCCAGCTGTGCAACAAAATAGGTTAAAAAAAACAAAATGTTTTTCATTTATTGACAGGCTTGTTTTCGACCCCCACTCACCTCACGTGATGGTCAGCCATGATGTGGTTGACGATGAAGCACGCATGCCTTGAAATAACCTATTCACTCTTAACTTAAAGACCCTTGGGATGTAGCCTACATTCAAGTTTACTTAGTTTCAAGTAGTCTTTGTCAATCGTCGTGTTTTTGTCAATTCGTGGGTAGGTTACTATTTCTTGTAAGTATCATGCCTATGTTGAAATACCGAACCTTACAGGATACAAGGCTCAAAACCATCTAATTTCAAACATCGTCACCTTAGACCATTCACTCCTACCAGAAATTTTAAAGCGAGTAGATAAGGTCAAAAAGCTGCCATATCGAGCAGAGCCGAATTTTTTCGCGTCTAGTTTGACTGGATCCATCGTAACCGCAGCTTTTGGGAGCGGCTAGACAGATGACGTGAGCGATGGACATCAATCACACAGTGCCAACACCGACTGCAGACAAATACGAGTGTCTACCTATAGGCATCGTTTTGTTTAGGAAAAAAGGGAGAGTTGAAGAAGAACTTTTATTACTTCTTCTGTTGAATGGTTTTATCAAGGATAGCTGCACGTTTCTGCTGATATTTCTTCACTGTCTTCAACCACTTCTGTGTTATAGTGTGTTTTAACTCCTACGCAGTTTTTCTCGAATTGATTTCTTTAATCCATGACAGTTAATCGTTTCTCCGGGACTAGTCGAGCTTCATATCCTCGACGCTTTTCTGGTGGTCACGACTGATGATTTTTGCTTTCAGGAGTTTGCAGTTTTTTGAGAATAGAGTGGCGGGCTCGTTTTCAATTAATATTTTTCACGTATTGACTAACTTTTTTTCCAGTTTTAGGCGTGCATATACCAATTAGGTATTCCGGAAGTGCATGAAGTTTTTTCTTTCCACAAATAGCCTTTAAAAATACAATTTTACTTTTTTGTTAGAATTTTGTACATCGTTTAGAAGTAAATCTATCATCGCCGTGGTCACCCTACTGCTCATCTACAAATAGCAGGGCTGGAGTACAAAATATGAGAATGATGGGCCCCATACATGCGTGTAACGTCGCTCGCGACACCCTCAGCGATGAATTAGCTTGTAAACACTGCTTTAATAAATTCGATTTGTGTTTTCTTTTTGCTTTTAAATGTTTTTGGCGCCTACTTGTATTTTTTTATGTATATATTTCTTGTGTACGTGTGTATGTCACTGAACTCCTCATAAACGACTGGACCGATTTTGATGAATTTTTTTGTGTATGTTCAAGGGGATTCGAGAATGGTGGATCCGGTAGGTGGCACTGAAATCGATTTCGATAATTTTTCGTCATAGACAAAGCAAACGTTCGGACAGGACAACGTCTGTCGGGACCGCTAGTATTATTATATGTTATTATCTCTGAAAGTACTTCTCGATTTTCGACTTCTGAAAATACTGAGAAATATAGAGCATTCTCTATATCCATCCAATGTCTATGAATACCGGCCGTACACAGAAGTAGACCATAAAATCCACTGTGCTTTGGTTTTCGTAACAGTAAGTCAACAAGAATTAAAACTAGAACATAAAATTCTGTCGTGTCCTCCGCTTTTCCATGAAAAAAGTATCTAAGATGCCAGTTTATCGACTAATTCCTTCACGTCCTATCTTATCCTTCCTGCTTATCCTATCCTACTATATGTAAATAAATTGGTGGCGAAAGTTTGTGAAGATGGATGGGACTTTTTTCACTCTTTCACCCAAAAACTTTGATAGTACCTAATACAGCTTATACATCAGAATAAGAAATAGGCTACAATATTAATTGTAGCCTATTTCCAATTATGGAAAATACTAAGTCCATAAAAACAGCACAGGTAAAAAAGTGCAACGACACAAACTTAACCCACTGAATCTTTCCTCCACTGTGGCGCAGCCTCACAAAAAGTGTTGTATAAAAGTAGTTGGATGCTTTCAGCATGTTCACAGCCATGAAACGTGACATATAACCGAATAACTGTACCATCGGCCGCAGACATAATCGTGAATTAATGACTGAACACTAGACATACAAAAAATACTAAAAACGCTTATACACTACCTGATTTTAGCGGTTCCATGATTTTATCTCACCATCTCGCTTTAATGCTAAGTGAAAGAGAGAGATGGCTGTCGGATTAGGATAAGCCAGCTCAAGTGTGTATGATTTGTGACTTTAATGTAAGATTTCAGTGCTTTGTGTGTAGTTAACGAACGTGAAATTCATTTGTTAAGAGATTGATTTTTTGGTTAGTGTTTGTGTTGGTAATAAAAGTGGGACGGATTTCTTTAATTACTTGTACCTACTATTTAATATCTAATAGACATCTATTGCTGGTCATAGTCCTCCCCCAAGCGTCGCCAAAACGAACGGTCCTGTGGGCTTCGCATTGTCAGGTCACCGGTAAACTTTGTAAAAGGTCTTTCAACGCTCGCCTGCTTGTAGTCGTACATGATACCCGCTGCAGACCCTTGCGGCCCTGTCGTTATCCATTCTGAGACCAATGTCCCTGCTGACTGCCATTTGTTACCCATCCCAAAATGTGCAACGCCGCTAAAAAAAAAAAAAAAAAAAAAAAAAAAAAAAAGAAAATTAAAAAAAAAATTTTTATTCCAGACCTTGATCCATATGATGTTAGTAATACACGCTACTTAAAAAACTATGTTAGTAACAGACACAATAAAACACTACTTTTAATTCATATATTTCTATATTTTTTTTATTTTTTTATTTTTGTTTTCACTTCAAAAAAACATTTTAATTCGAGTATCATTGACTCATAAGAACTTATGTGCACTTATTGTGGATTTAAGTGTGCCTGAAATAAAAACGTTTTTATTCATTCACTGAGTGCTCAGATCGAGTCCATAATAGTAATAATATGACAAGCGATTTAAAATTCAAATATAAAATCATCTGTCTAGCCTTTTTCTAAACGGCCGGCTTTCATTTGAGCAGTTTGAAATAACTGTAAAACAGCATTCCGTACTAAAGTCTGCCTTGTTACACTGAAATTCAGTACTTTTGAGACTGCTTCCTCTAAGGAGTAAAGGCCTATGGTACCCGCATAGACCTTTGTTTTACCATTTGTATAATTTGCGCAAAACTATTCCTACAAACATACACAGATCAGACTACTAAAAATATCTAACGAAACCACCCAAACATCTAGATTGCATCAGGACCCCACAATTTTTTTTTTTTTTGATGGCTGAGAAATCATCAAATGACTCCTTCCGCTCTGGGCGGAGCGGAAGGGAGTGTCAGATTCTTACTGACTAAAACCCATCCCTCTTTCGAACGAATTTTGCAACCCTGGACCCCGTAGGTACTGCAGTCTTACCAAATATCAATCTGCGAAGTTTTGTCCCAAATATGTTGGGGTTGACTTCGAGTCTATCCGGATGCAGCTGAGTATTTCACGTGGGGCGACTGCCTTTCAGACCTTATATACTTACTGGGTAACACGTACCTTTACTATGCAATACTAGTGTCAGGGTGCTTGGCTTCCGACTACCGTTACCACTGCCAAAAATCCACAAATGACAACTGGAACCAACTGCCTAACGTGCTTTCCGAGGCACGGTGGAATCTCGATATGTTAAGATAGTCACCCATACATTTACCGACGATGCTAAGCGTTCATCATCATCATATCAGCCGAAAGACATCCAGTGCTAGACCTCTCCCAAGTGTCGCCACAACAACCGGTCCTGTGCGTCTCGCATCCATCGGCTCCCCGCGACCCTCAACAGGCCTTCCAACGTCACTCTAGAACTTTTCGGCCCCATCGACCATCTGTTCTGCGAGAGATGTACCCTGGAGACTGCCACTTCAGTTTGGCGATCCTTGACTAATTGTGGCTTTACTTTAAAGATCGCTGCTCGTGATGCTATTTTAATTTAGCCACCAGCTCCTCATGCTCACGACTACCAGACATTATCCTACTAATATTATAAACGCGAAAGTTTGTAAGTATGGATGGATGGATGGATGTTTGTTACTCTTTCACGCAAAAACTACTGAATGGATTTTGATGACATTTGGCACAGTGGTAAATTATAGTCTGGAATAACACATAGGATACTTTTATCCCGGGAATATGTTCTCTTAGGATAATTTTCGACAAACACGCGGGCGGAGGCGCGGGCGGCAACTAGTAATAAAATAAAAGTATCACTGACAAAAACTATAACATCGAAGTCAGCAATGAAACCAGATATGCATGTGACAGTCCATACAAAGCATTTTATATTATCATTGTAAGTAATTACTGGACGCAGACAGTCTTTCAAAATGTAATCAGCGTTAAATTGCACGTTGTAATTATAGAAATGAGAATGTATGATGAAAGTACGAAACACTTCGGTAGTGAGCAGTCGTGTTTGAGCATCTGCATCGATAAACTCAGTTGTATTTTCTTTACATCTTTCAAAAACTAATTACATTGCATCATCAAGAAAGAAAGAAAGAAAAATGTTTATTTGGGACTCGCACAAGACAAAAAAACCAGTAAAATAAAATTAATAACTAAACAGTATAATAAACTAATTAATTATCTGTGCGAGGCCGAAATGGTCCCTATCTCAGCTTATGCTGCGATATCTAAAAAATAAATAACGCAGCGCTAGTATTCTGATAGGGCCAGTCAGTGGTGCCACGGATACACACTCACGGAGCATTTATAACAGAAATATACAAATAAAATAATAAGTATAAATATGGGTAAAAATGCAACAATTATTAATATATGTATATAAATAATAAAAAAAATGAAAAACCGGTACATACATACAATAAATAAGCTGACACCCAATAGCCCAGTGCTCCAGCTTCATTTGTCGATATCATAGACAAATTATTCATTTAGAGCGCGCGGGCGCAAGTGGGAGCTTATGGTCGGCTGTCACAAAGAAAAGATGGTATCAGCATCAGCATCAATATTTCAGCCGAAAGTCGTCCACTGCTGAATAGAGGCCTCCCTCAAGTTTCGCCAAATGAACCGGTCCTGTGTGTCTCGCATACAGCGGATACACGCAGTCTTCACCTGGTGATCGGTTCACTTTGTGGGAGGCCTTCCAACGCTACACCTTCTCATACGCCGTCACTCGAGAAAAACAAATAATTTTTGAAGTGAAAACTTCTTTGGGCGCGTTGAGCACTTTTTGGGTGAACAAAAATCATGAAACTCGCGTCATCGTCACCGAACGCTTTCCGTGAGCTACATGTATACTGTGTATATATGTATGTGTACTTTTTGGGTGAAAAAAAATCATGGAACTCGCGTCATCGTCACCGAACGCTTTAGCTTTCGCTTAGTTTTCACTTCTATCGGTATTCCCGAAATACTGCCCCGCATGTTTTTTTTTATCCCTGAAACATCTCTATTACGACCATAACTATCTATTTACAGATACAAATAAAAGTCAGTATCTCTTGTCTTATTGCATTTACAAGAAATGGTGTGCGAAAAATACCCTGGACCTTCCACTATCGACTCATCTTCATCTCCTCATAAAGTTTCAATTCCCAAGCTCAAACGCTATTAATAACTACACTAAATGTATACATAACCGTTAATTAATTCCGAGCACACATAACAACGTACAAATACCTGTAGTTAAGGTTTTAATTGCACTGGTAAGATAATTTTATGTCTCTATTGCTATGAGACTCATGTAAATATGTACAGTACGATGAAAAAGTATTACCACCATGTGTGATGGAGATAATTCATCATCATCAACCGCAGTTTCATGTACTCTGTACATCTCATCACATCTATATTTGCCGTCATCCCAATAGTTCCCCCTCTTTTCAGGACATATCACCTTTCACAAAATCCATTTCTTGTTTTTAGGGTTCCGGGGCCCTATTACCAAGACTTCGCTGTCCGTCTGTCCATCTGTCACCAGGCTGTATCTCATGAACCGTGACAGTTAAACAGTTGAAATTTTTACAGATGATGTATTTCTGTTGCCGCTATAACAACAAACAATAAAAAACAGAATAAAATAAATATTTAAGGGGGCTCCCATTCAACAGACATTATTTGTTTGCCGTTTTTATAGATAATGGTACGGAACCCTTCGTGCGCGAGTCCGACTCGCACTTGGCCGTTTTTTTTTGTCTTCCTCTACTTCAGTAACTCCCATTCAAGCTCAAAACTGTTCTTAGGAAAAGTTCCTCTTCTCTCCCCATCACTTGCCAATGCCCCGACAACGGGATTACCGCCAAAGCTGATAATAACCAAGCTATACTATTTCAATTCATTCACTGAGAAACTACCTCACCAACAGTTCTCTGCTTAATATAAGCTCTCCTCTTTAATCGGATCCTCTACCCACCCTCGAAATATTGTTGCTCAACCAACTGCAGATTCCATTCTATTAAACTTACAGCAACATAGAGAATAATTATGTCATTTTTAACTCAGTCTGTGGTCACTCTTATCCAGTTATTAATTAACATGACTATTCTGCAAAGATCATCGCTAACCTAGTTTAAAAATTGCGGATTTCCTTACGTTTTTCGACTACGTCTACTTCAACGATCTTCGCTCCTACCACCTTAAAGAAGGTTAAAGTGAGGTTCCAAAAGAAAAAGTAGTTCGGAGCAAAAAAATCAATGCATTACAGTACTGCCTGCCACTTGGAACATTTGCCTGTAATTTTACTTAACAGAGTCGAGAATTACCTCAGTGAGGGAGGAGAACCGAGCATTACAGTGCGCAAATTGATTCAATGTTTAAAATCGAATCACAGACTACTGTAATGTAGATTACTGTAATGTTATGCTCAAAATCGAATATGAAATGTTACATTATAGGCGAACGCTCCAGGTGAGGAAGCACCTTTAAGGTTCAAGAAAGTTATTGCAACTTTGAAGTCCAGCCCACAGATCACGCCTAGCCAAATCCGCGTCGTTTCAAAACATTTTTTGATGGGTGTATGTATGTAGATTAAGTATCATTACGAACTGTTTTAACATAATACACATGAATTTATAATTGGGAGTTATTGTTACATGACCGGGGAATTCCGACGCGTGGAGCAAGCGTTAGACCAAATAGAGGCAAGATTTTTTTGGCGATGAATCATCGTTACACGTTCCTTTCAGAAAGTGAAGCCTTTAACCTGCAGAGGGCCAATTACAGGTCATGTTACTTTAGTATTATAGACCTTCAGCGGCCATTATAGCGGACACAATAGTAAAACAATGGCGTCACACCTGATTAAGCCCGCCCGGCCCTCGAGAGAGGAGGAGCTCGTGGCTAAATAAAAACAGCCGCACCGCTCGATCTTCGACTTAAGCAACCCTTGCTGAGGTCACTCCGGGCAAGGAATATGTACAATCCATTACATATCAGGACTCCTCCGTGCCCTAGAGGGCACGTTAAGCCGATGGTCCCGGCTGTCGTTCGTACATCTTTGGCAGTCGTTACGGACAGTTGGAAGCCAGATAATCTGACACGAGTCTTGCCAAGGAGTACCATGTTACGTGTTACCCAGCTATCGGTTTGTGAAGGTCAGATGGTCACTCGCTCCATGTAAAATACTGGTACTCAGCTGCATCTGGGGGGCTACTCTCTAAACCCGAAGTCCGTAGTTTCGGGCTTAGTTGCAGGCGTATTCTACTCCGTATCACCTACGGACTTACGATTAGTTCCGAACCCGAACTAAGAATGAATGAGAATACGCCATTAATTGTCATTAATTCTTAGTGGTTAAGTGATACGGAACTACGGACTTCGGGCTTAGAGAGTAGCCCCCCTGATGGAAACTGGTCCCAATATAGGGTGTTCCAGAAATGGACATATTTAAGGATGATGTTGGTTTGCATTTGTCATGTTTTTGCAACTTATTTTATATTATTTACTCTTATTTATGTTTGCTTTTGGATGTTAATATGGCAATAAACAATATCATTTCATTTTTCATTTCTTTAAGGAAAAAATAGCAAACAAAAAGTGACTTTTTTCGAAAACTTTCAAATAAATCACTTTTCAAGTAGTCTGATGCAGTCGGTGACTTCAAATAGAAAGAAAGAAAATCAGTTTATTCTGCCGGAAAAACCGCACAGAAACACTTAAAGATAAAAAACTTATCAACTAGAATTATAACAAAAAAAAAAAAAAAACGCGTCACTATCAGCCCATGTCAGGACCGGACATCGCAAATCTGTGAATGAACTAAAGAAAATGCCACCAGCTGTAACAAACTGCTTGAATATTCATTCGTTCGGAAATTTTTAGTCGTTTTTTTTGGAAAAAGTTTTTTTTCTTTTTTTCAGATTCCACTTCATTCCATTGTTTCCAGATACCCAACATCACATTTAAATATGATCACGCACTTCTGAAACAACCTGTATATTTGGGAAAGGCTAGGCCGATTGTTTGTTTATTTGTTTTACCATTTTTTTTTCGTACCGTACCTAAACTTAAGTTTGTGCTAAGTAAAATTATTTTCTTTCTTTCTTGGCAAGACCGGTATGGGGTCCGAGTGCTCATAACTTGTTTAAAGATCTTTCAAGACGCTTAGTTGACACTTCGCGTGACCCAAGGGCTGGCTTTTACCTTGGACAAAGGATAAGCATTGCCATACAACGTGGCAATACTGCCAGCTTTTTGGGTACTTTACCAGTGGCCAGCGGTGCGGACGAATTTTTCGACGCCATATTTTAGACGATTTTTAGTTGGTTTTTTTATTTTTATTTAAGTGTATATATGTTACCGGAATATTGCAGACTGCGTAAGATTGTAGTAAATCTTTATTAGATTATAATTTCTCGATATATTATAAAAAAATCGTTTTATATACAGTAAATCCCATCCAAATTAAATAGTCTCCAATATATCCGTGTCTTATTTAGAAAAAATAGTTTACTATTTTACGCGATATTTTACAATCTTACGGCGTTTGCAATTTTCCGGTGACATATATATAGTAAATAGTTGTACGTTATGTATGAGGAAAATACCGGTATTAGATTTGCAGGCTTCTGACGATCGTAACGACTGTCAAACATATACAAATAAAAGCCGGGTCCAACGGCTTTAGGTGTTCCTCGCTGTAATCAGAATTAAGTTGTTAGTAGACAACAAGATCTTTCTTTACTTACATTTAATGGCATGTAATTATAAACTGCGTTCATCTCGCATAGACCGGTCCATCACTACTGTGTGGCGGTAACAGCACATGTACACACTAGTGGTTTTTTTTTTTATTTTATGCTCGTTTAGTCTATAAATAGTAAAGAGGGCAGTAACACTTGCCTCCTAGATTGTCAAGGCTGTTTGAATTAAGTATGTGTATCAACGGGTTATTTGCGCAGTGTGGGTTGAGCCTTATCTCTATTTGATACATCTAGTAAAGATATTTTTTTTTAATTAAGCGTCTTCAGGATTGATTATTATTTAGATTTTAGTAAAAAAAAGCTGTCCCTAAAAAGTGAAAATTACGCATTATACTGAACTTTATTACTTTTTCAGGTTTTCAGGACAAAAAACCGCCATTATAGAGGGTGGATTTTTGAGGCGGAATAGTAAGGACAGGTACCTTAACCCTTAACCGTTATAGTTATAGAAAAACGTTCGTACGAGATCATCTATAACTTTTTGAGATATTCTGAACTGCATTCACAGATTTAGGAAAAATGTACTGTCAGCGGAAAAAATGCTAAAATACACCAAAAAATAAATGATGCCTACCCATCCTATTTCATATAGGGATCCTATACCGATCCTATTTCATATAGGGATCAAAAGACTCCATGGGACCATTATTTATTTATTTATTAACTTATTTATGTATACAAGTTGGTATTAAGTTAGTTCTATATAGTAGGCGCCAGATAATCGTGGAATATCGGTCATTGACCCACCTACATTTATTGACATTGTTAATTTGAAAAACGGAATTAATGACACAAAACTGTCTCGAATCATCATCTCTCGTGATCCTTAACATTGTCTAATAATGAAAAACGATTCATATTTAATTGTTCAGGTACCTATGAGCAGTTATTAGGGAAAGGTCAATATACTTTATTCCACATTTATCTGGCGCCTACTATAGTGAAAATGTCTTTCAAGCGAACAGACAAATCAGGATAAGAAACCGAAAACAGGTCTGTAAGACCAATTCTACTAACTTTTAAGCAACATGTAATGTTCACATTCGCAATTTGTCAATATTTAGAGAAATTAGAGGAGTTTCTTGTCAGGTTGCGACTGAGATGCGAATGTGAACATAGTTAAAAAAATTGTAGAATTATTGGCCCTCTGATTTCCGATGTTTTTTTTGGCAGATTAGAACCTGCTAGCTAATATATTTCGAAACTAAATAAACTTGGGCCAGGGGGGTGCCAGTGGCTACTACAATGCAACAAATTGATTTAGAAATGTTAGCTATTTATATAGTTAGGTTTATTTTATTTAGTATCTCGCTATAACCGCTTATTAAACCCGATTATTTCACTCAAATCCAAACACAAATAAATCAGCGGCAAAAAGATTTATATTGTGTAAATATTCTGCTTGGGGTCTGTTGTCTGTCGGGCAGCGGAAGAGCTGGCACCGTGCCTCCATGGCGTGCCAAGAGTACCCCCATGCCCCCATGCCATGGCAAGGAGATTTATGCTGATTTCTTCAATAACCCCATCCGTTTTACTGGAAAGTTTTTATTCTTTAGCTTGGTGAGAAAATCTTTTAAAATAAGAATGTAGCGTAACATCAGGCTTGTTATCCCTGGAGTGGTCGGCAGAAGTATTTATATTGTCTAGCACGCCTTCATTTCGGCAAGGGACAAATGGAACTTGCCCCTGGGATAAAAATACTCGCGTAATTATGTCCTAAACCAAAACAAAGTCTACCCAATTGCTAATTTTTATCCAAATCCGCTCAGCCGTTAAGACGTGATAAGGTTTCAAATAGACAGACTGAGTTAATTTCGCGTTTATATTAATAATATGTATGGAGCTCGTGTCTAAAGAATATCAGCCGCACGGGTCGATCAAGGTTAAGCAACGCTTGCCAAGGTTGGTTTGTGGATGGGTGACCATCTTAACACACCGAGTTTCCTCCGTGCCTCGGAAAGCACGTTAAGCCGTTGGTCCCGGCTGTCATTTGTAGATCTTTGGCAGTCGTTACGGATTGTTAGAAGCCAGTAAATCTGGCACCGGTCTTGCCAAGAAGTAACGTGTCACCCAGTTGCTGGGTTGTAGAGGTCTGGTAGGCAGCCGCTCCACGTTAAATACTGGTATTCAGCTGAATCCGGTTTGACTCGTAGCCGACCCCAATATTGGGAGAAGGCTAGCCAGATGATGATTAATGTTATGTATGGATGACATGGTAATAAAATAACATATATTTCTGCTTGAAGGGGTCGGTACGGGTGTACGACATTGACGCGACGACATTTTTTTTCTTTTGTTGTAAGTAGTGGAACTCTCTGCCTGCTTTTATTTATTTATTTATTTATTAAATACTTTATTGTACACCTCATAATAAGAACAGGACAATCATACATAAAATAAGTGCACAATGGGCGGTCTTATCGCGCGTTTGTGTTTCCGAACGCATACAACCCTAATATCTTCAAAATTTGAGTGAACAGACTTCTTCTGGGTAAGCTCGCTCCATCGTCGACTTTGTCTCTGTCATCTGTGACCTAGACTAGAGTCAGGAGCAAACCCATATTGAATAAAAAAAGGGGGTTGCTATTTGACATAGTACCAACTGAGGTACTAATTAGTTGGGCCTTTCTAAGCAGAGCTATTACACCCGTTTAGCCTTCTGTATCCAGTCTTCTTCCAATGAGCATAAGAGAAGGTTTCTTTTTCCAGTAGTGGACCTCGATCTCGGTGGAATTGAATGATTTAAAGGTATCAATAGGCTTTTTGTCGAGCACAAAGTGCACTTACTTAAAAAAATACTACTTTTCCGGAAGTCTGCAATTTTTCTGCTTTCAAATCGTTATCAAATATTCGATCCGCAGAGAGACCTCAACTCAAGAAGCAATATAACCAATGTTTTGCACTATTTTCATCAAATTGCATCTAAAAGCTTTTACTCGTAACAAGACATTATAGAACACAATAAACAATCTCCAAACCAGAGCCAAAAAAACAATACTTTTCTCTCATGAAACTTTTTACTTTTTTTAACAAATCGACTTCCGATCCTCGATTTGCGATCGTGGAAACTACCTGTCCATCTCTTGAAGATTTTCTTGATTGACCGCGGCTCCTTCAACCGACTTTACACCTTCTTAACCTTTTAATAAAGTCCAAAGCCGTTCACCCGTTTTCCTACACACTTCCACGTGGTAAGTGCAGAGGTGAGCAAACGCGAAATTGAACTTTGTGTTGAAGATTTTAATGTTGTTTTTGCATTGGAAGTCGATATATCTTAGGTGGTTCTTGATAGGTTTTTTAAGGAGAATGCTTCCGTTAATAGAATTTTAATGAAGTAATGTCAGTGGCGTGGCGGAGGTTGTGCATGTCATGCCCATCTCCTTACGTGCTCTGACGCATGCCCACTGGCCAGTCGGTAGCGATAGCAACGAAACTGGAGCAAATGGCGGCATTTATTTTTGGTTAATATTTGACGATATAGAACAGTAGTACTTATGGTGACCTTAAGAAAATTAAAGAAAAATAAATTACATATTTTCGCAGAATTCCTTCTGCCGCAGGGGCGTTATTTTAACTAAACCTCAGTTTCTCGAAAAAAATATTTAAGTTCCACAACGATTGTTTGTGGAAAATCAAAAACAATCCCATCAGCTGACGCGCGTTTAAAAATTTGTGACATTCATTATTTCGCGATAATTTTCGTTCCAGAAACTGGGATTTTATGATAAATGATATTTATTTTGTAAGTAGGTTAAACACTTTTACACGTCAATATTTTTGGTCATTTTTAAACTAGCTGACTACCCTGAGAAGAAACACCGAAACAAACTCAGAGGTCAAAGTCTCTTTTAAAGTTCATACAATCGTACTGGTCAAATCATATGAGAACCATGTAAGTTAATGTCTGAAATGGTCTTTTGAGGAAATTTTGAGGGGATTTTTTTTGAGGGTATGTCATTTACTTGAAAACTTGAAAGATAGTTTCGGATAATTTTAGATTTATTCTCAGTATGCCTTACAAGCTTTAAGTTTATTTTTCCTGCAACACCACGTTTCGTCTCAAATCTGCTATCCGTACGTGAATGTGAGTGGGCATCTATATTTGCCGAATCTATTCCATCAGAGTGAAGATAATAATTACAGAGGCACCGTTATAGATCGAGATACGGGGATGCTTCTATAATGATAAACCAATCCCCGAAACAAAATGGCTTTAACAGCTTTATAACTAGCTGGTGCCTGCGGGTTCACTCGCTTTGAAACCATGCCATTTCATTAGGGAAAGTGATATGTAGGTATGTATGTGAAAGTTACCCTTCGAAGCAACAGGCGTCTTCTGGGGTCACTTGTTCCATCGTATAACTCAAACTCAAAGAATTTATTTCAATTAAACCATAACAGGCATTTTTAAATTGTCAAGACCGATCTGTCCAAAGAGATGAAGCCATTAGCACGTTCCAAAGCGTAGATCTCTATGGAGAAGAACGCGCAAGAAAGTCCACGGACACTCTTTTAAATTAATATTTTTTACAATGATATGGTAATAGACTTCATCGAGCGCTTTCCATCAGGCGAGATGGTCAAGAGCGGGCTCGTAACATAATTACATGACATCATTGAGCAGTGGCTAAAAAGGGACCTATGTATGTCTGAGTCTGACCACAATTTCAAGTCAATATCGGGAGGGGCCGACTACTTCGTTGGTCAAGTGATCTGGTCGTAAACGCAACTACTAAGCCATGGGTTCTGGTCGATCCTTAGGCGAGGCAAATTATTTTTCTGTTAGAATGTCTAAGAAAGAATGTGTGGGATTCCGGGTCCAAATCCCTTAGTATGGATTTGGACCAGATTGATGGAACCCTTAAAGATTACAAATGTAATGTGGATGCACTTTACAATTTCACCAAACCATTTTTTTTTTGTGTGGAAACCCTCATAGATGTCCTTCGTCTTTGGGCAGGAGGGGTCTGTCAGACTCCTACTGAGTCAAACCACAAGGTGTTCCTCCTCATCACTTTTGGCTGGGGTGCAGGGACACGTTCGCATTCTCCACAATTACCACAGCAGTAACAGTTTGCACTTGCAAACCCATGTCGGGTAAGGTGAGGAGTGACCCTGACCCTTTCATAACATGTGAGAGGCGCTCGTAAACACCACGCGACACCAACACGAACCTGCGTGCTAGGACGATGGACTTCCCCAAGTCCGTCACCCGCAGGCCACTTTCGCCAAACCCTTCGGCAGGTAAAGCAGCAGTGCGATTCTGTAAACATGTTGAAGTGAAAGCTTGGGTGAAGTGATTACGAAGTGAGCTGTCAATCCATGTATTCAAGATGGAATGATAGCTCACTTCGTGGTCACTTCACCCAAGCCTTCACTTCGACATGTTAAAAAATCGACCGGCATGCGGCTGGTACCTACACAAGTATACGACATGTTACTTCTTATTTATTTAGATACAGATATATCAAACGAAGTGTTCTGTAAACATCGCACTTAGTGATAAAAGTGGCCCAAATGAAGTGCAGCCCACATTCTTTGTGGTCTACCTCAACTGGTTCCACTTTCTAACACTCGGGATTTCGGTGTATCGCAATTTATTTTAGAGGTTCTAATAAAAATTTGTGTTTAAATGTAGATATGTAGATCATGTGGTGGTCACGGGCAATGGTCTGGGTTTTGCCTAAGACGAAACTATCTAGATTTACCTAACTACCTACCAAATCAAAGTCAAAGTCAAAGTCAAAGCATTTATTTCAAATAAACCATTAACAGGTACTTTTGAATTGTCAAAGTCAGGCCGTCAAAAGCATGAAGCTATTTCTCGTTCGAAAGCGTAGATCTCTATGGAGAAGAACGTGCAAGAAACTCCACGGACACTCTTTTAAATAATTTTATGTTTACAATAATCCTGGTTACATTAACCTTGTTGCTTCTATATATGAGAACAATGTAAAGAAAGAAAAAAACAATTTTAGTATTAAATATTAAAATGAGGCAGTGGCAACTAAGGGATGACCAGTCTCCACTGACGGCGCCCGTTCACGAATATGACGCGTGCATCAAATAATTGGGTAGACCTGTAATGGCTGTTTTCTAAATGATGAATTTGATGTTGAGTATTTTTCAAACTAAACCTGTAACATTTTGGCACTAAAGAACGGTTTGACACGTTCTTAATTCCAAATTCTCAATTCCGAAGCATTAAGGAAGATTCGAAATAAGAAGACATTGCAATAAACATTACTGATTATAGGTTAGATCACCCATTACCTTACTAAGCTATATTATAATAAATATAGTTTCAAATTAGCCATTCAAATTAAAGACCTCATGATTTCTAGAGAACTTTTAAAAATAGAATGCAAAAGAACACTCATCTGTCAGCGCTCACAAAAGTACGTAGTACCAATAATAACTTATTCAGCCTAATCTGTCAGTTTGACAGACAATTAGATGTCTCAGCCTGGGGGTCCCTGAACAGGTGAGCTCTTGGCCTTAATTACAGCTGCATTTTGAATCTGTGGCGATTTGTGGAGTGTGACCATGATGAAGATGGTTGCAGAGAATCCAGTGATGTCACGCTACCAAAATATACTTACTCGAGCTCTTTTTAGTTTCAGGTTTGTCTTTTTAGTTTCTGAAAGTAAAGATATAATTTTAGTTCAGACCAGACCAACGTGACATTTTCTACTGTAATGCATACAGGTTTTCTTTGCATCACATCGTCTACTGTCTTAAAAAAAAGAAATTTCGGGAAAAAAAATCCCCAGTCTTCTTCTGCAAATCCCTTTCAGTGACTGAATTTGTGAAATGTTTTAATACTGTTTTTTTAATTGTTGTAAGCATTTATCTCTTTTTTCTCTAGAATCTAGCTCATCATGCCCGTTATCCAAACATACACCGCGAATGATTTCCTTAGATATATAAACCTTCTGCACTGACATTCTCTATGGTCAAACTGCGAGTTCATTTTCGCACGCGCGACGATTATTCTACCACAGATTATAATAGACACGCGTGGATTTGGCGCGCAAAAAATATATGACAGTTAATTTGGCGGGATTTGGATTAGTCTGTGTCCTGTGTCTGCCGTTGATTTTGTCATGGCTAGACGAATAGTTTTTGGGAAATTGATTGTTGATTCGTGTAGCCCTTGTTTTGTCGATTTTATTGGGTTTTGATTGATTAAAAAGTTGGGAATTCCTAAAACGTCTGACTGTAAGTAACTGTCAGTAAATTGGTTGCAATTAGCTGATGGTTACTTCGTAATGATGCTTTTTGCTGTGATTGACTTTTAGAAAGTTACCTATTAAGTACCGTGAATACCCAGTGGCATATGAAAAATACCAAAATGTTTCTTAGAACAGCTTGTTTGAATAGTTTAGTAAACTAAGCTACGAGACGTCCACTTACACTGTCTTTTGTTAATGTCCAAACAACACTATAAATTAAATCATGGACAATATGTTTGGTAATTTTGCTCTTTTATGAAGAGATTCTATCTTACTTTTGATCAAGTACCTTACGCTACCTCATGGAAAGCAAAGATATGGTTGAGGATGTGGCACGCTTGCCTAGAAGTAACCTGTTTACTCTTGACCTAAAGACTCCCAGGTTGTAGCTATCAGGAAACGCAGAGTCCGCTAGAGAATTCTACTCTTTAACTGAACGTACATTGAAAAAATGTACGAAAGTATTGTAAACTTGTTTAAACATCAAATTCATCTTTTTTATCCTTTCTTGTACCTATTTTATGTAAATGTGTTACATTTTATGTATGTACCTACGTCACTTTCACGTGAATCGTGTTTCTTTCTTTAATTTTTTGTAATCGTTTTTCAATAATTCCATCAAAATTAAAATAAATAAACCAAAACCTACTGCAATACTGCAGCAGCCAAAAATACTCTTTAAATAACCAAATTAGAGTGGAAAACACATAATATGCTACCATTAGTACCGACATTCCATTTTTTACTGACGGCTATCGAGATGTAGTAGATTAGATGCCGACTGTTAAGCGCAGGCAGGTAGGTAGGTATGTAGGTACATAGCACTGCGGTTATCAAGCGAGTGAAGACATAAAATGCTCTTAGATATGTACCGGTAGCTTGGTTAGGCTGTAGCACAGTAAAAGCGAATCTAAAGCGATAATATATATTGATACTTGTAAGAAGTAGTGAAAAGCTTGCTTACGAGGTCCAGGAAGACCCCCTTGGACATGGTGGACCAGCCTTAAGAAGAAGAAAGTACTAGCCGACAACCATTGACAGAACGCCATGGCGCGTAAAGATCAGAAGACCCAACCTCCAAGTGGGCAAAGGCTTTATAGAAGAAGGAGGCCAGTAAGAACTAGCAGAAAACCTGCAGTTGGTACGATAAGCGGATTATTTACATGGCAGTCCGGGGTTTGGAAAAAGAAAATTGTTCTCTGTCTCTGTCAATCATACCAAGTTGAAAAGATCTTTCCTCAAACTGCATTTTTGGGCTTCAAAGTCTTTAAAGATTATTCTTGTATTGTCAAAATGGAAACTACAAAACACTGCTGCTGTCCAGCACATACCTGTATGCCATTGGATTTCATCCAAATCCGTGAAACGTGAAAAGGTAACAAAGACACATACAGCCAGAGTAACTTCCGCATTTATAATATTAGTGTGGAGAGACTGGTCCTTCGCATATGGTAAAAATAATACTAATAATTTTTTGACGTGACAACGTGTAATTAATCGATGAACGCCGGCTGCACGCACGAAAAAGGATGACTCATTGTAACGTTACGATAATTTCATCAATGTTTTGTTATGACGTTGTCACTTTAAACCATCGTCCGTAAACCGACTTTACACACAACCAATTTTTTTCCATACTTCCACAAATCAAAACACTATCATTTCAAAGCATCGCTTAGCTCTTGCTTCCTCTACGGCACCCACCCGCGTTCAGTCACGCTCCGCCAGACGGAAGCTCATACCAAAACGTCTGCAGATCACGAATGGTAAGTGCCTTCAATCATTAGCTGATGCTGAACTGATCGCTTGTTGTCTTACAAAGGGCAAGCTAAATGTTACTGGAGGTGAAAGAGCGGGAACGACGATCTTAAGTTGATATGTTTCAAGCAACTCTAAAGGATCAGCCAATTACTATATAACGTAGTTAATGTTTAATTGCTTCTAAGATACAGATACATAAACAAATTTTAGAAGTCAGGGTAATTTATTATAATCTTCTTTTAGCCATTTATTGTTGATGTACAAATTTTGATCTTATATATTGAGAAATAAATTTATTATTTAATTATGTACGCACACAAATTTACTTTTTCTTTTATATACTCGTATATATTAAAACATCCAGATATTAGTTCAAGGACAATTACCGTTGTATAGGTATTGTATCTGTGTCACAAGCTAGTTTTTAAATACTATTAATTGTAATCTAAGGCGAACGTTGTGGTTAGCATAAGTGTTTTAATAATGTAATATTTAAGATATTATGACTATTTCTTATTGTGGAACTGTTTGTTTTTCCTTAAATAAATAAAATTAAATAACCTCCTTCTAAAAGAAGGAGGTTATTTAATTTGTTGTCGTTTAATGTTAGTGTTATTTTCCCACTGTTGCTAACATAGAGAAGATAAAAGAAAAATGGGTACCCAGGGCATAAAAGCTCCAATACCACTATGCTCTCTGGCTAGAATTTTCACCATACAATTATCTGTAATTATAACACAATTTGTTAGTGCTTATGCGAAAGCAGATGAACTAAAGTAAAGGCTCAGGTTAACTTAAATTTATTTACGGGATTTTCTGCTACTAGCTATATGCTTGCTTCCTCTACGGCACCCACCCTATTCTATTCTATTCTTTGGGTACATTAGTAATTGGTACTGTTTTGTACCTTCACTTACCAAATTCTTATCCGGATCACCAAAGCAGTTGGCGTGCCATTCTCAACACTGTTGTAACTAAAAGCATCCCAATCAATCCGAGATAATGAATTAATGGCTGCCTTTCTAACGACTCTCCGCAATTTGTTCATATGTGTGCTAGTACTGCAAGCCCTATTCTGGTGAGTGGATAGAGAAACAATTACTCACGCTTTGGAATTCCTAAAAACAGTCGTCTACTTCGAATAGAATAGAATAGAAAACATTTAGGCTTCTTTCACACGTACCACAACCAATACACGTGGGCGGGCGCTAATTTGTATCAAAATTAATAGTTTAATTCACACGGACCACATTTGCCGTCATTATCGACCGCGTGTGTGATACCGACAACATCGCAGCCACGTCGCAACCACAACGCAACCACCACCGACATCGCGAACTAGCGGCCGGCCACATCGCAAACACGACCACATTTTGTGGGTACCACAACGCAACCGCAAGATGCCGCAGCAACATTATTCACACGTAACCACAACTTGACCACTTTTTGTCGACGGTGTGGTGTGGTTGTGGTACGTGTGAATTAAGCCTTATTCGACACAGACACAAAACAATAGCAACAAATACATCGTAAAAAAAGAACAATAATATAACATAACAATGATACAGTAAAATTGTGCTGAACGTGCCCATACCGAAAGGGATTCCCATCTTAGCATTTGCTGGGAGTCAGACATCCAGCGCTGGTTTTCAGTTGGCACCCTGCAGTGACACATGGACGTAGGTTTGGTGCTTGTCTTGTTTGTTAAGTAAAATCTCACTAGCTACACTACACTACGCTAGCTACACTTCACACTACACTAGCTACACTATTCGAAAGTTAAAAATTCTCTTCCTTTTGCACAGTTTCTCCTTTTTCTGCTACGCGGAATAGTCCTTTTGGTAGGAGTTCGAGGCGTCTGTCCGCCATCTACGCCTTCGCCTGGGCGATTTTTCCTAGCGTATAATGGGCTCCATTTGGTGTTGTTAATTTTTCTAAATTAAATGAAATCGGAAAATAATATGATGACCTAGTTTTGCAGATGCAACGATAATCGAATATCTATGTTTCTTATGTCTTCCAATTAGTAGCGCGTCTTCCTCATATCATCATCAGCCAGTTCGATCCCGTCCCTAGCTGTCCTCCCCCCAACGACGCCCTAAGCCGAGGCCCGTACCCCACAAGGGGTGCCCGCGAGCGTGTAGTCGCTTAGTTTGTAAGTTTTTTATAAGCCCTGGCTGGAGGCTTTCATATTATATTAAGGCCACTACAGGCAAGCCCGGTTAAGCAGTCGACAACCTTATAGGTTGAACTGCGAGAAGCCACTCACTACAAAAAAAAAAAATATCACCATCATCATCATATCAGCTGAAAGACGACTCGCTTCACGGCAATCGCCACGCTTGGCAGGCAGGTTGGCAATCGCAGTATAGCTGTTGCAATGCACAGAGAATGCTGCTGCCCATTCTCTGGTGAATCCCATAGACGCCTCTTACGACACCCACGGGAAGTGATGGGATGGTGCTATTATTTTACGTCCGACACTATACAAAGTCAAAGTCAATTCATTTATTTCAACTAGACCATTAAAAGGCACTTTTGAACGTCAAATTTACAGTTTAAAATTAAAATATAAGTGACTAGTTGTCCATTCGCAAAAAGTAGATTCTTATGGAGAAGAACGGACAAGAAACTCCATAGTTACTCTTTTCAAATATAAGTTTTACAATATTTTGTATACATAGGTACATTGATCAATTGATTATATTATGTGAGCACAATGCATCCAACATTACACTAATATACAGCACACACTTATATACTATAGGTACAACAAAGCAATACCAGCAGAGATAAAATTAAGTTTTCTAGTAAGGGACATGGTACTCACATATTTACAATATAATTAAAAACAATGGATCAGTGTGTGAGTTAAATTACATATTAAAAACCTGAAAGTACACCAGTAAATAAAACAAGTTTGACTTTTTCTACTACACCCTCGATTGTCCTATGGAGCAGGACCAGCATGTTTCCAAGCATTCTTATCTTTAATATAATCATCTAGTTTGTAATATACTTGTTTACAAAGTGTGGTTTTAATGTAAGTTTTAAATTTTCTTTCATTTAGCTCTAATTTGTCACAAGGTATTTTGTTGTAACATTTAACACAGTACCCCATGAAAGATGTTCGTACTTTGGCTAATCTATAAAATGTTTGTACAGCCGGTCGATTCTGTAAACATGACGAAGTGATGGCTTGGGTGACGTGCTCCCGAGGTGAGCTGTCAATCCATATAATCAAGGTGTCACGTGATCACGAAGTGAGCTGTCATTCCATCTTGATTATATATCATTTCACCCAAGCCTTCACTTCAAAATGTTTACAGAATCGACAGGCAGAACCTCACAGATCACTAGAAATAGGTTCGGTAAGATAAAAGTCGATTGGGCGACCGTGCACTTGTAGTTAGCAATTCTTATGCGAAGCTATCGAAACTCCAGAATACGCCTCCCAGAAATGATAGCAACCGCGAGAATTACTCGAAATAAAGACGCAGACGATTTCGAAGACGTGTGATTACGACATTAGCCAAATATTGCGAGTACAGTTAGCACGCGGCCTTACACACTGTCGGGCAAAAGTACAGACTACACACAACAGGTACAGTTAGCATGCGCCCTTAAGGCGGAGACTGACTTGCAACGTTTGCTTGTAATGTATCATTCGTGGCGAGCTTGATTACAAAACGGTGATACACAAAATGCGGCTAACGCTTGCTTCGAGCACTTGACACAAGCGTGCTCCATTTTGCGTCAACCAGCACTGACTTGTTTGTGCGCTCGCAATGCTCGTATCGAGTGGCTCGGCTCGCTGCCGCTGCACTGACTACCGCCGGACTGCCGGTCTATTCTGTCAACATCTCACCGTGTTAACTTAGGTGGAGTGAGCATGAAGTGAACACTTCACTTCAGAACTGTCATTCCATCTCTTTTGTATGGATTGACAGCTCACTTCATGTTCACTACACCTAAGCTTATACGGTGAGATGTTACAAACACTCGAAACATTACAATCGAACGTTGCAAGTCAGTCTCCGCCTTTATACACTGGCGGCCAGAAGTACAGACTGACTAATTGGGTGATTTAGAACAACCTGATTTTCGCTAAAAGTTAATTTCTTTGATGGATGCTTTTTAGTTTCTTAAATTAGATTTGTAATGATGATTATCAATCTTTGTGCAATTATTTTGGTAACATAGTTTTTTTACTGTAACTGCTAATACCTATGTTTATGGTTAATTAATATTTATTTAATGAACGAATGTTTTATCATCCAAAATAATAGGTTACATTTAGAATAGAATTAAGAGTTTTATTTTTAAAGATATCACAGAAGTGCTTTAAGATCAATCGATAGTCTACAAGACTGCTAGAGCTCATCTTAAGTACAAACCTCTCTTATTATTATGATACTAATAGGAATAATGATTCCAGGCTAAGAGGTACCTCCAGGCTTCAAAATTAGTCAGGTACTTAAAATTTGCCAAGAATCACATGAGTATCGGTAAAATTTATTTGATATTTGTTTGAGGGGTTTACCCCTTTTTTATTTAATATGGGTTTGCTCTTGACTCTAGTCTAGGTCATAGATGACAGTGACAAAGTCGACGATGGAGCGAGCTTACCCAGAAGAAGGCTGTTCACTCTAATTTTGAAGAGATTAGGGTTGTATGCCTTCGGAAACACAGACGCAGGCAGAGAGTTCCACTCCTTTGCTGTGCGCATTATAAAAGACGTTTGGAAACGTTTAGTGTGAATTGGTGGAATAGCAACAAGGTAGGGCCCCTCAAACAGTCAAGACATAAAACAAGCCTTAAGGGGTTTTAACCATCTCCCCACGCCACAATCTCACGAATTCCCTATTACTGTCAATTTTCATTCAAATTCTCCATCAAAGTCCTTCAATTTTCCCAAAATATACCAGAACACAAATTCTTCTGCAGTCGTTACGTCATAAAACAGAGATTCATTGCCCGGGGCAGTGCACCTGTCCTCGTAGCAACCAGTGGTTAGCAGCACGCAACCGTGGTTATCAGACGGTGGTTAGTGGAAGATTTGATGGTTATAAAGACCACACAGCTTCTGGTTATGGTGAATGAATGGAGAGAAGATGGGGTGATGTATTTTCTGTCCGTCTTTTTATTTTGCTTATCCATGATAGCTATCAATCTAAAAATTGCGAAAAGTGTTACTAATGTTAATAAAGAAATTCGATTTTACGTCGTTTAAGCTGAAATGGCTATACCGTTCACCTCTTGAAAAAATAAACTTTATAAACTATCTAGAATTTATTAGATCTTTTGAAAATCTTTACAAAAAACTGTACAATAAAATACAGAGCAACTACCAGCAGATTTACCAGATTTTCTCCCAATAATTTGCGTGGCGAAAACTAGAAAAAGTAACCTCACTTTCGTACAAAAAAAAGTTCGTAACGGTCACCGCGAACATTTAATTCAACCATTAAGAATCACCGGTCTATATAAATCCAAAAACAAGTTGCACTGGCCCGTCGACAATAGGTAAGTAAAAAAAAGAAAATTACCAAAGAGATTGGTCCGAGACAAGCGCGTCGCGCGCCAAAAAACGGGCGCCTTGTACAAAAGGTTTGAAAAAAAGGCCGAAGCCAATGAGAAAAAATGTGACTCGATATCGAATCGAGTGGGCATCGAGATCGGATGGAACGTGCGTGACTGTCCTCGCGCGTAGAATCGATCCGAAAGGCGCGTGGCTTCCGAGTCTATGCAAAAATCGATTTTGAACTCGACCGATTGGAAAGTCTAGATTCATCGCTCATTAGCAGCTGAACTGATTTTCAAATGATACTTGGAAGGCACAGTCAGCCTTTCCAAGTTATTTTGTGGCTGTGCAAAATATGTGTACTGAAATATTCGTTATCCATTGCGTTGTTACCAACTACTTTCATAGAAGTTTTGAATGCGGACCAAGCAATGGACGAGCAAGCAAAGCTACTGGGCCAGTTTCCTGTTAGGAAATTCTTACATATCAGACGTGCTGGTTTTATTGCGTGCACGGAGGCATTTTCAGAACTGTATGAATCATTGCAAAATACTAAGAAGCTTCGAGGGCATTTCAAGCCTAGGTACTATACAGTTTTTCTGTTTAACGAGTTGTTCTAATGAACTGCAAGAAGTTCTTAATCTTATGGATATTCTACCCCGTAAAACCTCACACAGTAGAAAAGGTCTCTGAGAACATTTCTTGGAATTAGACCGTATCAGCAATCTGCCCAAGGGACAAAATATACGAATATACCTTCGCTAGCTGGTAACCACAGCAGTGAAGCTTATAACGACAGACATTTGCTGGATCTCTAAAATACCTAATCAAAACCAACGTATGAGTCGAACAAAAAAAATATCAATAAACATTATAATTACCGTTTCTTTCGTCATCACAGAGGGGGACGAGAGGGGGGGGGCAGCGCCAGCGCCTTTGTTATTCTTCGCTTAGCGAGCCCAATATTTTGCGAGGGCCTAAAACAACACAGCGTAGCGGTAGATTTTAACCAGTGTTTTTTTTATCGCGACGACGACGCTTCATTTGATGTAGCTATTATCTTAGTTATCTTGTACCTATGTGGAATGCCTAGAAATTGGATATATATTTTTTTGGGCTTAGTTTTTATTAGGAATGTTTTTAAATGGAGGGTAATTTCGGTTTGTCTGCTGGGTTGTTTTTTTTGCTCGTATGTGTAATGTTTTTAATTTTATGGGATGAAAATTGGAAAGTACTTTTCTGGTAACAGGCTATTTTTCCGATGAAGAATGTCGGAATTACACTAAGCAGACTTATTTTACGCCCAACCGCCTTTGGAGCTTCAATTCAATAGGCCATCTCAGAGGAGTTCCAATGTGTACCTACTGCGACTCTAATTACACCTACCTGCTATGTTCCCCAGTAATGCTGCTCGGCGGTAGTTTTCTGGTAGTTCCATCATTATTCAGAAAGAACCCTTCTACTTCGGTATACGCGAAAATGCGCAATTAGCGCAAATAAAAAAAAAATAACTAAAGAATCGCGCTAAAAGCTATACAAGTTTCTTTGTGATAAAATTTCTCAAGAACCAGTGATGTACTTTAGAGCTTTTACGCTCCAACCCAGTAAGGCTCAGAGGATACTGCTGTCAACTAACATATATATATATATGTCACCGGAAAATTGCAAACGCCGTAAGATTGTAAATTATCGCGTGATTTTTTTTCTAATTAAGACACGGATATATTGGGTGGGTTGTCTCGAGAAATTACAATCTAATCAAGATTTATTACAATCTTACGGAGTCTGCAATTTTCCGGTGACTGTATCTGTTTCAGAAGACCTTATTTCTACTTCCGTGATGAAAAAGAAAACAATGAATTTAGTTGCAAGTCCTCTTTCTATCGTGTGTTAGTCTGACAAAACCATATCAGAACGTCACCTGTATTTTTCTTAGGCAAAACATGGGTGTACTGATTGTTACCGGTGGCAACTTTGGGAATTTTAAATCAGGAATTTTATGCCCGATTGCCACCTGGTGGCAATCCAGGGTGACTGGGAATATTTGGGATGGGCGCGAACAAACGCTCAGCCCGCACCCGCACTCGTCGACGGCTCAGTGTATAGTCGTCGGTCATGATGAAGAACAACAACCAGCGAAACAGGTATTAGCTGCCCGCCCCTAGCTAAAATCCTGGGTACGCCCTTGATTGTTATAGATAATACATAATCATATAAGAACACCTTTAGATAACCCCTACCTCCTCTACTTATAATGATAAAGCCTTTTTTCCCTGAAGGACAGTTATAAAGTTCAGGTATTATCAATCAAAGCTCCAAGCACAACTAAAATAAATGCTCCTTTCCAATAATTCCTTCTGTAGGTACAAGAGAGACGCACAGTTAACTCTCATTTAGCGGGCAGGTGTCGCGGCGCCTCTCCGTGGAGCTCCGTTTATGTGGAGACCATAGGTACTTTGTGTTCTATAGGGCTGGCACTAACTAGGAAATTATTAAAATTATTATTATTATTCTTCTGGGTCAGCTCGCTCCATCGTCAACTTTGTCTCTGTCCTACCCCTACCTGACCTAGACTAGAGTCAAGAGCAAACCCATATTAAATAAATAAAAAAAAAAAACAGGTCTGCTATATAATACTTATTTTATTTACAGTTAAATTGCGAATGGAATAAAAACAGAAATGGGATGTTGCGAGACCCATTATTATACAATATGGAAACAACCTCTCCCTTCCCTAGTACCAATATTTTTTCTTCTTCTTACCGTCTCGATGACAATTATTGAGCTTTATTTTTCTTTGGTCCAGTATTCAGTTATGGTAAATTTATTTGCTGACGCGTTTATTAGGTCCTTAAGTGTACAAGTGACATCAGAAATGCAGTGAGAGACGAAAATGTTATGTTTCTATGATTCGATCTGTAGATATAGGAGAGACGCACAATTAACTCTCATTAAGCGGGTAAATTTATTGGCTGACACATTTATCAGGTCCTTAAGTGTACTGGTGATATCAGAAATACGGTGAGAGACGCACAATTAACTCACATTAGCACGTTAAGCCGTTGGTCCTGCGCCAGATATCTCTGGTCGTGTCGAGTTGGGTTAAATGGAAGAGAGAGTGCACCTGTGTTTGCGCACACACTTGTGCACTATAAAATGTCCCGCGCCGATGGCTAGTCTCGGTTGAGATTGGCCGCCATGACCGACATCGATCAGGGCTCACCAGGACTATACATTGTGTTCTATAGGGCTGACACAAAATGGGAAATAAACTAGGTCCTTAAGTTGATGTGAATGGGTTGGGTGACTTTGTTAACACTGCATATGAGGGAAAACAGATTTGGGAAGATTACAAAGATATTTGGATTGATAAGTCTCGCACAGCCAAGGAAAGCATAACACGCAAGATCTACACACCAGGTAGTGGGTGGTAACTGGCTGACAAATTATGATGACGAATGATGCGCCTCTGGCCCTGATACCAACTCTCGGTTCTCGTAACCTTAAATTCTCAATTAAAAAATCGGAGCTAAGTACATAAATGAATTAGAGCAAGTATGCTTTACGCTCAAAACCAAAACCGGGATGGTTGGCGCCCTTTGGCTTACGTTCAGCAGTGGACGTCAACTGGCTGATATGATGATCCTTTACGTATTTATCCTACTTACTATTATTCCTATATTAAAGCTCGTGGCTAAATACTAGATAACAGCCGCATGGGTTGATCATGTTAGTCAACGCTTGCCGAGATCGGTCTGTGGATGAGTAACCATCTTAAGACACTGAAAATCCACCGTGACTCGGAAAGCCCGTGAAGCTGTTGGTCCCGGCTGTCATTTGTATGGTAGGCGCCAGATAAACGTGCAATAACGGTCATTGGCCCACATGATTTACTTTCAATCAGAAATAAAGACATAAAGCTGACCTGACTCGTGACATTCTGTAGTAATGAAAAACGGTTCATAACTTATTGTTCGGGTATCTACAAAGGGGTATTAGGGAAAAATCAATATACTTTATTGCATGTTTATCTGGCGCCTACCATAGATCTTTGGCGGTATTTACGAACATACGGATTGTCAGAAGCAGACAATCTGACACCAGTCTTGCCAAGAACTACCATGTTATCCAGTTACTGGGTTGTGGAGGTCCAGTCCTGTCAAGAAGTGCCGTATTATCCAGGGGTTGTGGAAGTCAGACAGGCAGTCGCTTCACGTGAAATATTTGTATTCAGCTGAATCCGGCTTAACTGAAAGCCGACCTCTATAATAATATGCTTATAGCCTTATTCATAAAAAAAACTTTATAACCATTAGGTACATAGCTAAAATACTGATAAGCAGATTCTTAATTCAAAATTTTCTATGAAGAATTTGAATTTAGAATCTCTTAAACAGTATTTGAATTATTGAACGGTTTATAAGTTTTGACGAATAAGTGCCTTAGCCTATTTGATGATGACTCGTATAATTCTGAAGAATTAACACAAAGTAGCAGATACTGAAACAATAAAATGGAAATAATAGATAATTCGCTTCATGTTGTGACAGCCCTGCCCGCCACTTGCCGGCGACTGCTGTTTTTTCATTTACGAATATTTTCCTTGGCGCACGATATTTTTTCAGCGTGTTTTCCCAGTTGTAAGATAAACTACACTCCATCAAATGTATATTTTTTACCATTTCAGCCCTTCGCCCTTCTACCTACCACTTATATTTTAAATTTCACGTGGAACCTGTAACCAATTTAGGTTATATTTTATATACTGTGTTTTTTAGGTTATAATGTTAACGTTGTTGTATTTTTTTTTCTTGTTCGAAGTGGATTTTAGGTTATTAAGTGGTATTAAGTAGTTTTCTAGGAATTGAGAAAGAAAATTGCTAAGTTTTATTTTATTACGAATGTCTGCCGTCTCTGCCGACATGTGAAGTGAACAATCCTCACATCATAGCTCATGGGAATGTATTTGTCACGGGAAAATTGCAGACTCCGTAAGATTGTAATAAATCTTAATTCGACCATAACTTCAAGATATATTATAAAAAAATCGTTTTGTATAGATACAATAAATCCCATCCAAATTCAATAGCTTCCAATATATTCGTGTCTTACTAAGAAAAACTAGATTAAATTTCACGCGATATTTTACAATTTTATGGTGTTGTAATTATCCGGTGACATATTAATTAGAAATCTGAACGCAATAATATGTTATAGATAGCTTTTAGGTAACATCAGGAGTTGTTTACTACACGGGTTAAAGTTTTTACAAGGTCCGCGGACCCATTAAAATTTTTGTTAATTTATTTCATCCGTGGTGCAAGGACTCACCCCATTTGTAAATCAAAGTCAAAGCATTTGTTTCAATTAGGCCATTAAACGGCATCATCATTTACAGTTAAAATAGTAGTATAAAATTAATAAAGTGACTACTGTCCATTCGGAAAGGTTCTTATGGAGAAGAACGGACAAGAAACTCCATGGCTAGGTACTCTTTTTAAATAATGGTTTTACAATATTTGGTAATTATACAAAAAATAATTTAATATTATGTGAGGACAATGCACCCAGTGAATTATTGTATGCAATGTACCTAATATTTGCGCGCCCTACATGGCAGAATGTGACGAGACTATTTATTTAATTTAAGACCATTTAATGTACTTACCATATTCTGACAAATAAATGAATATTGATTTTTTTGAATTTTGAAGACAATTAACCGATTCTCCGGGACTCGTCGAGTTCCATTGACTGTTCGCATTACTAGTGGTCGCCACTATTGATTCTGGCTTTCTGAAGTTCCAGTGTTGGCCTAAATTGAGTGTATATGTATGTGCCAAGTGATAATGTTTCTTTCTTTCGTTCTTTACTCATCTCAGTAGATAAATTATCAAAAAAAAACAATTGTCGCCCAGAAGACAACCTTAACCTAACTGCTCACCCTAAAACTAAAAAAAAGCGTGAAGTTAAAGGCTCACTATCACCGCCTATTAACAGCCCGTTAGTTAAGTTTATCGAGAAGACAATGGCGGCCGTGACGTCACGCTTGGCAGGCTGCGTCTGCGCATTCGACAAGCACCTAATAAGTATTTGGGTACTAATTAAAAATGCCCTAATTTTAGTGAGACGTGACTCGATGATTGGTTATTGTTTGGGCAGCATTATATATATATAAAAAAAACTATTGTTTAAGGTGGGTATGTAAGTATTTGTTTTGGGCAGTGTTTTAATTAGGTGGCTGTGTCGCAGCCAACTAGCTTAATCAGTCATTTCATTTAAAGCCTAGCTTTTTCGTTTAATCAGAAACATAAGTGACATTGGCAAGTCATTAACGATATTGAAACAAAGATTGATATCTTTGTCTCTGAAAAATCGGCACAATTAAATGAAAAGGCTAGGCAACAAATTAAACGGCTGATTAAGCTATTTGGCTGCGACATCTGCATTGTAATTCAATTTTCGAGTTTTGAAAATATCAGTGGAAGGTCAATACAATTATTCATTTTTAAATAAATCCTTTTGTTCAACCTCTTGTCGATTTTTCATAATTTATTTTGATGTTGACTGTCCTTTTTCAACCCTCCGAAACAGGGATTCCTAGTGTTTTAACTACATTAAGTACCACTATTGGTTTTATCCACAAAAACTGTGAAAACAGATGTTTGTGAAATACCTTAATAATAAATACCTACCTTGTTTGACTGGTAGAGCATTCGTTTATTTAGTTTTTGTATGTTTAAAACAACAAATTAACAAACTAGAATCAGAACTCAGCAGTGCCCATCAAGAAATTGAGACTCTTTCTATTGAAAATTCAAACCTCAAACGAACGAATATTGAATTACTGGAACAAAATAATTTATACAAAACTGTTACACATAGCCCCATAAAAAAAATTAAAACAAAAACACCTCTGAGGAATGAAAAAACAAGAAGAAATAAACAATTTAAAACATTATGTGAACTACAATCACCACCAACAGTAGGTCAAACGGCAGATCAAAGTAACACCCTGATACAGCCATCATCCAGTACCGAGGTGCAACACCAAAAGAAAATAAACGAAACAAGGTCTAGAAATAAAATTCACATACTGAGCACTAACACCAGGAATAAGATATTATCTATCTCTCAAAAAACATTCTCCGAACATTACGATATATGCCACTATCTCAAGCCGAACTGTAGCACAGACCTACTAATTAATAACTTGGAAAACAAAATACAAGATTTTACAATTAACGACTTCTGTGTTATCTTAATAGGCGAAGAAGACTTTCAGAATACTCGTGACTACTTTGGCCTTATATTCCACATAAGAGAAGTCGTACAGAAGTTAAGTCACACTAATATAATAATATGTGCACCCACTTTTAAGTATGGGCACCATACCAATATGTTCAACTGGCGAGTAGAGAATTTTAATAATTTGTTATATCTCGACATACTAGAACATAAGCATGCGTACTTTTTGGACTCTAATAGAAATCTTAAGTGTAGCTATGAGATGTTTAATATACATAGTGGCACGGTGAACAAACTCGGCATGGAAACCATTTTCCAAGACATCCAAGACTACATTAATGGAATAATACAGTATGAAATACAGACATTGGATAGGCCTACACACACAAATCAGCTGACTGATGAAAACGCCTCTGAATCCATGTTTTTTCGAAACTAAACACTTATATGTATTACATCAAAATATAGCTGGATTATTTAACAAAACTGATCTTTTGATGATAAGTATGGAGGAGCTTGCAGACAAAAGCAAATCAATTGATGTACTATGTATTACGGAACATTTTATGATGGCAGGATCCGAAACATATCTCCATATAAATAACTATGTTTTAGCTAGTTGTATTAGTCGAAAAAATAGCAAAAGAGGCGGAGCGTGTATCTTAGTTAATAAGGAGCATAAATGGAGGGAAATTCCAGACGTTAAGAAACACACTATAACTAATGTATTTGAATGCTGTGCTATCGAACTTATTGATTATAAGGTTATTATTGTCTGTGTCTACCGAGTACCGAACCGGAACAATGTGGTAACATTTCTTTCAAAACTTGAAAAAGTCCTTATGCTCATTTCAAAAATAAGTTGTAATAATATTTTAATAGCTGGAGATTTTAATATTGACATTTTAAAAAGTAATAGTGTATCCCTAGATTTCGAATGTTTGTTATTGAATTTCAACTTAAAGCTTGCTTTAAAACAACCTACTAGACTGATTAGCATGACTTGTTTAGATAACTTTGCCCATGATTTCAAAAAACAGTGTAAGACTGAAGTGTTGGATTTTGGTTTATCAGACCACACGGCCCAATTAATAAAACTTCCAATAAAAAAGATTTTCAAATTTAAATACTGGTATAAAACGGAACGAGATTTCTGTAAAGAAAACATTGATAAGTTCAAAATGTGCCTGAATAATTTTTCTTTCTCAGAAATCTACACAACTAATGACGTAGATAATGCTTATACATATTTCATGGATAATTTTAAATTATTCTACAATCTGTGCTTCCCGCAGAAAAACTTAATGATGAAAGTTAATTATAAATCTAAGTGGATATCACGCGAAATAAAAATTTGTAGCAAAAGAAAAAGATTATTGCTCTGGCAACTTAGACAAAAAGCAACAAAGACGAATAAACAAAATTATATTAATTATTCCAAATTACTAAAAAAAATTATATCTCTAACGAAGCGTGCGCAAAATAATTACACAATTAAAATGTCGAATAATAAATCAAAGACAACGTGGCAAATGATTAATAAAGTACGACCAAATTTACCAAGAGAACCCATAGAAAAAATTAAAATCCAAACTATAAGTATCACAAATCCTACAGAAATAGCTAACACATTTAATAATTACTTCGTTGATAAAGTTAAACCAATCTTGGGTGCTGGTAAAAAAGTAACATCCCTAATTAACCACAGACCCAATTCAATGTTTTTAGCTCCAAGTACACCTTTTCATATATTTAAGATAATAAATGGCCTAAAAAATACAAAAAGTGTCGGTTATGACGAAATTTCTACAAAAATTGTAAAAGAAGTAAATAGTCAGATATGTCATCACTTAAGTCATATTATAAACCTCTCTATAACAAATGGCACATTTCCAAAGGACCTTAAACTAGCAATTGTTAAGCCTTTGCTGAAAAAAGATGACAAAGAATTAGTTGAAAATTATCGACCCATTGCCCTCCTCTCTGTATTTTCCAAAATCTTTGAAACGTATTACAATACAGAATTGAATAATTACTTAGAAAATAACAATATCTTATGCAGCGAACAAAAAGGCTTTCGAAAACATAAAAATATAAACATGGCGTTCTTTGAGTTTTTGAAAAATATAATGACTGCGGTGGATAAAACTACCCCTGTATGCTCCATTTTTTGCGATATGACACAAGCCTTCGATTATGTTGATCACAAAATACTGGCTAGTAAATTGGAGGCATACGGTATAAGAGGAAACGTGTTAGAACTATTTAAATCTTACTTAACTGATCGAAAACAAATCACACAAGTTACAAGATTTAACATAAAAACTAAAAAGGAAGAACAATACCAATCCAAAGTAAGATATGTTAGATATGGTGTTCCCCAAGGCAGCGTAACAGGACCTACGCAATTTATTATCTACATCAATGACCTCCCTAATGCAACTGTGCAACCTATGACATTATTTGCAGACGACAGCACAGTAAATATCATATGTAATGATAAAAATCTATTTGAAAACGACATAAATAAAGCACTAACATCTATAATAACATGGCTAATCAATAATAATCTAAAAATAAATATAAATAAAACAAATGTAATGAACTACAGTCAAAGGCCTCAAAATTCAATTAAAATTTAAATTGATATATGATAGTAATATAATAAATCAAGTAGAAACAGCCAAATTCCTCGGTTTAAAAATTGACAGTAGAATCAATTGGAAATGTCACACAGAAGAACTTTGCACAAAAATAAGTAGTTTATCTTTTGCGATGTACAAACTGGCACCAACAGTGAGTAGAAACGCATTATTCATGGCATATTATGGACTTGTCGAATCAGTGCTTAGATACGGTCTAATATTTTGGGGTAATTCGACAAACACCGACATGGTGTTTAAAATGCAAAAGCGTTGTATTCGGGCTATGTTTAAGATCAAAACTACCGACAGCTGCCAACCACTGTTTAAAAAATACCATATACTGACACTTCCGTCACTATACATCTTGGAAATAGCTTTATTTGTTAGAAACAATCCTCACTGGTTTCCTCTTTTGTCAGACAATGTCACTAGAAATAGACGTAATAAATATAAGAACTTCTTACAGCCACACTCTGCGAAAACAGCACTCCTTCATAAAAGCGTGTTTTGTATGGCACCATTAATATATAATAAAATTCCAGAGGTTATTAAAAATATAAACCAGCCAATTTTATTCAAGAGAGAACTTAAGAAGTTACTTACTGAAAAATGTTACTATTGTGTTAAAGATTTTTTAAATGATAGTTTCTAATCTATTTGTGTCATATTTTAATTTTGTTATGCTTTTTCTTCTCTTACTTAATTGTGTTATATTTTGAGTGGTTATAATTAATTTTGTACGCCAATGGTGGCAAAACATGTTGAAACTCACAGATTTTTCACTTTTACATCCACATTTGCATGTATATGTACAATGTTACACATGTTTACAAATAAATATATCTTTATCTTTATCTTTATCTTTATCTCTTTAATTTGTTTATTTCATATATGGGCCTTAGTTGACTGATAATAAAGAATAATTATCATTACTAAGTCTGCCTGCTGCATGTGCATGAAGGTTTAAATAAATAAACAATATTACTTATCCTATAATTTCCAAGGAAATAAGTAGGTACCTAGATAAATCTTGGCTTAAGTATCATATGAGTTTATTAACAAAACAACTTTTACAAAATAATTCCGACTTCATAAAATAAACAAATTAAATGTTAATTTGAAAGCTGTAATTTTCATACCGAATGCATGTTATTTGTTCTGAATGAAGGACAACGCGCTGTATGCACACACAATGATCAACATGACCATGACGTCACGTTTCAGTGGATATGCGTCTGCGCATCCGATACGCTTATTCTGGTAACAAATGATTTATTTTGGATGATGAATGTTGAAAGACAAAAGTAGGTAAGGACCATGAGAGCCGGCTAGTAGGGCCGGTTTATTAATTGAGACTTTAGAGTTAAGAACGTGTCACACCCTTATTTAATGCCAAAGTTTGACAGGTTTTCAGACTAAAATAGAGTTGGACTCAACAATAAATTGTGTTTGAACAAAGTTTCTGAATTTGTTCGAAAGAGTCACCGCGGCCCTAAAACGCAAAGGGTATTAGGAGGAACACGGATGGGTTTTAGTCAGTAAGAGTCTGACACGCCCTGCCGCTCCGCCCAGAGCGGGAGGAGATGATTAGAAAGTGGTTAACTACTGAGATGACGACTGATAGTCGTTTTAGGTATAAGGAAAAATATTAAACAAAAAAAAACAAATCAAAATGTTTTCCTCCATCTGGTGCCGTTGGATAAAAAAACAGACAATCAGACTGGCCTATTTAAGTCTGGGCCCTTGAAAGGACGAATCTCACCTCTTTATAAATCTAGTACGATTTGGTACCTATACAACAGCCGACATTCTTTATTAACCCTTACATTCTCGTACTCACGTGAGATGTGTAGCGCGAGCTACACGTTTTGATACTTGACTGATAGCTGTGATCTGTCTGATAAGATTAATTAAAGTGAAGTGAATAATAAATAGATGAGACCAGCTTCAGTCTACCGCTAGATCTTTCTTTATTTTTTTAAGGATGGGAAATCATCAAATGACTTCTTTAGCTCTGGGTGGAGCCGAGGGGCGTGTCAGACTCTTACTGACTAAAACCACCCATGTTCCTTCTAAAGCCCTTTGCATTCCAGGGCCAAGGTGACTCTTTCGAACAAATCCACAACCCTGCCAGGCTCTGGCCCTAGCGGGCCCCGTCTCCTATCACACATCACACTCATCATCATCTCTTTGAGGCACGCGTTGAACACAACGCGCCATCGACCCGGGCCTGGTGGTGCTTGATTGGACAGCGAGCCACCTACTGCTTCGCAGAAGTAGGTGGCCATTTCCCAAACCTCCTCGCTCTGGACCATGGATTTAACGAGGACCGGACGCTAGAGATCGCCGCCGCCGGTCGCCTCGTCGAGGACGCGGCGGTGCTCCGCCCAAGCAGGGCAGACCTCCACCGTATGCTCCACCGTGTCCTCCGGCTACTGTTAGACCCACGCAATCTTTATTTAGATTAGGCCAACGGATTTTTTTGCAAATACCTACATTTTTCGAGTATTGTTTTTACTAAAACCTTATACGCTTGTAAAAGCACTGAGCAAAGGCGTACTTAACGCCTTAGGCATCCAAATCCAAAGGTATCCAACTATCCATCTTTATTTAACACTAGCCATGTCTAGAAAAATGAAAACAAGACTATCTTCATGGTATGCAGAAACAATAGGTATCCCTACCGTTTTTCCTTCTAAATTTTATCTTCGTTTAACTATGTGTTTAAAAAAAAATAAAAATCTTTCCTGAAGTATCAAGACACATCGCTCTCCTGCGTCCGGTCATCAAGATGTAGAAGATAGAGCACCTGTTCGCTGCGGGCGTTCGGCAATCTTCGGACAACTTCGGCTCTACCCTTACAACACTTTTGCACTTAAAAACAAACCCTAACACATTGATATAACGGAGGTATTTGTATGTGTTTTATGTCAATCATTTTTGTGGCGTAAAAAGGGTAGATACGTGGGAAAATTGTGTAGAAATAATTATATGAGTTAACCTACTTCTGGCATTCATTGTGATGTAAGAAAGGAGTTTTATGATGATAATATCTAGGTAATGTTATGTTAAGGATCGCCAAACTGAAGTGGCAATGGGCAGTGCACATTGCTCGCAGAACAGATGGTCGAAGGGGCCGAAAAGTTCTGGAGTGGCGACCGCGTACCGGAAGACGCAGCTTTGGAAGGCCTCCCACAAGGTGGACCGATGACCTGGCGAGGGTCGCGGGTAGTCGATGGATGCGAGACGCACAGGACCTGTTGTGTTGGCAACACTTTGGGGAGGCCTATTTCCAGCAGTGGACGTCTGCAGGCTGATATGATGATGATGATGAGGTAATGTTAAAGATTTCGGTTGAAAGTTTATGTGGTTTATCTTTTACTTTTCGTGTAGATTAGAACTATAACAGAGAGACTGCAATGACAAATGCCCACGTAGGTATAATCAAACGAAGTTTTTCAACACAACAGTTTTAGTTACTTAATTTATTCAGAACTCTAATACATTATTAATTTGTTGATAAATGTAAAAAATTTGGTGGAATATTCTCGTATCTAATATTTATTTATGATAGAGGTGAATTCGGGGTATGATGTTCAATTTATTAGACCGGTATAAATAATCACAAAACTTTTAAGTATAGGCCTGAATATCTTTGCCAAGTTTAAAAAAAAACCTTCACCTCTGACTACAGGAATTGAACCGCATTTGTCAGTTATCTGTGTCCAAAATAAAAATAATTATGAGAAACTAGTGGCCCGCCCCGGCTTCACCCGGATTTATATATTTTTTTTAAATGTTCTTTCATCAGAACTTTCTCCGGACAATAACAAACAGAACAAAAATTGCGAAATTGGTCCAGCCGTTCTTGAGTTTTGCGCTTAGCAACAAATTTAGCCATTAATTTTTATTTATATAGATACATTAGATTCGGAGCCAGTTTTCGAGTAACGGTAGGTCTCAATAACGTCAAATTAGCTACCAACAGTAGCTGAAACGTCATGTTTGAAAGTTTCAGGTTGGTTGCTTATTTGACAGTTTGTTAAAGGTAGGTACGTTATTGAAACCGGCCGTTAGTGTGGTGGAAAGCGACTTTTCTAATTTTAATTCTGACATATAGTTTCCACGTTATTGGTTAACCACTTATGTACCTCTGCCTATCTCCTTAAGATAATAGGAGTGACTATTGTCCTGTCGATTTATTAAAAAGCGCAGTTGAAATCAACAACAAGGGATGCCAGGAATTTCTGACCTTAGCATTGACTACAGTATACATGTCAACCAACGATGTACAGGGTGTAGAGAAATTGAAGTAGAAAAATGTTATTGAAAGGGCCTGTTTCATAAGATAAAAGATAAAAAGATAAAAGATAAAAGATAATTTATTTGTCAAACATGCGTTTACATAAACTGACTAATCAAATCAGACATGCAAGGTATTAATTACTATGTTGTGAGCGTCCATGTTTTGCCAATAACGGCGTACAAATTTTAGAGGTATAAAAATTACATTTTTTTACAAAACACAAGAAATAGATAATAATTGATGTCAAGCTATTATAGTACGTATAAGTATATTATAGTCAAAAATAAATTAAATTATGTCCAGTATATTCATTTTTATGCTGTCAAATAGTATCACTTAAAGTCAATTGATTTAAAATTCACATTATTAAATTGTTATTCAACCATATATATTAGAAGTCGGAATAGAAAAGTCCTTTTCATTCAAAAAATCTAAAACATTGTAGTACACTTTATTAACTAAAAAAAAATCTCATTTTATTTTTGAAAAGTGACAAGGGTAGTTCTCTCCAACTTTTAGGCAATTTATTAAATATCGTTGGAGCCATGCAGAAAACACTTTTGCGCATGAGGGATGTTCTCGCAGTATGAGAGCATATCCTACTGTTGTCGCGCCTGTTACGTGGGACTACTTCGTTTAATCGTGTAAATCGGTCTGGATTTGTTTTGACAAATACAGCTACCTCTAAAATGTACAGGCATGGCAAAGTAAGCATTTTGTATTTTTTAAAGTAAGGCACGCAACTATCAGTAGGTTTTATTTTAAATATTGAACGAACGCATCTCTTTTGAGCCTTGAACACCCTGTCTTTATCTGTTGAGTTGCCCCAAAAAATGACACCATAGCGTAGATGGGATTCTGTTAAACCATAGTAAGCTGTAAGTAACGCCTCCACACCCATTATAGACGACAATGTGTGCAGAGCATAGGCAGACTTACTGATTTTCTTGCATAAGATTTCGATATGGGTTTTCCAATTCAGTTTTTTATCAATGTGGAGCCCTAAAAATTTAGTTGTATCGACCTCTTCTATAGGCTGGTCATCGTAGCGTATATTTAAATTACTCTTACAATTGATCCGTTGATTAAAATGTATTAATTTAGTTTTAGTTAGGTTAATTTTTAAGTTATTATCATCCAGCCAATTTACCATTAAATTTATAGAGTCATTTATGTCACTTTCATAAGTATCAACACTTTTACAAGGTATCGTTATGGTGCTATCATCGGCAAATAGTGTCAGAGGTTGAGGAATGCCTTTCGGTAGATCATTTATGTATAATATAAATAAAGGAGGCCCCAAAACACTCCCCTGTGGCACACCAAACGAAACTATACGTTCTGAGGACTGATATACAACTTCATGTTTACTTTTCATATTGATTTGGTTTACATGTGTTATTTGAGTTCTGTTAAGTAAGTAAGATTTTATTAGATTGTTGACATTTCCTCTGATTCCATATGCTTCAAGTTTATTTAAGAGTGTACCATAGTGCACATAGTCAAAGGCTTGAGTCATGTCACAAAATACGCCACAGACCGGTTTCCTCTTATCAACGTTATATGTAACATTGTATAAAAAGTCATAAATGGCCATATTAATGGTTTTACCCATTCTAAATCCTTTCTGTTCCTCACATATAATATTATGTTTTTCTATAAATAAATTTAATTCCTTGTAAATGTATTTTTCAAATATTTTAGAAATTATGGGAATTAGTGAAATAGGACGATAGTTCTCCATTAACTCCCTATCTTCTTTCTTAAATAGTGGCTTGACAATGGAAACTTTTAGAGCATCAGGATAAACGCCTGCACTAATGCTGAGATTGATGACATGACTCAAGTGACCGGAGATTTCATCCGCAACATGTTTTAGTATATGAGTAGCAATACCGTCATATCCCACACTGCTTGTATTATGCAAGGACATTATTATTTTTTTAATATCGTCTGGTATACTAGGGGCCATATTATAACTAATTGTGTTATTATTGTTTTTTTTTTATTATTATTGTAATTTATAGTGTGCGTCATACTTGGCGTAAATAAAAAACTCTTTTTCGATTTATTTTTTTTAGGTTTTAAAATCTCATTTCGCTTTCAATATTTGTCTCGAGTTTAAGCGCGAAGTTTAAAATGGTATCTAAGCAATCGTTGTTTACTTAAAAAAGAAACTTTTGCATTGAAAGTCCAGACTCTAGCTCTAAGTAATATACATTTTTAGAGAATCCTCGGAAAATATCTGTCGTTTCATTTTTTAGTTTAGTATTTTAAACGCCCTGTCATGGCGATCAGAAAAGGTAAATAACCGGTAACATTGATTAAAGTATTTCATTCAGATTTTACCTTCCTTGAAACAAGAGGCCAATGACTCCCGATTTGGCGAACGGTAAATTAAAATCATATTAAGATCTAATTAGCCGGGAAAATCTTCAATTTCTGTTTCATTTTAAGAAGCGCTTAAGGGATAATTTCACTGATTCACATAAAAAACAACTATTCTACTCCTACCATAATATTATTATGGATGGGTGGATGAATGTCTGATTGGATGTTTGTTACTCTATCACGCAAAAACTCTGACCGTGTCCAGTATACTGAACACTTTTGGGAAGGGTTCCGTACCATAAGCCGAAAAAAACATGTTTCTTTTACTTTTAATTTTATTTATTTTTTGTTATGGCGGAAACTGTAACACATCATCTGTGAAAATTTTAACTATCACGGTTCATGAGACACAGTCTGGTGACAGACAGACAGACGGACAGTGGAGTCTTAGTAATAGGGTCCCGTTTTTACCCTTTGGGTACGGAACAAGTAAGAAAAAGTGAGTTCTTTATATTTGTCACCGAAAAATGGCAAACGCCGTAAGATTGTAATAAATCTTTATTAGATTATAATTGCTCGATGTATAATTATGATATATATATATACATAAAACTTAATTATGTTATAGGTATTACAGCATTAACCTGACAGTAAAGCGCTCAATTCAAAAATGATATTAAATAATTTAAAATACGTCCTAAATATTCTCACGATTTTCAATTAATAACTATATTATCGCACAGTTAAAGTAAAACAATCTCTTAACATTGTTGTCACTGACCTATTGTGCTTAATCAGGAAATAAAAACAATATCACGTGCACTTATAACTTTATTAAAATAAAAAATAAAAAGAAAAACGTACGATCAGCAAAAAAGTTTTTATTAAATACTGTCACTTTTATGTTCACTTGACAGATTTACAGCATCAAATATTTGAAATGTTTTTTTTTCTAGTTCCATTTTTGAAGTGTGAACAGACTTTCGTTGCTAACTGTACAGCGGTATAAAGTCTTGTTTCCTATTAATAGTCTTTGAAGTTGCAACTTTCGATCTCAGAAACCACATTCCAACTCGTTACAATAAAAATAAAAAATATCAACATTGTGATTTAATTCTGTAATTATGACTGCGAGACGCTACAGTATTTTATTATATGTATTATATTATATTTATTTCCACAGATTATATTAAAATGTTTTTAAATCCTATCTATAAAAATGAATAAAATTGAGGTATCTGTTTATGCATTCAAAATTATACGATGTCTAACAAAAAAATAAGTTTTGACATTCTTTGTCTGTCTATCTGTCTGTTTGGTCAGGAAAATCTCCGCAACGGCTTGACCGATTTTGACGGGACTTACGCTTACAGCTGATGTTATAAGGCTGTGCTATTTTACGAAGTCGCAGGCAACAAACTATAATCATAATAGGAGTGGGAACCTTCTTGCTGTATCTATGAGAAGTCATACACACACAGTCAAAATTTGGGTTGATCACTTCATCACTTGAGCAGTTAATTATGGGCCTTGTTTTCTTACCACGTTTTCCGGCTGATACAGATCTAAAAACAACGGGTGCCTTTTAAGATTTTCATTACTTATTGATAAAGTTGTCATCAATATTTAATGATGGCGATTCTTTATTTAAAAACCAGTCTATTTAAGTTACTGTTTTATTAAAAAACATATTTTGCTGTTTTAAGTTAATGACAGGCAGGAACTTAAGCATTCTTCTCTTTTTTTTTTTTGCTGATTCTCATTCTGCTGACACAAATGACAAAAAAAATACCGTGGTCCATCTAAAAATATTGTTTAAAATTCTGATTTACATTTACACATTTATTGATATTTTTCAATAAACCAACAATCCATTGCAATTTATTACAAACCAGTTACAAATTACTGTCAGTGAGATTATCGAGAATGTCATAAATACCAAAAGGAGGCACTGACCAACCAACAATGGAATCAACCTGTACCGAACTAACCCTTTCTTCGGCCGGTTTTTTTATTCTTTTTCTTTTTTTTAAATTCGAACCTTTTTTCTTTTTTTTGGCCATTAGCTTTTTTTATTCGTATTCGTATCTTCGTTTTTTGTGGGGATCCCAAATTAATATAATGTTTTTTTGGTGCGATCCTATCGAACTGGTTTAGTGTTCGAAAACTGGTGGGAAAGATTTAATGAAAGTGTTTTTTTTTAAGATTGACGATAGTTAAGATACTCTCGTTTTCGTTGGCTCACGTAGAATTTACATAACCTGACCATAGATGCGTTGATGTAGAATCTCGGAGTTTTCATTAAACTCAATCAGGGTTTTAAAGGATTTTTTTGTTTGTTTTTGGAACCATGTTTGCGTTTAGGCAAGCAGGATTTATATTTCCTGGTGTGTTGTTCGAATCTCGAGTCGTTAACATGAAAGTTCTGGGTAATCTAATCCTTTTTCGCGTGTCGCGACATAATACCTTTTTATTGCTTTTTTTGTGCGTTTTTAATTACAACTCTTAAATAAAACATCGAAGGCGCCTATAACATTGCAGTCGAGTTGAATTATTACTGACTTCGAACACTTTTTTTCTTTTAAAAACGTTGTTGTGCACTCAACATCTGTCCAATAGTGATTGTCATTAATTAACAGGACGCGTAGGACGGACGGACGGACGGACGGACAGGTTTCAAGGTATGTAGACGAGCGGGTTTCCAAGTCTCTTATTTTTACGTTTTGCCTGCATTCACTGCGTAAAACGTTGGTATTTAACCGTACTCCTATACTGTTATGATCTTGTAAGGAATTTTAAAATAGTACAAAATAGAGCCGCTTTGTGGATAAAATCTCTTGGGTTTATTTAAACATCCGTTATTTTTGTAGTTGATAAAAAAAACTTAGTATTTACGGGTTGCTTCTTGAGATTATTGCAACTGGTTGTGTAAATTAGCGAATTAAGCAACATTAGCTTTGTTTACATTTGTTGACCATTAAGCCAGACAATGTCCAGACAAAAAACGAAAAACATAAGTACATCTGCAAAAATATTTTTCCTAAAACTGTTAATGATCGCATTTTCCGCAAAAAAGTTGTCAAGACACTTTTAAAGGTGATACCTCACCCGGCTGTCTGCTGTTACCCATTGTGGCTCCCAAAATTCACAATCTGTGACCAAATCTCGACTTTTTTCAGTCGAAACGTTCCTTTATCCGCGGATCTCGCCAAAACGCCAGACGTAACGCATAAATCCTTATTTAAATATACCTCGAAATGATCATAGACACGTATGATCCTATGAACCATAGTAAACCCAAAGAAAATTGCATCTTAATTCCTTGCAAATACATTCTACAGTCCATTAGTTAGGGATAGACTCGCGAAAATAAATGAACGTCGTAAGATTAGCAGTGGTGTCCTATTTTAAATTCTGTGCCAAACAAGTTAAGGTTTGAATTGCGCTGGGTGTTAGTGAAAGGGTTTTTATAGCAATAAATAAAGGAATATCGAAGTTGGCTGTGTCAACAACGCGTTGCATTCTTGTGCAGTGTGTACGACACACGCACACCCGCGCAGTCGTGAGATGACGCGTATGTGTGTGTACACAAATACTTATTGGTAAATGTTAACTTGAGAACAGAGATTGAAATGCACATGCACCATGATAGTTTATTTGAATATTCATTTTTTTTTGCTGTAAAATTGACCATAACTACTACTTAAGCAGTGTTTTGTTTCATAGGGAAATTAAGGCTTGCAAATCGTTTACTTACAGAATTATTCTGAATTGTAGGACAAGTTCAGTTACAGTCGCAATAGTTTACTTCAGTTTTCATACAAAAAATTTGTAACTATTTGTGAAAATCTGGTTTTCATTTTGCAACAACACTTAACTCTTCCGCTGCAAACGTGTCCTTTCCGCTGACATTTTCAACCCCGTTGCATTTTCAGAAAAAAAAAAGAAAAAACATTGTCTCAAGATCTGCTTCACTGACCAACATCCCCACATATTCTAACCAGCAAAGTCATCTCCATAGCTTCCCTGTGCGTCTCCCCCTGACCTTGAGTCGAGTTGACCCGTTCCCGCGAATCAGCCGCGCTGCCCTCGTGCTTCTGCATGGCCACAGAGGGGGGAGACACGTTGAGGGAGGGCGGGGGACTGATTCCGAGTAAACTTTACTTTACAAGTTGGCAACATTGCGGCGGGCAGTGTGAGTTGGAGTCCGTTCGCTTCTGCAGCAAGAGGGTTAAGAGTAGAGGAAAATGTTTGAGGCAAAGGTTAATAAGGTCAATAAACTTTTGACAGTTGGGAGTAATGACATATCGGAGCTGTGTTTTATTTATTTATTTAAGTTTTCACAATGTACTAGGTGTTTGCACCTATACGTATTTTAGGGGGATTTAATGCCAAGATACTTCCCGATATTTTTCGTTTCAAACCTGCTGAAAATGTTAGTTGTAATCAAAAACGCTGAAAGAAATAAAATCTAATAAATTTATTATTTGAAAACTGTCACCACAAATAGGAAAACGCGATACATAATTTATTTCAATTATATTAAGTAATTTAAAACAAACCTAATTATAAAACTTGTGTTTTTATCTGTCATAAACTACGTAACTAAACCCCGTTATTTTATATGACGATATAATAGGCTCCTATTTGAACACTATCCCTTTATCAGAAAGAAATACACACAAAAGAAAAACCTTCAAACACATCGGAACAACTACAAAACCTGGAATAGTCAATTTACTTTAAATAAAACTTCACAACTTTCGTAGCGTCAGTTTACAAGCATCACAGGCCACAAAACTTCTTTTGTACTTAGTTTATGATCATACTCCGAGTACCTATCTCTTGTAGGTTCAACAACTTTGAAACCATGAGTTTATGACCTAGCGTGATCTCATGGACCTGCCTCTTTGGCCCAGTAGTCGCAAGTAATGGACCGTGCACACGATATAGACTTCCATACAGGATTTCATAAGCTTCTATAGTTCTTTTTCTGTGCAACAAAGTCCACTCATTTGCATCTTTTTATAAATAAAGAAAAATAAAATTTTATTTATTTCAGGCGTAGCCCATAATGATCACATAATACAATTAAAAATCACACATTAAAGAAATACAATGGAATTGGTTATGGCACGTCAAATTAAACCGGCTCACAAATACATTCATTAAATCATTATTATAACAGTAGTGTTTCACAAAACGTGGTATGTAAATGTCAAAGTTTTAAAATGAATTATATATATATTCCCAGGTCGGGCAGTGTTAGTTATTGGATTTTTCAAATAAAGAATTTCTCAAAAGCCTGAATTTTATATTTGAGTCTGGTTACTGGTAATACCCCCGATTTTCCTCCCTTTGTGTCACCCTATGTAAAGCAATCTTCATCATTTTTTCTAAAACCCACATGATGTAGGTATATACTAAAAATTATTCTATTGAGAATTTGGAGTTAAGAACGTGCCATACTCTAATGCCTGGGTTTTCAAGCTCAAGAAGAGCTGGATAGGTTCTCAACTAAGAAATATTGCCTGCCTATCTCCACGGGAAGTACAGGCATGATATTTATATCGTTATGAAGTCCGAAGATGGCTTACATAAGGCATATAAAGAAAGAACATAAAGCCCTGAACGAACAATCTAAAAGATTTACCATAATAAAGATTGACATCCTGATCGATGGTCGTATTAGTTGTTTTTATAGCCCTGGATCAGCCTTATGTCAATTGCCTTATAAGGTACCTACTGTAGAACGGGTGGCCTGTTTCTTTGCAAGGAACCACATTTGTGCCAAACGACTTTTCGATGATATATTCTGAACTTGGTCAGATTTAGGGCAAGGTTTAGGATCCGGAATAGGTCAGATGAAATTGCAAGTACCGTCTATTACCTTAGAGATTATTAAAATCATATTTTTAATAGGCCGCAAATCAGTTTGTCTGATTTATATTGCTGAAATGGGTATTTTTAGAGCATTGTTTCATTTAAATTTTATTCTTTCTTTGCTTTCGACGACAGATTATCGTGTCGTTTAAAGCGTCGTGGCTTGTGTATTTATATGGAGGTGTTCACATATAGGACGACACGATTAACCGTCGTCCACGACTTTTTACATACAAAATGTATGGCAGTCGTCCAAAATGAAAAAATCGTCGCGACATAGTGGGAACGCGCCCTTATTCAGACTAAAGGCGTCTACTAACAGATTCCTAGTTAACACATACACCACTTTATTTTCTTTCTAAATTACACATTCCACGATCCGGGAATCGAACCCAAACACAACTCACTGAGCCTTGCCAGCCTGCTTGCAACCGCTGTACCATCGAGACAGTAATGAAATTACTATTTGTTATTATACTTAATTGTTATATTAAGCGAGACACTATTCTAATTGCTTACTTAAACAAATTCAAGTGCAACTTATGAAGTATTCCTAAACAACTTTGACAGCTGGTTCTCAAGTGAAATAGCATACAAAATAATTATATACCAACGTCATCTGTTGACTGAAAGGAAAAGTTAAATGAAGCAAAAAAAAAAACAGTAAAACTGTCAATTTTTTAGACGAATATGGAAGCATCGAACAGTTTGAACTTAAAAAACGTTACGTTACGCTCACAATAAACGAATATTTTTTTCCTAGATCAAAAGTAGCTTTTTGGCATTCATTAGAGAAATGATTATGGTAATTGAATCAGTACTTTCACTAATGACCTCCTAAGTACAAACAAAAAACAGGACCCATTTCTAAGTTTAAAAAAACAAAATATCGATTTTGCGATTCGGAAGTCACTTTATACTGCCCTATATCTATAACAGTTTCTATCTAATCTATGCCTCATTCCACATTCATATTACACCATAAAAATCTTAAATCAATATATAACCATAAATAAAACCAGCTATATCTTTAACACAGCTTCAGCGTGGACCACGGTCGCAAGCCCTTCAAAATTAACCGGTTCCTTTCATCCATCCTTATTCCACTTCAGAACAACAAGCATTCCCGTCTCGTTTTGCCCTTCGGACATTTTTTTATCTCACTCTCACCACCGCTGTAACTACCACTTTCCCTTTTCAAAGGACGAAGACACCAATATTCAGCATCCTTGTCCGATATACGGGCTTTAGTATACGTGTCTCTTTCTATAGGAGTCAGGATTTGGCCTTGAGACTGAGATGCTGAGTCTGGTCAAAGTTATTTTTACTTTTTACTCGGAACGATGACTAAATGCGTTAAGAAGCTAGTGGCAAGTCCTTCGCTTGTTTTATGGTATGTGTTTTGTGTAGGTGTGTGTATCCGAACGCATATTATTATCTGTAGCTTTGTTGACCGTTGGTAGCCATTTTTTATTTTTGAGTCAATAGATCTTATTGGAGATCGATTGTAACCTAACTGAGCAAAAATCTTTGTATTTCCAAATTAATCTTTAAAAGATGAATAATACCGTCGTAAAGTTTTTGCTCTGAAACCAAAATGAGCTTACCGTAATAAAATTTTGATGAACAATAAAGTAATTTACTACAAATAGGGTTTTAAATCACAATTTATCAGAGCTATTAATACATTTTTAACTGGTTTAGATTATTTACAATCTTTTCCTTGACACTTATAAAAAGAAACAAATCCAACAAAATATTCAATGACCGAATAGATTTGTCTTTGCAGAAGGATTTACTTATATGTTTACAATCTAGAATATTCCGAGAGCGAAGAGCTTTTATTCTTGTTTTGCGTTTTATCATAGTCATATAACCTATATCAGATTTTCATGCGATTGCAGTGGACAGAAGAAAGATTTAAAAACGTAAGTTTCTAAACAATCTCAATTGAAGAAAGTGATAGAAATGGCAATGTTACAACAATGATAATTATCTGTATATTAAATCACCTCTGGGGTCCCTACTATGAAGACTTAAAACGATCATGATTCCGCTCTAAGCCCTCTTAGAGCGGAATCATGATCGTTTTAATACAAAACTATACATAGCGAATAACACTATCCCTTTTACATAATCGGAATTGGATGGCTTTAATTAGCACGTGATAGTAGCTGGTTGCTTATGATTTCATTAAACCTGTATCATTTATTTTTAATTTCTGGCTAACCTATAAACAACAGGGAACAAATACTAATCGAAGCTTTTCAAGAAAAGCAGCAATCTCCCAACTATATTGGGGTCGGCTCCCAGTCAAACCGGATTCAGCTGAACACCAGTATTTTACGTGGAGCGGCTGCCTACCAGACCCCCAATACCCATTGACTGGGTGACATGGATACTCCTTGGCAAGACTAGTGTCAGATTTACTGGCTTCTAACAATCCGTATCGACTGCCAAAGATCTACAAATGACAGCCGGGACCAACGGCTTAACGTGCTTTCCGAGGCGCGGAGTATACTCGGTATGTTCAGATGGTCACCCATCCTCAGACCAACCTTGGCAAGTGTTGCTTAACTTTGATCGACAAAATCGATAAAAACTTAACAGGAATCAATCAATCAGATCATATAACTCAGTACTCTTCCATGGAAAAGTTTGACATTGATGTAATGGAATCCTAGAGCGAATGCAGTAAACAGGGCTACCTACTCAACTAGACTTGTTCTGAAAAACCCAGTGCGTAAGCAGTGCAAGACCTGTTTGTTGTTCAATTCGGAAAAGGTAGACCTGAGTCAAGATTATAAACAGAACAAGCAGATCCGCGCAACTTCTTCTGCGTCATATTTTTCATTAATGCTCCGCTCCTATTGGTCGTAGCGTGATGTTATATAGTCTATAATCTTCCTCGATAAATGGGCTATCCAACACTTAAATAATTTTTCAATTCGGACCAAAAGTTTCTAAGATAAGCGCGCTCAACCAAACAAAATCTTTAGCTTTATAATATAAGTGTACATAGATTGCTCTATGAAAATACAGTTTCATGATCATTTGAAGTTAACCCTGATATTGCCAGTTACTTTTATATCGCAAGTAATAGGAGGCTCTTATCAGAGGTAGGTAGCCTACTCGAGCTATAAATTTATATATATTTATTCTATTGTCAACCTTTCTAGCCTTTTCTCAACTATTTTGGGGTCGGCTTCCAGGCTGCAGCTGATGTCAGAAGACTGGTGTCAGATGTTCTGGCTTCTGACTGCCCGTATAGACTGTAAAAGATCTACAAATGACATTCGGGACCATAATTCGGTATGTTAAGATGGTCACCCGTCCACTGAACGACCTCGGCAAGCGTTGTAGATCTATCTACCCATTATTTAGCCACGAGCTCCACATCCCGAATAGTTTCGATTTAAAGTATACCCTGAATTCGCCAGTTAAGTTTATGGTGTAGAACTTATTAGAAGTCCAGAGCTGTCAATCGGACTCAAACAAATCCAGAAATGACTTGCTGATGAGAAAGTCAAAGTTTAAAATACCAAACAAAACAGAGTCGCTAAGCAGTCGCGGCTGCGGTTGTTTTTAACTGTCTTCAAAAAAGGAGGAAGTTCTCAAGTCGGTTGTATTTTTTTTATTTTTTTATGTTGTTACCTCATAACTCCGTCATTTATGAACCGATTTGAAAAATTCTTATTTCATGTGAAAGGATATACGTTCCGACTGGTGGATAGAAATTTTATCAAAATCAGTTCAGTACTTTGGTTTTTAAATAATTTCAAAATTGCGTGTTTTGCTTTCCTGTGACTTTCCAGTGGTGTTGTTAGGTGTGGGGTACCACTAAAAAGTGAAAAATAAAAAACTTTTTTACTAGTAAAAAGTACTTTTAAAGTTTTTTTAAATATCTACTGAAAATACTGCATCGATACAAGACAAGACCGAGGGCCTAGCACGAATTTTTTTGACGTATAGTTACTTAACGTAACGTAAAATTTACTAAAATTATAATATTAGTTTCGAATATTGATTTGAATTAAATAGTACATTCATATTTTTGTATGATACAAATTGTGTATGTCCAATAAAATTAAAGCAAAATACTATGAGGTTGTAGTTTTTTATATATTCAAAATTCACTAACATTAACGATACTGTAACGTTACTATACGTCAAACATTCATGCTAGGCCCTCTGTTGCTATGGAAGACAAATCTCTTACATTCAGGATAAGAATGCTTGGAAGCATGCTCCCTGGCTGGGGGCCTTAAATTCATTTGAGGCCTCCACAGGATAGTCCGGTTAAGCAGTAACCAGCCTTATTGTGCTGAACCTGCGAGTGGTCCCCGTAAAAAAAAAGCTGGTCCTACTCCATAGGACAATCAAGAGTGAAGAGTAAATCAAACTGGTTGGCATAATGTATTTAACTATATAGATGAACTTTTTTGTGTATTTTTTTTTATCGTTCTATTAAATAACTCATACACTGTAAAATCAATTGTTTGCAATATTTGTAAATATGTGAGTACCATTTATTGTAAAACTTTTATTTGAAAAGAGTAACTATGGAGTTTCTTTTCCGTTCTTCTCAATAAGAATCTACTTTTGTGAATGTACAGTAGTCACTTTATTTTTATACACAATATTCTTTTCACGGTTATGTTAACGTTCAAAAGTGCCTTTTAATTAGAATAAATGTTTTGACTTTGACTTAATTGTCTCTGGTGTGCGCACTGTCTTATCGTTAGGCTTCGTCCTACCACGGAAAATGGAGTTATTAAGAATTTCTGGATTGTAAATTTATATAGGCCGCATGACTCAGGTACCTTTCAAAGCTGTGACGTCATCGTTGTTATTTGGATTTTCTTGTCTTATCGCAAGTTTCTAGGTGTATTTTTTATGGATGGGTAATCATCAAATGACTCCTTCGAGCGAGAGAAGGGAGTGTCAGAATCTTTCTGAGTAAAACCCATCGGTGTTCCTCGTAATGCCCTTTGTGTTCCAGGGCCGCGGTGACTCTTTCGAACAAATTCCGCAACCCTGGGGGGCTACTCTCTGAGCCCGAAGTCCGTAGTTTCGGGCTTAGTTGCGGGCGTATTCTAGTCCATATCACCTAACCACTAAGAATTAATGACAACACAATTTGACAGTTACTGTCAAATCCAGAGCGGAAAGGAGTCATTTGATGATTTGCCATCGATAACAAAAAAAACATCGATCGATGATCGATTGGTTTGGTAACATTGGTGTGTTTCCTAAATTGTGTACCTAATGAAACAATCTAAGGCGATTGACGTGCATTTGACATTACTTATGTGTATTTATTCAATGGTCAGTTAAAATGTTTAACTGAAGAATAAATATTTGATATGTTTTCTTAAGATATATCAAACCGCCATTTTTATTCAATAGATAAAAGTTATCCGTCGTAATATGATCAGTGGTCGCAAACACGGCTATAGAATGATAAGTCCTGGCTTCAATTTCTGAAGTGGTATTAGGTACCTACATATATTCAGTTCAGTTACTATAGTAGGCGTCAGATAATCGTGGAATAACGGTCATTGACCCACCTACATTTATTGAAATTTTTAATTTGAAAAACGGAATTAATGACACAAAGCTGTCCCGAATCATCATCTCTCGTGATCCTTAACATTGTTTAATAATGAAAAGCGATTTATATTTTATTGTTTAGGTACCTATGAACAGTTATTAGGGAAAGGTCAATATACTTTATTCCACATTTATATGGCGCCTACTATATCAGGTTCTTATGATCATTTCCGACCGGTTTATTGAAATAATCTTACACTCTGGCACGCCAGGTGTACTGATACTCATTTTTCTCTTAATTCTAATTTGGTGTTATGTTAGGCATGACGAAAAATTCTATTATTTTAATTAAATTTAATTTAAAACCTATTTTTTTCTTCCCGTTCTGTCCCACTGTAGGGCAAAGGCAACCCTTTCTTCCTTCCATTCCTCCTGGCTCTGGGCTAGTGTGGACCAATCCCGTCAATAGGTCTCAAGCTCGTTCCACCATCTTCGTCTGGTTCTGGTCTTCATAAAACTCATCATTAGCCGAATGACGTCCACTGCTGGACAGAGGCCTCCCCCAAAGGGGGGGTTTGCCATAATCACCACGCTTGGCAGGCGGGTTGGCGATCGCAGTGTAGCTGTTGCAATGCACAGAGAATGCTGCTGCCCATTCTCTGGTGAGTCCCTTAGTCGCCTCTTACGACACCCACGGGAAGTGATGGGATGGTGCTATTCTTTACGACCGACACCATACAGATAATAATTCTAAAACCGAAAATGAAATCCCTAAAAGTTTTGTTGCACACCACTGCACACGTACTAAACAATCATTAGACAGATCCCGAGACACATGATTGATACGTTAATTTACTTTTCTGACTTTCGTATGATTGATTGACTAAAGATTACCGTGTTATGCTTGTCTTACCAGATGTAGTTTCCGCTGTAACCGTAGGTATAAGTATAAGTGTACCAATGTACGCACCTGTGGTATGTCACCTGTTAGGTTTACCCTTTGGTTTTATAGTACACCTGGTTGAATGTTCAAGATCGTGGGACCTAGCAATGACTGTTTTCCTGTTTTTAACCGACTTCAAAAAAAGAAGGAGGATAACTCCGTCATTCATGAACCGATTTGAAAAAATATTTTATTATGTGAAAGGATGTATTTCCCAATTGGTTTCAAATAAATTTTATGTTTCAGGTTCAGTAGTTTGGTTTTAAATAAAAAAAGCTGGAAAAATATTGTCATCCAATTAAACGGAATTGCGGTATTTTGCTTTCTTATGACTTTACAGACCACTAAGAAATGAAAAATAAAAAACTCTTCGAAAGTCTTCAATTTCGGAAGTCGGTGTTAAAAACGAAGAAACAACCTACTACACCGACTTCCGAAAATAAAGTTATTGAATGCTTTGTAGTGTTTTTTTATTTGGAAGTCGGTAGTATTTTTCTGTCAAAAGTTTTTTTGTGAAAACTAAATTTAAATAAAACGTTATACAGGTTTTTTTAAGGTTATCTAATCTTAAGTAGATTAGATAACCTTAAAAAAACCTGTTGGCAATTTTAAACAATGCATGTTACAAAATCTCGGTTGGCAAGATATTTTATATACGTTATGTAAGTACTCGTACCTGCGAAAAGATAAGTTCAATGATGAATTACATTTAAATTCATTATTTTTAAAGATTTTGTATTGACTTTGTAACGTTATTTCTAGAATTACATGGGCACTTTGCAAGTACTAGGTACAATATACGAAAAGTTGAACGATTTTTGGTCCGCGTCATTTGTTCCTTCTTAAGACTGGAGGACCGGAGCACAAGGAACAAAACCAAGCGAAAGTAAAGATAAATTCAATGATAATGAGGCAAGTCATACAAATACGTAAGTTCATCTCGCAGTTCAACGCACTGCAGCAATTACCGCGCCGCGCCGGCCAAAACAAGCAAACACATCGACCTTGCGCGGAAAACCAAAAAAAATCCCCCGCGCACCGTCCTGACCTACATACGACGCCACACGCGATAAAACGTATAAAATAACATAATAATAAGACTAAATAATAATAAAAAAGGAAGCGAGACTCAAAAATAAAAATAATAATCACAAGATTACGGTTACGCGGCGCGTAGTGGGCGCGTTTTTCATTCACGCTCTGCTGGAATAGTTCTCTTTTTAAAAAGGGGACGCCGGTACGTGCCGCGGACTTGCCTTTTCTTTTATTTTCCGATTTCTTTCTTTTTTAATCATTTCACGAATATGGAGCGTTTTTATTTTCCCCGGGCGGCGGGTCGTCCCATTCATGCGGCGGGCTGCTTGCCTTATGTCCGAGTTTTTGTTGCTTGAAACAATTACGAGTTACAACCGGTCGTAAGATTTGTCGGCTCGTGGTATGCCGTTTGTGTTTTTTGCTTACGTAATTGAAGCTAAGTTGTGTGATGACGCCGATGAGATGAGATTGCTTTATTAAATGCTTTGTTTGTTTGTTTTTAGTTGTAGTTAAAATTGTAGCGGATGAAGGACTTATGTAAGTAGAAAAGGTATCATTTCAGGTGTAATGTATAAACTAATAAATAAACAAACCTCAAATCTTGTGCATGATTGCTGCTCATCCTCTTTTGGAAGTAGCAAATGAAGATGGCGATGGAATGAGCGCCAGCTACGGGTGAAATATTCATTCAAAACGTAAACTATCTTGGAGAACTTTAAAAGGACCACCACTCACACTAAACAATGATAAATCGACTTGTGCATCCTGGGCTGATATCTCTGTTTCCATCTTGCTTTACAAACTGATATTATCACCACAGAAACAACTATTATTATCTCATGCCAATACAAGAGAGGAAAAGGGAGGTCGAAATAATTAAGAAAACCTTCCGGGAAACAAATACAATTCTATTAACAACCAGTTTCACGGCCGGTCTCAATAACGTATCTACCTTTAACCGACTGTCAAATAAGCGACCAACAGTAGCTGAAACGCCATGTTCGAATGGCGAAAATGATGTTTCAGCTACTGTTGGTAAATCATCAAAATCAAAATCAAAAGTTATTTATTCAAATTAGGCTGAGTGCCAGCACTTTTTAAACGTCAAAGTTCTACGGACGGGCGGCCGTTTTTGGGGGACTGTCTATAAAGATAGACAGTCCCCCAAAAACGCCCGCCCGACACCACTTCCTAGTGTTTTAGCTGGGAAGAAGAAGTGGCGCAACAAACTTCCCGGCAACACATCTGTCTGTTGAGTTATAAGAACTAGCATTTATATAAAGGTATGCAAAGTATTCTTACAAAGAAAACAATACAACAAAGGTAACACGTAAAAACATAAAACTAAATAATTCGCTACTTGTAAGCTAGCACACTCCATTATGCCAGCATAAACAGACAAACTCAAGCATAAAAACAATATCAAATCAAACTAAATGAGCCTCCAGACATAAATGGTGTAAGGTGTAAGGTAGCTAATTTGACAGTTGGTCAAAGGTAGCAGCGGTAACATACGTTATTGAAACCGACCGTACAGCATCGTTCTAATTGACCAACGATCATACGAGTTAACATGCGATTTCGTCGCACGACGAGATTAAACGCACACATTTCTTTAGAGTGTCCAAATTGAAGCTTGCAAATCATCGCGCGAGCACAGGATCATTTTCATCGCGCGACGCAATCGCATCGTTAACTCGTACGATTGTAAGCTATTTAAACAGAATACTGTTTATTGCACATAAATTATGATTGTGCATAGACTTATGTGAGTCTGTCTTCTTCCAGGCACCGACTCAAAGCAGCCAAAACTTTGGCAAACAATCTGTGCACAAAAAAAAAACTATTTAATAAGTAATAAGTCGGTGTTTTTGGTTGTTTCTTTTTATTTTAACACCGACTTCTGAAATTAAAGTTGCTTTAAACATTGCAGTGTTTGTTTTTTTTTGAAGTCGGTTGTAATTTTTTGTAAAAAGGTTTTTTTATTTTAGTGGTAGGTACTCAGACTCACACACCAGACCTAACAACACCACTGAAAAGTCACAGGAAAGCAAAATACGCCATTTCGTTTACTTGGATGACATATTTTTTCCAGCTATTTTGTTTTAAAAACCAATCTACTGAACCGATTTGGATGAAATTTCTATGGGACCAATCGGAAAGTATGTCCTTTCACAAAAAAAATAAGTTTTCAAATCGGTTCATAAATGACGGAGTTATGAGGTAACAAAGATACAAAAAGAACAACCGAATTGAGAACCTACTCCTTTTTTTAACGTCAGTTAAAAACTGTCTCAAGTCTGATGAGTGCACTGCACTTGTCTAACACTTTTATCTTAGTGATAGCAAACCAATCTAATTTAATCTACCTCTCTTTAATTCAACCAACAACTCACACTTACATTGTTATTCAACAACTTATTAAAAAAAGAAAGAAACCGCAGTTACGTTACAAGGCAAAACCAAAGCAACCTCGGTTCAATCACCCCAGATAGTCTGGTCACTAGTACTAAGAGGCTGTAGGCACTTGGACCAGACTTTAAGCATTATTTTTTGTCGGTAAGGAGGCACGTGTTTCCTCAGTAAGGTAATCATGGAGTCTGATGGAGCATTGCATAGTTTTCTTGGTTTCCTAAGTATTTGATATAATAGGAGAGCAGGAAAGTCAGACCAGAGAGGCTATTCTCGTTTTCTTTTAACCTTTTGACCGCCCTGGTCGGCTATAGCCGACAAATGAAAAAGTGCCCAACACGCCAGCGTCGGCTAGAGCCGACAAAAAAAACGGCGAATTTGTGGTTTGGCGTCTGGGGCACACCGATGCGTTTATGCTCTGGCGACGGTGGCGTGTTGGGCACTTTTTCATTTTTCGGGTATAGCCGACCGTGCCGAGCGTTCGTAATCGCAAACTGTCTAAAACGCCTCTAATTTTCCTACATTTGGACACGTTTCTGACATTTATATCGCCGACATGATATAGGGAACAAGCGTTATTTTCATTTTTGCTTTCATTTTAAAGAATGACATCTAGAATAGACCACCATATTTATAAAAAATGAAAGCAAAAATGAAAATATCGCATGTTTCCTCAGCTATTTTGATTTAAAAACAAAACTGCTGAACCGATTTTGATGAAATTTCTGTGGGCCCAACAGGAAAGTATATCCTTTCACTTAAAAAAAGATTTTTCAAATCAGTTCATAAAATGACGGAGTTATGAGGTAACAACAACACAAAAAAACCGAATTAAGAACGTCCTCCTCCTTTTTTTTAAGTGTTCTAAAAACAAAAATATTGCATGTTCCCTATATCATCTCGGCTTATTTTTTTTTAATTTTAATCACAAAATCTTCATTAATAATGTATTTGCATCTTCCCTATTGTGATTTGAATTGGAACGGTTTCTTAAGTACGAAACTTGGCAGCTGCCCTTTTGGAATCAATAGACAGTTTTATGAATTTTGTATTGTTTTTGATGTGCTTCATCATCCTCATAATCATATCAGCCGAAAGACGTCCACTGCTGGACATAGGCCTCCCCCAAGTGTCGCCACAACAACCGGTCCTGTGCGTTTCGCATCCATCGGTTACCCGCGACCCTCACCAGGTCATCGGTCCACCTTGTCGGAGGCCCTCCAACGCTGCGTCTTCCGGGACGCGGTCGCCACTCCAGAACTTTTCGGCCCCATCGACCATCTGTGTGCTTGCCCCAGTTATAAACTTCTCTTGGTGCATATTGGCCCAGCTCTATTCTGTCTCCTGCTTGACTCTGCGCTTTTCTGGTGGTCGCTTTTGTGATTCTGGCTTCCAATTTGTTGCAGTGGACGGAAATAGTGTGGTGGTGTGGAAAACAGAATCTACACTTGCTACCGAATCGCTAATAACTAACATTATCTAGTAGTTCATATGTATTATATACAGACAGCAGACAGTAAAACTTTTTTGTCGTCATCTATTTTATTACTTTCTAAGCATGACTCATGTTTTGATACCTACTCAAATGTAACTTAATCAATGTCTTTCTTTGTACTATGCATAATCAAATGGCGAGTGCTGGCCACGCCTCAAGTTATTATAAGTTCCCAAAATAGATTCATCTTCTTCATCAAGCTTTTCAGCCCAAATCCATTGCCCCCATTACTGGGACACACCCATTTTTACTGTAAGCAGGAATGGCTTGAAGGCCGCTAGAGCCGGGCCTGTGCCTGGATGGATGGATGGGGTTTTAGTCAGTAAGAGTCTGATACTCCCTCCCGTTCCGCGCAGAGCGGGAGAAGTCATTTGACGAATTCCCATCCAAAATAAAAGGATTAGGCCTTTTTTCCCTCTGTTTGGTGGACGTCACAATCTCTTAGAATAATTGTTTACTTACTTTTACTTACGCAGTTTGAATCACCTATCCCAAAGTGTTTGGCTGGTTTGTTGGGGCCAGGGGCCGCTACATTAAGTGGACCACCAAGACACTGCTCTTTTTTTGTACGCTTCCTCCTTGAATGCTTTTTGTACGCTTCTAACAGCACACTGGTATTCCTTGATGGGTAAGTCAGAGGTGTACCTATATCTTAAGCAGGAGCGGGCGAGCATATTGCTACTAACTGGGCACAGATCCAGACTACAGGCAGTCACCATTCTCTGCTTCCCTCAAAGGTTGACTGGTAGAGAATGTCTATGCCATTAAATCCACCTCTGTACATTTGTGTGTGTGTAAAGTGTTAATAAGTTAATAAATACTGCTAATTTCCAGATGGAAAAACATAACAATCCTGATCCCGACCCGGGAGTCGAACCCAGGGCCAGGCACAACGTACAACTGTCAAAGAAAATACGTGCTACCTCCATTTCTTCGCGTTAGAAAGTGTCAGAGCCTAGGCAACAACGTTCAGAACGTTGTTTTTCCTTCGTTCAGTCGCCGATACTTGGTTTTTTTGTTTTGTTTCGTCCGAGCTCCAATTTAACACTTGTCGCTGGCGTGGCGCCTTTGTATTGTTGGCGAGGTGAGGAGTGGCTGTTGATTAGTAATCGAAGAAGATAACGTTGTCGGATTTAATAGATTGGTCAAAAAAAGAGAAGTGCCAAATATTATGATGTCTTCATGACGGTTTGGATGAATGGTATGTGGTATATCCTAAGTTATACGTATCGAGAATTCTATGGGGCGTAAGATAAGTAGGGAAACTTTATATTGGCAACAAATTGGATTCGAACTTTAACGAGAGAAATAATGGCATTTATCTGACAGATAGAAACAATATAGGTGCCTTATTTTACACCAACGTTTTCACAATACTCATTAAAAAAATGGGACCTCAGATGATCTTTTCAATCTCCGGATTTTTATGTATTTTTATAGGGTTTACAAGTGATACTAAGTAGGTAGCTACTTGCTAGCTAACATCATGCATAGTCACACAAGTTTAATTGACTAATCATAACTCAACAATTGCGGTTAGAAGGACCAACGACCACTCCACTCGTACCCCACTACAGTGCGGTCAAATCAAAACTTTTTGCGCTAAAGAATGTCCGTAAAAAGTCTCCCGTGTAATGACGATCTGATTCGTGGACGACCGTTAGCAGAGCGGCCTGCCCGACACCCATTGTCCGTTCGACTCCCAGCCGAGGTAAAAAGATCGCGACGATACGTGATCTGGTATTAAGTACTGTTATTATCGCAGATTTTCGATGAAAAATGTCATTTCAGGTTAACGATCGGACGTGATTTTTGTCCTTGTAATTGATTCTTATTAAGAAACGTGAGGTATTTGTATAGGCACGTAGTTTTCTTTTAAAATTTTGGAACGCCAATAAATAACATCTAACTTACACCGGTTCGATGTCATTTTTGGCTTTTTCGTATTTTCGTTGGTTGAATAAAGAAAGTCAATATTTCTAAATGAGACGCTGAGATCTTAATTTAACTGAACATTTCGCAAACAAAAGTACCTATTGCGAAACTCCTCCTTTTTTGATGTGACCTATTAAAAAGGTCACTCGCGACGTGGTTTCCAACTCTTCCTCTAATAAGTTTGCTTGGTCAACGGATCACCCTTTTTTATGGATGGCAAATCATCAAATGTCTCCTACCGCTCTAGACGAAGCGGAAGGAAGTGTCGGACTCTTACTGACTAAAACCCATCCGTGGTCATCCTAATGCCCTTTGCGTTCCAGGGCCTTCGTGACACTTTCGAACAAATTCCGCAACCCTGGCAGGCACTGGCCCCATTTCCTATGATGACATCTCTTTGAGGCGCACGTGGAACACAACGCGCCATCGACCCGGGCCTGGTTCTGATCGGACGGCGAGCCACCCAACGCTCGCCATCCGCAGGCCCGCATTGGATCACCCTGCACCCCAATTGCGTAACCCACTTTCTGTTTGATTCGACAATGTAAATAACGAGATTACTGTTTGAAAATTTACAAATGTTGTGTTACGCAGTAATCCCGCTTTATTGAGAAGGAAATTTTAAATGACACGCTGTATTCTTTTGCTGTATTTACAATTTTTTTTGTTTTTTGTAGCTTACCTTCTAATTTTTTCAGCGACTAATGATCTAACGGTAGTGCAATTCTGTAAAAATCTCATCTTGAAAAGTTAGTTCAAGTTAGCTGTAAACTTAGGTAGAGTGAGCTTGAAGTGAACTGTCATTCCAGCTTGACTGGAGGAATTGACAGCTCACTTCATGTTTACTTCGACTTAGTTATCACGGTGTCATTTTTACAGAATAACTCTACAGAATAGATCGACTGGTTGACGAACTAATTAAGTGAATTCTGACAAGCTTATCGCTTTATGGAGTACAGAGGCGCCATCTAGGAGGTAGGTATGGAACTAACCGGATGAACGCTACTTCATTAAAACTACATATTAAATTCACTTTTTGTATTTTTCGAACATGCCATACAAAAATATTTAAATACGTCTCGTAGTGACGCTCATAAGCAGCCATAATTTAAGTAAATTTTGAGTGTTAAACAGCCGGTATCTAATTATTATAATGACATGACGGCTTCCATTGTTTTTGATATTTATCAGGGACAACTTATTCACTGACAAGTTGGGTTTCAATACTTATGATGTTACTTACAATTTACTAAAATAATAAAAATACCTACCTTAACGAACTAAATATAATAAGTAATCTAAAATATGGCGTCGAAAAATGTACTATTTGCTGTCGTATTGGATATTTTTTACGTAATAATTGCCTGTTGTAAACCGGACCGTTTAATAGGTCCTAAACTTTATATGAATACAAACGGTCAGCTTTTGAGCATTTTCAATAATTCTGAGAGAGACAGCGCGAACGCAGTCTCTCACTACCAAAAATAACACGTCCGAGTTATCCACATTAGGGATAATCGCAAGGGTCAACCATTCCGCAGTGCAATGGAACGGCCTCGCCCTGGGGGAACCGCCTTCTTGATCACGGTTTCCCCTACGCCAGGTAAGTATGACTTAAAACAAAACCGCGCGAGGGTCATTCAACAGCGGAGAATCTTAACACCGCGATTCAGTAAACGAGCTTAAAGTACAACGCCGTCTATCGAGTGAGACGGAACTAAATTACAATGGCGGACAAAGTGCTTGACTGAACTGAGTCAAACAAGCTCATTTTGTTTAAGCAAGAAAAAATCAATTACAGAACCGAGTGGTCCATAATTTGGGCCTCCTTACAGCAACAGCGTCCGTCCATCTGTCTTAATGTGTTTATCGCGTGTGAACTTGTTTAAAGATTCGAGAAATGCATCGAGGTGGTTACTACCGGTTACAGAGACAAAAAAGAATCGAAATTGTGGAAGGATATGTAGTTAACGTTAATGTTCGGTGGATTAACTTGCTTCTTTTCTTGCGAACTGAAACAAAAGAATGCACTGAGCCACTCTGACAATTATGAAAATATTATTTATTTTGATTTTCTGCAAGTCGTCCTAAATGGGCCGTAGGCACGTATATAATAATAAAGATATAAATACGTAGGCACGTAGGACGAGTTGATGAATTACTCATTATAGAGAATACAACTAGGCGTATCTATTATGTTCATTGGATTTTACAATCGGATGCAATTTTTTTTTTTTTATGCCTGGCAAACAGAACTTTATTTCAAACAGAATACTTGACAAAAAATCTTGACTATTCAGTATTTAGGCTTCTTTTTTTACACAAGATACCTCTTAACAAACAAAGCAGAAACATAATCCTTTATCACCTTTTGTCTGACCAACTCGTAACTTTAGGTTTTAGGGTCATAGTGACCTCTAGTTTTTATGGGATTCTAGAAATAATGTTGAGCATTCGTCCTACAGACGTTCTTGGAACGAGTTGGGCTGGTTTGCGCCGCTGCGAGTGTATGCCACGGGATTTAATTACTGCTATAAAATTATTATGCTATTTATACCTGTTTAGTGCTGATCTCGAGATTATTGGATGCATTCATATTGAGATTTTAACTGGGTTATTTTTTTGTTAAACAGTTCACAGTGTACCTAGTGTGTAGTGTAGTGATTTCAGAAAACGGAGAACCTACTTTAAGGTTCTCCGTTTTCTGAAATCACACGCATTTAAAAAAACGGAGAACCTATAATAGCTACACTGTTAACTGTTTGGAAAGGCTAATCAAGCAGCTTGACAATTTATAGTGTTATAATTTTAATCCTTTGATTAACTAATTATCACAGTAACAATTGAAAAGCCAAGTTATGTCTCGATTGGCCTTTTCTGAATCGGAGACACCTCACAAAAGCACCCAAACCATCTTTAGTCACTTGTTTTGAATGATTTAACTTTATCCTTCTCTCGTTAAGTTACAATGTGTTATATCAGACAAAATAATTAATTAGAGTTACGCTAAAAACAACTTATTTGCTGTTAGTTTTAGCGCTCCGGCGCCTCCGCTCATCCAATTTCATATCGTTCCATCTCCAAATTGTTATCGCACGCATCGATATGCTTTCTAAAATTCCAATTTTCTTTTACATTGTCGTGTTGAAGTGAACTGGCTCGGCTCGTATTTAATTCCTTATCAATGGTGCCACTGCTCGTCCCGTTATCTAATTTCTGAACGAATGGCGACGGCCATTTTGCCGCCAACCGTGACCAATGCTACACTTTGGTGTCCGAGATTTTTTTTATTGAGAGTAGATAGGTAGGTAAGTAAGTACGGTCGTCTTAAAAAAATTGGTAAAAAGACGAAGCATTTCCTTGAGCAGGATAAAATTAGCGACATTGCGGGGTAGATAGGTAAAAAAGCACAAAACTGAATCATTTGATGCCCGATTTTGTAGCTTACTAACCCACCTCCATATTACCGTGGCTTAGTAAGTATTTAGATACATAAAAACCAAAATGCAGAACAAAGCTCTCCCTTTCTTCCCAGGCTATAGATTCATATCTTTAGGAATCAGTTTTTATCGTCATTCTTCGCCAAATTTGTCAGTTCTGGTACGTCGAGAGGTTGACCTTGATCTTTCTTCCTCTGAAGTTTATAGAGCAAACATTTCTAAAACCTCTCCTTTCTGAAATAACCTAAGACGACCCACTGACCAATAACCTTCTTTTAAGTTTTGCAATATCTAATTATAATTAGATTACCTATGACTTTCTGTACGTGTTGGTACTTACTGTAAGTGCAGAGAGTAATTAAAGCTAAATAAATATGTGGTGTGATCCGTAAGTCGCAGATATTTTTGGAGTCATGCATGGACTCCGGAAAGAAACTTCTCACAATTTTAATGTGTATCGAATATACAATGAGGGCTTTACATAGGCAGGTCAATACAGAATCGAAGTGAAGAAAAAATGCGTCCATTTAATTATTGGTAGATCACGAGGCGGCATCATTCACGTGTAGCCCCAAATAGGTAAGCTGTTCGAGGTCACAGACGCAAAAACTGCAGAGCAAAGGGAGAAAGTTCTTCTAAGGGCAACTTTTGTAGGTAAAATAACATGTAGGACAGATACAGGAAGGCGTTGCTATTCAGCAGCCCTACATCGTGCTAATGCCATCCAATTCCGATGATGTAAACGGGATAGTGCTACCTATTTGCTATGTATAGCTCCGTCTCCCTTTTAGAGCGGAATCATGATCGTTTTAAGACTTCATTAGAGCCCCACCAGGGTTACGGAATTTGTTCGAAAGAGTCACCGCGGCCCTGGAACGCAAAGGGCTTGAGAAGGAACACGGATAGGTTTTAGTCAGTAAGAGTCTGATACGCCCTTCCGCTGCACCCAGAGCGGAAGGAAGTTATTTGATGATTTCCCATCCTTTAATAAAAAGGGTCCCAGCATTTTTATATATCTCAGTCCAAAGCACTATGTGGAGACAATGGTCAAGTTATTAGCTTATTCCTTGGTTTATCGTTCTCTGGCCTCTGCACAGCTTGCCTCAGCACCTACTTCATTGTTTTTTTTCATCGTTGTTTGTGTTAGTAGTAACTAACTCTAGTTATAAGGTAGGTACCTATTTTAGTAACAAAATGGACTAAGTATATTGTCCGACGTAAATAAATAAATAAAATAAAATATTTGGAAACGACATCTACATACGTCCATCAACGATATCTAATATTCCTCTCTTATACTTTGTGTTTGTTGCTGTTGTGTTGTGTCTATGTAGAATACAATACAATACAATAAATTCAATACAAAACAATAGGTACAATTCTATTACAATATACAGTCCCACTTCGCCCACAGCTGGGCATTTGCCTCTGTTTTCTTCTTTTCTCATACCACTCTAGATGCTCCTGTGCCAATATAATTGAGCCGCGATTGCAACATTATCATCTGCCCGTTAAAAAATCAGGTATAGTTTATGCCATTAATTCATAACTTTTCAAGGAGGTTGGTTAGCCAGCCAACATTATGTAAAAAACCTCTCCAGTAGGCATCTATTGTGACATGAAAGCTTTCAAAACTACCCTCATTTCTTTGTTATCATTATTTATATATTTAGGTATGTAGGTATATGATGTTACGAAGACAGCTTTCATAAAATAAAGAAAGAAAAGCCTAAAGCTGAAAATTCGACAAAAACTAGCGATCCAAAACCTAATGCGCAAATTCAGCAACGCTAAGTTTTTTCATGCTCCAAAATGAAACTTTTTAACCTGCCAATCAGTTTTTGTAACGTGGCATAAAACCTTTATTCTCCCAATTTCCCCCTAGCATAGCTAAATCCGTTTTTTAAATATTTATAGCTTAGTTAGGTAGATACAAATTTTTGGTGCATGGCGAGTCGGTGCGGCAGTTGCTATGGCAACCACGTCGTTGTTTTGCCGATCGGGCTTTGTCTATTCTTTTTTTTTCTTGTTTCGCTTTTTTCGTACGGAAATATAGGCACAGGCATGGAGGCAGACAATGCCTTTTAGAGGGTAGTACCGTCGTACCTACGTTAGATATTCGTATGTGTTTCGTGAATAATAATTAAATTGTAGCGAGCTACAGGTTTGATGGGCGTTTTTATTTTATACTTTGAGCTAAAAGTAGAGTTGGGTTTAGGTGCTCGTTGCAGTCGTACTACCTGCGTGCATAACTGAGATTTTATTTATTAATACATTCGTAAAGGTTTTTCTGGAAGGAATATTTATTTTAGACGGAATAATGTCTGGTTACAGAAGGACACGCATAGTCCTCTGTCTGAATTCGTGTTCGATTGATGACAATAGCCACGACCAAAAAAAATATCGGGGAGCTACGTGGTATCTTTGAAGCGTCGATCCCACAATCCCTTAAGGCCAGGGTCTTTAACCAGTGCGTCCTTCCCGTAATGACTTACGGAGCCGAAACGTGGACATTCACCATAGGCCTGGTCCACAAATTCGAGGTTGCTCAGCGTGCAATGGAGAGAGCAATGCTCGGGTTTTCTCTGGTGGATAGAATTCGCAACGAAGTCATTCGCCAGATAACTTAAGTCACCGACATTGCGCGTAGAATAAGCATGCTGAAGTGGAAGTGGGCCGGCCATGTCTGTAGACGGACAGACGGTCGATGGAGCAGACATGTGGTAGAGTGGAGACCGCGTATGGGCAAACGTAGTGTGGGACGCCCGACGGCACGATGCATCGATGATTTGAAGAAGGTGGCTGGCAGCGGATGGATGCGGACCACTCAAAACCGGGATGGTTGGCGATCTTTGGGGGAGGCTTACGTTCAGCAGTGGACGGCACTTGGCTGATATATGATGATATGAAAAAAAATATCAATGGGCACGACGCTAAATTATATAAGTACTTACCTAGGTTATTATATACTTACCTACTTATGAAAATAATTTCTATGAAAATTTAGAAGTCAGAAAAATAATTGCTGACGTCGGCGTTTATTTTCTAGCTAGGCTAGGTAGTAAGTACCTACTCAGAGAAGAAACACCGAAAAAATCGTATTTTTTTCTGTTCCTCAACTATTTTGATCAGAACGATCATACAACCTAGGTATATGCGGATGAGGATTGAAGTTCCTGCAGAATTCCAGATTAGTGTCTGGGGTGGTCCAGGGAGAAAACTACCTGCCAGGGTTGCGGAATTTGTTCGAAAGAGCCACCGCGGCCCTGGAACGCAAAGGGCTTAAGAAGGAACACGGATGGGTTTTAGTTGACACGCCGTTCCGCTCCACCCAGAGCGGAAGAAGTCATTTGATTTCCCATCCTTAAAAAAAAAAAAAAAAGGGAGAAAACTACAACACTGATACGACCTGTCCAGTTAGTGCACGCATAGGTAAGTTGTCGTAGGTACCTACTAACGTCGTACCTACCTCGTTGTATCGAATAAGATTTGTAATCGACGAAAGCGGCAAGAAGACCAGAGGTACTTAATAGGTACACATTTTCTCAAGACTCACGACTAATTTTGTGCAGAAGACTAATGTGAGGTTTGTAAGGTAGGTAGGTACAGGATACCATGGCGGTATGGAGACAGCGACTATCGCGACCCAGCGCAGGGCACGCCACTATTGCGGCGGTAAGGCCCCTCTTTGAGGAGTGGCTGGAGAGGCGCCACGGCGTCCTTACCTTCCGCCTGACGCAGGTGCTCACCGGACACGGCTGTTTCGGGAGGTACCTGTTTCGGATTAAGCGGGAGGACACGCCCAGGTGTCAGCACTGTGAGGATCGCCCGGAGGACACGGTGGAGCATACGGTGGAGGTCTGCCCTGCTTGGGCTGAGCAACGCCGTGTCCTCGTCGAGGCGATCGGCGGCGGTGACCTCTCGCGTCCGGCCCTGGTTGAATACATGGTCGGGAGCGAGGAGGCTTGGGGAGCGGTCACCTCCTTCTGCGAAGTAGTAATGCTAGCGAAGGAGGAGGTGGGCCGCGCGAGGGAATGGCAAGGCCTTCGCCCCAACCGCCGCTACAGGAGAAGACGCCCCGGGCGTCGGGAGTCGCAGGGCGATCCCCGGCCACCGTAGGCGCGGGCCTGCGGACGGCGAGCGTTGGGTGGCTCGCTGTCCGATCACCACCAGGCCCGGGTCGATGGCGCGTTGTGTTTCACGCGCGCCCCAAAGAGATGTCAGCATAGAAGACGGGGCCCGCTAGGGCCAGAGCCTGCCAGGGTTGCGGAATTTGTTCGAAAGAGTCACCGCGGCCCTGGAAAGCAAAGGGCTTTAGAAGGAACACGGATGGGTTTTAGTCAGTAAGAGTCTGACACGCCCTCCGGCTCCACCCAGAGCGGAAGAAGTCATTTGATGATTTCCCATCCTTAAAAAAAAAAAAAAAAAAAAAAGGTAGGTAGGTAAGTACCTACCTACGCCTAAATACTCGGGAACTCCGGGGACTCTGCCCGCTCTTCTGGGGAATAGGATAGGCGTACTTTTACGTTTAATAAGACGATTTACAGGAGACATATTAGGTACGGAAAATACACTGAATAATTATTATTAAGTATATTTTTTTCCTTCAGTACTTCAGTTTCATTATTTCGTACTATGTCAATAAAACTTGCGATTGCGACTTTATTTGCGAGAAGAAGTATTTTTGCTTGGTGTTATTTGTTTTCTTGATTGACATGAAGTAAGTCACAAATTCAGAACAGCGTGCGTTCTAAGGACTAGATTTATAAATTAAAATATAATATGGGCTATTACACGCATCTTAATTTTGTATATCTTCACAAATCCATCACGAACTTACGAAGTTCAATAAGACATATTAATGAGACACTACTTCTTCTGGTTTCACTTCGCTTTCGGCTTTCGCTTCTTTCAGTTTTAAAGCAGAAACGTAACAAACCTGAAGTAAATCAGTCTCGTGATAATGTTTCCGAGTGCACCTGTCAAAATGAAAACACTAAGCTGAAGTTAATCACAAATCCAAAGTGTTGGCGAACAGTGTTTCGGAAAAAAAGCGCGGGAAACTTTCAACTTGGCGGACGCGTATTTTTTGAATGAAAGTTGAAAATTAAAACCGTGTAATATAGGATCAGTAGCAGTAGTTCTAGCGTTGTATTTTCTTTTATTTATAGTTTTAACTTAGTTTGTCGTTTATTCTTCGGTAGTGGTAAGTTTTTTTAAATATTTATACATAGGTAGTTTGTAAGTATGAAAGACCCGCCCGATCCGGGGGACTTAGTTCCCCCGGCAGGCGTTTTTGTAACAATTAATTCAAATGAATCGGGCATGGATACCGATGGTTCATCTTCGGCTCGTAATTTAAAAAGGACTCGGGTACATTTGTGCAAGCATTGCAATAAACGTCGCCGTACCCGCAAAAATCATGGCTCCGAAACTTCCGGTTGTAGCTGTGATTCGAAAGTTGATGAATCAGTGCCTGCGAAAATTATGCCTTCATATACTCAAGATATTACACCTCTTATCCCGGCTCCTTCTTTGGTTCCTGCCACTCAGATTGGCAGAACAAATTATGAAAAATCAGATAGCGCGCCTTTTTTGATTCATGTCCAAAAAACATTTACGGCTCCAGATGAAGGTACGACACTGCACCCCATCACTTTTGGTAAGTTCCTAAAACACAATGAATTCAAAAATATTATTAATGGAAGCGTCAAAAAAATTGGACGAAATAAGATTTCACTTTCTTTTTCGAATTACCTGGATGCAAATTCTTTTATTGCACATGAGAGTCTGCTAAAATATAGCTACAAAGCTTTTATACCAACTTTTAATGTTACCCGAATGGGTTTGGTCCGTGGTGTTCCTGCGGAATGGTCTCCTGAGGAAGTTATTGACAACATAACAGTACCAGTTGGATGCGGTCCAATATTGAAAATCAGACGACTAAATTTTAAGACCACTGTTGATGGGACAACCATCTGGAAACCATCTCAATCCATAGTTGTCACTTTTGATGGACAGGTTTTGCCTAAGAGAATATTTATGTGCTATAATGCTTTACCTGTAGAATTATATATTTTCCCTACCATACAGTGTTTCAATTGTTGTAGGTTTGGTCACACCAAAATTCAGTGCAGGTCCAAACCTCGCTGTTATAAATGTGGCCAAGGCCACTCTGGGGACAGTTGTGAAAAAGATCAAGATACAGCTTCTTGCTGTCTTTGCTCTGGATATCACTTTGCAATTAATAAATCTTGCCCAGAAATCTCTAGACAAAAATCTATAAAAAAATACATGGCTCAAAGTTCAGTTTCCTATGCTGAAGCAGCTAGAGTTCATCCTCCAGTGACTAAAACCTATGCTGATACTCTTTTATCCTCTCCTTCCCAAAAATTTGCAGATACCCCACTAATTTCATCCCCTAATCCTTCAAATAGTTATAAGAAGACTGTCTTCCTGAAACCACGATCACCTCCAAAACAGGTGCATGGATATAATAAAGAAGCCCACAATGCTATTGTTAGAGATTTTGCCATACCTCAGCCTTCAAATGGCTGTGCTCTGACTAATAATGTTAATAATGAAATAAAAGACACAAATTTTTCCATTAATGATCTTCTTTCTGCTTTACACAATCTTCTTTTCCAGTTCAGCATGTCACCGTCCAACGCCGCCCAATCTTTCAATTTACCTCAATTCATTCATAATGGACAAATCCAAAATAATCCAGTGGAACTGTCGCAGTCTAATAAACAAAAAGAGTGATGTCATACATCTATTAAACAAATACGAGCCATTTGTCTTTGCTTTAGCAGAGACTTGGCTTAAATCATTTCATATTTTTAAAATTAATGGTTATTTAACCATTAGAGAGGATAGATCTGATGGGTATGGTGGTGTAGCTATACTTATTAAGAATTCTATCCCTTTCTCCACTATTGCTTTACCACCTCATAGCGAGGAAGTATCTATTGTAGCCATTAAAGTGTACCATACTTGTCTTGTTTCTATCTACATTCCTCACCCTTCTTCTTCTGTTCTTCAAGAGGTGAATAATCTATTTTCTTCTCTACCAAAGCCGTTCTTGGTATTAGGGGACTTTAACTGCCATCACCAATCATGGGGCTGTTCAACATCTAACAGTTATGGGGATGAATTACTAGATATAATAGACTTACACAACTTGTGCATCTTGAACTCAGGTGAAGCCACACGTCGGTGTGCTCCCAATCAAAACCAAAGTGCAATTGACCTTTCCATCTGTTCTCCAAGCTTAGCATCATCATTAACTTGGAATACTCTAACCACTACTTATGGTAGTGACCATTTTCCCATACTTATTTCATATCCTCTTTCTAAACCAAATGCACCACTAAGGAGATCAAATTTAAAACATAGAGTACCAAATAGAAATAATAATGACTGGTACAAATTCAGAGACATTGTTGACAGTAAGCTTTGCTCTTTGCCTGTCATTTCTGATGACAATGAAAATATTTGTGCAGAAGCTTTAGCACACTTATTAATTACAGCGGCAGATGAAGTATTTCCGGTAAAAAATAAAAATATTAGTACAATCCCTTCACCTCCATGGTGGGACTCGGAGTGCACAGAATTGATTTACAAACGTAAAGAGGCTGAATATAATTATAACTTGGATATGTCTGATGATAATTTTGAAATCGTTACTAACCTAATTAGTAAAACTAGTAAACTTTTCAAGAAGAAAAAATTTGAGTCTTGGCGTAACTTTTGCACATCAATTTCACCGAATACTCACCCTACAATTGTCTGGCGCAATATTCGCAGATTTAGGTCCATCTATAATAACCCTGCTCTTATTCCTGATTCTTTAGCCAGCGACTTCTTAAATAAATTGGCTCCTCCTTGGGTGCCTGAGGCTATCGAACTTAATTTGCCTCTTGCATCCAATAACCATGATACTTCTGTAATGCTAGCAATGCCATTCACTCTCAATGAATTTAAGGGTGTTATTCATAAAACTAAGGATTCCGCACCGGGCATTGATGGCATCCCATATTCCTTTTTTGCTAATTTAAATGACAACGTCCTCAGTTATTATTTAAAGCTTGTCAACACTATTATGATTACTGGACACATCCCTGATGAATGGAAACGTCAAATGGTGTTGCCATTCCTTAAACCAAATAAAACTCCATCTGATGCTTCTTCATATCGTCCCATAGTTTTGTCTTCAGTTCTAATGAAAATAGCGGAACACTTAATTAAAAATCGCCTAGAATGGTATGTTGAAAGTAAGGGCCTTTTGGCAGATTCACAATATGGCTTTAGAAAAGGTAAAAGTACCACTGACTGTTTAAGTATTTTGATATCAGATATTCGGTTATCCTTCTCTAAAAATCAGTCCACCGTAGCAGTTTTTCTTGATATTAATGCGGCTTATGATAATGTTGTATTATCAATTTTACATAATAAATTAAAAGTCTTAAAAGTTCCATCGAATTTATCTAATTTCATTATTAATATCCTAACTGCACGCTCAGTTAACATGCTGATAGGAGATCATGAGGTATCTCGCCTTGTTTGGAGAGGTCTCCCACAGGGTTCTGTGCTCAGTCCCCTTCTATACAACATTTACACTTTTGATATGGACTCGTCCTTAACTAACTATGTTAAGGTTCTACAATACGCCGACGATTTGTTACTGTATTCGTCAAGTCACTCTGTTGAACAAGCCAGCTTTAAAGTCAATTCTGCTTTGTCTACTCTGGAATCATGGTTACATTTGAATGGCTTGGATTTATCCACGTCTAAAAGTGCGGCTGTTTTATTCTCCCGGAAAAAAAAAAATATTCCTTTAGTAAATCTGATGTATGAGGGAAGACCTATTCCAGTAAAAGATAAATTCAGATATCTAGGTGTAATATTAGACTCTAAATTAAGCAGTGTTCCCCATTGCGACTATATTGTAAACAAATGTGAAAAACACTTAAACATGCTTCGATGCCTCTCTGGTGTATGGTGGGGTGCTCATCCGTTTTCTTTAAAACTTATTTACAACGCAATCATCAGAAGCACTCTGGACTATGGATTGTTTGTTCTGGAACCTGGCAGTGTTATGGCTTTTAAAAAATTGGATCGCATCCAGTCTAAAGCTTTACGTATTATTTCGGGTGCTATGAAGTCGAGCCCCATTAATGCGCTCCAAGTCGAATGCGGGGAAGCTCCCCTATATATTAGAAGACAATTTCTATCTGACAAATACTTGTTCCGGATTCTTCAGCTCTCAACTCATCCTCTTATTCCTAACTTGGACACTTTAATGTTGCAGATGGAATCATCAGATTATTGGTCCCATAAACGTGCTCCTTGTTTAATTGTCAGCTACAAAAAATTCCTTTCACTTTCTTCTCCTATTCACAGTTCCAATAAACTCCCCATATTCAGCAGTAGTTACGAGAGTTTACAATTCAGTCCCAAAATAACATTTGACTGTGTGAGTAAATCAGATCCCGGTTACCATTTAAATTTTAACCATTTTCTGACTGAACATTTAGAATACCACCACATCTTTACCGACGCTGCCAAACATACTCCGACGGGTTGTGTTGGAATAGGTACTTACCATTCTCAATACAACATCGTACAAAAAACAAAACTACCTCCGGAGACTTCCGTTTTTACAGGGGAATGCTTCGGCATTTTAAAAGCCATAGAATATATTAGTCTTTTAAAGCTCAAAAAAGCTATAATTTTTACTGACTCTCGAAGTGCTCTTCTAGCCATCAATAAATCCCCTTATGAAGATAAGTCGCAGCTGTCCATAATTTATTCAATAAGAGAATTTGCATCCAGAATGATCATTGAGGGTAACATACTACAATTTGCATGGATTCCGGCCCACGCTGGAATCCATGGCAATGAAGTCGCTGACGCTCTGGCCGATGATGCGGTGCATTGTGGGGACTTAGTCCCATATAAAATTTTTACTTATGACCTCGTAACGTTGCCTAAGAGATTTCTTCGGGACACCTGGAAGGTAGCTTGGGATATCAGTAGCAGATCGAAGGGACATTATTTTTCTCTTATTCAACCTGAGATTCCGGAAAAACCATGGTTTGGTAAGGCAAAATTTGGCAAAATGGAATCCTCTGTTTTAATACGGATGAGACTGGGTCATGTTTGTTCCCCTGCCCATCTTGCCAAATTTCATATTATTGACGACCCCATTTGCTTGTGTGGCACAGATGTAGGCGACTTAAATCACATTTTTTTCTCCTGTCCCTTACACGACCGTTCTTCCTTCTTCAGTAACCTCTTATCCCTTGATATTCCTTTTCCTACGTCAATACTGTCTTTACTTTGTACAAATAGTTTTCCTGTATATAAATGTATAGTTTCATTCATAACCTTAAATAATATTAAGTTGTAATTATTCGTCATTGTAATTTGCTCATCCATCATAAATCTGATCCTATGTCCTGTCTTATCCCAAATTCCGTTAAAATAAAATAGTATTATGTTTTTATTAAGTTTCCCTACCTTTATAAACTAAACGTGACATTGGCTAAATGCACAAACCGTGCGAAGCCAAAGAAAAAAAAAAAAAAAAAAAAAAAAAAAACAGTGTTTCGCAATATTATATCTTCAAATATTAGAAAAAATATTGTTATAATAACCATGCTATCCAGCCTAAGGACTGGAGTACAGGGCGCGGTATGTCATCTTAACCATAAGATGAAGTTGTGACTACAATAAACAATCGTATTACATAATTACGTTTTGACGTTTGTACGTTTCCACCGTAGTGATTTGTGTTCGTATTTTCAGCTTCGTGCTGCGTCCAGGAATATTCAGACTAGCGCAGCTCTGCAGCATGACAGCCTGTTCGTCCACCGCGATACGCCTGAGGACAACCCTGACATCCCCTTTGAGTTCAACGAGGCGAACAAAAAGGTCACTGACAGTCATCTGTTTTCACTAAACATTCGATTTTTTGCTGTTCTTAATTCAAAATATAACTGATTGTGACAGAAGATTGTTAAATTTTATTCGCATTTGGTAAATTAGGCCGCAATAACTAATTGGGATGTTTTGCGCTGATGAACCGATAATTAATTATTTTAGGTTAACCTGATAATGATAACTAAACATAACATCATAATTAAGGTGTCTCTAGTTGGAATCCAGGAAAAGTATGAATGCTTTTTAAGAATCAAAAGTCAGTTAGAAGTTCCTAATGCAAACTTTCACAAGGCCAAGGATTCTTTCTGTCAAAATGGTATACCTATTTAATTCTGAAAGGAGTTTTCTTTGTAATATTGTATACAACATTACAAATCAAGATAAAATGTATGCCAAACGATTACCAAATAAAAAAAAAAAATATTGATAAGAATCTAGTCCAGTCATCATTAGTTACTTTACTCATAAATTAAATGCTTCTGAATCTTATTCCAGAGAGTAGATGCCCTTCTAGGAATCTATCCTGAAGGTCACAAGCGTGGAGCAATGATCCCGCTGCTCGACCTGGCACAGCGTCAGAATGGGGGCTGGCTGCCCATCTCTGCCATGCACAAGGTAGCTGATATCCTCAACCTGCCCCGCATGAGGGTTTACGAGGTGGCTACATTCTACACTATGTTTATTAGGTGAGTTAATTAATGAGCAGTAAATGTAAGTTCTTAGTTTTCATTTAAATGACTGTTTTTAACCCTTAAAATATATTAAATATCAAACTGAACTATTGGTTTGGTGATAACAAAAAAATTATAGGTAAGTAAATATTTGTAGTTTTCTACTACTGTTCACAGTTGTTATTTTCCACAGGGCTATGTGTATTAGGTAGAGTGGTAGACACTGAATTTGTGTTATTATATATATGGCCATTAAATTAACAGACTATGAAAACGTAAAAAATAAGACATATCTACAAACAAGAATCATTTTCTGAAAGGTAACCAACAGAACCCTATTATTAAGCCTTCACTGTCCGTCTGTCTGTCAGCGGGCTATATCCAAAAGACCGTAGGTAATAGACAGACAGTTCAAATGTTCACAGTGTGTGTATTTCTATTGACGCTTTAGCAAAAATTAAAAGTAAATTAAAAATTAAAGGGGGCTCCATACCAGAAAGGTGTTTTTTTTTTTTGGTTTTTGGTACTGTTCATGTGAGAATCCAACTCGCACTTGGCCTGGTTTTTTTGCTATTTTAGCACCAAACTTTGAATGTACGTACATGTAGTTTACTATGTATGTGCTTACACTAATGTTCAACAATCAATAATAACTGTTTTTGCAATTATGTATATTTTGACACTCACTAAACTTACGGGGTAGGTACACAAGCTGTTACCATAGTACCAAAAATTTATGTTTGAATATTTTGAATAATATCTAGTCCAACTCTCATTGGCTCAGTTTTTGATAAATGCAGGGTTAAAATTACAATGTATATTATTTAACCTTCCAGACGACCAATCGGCAAATACCACCTGCAAGTGTGCACAACAACGCCTTGCTGGCTCCGTGGATCCGACGCTATTCTGAAGACACTGGTTGAGGGAACCTCGTGCAAAGTTGGTGGCACCAGCCCCTGCGGAAAGTTCTCCATTTCTGAGGTATATTTAGTCAGAAAATTCATATCTGAGGCAGGTAGAGTTGCACCACAATTCACTCAATTCGAGAGAATCCTATGTGTATTGGCATGCTCGTTAAGCCATTAGTCCCAGCTGTCAGTTCTAGATCTTCAAAAGTCGTTGTGGATATAAAAGGCGCCAGATAAACTTGCAATTAAATTGACCTTTCCCTACTATCTCTTCGTAGGTGCCCGAAAAATAAATCATGAATTGTTTTTGATTACTAGAAAATGTAAAGGACCACAATAGATGTTGATTCAGAGCAGCTTTATGTCTTGAATAGAATAGAATACCCTTTGTTATGTACACCATATAGGTTACAGAAAATATAGATGAGGAAAACATTACATATGATGACACAATGGGCGGCCTTATGGCTTGATTTCCGTTTTTGCAATTACGAATCGCGCGCAATAGGCGGGTCAATGACCGCCATTGCATGTTTATTTGGCGCCTACCGTAGTCCGCAGATCGTGGAAAGTAAAATGAATGTGCGTCATTTACAGTAACTGGACGTAAAAATATAGTAGGTACATGAAATTTAAATAAATAGTCGGCTTTTTAGGGTTTCGTTATTGTCGCTCAAATCTGACAAATTATATCAGGGTAACAGGCCCTACTGAAACCTAATCCTTACAAAGTTAAAACTCCATTTGAATAATCGGCTATTTAGCTATTTCTAAAAAAAAGTGTCATTTTTGCTATAAATTTTGATTACAATGAACTGAGCTGTTCCCTCCATTTTTAGGGTTCCGTACCCAAAGAATAAAAACGGAACCCTATTACTAAGACTCCACCGTCCGTCCGTCGGTCTGTCTGTCTGTCACCAGGCTGTATCTCATGAACCATGATAGCTAGACACTTGAAATTTTCACACTTGATGAATTTCTGTTGCCGCTATAACAACAAATAATAAAAATGAAATAAAATTAGGAATAAAAACATGTTTTATCGGCTTATGGTACCGAACCCTTCGTATGCAAGTCCAACTTGCACTTGGCCAGTTTCCACTAAAAATGCATTAACCAGCAGATTTTTTTTTTTTCCGGAAGTTGGTAATAGGTACAGCAAATTGCATTCTTCCATAAATCTCTATTTGCAGTAGACTCAATAGTAACCCATGTTACTTGGGGTCGGCGCAACACGTTTTTTCTTCCATTCTGTCCTGTCAGCCGTCACGCTATCACTAACTCCCTTTTCTTTCATATCACTCCTCACACAATCGATCCATCTTATTTTTGGCCTCCCTCTCCCTGTCCATTCATCCACATTTATATTCATATAACTGTTTTAGTTACATGCATTTCATCCCCCCCTCTTCACATGACCATACCAAGATAAGCAGTTCCCAGATTTTCCGTTACAGGCGCCACTTTTAAAGTACCTCTAATGTACTCATTCCTCACCTTATCCATTCTTGTTACTCCAGCTCAACATTCTCATCTCTCTCCGTCAAAAAACAATTAAACAAACGCTTCTATCGGAATGAAGAGTGTGTACATCCATCTCAACATTCTCATCCATCACCATCGTCATCTCGAGTTCTAGACTAACCAAATGATAAGTCAAATTCAATTCAATACAAATATTTTATTTCAGAATTACATCCATATATTGATAGTAGTAGTACAACTTAGCCTAATGTTAGTTTTAAATTAAATTTACAATAATAAACAACTAGTGTACCATTGAATTGTTCGTTCAAAAAAAACACGGGTTTATTTGGATAAGTGCGTCTGAACACTTACCCACCTTCGTAAGAGGGGAGAGTCCCACCGGTCTGCAAACACATTCAGGATGCCACATGGAGGAGGAGCGCAAGCGCGCCATCATGGAAGCGCATCCCTTACGCATGATCGCTATAAACCCGTCGACACACGCTTCCGCGAACATCCCTGACGCGCTACATCGCCACGGCAACCCCAAAAGCACCCTGAATGCGTTATTGTACTGTACGCTCAGGTCGCTGTATGCCCGCTGGGTAAACTTGGTCCACAGGCTGCACAAGTAAAACGACTGGCTGAAGGCCTTAAAAAGCGTTAGCTTAAAAAGCGTCGCAAATAACACAGTTTTTTTTATTTGAGATGAGTTTGCTCTTGACTCTAGTCTAGGTCATATATGACGGAGACAAAGTCGACTATGGAGCGAGCTTACCCAGAAGAAGCCTGTTTACTCTAAGAAGTAATGTCTATAAAGTTGACTAAGACTTGATTCCGCATTTATTTTTCCAGGTTGAGTGCCTTGGCGCCTGTGTCAATGCTCCCATGGTTCAAGTTAATGACGATTATTATGTGAGTATAACTTCATATATTATCACCAGTGATCGAATATACGGGCGCTTATTTACCTAAACTTCTTCCCGTGAAAGAATAATATGGACATTCCTTTCTGAAGTAATCCCGGGTTCCCAGGATTGAACAATAAATGGAGCTACACATAAAATTACAATTGTTTCAATTCCCTAAGTAGTCAAGGCTGCTGGCCTGTTACTAAACCAGTTCTCATAAAAACTTTCATTCTAAATTAAAAGTTCCATTAGAATCGGCTTTTAAAATTTAAAAAAAAAACAAAGAGTTCACAACGAGTTCTAACTATATTTTGTATTCTGACATTTTTATCAATCTCAAGAATTTCGAACGATTCCGGGATCCGAGATTCTGAATGCATGACCGTATTATACTTTCGTGGGAATAAAAGTGAAGTTTAGGTATATTAGCGCCCAATTATACGATCACTGATTATCACCAAATTATACAACGTGTAACATAATAAACGCAATACCTTAAAAGGGATCATTGTGCTCATCATTATGAACAATTTCTACTATAGGAGCAACACTGAAATCGCGAAAAAAAAAATCGACTGCCCCATACATTTCTGTGCGCATAACTCGACAAAACGTACTGTACAGCTGATTTTTTTTTCACGTTTTCGGGGTTTGTCTCATCGCAAAAGTTGTTCATAATGATGAGTACAATGACCCCTTTTAAGGTATTGCGTTTATTCTGTTACACATTGTATATGTCACCGAAAAATTTCAGATAAGTATTTTTCCGTAAGATTGTAATAAATCTTTATTAGGTTATAATTTCTCGATATATTTAGAAAAAACCGTTTCGTATACAATAAATCCCATCCAAATTCAATAGTTTCCAATATATCCGTGTCTTGTTAAGAAAAAATAGTCAAAAATTTCACGTGATATTTTAAAATCTTGTTGTTTTCAAAATATATCGGGAAATTATAATGTAATAAAGATTTATTACAATGTTACGGAGTCTCCAATTTTCCGGTGACACATACATACATACAAGTGAAGTTAAATAAAGCTTTTAAAAACATAACCTTTCCTTGGCAGTCTTGCCAGGGTAAAAAAATCAACTGCGATTCTGTTAAAATTTGGTCCAGTAGCTTCGGAGCAAATTTGCTGTTAGCGACAGACAGAACACAAGTGATCCTATACTATAAGGTTTCCGATTTACATGTGGACGTTCGGAACCCTAAAAAAACAGCTGTTTGTAGCTTGCCTTGCAGATGCAGCTGCATCAACAAAACTACACACAGATCGCTCTAATGTTTATTTTCCCCTATTTTCAGGAAGACCTGTCGGTAGAAGACACGAAAGAAATAATTGAAAAACTGAAAAAAGACGAGAAACCGAAACCTGGCCCGAGGTATAATATAATATATCTTCGGACAACTCACACACGGTCATCCGATCCCAAACTAGGCAGAGCCTGTGCTATGGCAACCAGACAACTGATAAACATACTTCTATATTTCTAAATACATACATATTATACACAAATTACACCCAGACACAGAACAAATGATCATGCTCATCACACAAAGATTTGTCCTGGATGGGAATCGAACCCTCCGGTTTAGCAGTCAGGGTCACTAACCACTCGACCAACAGGCTAGTCAAAAGTGTACCTTTTACATCATTTTATTCACTTAATTAGTTATAAATAGGAGATAGTATGCAAGAAACAATCATTGAGACTTTTTCCAAGGCAGACATGGAAAACAAACACTACATTTTACGAATTCTGGTTTTATGTACTTACTCAAAACTGTAATCAAGGATAAATAAAAAAATTGAGATGTTGGAAAGCAAAAAAGATTTATAAAAACGCAAAAAGGAAAACCTATGCCTCAGCATCGTCGTAATAGAAAGCGATCATCGCGCGAATGCACGATCGTCATGTTCATTTCTTTCAAAATCAAAATTGATAGATTTCGAGTTTTGCCGTCCATATGAACGCGACGAGCGCGATGCGATATGCTACGGCCAAGCCACAAATTCGCCGTTCTTTTTGTTACATATTTGTGACGTTTGGCCTACACGCGCTTGCTTGTCATGAACGTACGTGGCAATGGCGTTCAAAAGGTATCTATTATAGGATTAGGAATGTCTCTGCGACTGCGACCCAGAGATGTTGGTTTAGTAAAGAGGATGTACCAATTAACCCCACAAGTTAACTGGTACCTACATCCATTTTACTTAACATTTTAACATTATATTTCCCCAGGAGTGGAAGATTCGCCTCCGAACCCCTTGGAGGGTTGACATCCTTGAGTGAAGAACCAACTGGCCCCGGCTTCGGACTACAAGACGGCCTGAAGTAAAGCCCTAGAACAAACGCTTTCAAGTTTTGTAAATTTTATTCATAGGCAATATTTAAATAAATCATTGTTAGATCAGTTGTTTTTATTTTTTTTAACTTAGCAAGGGAGAGTAGGTAATCACTGCAGCGACTGCAGAGGGTGATTGGTTAAAATGGGGTCACCGGTCATCAGTGGATAGCACAAATTATTTTCTTAGGATTATTCCAAATTTATATGGTTTCATTACTTATATTATTGTCGAATGTTGGTAGGTATAGTTCCTGAAGCTAAAATGAAATCAGCTAGCATTTTTTTAAAGGTATGCCATGTTAATTATAAATTATTGGACATTAATTTGATTCTGACACGTCTTTAGTTTTCGTTCCAAAAACTGCTTGGAACAATTATCATTTTAACCGCAAGTCTGTACTACCATAGTCAGAGAAGCAAGTCTATCTCCGATTCTATTCTTCTTTTACGCTGTTTAGCCTGCAAATGTGTAACTGTAAACACGGGCGTAGCTATAGCTTTAACTTATTTTTAAATTTTGTGTGTGAGTTGGCTATCGCATTGTATCGCACCTGTAGTGATAGTTTAAGGCAATTTTAATAAATAAATAACTAGAGGGGTCCGAGGGTGCTAAAAGTACAAAACGGTTAAGTTTAAGTAAGTACTTACATATAATATTTTTGCAAAAAAAAATCGGATGGTGTATTTTACATGGTACCTACTTACTTACTTATGTTTTTATTTTTTCATAATCACCCGGTTCGAATCCTGGCTATGAATAACGATTTTTCAAAATTCCAATGTTGCAGTTTTCGTTTTCATCAAATTCGGACTTGAGACTCCTTTCAGTGTTTTTCGATATAAGTACCTAATTCCATACCATAATTTCGGATTTGGCTATCCACGCACACACCAAATTCACCCTGTAGGTACCTATACCGACGCCCATGATTGTAAAGTCATTTTCATAAGGTAGGTACCCAGGTTTAGAGACCCTGTTATTTCATTCAACTTGCTAAAGGAAATGATTAAGCGGATTACGCTATTTGTAGTCGGTTTATAACATAACTACTACAAAACCTATGCGTAGATACAATTTTCATGTCAAATCCTAAATATATTCGTAGGTATTGAATACCTACCCGGTACGGTATCGATTAAGTTATAATTTCCCGAAAGCCCTTGTGAAATTCTGATAAGCTAATTAGTAATGTGTGAGCTATCTCGTCCAAATACTACGGAACTCGTGTACCTAACGTGCGCTCACTGATAAGGGACACGTAAGATAGGTACTTACCTACTATAATTTTATTCAGTTGTGTCTATGTTATTGTCCAGTGTGTTACTATGTTGTAAAAGTTATTGTTTTAATAATTTAGGTGAGTAGGCAGAAACTCGATACTTACAAGTTTTTTAAATGTAGGTAGATACTTACTTAAATGTGTAGTGATTGGTGTAACCTCGTTGCTCCTTTGTATATATAGGTTCTATTGTTAGATCTTTTTTGTGAAAACGATGTAAAATGAAAATAAAATCGCAGTGTCAAAATGGTGTTGATTTACAGATGTTCCGTAGAAATAACAAAAATGAAACAAATCCTAACGACTACACGAAAATACAACTGTGGGATCCCAATGATCCTAATGATTCCTGGGAGCAAACCAATGTAAGTACAATGGTTTTATTATTAAAATATATGCATGGTTTACATATTGGAAAGTTAGTTTATGTTAGGCTTATGTAGGTAAGGTTAGGATTTACATTGAGATTTTTTAGACAGGTTTAGGTACATCAACATTTATTTTTTGCTGAGTTTTAGCGTCTATCTTTTCTGTTAAGAGTAAGTATAATTATTTAATTAAAAACTTGTTGATGTTTTCGTTTAGAAATAGCGGAAATTCATGTGTTTTCATACTGTGACGTCTTCACGTCTATCACGCGACATAGTGGTGAGCTCCATGTCCTAATTTTATTTGTATTTTATTCGACTAAATTGGTTGCCACTTGGTTTCGATCAGCAAATTATTTAATATAATATCAACAGCGTTGAGAATTTTAGAGTGCTACAAGAATGTATTAATTATATTTATTTTATATTAATTATAGTTTATTTTGTTTGTAAATATTTGCAAAATAAATAAGACGCAAGTTGTAAAAATAATAAAACATGATAAATATCATTCAAGCTACAGTTATTTACCATAAATAGACGAATTATTTTAATTGGAACAATATTACTATTCTGTTGAAGAACAAATTTTAATGTTAACTCTACTAAAACTACTTTTTAGTTTCGTTGATCACCTCTAGTGTCAGCTATTGACATGTCAGTTCTGAAACGTCAGTTGTTTGCGTTTTGCTTGCTTCTTTCTGTCAGTGATTTTTCATCCGTTGATTGTTCGTGTCGTCTTCTTGGGTGTGAAAATGCCTATCGGGGCCTAAGCTGAAAGGCATTGTGTGAACGATGAAAAGTAGCCCCACGCGCAAATATGACAATTTCTCCAACGAAAACCAAGGGAAGGAAACGGACAAGTATTCTCTAGACAGCCAAGACACCGCCAGTGTGGTTAGTCCGTTGTTGAAATTATTGATTTTGTTTGTGTACTGTATAAGATGTTATTGATTTGTCGCGTTTTAATTTTTAGATAAGTCATACATTGAGATTTTATATCTTAGCTTCTTTGATAACTGCTGGGAACGTTAAAGGGATGCAGAAACTGCTATGAATCAGCGTGTTAATTACCGACTGCTGTTTTGACCTACGTATGCGCGGCATACGACCTAGATCGTTCTAGTTCTAGATGTATTTCGATCGACCTTTTCGTAACTTAACTTTTGGGTGATCTTTCGTATTTTTATGACAGCAAGGCGTATTTTTTAGTCCTTTTGTACTTGTAACGTTGCCAACTCGATCTTTTTGCCGCTTCTTATACGTATTTCGCACTCTCACTTTCACCTCGACACGTTACTGCGGTTTTCTTTGAATTATTGTGGTGATATAATGATATGAGGCAGTAGCTCCATGTAAGGTACAGGTGTTCAGCAGGTTCAGCTGCATACAGTTAAACTAGGTGGAAACTCTGGGAAAAGGATAGACAGTTTAATTTTATTGATGGAGACTATAATTCCTAGGTATCACATTGAACCTCAACATGACTGATATTGGCAACATTTACTAAAAAAAAAGTGAATATTTTTAAATAAAACTTAAGACCAATATGTAGTCTTAAAAAAAAACTTTCAGTATTATTACTAAGATAAATACTGCAGTAAACAATAAAGTTAAAGAGTCAATCCTTCACACTTAATTTATTGTATAAATTAAATAAAGGTAGATTTGGTTTCTTGCTACACAAACATTTGTCTCTTGAAAGTAAAACCACATTGAGACTTTTGTTTTGAGAACAATGACTCAGTCTGTATATTAACAAAACCACAACTTGTTAGTACTAAGCATACCTACAAAGTGGTTACCTTTTTACTAAAACACCTGAGTTTATCCATTTTCAGAGACTACCATATTTTTTTTTTTTTTTTTTTCTTTTAAATTATTCTGAGTGAAGCTTTTGCTAACAGCTTTGTCTTTACAATAGTTATAAATTATACAATGAGAACATGTTACTGGGATTAAAAGTATCCTGAGTTCTATTGGGTGGCCTTTCTGGGTAGAACCAGGCCCTCTGTGAGATAGTTAGTAATACATGCTTAGTCATGGAGTTGTGGAAATCAGCCCGTTTTACATACATATATGGGTGGACCATACCTTGAAATAGGACATAATAATAATAATAAGCCAATGGTTTAATAGCCATGAGCCTCACCCAACACCTTAGGAGCAAGGACTTGATTCAGAAAGCGGTACTTCTGGACACAGCTCCCATTGTTAGGAGATTCCTCTCTCTAGCTTGGACCCTGTTCACGATACCCGTGGGCTACAATTTTTTTATTTTTAAAATGTTTTTTTATATTTTTTTTGTTGAAATATTTATTCATGTAATTTAAGTATAATTATAATTCATGAAAAAAGGATATAATTTAAAATTATTATTCAGACAACCATTGCTCCATAATATTTACATTTTAATATTGTTAGTATGACGTTAAAACTATGAAACTAAAATAGGACATTGGTAACCCAGTTCTTCCAAATCTGTTGAGCTTGATTGGAATGAGAAACATAAATTCACAAATTTAATATTAGTAAGAGAACTATAAGTAGTACCTCATCATCAATAAATTTTTAAAGTATTTAAATACTTAATCAAAAATAAAATGGATCCCATTAGATTAAAAATTACATTATTATAAAGAAAAAACAACCTAATAAGTAATAGGTAAATCCATGACTTTCAGACCAAGGTTATGTACAGAATAACCACACAATATTATACACCAAACAATAGTAAGGAAAAACTAATATACATAAACAGCATAAACAATAAAAACTTTATCTGCATATATAAATAATAGTACACATAGATAATAATATACATGAAATCTTAAATATTTGTCTACCTGTCATGCAATAATATTAATTTATAGATAAACTTTTTTATAATAAACCTGTGTTTCATCCTGGAGATGGACATGCCAGTTCCATTAAAGACCTACTGCGTTGCTTTCTACCAGAAGAGACATGATTGGGCCTATTATAACAAATTTGTTTTTGGGATTTGACTCACAATCTGTGTGCCAACCAAACCTAACATATGGCCAACATTAAAATTCTTATGTTGCTTCAATCTCGATAAAAACCTCTGTGATAGACAGACAAAAAGTGACCATAAACATGAGATTCCATTTTGCTTTTAAGTTTTGTACTTACCCTAAAAATTGCTAAAGCTTTGTTTTATGTTATTGTCATTAATTGATTACTACTCAATATTTGTACAAATGAGTTTTTGTCAAATGAATAAAATGGGCCAATGAATAGACTTATCTTATCACAATTATAAAAAAAGGAAATCCTTTTTATAATAACTATGTGGATTAAACTCATGGTTTAGTACTAAATTTATCAGTCAATCAATTCTGTGATTTTATTTTTCATTGATAATGATAATAGCTAGTGCGAAAACTTATAATTGTCAATTTTTGTCACATTAGCTTTGAAAGTGAGACTTGCAACCACTTCATGCAAATGTGAAAATTTATAAAAGTTGGGTCATATTTTTATTTTTCACTGTTCTCTGGAAGTATCAGTCGGATTTGAAAAAATATTTTTGTTTATGATAATCCATAAAGAAGGCTATAGGCTATACGGGAACGGGAAATTCCTACGGGAACGGGAAAAAACGGGATATACGCGTAACGCGTACAAATTCGCGGGCAAAAGCTAGTGATTAATAAATGTAATGTACATTTTTGTTGTATCCAGAAGAGGTCCTTATTTTATTATTACCTATTTTGTAAAAACATTAATTACCTATTGTAATGTGAACCTTTACATTTCAATCCATTCAATTATATTCTAAATCTAGGTACTTACTTAATGTAAAAACTTAGCAATTCGTTCCACGTTAGAATTTTGTACAATCATGTTTTAAATTTAAAATAAGTTTCGCACGAAGAGTTCTTCCGAAATAAATTTACAATTAAATGCGTTAAGAGCGTTTACGACGTACGGCATTTCATACAAACTTTCCAAGTCCTTATTTTTCGAAATTTATGAACCGATTTTAATGAAACCTCCTGTGCATAAGCAGGATACATAGGTCTAAATAGTTAGCAGAAAATATTTTCGAAATGTCTTACTTAAAAAAGATACTTGGAAATCTCTGATTCTATGGAACGGTCTTTACAATGTACGTTTACGACGTACGGCATTTCATACAAACTTGCAAGTCCTTATTTTTCGAAATGAATGATCCGATTTTAATTAAACTTCTACGCAAAAGCAGGAAACATAAGTCTAAAAGTTAGCAGATAACGTTTCTAAAAATAGCTATATTCGACCGATTTAAAATTTTAAAAATTTCATATTTTGCCACTAGACCAACAATAATGTGTTGTTCTCTGTTTTTTGAATTTAAAACAAAATTGATTTATTACAAACGTTAAAAAAAAAGTTGAAAGTTTGACCTTTAATACTTATCATTCCGAGAATGGTTCAGTTAATGTAAATATCACAATGACAGGAAACCCTTCTTCCTCAAGGCTACGTCAGTAAGAGTCTTTTACACCCGGTAAAATACAAATTTACAAGGTCCGGATTCCTGTGATTGGTTGAATGAGTGAGTTTTCAACAACCAATCCCGTCGATTAACTTGCGTTTTTTTTGGGACAAGCCCGCCAATCCTTTTCCAACCACTGCAACTCCTGAAAGCCAGAATCAACACTGGCTACCACCAGAAAAACGACGAGTCAATGAAGCTCGACGTGTCCCGGAGAAACGTTTCAACTATCTTGGATCCCGCAACGGATAAGTCCGTCCATCAAAAATGAATTGCGGAGAAGTCGGAAAAAAAACATGCGTTTAATTGTGGCATGTTGATATTCTTATCAAAAAACCGGGCTGGAAGTGTTACCTAAATTTATTATGATTTAACAGTTAGATCAGCTGCCCTACTATGACGTGCTAATGCCATCCAATTCCGATGATGTAAAAGGGATAGTGCTATTCGCTATGTATAGCTCCGTGTCCCTCTTAGAGCGGAATCATGATCGTTTTAAGACTTCCTAGTACCCTGTTCTTCACAACTTGTATTTAAGGGCCAAAATATGGTCCGCAAAAGGTTTAAAATTTCAATGTATAAAAAATAACATTGCAAACTGATTTTAAGTTTTTTACGATGCTTATTTTTGCGATTCTTTGCTATATATCATATAGATATTCCTATATGATTTAAGATTATTTTTAGACTAGCTTTTGGCCGCGACTTCGTACGCGTATATCCCGTTTTTCACGTTCCCGTAGGAATTTCCCGTTCCCGTATATCCGATATCATTCTTCATGAATGTGGCTATTATATACAAAAAGAATTTTCCAAATCCGACTGGTAGTTCCAGAGATTAACTACGGACTTCGGGCTTACCTGGTCTCTGCTAGCAACAAAGAAATCAAAGTGGCCCCGGGTCAAATAAAGGTTGGAAACAACTGGGTTAGATAATTCCGGGCACTTCCAGTCTGTCAAGTTTTTCCACTAATTCCGTTAACGTCGCGAGCTTTAGACTTTAATTTTAATTATTAAAAGGTTCGTTCGCGTCGCCGTCAAAACTTTGTAATTACATTAATTGCTTGTAGCCTTTTCTGTGAAGCTTGTAACATTTATTGTTTAATGTTAAACCAGGTTTCACTTGTACAAAATTGTTTATTTATTTTTCTTTGTTCAGTTTTAAGTAATATTGTTAGGAGCTCGTGGCTAAGTAACAACAGTCTCACAGGTTGTTCGAAGCTACGCTTGCCGAGGTCGGTTTGTGGATGGGTGAACATCCATTGCGAGACGGCGCTCTGCCTCAGAAAGCACGTTGAGCCGTTGGTCCCGGTTGTCATTTGTAGAGCTTTGACAGTTCTTTCCGGGTAGTCAGAAGCCCGAAGGTCTGGCAACCAGTGTTACTGTCACCGGAAAATAGCAAACTCCGTAAGATTATAAAATAACTTGAGAGATTGTAAACTCTCGATAAATTGTCAACTGAACATTTGTAATACTATTTTACTAATAGACCAATGAAAAGATCCAACTACAACTACACATTAAAACGGTTAAATTGTAGACTTGTGCTCTGATTGGTCACCATTTTATGTCAGTCCACAATTTCTCGGAATGACTTCGCGAGATTATAGACTATCAAATTTTGATGCATAAAATAGCATCCCAAATGTTCAGTTGACAATTTATCGAGAGTTTACAATCTCTCAAGTTATTTTATAATCTTACGGAGTTTGCTATTTTCCGGTGACATTACCGAGGGGTATCGTTTTACCTAGTAACTGGGTTAAGGTTTTATGGAGGTCAGAAAGGTCTGCTTCATGTAAAATTCTGGTCGGTCCATTTATATAAGATAAGACAGTAGAAGAGTTTTTAGTAGTTGGTATTGAAAAGCATTTTTTGGGATGAGTTTTTATTAAGTTTTTTTCATCTTGAAATAGGTCACAATGCATGCGATACAATGTGCTGTCAGGCAACCGGATAACGAACGCTTACTAATATGGTTCAGTAGGTTACCTTTCGGGTACGGAACCCTAAAACGTAAAATAAATGGTTCGAGAGAAAGCTCGCTTTAAAATTCAATCTTGAAAATCCAATTTCAGTTTCACAGCACATGAAAATAAGGGACCCTTGTTGGGTATAGGTGTTACCCAAGTATATTCATCGTAAGATTATGGCTTAGGAATATGGAGATTTTGAATGGCACGGCTTAAACGTCCCAGGATTAAACCGTCATCGAAAGGTCCCTTTTGGGTACAACGGAGATAGTTATTCCATTCATTTAGTCTATATAATCTTGTATTATGTTCGTTTTGTGGTCGTTACGGATAGTCAGAAGCCAGAAAATCTGACATCAGTCTTACCAAGGAGTACCGTGTTACCCAGTTAATGGGTTGTGGAGGTCTGGTAGGCAGCCGCTCCACGTAAAATACTGGTATTCAGCTGAATCCGGTTTGACTGGAAGCCGACCCCAATATAATTAATAATAAATAATAAATAAATCTTTATTCAAAATTCAAATTGGTACAATAGAATAATAATAAATCTTAGATAATAACATAGGTAGAACAATGTTAGATGCCTGTACTAGGAGGATCCTGTATCACAGGCGGCAAGAGCTCAACAATGTATTAATAAAAAATGTTAATAATATTTACTTAATATTAAAATAGTAACTGAGTAATATTAATTGGGAAAAGGCTAGGCAGATAATGATGATGTTCGTTTAGTGGTGGGTGTGTCCGTTTTTAAACTATTTTTATGGTTCCGTACTTCAAAAGTTCATTAGGAAAAACTTTACCCGATTACTTTATGCGTCATTGTCCGTCTCTCAGTCTGTCAAGACGATTTTCCTCAGGAATATGAAGAGGTATCATCATCAGTCGTTTTCCAGAGGCACGTTGAGGTATCAATTTGAAATGATTTCGCATGAAAAAGAAATAACTGACGATGAATATTTTTACCCGTCAGCCCCATATGTAAGCTGTAACATGTCTCCACATGGATCCGCTTTTCAGATAAATGCGTTGTTTCCAATGCTTCATTTTTAAAAAAAATTATTTATTGAGGAACACCAACTAGATATTTACAAAAGATGTTACGTAAATTTTACATTGTTTTGTGTAAATATGTCACTTACAGGATGTACACAACTTATACACTTTTGACATTACATCAAATAGAAATTACATTAATCATAAATTTAAATTAACATTATTATAGGTTACATTTGATTTGGAAATAAATGAAATCAAGCAAGTTTTTTAACTTATTTTATATATAATTATATAGGTATAATTTAACTTATTTTATATATAATTTAAATTATTTTAAATTAAATATAATTAATTATTATAATATTAATTAATTATAATTATTTATATTTTAAATTATTTTAAATTATATATAATTTAAATTATTTTACGCGAAAGGACTAGAAATTCAATCGAAACATAGATTTTTTAAACTGTTATCAATTGTATTCTTAATCAAACTACAGCAAATAGCCATGAAGATTTTCACTTAGCACAAACCTTCGGTGGAATAAATTGATTTCATGACACGCATGCGCGGAAAACAGCTGCTATTTTTATGATATGCTGATGTTACATTATCTGCACGTTTTTTATCGTTACGGGGCTTGGCAGGCCTCCAAGTCGGGTCACCGTTGGAGTATTGTAGCACGTGCTTTCTTTAATATCGGTTTTACGCAGTGTTGGCAGAATTAAGTCGGGTTCACACGGGTAGAGTCAACTGGCATACTACTCTACCAGCTCCTAGTACTGGACTAGTTTTGTGTAGTAGTGGGTACCTGCCAACTCGTGACGTTTATTAAGTTAGCTCCGGTCTGGGCTGATTCATTTTAGAGCGCTACAGACGCGCTGTGAAGAAGAGTTATTAGGATTGCTTTAAAAGTAATGCTGTGAACTTCGTACGAGTACGTTAAGGTATCTTGTGAAAGTCAGGAAAAACGCGGCATCGCGATCCCATGTTTCCCGAGCCCGACTTGCCTCTCTAGAAGTAGTCCGTAGTTATTTCTATTAACAATTGAACACTCATTAGTAGCGTAGTAAGGGTTACCTGGTAATATTTAAATCAATAATAAAGAGGTTACTTCTACGTGCCTCGTTGTCAACCACATCGTTTACTATCAGATGAGAATGGTGAGATAGTAGTCAAACGTAAAAATAAATGTGTTAATAATAATAAAAAGAAAACTCTACTTGTGTGAACCCGGCTTTAAGCTAAGATTAATGTTGAATGTAACTCAGGTAGTTGAGTAATGTCGAATGCGTAAGCGCATCGAATCGATAGTTACGCATTTCTCCGTACAAATAGGAAACACTTCTATGAAAAGACGGCTAATCTTGAAGTTACGATAGCTGTTTTACATGAAATTAAAATAACAAAGGATACCACTGATTGGTCGTCGATTAAACTGACAGTATACGGGTAGTTATCATATAGATAGACAAAATACGGAGAAATCTGAGCTAAATTTAAATAATGTGACATAATGGTTTATGTTGAAGTTTATACAATACTCAATACTTTTATTGAATTCGACATGTATTGTTACGAATACAAAAAATATATATATAATTTGTATTTTTCTTTAGACATATTAACAAAAAATAATTAATTTAACTAATGGCTTTTATGTCTAGATATCTGACAGTTCTGAAATATTCAGAAATTGGCGGAACTCAATTAATTTGTCGTAACATAATTGTTTATGTTGTAGTTTATTAGCTGTAAATGGATAGTTCTTTAATTTCTTAAGGTAGATTTACTAAATACAATTAATTTAACTAATAGCTTAGGTATGTCTACATATCTGTCAGTTCGGAAGTATTCAGAAATTGGCGGAACTCAATTAATTTGTCGTGTCATAATTGTTTATTTTGAAGTTTATTCGCCATAGTTGGACAGTTATTCAATTTCTTAAGGTAGATTTACTAAGCAAGCTAATAGTTAAATTAATTAATTGTGAATGTGGCTATATTTAAAAAATAATTTTCCAAATCCGACTGGCAGTTCCAGAGATTAGCGCGTTCAAACAAACAATCTCTTCAGCTTCATTATATTAGGATAGATTAGGTATAGTAGGCGCCAGATAATCGTGGAATATCGGTCATTGACCCACCTACATTTATTGACATTGTTAATTTGAAAAACGGAATTAATGACACAAAACTGTCCCGAATCATCATCTCTCGTGATCCTTAACATGGTCTAATAATGAAAAACGATTCATATTTAATTGTTCAGGTACCTATGAGCAGTTATTAGGGAAAGGTCAATATACTTTATTCCACATTTATCTGGCGCCTACTATAGTGTATAATATAGTATAGATAGATATTATAGTATATTAATCCTTGGGCTATTTGGAGGAGTTCAGCAGCTCTAATTTCCCTTAAAAAGTATTGGTGTTGACTAGGCAGAATGAGTATTTTCAGTCCAATCTAGTACCTAGATAATTTTGTAACGTGATCTCTATTGTTCATAACATTGACACACTTTTATACGCGTATTAATCACTGATGCTGTTTATTTCAATCCAGAACTGCGGTATTTTCCAGAAAATATCATTTATTAACCTTTTGAACGCTATCGGTCCTGACATGGGCTGATTGTGATGCGATCTTTTTTTTTTCATTTATTTTTGTTATATTTTTATTTGGGGAATTATAAAACGAGCGATTAAAAAAAAGCTTTGCGACTGATGATGACATGCTGTATTAATAACTTGAGCGGTATGAATTTGAGTAAGCGAAAAATTAACTAAACTAACGACGAATATTGATTAATAATAAAATCCAGAACGAGCTTACAAAAAGTGGATTGTGATAAATCCATTTCATATATTAAAATTTTATCCGAGCGACTACATTACTAAGTGAGCGACTGGAAATACAGAGAGGGCAACTTCAATATTAAGATAGAATCGATTTTTCTAAGTGAGGTTATACATAACGTACTACTAAAAAGTTCACTTTGAGCAAAGTTTTGTAAGCTGCTTTATTAATGATTATTAGTTCCTGATATTCTATTTGAGGGCTTATGTTTTTTATTTTGATACGTTTTTTAATGAATTCTAGATTGTTAAATGCGCGCGAATTCAAATGGGGGCGGGAAGACGAATCGTTGCTGTCAGGTGAGTTGGGCTGCGGACCAATAGCGTTGCGTGTTTACCATTGCCATGCGCTCGCACCACTGGTTAGGTTAGGTTAGGTTTATTTTATTTTTGTTCATTTGATTTAAGTAACTGCATACTACTTTAGTTTTTACGGAGTATGTTTTATTTAATTACCCTTAAATTTCAATAATAAAATTACTTAGCTAATAGAATAGTGTTTCTTCAAATAGTTATTTCATATTATTATTTTTTTAATGTGAGCTCCTTATACTCTGCTCATTAGTGTATTTTTCAAAATGGTTTTTGTATTCGAAACACTTCATTTAAGATAAAATGCCGCTCAGTATAAAAAATACATTTGCCAAATATTGAAAAAAATGCAGGACGTAACGTTGACACTCAAACAAATATTAAGTCGCTCAAATATTATGAAGCTGCTCATTTTGTATTTTAAGTAACTCAAATTAATGTTTGTAAGATACTGTTCTGTTGATTTTTCGTCACTTACAGTCAGTCGCTCACTTAGTAATTATATAACCCAAATTAATTAATTTTGACACTTAAAATTGTAATATACAGTCACTCGTTTTATTGCTACCCTTTTTATTTTTAAGTGTCTGTGCGTTTTTTCCTGCAGAATAAACTTATTTTCTTTCTTTCCATTGTCACGTATACATGACAAGCAAGCGCGTGCCCTGTACGCCAAACGCCACAGATATGTGACAAAAAGTACGGCGAATTTGTGGCTTAGCGTCGGGGGCACGCCGAGGCGTTTATGCTCTGGCGTTCAAAAGGTTAATGTTTACGATAGTATCTCGGGATTTCCTGATCACTATCAACAATGAGCGGAAAAAAATCGAGTCTAAAATATTGCTGGAAGCAGTAAAACAATGTATGTACAATTATTTTGTACTAATGAGAAGGAAAAAGTTGTTAACATTTCTACAAACGGTAGTGGAAGCTTTTAATGATGCATGGTGTTCGAAATGACCTATTTTTCTTCGTTGCCCACTAGGGCAGAAGGCCGTCGCTTTATTGATTGGTTTAGGCAATGCAATTGTTGTCACCTTGTTGAATGTAGACTTTTTCTAACTATTTGTCAGTGTTTTCCGTGATAGACGTGAAGTGACAGGTTACTTTTAGCCAAGCGTGCTTTATAGCTGATCATATCATCGCTTACCATCGAGTGAGGTAGTGTGAAGCTTATAGAGGTATGCGGTACAGAGAGTATAGTCCTGCATACCTCCACTGAAATGGGAGGATCCTTCGACCAGACGGTGGTTGTGTCTGGTGGGCAACTGCCCGATAGTTGATATTGGGACTGTTGTATATATTCAAACCGCAGAAAAACTTAGTTTTTCATGTGGCGGCATTGATGTAACAACACTCGTAATAAAAAACTGGGCAAAAAACTTCTTCCTCTTTTCTTTCTTCCTTCTTTCCTTTTCTTCGTCTTCTTTATGTAGGTTCGGCGAAGTAGATGTTCTTCTTTCTCTATTAGTTGTCATCCCAGTAGACACACCCTTTTTAGTCTTAATATCTTACCATTGTTTCTTTAACCCCAAAGCACTTCTACGAGAGACAATATGTTTTTGAAGTGGCTTTCTTGAAACAGTCTTCGTGGAATAAGATATCAAATAAAGAAGAATAGGGGTATTTTATTTTACTGAAATAATCCAGCGTCCGTTCCATCGTAATGAGGGTTGCCAGGAAAATTTACGCCACCAGTTGGCGCCACATAGGCGAGAGGTCCTCTGCCTTGCAAAAGTGACGTTAAAATGAAGTTAGCGCGTGTGTGACGTCACTTAACAGTACACTTTTGACTGGAAAGTGACTTTATAGGCCCCCACTCCTTATCTTCGATGCGTTTTATCTTCGTATTTTTATTGATTTTATTAAAGAAAAAAAATTAGATAAGTAGTTAATCTAACTGACGGACTAAATAGAACTATATTTTTTTAATCCCGGCAACATCCCTATTGATACGTATTATTTTTCTTTTTTAACAAAAAATTAAGTCGTTACAGTACTGAGATGCGCTTTATATTTATCAAGTTTTAAAGATTTAAAATGGCAAAAGATAGGTACGTGTCCAATAATTTTTTTTTTATTTCACGGCTACTAAATAATATTATTATTTTTCCTTCTACTGAAATACCCTATTATCTAGCACCTAGTAGTCTAGGTAAGGTAAAGGAGTTCGTCCAAAAAAGAACAGCCACAATTTATCGATTATACTAATTCTTGCCAATTGGTTTACAGCTAGTGTGAAATCCAAAATTTGTTTCTCCTAATCAAAATGCCGGTGTTATAATTACCTTGGTCAATCTTGTATCAGCGTGAAGAATCATGCTTGTTTCCACTACTAATCCGTTTTTATGAAAACTCACTGAAAACCATCGTATCAAGGAGCTTCTAGGTTTAAATGGAGGTAATATTTTCAACGGGTTTGCTCTGGTTTTGGTAAGCTTTGGGACGTTTGTTTTTATTTAAACACGAGTCATTCTTCACAGCAATATTTGCTTGTGGTTTCAATCATCATCATCACCAACATCAGCATATAGCAGTCCACTGCTGGATATAGGCCTCTCCTAGTGCACGCCATTCAACTCGATTTCCGGCAACTCTCTTCCACCTGCTACCAGCCACCCTGCGAAGATCGTCGCTCCACCTAGCCTGAGGGCGTCCTTACCTTACGTTTGCCGATTCGCGGTCTCCACTCAACAACTCGTCTACCCCAACGGTCATCGGTTCTACGGCTAATATGGCTGACCCATTGCCACTGCAGCTTGCTTATTCTGTGAGGAATGTCGACAACTTTGGTTCTCTGTCGGATCACTTCGTTGCGGATTCTAGTGATATCAATCGCGCTTGCTAAAAACTATGGGTCCTGGCTTCGCACATTGAGTCGTGCTGGGTTGGTAATTTCTTTGTAAAAGCCTACTTTTTTATTATTATTGATAGACTTGCTTTGCGACGATGGAATACGCTTGCGTAGAAGTAACTTGACAATTACCTCCATGCTCTAGACATCACGAACCCAGACTCCGGCAGGGAATTCCACCCTACTAAACAGCTGGCAACACCTTCGACGTGATGTTACGAATTATCAGTTTCAAACAGGTATTGAGGTTTGCGAGCTATCGAGAGTTCTCGCCTCGCTGAGCACACGTCGCGTTTGTAATCAGAATCATTGAGCTAAACGAGAGTTTATGATGAACCTTTAGATGTGTAACACTAAATAGATGTGCTCTTATTTTTATAACTTACTAGTACCTGTCGCCATTCTAGGAATACTGGTTTCTGTAAATCAAGAAAGGGTTTTTGAAGACAGGTCACCTTCTTCACGTCACCTTATCGTATCAAACACCAAACACTTCATAGACTAGATATCGGAAAGAGGATCTACCGTTCCTCCAGAGCACCCCGCCTCAAGATTTCATCCTACTTTGTCCAATTTTGGGAGAAGTGTGTTAAAGTCTCCTAAAATGTCAGAGGGACAATTTAAAGCAACAACAGTTGGTCCTCTGTAGCTAAGATAAATACTCAATGGTTTTCCTTCTACTTGTAGTACCTACCAACCGTGATAAATATTACTACAAGCCAGTTGATTATTCCGCGTTTACGAACACATGAATAAACGGCGCCATCGTTCATTTACTAGTAATTATTTACGATCAGTCTCCCGACGACCGACGGTGCGTGCAAACGTGTTTTTAGCATTTATCTCCGTATATAAAAACATACGTTTTTGTCGTGTTTTCGCGTCCAGATACTTGGGATAGCAACAGGTATTGTTTTCGAAGGTTGTTCAGTGAAACTGGTGCGTGATTTTTAAGTTTTCTCTGGTGGCTTTGAGCAAAGTCCAAAGGTGCTTTTGGTTGCGGAGTTACTAAGGATTCTCTGCGAATATCAGTGATTTCTCTCACTTTGAAGTTTGTTGCTGTGTTAACACGTACGAGTTACTTGGTTTATGGTATTGGTGATTCTTCAAAAGGTATTGGAAGCGAGCTGTGTGCACGTTGGCATTTCCCATAATCAATGTCGAAGTTCCTTACACTTTCGTCTCCTATCAAACCCGACGTGGCGTGGTGACGAATTTTCAAAAAATATTTCTTATGCTGTGTTGTCCGTCAGTCACTTGTGAACTTAAGAATTTTACCAAGCAGGTATACGTAACAAGTTTTGTGCCAAATTTAATTGACTCTTCATTGAACCAGACGATAATTTGGTCATCCTCTATTTGATTGATAAACTGTTTGTATAAAGACAGTCGATAAGCAGCTGTTCAATCGTGATTATCTTTAATTAAATTATATTTTATTATCTGCAGAACATTAATTAAACTGGTCGGTATGAATTATACCGGCTTCCGGCCTGTTCTCACGGTCAACAATGTTTCTCAAGATGTTCTCAGGAACGTACTAGTTCCTTTATCACTTATTGTAGTGTTGGGAATGTTATGAATTTGGAGTCCTATGTTAATAATAATCTTATTGTTATTTATTGTACACCTACCACAGTATAGTCTTTATAACCCAAAGGTTGACTGGTGAGAATACCTTAATGCATTGCGTCCGCCCATGTACCACTATTGTACATAAAGTTTTAATAAATAAATAATTTGAAATTGTTACTGTATCACGTCCTGAGTCTGAGAGGGATTACATACTTCCCAGTTATTATTGAACGTAGTGAAGTGATATTTATTTACAGTACAATATTTAGGTAGATTGAACATACGTTTTCAAAAGTTTAAGGTCTTTGAGATATCGCTGTCAGCGATAAGACCCCCATTGTACCTACCCATATAATGAGTTTGTGTCGCAGAGTTGTAACTATTACTGGAGTACAATATATATATGTCACCGGACATTTGCAAACGTCGTAACATTGTAAAACATCGTGAAATTGTAAACTATTTTTTCTTAATAAGACACGGAAATATTGGAAACTATTGAATTTGGATGGGATGGATTTTATTGTATACAAAACGAATTTTTCATCGAAAAATTATAATCTGATAAAGATTTATTACAATCTCACGGAGTTTGCAATTTTCCGGTGACATAATAAATAGTATAAATTCTATCTATCTATCTATCTATATTCATTCAATATACATTTTTCTAAAGCTTTAAATAGGAAGATAGGTAAGATCGAACAGAAATAGGAAGGCCTTGAATTATTTCTAACGGACTTCCCATTCGGGGTATCGGTATTATAAACAAATCTCACCTAACGGAACGCAACTGACGTTTGTTTGACAGCTAAAACGTCAACGCTAAGAGTAACTAGGTGTTAATTTACAGTTATAAAAAAACCATGTGCTCTAGAGGGTGCAATCGACAAAAAATGCAAATTTCCACAGTAACTTTCATCTCCTATTAAACGCTTTAGATTTTTAAAATTATGCCTCAAAGAAGAGGAAAAGATCTCTTATGCGAAATTTCATGGTTCTTGGTATTTCGCTTGCGCGTAGTCAATCGGATAGTTAGCTTAAGATATTAAGTACATAGATTATTATAAAAAAACATCTTAACTAATATCATCTTCCAACTCACTGCCATCACTAACTAACTCCCTTTTCTTTCATATCATAAACAAAATACATTCATCTTTTCTTTGGCCTCCTTCTCCCTCCATCCACATTTATATTCATAACTCTTCTAGTTACATGCGTTTCATCCCTCTTCTTCACATGACCATACCAAGATATTCGGTTCCCTTTCAACTTTTCCTTCACTAGCGCCACTTTTAAAGTACCTCTAATGTACTCATTCCTCACCTTATTCATTCTCGTTACTCCACACATCCAGCTCAACATTCTCATCTCCGCTACATGCAATCTTTTCTCATCCGTCAAAAAACATCTAAACTAACGCTTCTATCGAAATGAGGAATGTGTAGTTGTGTACAGTATATTTTTCCCTGGTTTCTGATCTAGGAATCATAAGTTAAATATTGGTCATACTTTACTTTAGCTCAGATTGTCAAACTCTGGCATTAAATTAGGGTTTGACAAGTTCTCAACTATAAATTATACTAAATTCAGAAATCGCCCCTAAGAAGACGTACCCCGATTTCTGAATTAAGAATTTGAAGTTCAGGGTACTATAAAGTCATAAAACGATCATGATTTCGCTCTAAGAGGGAGACAGCGAAATTGGATGGCATTAGCACGTCATAGTAGGGCGTTTTTTTTTTTAAGGATGGGATATCATCAAATGACTTCTTCCGCTCTGGGTGGAGCGCAAGGGCGTGTCAGACTCTTACTGACTAAAACCCATCTGTTTTCCTTCTAAAGCCCTTTGCGTTCCAGGGCCGCGGTGACTCTTTCGAACAAATTCCGCAACCCTGGCAGACCTAAACCTATATGCTCTTGTAATTTTGTATTCTTACAGTGAAATTCGTACTGATTATTTAGTCATGGCTCATGGCTTTACTTTAACCTGGAAAACCTATAAAATTTTGGCATTAAATTAGTATTTGACACTTTCTTAACTCCAATTGCTCCATTCAGAAACCGGCCCATAGACTTAATTAATTTGACTGAAGTCGCTTTACCTCCCTCAGTCATTTTCTAGCCTCATGCCGCGTAACATGTTCCACGCAATGAAAGTTCTTTAGATTACTTATTGTGTTTGTTTTTGTCGAATACGTGCGATAACTGATTAGGCACATGTTTACTTACTTTTAGTCTGAAGTAGTCTGGGGAATACTGCACAGATAACCAGGGTTATTTTAAAGACCAGTACAACTACAGCGTGTTAATCTATATTTGCCCTTTTTGGTAAACAAATACTAACGGTACTGATAATTCTATTTTGAGACCATTAATGTGTTAAAATGTTACACTCCAAGGTTTTTGCTTCATGTATCCCGCATATGTTTCTCATGTGTCACTCTTTAGTTAAACTCTTCTACATCTCTGGACCTCTGGAAGAAGTAGATAATAGTTTCTACAATATCTCTGGATTTCTGTTTGTTAACCAATGAGGACACGCAACTTAAACTTAATAGACAGTACACTATAATAATTGTAACTCTTCTTGCCTTTGGGTGCTTTTTATCTCTGGTTCATTAGTGACTTAAACGTTTTTGTTTCAGCATTCCACGGAGGAGGGGGGCGGGGGGCGGCGTGGGTTGATCGACGTGAGCGCAGGCGCAGGCGACATGTGGATCAGCGCCGTCGAGAGCTCCATACTGGCCTGGGAGGAGGTAAGACCACTTAAGAGACCATTATAACCCTAATTATAGCATAATATGCTTATTTGCCCCGTTGATCTAGCGGTCGGAAGCGCCTCTACTGAGCTTCAGATCCTCGAATTTCTTAGTTGGAGCTTAATGTCTGAATTTGTGCCTGGTTGATGACTATTTAAGAGACCAGAGGCCTTACTATGAAGTCTTAAAACGATCATGATTCCGCTCTAAGAGGACGACGGAGCAATACATAGCGAATAGCACTATCCCGTTTACATCATCGGAATTAGATGGCATTAGCTCTTCATAGTAACCAACCAACTAACCAACCAACCAACCACTAACCCACCCACCACCGACCCAACTGCCCAATGAAATCGCCCGTTGCTTTTTCGAGCAATTTTCCTAATACCAGTTGAATGTAGATATCTCTGTAGTCTAGATTTCTATATATAGGTTAACACTAGATAAATAAAAAAAATCAAAGCTAATGACACAGTTTGTCATTGATAAAATAATGATAAGAGTAAAAGACGACCTCACATCTCTAGACTGTAATAAAATCTCTATTTAGATAAAAGCCAGATAACATTAGTCTAAATGCTGAGTTAATCATACAAGTCTTGTAAATACACAAGACTTATGTGATTAACTCAGCATAGTAACTCGTAAGTTTTTTTCGCCTGGTTTTAAAACAGCACAGGCAATGAAAAACGAACTTTATTTTAACTCTTTAATTCTTTATTGTACACCATAACAGCTTATATTAATTCACAGTGATTTAAATAGTTCATGTACAAAGGCGAGCTTAACTCAAAAATGAGTTTTCTACCAGCAAACTCTGTAAATAATGTCTCTGCAGTTTTGCGTATTTACCAAGAACATTAGTAATTCGTCTATATAATATACATATAGGTATATGTCACCGGAAAATTACAAACTCCGTAAGATTATAAAATAACTTGAGAGATTGTAAACTCTCGATAAATTGTCAACTGAGCATTTGGAATACTTTTTTACGTATCAAATTTTATAGTCTATAATCTTTCGAAGTCATTCCGAGAAATTGTGGACTGACATAAACTGGCGACCAATCAGCTCTCTGGTCTACAATTTATCTGTTTTGGTGTGATAGTGTATTTATAGTTTGGTGCTATTTTCCAGTGACATATACATACATACAGAAACAATGCATCCGGTTAGACGTATCGTCAATATCATCTCCTTTGTGGGTTTAAACCACCACCTGTAAGAGAATAGCAGTCATGATGGAGTACTTAATTACTGAGAGGTTGGCTGGTTGGAATCATATCATTTATTAAAAATATCGACATCTTATTTTGTATACTCACATTCTTCGCAAAATAAATGATTTCTGATTTCTAATGACGGCCGCCATGGCTCACGCACAATGGTCCAACATCAGGACTAAGTGCGGAAACCATACCCAATAGATAGATAGATAGAGATGCAGCCATTTTAATTTTTTAGGTCCTTGCTACGGATACAATAGCATTTTTATTACCCACACAAAATAATATTCCACAGACGATTGAACCAGAAACCATATTTATTTTACAGACTCTATTTCCCGTTCAAATAAATAAATAGAGTCTCTTGTGGCAATATTACGGAGCCAGGTGTTGTGGACTCAATTATTTACAGAAAGACCGAGGGGTTAGGCACGGGCTAGCGAGTTCACGCTCCGAGGCTAGTTTACTCACGGAAATGAAAAATCCAATCGTAACAAACTATAATAGAAAGAAAAGTTATGAATTCGTTATTACTTACCTTTGGGTACTGATCTTTCAGTTATGAAATACTCTGAAAAAGAATTAATCTTGATGGCTTACCAACAGTAGCTGAAACGTCATGTTTGATAGGCAAACATGACGTTTCAGCTACTGTTGGTAACTATTTGACAGTTGGTCAAAGGTAGATTCTTTTAATGAGACCGGCCCTTAATCCAATGAACTGGTACACAAATTATAGACGGCTGATATCTACACCTTTTTTCTGTGTATGGGAAATTATCAAATTATTCCTCCTGCTCTGGGCGGAGTGGGAGTGGACTCTTACTTACTGAAACCAAACGGCGTTCTTCAACTACCTTTGACAGGGGCGCTGTAGTGCTTGCGTATTGCGTCACGTTGCCCCGACTAGATATTGGCCGAAATGCATTCATGCAGACCCCGACACCCTTTGCGGCCGCAATTCCTCGAGCCTTTGACTGTTCAGGCAACAGATTGAATCCGATACACCCTGGCCGGTTAGATTAACCACTTTACTGTCTTGCTAAAGATGCGTTTACACGGGCAATTAAATATTAACTAATTATAAGCAATACCGGTCGTTTGTGACGTCATAAAATATCAAGCAATTCACGGCAACGGCAGCAAGCGTCAATTTCGCGAAATGTTTTGCAGTACACGCACACAGACATTATTTAATTTATTATAATTCAGGCATCTAGGGCCCATACAAAAAATATATAAACGTAAAACAAAACATGTAAATAAAATTAATTTAAAACATATTACAATAAATTGAAAACATTGCACGCAAAATCATAATATTCATTTAACCAGAATATTGAGCGATATGTAGAAACTCCATGTAACTAGGGAATACACGAGTAATTTAGTTGTTAAACAAACAAAACACATAGTGCATATGGAGCAATTATAAACAACTAGCTGCGCCCCGCAGTGTTACCCGCGGTTTATATAAATATAAAGTAGCCTATGTGTTAATCCAGGGTGTCAGCTTCCTGCATACCAAATTTTATCGAAATTGGTCCAGCCGTTTGCGCGTGAAGAAACTAAGTTACAAAATACACACACACACACTCACAAACTTTCGCCTTTATAATATAAGTGTGATATTGCGGAAAAAAATGTCGCATCTGCTGAAGATTGTTCCACATTTTAATCCAGATTGATCCATACCTATGTGTTGTCGAGCAATATTTGCTCAAAAAATTGCCCGTGTAAACGCACCGTAACTGTTTCATGACATTAGCCAGTTACAGTTTACAGTATAAGGTTTACGGTTTGCAACTAAAGAAGAGTCAAATTCAGCCTTTAAGAGCGTACTCCTCACGATATTTCGTAATAACTTTGAAGTCCATAATATTAGAAATATATGAACCGATTTTAATGAAACTTAATACGCATACCTAAAGCATGAGTAGAATACGTAGGTCTGAAAAGCTAGCGAAAAAGACTAATTTTCACATACAATAGAAACTTAATATTGCTCTCTGTCCCTCTAAACTATGATTAACACAATTTGTTTTTAATACCGTGAGGCTCCTTTTTTTGGATGGGAAATCAGCTCTGGCTGGGAGTGTCAGATTTTTGAATGACTAAAATCCACGCTGTGTTCCTCCAAATGCCCTTGCGTTCGGGCGCGGTGACTCTTTCGAACAAATTTCGCAAACCTGGCAGTGAGGCTCTTAATGAATAATGAAGATAAGAATGATATACAAATTACAACTAACTTTATACCTGGCTAAAGAAAGCTCAAATCAGAAAACACTTCATTTTCATCATACCAGCCGAAAGACGTCCACTGCTGGACATAGGCCTCCTTCCCAAAGGCCATAATCGCCACGCTTGGCAGGCGGGTTGGCGATCGCAATGTAGCTGTTGCAATGTACACGGAATGCTGATGCCCATTCTCTGGTGAGTCCCTTAGTCGCCTCTTACGACACCCACGGGAAGAGATGGGATGGTGCTATTCTTTTACGTTCAAAACCATACAGAGCAGAAAACACTTAATTGATTATAAATCCCTGTACCGTCATCGTTCCTTGACTTATGTTAAGGACTGATAATTCTGATTTCCTCTATTATCATGACTCAATTATTGTCTTTATCTCGCCTTACGAGTAGACACTCAAGTGGGCTTAGATAACACAATCTAAAGACTAGAGTAGAGGATCCCCCTTATCTACTGCTAACTTGAAAAACATAGTTATCTAAATTAATTTGAATTTACTCGATTCTTGCCCGTGGCTTTGCAAGCGTGGAGGTCGGAAATTATGCTGCGGGAACATTGGTTCTACCGGGATTAAAAGTTTAATGAGAATCCGTTGAGCCGTTGAGATCTGAAAGGTAACAGACGGTCAGAGTTGCTGGCGCATTCAAAATCAAAATTAAAAGTCATTTATTCAAATTAGACTAAGTGCCAACACTTTTTGAACGTCAAAGTTCTACATAGACAGTCCCCCAAAACGCCCGCCCGTCACCACTTCCTAGTGTTTTAACTGGGAAGAAGAAGTGGCGCAACAAACTCCCCAGCAACACATCTGTCTGTTGAGTTAGAAGGTTACGGCTGTGCGTTAGGTCAGTTCCTTTCGTGGGTGGTGGATGTGTTACAATAAGGTAATAATTTTTCCATAACGATTTCTCTAGCAGCCTAAGGTCTAGTTCAGTTCCCGAAAAATGGCCAGGCTCCCAAACAAAGCGTAAAATATCTGTAAAATTCTGATAGCGGGTGGTACAGAATTGGTGACATCAAAATGTCTGCGTACCGCTTCAGCGACTACAGTCGTATTGTTATCAATCGATATCTCAAAAACTCCCACTATTCACATAATTAAACGTAAACACATAACATGAATCGTCCGACATCAGACAGACGTCAATATCCCTAAACACAACGACGTTAACATAAACAGATAACACTCGTCTTGGCACATAACGATAACATTCACATCACTATAAAAGATCGATGAAATGAAACATCGTTGTCACAACACCACGCTCCCAATTCAATTGTTAACGATTGATTGATTGAACGCGACGATGTATAGAAAGCAATTTGTTTAAAGAGTAGATGGAAATAGGTCGTGTCGCCTTTGAAATATTGGCTTTTTATTATTCTTAAAGCTGTTTTTTATGTCATTATTACAATTTTATATGTATGTGTCACCGGAAAATGGCAAAATCCGTAAGATTATAAAATAACTTGAGAGATTGTAAACTCTCGGAAAATTGTCAACTGAACATTTGAAATACTATTTTACGCATCACAATTTGATAATCTATAATATCTCGAAGTCATTCCGAGAAATTGTGGACTGACATAAAATGACGACCAATCAGAGCACAAGTCTACAATTTATCCATTTTCGTGTGATAGTAAACCTGGAAACGAGGCTCTCATTGGTCTGTTCAGATATGAGCTCACATCAACAAAGACCAATGAGGGGCCAAGTTTCCAATTTAACTATTACACCAAAACAGATGACATTTAGACCAGAGTGCTGCTTGGTCGCCAGTTTATGTCAGCCCACAATTTCTCGGACCGGCACGGAGATATTATAGACTATCAAATTATGATGCGTAAGAAAGTATTCCAAATGTTCAGTTGACAATTTATCGAGACTTTACAATCTCTCAAGTTATTTTATAATCTTGCGGAGTTTGCTATTTTCCAGTGACATATACAAGGATGTTATGTATGCGACCTCAGGCTCACTGGCTTAGAAACATACTTAGTTTTTTTTGTGTGGCAAATATCGTTATTATTTAACAAAGGAGAATGTTAATGATGACGATTTTTTCTTAGTAATTTCGTGGTTCTTAGACGTCTCCGAATATTTGGCAAATTACATTTTTTATTTATTTTTATTTAATATGGATTTGCTCTTGACTCTAAATCATAGATGACAGAGACAAAGTCGACGATGGAGCGAGCTTACCCAGAAGAAGCCTGTTCACTCTAATTTTGAAGAGATTAGGTTTGCATGCGTTCGGAAACACAGACGCAGGCAGAGAGTTCCACTCCTTTGCTGTACGCATTATAAAATACGTTATGACAATTTACATGATAATTTAAGTATTTCTTATTATGAAGAGGTAGCGTTGTTTGTGAAAGCTGTTCTCTAAGAAAAAGTTCTTTCATTGATAGACTGCAACACCATCTCTGAGTGTCATACGCTTTTTTAGGGTTCCGTACCCAAAGGGTAAAACGGGACCCTATTATCAAGACTCCGCTGTCCATCCGTCTGTCTGTCTGTCCGTCTGTCACCAGGCTGTATCTCATGAACCGTGATAGTTAGACAGTTGAAATTTTCACAGAGTGTGTAAGACTATTGCCACTGTAACAACAAATAATAAAAATGAAATAAAATAAAAAATAAAAAGGCCCCCCCTTTTTATTTCCATACAAGAAACATGTTTTTTGGGCTTACGGTACGGAACCCTCCGTGTGTCTGTCGACTGACTGAATTCTGACTTGCACTTGGCCGGTTTTATTTTAATCTTGGGAAATGAACAGGTTCTGTGCGATGAGCTACGGAAATGAAGCTTCGGAAAGTAGGTAGGACTGAAATAAAAGTGACAGGTAACATTTTCCATCTTCCCTCTCTCTCTTTCTTTTGAATTGAAGATTCAGTTCTTCACCATTCTTCACGTAACTTTATTCATTTAGATGACAAAATAGTGAACTAGGAATATACATATATTATGCCTATGTGTGTTTTCCGGGCGTTAACGAGAATTGAGGGGGACTTGATAACGATACTACGTAGTACAATCACGTCGGGAAGCGGTATACAACCGAGTTTACCTACAGGAATGTACGCAAACTATCAGAATAGATTGGTGTCAAATTAACATATCTAATAATATAGGGAAAACGTCTAAAAAAATATTTCTAAAAATATATAGTTAACTAGCGGTCCCGATAGACGTTGTCCTGTCCGAACGTTTGCTTTGTGTACGACGAAAAATTATCGAAATCTTTTTCAGCGCTAACTACCGGATCCAATTTTGAATCTAAGCCATTCTCGAATCCCCTTGAACACACTCAAAAAATTTCATCAACATCGGTCCAGCCGTTTAGGAGGAGTTCAGGGACATATACGCGTACACAAGAAATATATGTGTAGTTAATATACAACGTGTAACATAATAAACGGAAATCGCGATATAAAAATCAGCTGTTCAGTACATTTTGCCGAGTTATGCGCACAGAAATGTATGGGACAGTCGATTGTTTTTCGCGATTTCAGTGTTGGTCCCATAGTAAAAATTGTTCATAATGATGGGTACAATGGCCCCTTAAAAGGTATTACGTTTATTCTGTTACACTTTGTATATAGTTAATATATATTTATGTGTATATATAATAGCAAAAAAACCTATGATTTAGACAGACAACACTAATTGCGTGTGACGTCACTCGCCAGTCACGCCATAGTTAATTTGCGGCATCCAGTAGTTACAAACTATGGTTTGCGTGAGGATAGAACAGTTTCAAAAACTTGTAACTTCTCTATTTCAGTAAGGCATTCCTTAACCATCTTTCCCTCAATGCATCGTTGCTCTTTGCCTATATTCAGTTAAATTATATTGCCTTCCACAGTTATCCCTCGCTCCTTATCTTCATAGATTAATGTAGACTATCATCAAATCCCATTCACTGAACATCATATATTGCAGAGACCAGAGCTGTTATCAGTGTCGAGAGGCTTTACCCCTCCAGCCTATTTGCATACTGACCCCTATTCCATATCAATTAGGGTTACGAGCCGAGATGTGTTGCTATTAAATGCAACTTTGTATGGTCGTTTCTAGACCGATGTTCTTCATGACAAGGATTTCTCCCCAGAATCTCGGTATAGGCATTCTTTTCGCCACTAAATTCAGTCCATGATCAATTTGATGGGTAGTTTAGAGCAACTTGGGCGTGGACCTCTCGATTGCAGTTAAATTATTTCCTCGAACATAGTTAATAGCACAAAGTTTCTCAAATTCTAGCCCATATCTGAATTTATTTGGAGTCCATACCATCTTTCCCTCAATTAGCTTCTGTTTGCCCATATTCAGTTAAATTATAGTCTTCCACAGTTATCTCTCGCTCCTTATCTTCATAGATTAATGTAGACTATCATCAAATCCCATTCACTGAACATCATGGCTCTCATAGATTGCAGAGACCAGTGTCAAGAGGCTAAACCCCTCAAGCCTATTTGCATACTGACCCCTATTCCATATCAATTAGGTTTATGAGCCGAGATTTGTTGTCATTAATTCCAACTTCTAATGGCCTATTTGCATCTCAATTGTGTCGGTAGTCATTCATTTTCATGCGATGGTCTTTTGTTTGGAGACTAATGATGCACCGTTTTTCAAGGGCTTGCCGTTAGTGGGGGTAATATTCTTGTGTGAGGTTATGTCTTATTTTGATGAAGTATGTTATTTAATAACTAGCGTCATCACGCGATGTCACGCGGTTTCACCCGCGTAGTTCCGTTCTCGTGGGATACGGGGATAAAATACAGCTGATGTTACTCGCTGATAATGTAGCTATCCATTGCTGAAAGATTTTTTCGAATCGGTCCAGTTGTTTTTAAGTTTGTTCGTTACATACAAAAAATATAAATCTTTTCTCTTTACAATATTAGTATAGATAAAATACAGAAAACAATAACCAACCAGCCAAGCAGCTACATTGTCAGTCTTTCTAAGGGGACCTATAGTGCTACCCAGTAACTGGGTTGTATAGATCAGATTGGCAGATCCTGGTCTTTAGCTGGAACTGGTGTCACTGGAAGGCGAGCCTAGTGTAGCTGAGAAGGGCGCACATAGCGATAACATTTAAACGACTTTAATGTATTTTTGTCTATATTCGGATAGAAAATAACACAAAGTCAAAGTCAATTCATTTATCTAGACCATTAAAAGGCACTTTTGAACGTCAAATTTACAGTTTAAAATTAAAATATAAGTGACTTTAGTTGTCCATTCGCAAAAACTAGATTCTTATCGAGAAGAACGGACAAGAAACTCCATAGTTACTCTTTTCAAATATAAGCACACTTACTTAAGTCCATGTGTGACCTTGATTTTACAAAGTATTGAATCGATTTTATAGAAAAGTTTTCGTATTAATACCATCGGAATAATACATAGCTTTTCATAATTGAAGTAACATTAAAAAGTCATCCATCTATTTGATGGAACTTTATGATTTGAAATAAATTCAGAGTTAAGATATTCATTCTGTAGGCCTTCGCAAAAAACATGTTTAATAAAACATTTGTGTGTGTGTATTTGTTATTTACATTTTATTTCCGGAAATCGCACGTTATTTCATTGAATAGAACCGGTCGCTAATAGTGTTAATCGGTTGAATCTATTTTGACACATTTTTTCACACGCACGTGACAAATTGTGGATTTTCTAAATCGGGGTTTTTGTACTGTGGTCGGAGCCAAGTTCGGATTAAATGATTTCTACGATAAATCTGAAAATTGTACTAAGAAAAAATACCTGTGTAGCTTCGTCATTTCTTACGTGGGCAGCTCGATGTACCCATTCCCTATTTTGGTTTCGGTACGGGCACTCTGAGCACTTTTTTTTTTTTTTTAAGGATGGGAAATCATCAAATGACTTCTACCGCACTGGGTGGAAGCGGAAGGGCGTGTCAGACTCTTTCTGACTAAAACCCATCCGTGTTCCTTCTAAAGCCCTTTGCGTTCCAGGGCCGCGGTGACTTTTTGAACAAATTCCGCAACCCTGGCAGGCTCTGGCCCTAGAGGGCATTTATTTACTACTTGCTTTTGCTCGCGACTTTGTCCGCGTGGAAAAGTTACTTTGGGCAGCCATTTTTATTTTTAAGATCCTAATTTTTCAAAAACGCTGGAAAATGTGTTTATTTTTTATCAAGTGCCTAAATACAAAGGTTCATGGTTTTATCCTCAATAATGACGGACTCCCATACAAACATTCATCCCCTATTTCAACAAAAGGTAGCTTCTGTCCATTCTAAATTTATATTATATAGTTATATTATAAATGTTAATTGAATTAATGAACTGAAATGTATTTTTTATTGTAATTAATATTTTATTTTCTGCACTATCGCATTGGGTGAGTGTAATGATAGCTGTATGTATGTCTGTAATAAATAAATAATAAATAAATAAATAAAATTCCCGGTACTCGTAACTATCTCTTTACCAAATTTCATCTAAATTGGTTCACCGGTTTAAGCGTGAAGAGGTAAAAGACAGACAGACACACCTGCGCAGTTATAATATTAGTAAGGATTAATTATTTTACTTTGTGTTTGTTGCTGAAGTATTGTGTCTGCGTTCAATAAATGAATTCTATTATTTCCTTTATTTCTTGAGGAGTGCTCGTTTGTCACGACATTAAACCACATGTTTCCATTAATAAAAAAAACTTTTATTACTTCTGCATTAAAACAAATAAAGTCTTGTAAACGTGCTTCTGTTTTGTACTACCACCTGTTCAAATTAATATTATTAACTTAGCTGCTTCGAGTTGCAGTGACGCAAAACACTTTTGACGCTATACCTACTTACTACGTCAAAACTTGAGAAAGTGAATTTACCCGTATACAGGGTGTCCCAAAACTCAACGTCAAGCCGAAACGGGGTGACAGGATTGATCATAACCATCACGAGAAAAATCTGAAAAAAAATCTATCCCATGCAGTTTGAAAATTATGGGCATTTTAAGAAAAACCTAGAAATTTGATCAAACTGTACCATTTTTCGGTTATTGTGGTTATTATTTTTTATTTTTGTTCATTTGAACTTTAGAAACGTAATCCTAAATAACATTTCTAGAATCCCAATAAAAAATAATGACACAATTGCCTCAAGTTCCCGAGAATTGAGACTATTTGTTAAACTACGAATTTAAAATTTTCAAGATTCGTCGACTTTGACAGGCCCTCCTATAAAAAAAATGTACTAGAGTGCCTTGGCAAGTAGCATTAAAAGTTGGCGCATTTAATCAGAATTCTAAAATGGTACAATACTTGTTAGTTCCATACAATAGAAAAGAGTAAAAAAATTAAAACCTCAAGTAACCCGATTTTTGCTATCAGATTTTACTCAGTTAAAATGTTTTTAATTCGCACAAGCTCTAGGTAGGTTCTTAATTTTAAGGCAAAATGATGAGAGAGATGGATAATGGGTATGTTTGCCATGAGTGAGCGAGACAGATAGTGACGCCACGCATTGAGACGGAGATGCGTCGTTTAAACGAGTGCGAATGAAACAGATAGATGCTATGGCATCTATCTGTTTCATTCGCACTAGTTTCAGCCAAGCAAATGGCTACGCTACCAGTCCGACACCAACCAGTTAGTACGTTTCGCTCATTCGTCTACTGCGCACGTTCGTATTCGTATTAATTATTTTACTAACTTTTTTTCACTTTGGTAAAAGTGGCGTCACTATCTGTCTCGCTCACTCATGGCGAACATACCCATTATCCATCTCTCTCATCATTTTGTCTTAAAATTAAGAACCTACCTAGAGCTTGTGTGAATTAAAAACATTTTAACTGAGTAAAATGAGATAGCAAAAATCGGGTTACTTGAGGTTTTAATTTTTTTACTCTTTTCTATTGTATGGAACTAACAAGTATTGTACCATTTTAGAATTCTGATTAAATGCGCCAACTTTTAATGCCACTTGCCAAGGCACTCTAGTACATTTTTTTTATAGGAGGGCCTGTCAAAGTCGACGAATCTTGAAAATTTTAAATTCGTAGTTTAACAAATAGTCTCAATTCTCGGAAACTTGAGGCAATTGTGTCATTATTTTTTATTGGGATTCTAGAAATGTTATTTAGGATTACGTTTCCAAAGTTCAAATGAACAAAAATAAAAAAGAATAACCACAATAACCGAAAAATGGTACAGTTTGATCAAATTTCTAGGTTTTTCTTAAAATGCCCATAATTTTTAAACTGCATGGGATAGATTTTTTTTCAGATTTTTCTCGTGATGGTTATGATCAATCCTGTCACCCCGTTTCGGCTTGACGTTGAGTTTTGGGACACCCTGTATATATCTGATTAAAATACTTAATTTAAGTATTTAAAGAAAAATAAGTTTATATATTAAAAAATATACAAACAGGTACCTAATTACTATGAAAATTATGACTAAGTTGGCAATGTTTTGAAAACCTGAGTCGAGCAACGAAGAAATACAATACGAAATAAAAACAGACGATCTTACCACTGTATATGGGTAAAGCCGCCAAAATCGTCAAATACATCACAAAAGTAACACAACAGATTTTGTGTTACCGTTACACAAATGTAACACAAAAGTAACACAACAGATTTTGTGTTACCGTTACACAAATGTAACACAAAAGTAACACATCTTTTGGTTTCATAATGGTTAAATAAATAATCTAAAATAATACAAGATATATTTTTTTTAGATTGGGCGGACTGCAGTGCAGTGCTATAGGAGTAATGAAATACGATTTTTAAACGATATACAATTTGTATCTATATATATAAAAATGAACCCCTATTTCTCCTGGTCATGCCATAACTTGAGAACGGTTTGACCAATTTGGCTAATTTTTTTTTTGTTTTGTTCGCCATATTACAGGGAAGGTGTTAGGTGGAAGAGGAAGGTAGGTAGGTAGGTCGGTATGTAGTGTAGGTAGATCGGGTTGGGTAGGTAGAGTAGGATAGGTAACGGTTGACGGGAGTTGACGGGAGCGAAGCCACGGGCACAGCTTGTCTTAAATAATAATAATGAAATTAGGGCATCGCGAGAAGGTAGAGAGAGTGACAAAGATATTAAGTATAAAATATCTTTATTATAAAAATATCTTTGTGACCACCACCTACTCAAGTAAAAAACAGTTTTGGTTATGATAAGAACAGGGACATTTGGTTACATAACAACTTTGGCTAAGCAACATAAAAAACTTTTGCCAAAAATATTGAACCGTTTTCATGAAAGCGTAGGTACATAAAAAGCTACGATTTCAGCTCTGGCGGCGGCATTTTGTAAAGGCTCCCTCAGCGGGAAAGCACAAAGCTTTTTTAGGCTTTTCATAAGCCTGGGCTTGGCGGTAAAGCACACGATAAAAAAGCTCAACTATCGTGGATAGGCTGAGATATAAAAGGTAAGCTTAAAACTGAAAATCCCAAAATGGGCCCACTTCATTCTCTATGACGTATAACAAGTTCAAAAATCAAATGTATGAAACATTGCCTTAAAATTGATTGAAAAACTGGAAGTTTTATGTCTACAAAAGATATTGATTTCCGAAAATGTACCTGGTCTATTGCTTTGTCCAAGCTTAATTAACAATCAAGACGCAAACATGTCTTAACACCCTTTTAAGCACCATCATCATACCAGCCGAAAGACGTCTACTGCTGGACGTAGGTCTCCCCCAAAGGGAGGGGTTGCCATAATCGCCACGCTTGGCAGGCGGTTTGGCGATCGCAGTGTAGCTGTTGCAATGCACAGAGAATGCTGCTGCCCATTCTCTGGTGAGTCCCTTAGTCGGCTCTTACGACACCCACGGGAAGAGATGGTATGGAACTATTATTTTACTTCCGTCATCATACAGAACCTATTGCTTTTTTCAAGCTTAATTAACAATCAAGATGTAAACATGTTTTAACACCCTTTTAAGCATCGTTGAGGTGTAATTACGTGAGAATGATCAAAACTTCAATGAAGATATATTACTCCACTGTTGTTTTCGCTTTTACTAAAGCCCCGTGTGATGTAGTGGTGAGTTGGCACCACTCGACTGTAAAATAGGGCAATTGCTTTTGCAAAGTATTGATAGTTTTGTTGTAGTAATTGATTGTAAGCGCAGAGTGAATGTGGGTAATAGTTTCTGGTCCTTCGAGCCGGATACTCGAATAATTTCTTTTTTCCAAATACATTTTTGTGGAAACCACTCTACTTTATTTAAGTAATCTCGTCTTGTACCAAGGTAGATATCAAATACGCAATATATTTTGCTCCAATCTCATTAAAATTAGACGTTTATCACTATGTGGCTTATTTTATGTTTTTTTGACGTCAATAAGGAAAACCAGGTAACGCGAAATAAGGTAGTAAAAATTAGTTTTTTTTCCTGTTTCTACCAAAATAATCCGTTGAGACCAAAGGTGCTACGTTTTTAAGATTCATTCATCTACTTCATCGTCAACATCCACAACCCGACTTCGCCCATTGCTGGGCATTGGCTTCTTTTTTCTTGTGCCAATTCCCACGCACTTGTGCAACCCTCACCCGCGATGGCAACAATGTCATCTGCCCATCACGCTGCCGGACGACCATACCTACACTACACATATTCCATGTAGATCAATTTATTACAACTTATAAAGGCATTTTGGGCATCCAAAATTGACTACGGTATTGATTAAGTAAACCAGCGTACATGGTCGTAACACAGTCCTATAAAGTTTCCATTCAATCTTTAAATCGGAACTGAATCTGGTTAGTAAAATAACACGTGTAAATAACATGAAGATAATCCTTAAAAGAGCTGTTCCTCATATTCTTGTCTCCATGCAGCAGCATTACCTGCCAGGGTTGCGGAATTTGTTCGAAAGAGTCACCGCGGCCCTGGAACGCAAAGGGCTTAAGGTAAAAGCGCCAGGGTAGCCCGCGAAATTCAAATTTTCATACGTTTTTTGCATTTTCCAGCTCAAGTGTCAGGTTGTATGTTGATAAAAATACTATTGGTGACCGTAACAAATATGGCTTTACTGAGTTATAATAATTAAAATCATCAATACACGTATCATTCATGAACTCGATTGAATGACTTTTATGAAATAATCATTCATTCGAGTTATATGAACTTAGAGGGTTGAATTGATGATTTTAATGATTATAATTCTGTAAATAAATACGTGTTACGGTCGCGAATTATATTTTGTTCAACATACAGCCTGGCGACTTGCAAATTTCATAAAACATAAGAATATTTGAATTTCGCGGTCTACCCTGGCGCTTCCACCTTAAGAAGGAACACGGATGGGTTTTTAGTTAGTAAGAGCCGGACATGACCTTCCGCTCCACCCAGAGCGGCAGAACTTATTTGATGATTTCCCATTCTTAAAAAAAAAGCAGTAGCATTAATCAAACCATCTAAAGCCTTATCAAGAATCTCTAAAATAAACCGCTTATTAAAACAGTAGGTCCGTTTAATTACTCAATTGTTACTTGATCTATAATCCCAGCAATCCATGTAACGGTAATTGCAGTCTGAACACGCACGTCTCCAGCTAAATCAGTTGTGATTGGATCCAATGGGTCGTCAGGATTGAATCTGTCCCCAGACATCTCGTTGGAATTGGTCAATTTGTTCGGATCGATTTTTTTGGTCCTGTTAGTGTGTTGATTAGAAAGTACTTGAGCAAATGATTGGGAAAAGTGGAGACGATGCGAGAGAAGAATGTTTGGTTTTATACATAGTTGAATTTGGACACAGTGAAAGATAGTTTGGATTGTGGATGTTTTCAAAGATCTGCTTGTAAGTGTGTAGAAATAGAGGTACAATACCGTTTCTATAATTTAAAAACTTCGGTTCCTTGTTGTTAATGTTATTTGCATGTTTTTTTCGGCGTCTTTTAAATAGTTTGGATTGTAAATACTACAAAGGTTGACTGGTAGAGAATGCCTTGTTACAGTAAATCTGCCTATGTAGGTACTATTAGTGTACATACATTTAAAATAAATAAATTATTCTTTTAGTTTTAAGTATTTTAAAAAAAAATAAAACCGGCCGATTGCGAGTCGGACTCGCGCACGAAGGGTTCCGTACCATTATCTATAAAAACACCCCTTCAATATTTATTTTATTCTTTTTTTAGTATTTGTTGATATAGCGGCAACAGAAATACATCATCTGTGAAAATTTCAACTGTCTTTCTATCACGGTTCATGAGATACAGCGTGGTGAGAGACGGACAGCTGTGCCTTAGTAATAGGGTCCCGTTTTATCCTTTGGTTACGGAAACCTAAAAACAAACAAACAAGCAACCAATTATTTTACCTCCTTATAATTTAATATTACCTACTCTAGATTTGAACAGTCTGGCAAAGAACCGTTTTAGCACTAGAAAGTGACATAGGTTTTAACTCGAACAAAGAAAGCTTAATAATTTACGAGTAACACAGACTTTCATTATAGCTATTGGATGATTTCGGCCATTTTAAAAAGTAATGGACTCACATTATTAATGGCTTTTCGTACCGATGTTTTAACCTCTGACATTTCCTCGAAATTGTAGCCATAAAACAAAAATTATAGGTACCGTACCTCTGCGCCAGATATTTCTGGTCCTTTGAAATCGGCACGTGATTGGCTTAAGGCTAATTGGCTCTGACGCGGGTGTCTTAAACTTTGTTGTTGTTGGTGGAATAATTTAATAAAAGGGAATCTGAAGCATATATTTTCGACGAAGGAGGCCTTGGAAATGGAAACTCGTTTATTCAAATTAGGTTTCGATCAACAGTACAGACGTGAAAAATTTGCTGAATACTGTCTGGGTTTTAAGACCAGTGATAAATGATAGTTTATAAAAATACTACATACCTATTTAAAGTAGATCCTATCTACTTTTTTATTCAGCAGTGCTTACGCTTAGGCAGAGGCTAATATATTTATTTATTTATTAAAACTTTATGCACAAGTAAAATCACTGTACAAAGGCGGACTTAATGCCTTAGGTACGCTAAAATATCGCCAGTATGTTTATGACCTACATAGTACTGGTCAAGGGGCCCTCATGTCATTAAAATCAGGAAACAATCTAGGCCAGGGTTGCGGAATTTGTTCGAAAGAGTCACCGTGGCCCTGGAACGCAAAGGGCTTTAGAAGGAACACGGATGGGTTTTAGTCAGTAAGAGTGACACGCCCCTCCGCTCCACCCAGAGCGGAACAATTCATTTGATGATTTCCCATCTTTAAAAAAAAGGCACCGGCTTCTGAGAGAACCCTAATAACAAATTCCAATATCACGATACGAATATCGTTCTTCTTTGCAACAAAATTGCATCTACAACTGTATCTGTCTTACTCAAATTCAAAGATTTTAGTTTACATAGTTGCATGGGAACTACTGTAATGCTTAAAGCGTATGGACTGCGAGTTCGAATGGGTCGAAGGTTCGAAAGGTCCTATGGAGAAGAAGTGGCCAGAGACTATTTTTGTATGAGTGACGTCTCGCAGGTCAGCCTAGGAGGTTTTCGTCTGGTCGCGAATGTCAGGCGTAGCAGTTCTCGCGGCCCACCCATCAAGGCGAAGTTTTTAGTGGGTGCAAGCCCCACATAACCACGCTGTCTCCCCGGACGGCGTGGCATGCGTAAGGCATTTTATTCGCTCAAATAAAAAGGAGGTTTTCGTCTGCTCAACCGGAATTGCATGTGACGGCCTTAATAGAAAAAAAGCCACCTGACGGGACTTAAAACTAAGCGACTACAAGCTGAGGGCACTTCCTGTCGGGTACGGATCTCGGCTTAGGCTGTCCTCCGGGGACGACAGCTAGGGACGGGCCGAGCCGAAAGTTTCGTCAAGAGACTTCATGGTTTAAAAAGAGCAATGTTTATAAACCTTTTATTACCTTATTAACTTCATCTCTTTCTCCCCAGGTGGCTGAACGTCTGAACGTGGACGTTCGCCGCGGCCTGTCATGGCGGGAAGCCAACGACCGCATGAACTTCGTCGGACCCAACGAGTTTCAGGTGAAGGAACAGGAGCCGCTATGGAAGAAGTACATAGAGCAGTTCCAGAACCCGCTCATACTGCTGCTGCTGGGTAAGTGGATTTTATGTTTAAACAGTTTTCATCAGGGCGTTATGTTGGTTATTTTTGGTGTACCAGGTTTTTTTGCAGCTTCATCATCATTACCATCCATTGCTCGACTTCGCTACTGCTGAACATAGGCCTCTCGTCTCTGTACCACCCTCATCCACGGTCTACCCGCTAATGCATTAATATCAAAGTGCTTCCTTAAATCTGCTCGTTCCGAACACCTTTTTGTTCACCTCATTTTTTGTTAAGAATAATATTGCTGTCGGTTAACATCCTATGATAAGGCTAAGTTCCGAACTGTAAACATGAACATACATCAATCCGGTAATAACTGTCGTACATTCGCAGCAAAGCTTTCCCGTCTAATCATTTACCTAAACGAATCTAAAAAAAAATCTCTAAACTTCAATAGAACTGAAATAGCTTATCTTTTTGAAACATGAGATCCTTGCTATATCGAACTATTCGTTTACCATGAAACGGTTATATTGAACTCTTGAATAAACAAGTCTATTTTATTGTTTCTATTGGAACCTTTAGAAGTTATTTTTAAAGGAGGTCGGATAGAGCAGATCGTCTGTTCGGTTTTTGCTCTGCTAAGTTTCTGGAACTTTAATGGGGCATTTTTTAGCTTATTTTCCGAATAAGGGGTCGTCTGAAGCTGATGATTTGAGAAAACTAAAATAGATCTACGAGGAAATATGATCTGTAGAATATCTAGAATATTCTACGCTCATAATCTGCTGCTATGTGTACAGACAAATAGTTATAGTGTAAATAAATTATAATAATTAAAACAATTAAACTAAGAGCAAAGGAAATGCTTAACATTGACATGGAGACTGTAAAAAGGTAATTTCTTAGTCCGAATAAGGATGTATTTACTGTGATATTTCCTGTGTTGCACCATTTCCTTGGAATCGTATGTGCTAGTAGTTGTGGGAAATTAACAGAACTGCCTGTACCAGCTTAGTTTCTACGTTAGTAAAACGTGTTAGTTAAGCAATATAATGTATGAACGAACCTTAGTGATTGCAATAAAATCTTACAAAGAGAAAACGAATGATTTTTTAGCCAGCCTAATTTTCAATGCCTTGCTTTCTCTTCCCTCTAATTTTGGTGAAATCTGTCAACTTCGTGGTCTCCCGGGAGTACTCATCGGGAGAACGGCTATGTATAAAAAAATGTAATCCGCCATTTTGTAGCTGCGGCCATCTTGGATTTACTTATTAAATATTTATTCATCAAATTATTGTCTGAATTATTAATAATTGAATGATATTATATTAAGTTATTGTCAGCAGAACTAAAAATGTGTATCAAATATACTACTAAATTTGACCCAAACAAATAAACAACAAACAGGGTAAGCTAAATAAATCCGTTTAAAAAAGCAGTGAAGCCAAAACAGTACGTTGAGAATAAAAGTATGAATGTTGAGATAGAAAATGCTGAATTATAGGGTGTCCGCGGAAAATACGTGTTTTTTTGTTCTCTTTCTGTCCTTGTGAAATGGCAATGTTTACACATTTATTTCTCTAAATAACCTGACTAGCCTTGTCCCGAATTCCGGAGGAGGTCTGCCCTGCTTGGGCGGAGCACCGCCGTGTTCTAGTCGAGGCGATCGGCGGTGGCGACCTCTCGCGTCCGGCCCTGGTTAAATCCATGGTCCGAAGCGAGGAGGCTTGGGGAGGGCTCGAAAAAAGCACCGCGCCCCGGAACGCAAAGGGCTTTAGTAGGAACACGGATGGGTTTTATTCAGTAAGAGTCTGACACGCCCTTCCGCTCCACCCAGAGCGGAAGAAGTCATTTGATGATTTCCCATCCTTAAAAAAAGCCTTGTCCCAAATATCTTGGGGTAGACATCCAGTTTCACCAGATGCAGCTGAATATTTTACATGACTACAACATAATTGCTTTGTTGATGGATTTAGTTACGTCAGGTGCTTCTGTAGTATCTTCTTGTTCACTTGGTCCCTCATTACTGAGGATCGTGGTGACTGCACCCCTTTAAGCGGACAATCTGTCTCCATCGATTCCGGTCCAAAGTTGCCATCACCACCGGCTGGAATTTGCTTGAGGACGTAGCTTCTTTCACTTGGTCAGACCATCGTGTTGGCGACCGGCATCGTGCTCTCTTTCCTTCGGTATTGCCAACAATTACCAGCTTTTTAAGGCTGCTATCTCCCCTTTGCATGTGTAGTATCTATGTGGTGGTATATAAGGTGCTACGAGACCTTCCAAAGGATCATTAAAATCCTATGCATGTTGCACTAGCTCAAACTTTCTACTTTCGAAGTCTCCTCATATTTTGACGGTTCGCACTTTCAAAGACATACCACAGTTCGTTGACTTACGTGCTACAAAATACTTGATTTATATGCAGCCTTCTTATTTATATGTGTAGATAACTAGACTGGTTTTTAGCACGCTAAAATAATACTTATACCACTGGTTGAACGCATCGAACTTGAAGCATCCGTTCTTGTGACCTACATACACATTTACAATTTGAATTGATCACGTTTTTTATGTGGTTTGAAACAAATGCTCAAATTTTTTTTTATAAGTGGTCTGTAAAGAAAAAATATGTATTCGATCAATATTAATGATAGTAACTATGGACCACCCCGCCTTCGCACGGGTAGGGTATCAGAACATATACCTGTGTATGTTGTTTATTAAGCTCCCATTCGGCATTAGTTTTCCGACATCTTTTATTTTTTATTTGAGATGAGGTGCTCTTGACTCTAGTCTAGGTCATAGATGACGGAGACAAAGTCGACGATGGAGCGAGCTTACCCAGAAGAAGCCTGTTTACTCTAATTTTGAAGAGATTAGAGTTGTTTGCGTTCGGAAACACAGACGCGGGAAGAGAGTTCAACAATCATCGTCATATTTCAACCAATTTACACAAAACGTTTGTGTAATACACATAAACCTTCCTCATGATTCTCCCCGTCCATTGATGAAACCCGTGTGCAAATCCATTCGGTTATTTTAGAGTTCAATCGTGTTCAGACAGACAAACAGTCGCCGCGGAGGACTTTGTTATACAATATTTTGTTTGTTATTGAGAAATAAATGCCTAGAATTTTAATAAACCTTGTAATAAATCATACTAAAACAGCGTGTTAGCGTTCTGGCAATAAAAACATATTAGACGTATAATGACAGTCTATTTTGACGTCTGCAGAAGGAATTAAGCTTCGCCTTTCTTACGCCAAAGATAATAATAATGACAAAAGAAAATAATAATGACAAAAGACTAGGTATTCATTCAGTTTTGGCCAAGGCCGTTTATGGCTCAAGTTAAGAGTACACTGAAAACAAACGCGTTTATTCTGAAAATCGGAGCTAATTCTAATTTTCCACATCACGAGATTCATTCAAAAACTTATGACTGAATTTACTTGGAGAATAATGGCTGCGTTGTTTTTGTTGTTGATTTACCTATGCCTATCTATTGTAATAATAAGTAAAAGTATTATTTTGCAAGTATTTTATATTAGTAGTTTTCCTTGCTGGTAAGATGTGATTAAATGTTGGAACATGATATACATACAAGGCGGATAAGGCGCTGTGAAGCACCCTGTCCGCTTTTTTATCAAGTCCCTTAAAGTCTCTTGTGAGAAATATGCAAATAAAACTCGTAGGTACTTATTCTTATTATCCTTTTTTAATGCTAAGTGTCTAATAAATTACGTTTTCAAGGGCATTTAAAATAAATAAGTCATTCATTTTAATAGCAAAAAAGATAGGTAGCTTATCGGTCATTCATCAGGGATTAAAAACAGCATACTTAATTTCAAAACATATTCCAACTATATCACAAATCAGATCTAGTTGTTGTCTTTTCTATACCTAAGCTAAATCAATTTCGAATCAATCGTTCAAATCCTCTAAAGAAGATGATCCTCTTTCTGCTAGCTAGAAGTTCATTCATAGGGTACTTGATTGCCACATAAAATTTTTCAATGGGGCTGCTCGAACTTTGACAGTTTATAGCGGCCATCTTGGAAAAGCGATAGCTGTCAAATTTGGCGGGAATACATATTTATTCGTGACATTTCACCATCACATGGAACGCTACGCGCTTCAACAATGTGCAGAAATTGTTAAAATTTACTATCAAACATTAAATTTATTGGATGAGAAGTTCGAGCAAACACCTCTCGATTACTTTCTGTGGGGCTACGTGAAATCTCGAGTCTATGCTGACAAACCACAGACAATTTCTGCCCTGAAGGCCATTTGGCTGAAATTATATACCATACATTCTGGCAATATCACTTAAACAGGTTTTTCATTCCATTTAATATAAGAACACGAAGGAGTCAAGAGTCAAAAGTATCCAGTATATCCATGTCATATATCATAATAAAATCATCAGCATTATATTTCCCACGTTCCATGTTTCTTGGGATCGGTGTTTTTTTTCTTTCATACTTTTGTGTCGACCGTCATGCGGACAAGCGTCTATCATATAATTCCTCAAACAAGCTGTGTATCTTTTGTTTGGCTTCCTTTTCCCTCTCAATTCATTTCATTGACCTTCATTCTCTTTCCCTTTTTCCAAATTCATTTATAAGGGCGACGCCAAACGAGCGTAGTTTTGTGAGAAGCGAGTCGCGTATTTTGAGTTGGGCAATTTACGTTCAACTGAAAACCGGTTAGGCTTCCAGACGGACTGACGTAAATTCAGTTCTATCCAACGGGGTGGTTGTGTCGTGCAATGGATCCATTAAAATAATGTGCATTTACGAAGCATTAGAAGATGTCAAAATGAAAGAGAAGCTAGGTAAATCTACTAAATAGGGAAAGATTAATATGTGGACAGTTCCATACCTTATATTATTATGGATAACTCACCCCGAACGCAATTCGGTTCGGGTCGTGCGGCACAAACTTGATTTTTGTATGGAACCGAATTCAACGGACATTCCGCGACTCATTTTACGCGACTTACAACTCAAAAAGTAACGCTCGTTTGGCCTCACCGTTCGACCGACATATCATCGTTCTCAAAGTCTATTTATCGTAGTCAATATTTGACTACTTTAAATTATCTGCTATTCTCATCCTATAAACATTAACTTTTCACAGTATCGATCATAACGTTCAAATATTTACGTGCTTCAGGTCACAATTTAGCCAGGCTTTTAGCTAGACGTAAATTTATTCAGAGCACCTGTGACTTGACTTAGTTTAATATTGTACCTACCTGGAAATTGCACGGAACACCTGCCGTCCTAGGGGTGTCACTGTGTCAGTTAACTTTTGCAAGTTCTGTCATATTGCTTCAGAGGATTTCAATCTGAAGAAATATTAAGAAGAGGTAAAATGTTTGTTTGTTGTGTTTGTAAAATACTAGAAGAATCTCTGGAAGTACTGATATTATTTCGATAATTGCTTCACTCATAAAAAGTAATGCTGTCGCTAAGTGTTAAAGACTTGTAATCCTTCTAAAACACTTCAGAAGAGAAGCACTTTTAATTCATCAGGTTCTGCAACCACAATTGAAATTAATACAAAATTTTTAAATTTGATTTTAAGTTCTTTAAGTTCGTTTAAGATCTTTTCGAAAAGGAATTTTTTATTTTAGACTTCTATCGTTTAAACGTAAAACTCATTTTCGAAAAAATGTCGCTTATGATAATGTCGGCTGTAAGGGCTCGATATCATAGTGCAATGAATGGATCTGCTTTAATCTTCACTCACAAAAGATCCAAAATTGGTGCACAATTGAGAGACACAACCCTAACAATATTATCGCCGGTCGCCAGCACCAAAAGCTATTAACACCATATCCAAGCGTCAGACAACATTGTTTAAATCGCTTTTGAAAAACAAGTGGTAGATACGACCTTTGTCTCTGATAGATTAGAGTTGAATAGTGACAACCCAACGACGCGATCTTACCGCTCAATGGTGACAACCCTATCAATTTTAGCGAGACAGCATCAGAGGTTGATGTTATAAACACGCTTGTCTATGGGTGTGACCTTGTGCTGACAGCTTAGTATAAAGAGCCTAACGACACCCTACCGGAGGTCGTAATGAGGGTTGCCTAGCCATATTGGAAAGGTCGAGAGGCACTTTAGTCTGACAGATTTCTATTCTATCAGCCTATTGGTTGGATAAGCGAATTTTGATTGGATTTTGAAGTGTGCAGGGTGTTAGTCGGTAATTTATGGGTTTGTGTTGATAATTCTGAATTTCGCGCGATTATGTTGATGATCTGATCATTAACGTTATAAATAAACTGCTGGAGGCTCGTTGCAAGTTCAATTGGAATTCTTTGATCTTTCATATGAACGCATCAGTTGGTTTCTTAGAACTCTTCAATTTGATCAGTTCATTGAACCGACGGCGACGTAAAAACATTGAATGAAATAGCTAATAGATATTGATATGAATCCAACAAAAACCTTGTTTGATTTTTTTGTAGTTCCATGATTAGTAGCAAATATCTACGCAGTTTTAAACGTCTTGTTTATTATAGCGCTCTTTCAAATTCTGACTATTGTAATGCTAATTGCCTTTTCCATGTTTTGTTTCTTGGTAGAAAAGCTGTAACGTTATTTTCATATTGTAATCAGAAAACGTGTTCGATACTAAATTACTACAAGAAAAGTAATCATGATAAATAATATAATTTGATATGTAGAAATACACGTCACTTGATAGCTATATACCCTGTGTTTATAGCTTGTTTGTTTATTCACCTTGAAGTTTCACCTTTTCGTCCCAACCTTGTGTTAAATGGCTAAAAATCGACTACATTTCCTTAGGAATAATTACATGTAATGCAATATGTCATGAGGAAAGTATTTGAGATGCAATGTGAAGGAGACTTAAACGATTTATCCATAGGAAATGGAAAAATATACACTATTAAAAAAAACAAGCAGCGGTGTATTTATATAGAGAAGTAAAACCACAGCACCACAAAGTGGCTGTTCCAAAAATAAAGGATATTATTAAAATATGCTGCTTGAATACGTCAACCGATGCAATGCCGTGTTTCCAACCGTCAGGTATTAATAACTCGACCAAAACGACTATTTTTGGGACAATCTTGATATGTATCTCAATTATCATTAATTTTCTTCTTCGAGCTATTTTAGTTTTGTTTTTAAATCGAATAAAAGCAATTAAACTCGGTTGTAGATTGTTTCAATCTTCGAACTGCGAAGTTTGTACCTTACGAAGATTGCGTGTTTGAGGTTTTTTAGCCAATTTTTTAAATTTCATGTCTGATGGACCCTTCTAAAGTAGGCAGCCAATGCTAATTTTTCACGTATTTTCTTGATTATTATTATATGTTACATGGATAATTCTTTGATCTGATTTCTTCTTTTGCATAATTGTTTAGTACCATTTTACTTGCTTTGCTTGCTCCAACATATCTCTTTTCTTCTTCCTTAACTGTTCTGTGCAGCCAAGTCGCGGTTTTCGCATTAACGTTATTTGCTGGACTATTTCCTTTCTAGGAATCATCATAGTCATACCCGCTATTCTACTTGTATGCGAAATATTTGAAGCTACACCAAAATACAGTACAGCTAACTGCACATCAACTTGACATGTGTACACATCAGTCAACTTGTACAATCAACCGCTAAACCTTGCTGCCAATTTGGCATCGACAGCGCCTTTCTCTCTTACCAGTAAGTGCGGCTTTCTTAGTTCAAGCACTTCGAATGTTAGTTCTTCGTGTAGTTGACCTTACCTACGTGTTGTTTTGCGGTATCCGAGGTCATTGTCATGGCCCGTATGCACTTGATACCCGAACCTGTTCTTGCGAAGTTTTTTATGCGACTAGTCACGCTTCGAGGCATTAACGAATGGATGTGAAGCTCATTATGAGGAGGTAGGTAGATTTTAAGGGTTTTAAATTAGCATTGTGCAGGTTTCTGACTAGCTTTTTTTGTGTAGTTATTTGTTTGATATGCAGGTGCAGTGTCTTATGACTATTTGCTCTTGAAATGAGAAATATTCGTTTAAGTAGGTGTCCTTTTTGTCGTGTTAGTAGAAGTTTCTAGTAAGGTGTTATAATCCTGGCTTTTGCCAGGGTCCGCAATAATTCGCATGCCAAAGCAAACCGGGAGTCGTCCTCGGCATAAGGCGTATTTCCCACAATTCGTGCAGAATTTCTTCTGCGAATGGAATTGCCTATTTAGGGACGGCGTAATACCGTCGTAGTACCTTTTCTTTTCATCCATCTCTGTCAGGCCTCATCTCGGTATGAACTTCCCAAAAAATTTCATCTTACAGACAGTTCATTTGTTTGTATTTTCATTGGTCTGTTTTTATGTTACCTTTGAGACACCTCGGAAAACACGTTACACGTGATCCTGGCTGTCATTTGTAGACCTTTGTCAGTCGTTACGGGTAAACAGAAGGTTTTATTCTTGCCCAGGGGCACCACATTTCTCAATAACTAAATTTTAAAGCTGAATCCGTTTAGGCTGGAACCATACGTCAACACAGTTAAGAAAAGTCTAGGCAGATGATAAGTGTTTAAGGGTATAGAGGGTATGCAGTATAGAGAGTTAAGTACCGCACACCTCTACTGAATATGGGAGGATCCTCCTGCCAGACGGTTGTTGTGTCTGGTGGGCAACTGCCCGATAGTTGATATTCGGACTGCTGTATATGTTCAAATCGCACGGAGAACTGCTTGCGCGATGTAGGATTTTGTTGTAAGTTCGTCGTAGATGGCGCTACGGTTCTTTTTGACGGCATTGATGCCGCAACAAGGATTCTGCTCAGAGGAAATATCTTTGTAAAATCACTTTGTCCGTCTAACAAAGAGGTTGCATGCCAAATAGGGGCTCTCTCTAAACCACGTTTATTAATTTACGAAGAGTGGAGAAATATACTTAAGACCGTAATAGGCCTTATAATTTCCAAGAAAAGAAAAAGGATATCTGCTAATAATAAAGCTGAAGTGTTTGTTTGTTTGAACGCGCTATCTCTGGAACTACCAGTCGGATTTGGAAAATCCTTTTTGTATATGATAGCGACATTCATGAGGAATGCTATAGGCTATATGGGAACGGGAAACTCCTGCGGAAACGGGATATGCGCGTTCAAAGTCGCGGTGAAAAGCTATTACATAATAAATGTGTGACATTATATCGTAACAGCGGTAAGCTTGCGTGTTATACGCTTGTCGGGAAAGAAAGAAAACGTTTTCATTTATCACTTTCATTGGCCTTTGATTAATAATGTGGCTTTTTCATGATGGTAATGTTCTTTCATTAAAACATTTGAATGTGTAAGAAGTTGAACATTATTTACTATTTCCTTTTCTTGTTAAGGCTTGTGCTTCATGAACTCAAGTCCAACAAAATGTGTTAGAATGTAGAACGACCATATTTTTTTTTTTTTTAAGGATGGGAAATCATCAAATGACTTCTTCCGGTCTGGGTGGAGCGGAAGGGCGTGTCAAACTCTTACTGAATAAAACCCATCCGTGTTCCTTCTAAAGCCCTTTGCGTTCTAGGGCCGCGGTGACTCTTTCTAACAAATTCCGCAATCCTGGCAGGCTCTGGCCCTAGCGGGCCCCGTCTTCTATGCTGACATTTCTCCGATCTCTCTCGATCGACCCGGGCCTGGTGGTGATCGGACAGCGAGCCACCCAACGCTCGCCGTCCGCAGGCCCGCGCCTACGGTGGCCGGGGATCGCCCTGCGACTCCCAACGCCCGGGGCGTATTCTCCTGTAAGAACGACCGTAATGACAATTCGCATTTTCACGTGTAACCAAGCCTTTCGTTTTTTCGCGCTTTCAGTGTTGGTCCCATAATAAAAGTTGTTCATAATGATGAGTACAATGAACCCTTAAGAGGTATTGCGTTTATTCTGTTACACGTTGTATAACGAACTAATTCTTAATGCCATCCAATTCCGACGATGTAAAAGGGATAGTGCTATACGCTATGTATAGCTCCGTCATTCTCTAGGAGCGGAATCTCGATCGTTTTAAGACTTCATAGTAGGGTCCTGCTCTTTTTCCATGTCAGTCCTTTGGGTCAGCGGCACACTCTTTCTTTCAGTCTTCTCTTCTCCGCTCCTTAGATAATTCTTCATACTGCGTATCAAAAAGTGTTGATATCAGTCGATCATTGTTTAATCAATTGAAACCAACACAATATAGCTCGGTAGTCATAATATGTTATTATTGAATCAGCCACCTGGTGCATGTCGCGAACTGAAATCAACCACTTAAAACGATAACAAAAGAATGTTTTTAATTAATTTCTCTTTGGCTCATGGGAAATAATAAACTTGGTATAATTTGTTTGTATAAATATCCATACATGTTTAATGTGGTAGGCATCTCACCCGCCTTCTTTGGGGAGTGGCTGGAGAGGCGCCGCGGCGTCCTCACCATCCTCCTGACGCAGGTACTCACCGCACACGGCTGTTTCGGAAGGTCCTGGGACCCCCAGACCTGTTTTAGATTCAGCGGGAGGACACGCCCGGGTGTCAGCAATGTGAAAATCGCCCGGAGGACACGGTGGAGGTCTGGTCCTGCTTGGGCGGAGCACCGCCGTGTCCTCGTCGAGGCGATCGGCTGCGGCGACCTCTCTCGTCCGGCCCTGGTTAAATTCATGGTCCGGAGCGAGGAGGCTTGGGAAGCGGTCACCTCCTTCTGCGAACCAGTAATGCTAGCTAAGGAGGAGGCGGGCTGCGCGAGGGAGAGACAAGGCCTTCGCCTCAACCGCCGCTACAGAAGAAGACGCCAGGGTTGCGGAATTTGAACGAAAGAGTCACCGCAGCCCTGGAACGCAAAGGGCTTTAGAAGGAACTCGGATGAGTTTTAGAAAGTAAGAGTCTGACACGCCCTTCCGCTCCACCCAGAGTGGAAGAAGTCATTTGATGATTTCCCATCCTTAGATGCAAACAAAACGTTTCGGGAATACTTGCATCATACGTACAGGCTACCCAAGCGGGAATACCCTGCCGCAGTCTATATTTATAGTCTAGTTCTCAGCTATAACTTGGAGGTTTTAAAGTCAAGTGTGAATAGTCTTCTTCTAGGAAATCGTGCTCCATTACCGACCACATCAACACTTACCATCAGGTGAAGTAGTGGTCAAACGCGTGCCGTTCAATAGTACTTCTTAAAAAAACATCTGCCACAGAACGGTGTTATTTCCATTGACTTTCGAAAGGTTAGAAAAACGGGCGCATGCTACGAAAGATCCATGAATTTCAAATGTCAAATAAGTAAGTTAAGAAGGACTTGTACTAGAATGAAGAGTTTTCTTTTTAATTATGAATAATTGCTTTAATAAAACCTTTGACATTTACAGCAGTTCTTTTAAATGGCACATGGTTAGTGGGGCGTAGGATTATCCTCATTCTCCTACCCAATAGGTACCTGATGATTTCAGGAGAACCTTTTAAAAGCATTGTAGTGGTCGCAAGTACTACTGCTGAGCGTGAAATCTTGGGCTCGCTAGTGTATTTATGCCCGGTTGATGTCAATAGGTTCGATATTAAATGGGACTAAAACATAACTGGCTAAATATGTGTGTACCTACTATAGGTACTTACACCCTTTTTTATGTCCTCCGCCCTGGGACGGGCGGAGGGGTCTGTCAGACTCTAACTGGTTAAAACCACCCCGGTGTTCCATCTCCCACCTACGCCGGGGATTGCGGGAACGGATGCGACTTCCGTTATCCCCGGCTGGTGCCGGCCCGTCTCTGCGGGCCACCTCGGGTCATCGGGGGGAGTGAGGTGTTTAACTTCACCGCGACGTCAAAGAGGGGCGCACGGGAATACCACGCGCCTGAGGCCTGGAAGAGGGCAGCGTATGCCCTCATCCGATGCGCCTGCTGCGGGCCGGGAGAGAGGTCGAGATTTCCTTCTCCCTTTCCGTAGCCTCCTTCTGCGCGATAACTGTTTCGCAGGTGACCACCGCGTCCCAGGACTCCTCGCTGCCGCCCATAGAATGTACTACGGCCGGCAGCGAGAGTTCTCTGCCTAACACAGAGATGAGGGCACGGCGCGGCTCCTCACAAGCGGCACACTCTGCCAGCGTATGCCGCGCCGTGTTCTCCCGACAGTCGACTCAGTGGTGTCATCGAGCTTCCGGCTCCCTGCCTATGCGACACAGGAATCTCCCGAAGCAGCAATGCCCCGAGAGGACCTGCATCGCACGAAACGACAGGGAGCTGTGCCTTCTCCCGAGCCAGAGGTCGAAAACCGGCCGGATGGCCTCGATAGTGACGAGGCCGGCGGAAGGGCGTGAGAGCCTGTCACGTCCTCACGCCACCGGTGCAGTGACGCGAGGACTTTCGCCTCCAGGTCCCAGGGCGGAGATCCGGCCAGTGCGCTAGCCGCCTCGTAGGAGATCGTGCGATAACCCCTGATGACTCTGACGGCCATCACCCTCTGCGGCTTCCGCAGAGCAGTGATGGTGCTGGCCGTCAGGTCAGCCGCCCAGATCGGGGCCCCATACAGGGCCATCGATCGCACGATCCCCACGTACAACCGCCTGCAGGCGGTGCTCGGGTCCCCCAGATTGGGAAGCAGCGTTGAATCCAGGTAAATTCTGCCCTAACATTTCGGGAATACAAGCGCAATGTTATGTTATTTTTAAAAGTATTAAAAACCACGTAACCCTTGAGTACCATAGCGTTTAACCGGTATTTATAAGTGGACCACTTAAAAGTAACGTCACGGCCCACCCTGCCCTTAACTACAGGATACATTCAGTTTTATTAGAACGTTTACTTGCGAATTTTATAGCGGTATTTTTTTTAAGGTCCCGCTCTAAAAGGGACTTTAAAAATACCCAGGTCATCATCACAAAAAATCTTCTAAGCTCTCCCAAAATTATGAAGTTCAAATTCTAATAGGTATGAAAACAAATCTCGGCTTCCGGAGTTTTCAAAAGCAATCGGGTTGTTACACAAATATTGCTGTAGGTATTGCTCAACCAGCTATTTAATATACTCGAAAATTATTTTTACTTTCATATCCTTAAATACTAAAACTCACGCCTTTTCCCCTATCTGGGTACGCAGGAACTACAGAACGCCACCTGCTACTTGAACCTTGAACCTTTACATACTTACTCAATTTGCTTTGTTGAAGTTCAAACATTTGGTCGTATACGCTGGTTGCGAGTAATACCAACCTGGCTTTTTTTGATGTGTGAAAAAGCCGGGAAGGGACGCCCCAGAAGGCTCTATGTCCTTCTGCCCTGACATACAGTATTTTTATGTCCCATAATAGAACATGATTTTATACTAAAAAAAGTACTAATTGTGAAAGTGGTTTGAATTTAGATGTTACACCTACACGCGAAACGGCAGATACAGCCGTGTTGATGTGCCGCATTCTTACTTTTTACTTTACTATTCTACCAAAAGGTACGAGTTCGTAGCGGCAGCAGCAGCAGACGAGGTGTCGTTCGACCGCAGATCAGTTGTGCCACGACGACACGTAAAATCTTTCTCAAAAAACACTACAAAGTATAAAATGAGTTTAATTTGGAAAGTCGGTGTTTTTTATTTTACACTTTTTAGTGGTACCCTCACACCTAACAATACCACTGCTGCACTGGAAAGTCACAGGAAAGCAAAACACGCAATTTCGTTAACTTGGATTATATTCTATTTCCTATTTCTATTTCCTCCAGGTATTTTGATTTAAAAACCAAACAACTGAACCGATTTTGATAAAATTTCTTTGGGACCAATCGGAACGTACTCATATACTTCATATGATTTTTTTTTTCAAATCGCTTCATAAACGACGGAGTTAAGAGGTAACAAACATTAAAAAAAAATACAACCGAATTGAGAACCTCTTCCTTTTTTGAAATCAGTAAAAAATTAGTCTTTCCATTTCGGAGGAAGAAAATTTGATAAAATGGCTCACTATCCTGCACTGTACGTGCATTAGACGTGTGGCTTGTCGTTTTTTCTCTCTATACTTCTATAATAAAAATAAGTCATCGTCGACTTCTTCCTCTTCAAACAAAAGATATAAAAGTAAATCGCGATCGCTAATCCATAAAACAGGTCAGACATCGACGTCTCACGGAATATTCCGAACTAACTGAATAAAAAGAAATTCAAAGATTGTTTTAGTGTTCAAATGTTTTTATGATTGACATATTATTATAATTATTTGATTATTACTATGTTTATTATTTGATTATTATTATTGTTTATTATTTCCAGCAACTAATTAATTAATTATTTGTTTTTGTTATTGGTAAATAATTTGTTATTCTATGTTTTTTTTTGTTAATTTTTGTGTGTGTACTTAAAAATTAATAGTAAGTAATAAGACGTAGTAGTAAGCTAAATCCTGCCAGGGTTGCGGAATTTGTTCGAAAGAGTCACCGCGGCCCTGGAACGCAAAGGGCTTTAGAAGGAACACGGATGGGTTTAAGTTAGTAAGAGTCTGACACGCCCTTCCGCTCCACCCAGAGCGGAAGAAGTCATTTGAAGATTTTCCATCCTTAAAAAAAAAGAAAAAAAAATTAAAGCTAAATAAATAAACTGGAATACGGTGTTGCCGTCTGCTGCAGCGATCAGCGGCCGGGTTCGAAATCATGACCGCAATTGACATGTCTGCAGCTGTCTGCATTCGGCTATGAGCTCGTACCTCAATAGATAAAGTTAAATAATACAGAAAAAGAAACAAATAAGTGTAGTTTTCCAGTATTTCAAGTTTATTAATAAACGGAATGTCTTTTTTTTATTAGCAAGGTGTTGACATCGCTGCATCGGTAGTACCTACTTGTATGTTAAATGCTATTGCTAAGTTATGATAGTAACGAAGTGAATAATATATACATGTTCGATTCCAGAACTTACTATCCATAGTAATTTCTTGTATCGAATAAATAATATATATATATGAAATAATCTTAAATATAAAATTCTCGTGTCACAATGTTAGTTACCATACTCCTCCGAAACGGCTTGACCGATTTTTATGAAATTTTATATGCATATTCAGTAGGTCTGAGAATCGGCTTCAATCTATTTTTCGTACCCCTAAGTGATAAGGGTTGTCCCTAACATTTATTTTTTATTTTTTGGACAAAATTTTATTTTTTTATAATGTGGCATTTAAAGATACATACATCCCTAAATTATCACCCTTCTATCACCAACCCCTATTTTTTAGTAGTCATTTTATTTATTTATTTAAGGGACAAGAAAACAGTTACATGTTAAGGTTTAAAAAAAAAAAGAAACTGAGTAAAATAATGAATTGGTAAACATATTATAACCCACACCAATGTCCACGGATTAATATATTAAAAATAGGAAACGGAAGAGTTGACGAGATTGTTCATCGCGTTATGCTTCGATTATTTGATTATTGTGATTAAGTTTTTATAGCTAAATATTTAAATTTTCTACTAGAGAGAGAGAAGATAGATATTTTAGTAATTTAATAATTTTTCATCCCGCTCGATAGCTGTTCAATTACCACTCGATCAGTTATTCTTGACTATTTGTTTGGTAGAACGCGCTAATCCCGGGACCTACTGGTTCGATTTCAAAAAGCTTTTAGTGTTGGGAAGTCTATTTATTGAGGAAGGCTATAGGCTATATAACATCACGCTACGACCAATAGGAGCTAAGTATTCAAGAAAAATGTGACGCAGATGAAGTTGTGTGGGTCAGCTATAATATGTACAATGTACATATAATATATTATTATGACACTTCTCTGTGCCTCGGCAATCACTTAAGCCGTTGGTCCCAGCTGTCATCTAAGATTAAGGTCTGTGATTTAAGAATGCTTTTGAAAGCTTAGATTACTAGAACTTCAGCTTTTTATGAACCACTAAAACCTTTGAAAAATATATTGTACCTACTTACATGATTAAATTGAAAACTAATTCAAATTCAATGTCGTTTCACTTGTATTTCAAAAACCTGTATAAAATTGGAGCATTGATAAGATTTACTTTCGTGCAACTTGACGTAAATAATAAAATTAACATATTAATGGCAATATTTTACGTGGCCAATCGACTGCAAATACACGTTGAGAATTGTGTCATACTTAACGATACTTTTATGTATGTAAGTACGTGTTTTATCTGTTTTACACGTATGTGACATAATTAAATTGTATTGGTTTTGAATAGGTGTTTGGCAAGTTACAGATAAATGACACAACTGTGGTTTAACATTTACCTATGAAGAGTTCAGTTTAGTAGACGCTTAGCAAATCTCTGAACTGGTTACGGACCCAGGTTGGCCGTTGAAAAATAATCAGGCCAAATGGGGCATCCTCCACTCGTCCCAAACGCAGTGACAAGCCCGTCACAGGACATGCGCAACCTCACTATTTGACCGGTGTACAACTACCTGCGTCTTCCAGTATTTAACTTTTTGACCGCCACGGTCGGCTATAGCCGACAAATGAAAAAATGCCCAACACGCCACCGTCGGACAAAAAAAAAAACGGCGAATCTCAATTGCATCGGTGTGCCCCCGACGCCAAACCACAAATTCGCCGTTGTTTTTGTCGGCTCTAGCCGATGGTGGTGTGTTGGGCACTATTTCATTTGTCGGCTATAGCCGACTGTGGCGGTCAAAAGGTTAAATTACGCCAATGATAGAGCTGTACCTACAGGTTGCTAAGCAGTTGTCGGACATAATTTAATTCAATCGTCACGAAATAAGTTTCTAAAATAAACAGTATCGTAAAATTAATGTGACAAATTGGTCGATATTTTCAACTTTTCGTTAAATTTGTGACTCTCAGATAATTTCTTGATAGAAACGGATGATAATGATGTCCGGCATGACGGATACTTAGGCTTACTATCAATTGAAATAGTAATCATGAATTGAAATAGTAGTCATGCCATAGACAAATGCTCAACTGTGTTCTGTTTTGTCTGTGGTGTGACCAGAGACACTTTTTAATAAATGTCCGGTCCTGACAGTGATGCGGATTTTTTAGTTTTTATTTTGCTTTTGTTATAATTATAGTTGATCAGTATTTTAGTTATTAGTGTTTCTGTGCGTTTTATCCGGCAGAATAAACAGATTTTCTTTCCTTCTTTTGTCTTTTCTTTCTAATCAAACGCTATAAATAAATACACGGAAACTTAAACAATAACATTGAAAATAAAATCTTCTAACAGAACTATAATTTGTATTTCCATGATGAGTTGCGATTGTTACCGGGGTCCATTAATGAGCTCAATTACGAGTTTACGATCAAATCGTGTAATAAGCCGTGTCATTGACGCAGAATGCACGTCAACGTAAATGCCTGTTGGGGAAATAATGGTTTTGTTACTGCCTGAAGGTGAAATCATTCGCGGAATGAATGCGATAGATGAGCCGGCCATTTCATGGCTCTATTAATTTTCTTCTTACCGATATCGTTTGAGGTATTGAGAAATTACGCTGAACTTGGCTTGAAATACCGTCTGATTAAAGCACGATAAAGTTTAACTATCGGCAAGAATGGACCACTTGAGAGCTAAGTTAACTTTTTTTCTAATAATAATTTTCTTTTTTTTTTGGATTGCTGCATGTATCCCTTCTTTAATTGTTCTCAATAATGCTAAGAGAAGAAAAAGCCGTGACTTTCACAATACAAGTCATACTTAGTTTGGAAGTCGAAGCAGAAGAGTACTTTTTCTTGTACATTTTTATGAAGCAATCAACTTTAAAAGTAAAAAAAAGAAGAATGATAATAGTGAATAGTGCCCTGGTGAAGGCCAAGGGCTGGTTTCGAGACGCACAGGACTAGTCGCCGGGAGAGGCTTATTTCTTGCAGAGATAGAAGTTACATATTTGAAGCACATATATTGGAATTATAGCACGTCCTCTTGGTATAGGAATTTATCTGTGACAGCCCGGAGTTTGGAAAGTGGTGGCGTGACACCCCCGTGTCTCGGAAAACACCTTAAAGCGTTGGTCCTGCGCGAAATCTCTCTCTGGTCGTGTCGGGTTGCCGTCCCATTGGAATATGAGAGTGATGGAAGAGGGAGTGCACCTTTGTTTGAGCACACACTCAGTTGAGATTGGCCGCCATGGCCGAAAAACTCAATCGTCAATGTACTTTATACGAAGTACAGTGTAATAGTAGATTATCTGGGTAAATGGGTAGGCCATTTGACTAGGTACATACCAAAATATGCCGCAGCGAACATGGTAGTAGTCCCCCCTTTACGAGTACTTACAGCTTCCTTTTTTTATGGGTGGGAAATCATCAAATGACTTCTTCTGCTCTGGGTGGAGCGAAAGGGCGTACCAGACTCTTACTGATAAAAACCCACCCGTGTTCCTTCTAAAGCCCTTTGCGTTCCAGGGCCGCGGTGACTCTTTCTAACAAATTCCGCAACCCTGACAGATACGAGTACAGCTGATCGATACATTGTGAGTGCGTTGCTCCTATTACCAGACTGACAGACAGTGAGGTGTCAGATCATGACTCACCTACTGGAATGTTTCAAGTGTGCACCTGCACTTTAGAAGAATATTGGTACCAGTAGTTTTCAGCCCGCATAAAATGTAAAAGTCAGTATCGAATAATAGGCTAGGGACGGGCTGGATCGAACTAGGATTATTATTTAGGGACGAATTTAAAACTACAGCCTAAGCGGCGCGGGCTGGCTCGAGCAAGGGTCGGGACGACGGGGATTATGGTCATACCACTTCTGTTATAAAGATTAATAAACGCTGCTGATGCAGTTAGAAAAACTGGCCAAGTGCGAGTCGGACTCGTGTGTAAAGGGTTTCGAAAAAAAAAATGTTTGTTACGTCATTTTAACACTATAATATACTAATAGGTTCCTAGGCTTCCTGAAATCTTTAGGTAAAGTAAAAACTATTATCTGCATTTTTTTCATGATTTTAGGCTTAGTACTTTTTCGTCTAATTTCTTGAATAACTTCAAAACTATTTATTTTAGAATTATGCAAAAAATATACTTAAAACCCTACGGTTTGAAAATTGCTTGTTACTGACCCCCAGATTGGATCACAGAAGTTTGTATGTGTACCAAATTTCAACAGAATCGATTCAATAGATTCGGGGAAAATTGGCTGTGACAAACGGCTAGTCAGACAGACAAACCGAATGGTCCTATAAGGATTCTTACGGATGTTCGGAACCTTAAAAATGTTTTTAAGACATAAAACACTATTAAACAGTTAACCATTGTCTTGAAAGAGGTCGAATGACTAAATTATGTACAGGTCTCTGGTAACGAGTTTCTAGTCGACGAATCGATCGTTGCTATGAAATATTGATGTTCTACGACCTTTAAACGGTTGCACCTGCTGTCATTCAACATGGTACCTATCATTACGAGGCTATTTCGAGGGTTTCTTTGTCAATAAATACGGTTAATAATACGGTTTTGTAGGGGTTTAGGTTACTAAGGAAATATTTTTCACTATGTTTGAAATTTTCTTTGTGTGTAACGGTGTGTGTTGTTCCGAAAGAACTGGCCCGCTAATAGAAATCAAAATTGTGTGGGGAAGGAAAAGGGGTGGCCATTAAGGTTTTAGACATTTATTCCTCAAACAATACATTTCACTTATTATGAGAAAAACAAGCAATTCTTAAATACTAAATACGTTGAAATAAGAAATGTAGGTACTCAAATAAACTAGTACGCCCTTCTGATTCACCCAGAGCGGAAGAAGTCATTTGATGATTTCCCAAACTTAAAAAAAAAAAAGTAGTAGATGCACAATATTTTACAATGTTGTGGGTATCAAGAAAAAAGTACATATTTGTTGTGTTAGTGAACCCATTACGTATCGTTTCTTGAAGGGAAGTCTATAGCAATTTCACATTGTTCACTGTAGCAAACTTTTATTTTATTTTAATTTATGATTTGTTAATTTGAAATTGGCCATGGCAGCCCCCCATCAGTGGACGTCTTTCGACTGATATGATGAGTAACTAAGGGAGCTTTCAAGTATTACGTAAAACAATTTTTAGAAATCCTTGACCCTCCCTCCCCTCCCATGTAACGCGCCGTAACGTTTATCTGTACCCCCCTCCCCCTCCCGAAACGTTACGTATCATCCAAGTGACAATTTTTATGATTTTTTGAATTTTTTGTGATTCATATGGATTTGGAGAAAGCCCAAAGCTTTTGGTTTAACGCTTCAGCTATAGGTTTAAAGCACTTGTGACTCATGTCAAAGACAGTCACTTTATTTACCGTTTTTCTTGAATTCATTTTAATTTTTAAGATTCATACATTCGCTGACTCATTTCAACTTCAAGTTACTTGCCAAAGAAATATATCAAGAATTATTACAAACCACAAAGATGTATTGCATATTATCTTAATCGCCAATTATTTCTCTTTTATTTCCCTTACCTACTGCAAAGATCACGTCGAACATATCTCTACCACTCACTACTTTTTTTCATTTTTTCTTTCAAAAATCAATCAGGTATAGGGCGAATATATCAAACCTTTTTTCATGTATGCTTACTTTCATGTCAATGGTTCCATACATTTTTTGAACGCCATTGTCGCGTATATGTGACAAACGAAAGCTTACCCCTGTACGCCAAACGTCATAAATATGTGTGGGTTTTCGCGTCGGGGGTACGGCGTGCGTTTTTGCTCTGGCGTTCAAAAGGTTAAGGTGAAAGCGCCAGGGTAGCCCTCGAAATTCAATTTTTCATACGTTTTTTGCATTTTCCAGGTCAGTGTCAGGTTGTATGTTGATAAAAATACGATTGGCGACCGTAACAAAATATGGCTTTACTGAGTTATAATAATTAAAATCATCAATACAGGTTATATCCTTCATGTAACTCGATTTGAATTACTTTTTTTATGAAATAACCATTCATTCGAGTTAAATGAACTTAAAGGGTTGTATTGATGAATTTAATGATTATTATAATTCTGTACACAAATACGTGTTACGGTCACGAATCATATTTTGTTCAACATACGACCTACTGACTTGAAAATTGCAAGAAACATAAGAAAATTTGAATTTCGCGGTCTACCCTGTCGCTTCTACCTTAAGATCATTCTTTATGATCCTTCGGACAGACGGCTAAACCAATGAGTACCTATATTAAACCTTTGTTTTACTTGTCCCCAGGCTCAGCAGTGGTGAGCGTGTGTATGCGACAGTTCGACGACGCCATCTCGATCACGGTGGCCATCATGATCGTGGTCACCGTGGCTTTCGTCCAAGAGTATCGATCTGAGAAGTCGTTGGAAGAACTTAACAAGCTTGTGCCGCCATCTTGTAACTGGTAAGTTGAGTAACTAATCCATCCAAAGGTTGTCTGTAAAAAATCGATTTTAGCGATAAGGCCGCCCATTGGAACACACTTGAATATTTTAGCTCCTTTTGTAATTTGTTATGGTGTACAATAAGAAGTACCTACTAGTGGTCGCCAAGTGAGACCATAATTTTATTAATTTAGTGTATTCTTAAGCATTATTATAAAAAAAAAATATTAGCTTTCTGCGCTCCTTCTCCATATAAACGTTAGCTACTTATGCCAAATTTTATACTCATCCGCCCTCGATAACTATCGTGAAAAGGGGTACAAAGTTTTCGCTTCACCTATTAATATATAGATTTCTATTCTATTCTACCACCACCCAAAGACCACCTTACCCAACCCATTAGAGTAGAAAAGTCTCTTCGATCATAACTTCTATGATCAAACTTGTTCACTAATCAGCATCATTTTCAGTCTATTGGAGCCCCCTACTGATGAACATCAGTGGACAGGCCACCCCAAGTCCCCGATAACACACCATTTAGCTCAATTACTCGTCCACTCTTCGCCAACTTCTAACTGATGTACACTGTAATATTATTTTGATCACATTGCAAAAAAACCCATAGGTACGATTTGCGCACCAGCTACGATGAACTGCCTTATTTAATGTAATTTACAAGTCTACTTTTATAGTAAAAAAACTTGGCATAATTACTGTCAACGTTGCACAGTTAACATTGTGGTGTTATGCAATGGAAGATTCTAGATTCGTTTCTGTGACGAAGAGAAAGGAGGTGTTTTTTCCATGCAGCCTACATTAAATACAATCATAATAATTATGTTGTAACATGAAAACATTCTTATTGCGTTGAAAAGGCAACATCTTCTAAATTGTAGGGAGAGTCCTCACACAGAAACATGAATACTTCGTAATTTCAGTCTTTCATTATCTAATTTCATCAGCGTTATTTATCTGCATAGCCTTGTCCCAACCAGTCAAACCGGATTCAGCTCAATACCAGTATTTTACGTGGAGCGGCTGCCTACCAGACCTCCACAACCCATTAACTAGGTAACACGGTACTTCATGGCAACACTGGTGTCACAATTTCTGGCTTCTAACAATCCGTAACGACTGTCAAAGATATCCAAATGACAGCCGGGACCAACGGCAATGCTTAACGAGGCACGGAGGAGTCTCGGTATGTTAAGATGGTCACCCACAGACTAACCTCGGCAAGCCTTGAAGATCGGCCCGTGCGCCTGTTACAATTATTACATAAGTCGTTTATTACACGGACACAAACTTTGAACAAACTTCCGTGCATCCCAAGCGTTTTTGCCATTCATATGATTGGAATCAAATGTATAATTTTTAATCCGTGCTGCTTGGCCTTCTGTTTCGTCTTCTGCTTATAAAGCAGGGCTTGGGCATGTCATTGGACTTTTCCAATAGCAATTTCTCAGTAACAGCCCGGAGTTTGGAAGTTGGTGGTGTGACATCCCCGTGCCGCGGAAAGCACGTTAAGCCGTTGGTCCTGCGCTGGATCTCTCCGGTCGTGTCGGGTTGCCGTCCCATCGGATGATGATGAGTGATGGAAGAGGGAGTCCACCTACGTTTGTGCACACACTTGTGCACTATAATATGTCCCGCGCCGATGGCAAGTCTCGGTTGAGAGTGGCTGCCATGGCCGAAAGCGTGGAAAGCTGCCATAGAACAAAGCCAAGCAGGAAACTGGAAATTATGTTTTACTTACTTCTTCGCTGTTCTTTTCTGAATAACTTCGTTGCGGGATCCAAGACAGTTGAATCTCTTCTCTGGGACTAGTTGAGATTTATTGACTCGGCGCTTTTCTGATGGTTGCCATGTAGCGGCATCAATGCCGCCACAAAAAACCAAACAAAAATCTAAATCTCAACAAAAAGAACCGCAACGCCATATATCTCACCAGCTGCGAACTAACTCAATGAAATCCTGCATCGCGGAAGCAAAGTGCTCCGTGCGATTTGAACATATACAACAGTCCGAATATCAACTATCGGACAGTTGCCCACCAGACACAACAACCGTCTGGTCGGAGGATTCTCTCTTTTCAATGGAGGTTTGCGTGACTATTCTTTGCACCTTTGATTCTGGCTCTCAGGAGTTACAGTGGATAAGAATAGTATGTTGGAAAAAAAATAGCCTACATTGTCGTGCTGCACGGCAAAGGCATAAATTCCTCCTTCCAGTAGTGCTGTCCAATTATGATTATTTATTTATGAAATACATTGTTTGGTGTGATGGAAATTCTCCACCTCTCATCAATATTAACAATAACATACTCGCCTGTATTCCTCATTAATATTTTTAATCTACTTGATTGAATTACTTTCCCCCACCCAATATCGAGTCATCCTTACCCGCGTTAGTAGGGTGAATATCGATTAAGCAATGACTCACACAATTTATGTCGATTAATCCCTATAGCATTGACAACAGAGTTGATTATTGCTTAATTAATGACTGTCGTTGACATTGGCCGGAGATTGGGTCGTCTAGTCCTTTGATTAAGCTCAATTAGTATTATCTCTTTTATTGACGGTTCTGGGCGGTTATTAACTTGGTGTTAAAGATGATTATGTGTTGTTTGTCCTGATGTGACAGCCACCAATCATCTACACTGGGCCCGTGAATGACGCACCTAAAGGCCAGTAATTAATAGTAAAAGAAAGAACAAATTTTGTTCGGCACAATTAATTGAACGATACATATTAGGTATATAATACAAGTTGCCAAAAGCATAGTATTAAAAAACCACATAGTTGTACACAATACATTGATATCGCACAGGTCACTATGTTTGGTTAGTCATTGGTCAAGAGTAGAAGTTGAGTTCACCAGAGAATGGGTAGCAGCCTTTTCTATGATTCTGTGCATTGCAACAGCTACACCGCGATCAACCTGCCTGCCATGCGTGGTGATTATGGGAAACGCCCCCCCCCTCCTTGGGGGAGGCCTATGTCTAGCAGTGGACGTCTTTCGGCTGGTATGATGATGATGATAAGTTGAATTAAAGTCTACTCCTTTTTACATAGAGGATGCCTGTGTCCCAGCACTGTGTTGGGAACATTTGGGCGATTTGTATTAGGATGACGCTTTTTACTATCTAAGAGTCTATGTCTTCTTTTCGACAGAATAGGCTTCTAAAGAGTTTCTTGTAACCACTGTTTACCATGTGAAACACTCGTAACGCTGAAAGGCAAGGCGATTGCAAATAGGCTCCACTAGGTAGTCATTAGTTCGACTACATTACTGAATAATGCCACTCTGACACAAAATTTTCCGTTGAGCTCGGTAATTGGCAATTATTTGGCTCCCTATTTATGACGTCAACGACGGTACGACTGAAAGACTTTGAATAATTTAAAAGTAACCGTAAAGGGTCTAATTGAATGAAATAATTATTTTAAATTTAATGAGGTGTTAGTACGGTGGTACTGACAACAAAATGGTTTGGTATGCAAGAAATAATTTATACTACAAAAATAATTTTTCTTATTTTTGTTCGGGTGAGTGTCAATGTTGACGGAGTCAGATATTTAAAGGTAGACCTGATATTAAAGCCTCGTATCCACTAGGCCACATTTAACGCGCGACACGATGATGCTCATCATGTTGAACGGCAACGAAGAACTTTTAAATACAATGTTACTAAAATTGTCAATGTTGCGCGCCTGCTGGCAACGTCGCACGTTGTTGTGCAACGTTGCTGAACATGTTGGGTGTCATGTGTTGCCCATCAAATGTTGCCTAATGGATTCGAGGCTTAAAGGTTGTTTGAATGTGTTAAACATGAGTACCACAGAAACAACAGTTACTTATCGCAAACTTATCTATTATATCTTGAATGTACTACTAATACCCTAATCTCTTCAAAATTAGAGTGAACAGGCTTCTTCTGGGTAGGCTCGCTCCATCGTCGACTTTGTCTCTGTCATCTATGACCTAGACTAGAGTCAAGAGCAAACCCATATTAAAAAAAAAAAAAAAAAAAAAACCTTTTTTTACATATGCCAAAAGAACTCCAAACAAACCCTAAAGACCTTTTTTTCTATCCACAGTCTCCGCGAAGGCAGTATTGAACACTTCCTAGCACGCAACTTAGTTCCCGGCGACATAGTGCACCTGAATGTCGGCGACCGTGTGCCAGCCGACCTTCGACTCTATGACAGCACTGACCTGGCCATTGACGAGTCTTCCTTCACCGGGGAGACGGAACCGGCTGTCAAGAGTGTGCTACCGAACAAGGCAGCTGCCGGACGAGTCAATAAGGACAATATTGCTTTCATGGGGACGCTTGTTAGGTGTGGCAATGCTAAGGTAAGGATCATTTATTTAGTTGGTTGTTGCCAATCGATCTTCGACTCTATGACAGCACGGACCTGGCCATCGATAAGTCTGTCTTCACTGGAGAGACGGAACCGGCTGATAAGAGTGTACTGCCGAACAAGGAAGCCGCTGGGCGAGTTAACAAGGACAATATTGCCTCCATTGGGACGCTTGTTAGGTGTGGCAATGCTAAGGTAAGCCTCTTATATTTAGTTTGTTAGTACCAATTGGTCTTCGACTTTATGACAGCACAAATAGGTACATCCATTGAAGAGTCACTGAAAAGACGGAACGAGCTGTTTATGTGTGTTACTCTTGTTTAATACGTGGTGCGGGTTCCAACTCATCAGCTCGAGATGTTCCTCAAGGCAGAGTTTTGGCTGAAGAGTCGTGTATCGACGTTTTTGTGGCCAGCTACGCGACACCAGTCAGCGAAACACGACGCCGTCATTTCGTGTGCCAGTAGTTTATAGTTTCAATTTATTGTTAAATGTTTTAATGTATTTATAGTTTTAATGTTTGTGTATTTAATTTAATGGGACCTACATGCCTGAAATGAAGGAATAAATAATAAATATATACATGCTGCTTGACACTGTGATCTCAAAATAAAGAATCGATCAGCTCTAAATGGACAGAGAGGAGGTGTCCAAAGCAGCTGGTATAGACTGCCAAGATAGAAGAATGGTTGCTGTAGGTGGAGAACGCAGTGTTGTGGCACAAGTGCATAAAGGCCTGTGTCCAGCAGTAGTTGTGCTTATAGTAACTTACTTAAAACCTTCCTAACTGCTGCAGTTTTAATAGATGATATAAGGCCTATTTACCAAGCCTTAAGTGGAAGCCTTCTATCAACAAAGTTTTTCGTCGTTCGTGTTTAACCGAAGTGGAATCGTTGTAGAAATATAAGAATCCTCCTTCCTAGAGTAGAAAGGCGATTTGGCAGTAAGAACGCCATTTTTGTGTTTTAGATATCATTCTAACGACACTCCTCTTTTTTCCAGGGCATAGTAGTAAGCACAGGCGAACGCTCCGAATTCGGCGACATCTTCCGGATGATGCAAGCTGAAGAAGCCCCCAAGACTCCTCTGCAGAAGTCCATGGACACCCTGGGCGCCCAGTTGTCATTGTACTCCTTCTGCATCATCGGTTTCATCATGGTGACCGGCTGGCTGCAGGGCAAGGCTCTCCAGGATATGTTCACCATCAGCGTCAGTTTGGCTGTAGCTGCTATTCCTGAGGGTAAGTGGGGTCTGGGAACTTTTAATTGTTTAGGGCAGCCTTTTCTAACTAGGGTGGAACAAGATTTCAAAACAGTGGTGGGAAACTTCTTAGGGAATGGAAAAGAACCAAAAATTCGAAGACATTTGACTTTCACCAACTGGCATTGTCTTTTACGGCGGACTCTCTTTCTCAGAGAGTGTGTCCCAGCGTTGGGAACGAGGTTAAGTAGCACCTGCCATGATCCATATCTACACCAGTCTGAGGTCGACTGGGAGAAAACGCCTAAGGCATTAAGTCCGCTTTTGTGTTTTATACTAGTGCATTAAAGTTTATAAACAAATAAAATATCATGAAGTAACCATGCTATTAAACCAAAGATTCGAAGACGTGTGACCGATCCATCATCAAATCCATACTGTTTCCGCGGGATGGATAACTGTCCATTTCCTCTCACTAAGAAGTCAGACCTCCTCTTTCTGAGGCAAAGTGTACTGTTATCCGTGTGACAGTTTATGGATAGAGAAACTACAAGATACACACGTGGACAGAGTTTATATTGTGACTTTTACTTCCAGGTCTTCCAATCGTGGTGACTGTGACCTTGGCCCTGGGTGTGATGCGCATGGCTAAGAGGAACGCCATCGTCAAGAAGCTACCCACCGTCGAGACCCTGGGCTGTGTCAATGTCATCTGCAGCGATAAGACTGGTTAGTAGTCTTCTCGTACATACAATTATTTCACGGCTATAACGCGGCGGCAGTTATATTCAAATGGTTAAACCAAAGTATATACAATCATTTGAAGAATTATGAGAGTCATGAAATGAAATGGCTCTTGGAGACATTATTGGTAGCCATTTTTTTTTAGCAAGCGCCTGTATGCAATACAAGAAGCATCGCAGAGGCTATGCTCTCCTAAAAACAAAACTTTAATGTGGCTGATGCCCATAATAATTCTGGGCGCAAATTCTCCATTCGCGAGGTCCTGCAAGGTCATTAATAGCTGTAGTGATGAAATTGATTTCCACTGACAGTTTGGGCAAATTGAAAGCCTATCTTCATAAAAATCTTCCTTGATAGCCTTTCAATAACTCGCGTGGAACGAAATTTGTTCATGTTAATAGAATAGAATACATGTAATAATTATTTTGTCAAGCCATTCTTAATCTAAATATCTTCATATTTAGCTTAAAACTAGATTAGTAGTTTAATTTATAGTATTTTTCTACAACTTCCTTATGCATGCGGTGTTAACCTATAAGTGATTGTTGCACTGATGTATAATAATATATTGGATGATATTTTTAACTTAAAACCAGTGTGAACTATTGTTGCTGAACCAATAAAATAAAATAATTACAATGGCGCCCATAAACTTCAAACCGAAAAGAATCACGCTACTTGGCATGAAACAGCTATTGTGGTAGTACTTCCCCAGACGACCTACATGGCAAAGAGCTCTAATAAAACGAAAAAAAATTGGTTGTCTGTAAAGTCGGTTTACGGACGATAGTTTAACGTGACAACGTCATAAAAAAAACATTGATGAAATTATTGTAAGGTCACAATGAGCATAACGTTACAATGAGCGTAACGTTACAATGATCGTAACATTACAATGAGCGTTACATTACAATGAGCGTAACGTTACAATGAGCGTTACGTTACAATGAGCGTAACGATACAATGAGCGTAACGTTATAATGAGCGTTACGTTACAATGAGCGTAACGTTACAATGTGCGTAACGTTACAATGTGCGTAACGTTACAATGAGCGTAACGTTACAATGAGCGTTACGTTACAATGAGCGTTACGTTACAATGAGCGTAACGTTACAATGAGCGTTACGTTACAATGAGCGTAACTTTACAATAAGCGTAACGTTTTAATGAGCGTAACGTTACAATGAGCGTAACGTTACAATGAGTCATCCTTTTTCGTGCGTTTACCCGGCGTTCATCGATTTATTAGACGTTGTCATGTCAAAATCTGATTAATACCTAAACCTTTTCAATGTTGTGTTCAGGAACCCTAACTAAGAACGAGATGACAGTAACAACGATATCGACGTCGGGCGGGCACATCGCGGAGGTCACGGGCACCGGATACAACGCGTGCGGCGACATACAGCTGCGCGCCTACAAGGGACGAGATCTGGACGTGGCGAGGATGGCGGTCAATACTATGTTGGAGGTCATTATTAATCTACTTTTGAGATTTAATTCTAACAATGTCTTGAAAAACATTTTAAGCTCTATGCCTATTGTCATACGGCTGAATCTGGCTTTCTCGGTATCATTGTAGCGGCATCAATGCCGCCCCATGAAAAACTAAGGAGCGAAATTTGTACGGCAACAAAAAGAACCGCAGCGCCATCTACGACGAACTAATTAGAAATCCTGCATCGCGCAAGCAAAGTTCTCCGTGCGATTTGAACAGATACAACAGTCATATACAATATCAACTATCGGATAGTTTCCCACCAGACACAACCGTCCCAATTTCGGTGGAGGTATGCGGGACTTTACTCTCTGTACCGCATACCTCCATATCATCAGCCATGATATTGGAACTACTGTGGCCGTCCTTTGGGAAGTGTTGGTTACCGACGCAATAGAAAAACCATTTATTTCAAAGCAATATTCTCAGACACAAGGTACACAGCACAAGCTTATGGTACGAGTGACAGTTCCTACACGTGTTCACTGCTCGATCGCCACCATTAAACTGAACTCGGGTTCGGTTGAGCACTATGTTCTAGAATCTGTCGCATGCCACCAGATGGCACTGGCATAACGATTAGTCAAGTGACCGCCTCATTTACAAAATATTAAAATCGTATGTTATCGTCCTCAGGTGGGAGTCTTGTGCAACAACGCGACAGTCCGCGACGAGGTGCTGTACGGGCAGCCCACTGAGGGAGCTCTACTGGCCGTGGCGCTGAAGCACGGCATGCACGACGTGCGCGAGCAGTACACGCGTCTGCACGAGATACCCTTCAGGTAAGCAATATTAGTCTTTCCGTGCCTCGGAAAGCACGTACAGCCGTTGGTCTAGCGCCTGATCTCTCCCGGATCCTGTCGGATTGCTGCCCCTGAGGACTATGTGAGTACACGTGTGTTTGCGCACACGCTTGTGCACTATAATATCTCCTGTGTACCACGTGATCGAAATTCGGTCGGAAGGATTATTGTTATAATATAGTACTAACATGCTTCTTTTTCTTTTCGAGTCGATGGTTAACTCTCCTATATTAGATCGGAAGAACTTGTGACTTAATAATAACAGCCGCTTGGGGGGGGGGGGGGGGGGGTCGATCTACAAGGTTAAGCGCCATCTTAACATATCGAGATACCCTCAGTGTCAGAAATCACGTTAAGCTGGTGGTCTCAGCTGTCATTTGGGGATCTTTGAAAGTCGTTATGGAAGAAATTGTACACCAATTTTAAACGAACGTAAAAACGATGAATAGACTACATTGAAACCAACCTTTTACAGCTCCGAAACAAAGATGATGGTAGTGAAATGCGCGCCCAAGTTCGCGGACGGCAAGCTGAAGGAAGAGGTGTTCGTGAAAGGCGCCATCGAGAAGGTGCTGCCGCTGTGCACGCAGTATGTTGATAGTAGCGGCAACTACGCGCCCATGACCAAGGACAAGCAGAACGACTTCCTGGGGGAGGCTTACAATATTGCTAGGATGGGTGAGTTGTTTGTTTGTTCGCCATTAGAAACCCACATTATTAACTTTCCACATAGACTGTATTTTATTTTCGAAAATAAAATACAGTCTATGTGGAAACAGGATCTCTACGTAGCTAACCCCAAAGTAGCAAAAACACCTATAAAAAGTCCGCTAGGGAATATGTCTAGATTACCTTTTTTGATGAAATTATTCAATAAAAAACAGAGTGGAATGGAAAAGTGATGATTTTGGTATCATGATATTGATCCTTATCCATTAAAATTATTCAAATCGGACCTTTCGTTTAAAAGTTACGACGAGTATAAATTTGTTGTAAGTAAGAAAAAAGTTGCGGTTTGAGCGAACTGGAGAGAATCTCAAATGTTTGGTCCGATGAAGTTGAAACACGGCATTAATAATTTCGATAAATATAAGTGGATTTTTCGAAAATAAACCCCTAAAGGGGTGAAAAGGGGTGATGAAGTTTTAAGGATAGAACATTATTGCTTGCTTCAATTAACGTGGAAATTAGTATGAACAAACTAAAAGTGGGATAATTGAAACAGACCTAACATTTTTTGCTTAATCAATCCCTGACGGGGTGAACGGTTGAGCTGATCCTGAGACCACAGAATCAACAGCAGTAATGGCTGGGTAACTTTTTGTTTCGCTTAATTTTCCAAAACCAACCTTTAAAACGGGGTACAGCGGGCGTTGAAGTTTGTGGAGTACCTACTAAATCCGCGCGGGCGAAGTGCTAGTTTTGTATATTCCTGTCTTAAAGACTTCATATTTTTGCATTCTATAATAATAATAATAATAAGAATCGATTCGCCACATTGTCTCTGGTTGTTCTCGTCTAGCTAACGGAGAATACTTGCATATGCACAACCTTGTAGCCAGGATTATCCATCAGCAACTTGCTCTGAAATACTCTCTTGTGGAATCGGAGGTGCCGTACTACAGGTATGCGCCCGACCCAGTTCTCGATAATGGCAATATCACATTGTACTGGGATCGGTCCATCATCACTGACAGGACTATTGTTGCCAATAAGCCTGATATAGTGGTGGTGGACCGAATCGAGAGGCGTGCAATGATTGTAGACATAACAGTTCCGCATGACGAGAACCTCGTGAAAGCCGAGAAAGATAAGCAAATCAAATATATTGACTTGGCTCGCGAGGTTGTCGACATGTGGGATGAGCAATCATTGTACCTATAGTTGTGTCAGCCAATGGCTTAATAGCCACGAGCCTCGACCTCAGGAAGCCCTCGTTGGGCAGCTGGATCAAGGGCCTGATTCAGAAAGCGGTACTTCTGACACGGCTCGTATTGTTAGGAGGTTCCTCTCTCTTGAGCCCTGACCGCCGGTAGCTTGGACCCTGTTCCCGATACCGGTGGGCTACTATTTTTATATTTTTAAATGTTTATTTTCCTTTTTATAGTTTTTAAGAAATATTTAAAAATGTAAGCAATAAGTTTAAAAAAAATGAATAAACGGAATAATAATAATAATATTTATTTATTTCTTACCACAAATAACAGATACTAACTACTAACTACTTTCTAGTTCAATAGTCTACAGACACAATTTTATAAATAATTTGTGGAAGACTGGTGCCTAAACTAAGTTTTTTACAAAACCTGTACGTCAGGTCACCAGGCCCTCTAAACAAAGTTCCACATTATTATTGTTGTACTGGAGACGATCAGATTCGCATATAATATTCAAATAAAAATCTCATACATAATAATATTACAATATTGATTAGATCATAATTTGATTAACAAAAATAAAAATATAATGATTTAGTTAGGATACATGCAAGGGTGGATATATGTGAATGAATGTGGTATGTGGGCGAGTGTGTGTGGTGTGTGGGCGAGTGTGTCTGATGTGGAGTGAGTGCGTTTGGTGTGGGGTATTTTTGTGTGCGTTGTAAAGGGAACAGTATGTTTGGATATGGTTTTGAATAGATCTTCAATTTGGGTATAATCTAAGGTGATAAGCCAGTCAGTTATATATTTTTTAAAGTTGTTTTGTTTAGGGCATGAATAGAGAGTAAATCATTTAGTCTGTTGTATAGAAATGGGCCAAGAAAAGAAAAGAAATTACGGGCAAATTTGGTTTTTACTGATTTAGATTGGCATACAATCCTTCTTCTGCTTCTCTTGTTTGTATTTTGATGGGTATTTATAAAAGGAATAAGAGACTTATAAACTTCTACAGTGGGATGACGGAAAGGAAGGAATAGTGCAACTTTAAGGATTGCCCTTTGAGCCCTTTCAAGTACTAAAAGGTTGGTTTTCAACGTTCCACCCCATGAAGTGATGCAATAAGTCAGGAGAGATTGGCACAATGCACAGTAAACAGATAGTAGTTGCTTGGAGTTAAGGATAGTGCGAAGATTTTTAACCACAAAGATAAATTTCCGTATTCTGCTAGTGAGACAATTTATATGTGCGGAAAAGTTTAATTTAGAATCCAAGGTGACCCCCAAATACTTAATATTCTCGACTTTCAGCAATTTGTAACAGGAACAATCACTGTTATGAGGGGATGAACAGGTGTGAGCGAGAATGGAGAAAGGTAGGAGTGATGATTGTGGGCTGTTTCTTAAAGAAAAGGCTATGTATTTGGTTTTATTGAAATTTAAGGTGAGTATGTTAGTTTTCAGCCAATCATTTATAGTATTAAACCCGACTTGGGCGCAGTTATATACTTCTTCCCAGGAGTCTGCACTGAAAAGAAGCACAGAGTCATCCGCAAAAGTAATAATGCGTCCATTTTGAAGAGAGAGATTGCAGAGATCGTTAATATACACCAGAAATAACGTGGGTCCGAGGATGCTTCCCTGGGGAACTCCAAACGCTACGGGAAGAGTGTCACTGAAGTGGTTATCAATTTTAACAAATTGCGTGCGATTAGTAAGGTAATCTTTGAAGAGTGACAACTGATTTCCTCGTATTTTTCAAGCTTACGTTGCTACGTAAGCTTGAAAACCTCGGCATACATACAGTGTCGGTCCCTATCTTGCTAGATAGGGACCGACACTGTATCAAAGGCTTTAGCTAGGTCTAAAAAGATGGCCAATGACTTCTTTTTATCATCCATGTTAGAAACAATAAAGTCAGTCAGCTCATGCACCGCCATGGCCGTCGATTTCTCCGCACGAAAACCGAACTGGAACTGGGACAGCAAGTTATTTGATTCTAGATATTTCACCAACCTGTTCAGTAGTCGTTCCAGAATTTTTGATAAGGCAGGCAGAAATGCTATTGGTCTATAATATTATTAACACAGTGTCGGTCCCTACTCTTGTAAATGGGATGGATAAGTGCTTTTTTAAACGCAAGTGGAAAGGTACCAGACTCTATCGCCAAGTTGCAGACATGTGTAATGGATGGTAGTAAAAGATTCTTATGTGCAATGAGAAGGTTTGAAGAAATATTGTCGCAGCCCACGGCACAGTCGCTCGCATTCTGACAGTATACTGACCACCCCGAAATACCATAAAAACTCATGGCATATATCTCATTCCGCCCCAGGTCTCCGTATTATCGCCCTGTGCCGCGGCGCCCGCTTGGAGGGCCTGACGTACACAGGCGTGTGCGGCGTGTGCGACCCGCCGCGCGAGGGCGTGCGCGACGCCGTGGCCACGCTGGCGCGCGCCAGTGTGGACGTGAAGATGGTCACCGGGGACGCCAGGCCCACTGCTCTAGCTGTCGGTAAGTCGAACTATGTAGTCAGCCACTAACGTACACAGGCGTGTGCGGCGTGTGCGACCCGCCGCGCGAGGGCGTGCGCGACGCCGTGGCCACGCTGGCGCGCGCCAGTGTGGACGTGAAGATGGTCACCGGGGACGCCAGGCCCACTGCTCTAGCTGTCGGTAAGTCGAACTATGTAGTCAGCCACTAACGTACACAGGCGTGTGCGGCGTGTGCGACCCGCCGCGCGAGGGCGTGCGCGACGCCGTGGCCACGCTGGCGCGCGCCAGTGTGGACGTGAAGATGGTCACCGGGGACGCCAGGCCCACTGCTCTAGCTGTCGGTAAGTCGAACTATGTAGTCAGCCACTAACGTACACAGGCGTGTGCGGCGTGTGCGACCCGCCGCGCGAGGGCGTGCGCGACGCCGTGGCCACGCTGGCGCGCGCCAGTGTGGACGTGAAGATGGTCACCGGGGACGCCAGGCCCACTGCTCTAGCTGTCGGTAAGTCGAACTATGTAGTCAGCCACTAACGTACACAGGCGTGTGCGGCGTGTGCGACCCGCCGCGCGAGGGCGTGCGCGACGCCGTGGCCACGCTGGCGCGCGCCAGTGTGGACGTGAAGATGGTCACCGGGGACGCCAGGCCCACTGCTCTAGCTGTCGGTAAGTCGAACTATGTAGTCAGCCACTAACGTACACAGGCGTGTGCGGCGTGTGCGACCCGCCGCGCGAGGGCGTGCGCGACGCCGTGGCCACGCTGGCGCGCGCCAGTGTGGACGTGAAGATGGTCACCGGGGACGCCAGGCCCACTGCTCTAGCTGTCGGTAAGTCGAACTATGTCGACGTCGGATTCTAGTCGAATTAGAAGCAGCTGTTTTCCGCTGTTTGTACATGAAGTGACTGCTTATCTGGTTTCCTCAATTCAGTTACTGGAGATACAAGGAACAGGCCAAGTGCAAGTTTGACTTGCAGACGAAGGGTTCCGTACCATAAGCCAAAAAAATCATGTTTCTTGTATGGCCCCCTTTTATTTTTAATTTTATTTCGTTTTTATTATTTGTTGTTATAGCGGTAACAGAAATACATCAACTGTGAAAATTTCAACTGTCTAACTGTCACATTTCATGAGATACAGCCTGGTGACAGACAGACAGACCCTTTGGGTTATGGAACCCAAAAAAATGGTGGCTATCAACAATAGCTTTACATGGTGCACTGAAATATCAAATGTCGCCATAGTTAAACTGTGTAGTCAGCCACTAACTGGCTTATAATTTAACAGTATTGGATCTAAAGTATCGCAAACTGGCATATCTTAATTGTGATCTAAGCCTCTACCATCGTCATGTTAAAAGTCAAAACGTTTATTTCATTTAGGCCATTAAACGGCACTTTTGAACGTCATCGTTTACAGTTCAGTAAAAATAATAGAATTACATTAATAAAGTGACTCTACTGTCCATTCGGAAAGGTATATTCTTATGGAGAAGAACGGACAAGAAACTCCATAGTTACTCTTTTCAAATAATGATTTTACAAAATTTGGTTTACACAAATTAATTTAATAATATGTGAGGACGATTCACCCAGAGTATGCTACTTATAAGAACAGAGTATCACCAGCAGAGGTAAACTTATTAATTTCCTAAAGAAATTTAGGTAAATGGTACTCACATATTTACAAACATTGGAACCATTAATTAAACAACAGTGTGTGAGTCAACAGAAAAATAAAAACACAAAAAAAGAAACAGTATATCTATAAAGTTAATACATAAATCAACCAGTTTGACCTTCACCCTTGATTGTCCTATGGAGCAGGACCAGCATGTTTCCAAGCATTCTTATCCTGAATGTAATCTTCTAATTTGTAATATGCTTGTTCACAAAGTGTACTTTTAACATGAGTTTTAAATTTTCTTTCATTTAGTTAGGTATTTTGTTGTAACATTTAACACAATACCCCATGAAAGAAGTGTGGACTTTAGCTAATCTAAAAAATGGTTGATCTAATTTGTCTTTATTTCTAGTATTAAAATTATGTCTATCACTAATTTTACTAAAAAGATGTCGGTTTTTCCGCACATACATAATATTTTCATAAATGAATTGGCAAGGGACTGTCATAATATTAATCTTTTTAAAAAGTTCCCTAAGAGAATCACGGCGACGCAGATTATAAAGGGCTCTGACAGCTCTCTTTTGTAAAATAAATATGGATTCAATGTCAGCAGCCCGACCCCACAGCAAAATACCGTACGACATAATGCTGTGAAAGTAACTAAAGTAGACCAAACGTGCGGTTTCTACGTCTGTTAACTGTCTTATCTTTCTAACAGCATACACGGCTGAGCTTAGACGACCCGCAAGAGATGTTAAATGAGGCCCCCATTGTAATTTCTCGTCCAATGTGATACCTAGGAAAACCGTCTGATTAATGAACTCCAGTTTTTCTCCATTCAATATGATGTCACATTCGCTACTTTTAACATTTGGTAAAGAAAATCTAATACATTTAGTTTTTTTTTATTTAAAACCAAATTGTTTGCCGTAAACCGTTATTTGTCGTATTTAAAACCGTTGTAGAGCAATTGTTGTACATTTGCCCAGGACAAATCAAGGCTGTACTCACATGGTAGAAAATTGCATGTCATTTGACAGTCGATGTTAACCCGCCATAATATTGGATAGTAAAACCCCGTTTTTTAATCAACCCATATCGTTCTTCTGCTGGACTCTGTTCCCCTATAACCTTCCATTCTTCCCCTACATCAAATAAAAAAAACGAGCGAGTCTTACAGTAGAAGCATTGGATGTGTAACATGTGACGTCTCACCATGGTAATAAGCAACATTAACATTAAAAGTACCAACTGACAGCCAACTCGACCTTTGCGCGCGCTCATTGATCGTATCGAATAGGGCGCGCTCATTGGTCAAATCAAATAGCGCGCGCTTCCTCGGTTTCCTGTTACACACTACCGTCCCATTTCACGAAATCACTGCAGGGAAGTGCGAGGAAAGATGTTACACATCAATATGGTATTAATAATCACAATCAACATTTATATTTCAGCTCAAATGGTTGGCCTAGATGTTTTACACTCGCAGTCGTTGGCCGGAGATCAACTAGACGCCATGACAGACGAAGAACTGGATAGGATGATTGATACCGTAAGTTTATTTATCGATTGAAATTCTTAACTGTTGGTAGGATTAGAAGAGTTTTCTTCAAGAAATTACTTGGAATGACAAGGCATGTTTGATGTCTCTGGAATTTTAGGTGCCCATAGGTGGCGGTGACTCACTATAATGTATGCCACTTAAAAGCAAAAAAAATACGTAAAGTTGCCTTACAGTGATCAGAACCTGTTTTGTTAGTCAGTTAAATTGATTAATCCAACTTAAAAAATGATCATTTTCAGGTAAGCGTATTCTACAGGGTGACTCCTAAACACAAGCTGGCTATTGTAAAGTCTCTGCAAAGGGTGGGCAACATCGTCGGCATGACAGGTAATTACTAGACTTTCCCAGTTCTGACTAACTTCTTCCATAGCCATTATTATAATTTACACCATCCATTAAACCTTTTTTTGGTCTACTCTATTTTGTGTCTATGCCACATAAGCTTGTGTTTAAACGCCTACCAGAAAAGTACCTATTTTACTACCAAAAAATTCGAAATATCTGCCAGAATGGATAAATGCTCACCAAAAGGCGAAGTCGGGCTCTATGGTTTAAAAAAAACAACTATGAAGGGGATAGCGGGGTCTGTGACGCTCGCTCACTAGAGCCATCCCCTTCGAACCTAACCTGTCCGAGTCGGGGTGCACCAAGTCCCGAGCTCGCTTAGCTCGCTCTTGCATCCAAGTTCTCATAGTAACAGAAGTAACATTTTATTTCAGGAAAACAAGATTTGGTGAGCGTTTATCCATTTTGGTAGACAAAAAGAATATGAATACAACACGTACAATTATTCTGATGAGTGGTTAACTTAAAACGTTGTTCTTTAGACACCTCAGAGTGGGTTTATTTATTTGAAGTTAACATATTTTACTTGGTACGCATTTAAATTGTAGCCTTCTACACACATACTTATTCTCGTTATTTCCTACATAAGAATGCCTCCACTGCTGAAAGACGAGTAATTTTCTAAATGTTATGTCGATTATGATACGTGTTTCAAGAATAAAATAAAATACACTTTTATAAAGAGTGTTATTTTACCTCTTTGCTGGTCTTTCCAGCATTATTGATTGTCTAAACAAATAATAATAATATTCTCCTTTAACAGGTGACGGTGTAAACGACGGCGTGGCTCTGAAACGCGCGGACATCGGCATCGCTATGGGACGCAACGGTACCGACGTGTGTAAGGAAGCCGCCGACATGATCCTTGTTGATGACGACTTTGCTACTATTATGTGAGTAATATACACTAAATGACAAAACTACACATTCCTTAACAGTAGTATACGTGATAGTGGAAATTTTCTTGGTCACACTGGTTCAGATGGGCCAAAAATCAAGGTACAGCGGAATATTTCTAGATATGTACTTGGACTAAATCATAGAAAGCGTCAGTAAATCCCTATCGAAAGCTAAAGTTTTGACCTTTTGGCTTGCTTATGGGACCAATCTCGAAATAGCGAACAAAAAATCAGCTGTCAGTACATTTTGTCGAGTTATGCGCACAGAAATGTATGGGAGAGTCGATTTTTTTTTCGCGATTTGAGTGTTGGTCCCATAGTAAAAGTTGTTCAAAATGATGAGTACAATGACACCTTAAGAGGTATTGCTTTTATAATGTTACACGTTGAATATGAAATATTTGTAATCCAACCCTGCATTAGCAACTTAAAGCGGCTTTAGCAGTAAAGCGGGAAATATAAGGACGACTAAAATTTTACTTTATTCTGTTATTCTCTTAACTATCTATTATAGTAGGCGCCAGATAAATGTGGAATAAAGTACATTGACCTTTCCCTAATAACTGTTCATAGGTACCTGAACAATTAAATATGTATCGTTTTTCATTATTAGACAATGTTAAGGATCACGAGAGATGATGATTCGGGACAGCTTTGTGTCATTAATTCCGTTTTTCAAATTAAAAATGTCAATAATTGTAGGTGGGTCAATGACCGTTATTCCACGATTATCTGGCGCCTACTATAGTCTACTAGTTCTTCCATATAAGAGATTTGTGAACCATGCGTTTGTTTCCCCCCAGCGCGGCCATAGAGGAGGGCAAGTGCATATTCTACAACATCCGCAACTTCGTGCGCTTCCAGCTGTCCACGTCCATCGCGGCGCTGTCGCTCATCGCGCTCGCCACTCTCATGGGCATCCCCAACCCGCTCAACGCCATGCAGATACTCTGGATCAATATTATTATGGACGGTCAGTTTTTCTTTTTTTGGATGGAACATTAAATGACTCCTGTTGCTCTTTCAGCTCTGAGCGGAGCGGAAGGGAGTGTCAGATTCTTGCTGTCTAAAACCCTAGGTGTTCTTACGGACGCAGACACCGCGGGAGAGCGACCACCTGTCTGCTGCTGCACGCCTCGAAACATTGTTTCGACATATTGTTCTCTCGTTCCCATTTAATTTTCATGTACCTTTTACTGTACATGTCCACTCGCACTTTATTTATCTTCAAAAATACCTATCGTTTTGATCAATGTTTGACTAAATAGTAACATATATTTAAAAAAGTCGTGTCGTCCACCAGGTCCGCCGGCGCAGTCGCTGGGCGTGGAGCCGGTGGACCACTCGGTGCTGCGGCGCCGCCCGCGCGACACCACGCGGCGCATCATCTCGCGCGCGCTGCTGCTCAACGTGCTGCTGTCCGCCACCATCATCATCGCCGGCACGCTGTGGGTCTTCAACAGAGAGGTCAGGCCTTCTGAATCATTACATTGTTCTATACGACGGGACAAATATCGTCACGAATAGAGGAATATTGTCAAAAAGTTCACGACGTTTACCAGTGATATAACGACTGAAAAGAGGACAGGAACGTGCATCCCCATAGAATATGCATATCGGCATTCATCTTAGTGCAACTGTTGTGCAAAGGCATAGTGCATTGTCGTGATACTGTTATGCAACGGCATACATCTTAGTGCATTGTCGTGATACTGTTATGCAACGGCATACATCTTAGTGCATTGTCGTGCAACTGTAGTGAAACGGCTTAAATCTTAGTGCATTGTCGTGCAACGGTAGTGAAACGGCTTAAATCTTAGTGCATTGTCGTGCAACTGTTGTACAACGGCATACATCTTAGTGCATTGTCGTGCAACTGTAGTGAAACGGCTTAAATCTTAGTGCATTGTCGTGCAACTGTTGTACAACGGCATACATCTTAGTGCATTGTCGTGCAACTGTAGTGATACGGCTTAAATCTTAGTGTATTGTCGTGCAACTGTTGTACAACGGCATACATCTTAGTGCATTGTCGTGCAACTGTAGTGAAACGGCTTAAATCTTAGTGCATTGTCGTGCAACTGTTGTACAACGGCATACATCTTAGTGCATTGTCGTGCAACTGTAGTGATACGGCTTAAATCTTAGTGTATTGTCGTGCAACTGTTGTACAACGGCATACATCTTAGTGCATTGTCGTGCAACTGTAGTGAAACGGCTTAAATCTTAGTGCATTGTCGTGCAACTGTTGTACAACGGCATAAATCTTAGTGCATTGTCGTGCAACTGTATTGAAACAGCATACATCTTAGTGCATTGTCGTGCAACGGCACACGTGCAGCTGTAGTGCATCGGCATGCATTGACGTGCTACTGTGACGTGCCACCCACATGATGCTACAACATGGACCTTCAGTGCTATTAAATTATACAATGTACAATTTACATCTCGGGTGGAAAATCATGTACTGTAAGTCTGTAATACAGCATCCTCATCATGATCTCTCTTCTCTCTCCCCAGATGTCAGACAACAAGATTACCCCTCGTGATACAACAATGACGTTCACCTGCTTCGTGCTGTTTGACATGTTCAACGCGCTGTCGTGTCGCTCGCAGACCAAGTCACTGTTCGAAGTGGGACTGTTCTCCAACAAGATGTTCCTGGTGGCCGTGACGCTGAGCCTGGTGGGGCAGATGCTGGTGATCTACTTCCCGCCGCTGCAGAGGGTGTTCCAGACCGAAGCGTTGACTGGACATGGTATGTTTATAAATAATTTATTGATTCACTTTTTCTAACGCATTGTTCGCTGTCCGTTGATGCGTTATATATTTACAAACCTTTTTTTAAAGCTCACATTCTGGAACGGAAATGAGTAATGAGACAGTGCGTTAGCTGCTATGACCTCGATCAGTTAAATGTATTTTCTTCAGCCAATTGCATCTCTTAACTTGCGCTTAACTCGTGTTTAGCTAGTTTAGACTATTTTTTTTTTGTTATCATATTTTAAGAGCTTCTATCTGTCCTTTGTCTTTGTCCTTGTCCGTTCCTGTATAAGAAACTCATCGTCTTCCTGCCCGTATCCCATGTTACTTGGGGTCGGCGCAGCACGTTTTTTTCTTCCATTCTGTCCTGTAAGCCATCACGCTATCACTCCCTTTTCTTTCATATCACTCCTAACACCATCCATCCATCTTTTCTTTGGCCTCCCTCTCCCTGTCTATTCATCCACATTTATGTTCATTGTTTTAGTTACGTGCATTTCATCCCTCCTCTTCACATGAACATGCCAAGAGAAGCAAGATTTAACTTTTCCGTTACTGGCGCAACTTTTAAACTACCTCTAATGAACTCATTCCTGACTTTATCCATTCTCGATACTCCACACATTCATCTCAACATTCTCATCTCGGCTACTATCCTATGCTTTGGAATGAGAAACAACGATTCCGTTAATATAAGTTTTCATTTTCTTTTGAATAGATTTATCTCTTATAGTTCACATTACAGTTTCTTACCACACTTCTCTTTCCAGATATAATATTCCTCGTCTGCCTAACATCAAGCGTATTCATAGTAAGCGAAGCCAAGAAACTGATCGAGCGCACACTGAAGAAGAGGTCGGCTGGTAAGTTCACCGGCAAGTCCCGGGACGCCATGGACTTCGTATGACATAAGCCGGACGGCAAGGCGCAGTAAGTGGCCACGCTGGGCCAGGCTGGCGGGCCGCCCACACACTGGGGCTAGTGGCGCGCGGGACCCCGCGTCGCTCCTATCAGGACTAAAAGACATTCGAAATTTGAAAGGCCCACGTAGTGTAGGTGAGGCTAGTGCGAGTGAGTGAGTGAGTGAGCGAGCGAGCGAGCGAGCTGAGCGACAGCTGCTCTCGGCGGCTACTGGGACTGCTCCCGAGCCCCGTTCTCCATATACGACGGTAAATCGATATTCCTATGGGTTTCTAGTTATGGACAGAAATTATCGCAGTATTTTTGTGTGACACACCTTATTTATTAAGTTTTTTTTTGTCTTATTTTTTATTTACGTTAAGTACCTAAGTGGAATTAGTGAATTTATATTTTCGACTTTTTTTTGTAAAAGACGAAATTGGACGTATATTTTTTTAGTTATTTTTAGAATTAAATGTGTGTGTCGTATATGGGTGTGCTACTTATGTGTTAGTAATGTTGGAAGATGTAGTAGCTTGTATTTAGACAAATGATAATGTTCTGAGATTGCAGAGCTTTTTCTCTAAGTTATGTTTATAGGAAGTTGTTATTATCAAATCTCATTAGATCGTTTAAATAGTACGAAAACTCTGCAATCTGAGAATGAATTGGAGAAGAAAACGTTTTCTCTCAATCTTGCATTTATATTATGACATTTTCGTTGCTATTGCACCATTCAAAAATGAACAATAGAAATTAGTGAATCATTGACAGTGACAATATACCAAAATCATGATATTTACGTCACAATTTGAAACTTGAGTAATATCATAAAATTTATGTCTAAGGAAACTATACTTATTTTGGGAAGTCGCTATGACTTCCTTGAAGAAAGTTGTTCGCCCAAATGGCAGACCCAGTTTTTAAAATATGACTTTACCTATCCGTTTTAACCTGTATGGGAAATCCTATATATTACGTCATCATTCCTCTAACTAAAATACTAAGTATTTATAACAATAGAACAGCTAGGCACTTGCGCCAATAACTATAAATATAAATCATTATATAAAATCAATATTTATTTCTTACTATAACGTTAGGCAATCTTGCAAGTTTGCTTAGAATATTTTCCATCTATTTGCTTACAATATTTTCCATCTAGGAGTTGGTTTAGCTTCGATAGGAATAGCAAAGTATAAAAATGAATTTTAGATAAATGTGCTCGCTTCTATTATAACTAGTGAATGTTAAAAGTAACTGTACAGTCGGTGGTTCGCGATTAGTAGGTGTGTAGCGCCAGTTAAACCGCCACAAAACCGAACGTAGCGCCATCTATGCCGCCACAAAACCGAACGTAGCGCCATCTATGCCGCAACAAAACCGAACGTAGCGCCATCTATACCGCCAGTCACGAACTACAAATCTGACGTCATACAAATCCTGCATCGCGGTATCAGAGTTTTCCGTACGATTTACCATTGGGTAGTTGCCCACCAGACAGAACACACGTCTTCTCCGAGGATCCTCCGAGGTCCGGAGATGTTTGGCGTCGGGGGCACACCGATGTGTTTATGTTCTGGCGTTCAAAAGGTTAATTAAAATATATACTAAACATTGTCCGCCGACTGTAATTACAAAACATTATGTAATGTAAGATAACGGGTATATTCGTGTCGTGTCGTTTGTTAGAGAGAGATGGCGATATACAGCTTGTATACATCTATCTCACTCAGACAATGTCGTATTTTAACATTTCTAGAACCAAAAGGGTTTAGCTTAATTGCTATGTGTATAGCTTGAAAAGCTTTTTATATCTTAACTTCATCAATATTTATTATATCTGCGATTTATTAGAACAATGTTACTTATTGGATGTAGAAATAATGTATAAAATTTTACTACAATGTAATTTAGATTAGCGAGATAAATCGCGACTAGATTTCGGTAATATTTAGTCGTGTTTCGCCTACCAAAAATGTACTGGAATGATACCCGTAGTTTCTTGAAAGCCTATTCAGCGATTTCTACTGTCAAAATTCATATGAACTTCATTGATATTTTAGTCAAACAATGACAACAGCTTATATGAGATTTGTCAGAAGATTTACCGGCTTTTAGAATTAAGTGAAGCATATTCAATGAGGGTTGGCGCCACATAAGCTAGAGGTCCACTTCGTTGAAAAAGTGACTTTGATGTAAACATGACGTTGACGTCAAATTAATTCATGTTGAAAACATAAGCGTTTTCACAGATGACTGGACCTGACGAATCAGTGCTGACACTTGGTGTACGCCATTTCAGGTAACCCTCATTAGACGAAGCAACTTATAATCGACATATTATTATGTATTGTCAATCATTGCAATTTAAACTTGCATAGACAATCTAGAGAGGACTATGTGGACCATAGATATTAAATAATAATTATATATATTCAGCTGACTTTAAATATCATATTGTAATATCTATAATTCAACATATTATATCATCATAACGATATCTTGACAGCGTTAGACGCGTAAAACATTTTAACATAATATTAATAAATAATGTCTATGTAGTTTGAGTTACATACTACCCAAAGGGGAATTTAATGTTCTAAATTATATGAAAATGTATTCTTCGTTTGAGTAGCAAATAAATTGATATTAAATATTTCCTGTTTGTAGTGTATGGTATTTTCATCTGTCACTAATGTAAGGGGAAGAGAAGAATTTGGAATGAGGATTTTGTACACCCGGTTTCGAATAGCTGACAGGCTGTGAAATTCAAGTTAACTACTGTGGTTTACTGGCTAAGAAAACTATATACCATATAAACTAAAAAAAACACTAGACGCCACACAAATCCTACATCACGCTATAAAGGTCTTCGCGCGGTTTGAACATATACAAGAGCACGACAACACCCATTGGACTGTTGCCCACCAGACACAACACTCGTCCGGTCGGAGGATCCTCCCTTTTCATTGGAGGATTGTGGGAGTTGTCTCGCTGTTGCGACTTCTATAGAGCTACAGTCAATCAAATCACTTGACATAAAATATGAGTTCTACAGTTTTTCAGCCCATTTTGGCTGTCGATTTGTCTTTAAGAAACCGGGTGTTTGTGATTTGTTTAAGAAACGGTCTAACATTGTCTAAATCTTTGAATAAAGGCAATGAAGTAAGGTAAAATATAAGAGTTCGATTTTGCCATTTAGCTATGTAACCATGGAAAAATATGGTTTATCTATGTAATCATTTCGCTGTGTAAAATAGCTTACTGTGCAGCTTAATATTGTCTAGTTAAAATTAAATTGAAAGTATTCTTACCCTTACGGCGTAAATATAAATGTTCACCAATTATCCATTTATGATGTCTACTTGTGAAAATCTTTTGAACGTACTAAGTCATTCGGAATTATAAAGTTGTGTCGTAAACAAAAATGCTTTATTCAGCAAATGCTGAACGAATGAATACTGTATGTATTTTCGGGAATTTGTAATATTCACGGAACAGCAAGTAGGAAGATAATATTGGACAACATTTTCTGCCAAACTTAGTCGGCCATTTTGGAAAATGTTCTCCGAAATCAAGCAGGTCTGACGGCAAGCTTAAAATTACAATTCCGATTATACAAATGTATGTTCCCTTAAAATAATTTCGTTTGGGAGTGAGTGTTGGCTGTGATAATCAAATAATATGGCCCCGGATGATATTACAAGGTTTTATTGTATACCTATATCCGTTCTTTTGTGTATACGTTACTACACGCCAACGTGCTTGATAGTTGCGCTCATGAAAAGAGGAAGCGAGACGACATGCTAAATATTCGCCATCCTATTCGCACGTTTTATGACTGCAACTACCACAAGTATTGGTGTTTGCTATACGAATTTTATTGGCGTAATACTAAGACATTTCCGTGTAGCGTCCTTTTGAATTTAAAATGACATTGTTTTTTTTTTAATAATCAGCAATATTTTTTGTCTCGGTTGAATTCGGTCTAACTTGGTGCTTGGTAGACTGTATGCGAGTTCACATTATTTGTTGTGTGGTGTATTCTTGTCCCAATGAATTCATTTTGTTTTGAACATTTTGACTGCTAGAACAGAAACAGAAATTGAATCGCAATGACAGTGGGTTGACTAAGGAAAATAGCCCTTATGTTGAGAAAGACAATATAAAGGCTGCGATATACATACCTGTAACTTGCTCAAAAGTATGCAAGCTGGCATGCCATTTTGCCATAGCAAGTTCAGGTTGTTGTTTGTCACTATGGCATGCAAGCTACTCGCAAACTTTTGAGCAAGTTACAGTCATGTGTCTTGTAAGAGATCGTGTTATAAAGTGTTAGAGCCATGATTTTTTGCAGCGTGGAAGTAGATGTGGCTATACAAGACAAATAGCGACATCGATATTTATTGTCTCTGACGTTTCATACTACGGCTCCAGGCTAACTAACTGGCCAGGGGTACTTTTGCATTACAGGCCAATATTTGACAAGAGATAAAAAAAAATGTCATATGAAATATCTCAAGCAATTTTGTACCTTGTGCGGTGCAGCTATTGCCGTCTCGTGACTATGTATGTAACTCGGGCTGGTTTCCGCAACTTCACGACTAAGCGCGTATTTTGCGTGCAGGTGGGACGTATGTGCCATTCGATCCACCCGAGCTACCCAAGGAAGGCCAGCAACGCCTTGGTGTTACTATCTCACAGAGGGTACCTGGGTTTCAGAAGTACTTAGCCCTGTAATCAGCGACTAATGGACAGCTTAGTAGCAGGTGTATTGCTGTCTCGTCCTCCTCCATGCAGGCTCTGCAGAGTGGGCTGTCAGTGACTCCTATGACATAGAGGTGTTTATTAAAAAACCAATGGCCACTTGTGACGGCTGTGACTACGCAACTGCTGTTTAGTAAGTCTTAGGGCTTTTTTCGTGAAACGGCTATCAATAGAGGGAAGTGCCTCTGGCCTGCTTACACTCACCATGGTCAACCCATAGCTTGTGATGTTTATCACTGGTGCGTTTCCTTACCAGATTGCGTAGGTAACGGAAGGCGAGTGGTACGATAGGTTCAGGTCCTATCGTTGTCATACCCGACCCCCTTCTGGCAAGTTCGTCCGCTGCATCGCTGCCTCGGGATTCGCTGTATCCCTTGATCCATTGAATGCTTACTTTGTTGTATCTACCAACCTGGTTGAGTCTCTTGTGACTAAACATTGTAATCGAATGGGCGGTATTTGTGTCCCGAGCTATAATATCACGCCTCGGGACTGAACGTGTTCTGATTATGACTAACAAGCTTATCTACCGTCGTTGATTCTACCTAATCCGTGTCTAGCTAAAATTGTAAAGAAAAATTCTTGTGAGCCTAATTCTTAGCGAAATAACATCACATGATGTCATAATATTTGTTAGCGAATATAATTCCTTTTTTACTTTTAGTTAAATTATGAAATCGTATCAAACTTCTTGCTTTTTAAGTATTTATGATCTTCAGCACGGCTTTTGAAAGACTTTCAAAGAATTAAGTACATTTATTACCACTTGGGTTATTGTTGTATGAGTAAGTTACAAATAAATTGTCAGATATTTTCGTAATTTGATGGTACAAGTAATTCAAAAGTCGTGTTTTTGTATGGAATAGAAGTGATAGTATATGTAACGTTTCCATGTGATCCCGAGTCATATCTGTAAGTTTGTGTCTGCGAATTATATTGTCTCCTAGCTGTCTTATTTTAAAACGGATGCATCTAGCGAATAAAACAGATCAAGCGCTTCAATCGATAAGTACTTTTCATTTGAAATAAGTTACACCAGTTATTTACTTCGATATCGATATAATATTGTCGACTTTTTATTCGCTGGACGTGTCTCCGCACTATTCATAAGATATTCGATGTTTTCAACTACCTACTAATGAATGTTTAGTAAGGAATGACTCTCTGTAACATTAAGGCACTTAGGGCATTTCGATGAGAGTAGGAGGTTACAAATTTTAATGTATTTGAAATTATAAACAAAAAATATTATAATATGTAATATCAATTAATTGATCAAAGTATTTGTAGTCTTTTATAAGGTTGGTTGGGGCTGAAATTTTTGTGTTGCCAGTGAAAAAACAAATCCTAGGAAATGTTGGCTTTGTGTTTGCGAGAGGTGCTTAAAATATTTCATTAAACGACAAAATATCTTGAAACTGCTAACATGCGCAAAAGTTATCTTTTCGTCAACAATACCCAGATGTGTCCAGTGATGTTGCCTGGGGAACAAAATGTTTCTTTACGAATACGAGGCTAACCTTTAAAGGAATAACTACACATAATTTTGTACAAACTTGTACTAGATTTTCGTATGACATACACACGAACGCAAATCCTATTTATCTATAGACTATTCGAAGCTATCACCAAAATATTGAAGTAACAATAATGCGAAAGTTTCAGCCTCAGCCAATAATTTTGTATTCTAAATACATCTCTCAAACTCTTTTCACCTCTTTGTAAAATAGTGAAATTGTGGAATAAACCAGTTAATAAATGTATAGTTTACAGATGTTCTGGCGTTTGCACTGTTTAGAGTTAATTTACGAACGAACGATACATACTCTGAAGGTTTAAATTCTTTTCTAGAGACCAGATTCGAATCGATTTTTTACCCAACTGTGACGAAGCCCAGCCTACTATGACGTGCCGTAATCATGATTCCGTTAGGAGAGAGAGACGGAGCTATAAAAGACGAATAGCGCTATCTCCTTTTTACAACGGATTCATGTGGGCAATGTCATGATCCACCTACTTTGGGGTTGATGGATCATTATTTTTACTTTGCATCGCGGTTGTGTTCAGTCAATGAAATAAATCTCAAATGCACAAACCTGTGTTTAACCTTTTAAACGCCACTGTCACGTCGGCATGACAAGCAAGCGCGTGCCCTGTACGCCAAACGTCACAAATATGTGACAAAAAGTACAGCGAATTTGTGGCTTTGAGTCGGGGGCACGCCAATGCCTTTATGCTCTGGTGCTCAAAAGGTTAATAAACATCACAACATACATTATTATATTAACTTATTCCGTATTGGTTTAAAACTCGAAGCATAGCGCCCATCGAGCAGTTTTTCGCTTTTCTCTTTAAACAGTGTGACCAGCCTTCAGAAATACATAGTCAAATAATGTTAGAGTTTCGTATAGCGGAAGAATCTAATGTCTCACCTATACGAGCCAACATGTACACCGTGCAAATAAAAATAGTCCCAAATGTGTTTAAGTCTTTTATTTTCACCCCAAATTTTTTCTTGCTTTAACATTATGATGGCGATTTTAAGACTAATAAAAAGTAGACTTGGTTTGGCCCACTTGTACCGTAAATATTTATTAGGTACTTAACGGATTTCAATAATCTCCCTATTTCTATGAATCGTTTAAAGAGGAAGGGATGACGTTGAAATAGCGTAAATTGATTTAGTGGAACATGAAAGTGGCTCTAGATGCATCGCCCTCACATTTAATATTAAATTCATTTTTGCGTACCAAATATTGCAAAACCATTATTTGAAAAGAGTAACTATGGAATTTCTTGTCCGTTCTTCTCCATAAGAATCTATCTTTCCGAATGGATAGTAGAGTCACTTTATTAAATTAATACTATTATTTTACTGAACCTGTAAATCATGACGTTCAAAAGTGCCGTTTTATGGCCTAATTGAAATAAACGCTTTGATTTTGACTTTGAATTAGATGCGGGGAACCCAATAAAGTAGGGTTTTTCATAATCTTTTCAATAGGATTTTACACACAAATCCTTAATGGCACTAACGAACTCATAGCTTGAAACCAAGCGTTTGACAAGTGAGATTGTTTATGAAAATAAATTATTTTATGTAACTAAATATTTCAATATTTTCTACTGTTCATTTAACACTGGCTTTGTTAAACGTGAGAGTATTTTTTGGTCTGGTCATGGTCATCAGCCTCACCTAACAGAATTCAGTCGCAGTCTTAAAAAATAATCTAAGGCCTTACGCGAACTAGAGTTATCTTATAGTTGCTAAAACGAGGTTAAATAGCAAATATTTCATACATAATGGCCGCGGTTTAGAACCATGTCTGAGTTACAAGATTACTCTGGTTTGTGCAACTACGCCTAAGATCTTAAACCTATCACAGCGCCACGACTTTGACGTAATCCACGAGCATTTGCGGCTGGCTCCAGGTCTCTAGCCAGGAGCTCATGTCCTGCCAGAACTTCAGCAGAGCCTTCCTGCTGGGATTGCTCCAGGGTTTGGGGCGGTTGTTCGAGGACGTCACGCCGTCGGGAAACTCGGTGATGCTGCCTGCTCCCACGCCCAGGGATATGTAGAACTGGTTAGAGGATTAATTCGTGAGAAAAATAATACAAGGTATTGAAGCCACTGCCAATAATAGTTAATATAATATAATAGATAATAGTATCCTTTACCTACTAAAGTTTATAAACTATGAAAACACTAATTACTCTGATGACACGATAGTACCTACGATTGAAGGACAAATTTAACTTTATAGTTGAAAACAATTTCTGCCAAACTTCGATGTAAGTACCTACCGTCACGGTAATTTCTTCAACTGCAAATATAAGTTTGTAATCGCAACTTTTTTTTTATGCGATAAAACTACTAATTTTAGAAATTACTTGTGCTGGTAGTAGACCTTGTTTCATGCCATATTTTCATGATTCTAGGTCAACGGGAAATACCACATAGGTTTTGATTTACTTTCGAGTACTAAAATATGTCGCAAAAATGGTGCATAAATAGTTGTATCTTTGTATTTAGTTGACAAAAGTTTGATATGTTTAGAGCTCCAAGGTACCTACCATCAATATACGTATTTGATATTAATTTCGACATGACACCTCCACGAGTTTCAGGGGAAAAGGGTCGTGACAGACCGATTGATCCTATACCTTCCGTTTTTTCCTTTTGAGATACGGAACCCTAAAAGGACGTACCTACACAAAACGAAGTAGGTAACCGATTTCCGACATTAAGAAAATAAGTTAAGGTCGGAAATCGGTTGTGTCGATACATCCTTTTGTCTTATGACGGCAATATACATGAGCTTCTCAAAAGTCACTACTAGATACTCACGTGATCATCAAACGGCGCCATCTTAGATCCCATCTGTAGCAAGGTTCGCGGGAGTTGTGGACACTCGGCTGGGAATCGACCGCGTAGTCCACTCGCTGTCGGCTCCACTCGGGCCCATTCCGCTCCGTCCACTGACAGCGTTATGCGATCTGTATGAAAGAAACGGTCTTAAAAGCCAGTAGTCATATTCATTCCAACCTGGATCCCCTAGCTTCTTCCCAAATCTAAGCGTACTTAAATAAAACAAGAATACAGAGAACTTCTATCGGACCTTCTGTGCTAGTTCCGACAATGATGAGTACTGATCCCTACGCTCCCAAGTACATAGAACCTATCGAATTGCTACCGGTTTCACCATTCAAGAAGTGCGTAACTTCCAAGGATATTTTTTTTGGTTTATTGACCTACCTGGTGCCCATCGGATTGAATACTCGTGGTAGTCGTCTCCCCAGAGTCCATCATTCAAGATTCTATTGCTTAGTAAGGTGTTGTGGCACTGGAAGTCCATGATGGGTCCACCAAAGAGAACCTAGAACCGAATAGAATAAGAATATTAAGATCTGAGCCTCTCTTCATGGCTTGAGCACATTTTCTTACAGTAGGTGTGAAAAGTCGAGCAAGTATGCTCCTAATGGATAAAGGTATCTTTGCCTTGGGCTAGCTTGAATCCCTCACTGCATTCAGGATTCTTGTTTTATCTCCCCCGCTTTGCTCGTGACTTAAACTCTAAACGCCTTCACTACGCTCAGGAGGTAACTCACGAATCTTTCATTGCATTCGGGATTCAATATGACGCCCGTGACATAGGACACTGCTTAATCCCCTCGGTGCATAATCTACTACTATGTTGTTTGGGGCCTGACTAATAGGTCTGACGGTATGTGGTCACGGCTTATTGACACCAGCAATATCTATCAATGGCAGGTCTTATGCCAACTCAGAGCCAAAGCTTAAAGTAGCTGTAATAGCAGTTTTACTAATTAATTTTAAATTGGAAACACTAACGCGCCATGATTGGCTGCTAAAGTATCTCTAGGACTTCTCTAGACTAGGTTCTTCATAAAGAACTGACCATAACGCAATATGAAGGGTAGAAACTAGAAATTACCTTATTCGAGTAATCCGTAGTACCGCTGCTGAGCACCCTGTTGCCACGGGCCGATGCTATTTGGAGCACCCCAGAACTATAATGCCCGCTTCCGTATTTCTCCAGGAAAGGCTCCAGGAGGATCTCTGGAAGTAAACACGGGTATTCGTACTGAAAATATTTTTTATACTAGCTCTGCCACGGTGTCACCGGATTCGTTCTCGTGAATATCGGAAATTATCCCAAGCGAACATAGTCCCGGGATAAAAAGTAGGTTATCAATCATGGGGTGAGAACCTGGTGATCTGTAATACAGGTTTACACATATACCTACATTTACCTTATACAGGGTGTCCCAAAACTCAACGTCAAGCCGAAACGGGGTGACAGGATTGATCATAACCATCACGAGAAAAATCTGAAAAAAAATCTATCCCATGCAGTTTAAAAATTATGGGCATTTTAAGAAAAACCTAGAAATTTGATCAAACTGTACCATTTTTCGGTTATTGTGGTTATTCTTTTTTATTTTTGTTCATTTGAACTTTGGAAACGTAATCCTAAATAACATTTCTAGAATCCCAATAAAAAATAATGACACAATTGCCTCAAGTTTCCGAGAATTGAGACTATTTGTTAAACTACGAATTTAAAATTTTCAAGATTCGTCGACTTTGACAGGCCCTCCTATAAAAAAAATGTACTAGAGTGCCTTGGCAAGTGGCATTAAAAGTTGGCGCATTTAATCAGAATTCTAAAATGGTACAATACTTGTTAGTTCCATACAATAGAAAAGAGTAACGAAAATTAAAACCTCAAGTAACCCGATTTTTGCTATCTCATTTTACTCAGTTAAAATGTTTTTAATTCACACAAGCTCTAGGTAGGTTCTTAATTTTAAGACAAAATGATGAGAGAGATGGATAATGGGTATGTTCGCCATGAGTGAGCGAGACAGATAGTGACGCCACTTTTACCAAAGTGAAAAAAAGTTAGTAAAATTAGTAAAATAATTAGGTTTGTTGGAATAAAAGTCAGATGATAGAGAAATAACGTTTTTTATTACAATAAATGTTCAAATTGTTTACCATCAGCCTCAATACAAGCCCTACATCTTCTTAAAAAAGATCTACTTATTAGTCAAAGAGAAGCCAAAGTTGTCAGTACTAAATCAACACAAGCGAATACGAACGTGCGCAGTAGACGAATGAGCGAAACGTACTAACTGGTTGGTGTCGGACTGGTAGCGTAGCCATTTGCTTGGCTGAAACTAGTGCGAATGAAACAGATAGATGCCATAGCATCTATCTGTTTCATTCGCACTCGTTTAAACGACGCATCTCCGTCTCAATGCGTGGCGTCACTATCTGTCTCGCTCACTCATGGCAAACATACCCATTATCCATCTCTCTCATCATTTTGCCTTAAAATTAAGAACCTACCTAGAGCTTGTGCGAATTAAAAACATTTTAACTGAGTAAAATCTGATAGCAAAAATCGGGTTACTTGAGGTTTTAATTTTTTTACTCTTTTCTATTGTATGGAACTAACAAGTATTGTACCATTTTAGAATTCTGATTAAATGCGCCAACTTTTAATGCTACTTGCCAAGGCACTCTAGTACATTTTTTTTATAGGAGGGCCTGTCAAAGTCGACGAATCTTGAAAATTTTAAATTCGTAGTTTAACAAATAGTCTCAATTCTCGGGAACTTGAGGCAATTGTGTCATTATTTTTTATTGGGATTCTAGAAATGTTATTTAGGATTACGTTTCTAAAGTTCAAATGAACAAAAATAAAAAATAATAACCACAATAACCGAAAAATGGTACAGTTTCATCAAATTTCTAGGTTTTTCTTAAAATGCCCATAATTTTCAAACTGCATGGGATAGATTTTTTTTCAGATTTTTCTCGTGATGGTTATGATCAATCCTGTCACCCCGTTTCGGCTTGACGTTGAGTTTTGGGACACCCTGTATACTTACACCAGTTCTGCGTTGCGGAATTTGTTCGTAAGAGTCACCGTGGCCCTGGAACGCAAAGGGCTTTAGAAGGAACACGGATTGGTTTTAGTCAGTAAGAGTCTGACACTCTCTTCCGCACATCCCAGAGCAGAAGAAGTCATTTGATGATTTCCCATTCTTAAAAAAAACCTCTGCTTTGCACATTTTTTCACTGCAAGCAATCAAAAGAATCTTGTTGTGTGGAGGGAAAAAAAGGGAAGATGTAATTATCCGTTCGCGTTATTGGTAGCGCTGAATTTAAGTCAAAATATCCTTAATTGATTTTTGTTCTATCTAGATATTAACCTGTAACTAACCTGGATATAACCAATCTCCTTGCGGCAGCTTAGCTCTAACTGTGACCGTTCCGTAGGTAAACGCGAAGCCCTTGGAAGTGATCTTGCCGCTGACGATGGGTGGCAGAATGTCTGCTCCCCACGCCTGCTTCATGCACGACTCGGCTTTAGATGTGCATCTGAAGTCGGTAGAAATTGATGTTGAAGTAGGTATGTGAGTCTAGTGGTGTTTTGTGTGTAGGTAGGTACTTAAATAAATAGGGACCAGAGACTACCCCATTGAATTATAGCTATTCAATGTGGTAGTCTCTGGTCCCTATCTGGCTTTGAGGGTCAGGTTATAGAGCAGATGTGTCATACAACAGAGAGCAAGTAAATAACAATACCTCTAAGGGGTCATTATACCTACTCATCATCATGAACAACTTTCAGTATGGGACCAACACTGAAATCGCGAAAAAAACATGTCGATTGCTCCATACATTTCTGAGCACATAACTTGACAAAATGTACTGAACAGCTGATTTTATTTAGCGATTTCAGGATTGGTCCCATAGTCAAAGTCAAAGTCAAAGCATTTATTTCAAATAAACCATTAACAGGTACTTTTGAATTGTCAAAGTCAGTCCGTCAAAAACATGAAGCTATTTGCACGTTCGAAAGCGTAGATCTCTATGGAGAAGAACGTGCAAGAAACTCCACGGACACTCTTTTAAATCATTTTATGTTTACAAAAATCCTGGTTACATTAATCTTGTTGCTTCTACATATGAGAACAATGTAAAGAAAGAAAAAAACAATTTATAGTATCAAATATTAAAATGAGGCAGTAACAACTAAGGGATGACCAGTCTCCACTGACGGCGCCCGTTCACGAACATGACGCGTGCATCAGCACCATTCAGCTCAATCATTTTCAAGGGAACTGAATGATCCGATACACGCGCCACCATCAGCAAGACATTGAAGTGAGCATAGTAAAAGTTGTTCATAATGATGAGCACAATGACCCCTTAAGAGGTATTGCGTTTATTCTGTTACACGTTGTATTATGTTGTGGTTATTAGGTGCACATGGTAAATAACGTAGGTACAGCAAAACTGTGAATTATGAAATTTAAATAAAGTGGTGTTTTTTTCAAAAACCACTGCTAGTCCAAGCCTTCATGAAATAGTCATTATTTTCTAAAGCTCTTCTTTTTATAGGTACAACTATTTTCGAAATTTATAGGAATTTATCCATCCAGCTAGATTCTGTACAAAACTATGAAAGTCAAAATAGTTTACTTACCCACTAAACAGATTGATAGCTCCATTATAAATGGACTCATCCGTGAACCCTGGTAGCCTCTGCTGCAACTTGGGCGAGATGCGCAGCTTGCCATCCAATACGGAGACTGTCGGGTCTGACGCCAGGCGCTGGTACGATACGAAAGGGAAGTTCTGTAGACAGAATAGTAGAAGATGGTCATATTCATTGCAATCTGAACAAGAGATAGCTGCTAGACCTAAGTCTACACTACAACAAAAATTTACTGAAGGTATCTGTCAAATCTATATATGTATGTATATAAAAATCAATTGCTGTTCGTTAGTCTCGCTAAAACTCGAGAACGGCTTGACCGATTGGGCTAATTCTTTTTTTGTTTTGGTCGCCAGATTACAAGGAAGGTTTTAAAACAAAAAAAAAGGAATGTAGGGTAGGTATGTAGGGTAGGTATGTAGGGTAGGTATGTAGGGTAGGTATGTAGGGTAGGTGTGTAGGGTAGGTGTGTAGGGTAGGTGTGTAGGGTAGGTGTGTAGGGTAGGTGTGTAGGGTAGGTATGTAGGGTAGGTATGTAGGGTAGGTATGTAGGGTAGGTATGTAGGGTAGGTATGTAGGGTAGGTATGTAGGGTAGGTATGTAGGGTAGGTATGTAGGGTAGGTATGTAGGGTAGGTATGTAGGGTAGGTATGTAGGGTAGGTATGTAGGGTAGGTAGAGTAGGGTAGGTAGAGTAGGGTAGGTAGAGTAGGGTAGGTAGAGTAGGGTAGGTAGAGTAGGGTAGGTAGAGTAGGGTAGGTAGAGTAGGGTAGGTAGAGTAGGGTAGGTAACAGTTGACGGTTGATGGTGAAGGGAGCGATGCCGCGGGTACAGCTTGTTTCTTTAATAAATTTTCTACTTTATGCATTTCGGGTAGCTTGATGTGCAGGCGGCTGAACGTTCTCCTGCCAGGGTTATGGAATTTGCTCGAAAGAGTCACCGTGGCCTTGGAACGCTAAGGGCTTCAGAAGGAACACGGATGGGTTTTAGTCAGTAAGAGTCTGACACTCCCTGCCGCTCCGCCCAGAGCGGAAGGAGTCATTTGATGACTTCCCATCCATGTAACAAAAAGAAGAAAAAAAAAGGTACGTTCTTGCCTGCCCAAGCTTAGATACAAGTCATGTCGGACAAACCTGGCTACAATAGATCTGAAATAAGTCTATTTGGTCCGTGGCCGTCGTAGATAGACAGGCTCGTGGTAGCGAAACCTGGTGGGATGGCCGTCCGACAAGTCCATCTTGTGTTCAGGTAATTCTAAATGTACCTTCTTAGATTTTATTATATCGTGTTAGGTTTCGACTAAATTCTAAAGTATGAAATGTAGGTACAGACATGAAGCTAAAATAATCTGTCAAATTTCTTTAATAGATAGATTTTCAACTTTATCGCTAAAGTTTTAGGTTCAAGGTTGATTAGAAAAATTTGACAGTTTCGGGTAGCTTGATGTGCTGGCCTTTACCTAAGCATGTAAATCACCCTTTTTCCAAAAGAAAACCCTTAAAGTACCAACCTAGCATCATAAGGCAAATTATAGGTTTGTACGGGTCAAATCATATTCAGTTAAATCATAAAATGTGAGTTATTTAGTTACTCCAGAGTGCTTCGTGCGAGTTTTTTTACGTACTCGATCGCGTTAACGTAAACGTCCTCTGATGTCTAATTAGGTAGGTATATAAAAAAAAAGATTTTCCGTTTATGTCACCAGACAGCGCTTATTTGATGTCAATACAAATTGACGTTACGCTAACGCGATCGAGAACGTTAAAAAACTCGTACTAAGGTCACTGAATCTCTGAACCGATTGATAGATTTTCGTACAGAGATAGTTAGGACCGTGTAGGCTAAAATTTGCCTATTAACACTTTCAGTGCCCAGAACTCAGCCTATGGGTCGAACAATAATTTGTTTCTTGTGCCCACGAGTCGTCGCTACATGTAACGACGACTCGGCTGCCGAGTTCGTGTGCCCACAACTCGGCAGCCAAGTCGTTGTTATATGTAGCGACGACTCATGGGCACGAACAAATTATTGTTCGACCCATACGCTGAGTTCTGGGCACTGAAAGTGTTAACCATAGGCTATTTTTAGTTGAAGTGGGTAAAACCGGGGGAAAAAGCTAGTTAAGTAATTATAATTAACAGATCTCGCTAAACCCAGAAGACAAGACAGTGAATCAGCAAATAAAAAGTCCCTCGATGGAGTCATTAACCAGTTTCGAGAAACGAGAGTGACGTATTTGCGGTCAATGACCTTGAACAGAATGCGGGACAGTACCACTTTGCAGTATGCAGGTCAGATATTGTTTGGGATTGCATGAACAGTTAGGACTAGCCTTATTTGAAATCCGATTGTTACTAAGGCCACATTTACGTTAAAATAATAATAAAATAATAATAATAATATATCTTGGGACAACTCACACACGGTCATCCGATCCCAAACTAGGCAGAGCCTGTGCTATGGCAACCAGACAACTGATAAACATACTTTTGTATTTCTAAATACATACATATTATAGACAAATTACACCCAGACACAGAACAAATGATCATGCTAATCACACAAAGATTTGTCCTGGTTGGGTATCGAACCCACGACCATCGGTTTAGCAGTCAAGGTCACTAACCACTCGACCAACAGGCCAGTCAAAGTGTACGCAGTCCTGCCAGGGTTGCGGAATTATTAGAAAGAGTCACCGCGACCCTGGACAGCAAACAGTATTTTAAGCAACAAGGCTGAGTTTCAGTTAGTCTGACACCTCCCTCCTCCCGAGACCGCTCCCCCAGAGCGGAAGGGGTCATTTTATGATATCCCGTCCTAAAAAAACAGGGTAACTAGAGAAATATCATGATTTTGAAATGAGTAATGTGTAAGCTAGGGGAACCGGTGCTCATGTGTTTTCTGTAGTATGGGAAGAAGTTTTTGTCCTGTAAATAGTAATTTAATACTTAGTTGTCGTAACATAACAGCGCTTCTACATTATTCGAAAGGATAGGTAGGTAGAGGTTTTATGTGTAAGTCTCATGTAATAGGGATTTGTGCTCGGATGATGACATTATCCAGACTCCGGGCTTCTACCGAAAAAACCTTATACCCGATGCCGACCATCGAAACTAGGACCTTCATGCTCAGCAGAACAATAGTTAAGGGGCTGTACCAACACAGGGCACCGAAAAATGTCCATGTTTCGTCGCAGAGTTCTCCATAATGCCAATAAATTTTCAAGCGGTAAAAGCATACAGTTTATATTCCTTTAAAGTAAAGCATTTTACAGAGATATTAAATACAATTTAACGGAGCGAAAAGCTCACGATTTTGAGTGGCAACTAGTTTTTTTTTAAACTATTTCGCCTCTGCTTTAATAACGTGATAAGTTCGACGGTTATTTTTTTTATTTGATTGTTGAAACCGTCGTGACCGATTTCATTTTTACAAAAAACGTCCAAATAAAAACAAATGAATTGTCGGACTTATCGCGTTATTGAAGCAAAAAAGCGATTTAAGATCGTTAGTTATGATAGTAAATATAAACTATACCGGACTAGAAAGAGGTAGGTACTGCTCAATCTGCCACACGTTATCCCTGAAATTGTCAAAGTTCTCCTCGAAGATCGTCTGGCCTGCGCACGCGCTGCTTCCGCGCACCTTCGTCTCCGTTGGCTTGCATTCCATCGTGGTATGGCTAGGAGTATCTGTGGCTGACCTGTCGCCTAGAGCTGAAAACAGTTGAACATCATACATACAGTTTTCTCAGAACAACCAGGGTCCCAGATCAAAGGAAAGGAACCAGACTAAAGATGGCATAGGTCTATACCTCAAAAATCACGCTCGCTTTGTATTTTTATTCACTTCATGCGCAAAAGTAAAATGGCGGACTTAATGCCTTAAACATTCTCTACCAGTCAGCGGTGAAGAGATAACATGGCAGGCATGGAATTTATTTATTTTTCACTCGTTTGTAATCCTCGTATTGGACGCCTTGTAGTAATTTTACCAATGGAACACAAATAGCAGTGGAGTGGTGTATGGCGTATTTATTTTACTACAGATTTATTTCTTGCCAATGGGAAATCCTTAAAGTGTGGGTGTGATTTTCGATAAGGCTATTTATGTAGCGGTTATTGGGTTAGTTCTTTCATTCCTTCTAGCGTTTGTGATTTTATGCCTCTTCCTTCTTATTCTCAAGGAATAAGGCCTGTCACTCTAGGTATGATCTTAGATTTATTGGGGCATGCAAGCCCCATCACGACGTCAACGTAGAGATACGGCGGTGGGGTTATTATTATTTGGAAAGCTCTGAATTGTTTATGCACCCAGGTTGGCCGCTGTAAACACAACTTGGTAAACTGGGGTTTTATCGAATACCCAATAGAAATGCGGTTCGGTGCCCCTGTTCAGAACATGAGCCATAAGTTGGAATGAAACAAGTGTGTTGTACTTTGGGGAATTTAACCTTTTGAACGCCATTGTCATGTGCAACGGCATGACAAGCAAGCGCGTGCCCTGTACGCCAAACTTCACAAATATGTGACAAAAAGTACAGCGGATTTGTGGCTTGGCGTCAGGGGCACGCCGATGCGTTTATGCTCTGGCGTTCAAAACGATTAATGGTACCGATGCTGCAATGAACGTGGCCACCTACTGGGCCCAAACAATCTAAGGAGTTAAGAATGCCTGCATTGGACTTGCGTTTTAGATTTAGGGCTACACGCTACACCTTCCACATAAGAGGAGGCAATCCCAGTAATGAGAACATAATAGACCTTCCACATAAGAGGAGGCAATCCCAGTAATGAGAACATAATAATATGATTTATATGATACTAACCAGTAACAGTATAGCTCAGCTTGTCCTTTTTATATGGAACCCTATCCACAGACATGAACACATGGTAATTAATGACATCGCCAACTTTCAGCTCCAGGTTAGGATCCTCCACGGTCCACCTTCCATTCTTGGCCTGGACCACCTCTCCTGAGATGGAACCAACGTCCCTGCTCCCTATTGGGCGGTTCACGTTGCCTTGGAACACAAAGAGGCCAACTTTTTCTGCATCTAGAAATTAGCATTCGGAGATAAGGTTCATTAATTATTTATGATCATCATGAAATCAAAGACGTCCCTTGGTGGAGATAGACCAGACCTCCCTAGAGTGTCGCCACACTGACCGAACGTAGGCGTCTCGCATCCCTAGCGGATTTCCGCGGCCTTCACCAGGTCATAGGTCCACCTTGTTAGAGGCCTTCCAACATTGCGTCTTCCGGTACGCCACTGCTGAATCTTTCGATCCCATCGACGTCGACTGATCTATTCTACAATCGACCAATGATCGATCGATTGGTTTGAAAACACCTTGATAGCGCAATTTCAAACGGCATATTATTCAACCTGCAAAGATTGTCCTGGGACGATAATCCGTATTTGTTCAAAAACTCGAAAAAAAAACTCAAAGCATTTATTTAAATTAAACCATTACAGGCACTTTTGAATAGTCAAGGTCGGTCTGTCCAAAGAGATGAAGCTAATTACACGTTCCAAAGCGTAGATCTCTATGGAGAAGAACGTGCATGAAACTCCATGGACACTCTTTTAAATCAATGTTTTTTACAAAGATATGGTTACATCATTCGTGTGAAAATTATACAAACATACATATATGTGAGAACGATGTAGAAAGAATTGCACGATCAAGCGTCCGAAGTAAAAAAAAGCAACAATTCAAGGAACAAATAATTGAAATAAGCCGTGGCAGCTGAGACATGACCGGTCCTATTTCCCCAATTATCTTTTACACCCCAAAACGAGGTAGCGCTATTTACTATATGAAGTATTTCTACCCATTAATTAATAGGTATGTAAGCAGCTAACAACAAATTGTTTTTAAATAATGTGAAATATAAAAATTGATAACCAGTATGTATTGCTAGCATATTGACCTCATGTATGTTTAAAAAGTTAGATTATAAACATGTTAAAAAGCGGGGAATCACAATTTTTATGAATGTTATCTTAAAAACGTGACAAACGTAATTTTATATATTTTTTTTAATAAATAAAGCAATTGTTGTACCTCTTTGTAGGTATATTAGTATACTCCAAAGAGCAATCTTATGATTTATTCATATTCATAAACTGCAAAATATCCATTAAATCAATTAAAAGTCGCAATATAATGCATCTTAAAACTGAAAGTGATATAGTAGGCGCCAGATAATCGTGGAATAACGGTCATTGACCCACCTACAATTATTGACATTTTTAATTTGAAAAACGGAATTAATGACACAAAGCTGTCCCGAATCATCATCTCTCGTGATCCTTAACATTGTCTAATAATGAAAAACGATTCATATTTAATTGTTCAGGTACCTATGAACAGTTATTAGGGAAAGGTCAATATACTTTATTCCACATTTATCTGGCGCCTACTATAGTATATTCGTTTGTAGGTGTCTCAGTGACCCGAAAGGTCAAAATAAATAAATCGTGCGTGATTAATGTAGCGAAAATAATACAACAATTAAAGTTTTATTGGAATTCTCTTCAATACGTTTACTTATCTTAATTAGTAAGGAGTCGACACTCAATGTGGCGCAGCGTGTCATTTTGGGTCAGAGGGTAACCTTTTGTCTAAACATCTCTATCAGCCGTTAGCTCAGCGTTCATTTTCATCCGGACCCATTCAACATATTTATCCAAATACTACATCGAAAGTAACTCAGAGTTCACAGTTTCTTTTTTTCTTATTTATTTCCTCAAAGGTTCACCCACAGCACATACATGTATTTACAAATACTAAAGCATTCGGTAATCTAAACTAAAAATAAATCTGAAGAGTTTGTTTGAACGCGTTAATCTCTGGGACTACCAGTCAGATTTGGAAAGTTATTTTTGAATATGATAGCCATAACTATAGGCTATACGGGAACGGGGAAAACGGGATATTCGCGTACGAAGTCGTGGGCAAAAGCTAGTTTCTAATATACACGCTGAAATTTTAATGGTTGTTTTCTCGCGGCAGAACGATTAGCCATCAGTAGTACTATCGAAACATAGAGTTAAACTTAAAAAACATATATTTTTTTTCAAATAATTAATATAAAATTCATAAACTCGAAAGCGTGAGACGCAGTAGTGACTGAGTAACTCACTAGACGTGACGTAGGTACTACTGGCAGAGCGGTGGCGCGCCGACAAAGTGAAAAGTGATTCATAAATGTTCAGAGCAAAATAAGCTCTCGCGCGTAGTAATTTTTTTTTGTTTATTACAATTGTTATTTTGCCATTTCTTGATTTTAAAATCATTATTTTTCATAAATCGATTGTATAACCAAGACAAACTCATTTCGCTGCGGGAAACAAACCATTTAAATTTCAACTTGTATATGCCAATTACAGGTAAACACAACATCTCTCTTGATCAGTACATCATTAAGACTTTGCAGATGCGGTGTCTGAGATGGTCTCCGGCCAGTGTCAGTGATGGTAGTTTACATACACCTCCAAATATAAATGAGTATTTAAGTAATTTCAAAGTTCGTCAAACAAGGGACACTGATAACTTAACACATCGCTTTTAAAACTTTATTTAAACCACATTTTTAGGGTTCCGTAGGCAACAAGGAAACCTTATAGTTTCGCCATGTCTGTCTTTCTGTATGTATGTCTGTCTGTCCGTCCGCGGTTTAGCTCAGAAGCGCTTAGCGCAAGAAACTTGAAAGTTGGTTTGGGTATACATATTAATCACGCCGACAAAGTGTTAAAATGAAATCTTGAAATAGTTTTATTTTGGGGTATAATAACATGTAAACTGGCAATGGTTTCTTTTTATCGTCTACCCCATCATGGTGTGGGATGTCGTTAGATAGGTCGTTTAAAAATATTGAGGGTTTGCAAAAACTATTTTTCCAACCAAGGATCCGTTTGCCTCCCCCTTCTGCCAGCTCAACGGTTAATTTGGCGACGTGAGAAAATCATAGTAGTAGCATATATGTAAAACGAATTTGAAAAGAAAACTATAAACGCTACCTAGGCTTAACGAGTTAATGAGTAATAGTCGACCTACTTATAAAATGGAGGTGGGTAAGTAAAAAAACGTAATAATTCCATAGAAAATGACTTAAAACCAAGTGCATTTGTAACTTTGTAATGTAATAATAGTTATAACTGTAATAATAGACGGGTACGGAACCTTACACTGTGCATGGCCCGACACGCACTTGGCTGGTTTTTAAACTTAAAATACATATTAACTTCAACATACCTGGTATAGAAGCCTTAAATCCTCTGGGTTTTAGAGCCGTAATAGTCACTTCAGGTATTTGATATTGAGCACATATCGTTTGTATAAAAATAAACAGAGTTATGAACGTCGCGATACGTCTGCTCTCACGGGGAGTCATTGTTTTACTGAATATAATTATGTGTAGGATCTGCGTTGCTGGTGGTTTTTGCAAAACAAAGTTGATTATTTTATTATTGTGTGACTCAGTCAGATAATATCGTCGCTTAATGTTTTTTTCTATATTGAGAAGTCATTGTGAGTTTTTGTAAGAACTACTTGTCTTTAAAAATGTTAACTGTTTAGAAAATAGTTTTAGTTTTTTTTTTATAGAAATTTATAGAAATGTTAACCCTGGGAGTATAGGCAGGGAAGTATGTTAAAAGATATCCCGTAAAAAGTTAACCCGTTTTAGGGTTCCGTCAACAAGGATCTCTTATAGTTTCGCCATGTCCGTCTGTCTGTCTATCTGTCCGCGGTTTAGCTCAGAGAAGCTAAGCACTAGAAAGTTGGAATTTGGTATGGGTATGCAGCGTTGGAAGGCCTCCTCCTGTGCTGTGAGGGTAGCGGGTAGCCGATGGATGTGAGACGCACAGGACCGGTTGTTGTGGCGACACTTGGGGGAGGCCTATGTTCAGCAGTGGTCGTCTTTCGGCTGATATGATGATGATGGGTATACATTTTAATCATACCGACAAAGTGACACAATCTGCAAAAAAAAAATAGGGTACAACCTACACGTAAAGTGGCGATGATTTTTTTTATCGTCTATCCCGTGGTGTGGGGTGTCGTTGGATAGGTCGATTAAAATATTGAGGGTGTACTAAAACCATTTTTCCATACAAAGATCCGGTTTCGAAATATTAAGCTTTAAAGTGCTAATTTTTAGAGTCAAGTGTCCCTCCCTCTGCTAGCTAAACGGTTGTTTTTGGTGACATGAAACCTATCACAGCTAACTAGGCTCAAAAAGTTAGTGAGTAATAGTCGACCAACTTATAAAATGAAACTGGATAAATAAAAACTTTGTAATAATTCCATAGAATATGACCTAAAACAATTTTTTTTTAAGGGTGGGAAGTCATCAAATGACTTCTTCCGCTCTGGATGGAGCGGAAGGGCGTGTCAGACTCTTACTGACTAAAACCCATCCGTGTTCCTTCTAAAGCCCTTTGCGTTCCAGGGCCGCGGTGACTTACGAACAAATTCCGTAACCCTGGCAGACGTAAACCTATATGCTCTTGTAATTTTGTATTCTTACAGTGAAATTCGTACTGATTATTTAGTCATGGCTCACGTGGCTGTACTGCGTGATTTCGAATGTCTTATGCCCGATTGCTAATTCCCCGAAGTCATCAGATCTTAATTTCGAATTGCCGAAATTCCATAGCATCTATGTAGGTACCACAATTTCGAATAGTTATTGGATCGAGCGTCCGTTTCACCTAAAAGCCATTGCAACGATGGTCCTATCCATCGAATGTCTATTGGCTCGACGTGCCTGTAAGTTGAAAGCGTACATAAAATATTCAAGAAGAGTAAAGGAATGTTAAATGGGATTAACAACAAACCAGCAGGGTTTAATCAACACTTATAAATAGTTATATATTTATAATAAAAAACACCCCAGTGATCAACATTACTATAATTCACATAAGAGCGCTGGTCGGTTAGCACGGCAGATCCGTCGGGCTCTTGTCCGGGGTGCCAGCTGTATTAGAACCAAATGGCTTGGCACGTGACGATGAGAAGAGGCCAGACACTTCAATTTTATTAATTTCGGCTCTGACAAACTGTTGTCATGTCTTGTCATGCTCGCAATAATAAAGCTGGTTTCTGGAGTTAATCATATATATCATTTAATCCCATTTAATGGTTATTGCATAAAGAGTCATTCAATGGGTTACATAGATGAACTGATACAGCCGGTGTTGATGATTTTGATTATTATAACTCTGTGAAGCCATATTTTTTACGGTCGCCAATCGTATTTTAATCAACATACAACCTGACACTGACCTACAAAATGCAAAAAACGTATAGAAAGAAAGAAAAGAAAGAAAAAGTAATTAATTGCCACAAAACGACATACCTACCCACATACATAATTTTATTTTTCTTAAACTAAACCCTAAACGATAGTGTTAGTAGTTCTTAAATTATATTAGTAAAGACATGTTAAAAACTAAATAAGAAAAAAAAATATAAAAAATAAAGTAGGTGCCTGTCGTGGTTGTGGCAAAAGGGCTTCCACTCAGCATAATGCTGTGCCGTGGGGAACCCACAGCACGGCGCTGATTTTCAGTGATTTGAATTTCACGGCACTTTCACCTTAAAAAGAAAATTACTCAACCGAATGTGGCTTTCATTTGGCTTGACTTTAGTCTTGCACCAAAGTGGGAAATCACTGTTTCAAAGGGATATTAATAAAACAACGAATGATATCATTTTGATTTTTATTATTTTTAATCAACTTCAAAAAAAGGAGAAGGTTCTAAATTCGGTTGTATGTTTTTTTTTTGTATGCTTATAATTTACCTGATAACTCCGTCATTTATGTACCGATTTGTTTTTTTTTATATGTAAGGATAAGACATTTCCATATTACAGTGCGGGTCAATACCTACGCAGTAACTTGTCGTGTTGGTTGCGATCAATTAGGTACGTGCCTACGTGGCGTTAGTTTCTTTTGGACAACATGTGGATTGGGGACCTGGCGGAGATCGCACAAATCCTTTGGATGTATTTTATTTTATCAGTTTGGGACAAAAAAACAGTTACACGTTACATTTGAACACGTGTTTTAAAAAATAGAAATGACAAACATGTAACCCACACTATTGTCCACGAATTTGCAAAAGAAACAGAGATTGACGAACGTGGACATATTGCACATCAGATTAACTGAACAGATATATTTAGTCTGTACCTACCTAATAATTATGTGCATAAGAGCAAAAATAACAAAATTTATAAGTAGGTTTATATGTGGCCACTAGGTGGCGGAAAAGTGCCAAGTGTACAAACAGGGAACACGCACCTCTCGCCGCATGACAGTTCTAGGTACTACGTAGAACAAATTGTTCATAAGACTAGTACAATCAAACTTATTGTTACAAATATCGTTTAGCGTCATGACGACTAGAAATATCTTGGACTCCAAGTTTAATATGCAGTAAAGTTTTAACAGCTCGTTGTAATGAATTCGAGTGCGAAGACATCTGTAATGCATACTACGCAAAAAATATTTTGTACCATTTCTATGCAGTTTTTGTATTTTTCATAGAATGGGCACCAAACCGGAATAGCGTACTCCAACTGAGACCATATTAATGTCTTATATAGAAATAAGAAGAAGTAGAGGGCCTTTTAAATGTTTTATCTATCTATATATCTAAAATCGTTGGGATCTTTTGACGAAACTATTCATCAATCAATCAACCAATCATTTATTTTGTTAAACATAGGTATGGTTACAGATGGTATATTGTCTAATATCTATGCCGAAACAAGCAGGCTTGAGTACAGAGGCATACCGAGTGGACTGGACTTTGTTTAAGACTACGCCATATACGGTGTAGGTGTACGGTGTAATCCTTTTGTTTTTGTATAAGAGATGGAATGACATTTTTCCAAGTTGAGTTGTAGCTGGTTAACCAGACAGTAGTCAGTAAGCCTATTGAGGTCCTCTTCGAACATCCAGTAGTCGTAAGTACTTGTACGGGATTTGTATATCTTCCTAGCACCAGCGTACAACAGGAAATAGGTTAAAACAAGATTTGACGTCGCTCATGAATACTATAAAAAGAAGAGGACCCCAAACTGACCCCTGTGGTACCCCAGATGCCACGGAGTTGTCTCAAACCCATTGAACACTTTCTGAGTCCTGTTAAATATATAAATGCCAACCAACGCAGATTTCCTCGAATGCCATTGAATGCTATTTTGTCTATAAGTAGTTCGTGGTCCACCTTGTCGAAAGCCTTCCGAAAGTCGGTGAACACAGCGTCTACTTGCACACAGTTGCTCATGTTCTCAAATATGCAGTCGGTAAAAATCATAAGATCGTCAATTGACAAAGTCGTATTGTTTGGGTATTATGAGATGACAAATTTAACTAATATGCATCAAATTTATGTTAAAGCGATGATGTATTGAACGTCGATAAAAAATAAAATTAATAAAATAACTTTGCCAATGTTTTTAATTTCCACTGGCTTAAAAGAGAGTGTTTAAATATAGTTTGAGTATTTTTGGTCGCTTCATGGTCGGCCTTACTTAACAAAATTCAGTCACATCTTAAAAAACTAAGATCTTAAACCTATCACAGCGCAACAACTTTGACGTAATCCACGAGCATTTGCGGCTCGTTCCAGGTCTCGAACCAGGAGCTCATGTCCTGCCAGAAGTTTAGCAGAGCCTTCCTGCTGGGATTGCTCCAGGGCTTGGGGCGGTTGCTCGAGGTCGTCACACCGTCGGGGAACTCGGTGATGCTGCCTGCTCCCACGCCCAGGGAGATGTAGAACTGGTGAGAGGATTAGTGTTATTGTTTTCTTCGTGGAGCAACGATTTTTTGTGAGAATAAAAGAAGTAGATATTGCAGACATCGATAGCCGTATACATCCTAACCTAATCAGTGACAACGCTATGTTTAATGTCAAAATAACAAGCAGATGTTTCTGTATTCTACCATCATGGACCCCATACTGCATACACTAAACCGGGGTGTAAGTCAATCTATCTATAGTGTAACACCCACTGCTGGCAAATGCCTCTCCATCCATTATTCACGCCCTACTGCCCTCTACCATTGCGCTAATTGCCTCTTGGTGTGCCGCGATGTCATCTAGAATTTAATGAGATTGGGTTACAATGGTCCTTTTAATCATATTCAAGAAAAGACGTAGTCTTAATTAAAAGCGACGATCACTTCCGGAATGAGGAATTGGTCCTACCGTTTTCTTAGTATTAATGTTTTCGTACCAGTCTTTAGTTCTGCTATAAGTGAGGTACTCAATACTTAGTCACTACTTACATGATCATCAAACGGCGCCATCTTAGATCCCATTTGTAGCAAATTACGCGGCAGTTGCGAACACTCGGCTGGAAATCGACCGCGTAGTCCACTCGCTGTTGGATCTACTCGGGCCCACTCGACTCCATCCACTGACAGTGTTATACGGTCTGCACGATAAAGAAAGAAAAAAACTATTTTTGTAAAACTAGACAGGCCAGCAAAATGCCGTTAAAGAGTAGACCGTATCATCAGTTGGCAACACATCCATTGATTTGTGTGGCCAGCATCCCAATAAATGTGACTTTCAGGTCGCAAGTACGGCTAAGCAACGCATGTGTTAAAAATAGATGGGATCGACCACTGCTACCTCATCGGCCATACTTTGCACAAAAACATGGCTGGTAGACAAAAGAACCGCGCAGTTAACGAAGCAAAGCAAATCTCTCGGTTCTCTTCTTAAGTAGCAGTTAAAGCCGGTTGATTTATGTCTACCGTCTACTACTAGTACCACGTAGGAGGCTAAGGTGCATTAAATATGTAGTTAACTTTATAGTAAATTACCTGGTGCCCATCGGACTGAATACTCGTGGTAATCGTCGCCCCAGAGTCCATTACCTAAGATTCTCTTGCTTAATAAGGTGTCGTGGCACTGGAAGTCCATGATGGGTCCCCCGAAGAGAACCTGGAACCGAATAAACAGGAACATTAAAATTAGCTACCCAGAAGGCTTTACGATGTTTGAGGCAGGACTAGCGCCTAGCGGTCTTACGGTAAGTGTTCACGGCTTATTGACACCAGAAATATTCACACCCATCCCATTACAGGTCTTATAACAACTCGGAGACAAAGCTCTGCTGTCGATGGTGGATTTCTCTAGATTAGGGCTTGTAAAGAACTGATCTTTTCGCTATGTGCAGAGTAAAAATTACCTTATTCGAGTAATCCGTAGTACCGCTGCTGAGCACCCTGTTGCCACGGGCCGATGCTATTTGGAGCACCCCAGAACTATAATGCCCGCTTCCGTATTTCTCCAGGAAAGGCTCCAGGAGGATTTCTGCAAGTAAACAAACACGGGTATTCGTACTGAAATACTTTTTTTGTTGTTTTAAACCAGGTTCTGCCAGCGGCTTCACCAGCATGAGTGTCGGAAATTATCCCTAGGGAATATGCCCTATGATATAAAGTAGCCTTTAGCAAATTATAATCTAAAGCTGTGATCCAGATCCGTTTAGCCGTTCGGACGTGATTGAGTAACAACCTACTAGAGTAGAGTTGGGACTGTATTTTACGCACTAAGACTCTCGGTCCGTTGTGCGTAGGTGTCCTGGCTAAGTTAGCCAGCCTAGCTCCGTCCAGAAGCACAGAAGTTTCCTGGGAGCTTCACATCTTCATTTCACTTTCACTTCATTGAGTAACAAACATCCATGCATCTAAACTTTCGCATTCATTCTAATATAATAAAGATGAACAGTTTGTTTGTTTGTTTGAACGCGCTAATCTCTGGTAATACCAGTCGGATTTGAAAAACTGTTTTTGTAACGGGCAAAAGCTAGTTATTTATAAACTAGCTTTTGCCCGCGACGTTTTTTTCCAAATACATAAAGAATTTTCCTAATCCGACTGGTAATACCAGAGATTAGCGCGATCAAACAAACATGTCGGATGTTGGTGTTCTAGACACCTTTGCAAACCCTTTCGGGAGATGAGGCGTGACTACCAACAGTAATTGAAACGTCATTTTTAAAAGGCAAAAATCACGTTTCACCTTCTGTTGGTAACTGATTTGTCAGTTGGTCAAAGGTAGATACGTTATTGAGACCGGCCGTTAATGTAACTAACCTGGATATAACCAATCTCCTTGCGGCAGCTTAGCTCTAACTGTGACCGTTCCGTAGGTAAACGCGAATCCCTTGGAAGTGATCTTGCCGCTGACGATGGGTGGCAGAATGTCTGCTCCCCACGCCTGCTTCATGCACGACTCTGCTTTAGATGTGCACCTGAAGAAGGTGAGCAGAGAGATAAATAAATAGAAATAGTTGTAACCAGCCCGTTGATGGCTTGGGGCCGAAAAACGACCTCTGATCGCTTGATGTATGAGGTGTGGGTGCTTCATTATTTGAAGGGCATTCCAGTTATGACTGTGTTGTAGTTATTCCACTTGGTACAAAATACTTGAATATGTTATCTGTTACGGTCCGCGCCATTTTGCGAAATTTGACATCTGTCAAAGCTACTTCTGGGTGGTCTCGCGCGATAACGGCGCGTGTGATTAAAACGCTAATATCTTTAAAGTTAAGAATGTTTTTAAGAAACTATGGGGAATGAGAGTAGTAGGTGATTTGCTTTTTAAACGAACGAAGCGTGCTTACACAGCTTACCATGAATGAAATGTTTTAATACGATTAGTAAGCAAGGGTTAATTTTTTCTTATATCTGTATCCTACAAGGTTTTAAATTCTTTTCCAATATATATATATACTTTGTTCGTTCTTGCAGACGCTAATATAGTTATTAATAACTGGATATGTAGATCTATCGCATCATTCATCACATAAAAGCTTACCCACTGAACAGATTGATAGCCCCATTATAAATGGACTCATCCGTGAACCCTGGTAGCCTCTGCTGCAGCTTGGGCGAGATGCGCAGCTTGCCATCCAATACGGAGACTGTCGGGTCTGATACTAGGCGTTGGTATGATACGAACGGGAAGTTCTGTGGACAGAATAGTAGAAGATGGACTCATAACAATCCATACATTATACAGTTGTTGGACGGATCTACATTACATCCGAGAATTTAAAATACGGACATGCCCGCTGGCAAGCCTGTAGAACATATCCGACGAACATTGCTGCAATAGGTTTAAAACATGTCTGTTTGGTCCGTAGCGTTTAGTGTTGGCGACCTGTCGTAGCGAAAGTTACATTTAATGGACATAGTATATCGAGGCCTGTATTGAGGAATCTCATGCGGAATCATTGTCCGCAGGAAATGCCTCGTAAGTACATGACTCACTAACGTATCTACCTACTCATGTACTGTAAATTCTTAAATTTAAATAAGATGGTGGAACAACAAAAATGGTTCCTATGTTGTCCCAAATAAAACAATTTTTTATAATTTATTATTATAGCCGCCCGCGCGGTAGTTTAAAATCTACCTAATGAGATTTAATTTGGATTTTATTATGAAGTCGAAGTACGAAATGTACAAAGTGTGTAAATCCCATTTTCCAAAAGAAAATCCTACAACCCAGCATCATCAAACAAATGATAGGATTAAAAAGGTAAAACCATAACGAGTTGTTTTATTTGTTTATTATGCTTTCACACCTAAACCCAGTTTTTTTGCGAAAATCTATATTAACGTTAGCAAAGGGTAAAATATAATTATAAGATCAGATCTTGCTAAACCCATATGACAGTGAATCAGAAAATAAAAAGTCCCTCGATGGAATCATTAACAAGTTTCGAGAAGCGAGAGTGACGTATTTGCGGTCAGTGACCTTGATCAGAATGCACGACATTACAAGTTTGCAGTATGCAGGTTAGATAATTGTTTTCAATAACAATTACGACGAGCCTTATTTGAAATCCGATTGTTACTAAGGCCACGTTTACTTCAAGTTTTTACTATGTATGAGCGTCAAGTACGGTAAACGGTAAAGAGAAACATCGTGAATATCATGAATATCATGATTTTGAAATGAGCAATGAGTAAGATAGCGAACCAGTGGGTACTCGTATGTCTTCTGTAAGAGAAGAGAATTTTGTCTTGTACCTAAGGCGCCCATTTCACGGTAGGTTTTGCTGTCAGTTTAACTGCAGTCAAGGCTGTGATTGACGGATAACCTATCGTCTAATGCAGTGACTGAGGTTGCATGAAATTGAGTGACGAAACTCGTTTTTTATTTGTTTATGGAATGGGTCCTCGTCCTTTTTCGAATCCCGTATATCAGCCAATACATATATCGTCGCCATATTACGGTAATGTCGATTGAATTCCATCACTTCCTATCAATCATTCGTTAATCATGACTTTTGGAATTGATTGACGTTTGCATGAGCGTGTAAGGGACGCCTTAGTAGTGAAGAATAGTGGGACAGTAGAAGACGTAAGATAACATCAACATGACCAGTTAGGACGAGCCTTACTGAAAATTTGATTGTTACTAAGGTCAGCTTTACATCAAACGTGAGCGTCAGATAAGGTAAACGGTAAAGAAAACTGTCGTCAGGTCACCAGAGGAATATCATGATTTTGAACACAGCAATGAGTAAACTAACCAGTGCTAGTGTGTTTTCTGTAGAAGAAGCTTTTATTCTGTAAGTACCTAATGAAGAACACTTGGACAATAGTTGACACCCTTAATGTCGCCAGTTATGGGGTTATAGGGATTTGTGCCCGGCTGATGGCATAAGGGGAGACAAACTCCGGGCTGTTACTGAGAAAGTCCACATGAAAAAACTTATAGCACTGCACGTCCCATGAATCGAGCACAGGACCTCCATGCTCAGAATAACAATAGTTAAGCAGGCTATTCATTATTAAATAGTTACTAGATTTAGCCCGCGACTTCGTACGCGTATATCTCATTCCGTTCCTGCATAGCCTTCTTCGTGAATGTGGCTATCATACACAAAAATAATTTTCCAAATCCGACTGGAAGTTCCAGAGATTAGCGCGTTCAAACAAACAAACTCTTCAGTTTTATTATATTGATATAGACTGTTGTGATAGTAAATTAAATTTGTACCGGATTAGAAACAGGAAGGTACTGCTCAATCTGCCACACGTTATCTCGGAAATTGTCGAATTGCTCCTCGAAGATCGTCTGGCCTGCGCACGCGCTGCCTCCGCGCACTAGCGTCAGCGTTGGCTTGCATTCTGTCTCGGTAGGAGTGTCCATGTCTGATGGGTCTACTAGAGCTGGAATTAATTAATCAATAATCTGTTTATAATATAGTTGTAGAGTAGAGTAGAGTAGGGACTTCGATTTCCGCACTCAGACTCCCATTCGGTCCGTTGTGCGTAGGTGTCCTAGCTAAGTAAGCCAGTCTAACTCCGCCCAGAAACACAGAAGCTTCCTGGAAGCCTCACAGGCTTCGCGGAGCGACCTAACCGTTCCGAGGATTTGTTTACGTTGGTTAGCCACGGCCTTATAATTTAGATATTACATGGTGGTCGGAATTTCTTCAACGTCACTCTATATTCGACGATTCAGTCGTGTAAATATTAACGTACATATTATCACAGAGAGACTTACTATTGCAGATAGAGTTGACAGTAAGTAATAAGTAAAGTGGTTAGTTTTCATTACCATACAAATAATTCTACAAAATTTAAACATAAATTAAAATAAATAAACATGTAGGATCTATAAACCTATGAAATCTCTAGGTTCCTCTCCATTGATCTTAAGAAAGGTCTCAAGATCAATGAAAAGGAACCTAGGAATTGTATCCACAGTACGAAATCTTTTTATGATTAGATCCTACATGTTTCAAGCACGCATGTTTCCAATCTAGGCGCAAGGTGGTGCGCCAGGCCAAGCAAGCACGCAGTACAACAAAATCGCATCGAACGTCTTGCAGCAATTACACCATTGGGGCACCAATAACTTCAGAATCGACTGCTCTCCGACATCCTGTGCCCAGTGGAGTGGTCTATGGCGTTACCTTACTAAAGATTTATATCTTGCTAATGGTTAACCCTCAAGATATATGATTACCGAGTTCGATGTTTGTACTGTCAACGTATACGTTAATTCTAACCAATGTGGGATCTTTTGTCAGTCAAGAATAAACAAAGAACGCACATCGGAATAAGCTGCCGCTCGATTCTATAAACATGTTGAAGTGAAGGCTTTGGTGAAGCGATGACGAGGTGAGCTGTCAATCCATATAATCAAGATATCACGTGATCACGAAGTGAGCTGTCATTTTATCTTGATTATATGGATTGACAGCTCACCTCGTCCAAGCCTTCACTTAGACATGCTTACAGAATCGACCGGCTGGTACGTGTCACTAGACTTGTCCTGATTTATTCAATTTGGTCGTAGTTTGAAAGCAGGCAGGCACTTTGCCACAGCTCTCAAAATGGTCAACGAAAACATTGTAAGGAAACAGACTATCTCAGGACCAAAATAATCTAATTCATAATGACTTACACTGAGCAGCTCCCCTGCTCAGTGGAGGCTGTTCAGTGGAAGTCTGTTTCCTTACGATGTTTTCGTTCACCGTTTTGAGAGCTGTGGCAAAGTGTCTGCCTGCTTTCAATCTACGACCAGATTGAATTAGTCTAGTGACGCGTACCAGCTTATTCCGATGTGCGTTTATTTTTGGCTGACAGAAGACATTGCTCAGGGTTAGAATTAACTTTCTTACCGCTTGAATTCCGTTGTCAATAACAGACAGACAGAGGTAAATCAGTCAGTAGTAAATAGAACATGAGACCGTGCAGAGTTTCACAAATTGCAGTGGCCTATTTGGAAAGCACTGAATCGCTTGCGCATCCAAATCGGTCACTGTAAACACAACACGCTGAAATGGAGTTTAATAGATCCGTCGGATACCCAATGTTAGTGCAGTCCCCTGTTCAGAACAAAGCCACACGTTGGAGTGTCAGTAATCATACACCTGTACTTTGGAGAATTTAATGATGGTAAGAAGTATTCCCAGCAATGAGAACATAATAGTGTGACTTTAACCGATACTAACCAGTAACAGTAAAGCTCTGATTATCCTTGACATATCCAGCTTTGTCCACAGATACGACGACATAGTAATTGATGACGTCGCCAACTTTCAGCTCCAGGTTAGGATCCTCCACGGTCCATCTTCCATTCTTGGCCTGGACCACCTCTCCTGAGATGGAGCCAACGTCGCTGCTCCCTATTGGGCGATTCACGTTGCCTTGGAACACGAAGAGGGCAACTTTTTCTGCATCTGAAATCATTTGGAGAAAGGATAAAATTATTTACTTTCAAAGAAAGAGGAACTCCTAATTTTTTTTGGGAATAAATTTTATGACCACCAGAAAATACTTCGATACCCTAAGCTCTTTTAAATTACCAAAAATATATACTTAACACCAAAAAAATTAAGCCTAAAAAAATAATAGTTCTAGCTGTTTTATTCACGACTGTAGTTCAAATTGTATTCATGGGGACCAAAACCAATGTAGTAAATGATCACCAAATTTTTGCGAGCAAATTTCTTCTTTAAACAAAATGTGTAGGTTAGGTTAGGTTAAAACCGTGACATCCTACAGAAACGACTTGCAATAATAGAAAAAAGAGATTGTTTTTAGTAGGTTACCCGGATACTAAATATTTGGCTTATTTGATAGGGTAGCAAGATGTATAAACTTTGGTTATAATTTCATATTAAACTGCGGTTTTAATTTTGGTGATCATTTACTATGTTTGGGTCAACTGTGATTTGTTTGGAGTCATTTGCTTTAATAGGATAGCAAGATGTACAAACTTTGGTTATAGTTTTATATTAAAATGCGGTTTTATATTCTGGTGATCATTTACTATTTTTACCTGTGATATTTTACTAAATCAGGTGATCAGTTAAACATAAGCCATTTTTTTTTATGTCGGTCACAAGGAAATAACTGCTTCTTAAGGTGTTACTACACCAATCGATCGATCGTCGATAGATGCCATTGATTGACATCGATCGACGTTGATCGATTGGTGTGGTAGCTATGTCTGATCGACAGATACTTGGCGTTAAACAATTGATCGACCGCCGATCGGTACCATCAATCGATATTGATCGATTGATGTGGTAACATTCTAAGTCTAGAAGGCTGTGAAAAGATATCGAGGATTGATCGAGGTCGGTCAATTGGTGAGGTAGTCCACTGATCCATTCTACAATCGGTTGAAATCGATCGAATACTTTCTAATGCTATTTTAAATGGGTTCACACGGGCGGATTCAACCTGTGAAGATTGTCAATATTGCTAATTGGTTCAAAAGTACCTTTTAATTAAAACCTGAAACCAGTTAGGAAATAGCTCCAATTTCTATTTCATTATTACATTCTATACGAATATTTTTACCTTTCCCTAATAACTGTTCATAGGTACCTGAACAATTAAATATTAATCGTTTTTCATTATTAGACAATGTTAAGGATCACGAGAGATGATGATTCGGGACAGCTTTGTGTAATTAATTCCGTTTTTCAAATTAAAAATGTCAATAATTGTAGGTGGGTCAATGACCGTTATTCCACGATTAAATTCAAATTCAAATTCAAATTCATTTATTGCTTGTTACAGGTGTATGGTCAGTTCTTATAATGATTTGTAATAATATCTCTGTAACATACCCATGGGGTGTACAATGTTTAAAAAAATAATAATTATTAAAATTAAATACATCACTGGTCATAATTACATTAACTACAATATATACATGTTATTTTCATTTAAAAATAAAATAAATTACGCCGGCCACAATAATTATATGTCAATTTCAATTAATATAAAATACATGACTGGTTACAATATTATTCACATGTCAATTTCAATTAAAATAAATTACGTCATGAACACTTTGTACTTTAATATAGTCAAATTGGTTTTGGATTCATAATCTTAATTTATAATCATACAGTAATTAGTCATAATAATACCATGAAACAGTCAATTTAGCTGTTTTAAAATTACATTATATTATACACATTTAGTCAATAGCTCGGTCATTCAGAAATTCATTAATTGAATAGTAAGCTTTACTTAAAAGAAACTCTTTAAGCCTGACCTTGAAAACATTCAAGGACGGGATATTTTTAATACAAATTGGGAGTCTGTTATATATTTTTATTCCCATCCCAAACACACTTGATTTATACTTTACAGTTCTACATATAAAGCCTCTTAGTTTCGTTTTGTGTCTCGCACTTCTCAATGTTTCATAACTACCTATATCGCGTTTTACCATCATTACCGCTTCGAATATATATAATGAAGGTAAGGTCAAGATTTTCAATCTTTTGAATTCTGGTCTGCATGATTCAGTCTCTCTAAGGCCACATATACTTCTGAGACATTTTTTTTGGGCTTTAAGAGCGTACTCCCTGTTTGCTGAATTACCCCAGAAGAGGATGCCATATCTTAATGTGGAGCCCACATGCATGATAGACACTCAGCAAAGTACTCTCACTTGTAACTTTACGTAACATATAGAGGGCGTATGAAAACTGATTTAGTTTTTTGCAAACATGGTCGACTTGCGTTTTTCAGTTTAGTTCAGAGTCAATTTGAAAGCCAAGAAATTTTATAGTCTTAACTTCCTTCACCGTTTCACCCTTATAATGTATTTGAAGATTTTTTGTTTTTTTTATTTTTATTTGCAAAGGACATATAGCATGTTTTATCAATGTTAACTTTTAGATTGTTTGCCCCTAACCAATTTATTATACTTTCGATTGATTATCTGGCGCCTACTATAAGCCTCCGCTGTTTGTCCATCCGTCTGTCCGTCAGCGGGCTGTATATCATGAACGTTTGTAGTAGACGGTTGAAATTTACTCAGAGGGTGTAAAAATACAATAGAATAGAATAGAATAGAATATATTTTTATTGTAAAACATGAGTATACATCATAACATGTGCAAGGTCTTATAATAATGGTCAGATCTGCATGTTTTGCCATTTATGGCGTACAAAAACAACATAATATTTGGTTTAAAATAACCACAAAAGATTGAGTCTAAACAACAAAAACAATTTTTTTTTCCATCGTAATACTACTTAAAAAGAAGAGCATGTACAGATTAGGTTTTATAGATTTACAATTCAAATTTTTTTTTAAATGTTGTAACTGCAGAAAAAATACAATTAATTAATTTCGTTCATTTAAGAAATCCGATATAGTATAATAGCATTTATTAACAAGATATTTTTTTAAATGTATTTTAAATAGAGCAGTAGGCATTTGTCTAATAGGTTTTGGGATTTTATTATAAATCATTGGTGCTAAACAAAAAATACTTTTTCGCATCAAGGCCGTGGTTGACCTTGGTACACATAATTTATTATTATCCCGTCGATTACGAATAGATACGTCTGATAGTTTCTTGAATAGGTTGGGATTGGTTTGTACAAAATTTGCTATTTCATAAATAAATAAGGACGGCAGACTTAAAATTTTATACTTTATGAAATACTGTTTGCAACTATCAGTTATTTTCAAGCCAAACATAGCCCTAATACATCTTTTTTGTGACCTAAAATTAATGTCTCTATTTGTACAGTTTCCCCAAAATAAAACTCCAAACCTCAATATCGAGCCGACTATACCATGGTAGGCAGTTATAAGGGCATCCGTACCTATGATAGGTTTTAGTTTATAGAGAGCATAGGCAGAAGAACATATTTTTTTATTTAATTCTTCTGTGTGTGCTTTCCAGTTCAGACGATTGTCAATGATTAGGCCCAAAAATTTAGCTGTATCCACCTTTTCAATAACGGTCGATTTGTATTGAACATTAACATTTGGTGCTTCTAAGCGTTGACTGAAGAACATAATTTTTGTTTTCTTTAGGTTGATCTTTAAATTATTGTTATCTAACCAGTTAATTATTGAATTGATTGTATTATTAATTTCCGATTCAATGGTATGGAACCCGTCATGCGCGAGACCGACTCGCACTTGGCCGGGTTTTGGTTTGCAAACTAACATGACAAATAGATACCTAGAACCTATATTATGGGATGCCTACTACACACACCACACCACACACACAACACACACACACATAACACACACACACACTAATATTATAAACGCGAAAGTTTGTGAGTGTGTGTGTGTATGTTTGTTACTTCTTCACGCGCAAACGGCTGGACCGATTTAGATGTAATTTGGTATAGAGATTGTTTGAGCCCCAGGAAAGGACATAGGATAGATTTTATACCGGGACTCCGGGAGTATGTTCTCTTGGGATAATTTTCGACAATCACGCGGGCGGCAATTATTTTAATAAAGGACAGGTTCCTCTGTCTTTGTATATGCCTACGGTTACTCATAATTCCATTGCATATTATTTCTTAGTGACTACGGTATCTTTTTATTATTACCTAATTGTAATTGTTTTTGTAACTTTTCTGCAATATCACAATTAAACGTCGGTCGTAATATTATGCTTTAACTTCTGATAACTGTAAGTGACAATATATTCGTATGCTGTGGTCAACAGTGACTCTAAAGGTCAAGTAGTGGGTGATTAATGTATTCCTTGTGTTATAATTCATCGACTTTCGAGAGGTTTGGTCATTATAAGCTAGATGAGCCCGGTGTTTCCTAGCTGTCTAATTTGAATCCTCCTCATTATGCTTATTTATCTCAATTTGCAACAGATTACGACTAAGATGCGAATACACACGTTGCTTAAAAATGAGTAGAATTAATTAATTATTAATTAAATTAATTAAACTACTCTAAGGAAGGCGAAACATCGAAAGCAACTCAGAGATTGCAGACTCGTTTTTTTAAAGAAAAAAAACATGAAGATGGTTCTCTGAGATGGTCATTGGTCAGTGTTGGTACTTAAGTGGCAATTTACATCATCATCTGCCTAGCCTTTTCCCAACTATATTGGGGTCGGCTTCCAGTTAAACCGGATTCAGCTGAATACCAGTGTTTTACGTGGAGCGGCTGCCTACCAGACCTCCACTATCCATTAACTGGGTAACACGGTACTCCTTGGCAAGACTGGTGTAAGATTTTCTGGCTTCTAAAGATTTACAAATGACAGCCGGGATCAACGGCTTAACGTGCTTTCCGAGGCACGAAGGAGTCTCGGTATGTCAAGATGGTCACCCATCTACAGACCAGACTCGGCAAGTGTTGCGTAACCTTGAAGATCGATCCGTGCGGCTGTTATTATTTAGCCACAAGCTCCTCCTAAGTGCTTAAGAGCCTAAGTGGCAATTTACATAAACCTCCAAATATAAACTGGTATTTGTACAGTATCCCAAAAAATTGACAACAGTCTGTCACGTTACTAAGGCCACTGATAACTGAACACAATACTTTTAAAATTAAATTTAAACACAAATTAAAACATACCTGGTATAGAAGCCACAAATCCTTTTGGGTCTAGAGCTGTAATAGTCACTTCAGGTATTTGATATTGAGCACATATCGTTTGTATGAAAACAAACAGACTTATGAACGTCGCGATACGTCTCCTCTCGTGGGCAGACATTTTGTCACTGGACAAGTAGGTACAAGTGGTTTTGCAAAACATAGCTACATAATTATGTTATTATTGAGTGACTCGGATAATATCGTCGCTTAGTGGTCATTTTGAGTTTTCGTACGAACTTCTTGTGTATCAACATGTTATGTACGAAGCTACTTTTGAATTAAGTACATACTTCCTATATATTTGTTTTGTATAACTTCACCAACACGAATCGGAGGCAAATTGTATTTAGATATAAACAATTACATTGTATCTCATTGTAAGTGAACCTATGTATTGTTCTTATGAGAATAAAATTCTTTAAACCGAAGCTGAATCTTTGGTTAAGTGTTTTTGTAAGTAAATAAGTTTGTGAAAAAATTGTTTAAGTATATCCATGAATACCTAGTTACATTTAATTTCTTTGCCTAACGATAAAGTGTTTTAATCAAATAGCATTGCACTTTTCACCTGCTACTAACTAAACGACTTTTGCAGCCTACATAGAAATAAATTCCGAATAATAATAAGGACAAATATTATTTATTTAAGGCGGTAATTTCGTACCGCCTCAAAATATTTTTGTGCCATGTTTTGTTTATGTCATGTATCAGAAATGGCGTAAGTATTCGAAAATGATTTTTGTAATATTTTTTTTTCTTTCATTTTTCCAATGTTTTAATAGTTATTCTGCTATTCAGGGCATAGACAAATCCAACAAACCAAAGATCTTTAAAATCGGTCCAGCCGTTCTTGAGTTATAAATGGTGTAACTTACCCAACTTTGTTTTATATATAGATTACGTAAATAAAACCTTTACAGCTATATGTTGGTTCAGGAGTCGAATTTGCGCCACGGTCTGAAGGTTCACTTTGGCGCCAAGGAATCAGCCGTTTATATCATTCTTAAATACCACTGACTTCTTATTAAATTTGTAGTCACATTACGACTAAACTAGCACTTCGTCTGCGCATATTAAGTACAAATGACTTTACCCCTTTTCACCTGCTTTAAAGGTTGAATTTCCATAAATCGCCTCTTGGTGCTCACCTACACGTTAAAAGGAATATTTGTGCAAAATTTAATTTTCCAAGTTCCAGTAGTTACGGTTGTGCGTTCATATGTCAGTTAGATCCCCTTTTATATTTCTACTATGTAAATACTATATACTGTGTCAGTGTCTCAGTCATCATCATCATCATCTTCCTACCCTTATCCCATGTTACTTGGGGTCGGCGCAACACGTTTTTTTCTTTCGTTCTGTCCTGTCAGCCGTCACGCTATCACTAACTCCCTTTTCTTTCATATCACTCCTCACACATTCCATCCATCTTTTCTTTGGCCTCTCTCTCCCTGTCCATCCATCTACATTTATATTCATAACTCTTTTAGTTACGTGCATTTCATCCCTCCTCTTCACAAGACGTTTCCATTACTGGCGCCACTTTTAAGCTACCTCTAATGAACTCATTCCTCAAAATTCAAAAATTCAAAATTTAAAATTCCAAAGTCATTTATTCAAATTGGGCTGAGTGCCAGCACTTTTTGAACGTCAAAGTTCTACATAAAGACAGTCCCCCAAAACGGCCGCCCTTCACCACTTCCTAGTGTTTTAGTTGGGAAGAAGAAGTGGCGCAACAAACTCCCCAGCAACACATCTGTCTGTTGAGTTATAAGAACTATCACTTATACAAAGGTATGTAAGTAGTCAGTATTCTTACAAAGAAAACAATACAACAAAGGTAACACGTAAAAACATAAAACTTAATAATTCGCTACTTGTAAGCTAGCACACTCCATTATGCCAGCATAAACAGACAAACTCAAGCATAAAAACAATATCAAATCAAACTTAATAAGCCTCCAGACATGAAGGGTGTGCCCGCTTACACGTGCAGAGGGTAGAATTTAATAAAAAGATCTGTGACTCGACGCCACAAGTGATAAACCAGGGCCATCAAAATTAAACATTAAGCATATAATCGTTATAACAATAGTGAAAACCATGGCTAACAAGACGACCTTTCACCACAAGCAGCACCCGTTCACGAGCATAACGCAAAGATCAGCCATTACCCCCCTCGCCATATTTGAGGGAAAGAGGTAACCCGACCCCCGACGCTACCGTAAGCAGTAAAATCTAAGGGAGCATGACGAACTTGCTGCCGGTTGCTCAGGATAGAATAAAATCATACAACTGTCGAAGTCACTAGTTAATCACATGCAATACACTCATTATAAAACATTGTTATGAGAGTATTAAGTCAATACATAAAAAATAACAAATAATTGACCTCTACGGACATATAAATTAACAAATATATGAACTCATATGTCATAAGCTAACTATGAAAGAACATTAAAAACGAAGTATTAAAAACGAAGTTTGTCTTGCGCTCAACACTGCGACCAACTATTATCATCGTCTAAATAATCATTGATTGAATAGTATGCCTTCGAACAAAGGTTAGATTTAACTTTAGCTTGAAACGAGTTAAAAGGCAGCTCAAGATAAGAAAGAGGTAGCTTATTGTAAAAACGGATACCGAGCCCCACAAATGAGCCTTGGACCCTTCGAAGACGATGGGATGGTGCATGTAATTTGTGCTTGTTTCTAGTGTTAAAGTTATGGATATCACTGGTTTTAGTGTATAAATGTATATTTTGCCTAATATATAATATGTTTGCAAAAATAAATTGAGATGCTACCGTGAGAATTCCAATATCTTTGAAAAGTTCTCTTAAGGAAACTCTTGACCCCAGCTGATAAATATATTGCTCGTACAGCCCGTTTTTGTAACACAAATATATGTATTTTGTATGTCTGCAGCTCTTCCCCATAATAGGATACCGTAAGACACCTCACTTTATCCATTCTCGATACTCCACACATCCATCTGTGTCAGTGTCTCAGTATACTCGCAATACTGTAACCGGTTTCTCGAGTCCTGGACCTGCATTTCCATCCATACCGGTTCAGACACAGCGACCGGTACACTAATTTGTGTGGCTCAGTAAATGGTACTCACAACAGTATTGTTTGCGATGAATTACATGGACTTCTTTGCCTGTAAGTGGACAACATCTGGACAGAATAATAATAATAATATCTCTTGGGACAACTTACACACGGTCATCCGATCCCAAACTAGACAGAGCCTGTGCTATGGCAACCAGACAACCGATAAACATACTTATATATTTTTAAATACATACATATTATAGACAAATAACACCCAGACACAGAACAAATGATCATGCTCATCGCACAAAGATTTGTCCTGTGGGAATCGGCCCCACGACCTCCGGTTTAGCAGTCAGGGTCACTAACCACTCGACCAACAGGCCTATCATCAAATCAATCAGATGACCTGGTGTCTAGGTGGTCATAAGATATGTTGAAGCGTATTATCATCATCATGTCAGCTGAAAGACGTCCACTGCTGGACATAAGCCTCCCCCAAGTTTCGCCACAAGAACCGGTGCAATCATATAATGTCAAATTTATCAAGAAAAATGATATAGAACCGGACGATATGGCGACGTTTAGCGTAGGCCTATATCCAGTTCTGAGGCTCTTGACAAGTGGCATTCTGTGGGCGGTAGAGTGGCGAAGGCCATTGTGTGTTCGGATTGGGACTGCTTACGGACGGACGCTGACTAAATGTTACGTGATGAATCTGCCGGTCGCTTCTGTAAACATGTCGAAGTGAAGGCTTGGGTGAAGTGATCACGAGGTGAGCTGTCAATCCATATAATCAAGATGGAATGACAGCTCACTTCGTGATCACGTGATGTCTGGATTATATGGATTGACAGCTACCTACTCATACTTTTGTTAATTTATTTTTTTCTTATTTAGTTTTTAAATTTTAGTTTTAGTGCTTATAAAATTATGTACATATGTGGGTGAATATGTTGTTTTGTGGCAATTAAATACTTTTTCTTTCTTTCTTTATATTTTAGCATTTCGACAGTCGCATTTAAAACAACAAACAACAACAATGACAATGATGAAACTGGCAACCTTTTCTCATTATATTGATTGTCAACAGTTTTCCTCAAGTTTAGGGACATCTTAAAATAAAAGAATCTTAGTAAAACATTTAATATTTATGTGGCCATGTTAAACAAAGTCAAATGACCTTTACCCTTTGATATTTATAACTTTAATTAAGAATTTTTTTTAACTTTAATTAAGAAATTTAATTGCTAGTTATACGATAGTGTTTATTACTTTAGCATAAAGAGATAAGACGGACCAATTAGCGAGAATAACGGTTTTATTATGAATAAGATAATTGATTCGAAGAATACGGGCATCTCCGCGTCACAGTTTATGACCAAGTATGGAATTAGTATTTAACATGATTTTACGTTCACAGAATTGAAATGCATCTTAGGTATTTGGGAACTTATATGGTGGCAGGGGATTTACCATCACAATCGGTTGTACATTCCTGTCAAAAACGGCAACATGATTTTGAGGACTTTCGTCGTCATTATCGTGGTGTTATCCCAATTTATTTAGGGTCGGCGTAACATGTGTTCTTCTATACTTCTCTGTTAGAGCGGTAGCGCACTACGTCCGATCCGAATGCGATCAGAATCCGTCAAAATAATGTCCGAGAAAACTCGGACCGAACTCGGATATTGCTTACTCACTACCTCCGATCCAAATCCCTGATTCAGACATCATTTTACGCGGAGCCGCTACAGAGCGTTCACGTCACTATATTATATTACTCTTTGGTCTATGCATTCTTTGTCGATATTGTGTTTTTGTAGTCGTCTATAGATTTATCCCATAAACAGGGTTATTTTTTTACATTTAGAATTAACGCAAAAACATCGCCGAGTCTGGTCACCCCCCGCCCCCCGGACGTAGTGCGCAACTATTAATACAAATAATACTATGGCCACTTCGGGCCGTCAATAATCTTATCCGAAGCGGAGATTCTCGGATGACGGAGAGAAATTGGATGACGGAAATCGGGTGTAGTGCATAAGCTACCATACAAATTGTTCTACGACTACGCTGAAATCACGAAAAAAACTTCGACACCCCCATACATTTATGTGCGCATAATTCAACAAAATGTACTGAACAGCAGATTTTTTTTCGCGATTTCGGGGTTGTTCCCATAGTATAAGTTGTTTATAATGGTGAGTATAATGCTCAAGAGGTATTGCGTTTATTCTGTTACACGTTGTATACTAAAGCTGTAGAGTTTGTTTGTATGTTTGAACGCGCTAATCTTTAAGATTTTTTTTTGTATATGATAGCCACATTCGTGAGGCTAAAGGCTATACGGGGACGGGAAAAAACGGGATATGCGCGTACGAAGCCGCGGGCAAAAACTAGTACCTAATCGATATGTATCTAAAGTGGTCAACCCCATATAAGCAGTGTTTCTTGGCTTTGTAGCCTTCTATACCAGCGGGAGATCAGTAAAAGTCAGTTTAAAAGTATAAAATATTTATTTAATATTAAAATTAGCAAGGTCCCCGTACGAAGAGATTTTTGAATCTGAAACAAAATAATAATAATAAAGAATTGTGATTAATTATTATTTAGTCGAAAGACGTAAGACGTCCACTGCTGACGATGGGTCTTTCCCAAATATCTTGCTCCTGAAATATTTTTGACGTAACAACGTCTAATAAATCGATGAACGCCGGCTGCACGCACAAAAAAGGATGACTGATAACTTTACACTCATAGTGTGAAATAGTGTTTTAATTTTTTTTTGTTATTTTTATAAATATGTGTGATAGTCTGTAAGGTATTTATTTAATGGGTCTTTGTTACCTGAATTAAATGATATATATTTATTATTATTATTATAGTAACGTTACGCTCACTGTAACGTTATGCTCATTGTAACGTTACGCTCATTGGAACGTTACGATCGGAGCGAGAGCGCTGCACGATTCAATTTTATTCATAAAAGTATGCAATCATTTCATCAATGTTTTGTTATGGCGTTGTCACGTTAAACTATCGTCCGTAAACCGACTTTACAGACAACCAATTTCTCATGACATTATATTTTTTAAGCATACGGTTTTCATTGGTTTGCATAAGGAAAGCTTTATTTATTGGTGTTTTCTTCATACGACACAAAAAATCAAGTGACCCCCTTAATTATTGCAGGTCTCTGAATAAATCGCCAGAACAAACTAGCCGTAATAACCACCTATAGGCATTGGTTATTATCAGACGCATTATCTACTAATGAGTCACCATCATACTAGCTGGTATGGGGCTTACTGGCGGTCAGTGGGGGTTGCCTGACTTGCAGCCTGATTTTCTGACCGCCCGCGGCTCCGCCCGCGTTAATGTCGATAATTACCCCAAGGGAACATACTCCCGGGATGAAAATGAATATTATATGTGTTATTTAAGACCATAATCTACCTCTGTGCTAAATTTCATCAAGATCCATCCAGCCATTTGCGCGTGAAAAAGTAACAAACATACACACATACTCACAATTTTCGCTTTTATAATCTTACTAGTTGCCGCCCGCGGCTCCGCCCGCGTGATTGTCGAAAACTATCCTAAGGGAACATATTCCCGGGATAAAAAGTATCCTATGTATTATTCCAGACTATAATCTACCTCTGTGCCAAATTTCATCAAAATCCATTCAGTAGTTTTTACGTGAAAGAGTAACAAACATCCATACATACATCCATACTTACAAACTTTCGCCTTTATAATAGTAGTAGGATTGTGAAGTGTGATGATAATGTGATGTGATATATATATAGTGTGATTGATGTTTGGGCTGCCGATGCCGGCGCACTTTGTAACACTAGTGCTAAAGACGTTTCATTGCATTCCTAAAGCCAGAGGTGAGTATTCGAGAAGTGTCGTTAAAAGTAAATTTAAGGTTAAATTTCCTTGATGCTTACCGTCTACAGCGCATAAACCCTGACATAATCGACTTCGAGCGCGCTGGTATCGTCGTACCAGGTGGAATACCACTGGTCACGCGCGTTCCAGAAGTTCAGCATGGCCTTGGTGGCGCGGTTGTTCCAGGGCTTGCCGGCGCCGTCCGGGAACTCGAGCACACCACCCACGTTCATGCCCAGGGAGATGTAGAACTGGGGAGAGGAGAAGAAGTTTCGTTGTTAATATTTTTGTAGATCTTATTTGGTTTTCATATGAACCTAAACAGGGGCTACTCTCTTAGCCCGAAGCCCGTAGTTTCGGGCTTAGTTGCGGGCGTATTCTACTTTATATCACCTAACCACTAAGAATTAATGACAACACGTTTTGACAGTTACTGTCAAATCGTGTAGTCAGTCATTCTTAGTTCGGGTTCGGAACTAATCCTAAGTCCGTAGGTGAGAATACGCCCGCAACTAAGCCCGAAACTACGGACTTCGGGTTTAGAGAGTAGCCCCCCAGGTGTTAACGGACAAAAAATATTTTTATAGGGCCCGACAATGACGACTCTTAATCGAGTCACGCCGCATTGGGTATCGATCGACAGCGAGCGTTCGCAGATATGACAAAGGTCTTCATAGTACCTAATGAAACAGTCTACTTATACAGTTTATTTATTTCTCACCACAAATAACAGAGAAACTAGTTAAATAGTCTACAGACACAATTTTATAAATAATTTGTGGAAGACTGGTGCCTAAACTAAGTTTTTTACAAAACCTGTACGTCAGGTCACCAGGCCCCCTAAGTTTCACATTATTATTGTTGTACTGGAGACGATCAGATTCGCATAATTATAATATTCAAATAAAAATCTCATACATTATAATATTGCAATATTGATTAGAGCATAACTTGATTTACAAAAATAAAAATATAATGATTTAGTTAGGGTACATGCAAGGGAGGATATATATGTATGTGAATGAATTTGGTGTGTGGGCGAGTGTGTGTGATGTGGAGTGAGTGCGTTTGGTGTGGGGTATTTTTGTGGTGGGGTAATATATAAATGGCCTGTCAGTATTTTTCCCAAAATACAAAGATTTTATCAACTAACCATTTCATCGAAGGGCGCCATGACAGTTCCCTTGAGCCACTGCGAAGCCGCGACCACGTTGTTCTCGGTGGCAGTTTTGTAGAACCCTTCTGTCGGAGGATTCACCTCGCCGTACTGCTCCCCGTCCACGAATAGGGAGATACCGTCTGGAAGAAATTTAGACGTGGAATCTATTACTTTGTTTTCCACTTTGAGAGGGGATGGTGGAAGAAGAATACTCATTTAGTAGAATTCCATATATTTTGGCATTTCGCAGTCGGTGATAAAATGGCATTGTACCTAGCGCCGAAGGACAGGAATACGGTAGCGTCAAGACCCACCTCGAGTTCAAGGGTCTTGCATCAGGATCCAAATATTGTAAAGAGACGATAGGTGAATATTTCAGTTTCATAGAAAACCAAGAGGGAATTTAGTGTTTCAGAACATAAATGCATCACCTGGCCTCCATTCAAGAGAGTAATTGTGAAACTCTCTGTTCCAGAGATCGGAACCAGCCTCCTCCTTCAAATAGTTTGATCTGAAACACACAATAGAGAAACATAATTTTAACATTATAATCGTCGTTGTAATATCGATCATTATTTAAAGGAAACATACTCCCGGCATAAAAGTATTCTATGTTTTATTCCAAGATATGGTTTACTCGTCTGGACGTCTGCCATCTTCATTGTTTGTTTCAACCAAACCCGTTCAGCCGTTAAGACGTGAAGAGGTAAGAAACAGACAGACAGAGAGAGTTAATTTCGCATTGTTTTGTAAGGATGTAAGATGTATGCCTGTACTCTCAATATATATACGGCGTACGCAGAGGTGTATTTTAGGGTGTGGCGAATTTTGTCAGGATGTTTACGTAATTCATTTATTTATTTAATCCAAAGTCGCTAGTGAGCTTTTCCTAATTGAAACTCAGTATTATTTAGACCGCCGAAGACATCAAACACAGAACCACATAAAATAATTAAGTAGCAAAAACTAAAAAGTTAAGTATGTTCCCAAGATTCAAGACATTATAGAAAATTTGATCTTATTCGCTTCTATTCTTCAACCCAATAATATACCGAGCCACTACCGACCTATAAGGTTCAGAGTCGCACATGATGGGTCCAGCGTACAGCTTCTTGGCGAACGCCACGTTGCCTTTGACGGTGGCGATGCGCAGGAGTCCCGACGCGTAGTTGCGAATACCGTACACGAAGTCACGGGGTTCCAGTTGGATTTCTGAAAATAACATTATGTGGAAATTCAACCACTAGCGATCTTTTTGATATGTGAAACATTCTAATGCGGCGGGATACAGCCCTTGTTCACGGTTAGGTTTTTTCTCGGGTGACGGAATCCGGCGTTTTGACGTTTGATCCGTCTAAGTTGTTCTCACGAAACACTGATTCCGAAACCATCTCTACCCCCAGGTCCCGCATATACGTGACTCGTGACATGACCGCAGCTTCCATCTCATATTATTGCAGCAGAGGTTCCCGCGCGCGAGTGTAGCTCATTATTGCACTTGGGAACGTTAAAACCTAACTTATTATCTACATTCAACTGCACTACCCTATCAATATCATCATTATTTCAGAGGCTTCCACTGCTGAACATGGGTCCACATTGTCTCCCTGGTGTCACCTCAATGACCGGTCCTGTGCGTCGGCCTTCACCAGGTCATCAGCCCACCTTGTAGGAGGCCTTCTATTCTTAGAGTGTTCTATTCTTCTAAAGCTCCGTCTTCCAGTACCAGTTCCAGTCATTCCAGAACCCTTCGAGTCCCTCGACTAAAAATCAAACTAATACTACCAAGTAATCCAATAATTCTTACCTGGGTAAATCCAGTCTCCCAAAGGCATCTTAGCGCTGATTTCGACCCTGCCGTACTTGAAGGCAAACTTGTTCTTGGTGGTGATCTTCGAGGTGATGATGGGGGGCAGGATCTGAGGACCGGACGCCTCCCGGGCACACTCCACCGTGCCGATGATGCCGGTACATCTGATGGGTCACAAAAATTATTTCGCTTTACTTAATATTCGCTCCACAGGAACCCACGGCTTTACTTCATATTGAAATGGAGGCGAGATAGTCTTTTGCTGGCCACGGGGATACACTACGCAGAGATGCGTGACTAGCAAACAAATGAACAAATAAATGACATCATCCTGTCGGACTCCCGCCATCCCATTCGAACCTAACCTATCCGTGAAGAGGTAGGTAAGTTCCCTCAACCTAACCTCAGAAACCAGCAACATCATGAAATAGCCAATTCTACGATATTGCCACGACATTTGTGAACTTTTTTGACGACAATGATTTTAGTCTTTGAAACGAGAATAAGGAAGATAAAAGTAAGTCATGACAATAGTCTAAGAAATAGCTTATAGTGTATAGTAACAGTAATTTCAGCTGTGCCCTGACAGGGTCTTTTGTTTTGTGTCTTTTTGTTTATTTTTTTAAGGATGCTAAATCAGCAAATGACTTCTTTCGCTCTGGGTGGAGCGGAAGGGCGTGTCAGACTCTTACTGACTAAAACCCATCCGTGTTCCTTCTAAAGCGCTTTGCGTTCCAGGGCCGCGGTGACTCTTTCGAACGAATTCTGCAACCCTGGCAGGGCCCTCACAGGGTCTACAACGGCTCTTAGCTCTAAGCCTTGTTAACATCTTGTTTTTACCTTGTAGAACGCAAATAAATGAATATGAATATGACTCTCTTTTTTTCTTTCCTACTCTCGTTCCTCAGAAAATACTCGAAACATACTTTAGGATTAATGAGGATTTTTATTTTTCTCTGGAAATTCTATGAGAAAAAATCTTTTCCTGTGATACTCGTTATTAAAACATTATTGTGATAATAATGAGAACAGGAAAACTGGTTACCTCCACCAACATCTTTTATTCGCTCGTATTATTACTAGATTAACGATAACATACATTATTGTACAATTCTTGTGTTTTTGCAATCCACGTTAAATAAATAAAAAAAAATCTACCACGTACGAATTTCGAAAAAATAAGTAAACAGTGAATAGAAGTAAAACATGTCGTCACGATAAATGATCTATACTTAATATTATTATGAGGTATAAATGCGAAAGTTTGGATCTTTGTTACTCAATCACGTCGGAACAGCTGAACGGATCTTGATGAAATTTGGCACAGAGGTAGATTATAGTCTGAAATAACACTCTTTTATTCCGGAGTATGTTCCCTTGGGATAATTTTCGGCATTCACGCGGGCAGAGCCGCAGGCGGCAGCTAGTAGTAATATAAATGCGAAAGTACCTCTGTCTGCCTGTTTGTTACCTGTCTGTACCTTATTGCCTGTTTGTTGTCTAGCTTTTTAATTCTTAATACCTGTTGTCAGCGGCTTAGCCCGCGTGAACGTCGACAGTAATCATCCTAAGGGCACGTACTACCTTGAATCCTAACCAGGTCGTGTTCTATCCGTGTGTGTAGTTACGTCAAAATCCCTTAAGCGGTTGATGCGTGATGGATTCACAAACATACAAAGATACACTATGACCATTTCACCACAATCTATCGCTTTACTAAAATTCATGATTTATTCAGCGTGCAAGCGCATCAAACTGACAGACAGAAATACGAATTTATAGGCAACATTAGTATGGAAGATTAAATAAAAACTGGCCAAGTACAAGTTGGACTTGCACACGAAGGGTTTCGTACCATAAATCGAAAAAAACAAGTTTCTCTCCCTTTCATTTTTAATATTTATTATTTTTTGCTATAGCGGCAATTGAAATACACACTCGGAATAATTCAAATTTCTACTTAATACGGTTCTTGAGATACAGCCCGCTGACAGACAGACGGACGGACAGAGAGAGACGGAGAGAGAGCTTAGTAATAGGGTTCCGTTGGTTACCCTTCGAGTACGGAACCCTAAAAACGAAACAGAACCTTATTATTCTCTTTAAATTCCCCTTACCTAGGCGTAATATCAAGTGTCTGCCTCACAAAGTCTTCTCCATACTTGGACTCCAGAGTGATCGGCTTGATGGACAGTCTCCCGTCCCTCACCTGAAGGTTGCGGTCATTGAGGTACACGTTGAAGGGAAAGTCCTGGATAAAACAAATGAATATCATTCATGTATTCGAAGAGTTTGTTTGTTTTGGCTGTACGCGTAAATCTCAGGAACAACTGGTTCAAATTGAAAAATTCTTTTAGTGTTGGATAGCCCATTTATCGAGGAAGGCTATACATTAAAATCGCGAAAAAAAATTTAATGCCCCACATATTTGTGCACTTAACTCGACAAAATAAACTGAAGTGCTGTTTTTTTTGGGTTGATCCCATAGTAAAAGTTGTTCATAATGATGAGTACAATCACCCCTTTATAAGAGGTATTGTGTTTATTCTGTCACACGTTTTATAACATCACGTTACGGCCAATAGGAGCGGAGTATAATGAAAAATGTGACACAGACGAAGTTGCGCGGGTCAGCTAGCGATCTTCATGAACACTTCTTCGAAATTCGAAAGATGTCGCATTGTGAATACGCGATGATTTACTTTTAAAACAAAATGAGTTCTCTTTCGATTCGACGGGTCACTTGGGTGAGGTTCAAAAAGAACTCTAAATCGTTCTATAGTAGACGTCATTAAGATGAACTGATTAACTTGTTGATAATGCCTTTGAAATCCTTAAATAAGACTTATTTAATCGATAGATTAAGGTGAAAAAACTAGCAATCCCCGCGAAGCTTCCCACGGGTGTAAATAAACACCTACCTCTTTTGTCGATCTTTTTTTGATTAGTTTAAAACGAACTTGTCGGAAGGTGATTTCTCGTAACTAAAGTTAAAGTTCTGCCGACAAAACAATCATGACATCTAAGCGTCCACTGCAAGCTCCTAAAGTAGGTAAATGAATTATCAACGTCATTCCACTCACCGGCTCCCCAGGAAACTTGATCTCAGGAGTCCAAACCTTTCCCTTTTCTATGCCAGAGTTGAAGTTATCTTCAAAAAGCAGTTGTCCCTTGCAGACGAACCCTGGCACATTGACCTTGGACACTGATATCTCGCAGGGGTACTGTACATTTGGCTGGGCGGAGAATGCTTTTGATTGAGCTGATGGGGCTGACACTGAGTCTTGGGGTGGTTGATTGGGGCTGGGGGCTTCTGATGCTGCGATGGGGGATCCGTCTGTTGGGTTGACGGGGTTACCGGCTTCGTCGACGTATTCTGGAAGATTATTGGAATTTAGAAGTTATTTACCAAAAATTGCAGAAATTTCGGGTAATTAATTCTTAAAGTTGATTTTCAATTTTCACATTCGTTTTTAATTAATTACAATTTTTAAAATGAAATAAAATTTATTTAAGTATTTCATATGTTCAGATGACAAGTTAGCGAGAGTTTACAATCTCTCAAGATATTTTATAATCTTATGGAGTTTGCAATTATCCGGTGACATATATAATTATTGATGATTGATTACGAAGTTGTTTGTGGTCACAGGTGACCACAGACGCTTTTAAAACACATGCAATACTAAGCAATAAAGAAAATACTCTCGAGAAAGCCCGGTTTATAAAAAAAGATGGCTGAACGACTTCTCCAGGTGTTATAAGATGTTCGAAGTGAACTCTCGTGTTTGGAGCATCCTCTTAGCTTTGAAGTTAACACCTATTGTGCTTGAGAGACTGGGATATATCGGAGATAGGAGAAAGGTATTTGGAATATATTTTTATCTTTTGGTTTTAGAAAGTAAATGTTGGGGTATTTAGTCATTGTAATAATAGCCGATACCCCAAAACATGTTCCTACCTATTATGAACTTGCTTTTGCTCCCAGTTTTGTTCGCGTGGCTTATCCCAAGGGGTAAGTAATAGATGATATAACAACAAAATCTCTAATATTTACAACATATAACAACGGAAGCTATAATTTTATTTAATATAACGATTAGTTAATATAATAAACGATTGATATTTTTTTATAAGTATTACATAATTATGTACATTACTTAAATATAAAATCGTTTGACATACCACTCAAAAAATATAAAAACATAAATAGTAACTGATGCGCCACCTGCGCTAAGATAGTTCTTATATCGTATATCGTTTGGTATATCTCACGTTGATTATATCTTATGAACAATAATATAATGAAATTAGACCAAATGAGTTTATACGTTATGAAACGCACTATCCCAAGTCGTGCGTTGAATATAAGACATTTTTCCGAGATATACATAGTTGCTGTTTCATGTGCCTTTGTTTTTTTAAAGGATGGGAAATCATCCAATGACTTCTTCCGCTCTGGGTGGAGCGGAAGGGCGTGTCAGACTTTTACTGACTAAAACCCATCCGTATTCCTTCTAAAGCCCTTTACGTTCCAGGGCCGCGGTGACTCTTTCGAACAAATTCCGCAACCCTGGCAGTGTTAGTGCAATGCGCTAATGGATTATACATTTATAATTTTATCTGTAAAAATAATAATTTTGTATAATTCTTGAGCATTTATCACAGTGTTTTATAAATATATTGTTTAACTGTTTAGTTTATTGTATAGTATGTATAGTATGTATCTGTGAAGATAAAAGCCCCAAAACAAATAAAGAGAAAAAAAAAGTATTTAAGAGCGCTTACTGCTCATGGTGTTTATACAAACTTTCAAGTCCTTATTCTTGGAAATGTATAAACTGATTTAAATGAAACTTGGTGTGCATATGTTAGATATACAGGTCTAGAATAATTAGCTCAGAAAATTTTCGAAAAACTGTTTAGAGAGAGAGAGAGAGATAGCGATTCAAAGTTTTCTATGGAATGTGAAAAATCAGTCTATCTTTCGCATTTAATTTTTTGTGAGGAGGAAGCGCTTTAACTTTTTCTGTACAAAATATTGTAATTAAATATTGTATTTAATTAAGAGTTTTAACTATGACAAAGTATCAATAAAAAAAAGTGTAGTGTTTGTGTTAAGAGTGCAGGTAATAACTCAAAGTCAAAGTCAAAGTCAAAGCATTTATTTCAAATAAACCATTATCAGGTACTTTTGAATTGTCAAAGTCAGTCCGTCAAAAACATTAAGCTATTTGCACGTTCGAAAGCGTAGATCTCTATGGAGAAGAACGTGCAAGAAACTCCACGGACACTCTTTCAAATCATTTTATGTTTACAAAGATCCTGGTTACATAAACCTTGTTGCATCTATATATGAGAACAATGTAAAGAAAGAAAAAAACAATTTATAGTATGAAATATTAAAATGAGGCAGTGGCAACCAAGGGATGACCAGTCTCCACTGACGGCGCTGATTGTAAAAACTGATTGTAATAACTGATATATGAATAACTGATTGTCTGTAGGCAGTAATTACTGGTTTACTGCACAATCTTGAGTTCGTGACCTTACGATTGTAATGTAACCTATATTTGTTAATTACCTACCGTATCTTTACATACGTTATAAGTTTCTTCGATTCACAGAAACAAGTTAAAAGATCTAATTTTTAATGTATTTACACCACAAGTAAAACAAAAAGGATACTTGAAACTAAAACACATACAATGCCTTATCGCAATCTGCAATCTCTTCCAGACAACCAGGGATGGACAGTAATTGTCTGACATGAAATAGGGCTGTCATTGGTGTGAAAAAAACCGTCATCTGCCTAGCCTTTTCCCAATTATATTGGGGTCGGCTTCCAGTCAAACCGGATTCAGCTGAATACCAGTATTTTACGTGTGGCGGCTGCCTAACTGACCTGCACAACCCATTAACTGGGTAACACGGTACTCCTTGACAAGACTGGTGTCAGATTATCTGGCTTCTGACTATCCGTAACGACTGCCAAAGATTTACAAATGACAGCCGGGACCAACGGCTTAACGTGCTTTCCGAGGCACGGAGGAGTCTCGGTATGTTAAGATGGTCACCCATCCACAGACCAACCTCGGCAAGCGTTGCTTAACCTTAAAGATCGACCCGTGCGGCTGTTTTTATTTAGCCACGAGCTCCTCATTGGTGTGACAAAAACCAATTCAGTTATAAAATAAGTAAAAGCCGGATAGTTGCCACACTTTTTATAAAAATATATAATTATTATATATTTAGTTAGTTGTCACTTTATTCATAAAACGGGTAGGTACTTTGGTTTATTATCTTAAAATTTGTGAAAGTAAAGAACATTATTTTTGATATTTCTAGAATATTGGCGATTTTTGTCGACCTCTAAATTTTGTGACATCTATCCCATATGGGATCCCCATATGGGATTGCCTAATCCATGTAAATTACGTTTAGGATAGGTGCCCCGCCGAGAAAGAAGATTTTTATCGCGCAAAAACTTTGATCGCACCTTGCCTTCCCATGCAATCGCACAGACACATGCAACACGGTCTACTTAGTTGTCGTTGTAAAGTCTCTCGATTGATAAATAAAATAACATGTGATTCATCCGCGAAGCTAGAGTAATTAAAATCGAGGCAACTATACCCCTGGGGCAACTATCCTGGTTTTACCCTAATAGATACACAGATACATACATAATAAGCTCTACAATAGATACATAAATACATACCATGTATCAACAGGCATTAGGAATAAATGACGACTATCGATATTCACAGCGACAGGTAATGCTTCACCAACCAACGTGGTAGTATATAATGTATTACAAATTATTTTCCTTGCAACAAATGGAAACTTAACTCACCAGTGACCGTCCATTCCCCATTATCCTGTCTGTAACCCAGACCATTCTTGATAACATAAGTCCAGAAGTAAACGGTGTCTCCGATCTTCAACTCTGCGTTCCTGTCTCTGAAAGTCCACCTTCCATTCTTGGCTTTGGTGATGTCTCTTGACCAGTAGCCAGCTTCCAGGCCTTCCATTTCCTCGTTCAACTTGCCGTGGAAGGCGAATAGGGAGAAGCCATCGTCTGGAAGAGGAATAAGGATTGAATCAGGGTCTTGATATTACTTTGTAAATAGGATATTTTAGTGGGGATCCCTAATTATTTTTGGAATTAAATATAGCCTATGTTACTTGGTGAAGATGTAGCTTGCTAACGGTGAAAGAATTTTTAAAATCGGTTCAGTAGTTTTTGCGCCAAATCGTAACAAACAAACAAACAAACAAATCTTTCCTCTTTATAATATTAGTTTAGATACCTAGTTTAGATTAATGTTATGATAGGTGCATTGTTCTCACATAATATAATCAATTGATTAATGTATGTATACAAAATATTGTAAAACTTGTATTTGAAAAGAGTAACTATGGAGTTTCTTGTCCTTTCTTCTCCATAAGAATCTACTTTTTGCGAATGGACAACTAGAGTCACTATAATATTTTAATTTCCAACTGTAAATTTGACGTTCAAAAGTGCCTTTTAATGGTCTAGTTGAAATAAATGAATTGTCTTTGACTTTAATCTTTGGCCTTGTCTAGACGAGGCAGGCAGAAGATTATAAGACATCAATGTTTAGCCAAGTACCTATGCTGCTATAGTAGGCGCCAGATAATCGTGGAATATCGGTCATTGACCCACCTACATTTATTGACATTGTTAATTTGAAAAACGGAATTAATGACACAAAACTGTCCCGAATCATCATCTCTCGTGATCCTTAACATGGTCTAATAATGAAAAACGATTCATATTTAATTGTTCAGGTACCTATGAGCAGTTATTAGGGAAAGGTCAATATACTTTATTCCACATTTATCTGGCGCCTACTATAGTACAATAACTAGGGCGAGCCTGCTATGACCATCCTCATGTAGAAACAGACAGGTGACAGACAGACAGTCTCCTTCACGTCTTAACGACTGAATGGATTTCCATGAAACTTTTTTTTTGCTTTTTTAGGGTTCCGAACCTCAAAAGGAAAAAAACAGAACCCTTATAGGATCACTTTGTTGTCCGTCTCTCTGCCTGCCAAGACCCTTTATTTGGGAACGCGTGAAGGTATCGAGTTTAAATTAAAACCATATACTCAAGTCTACAGTCCCTTGAAGCTGTGAAAAAATCAAACTTCTAAGTTAATGTAAAACAAAGATTTTATGCCGCAAAAAACGTATATTTCGACACTCTCAAATCTCTCTCTCAATCAAAATTTATAGGGTACTTCCCGTTGACCTAGATTCATGAAATTTGGCAAGAAGATAGATCTTAGAGTAAAAGTACAGGAAAAAGTCTGAAAATACGGAATGTATAATATTTTTTTGTTTTATGGTACGGAACCCTTCGTGTGAGAATCCGACTCACACTTGGCCGGTTTTTTTTTAGTGGCGATTCGCAGTTCAACCTATGAGGTTGTCGACTGCTTAACCGGGATTGCCAGCTCGGGCATTTTGATGAAACTTGACACACAGGTAGACCATGTCCTGTATAAGAAAAAAACCCTTTTTTATCACGAGAGTATGTTCCCTTCGGATAATTTACGGCATTCGTGAAGGCGAAGCCGCTGAGACGAGACTTTTACGAAGCTTAACGAGCTTTTTACTAAGTTAGATGTCTTGTTACTTCGTAAAATGATCGTTTTCATAATAACATTTAATTATTACTTCTTCTTTCTTTCTTTCTTTTAAAAAAATGTTGCCCCACACTAGGAATTTCTCCTGTATCGTGGGTGCGTTTACAAACATACGAACGCACATACACAAACAGCCAGACCCGGAACTATCTGCAGGCCATACAAATATTTGTTCCGTGCAGGAATCGAACCCGCGACTTGCAGCGCAGCAGCCAATCGCTAAACTACTGCGCCAACCGTGTCGTCAAGTCAATTAAAATTGGGAAAGTCGAATTTTATGAAATTTTATTGAAGATCCTATTCAAGATTCATGAAACAGGTTTTGGTATTTCTGATAAGATTTTAAAGATTAAACGTCTGATGAAAGAATCGATTTTTTTTTGTTAAGTCTCTTTATTTACCGAAATAACGTCAGACCGCAAGGTCATTACCGATTTAAAATTCTCGATGACCGGTTAGGAAGTGACGTCATAAGTATTGAACCATTAAATAATAGCAGTTGTGGTTTCAATCGCTGTTTGTGATTATTTGCGGTTTTGGTATCGAATCGACTAGGGAATAATAAATGCTGACAGATAAATTAAATATTTATCTGACTTTAAAAGAAAGACATGTAGAAAACTAAAATATAGCGAAATCGTATGTTGCTCGGGATGGGTTCCGATTAAGTGAGTTTATTTTTAGGGTTCCGTACCTCAAAAGGTAAAAAAGGAACCCTTATAAGATCACTCTCTTGTCCGTCTGTCTGTCCGTGTGTCACCACCGATTTTCTCAGGAACGGCTGGACCTAGCAAGTTGAAATTTATACTAAATACTGAAGCCCTACTAGGTCTCTACTAGGTGTATAAAAATCAAGGTCCTGAGTCAACACGATAAAAAGATATGGGCAAATTTTTCACGAAAATTTGTAAGTACCAAAATGTACCTTATTTTTCGACTTTTTTTTATTTATTCTGTATATTTACTTAGGTACTTTAACATAAAACATATTAACATTCGGGAAAGACATAAAATACGATTAGCAGTATTAATTTAATACAAATTTAATATAACTTCAAGGCATTCATACACTCGTCTCGCAATACTCCAGACATAAGACAACGTCGTATTCCGTTGATCCGCGAACACGCTACAAAAGTGTGCGAAGTCTACAAATTAAAAAAAAAAAGTTAGCTTTCACGTTGCGTTGCTCAGTCGTAATCTGTCAAAAAAGCCTCAATAGCCATACATTTTTGACAGATTGCAACTGACATGCGAATGATCGTTGCAGTTGCTTTTTTATTCTATTTTTGAGTTTATCCCGAAGGAAAGGCTATAGTCTTTTGACCATATTGCCTAGTCTTACGTCCTCAATTTCTTGTGTTTTGCAATAGTAACCACTCATTATGTGAGTAGAGTCAATTTAGTTGACACCATCACCACTAAAAGAGAAAAATAAACAACAACAATATTTTTAATACTTTTTACAAAAAAATAATACAACCGACTTCCAAATAAAAACACTACAAAGTATAAAACAACTTTGTAGTGTTTTTATTTAAAAGTCGGTTGTAATTTTTTAAATGTAAAAAAGCTTTTTAAATATCTATTTGGTTGTTGTTGGAGTACGTATATTTATTGTATTTTGTTTTCTATTTGTCTTTCCATTAAATTGCGCCATGTTCTGCCTTTGAGTCTGCACCACCCTAAGGTTAACTCGTAGAAAATCCCTAAGGCATTAAGCCCGTTTTTTTTTTTTTTTTTTTTTTTTTTTTTTATTTAAAAAAGTTTTTGTACTGTATAATGTTTTTTCACAACTGCATAATGTTTTAATAAATAAATAATGTTACTGTTGCTTGTTTAGACTTAAGTCTTGATTTAAACATGTTTACCATTTGTTATATGGTCATTAATCAATTTATATTCGGAAAATTGCTTGTTGCGGTTTGGGAAAGTCCATGTTGGAACAATCAAGTATGTAGTGATAAATTCCCGAAATATGGTTAGCTATTCATGAGCGCACACATAATTTAGTTTTCAGTATAGATTTCTTTGCTTCGTACTGCCTAGATTCTTTTGAAAGCTTTGGGAGTTAATATCTGACCACTGAAGTAGAATTATAAAGTCCGTCTACCTTGCCTTTAAAAGACGACTTTCAAATAAAAATATATGGAAGTCGGTTTTTTTTTGTAAAAAGTTTTTTAAATGTTTGTTTGTCCGCCTTTGTATTGTATAGCGTTTTTTCACTACTGCTTAAAGTTATAATAAATAAATAATGCTACCGACTAACCGACCGCAGTCTTGATTAAAACAACCATGTTTACCATTTATTTGTTATGTGGTCATTAATCAATGTATATTCGGACAATTGTTTGCTCTAGCGGTTTGGGAAAGTCCATGTTTGAACTATCCAGCAAAGGTGATGAATCCGCGAAACATGGTTAGCTAATTCGCAGGAACTAATCAATGCAGTTAATTTAGGTACCTACACATAATTTATTTTTCAGTATAGATTTATTTGCTTCGTACTGCCTAGATTCTTCTGAAAGCTTTGGGAGTTAATATCTGACCACTGAAGTAGAATGATAAAATCCGTCTGCCTTGCCTTGTCTGAAGTATGTATGTTGGGATCGACTTCGATATTTTCCATGTAGCAACTGCCTATCTAACATCCATGACACCGGAAAATTGTAGACTCCGTCTGATTGTAATAAATCTTGATTAGATTAAAATTTCTCGACTTATTATGAAAAAAAAAATCGTTTTGTATGCAATAAATCCCATCCAAATTCAATAGATTCCAATATATACATGTCTTGTTAAGAAAAAATAGTTTACAATTTCACACGATATTCTACAATCTTACGTTTGCAATTTTCCGGTGACATCCATAACCCAATATCTGGGTACCACGATGATACCCCTTTGGTGTCAGATTGTCTGTAGGCTTCTGACTAGCCTAGAAACCGACGAAGATTGATAGTTGATAGCCGAGACCAGCGCTGCGTCTTCTGGTACGCGGTCGCCACTCCAGATCTTTTCGGCCCCATCGACCATCTGTTCTGTTAGCAATGTGCCCTGCCCACCTTTTTTTTTTTTTTTTTTTTTTTTTTAGGATGGGAAATCATCAAATGACTTCTTCCGCTCTGGGTGGAGCGGAAGGGCGTGTCAGACTCTTACTGACTAAAACCCATCCGTGTTCCTTCTTAAGCCCTTTGCTTTCCAGGGCCGCGGTGACTCTTTCGAACAAATTCCGCAACCCTGGCAGGCTCTGGCCCTAGCGGGCCCCGTCCTCTATGCTGACATCTCTTTGAGGCGCGCGTGAAACACAACGCGCCATCGACCCGGGCCTGGTGGTGATCGGACAGCGAGCCACCCAACGCTCGCCGTCCGCAGGCCCGCGCCTACGGTGGCCGGGGATCGCCCTGCGACTCCCGACGCCCGGGGCGTCTTCTCCTGTTGCGGCGGTTGGGACGAAGGCCTTGCCTTTCCCTCGCGCGGTCCGCCTCCTCCTTCGCTAGCATTACTGCTTCGCAGAAGGAGGTGACCGCTTCCCAAGCCTCCTCGCTCCGGACCATGGATTCAACCAGGGCCGGACGCGAGAGGTTGCCGCCGCCGATCGCCTCGACGAGAACACGGCGGTGCTCAGCCCAAGCAGGGCAGACCTCCACCGTATGCTCCACCGTGTCCTCCGGGCGATCCTCACAGTGCTGACACCCGGGCGTTTCCTCCCGCTTAATCCGAAACAGGTACCTCCCGAAACAGCCGTGTCCGGTAAGTACCTGCGTCAGGCGGAAGGTGAGGACGCCGTGGCGCCTCTCCAGCCACTCCTCAAAGAGGGGCCTTACCGCCGCAATTGTGGCGTGCCCAGCGCTGGGCCGCGATAGTCGCAGTCTCCATACCGCCATAGTATCCTGCCGGAGCTCCGTCCGCCGCGATGCAATTTGCCGTGGCAGCGGAGTTTCGCCCCGGCGAAGCACCTCCACGCGCCACGCGTAAACGTGCGCGAGGGCTCTCGCCTCCAGATCCCATGGCGGTAATCCGGCAAGGAGGCTCGCCACCTCGCCGGAGACCGTGCGGTATCCCCGAGCCAGCCGGATGGCCATGACCCTTTGGGCCGCGTTGAGCTGGCGGGCTGGTCGCCCCTTCAGCGTTAGGGCCCACACAGGGGCCCCATAAAGGGCCATGGACCGCACGATCCCCGCATAGAGCCTCCGGCAGGAGGCGTTTGGACCCCCTAGATTGGGCAGGAGCCGCTTGAAGGCAGCCCCGGCCCGCTCCAGTCTGGGAGCCAAACGTCGGAAGTGCTCCTCGAAGTTCCACCGGCTGTCGAGAACGAGCCCCAGATACCTGATCGTCGACCCGACGCCGATGTGAACCCCTCCTACCGTTAATTGGGATCCCGCTGGTGGCCTGTTCCGAGAACCATGAAAGCACATGGCTTCGGACTTGTGCAAGGCCACCTCGAGACCCAATTGCCGGATCCTTCCAACGACTATCGCGACCCCGCGTGTCATTAAGTCGGCCGCCGCCTGGTGCGACCCCCCCTGTGCCAGAACCAGCGTGTCGTCAGCGTAGCAGACTACGCTGACGCCGTTAGGGAGGTCGGCGCGCAGCACCCAATCGTAGCCGATGTCCCACAGGAGCGGCCCCAGAACCGAACCCTGTGGAACACCGCACGACATCTCTCGCCGGTTCCACTCTCCCCGGTGACCGGGGTAGATGACGGCCCTGTCCGTCAAATAGGCCTCGACCACGCGACGGAGGTAGGTCGGCATCCGGTGGTACCGGAGCGCCTCCCTAATGCAACTCCAGGGCAAGGAGTTAAAGGCATTGGCGATGTCAAGAGACACCGCCAAGACGACCCTGCCCCGGGACACCGCATCCCCCGTCGTGAGGGCTCTCACGCGCATGATGGCATCCACCGTTGAGCGCCCCGTGCGGAAACCGAACTGGTTCTCCGCCAGATTCGGCCCCACCCTCACCAGGTGCCCGACGAGGCGGTTTGCAATTACTCTTTCAAAGAGCTTGCCCACCTCGTCGAGCAGCACGATGGGCCGGTAAGCGGACGGAGAGTCCGCAGGGCGCCCAGGCTTCTTAATGAGAACCAGTTTCCCCGTCTTCCAACGAAGTGGGAACTGGCCTCTCTCCAAGCATGCGCTTAAGAACCCCCTTAGTCGAGGCCCGAGAGCCTCCAAGGCCAGGACCCAGGCTTTCCCAGGTAAGCCGTCGGGTCCTGGGGCGGTATTTTTGGCCTTCAGCCTGTTTACCGCCACTCTCAGGTCTACCTCAGTCACCTCCGGAGCGTTGTCATCGTCGTCGCCGTCGTCGGTGTGGTCCGCATCGGGCATCGCAGGTGGCGGAGCCATAGGCGGGGGAGTATGCTCCCCTCGCGAAGGGAACAGAGCGCTCACCACGTCCTCCACCAGCTGGGGCCGGAGACTCTGCGTCAACGGGGGGGCCCAGGTGCGGAGTTTATCCCGCACCATTTTGTAAGGGCGTCCCCACGGGTCCCCGTTCAGAGACTCCAGCATCTCCTTACGAGCCAGATCTCTGGCCCGCAGGATCCCCGCTTGGAGGGCGGCCTTCGCCACTCTGTATTCCTCGTACAGCTCCGCCTCCCTGGCTTGCGCATCCGGAGGGCGGATGCGAAGCCTGCGATGCCTGGTGTACAGGCGCCGTGCCGCAACGCATGCCTCGCGCAGCGATGCCAGCTCCCGCGACCACCAGTACACCTGGCGGCGAGCGCGTCCTGGCCGGACCCGGGGCATTGCCACGTCACATATTTCGGACATGGTCTCCCGGAACCACTCCGCCTCGTCATTGATGTCAGCAGGCCTGTCCGGTGGTGACACCCAGGCCTGCACGATCGAGGCTTCCAGGAGGAGCTCCCGGTCCAGCTGCTTCAGCGCCCACCGCGGACCACTCGGGGCCTCTCGGACTGGCGCGGTTGAGGTCTGGGCGGAGACGTCAAACCGGATGTACCGGTGGTCCGAATACGTCTCCACCTCCTCCATGACGCGCCAGTCGACGACACGCGGTGACAGAGCAGGGCTGGCGAACGAAATGTCCACCACCGACTCACCCTGCATCCGCACACACGTGGGGACAGAACCCCGGTTTAGGACGATTAGGCCTGTCTCCAGAGCCCAGTCCTCCACCAACCTGCCCCTCGTGTCCGTATAACGGGAACCCCAAGCCAAGTGCTTGGCATTGAAGTCCCCGAGAACGAGCACGGGGAGGAAACGATACCCAGCGACGACGACAACCAACTCCCTAAGGGAGTTGTGGAACTCGGCGAGAGATCGGTTCGGAGAGAAGTAGACCCCCACTACTACAATCTCCCCAAACCGTGCTGCTACGCACCCCTGTCCTCTCCTGACACTCTCGAGGGACGGGGTACCGGCGGCGGCCGACGAAATTAGGGCCACTGAGCCGTTGAGGTCCTCCACCCAGTCATCCCTGGGCGGGACAAAGTACGGCTCAGCGACCACGGCGATGTTGATCGACCACTGCGCCATGCTCTGGAGCAACAGGTGCTGAGCGGCGGCGCAGTGGTTGATGTTCGCCTGGAGGAGGCGTAATGGGGCCGTTATTGGCATTCCATTTCGGCCTCCTCCCGAGCCCCTTGCGTGGCGGTGGCTACGCTGGAGGCAGCGGCGGCGACGGCGGTGGCATTGGCTACGGCAGAAATGGTGGTGGCGGAGGGCTTCCTCTTGCCCCCGGCCTTGGCGGGTGGGGCGCAGGCCTTTCCCCCAGCCCAGTGATCAGCCGGCTTGCCAGCTGCCGCACATACAACGCAGTGCGGCGTGGCGTTACACGAGCCGGCCTTGTGACTGGGCTGACCACAGCGGAAACAAAGACCACTGCGGTCCACCTCCGAGGTACAAAGAGCTCCCGCGTGGTTGCCCACAAGGCACCGGAAGCACCTCAGAGGTCTGGGTTCCAGCAGTTTCACCTGCGCGGACACCCACCCCACCAGGAGCCTTCGGCCCTCTGAAATTTTCTTGGCCGCCGTCACGGGGCAGCTCACCACAACAGCCCGCATGCCCGTGTGGTCAGGACGAATGGTGCCTGCCTTTACCTGATCGGCAGAGCACCCCCCAGTCCTGACGACGGCGGCCACTACCTCGTTCTCCATGACGGAGTCGTCCAGGCCCAGGATGCGCATGTCAATGCACTTGGTGGGCCTGGACACTCGGGCCTCTTCCGCATCTAAGGACGCCCTGAGCCTTTCGGCAAGAGCGTCGGCGGACGGGCCACTAGCTGCACCAGGGATCTCCAGCATTCGGGCCCCAGTCTTGGTCACTCTGAGCCGGAGGCCCCCAGTGATGCCGAGCTCCTTGAGATCCACCGCCTCCTTCGCCTTCGCGAGCACGTCACCGTACGTCACACCCCTCTTTTCCGCATCCGGCTGTAGTGTGACCACTACAGCTGCGGACTTCGGGGCGCGGAGCCTAGCTGCGACGCTCTGCTCTTTTCGCCGCCGCTTCCTCTCCCGTTTCTTGGCCGCCCTAGCTGCCTTGCCCGCCTTCTTCTTCCCGCCGGCTACCTGCCATCCGGCTTCGGCCGTAGGATTTGAAGGCGGAGGCGGCTGTTGCACCGCTGGAGCTGGAACTTTCACTACCTGTGCAGCCGCTCCGCCTTTCGTCTTCTTGACCGGGGCCGGTTTGCCCGGTGCCAGTTTCGCGGGTGTCGGCGCGGCCCCTCGATTTGCCTGGCCAGACGGCCCCGGCTTGGCAGCCACGGCGGCCGCGTATGAGGCCACCTTCTGCCTCGAGGCTAGATGGCTCGCTGCTAACGGGGGACGCAGGACGATCCTCTCCAGCGTGGAGAACCGCTCCTGGAACCGCTCCTGGAAGACAGCCAGCTCTTGCCGCACCAGGTTCAGGAGCTGGTTCTCCGCAGGCACGGTCGGGCTTGGCCCGTGCTTGCACCCGTGTTGGGGCGCCTCCTTTGAGCCACCTCCGCGGAGCCCGGCCAGGTCTGCTCGGAGCTTCATGTTCTCCTTTTGGAGAAGCTCCGTGGCGGCCGCTAGGCGTGCGACCTCCGCCCGCAGCTTGGACATTTCGTCCGTCGACGTAGGCCCGCTGCAGTTTTCCTTCGCTGCCGCCAGAATAGAGGCCGAAGCCGCTCGTATGGCCTTGTTTTTTGAGGCCTGAGTCCTCTTCAAGGCCACATCGCGGACCGCGGCCTCAACGGCCTGCACAAACCTCGCCTGGCGCTCCTTATCAGAGCCGCCAACGGTGTCCAGCTCACCGCCGGAAGATGCTGAGGGGAGGACGTTCCGACCAGTCACTCCAGGGTGGCTTTCCTCCTCGTCGAGCTTCGCGGCTCGCTGGGCAGCCTCCTGGGAGGCGAGCCCCCTCCCCCTGCCTCTTTCTCGACCCTTACCCCGCCTGCTGGTGGGGATTTTCCGGGCCGAGGCCATCTCACTGTTGGAGGTCGATCCTCGGTCGTCCTCCGGTCTAGGGCGCTTGCGGAAGAGCTTAATGCTCTCCGCAGCAGCCTCGACTCCCTCTTGATCCGAACTCGGTGAGCCGACGCTGACGCCAGATGCGGAGTCAGAGTCTGACCCCACATCCCCCCCACACGTCAGCGGGCTCTTCCGCCACAGTTTGGCCGGATGTTTCGCGCCACGCCCGCCCGACTCCTTGTCAGGCGTTTTAAAATTATACCGGATCAGGTCCTCAAAGGACGCTGATCGGGAGCCTCCTCGGCTCTTGTTGCCACTGGCAAGCGGATGAGGACATACGTTGCCCCCCCCAGAATACGAGGGGCTTGACGCTCCCGAAGGGAGCGTGGCGGATTCTCCAGCTGCTGCGCAGCTGGTACCGCCCTGGGGTAAATCTTTTGCGTCTGTCTCAATCATTATTGTTTTTGTCCTTTTTAAGGGTGAAGTCCCTCTCCCCTGCACCCTTTCACAGGGTCTCCTCTCACGCTGCTTGCTCACTGTCCTCACAGTCACGTCTGATGAGCAGACGCGTACCAGAAAACAGTGAGCAAGCTTCCTCCCGAAACACACACCGTCCGAAGACCCGAACTCTGCTCAGGTCTCCGAACGGTGTGCCCCTCTCTCGTGTCCCGCTTTGTCTGGTCTCTCACTTGGACCTTTCCGGCATGAGTAACTCTACCGGCAGAGCCCCAAGATCATTGAGACACACAAGCCCCACCACGACGGCAACGTGGGGACACTCTCGGTGGGGGTGCCCTGCCCACTGCCACTTCAGTTTGAAGGCCGTTGGAAGGCCTCCCACAAGGTGGACCGATGACCTGGTGAGGGTCGCGGGTAGCCGATGGAAGCGAGACGCACAGGACCGGTTGTTGTGGCGACACTTGGGGGAGGCCTATGTCCAGCAGTGGAAGTCTTTCGGCTGATATGATGATGATGATGCTGATGATAGCCGAGACCAGCAGTTCAACGTGCTTTTCGAGGAAAGGAGGATTCTTGGTGTTTAATGGAAGGTCACCCATCCAAAGACCGGCAAGCGTTGCTTAACTTAGAAGATTGATCCGTGTGATTACTTAGTCTCTGAGAGCTCTGAGAATGTGGTTGATGCTCCATAAAGTCACCATAAAAATTCTCAAATCAATGAACTGATTATGAAGGTTGATTTTAATCCAGTATTTATTAAAATCTCGCTGCCGAAGTATTATTAGAAATTGGGAAAGCTTTCTGGAATTTAATAATTACTTGGCACTTATAACCTTCGATAAAAGACCATCTAAAGTTAATAGCATATTTTAATCGAGCGAATTAGAATCATAAACCTTAATGAAGATGGAAATTGACAAAGAAATTTGTTCGTTCATTGATTTTTTGGTTTATTAGGTTTAAAACTTTGATTGATACACAACGCATACAACACTAATCTCTTCAAAATTAGAGTGAACAGGCTTCTTCTGGGTAAGCTCGCTCCATCGTCGACTTTGTCTCTGTCATCTATGACCTAGACTAGAGTCAAGAGCAAATCTATATTAAAAAAAAAAAACAAAAAAATTATTTGATTTCGTATTTCTTTATGAGTGAAAACTGTAGATTTAAGATCCTAAAGTAGAGGAGAAAAACGTTTTGTTTAGGAATTTTTGACGTAGGTAATTATGGAATGTTTTGTTGCATTAAGTCCGCCTATGTTCCACTTTTTAAACAAGGTGGAGATGACGATACGACAGTAAATCAAAACACTGGCAAGACTAGTTCATACGAGTATGTTGTCTTTTATCACAGATTTGATGTCACTAACTGCAACAGACTGCTTGGAATATTTCGTCAGAATAGTAGTCACTATCATTGACTAGTTTGAGTTTTTTTGACGTTTTATGTAATTGGAAAGTTTATTTTTAATTTCGGTGACAGGATTTATCAGTGTAATTGTCAGTGTTTCCATTTATTGTCGTATCGATGTCTCCACTTTGTATAAAGTTAAAATAAAATGTTTATTTAATTAATCAATAACCAACCAAGGGATTTTGACCGAGAGGCGTGTTTGGTAGAAAGACTGAAACTAAATTAAATACAAACCTAGTATGTTTACGTGATGTAGGCATATGTCACCGGAAAATTGCAGACTCCGTAAGATTGTAATAAATCTTTTTAGATTATGATTTCTCGATATATTATGAAACAATCGTTTTGTATATAATCAATCCCATCCAAATTCAACAGTTTCCAATATATCCGTGTCTTTTTAAGAAAAAATAGTTTACAATTTCACGTGATATTTTACAATCTTACGTGTTTGCAATTTTCCGGTGACATACCTATACATCATCACACATGAAAGATAACATGTGATCTAGGTAGGGACTTAGACCAGACGTTATCTACCGCATAAGTCCAATTTCTTGTTTGGTGGTCCCAAAACACTAGGTCCAGATTTCCGTGCCAGATTTTCTTTGACCATAACTCAGAACGTGTCTTCTCTAAATAGTATGATATAGTCACTGTCGATGTGTCTACCTGTCTGTTTCTCCTTACTTCTTCTAAACTTAAAGGATTTTGGTATGGTGTTAGAAAGAGCGACGAACGAACGCGGTTTGCATAAATGTCACCGGAAAATTGCAAACGCCGTAAGATTGTAAAATATCGCGTGAAATTGTAAAATATTTTTTTTTAATAAGACAGTGATATATTGGAAACTATTGAATTTGGATGAGATTTAATGTACATGTAATGATACAAAGATTTTTCCATAATATATATCGAGAAATTTTTATCTAATAAAGATTTATCACAATCTAACGGAGTCTGCAATTTTCCGGTGACATATAATTTGTTAATATTTAATTCAAAATGGATAAAGTATGACGGTATTATTAATTGCATACATGTATAGCCTGGAACGTTCGTTCATCTATATATATAAAAATCAATTGCTGTTCGTTAGTCTCGCTAAAACTCGAGAACGGCTTGACCGATTTGGCTAATTCTTTTTTTGTTTTGGTCGCCAGATTACAGGGAAGGTTTTAAAACAAAAAAAAAAAAGGGAAGGGGTTGGTATGTAGGGTAGGTAACGGTTGACGGTTGTTGGTGAAGGGAGCGAAGCCGCGGGCACAGCTTGTTCATTAATAAATAATTATTGCAATGATTTTCAACTTCGCAGGTTACCGTGGGCTATGGGCGATGTATTCATTGATTCTGCTATATGTGAGGATGGGTCCTTGACCTGCAGAAGGACGGATACTTACCGGTTTAGTATTTACATCAAGTGTAGTTCACCCTGCTCTCGTATTTACATTATTTGTTAAGCTGTGTGTAGATTCAATACAAATAAAAAATATGATTAAAAGAAACGCGCATGTATAAAATACTTTAGAACGGCTCGACCCTTCTGAATGATGTTTATTTTGTTGTGTTTGTAATGGTCAGTACCTACAAGGTTGGTTTGAAAGTTTTCATTTTGAAAATCTACTGGACTTAAAATTGCACTCGCGCGAAGCCGGGGCGGGTCGCTAGTTACTTAAGAAATTTAAATAAAAGCTTAAACTGCAGAAAAAACACCCCAGTCAGCTAGGTGGTCGGGGTTGTCTAAGGGTTCGGCTACACGCTCACTTGCATGCACAAACAGTTTGTGCAAAAATTGGCGCAAAAACTTCATGGTGTCTACATGATAGCGACTTGCATGCGCAAAACGTTTGCACATTTATATTGTACCGTATTCACGTATGTACCTATATGCTAAATTGTGCATATCAATTTTGTACGAACTAGCAATTTGTACAAGCCATTTGTGCAGGATGGAGCCCGCTAGGGCCAGAGCCTACCAGGGTTGCGGAATTTGTTCGAAAGAGTCACCGCGGCCCTGGAACGCAAAGGGCTTTAGAAGGAACACGGATGGGTTTTAGTCAGTAAGAGTCTGACACGCCCTTCCGCTCCACCCAGAGCGGAAGAAGTCATTTGATGATTTCCCAACCTTAGGGAGCTTGTGGCTAAATAATAACAGCCGCACGGGTAGATCTTCAAGGTTAAGCAACGCTTGCCGAGGTTGGTCTGTGGATGAGTGACCATCTTAACATACCGAGACTCCTCCGTACCTCGGAAAGCACGTTAAGCCGTTGGTCCCGGCTGTCATTTATAGATCTTTGGCAGTCGTTACGGATAGTCAGAAGCCAGAAAATCTGACACCAGTCTTACCAACGAGGACCTTGTTATGTTACCCAGTTAATGTGTTGTGAAGGTCTGGTAGGCAGCCGCTCCACGTAAAATACTGGTATTCAGCTGAATCCGGTTTGACTGGAAGCCAACCCCAATATAATTGGGAAAAGACTAGGCAGATGAGGTGACTACTTAAAAGCTTGTCATTTTTAGTTGTTCTTCGTCATGTTCTTAATCGGTATGATTATTATATATCACATTTATTAGTTTATTATTTTAGCATATATATATATGTATTTTATTAGTATTATATAATATATTATCTGTATATTCTTTACGAATTGTTAAAATTAAATTTTGAATCTTATTTTTATTTATTGTACACCTACCACAGTATAGTCTTTATAAACCAAAGGTTGACTGGTAGAGAATGCCTTGATGCATTGCGTCCGCCCATGTACCACTATTGTACAAAAAGTTTAAATAAATAAATAAATTTAGGAGTCTCATGCTCTGCCGACTGAGTTAGCCGGGCTGTACTTAAGAGGTGAGTTTAATTCAGGGTTCACCGTTTTTTTTATGTGTGCGTGAGAAGTGATATAATAATAATAGATAAGTTTATTCAATAAGTAGTTTGTACATGATATACTTACAGAGTAATAATTATAATAATAATTTAAGCTTCGACGACCATCTGTCGAAGCTGGCGTTACGCAGTTAGGTAAAGGGCCTGATACAGAAGGCAGTACTCCTCGATACGGCTCGTATTGTGAGGAGGTTCCTTTCTCTGGAGCCCTAACCACCGGTAGCTTGGACCTTACTCCCGACACCGGCGGACTACTGCTTTTTATATGTCGTAGACGGTCATTAATATGGACACTAAACGAAACGCAAGCGCGCCCTCTGGCGGCGTGGTCGTGCAACATCGTTTTGGCGCGCTTCGGCAGAGTCGTGACGTTACGAGCAGAGCCGACCCAGCTCACTTTTTGATCGAGTCGTCGAGCAGCAAGGACGTCGTCACGGAACTGTCCCCCGTTTCGCCTAGTGCCTAGTTGTGTACCTAGTACCTACCTACTCAGTGTTTGTTAATTTTAATTCGGTTTCGTGCTACAATAAAACTGTGGACTAAAATATAGCGTCTTCTCATTGCACGATCCCTTACTCCTGCCCACATGATGTCGGATGGCCCGGGTCTAGATCCTCACGTTCCTATATATATTATAAATGTTTTTTTTAATGTGTTTTTTTTAAGAAATATTTAAAAATGCAAATTAGTATGTAAGGAAAATAAATAAAGAGAATAATAATAATGTTTATTTAAAGAAGCTAAGATATAAGTTACAAAATATTTTAGCAGGCTAATTTAGGACAATATAAGTGGTGTAGTCATCTGTAGTCAAACTAGGCAAAGCCTGTATTTCGACTATCAGCGCCAAACTCCTCGAGTATTAATATGTATACTAGCCAGTAACAATTAATTTATATTCTGTACATAGTCTTGTTGAGTTGTCTTATCTACTTAAATGCTATAAAGAAAAAACAGTACAACAAATGTGAAAAGGGTCATAGGACTCCCTTTCCTAAACTAGGCAGGAAACCTTTCTGTATCTTAGGAAAGAGTATCCATTTACACCGAGTCTTATTGCGGTTACAAAATACTGGTACGTGCAGTGGGCGAACAAAGTACTTATGTTATATTAAAGGTGAAAATAAAATAGATTAAAATAGATAATACCTACCAGCTGATTTATTGTTTTGCTTTAGTCATAAGTATTTTTATTTTATTTCAATAAGTACAGTTACAGACTACAAACTAAGATATTTCAGCACAGCTGTGAAAAATATACAGTACATAAATCTGAAGTCCAATAATTACTGTACACAGCGTTCAATGTCTAATACGCTTCATTAGTGACAGTTAAGGTTACATAATATGGAGAGGTTACTTAATGATAGTGTTGTAATTATAATTTATACAAAGAATTTCTAAATTCGTTAATACTGTTTAAAAACAAGTCCTTCTTAGAGCATATTGCATTTTATTGACAGCACATTCTGGACAACGGATTGTTTTCAGAAACATTATTGTTACTAGCGGGAATAATGAATAATTGTGGAGTACTCACATATCGAGTTGGTACTTTATAGTTTATTTGGCCAAGTCAAAGGAGCCATTCGCAATTTTATGCAATGTACTTAAATCTTGAATTGATAAATTAATAGTGAATGAGTGTCAACATGTTGCAAAGATGATTTATTTATACTTGATATCAGTATATCTATAAACGTGTAAGACTATCATGGGATTCCCAGATTCCGTAGCTCGAGTGTAAAATTACAAAGACCTGCCGTCTTTGTAATTTTGTATTTTTTGCCATCGCAATTCATTTAACTTTATGTAGACTTGGGTATTCTACTTTTGACATCGTTCATCTTAATGATCATATGATCGAATATTTGACTAGTAGTTTTATTCTGTAAACATCATATCAAAATTCAAATTATGTCAAGGCATCAATCTGAGATGATTACATTTAAATGTGTTAAATTTGGCGTTATTAAAATAAAACTCCGAAGCAATTTAGTAGACAAAGCGTATTATACCTCCGCCATGCGTCGGGTACGTGCCAGCCCCAACAGCATCCTGGGAGTTATAGCGGACAGATGGCACAGCCCCATACTGGGGCTTTGAATAAACCTGCATGTGAGTTTAGTGTAAGTATATAATTGTATTTTGTTCCGGTAGTTATAAGTACTAACACTAGTTTCTAAGTTTTTGTATACTAACCAATTAATGGGCTCTGTCTGAAGTAAAAGATTTTTTATTTTTTTATTTTTATAGCGTGACAGAATTTTTAATGGAGAAAGGATTCTCTTGATTACTTATATAATGAGTAGAAATTAGAAAAATATGACATTTAATTTTTATTCAATTATATTACGATGAAATTTTAATTGTTTCAATTAATCTTTGAGGAGCTCGTGGCTAAATAATAATAGCCACACGGGTCGATCTTCAAGGTTAAGCAACGCTTGCCGAGGTTGGTCTGTGGATGGGTGACCATCTTAACATATCGAAACTCTTGCGTGCCTCGGAAAGCACGTTAAGCCGTCGGTCCCGGCTGTTATTTGTAGAACTTTGGCAGTCAGAAGCCAGAAAATCTGACATCAGTCTTACCAAGAAGTACCGTGTTACCCAGTTAATGGGTTGTGGAGGTCTGGTAGGCAGCCGCTCCACCATACTGGTATTCAGCTAAATCCGGTTTGACTGGAAGCTGACCCCAGTATATTTGGGAAAAGGTTAGGCAGATGATGATTAATTAATCTTTACATTGACATTGTTATCTTCATTATTATGTAGATACTTAGAATAATTCATATATTGTGTATTTTTGTATACCTTCTGGTAAGTTAGTATGTTCGTTTGCGGACTGTAGGTACGCCATCACTTGATTGACCTTTACAGAATAACGTAGTGTTTAAAACTGAATATAAATACATAAAGAAAATGTTAAACAAACCTGGTACAGAAACTCTAAATCCTTTAGGGTAAATCGCTTCTAATTTAGCTGGAGGCATTTCATAACACGTCACACAATTTAAACTAAATAAATAAAACATAAACAAAACACAAGCGTTCGCCATTGTTCTCAAAAACACCTCATAAACAGATTTATACGAAAATATATCACTTCATTTATATTAAACGGGTTTTATATTAAATGTTTATATTATTGACTAGATGTGTCAGTTTGTGCCGGTTCGTAGTATCGGACTGAGAAGTACGGAGCGAATTCTTAGTAAATACTGGTCTGATGTGTTTTTTGTAAACTTGCGGCCACACTATACAGTCATTGGCGTTTTTACAATTAATTTAGGTACGTCATTTTCTGTGTTGATTCGACGAATTTACAACGTGCTGTCGAAAATGTTTTTTTGTTTCTACGTAACTGTAAAGTATTTTTTGTAAGTATTCGTCGATTTAAATGTGTTTTACCTAGACGGGCTCGTCGCTAAGTGAATAATAGCCGCCCGATTCGATCTTCGAAGTTTGCAATTCTCGCCGAGGTCGGACCATGTATGAACCGTCACATTACATACCGAAATTCGAGTCTCGGAAGACTCAGTGGAATTTCGAGGAAAGCACGTTAAACAATTGGTCCCGACTGTCTCTGTGATCTTTGACGGTCGTTACGGATAGTCAGAATCCTGACACCCAAGGGCCTGCTTAAAAATGGTTGTCTCTAAAGTCGGTTTACAGATGATAGTTTAACGTGACAACGTCATAACAAAACATTGTAACGGGACAATGCGAGTAACGGGACTTTTTCGTGCGTGCAGCCGGGCGTTCATCGATTTTTTAGACGTTGTAAATGTATACATAAATAAAATATGCAGGGTTGCGGAATTTGTTCGAAAGAGTCACCGCGGCCCTGGAACGCATAGGGCATTAGAAGGAACACGGATGGGTTTTAGTCAGTAAGAGTCTGACACGCCCTTCCGCTCCACCCAGAGCGTAAGAAGTCATTTGATGATTTCCCATCCTTAAAAAAACAAAAGATGCCGAAAAGAACTTTAGCTGTGCAGTGCGCCAATAGTGTGGACAAGCCCTAATAGTCACACGTAGCTTAAAATATTTTAGCAATTTGCTTTAACGTGTTAGGTGAATCAATATGGTCATGTAAGTATATCTACGTTGACCTTTATCTTTGTAAATAAACCAAAATAATTAATGTGGTTACATGCGGTCATTAAGGGCAAAAACTACTAATTTAGCTAATGTTTTGATTCGAAGAGATCGTAATGTATTTATTTATTGAATAGGAATTATTCATCATTCATCATCATATCAGCCGAAAGACGTCCAAGCTGCAGCTTGGCAGGCGTGTTGGCGATCGCAGAGTAGCTGTTGCAATGCACAGAGAATGCTGCTGCCCGTTCTCTGGTGAGTCCCTTAGTCGCCTCTTAGGGAGGGTTCAAGTATTACGTAACGCAAGTTTTGAAGATTCTTGAACCTCCCTCCCCCCCCATGTAACGCGCCGTAACGTATATCTGTACCCCCCTCCCCCTCCCTAAACGTTACATATCATTCAAGTAACAATTTTTACCTATAAGTCACAATTATGTCTACTACTCTTATGTTACCATTTTTTTTAAATTAATAAATGTAATTTCAAGAAAAATATTGTTGTTTATTTTTGTTTGGCAAAATGACTACTGTTTAGTGACTGTGTAACTCGAAAATATGTTTAGTGAGCTAGCGTTAAATAAAAAAAAACAGTGTTACGTAACGCGTTGTTCGAACACCCCTCCCGCCCCTGTAACGCATCGTAACGTTTTACAAGACCCCCCAAATTGCGTAAAGTAATACTTGAACGCCCCCTTACGACTCCCACGGGGAGTGATGGGATGGTGCTATTAGAATTAAGTACTAAGTATTTTACTGCGGTTTGTGTCCTTCGCGTATCCCTTATAAACGTAGTCTGCACTCAAATACACTGATAGATTTTTTTTTTGTACTAAATTAATTTTGTAATCAGGCCAGTAGGTACTTCCAGAGATCAGCCTTTACAAACATATATACACACTAACATACAATTTGACCTCTTTATCATATTAGTGAAGAAGCTAAGATTACGGTAAGATAAGATGAAAATAGCCGTGAGACAGAGAAACTATGCTTTACTTGAATGCTGTTGTGGAACCTTAGACTCCGGTAACAATTCATTTACTTTATACACTTAGGGACTTGACTTCACTTATAGGGACTTGATTTACAAAGCGCAGAGGGTGCGTGACGGGCGCCCGGTCAGTGCGCTGTGACGAAATGATGGCGTCTGTCCGTGCGCCCGCGTATATTTCGTTCCTTTGACGCCACACATTATACTCGCATCTTGTCAGAGCCCAGGAGCCGCGCGCCCTTTTTTTTTAAGGATGCGAAATCATCAAATGACTTCTTCCGCTCTGGGTGGAGCGGAAAGGCGTGTCAGACTCTTACTGACTAAAACCCATCCGTGTTCCTTCTAAAGCCCTTTGCGTTCCAGGGCCGCGGTGACTCGTTCGAACAAATTCCGCAACCCTGGCAGATGGCCGCGCGCCCTGCAGCCCTACTATGACGCGCTAATGCCATCCAATTTCGACGATGTAATCGGGATAGTGCTATTCGCTATGTATAGCTCCATCTCCCTCGTAGAGCGGAATCATGATCGTTTTAAGACTTCATAGTACCCAGTCCGCTTTGTGTATCACGTCCCATATTGTTTTAATCGGTCCTATGCGGTGGATTTATGGTTTTTTTCTATTCATCTTTGCTATCATTGAAACCGGACAAACCGGTATCAATGACTGGCCTGTTGGTCGAGTGGTTAGTGACCCTGACTGCTTAACCGGAGGTCATGGGTTCGATTCCCACCCAGGACAAATTTTTGTGTGATGAGCATGATCATTTGTTCTGTGTCTGGGTGTAATTTGTCTATAATATGCATGTATTTAAAAATATACAAGTATGTTTAACAGTTGTCTGGTTGCCATATCACAGGCTCTGCCTTGTTTGGGATCGGATGACCGTGTGTGAGTTGTCCCAAGATATTATTATTATTTATTATAATGTTTAAATACAATTCAATTGGTAAAAAAAACTTGACGAAAGAACTTATGCAAAATGTTATCGGCTTTTGCAATTTGAATATAAATATAAATTGATAATAACAGTTTATTACTCTTTTCCTTATACATTGTAGGTAATCTTCTTTATGAACAGACTTAAGACGCGGATATGTTATTTTGAAGGTTAATTAAGAGTAGTGCCGGGAAACCCGATCTCCGCGTTGAAAAGACTGCATTTAGAAACCCACAAACTTGAAATGTAGCCTGGCATTAAAAATAAAACAAATATTAAACGTATACAACCCTAATCTCTTGTGCAGTTTAGACGTGAACAAGGCATCTCTTCAAAATTAGAGTGAACTGGCTTCTTCTGGGTAAGCTCGCTCCATCGTCGACTTTGTCTCTGTCATCTATAACCTAGACTGCCTAGACTGCGTGCCATATTAAATTTAAAAAAAACGACCATTGTGTAAGGCAATTGTACCAAAAGAACAAGTTACTGAGGCCATTCGTGGCGGGCAGTCAGAAAATTTAAAACCTGGTCTGACCAACAGTCTTTTGTCCAGTAACTGGGTTGCAAAATTGGCTTTGAGTTAAATCGTTTAGTAAGTCACGAAGCCCTGGACTTATTAAAAAATTGTTAACAATTTCACGCGATATTTTACAATCTTACGGCGTTTGCCATTTTACGGTAACATTATTATACAAGCTTTTACCCGCGACTTCGTACACGCATATCCCGTTTTTCCCGTTCCCGTAGGAATTTCGGGAAATCCTATATTGGTGCTCCCCTACACTCCCTAAGAAACCTACATGCCAAATTTCAGCTAACTACGATCAGTAGTTTCGGCTGTGCGTTGTCAGTGGCAGTAGTAACGGACGGATTTTATATATTAGGATTGGTAGGATAGGATAGGATTATTATATTCCAAAGAAGGATAAAAAAAAGAATCAGGATAAGTATTTAAAAACATCAAACTACCAGTTTCAAAGATGTGAAGATCAATGGCAATCCCAATGTCAATGTAGCAAAAAACTTGTTGATGACCTTGATTTAAAGCAATATCTGACTTGTAAACATATTATTATTATTATGTGACGTAGATTTACATCAGTGGGTATGAGTTTATTGTATCTAAGGCTTGTTTTAGTCTTGTATAGTTCGCGAACGAACTAGTTCGAAAGAGCGCTCCCACAGGCGAACTACGCGTTCCAGATCTGCCGCTCTTTAGTTCGTTAGTTCGAAATAACCGACCTTATAGTATAGCGAGAGAGCGGGAGCGCGGAACTGCCCTACCTAGTCGCGTCGACACTATACTATGCAATATACAAGCTATTATTAACAAATTTAGAATAAACTACTAGTACAACGGACGTAAATTAGAAAATAACGGCAAAATAGCTACTTTATTTTTAGCTGCGAACTATAGTTTTGATCAAGCATCTTTGCCTCTCTGAAGTTAGGTGTTTGTGACGACCGCGCAGGTGCAATCGCGTAAAAAAGTGTTAGCGCGTAAAAATATTTTTGTTTTATACATTATGTGTGTTCTTGAATAGTGTTTTTTTTACTCACTTGAATAAAGTTTTTTTTTTATTCTTCATTTATTTGGGGTTTTTATCCACACGGATACGTCAACCCCATTGTACCTTATACTCTATTTACACACTATACAAATAGAATTATTAGTAGGAAAGATAATAATTATTGCCTGAAATTAAGTCACAAATTATACGTTTAGTCCTTTCTGATTGAAGGTATGCCAATATATTTTGGATAAGTCCAACATCCCACATGTTTAATTTGAACTCCCTAGCCAAAGATTCCCTTTCATCTTTATTTTTAGCACATCCAATCAACAAATGTTGCACATCTTCAATTTTGTTACATCTCTCGCAGTTAGGCGATGCAGACTTTCGCATTAAGAAAGCAAATTTTGCTGATGGAAAGTGACCAGAACGAAGCCTTAGCGCTAATTTATCATCAAACCATGGCTCACGAGGTGGTTCATTTTGAATTACTTTATACCAAATGCCTTTTTATTTGGATATTTCATTGAAGTTGTAGAAGCAATTTGCGATTGTAAGATAATTAGGTAGAATGCATAAGAAGGTAATAAGTATAGGTAATTGAAAGTGAGGGATTGTGTTCGCACCAAATAAATGAAAGCTAAATTTAAAGGTACATGAACTCACTTGAAGTATAGCCAGCTAACACGTTGTCGCAGGTCGAAGGTGGATCACAAAAACAAACACACACACATTGTGGATTATTTTTCGCGCCTGATGGCGTAAAACGGTATTCCTTTTAGGCATATCGCACAAAACTCACACACAAAACCAAGCAACAAACACAAAAGTTACAAACACAAAAGTAACAAACACAACAAGTAACAATAAGAAGATAACAAAAACAAGTAATTAAAAATAATAACAATGTGTAACACTTATGGCATCGACAGTCTTATTGCATTGAGCAAGCGAGACACGAGTAAGCATCGAACGTATACGAGCGACTGAGACGCCACTACACGCGCCAGCTTCCGCGAGACATGCGCGGTGTTATGATCGGTTGTAAAATAGACTAATGCGCTGCAAATTGTGACGAACTTCAGAGTGGCAAAGTTGTTTGACGCGTAGTGTAAAATGAGCGCTCCCGGTCGCGAACGAGCATTCGTTCGCGACAAGCAAGACTATTATGTTTGTATTAATTAATTGTTGATTCACATCCAGTTTCTTTGGCAGTTAAGGGGCATTGACTCTTAAGTGCTACTTATGTTTTTGTGTGTATTATGTTTGTTGTGAATCCGGTTTGACTGCAAGCCAACCCAGATAAAGTTGGGTAAAGGCTAGCAGATGGTGATCATCATCATATCAACTAATGACTGTCCACTGCTGAACGTCAGCCTCAACAAAAGAGCGCCAACCATCCCGGTCTTGAGCAGTCCACATCCATCCGCTGCCAGCCGCCTTCTTCAAACCATCGATCCATCGTTCCAATAATTATGCTTATTTCATGTTTTTGTGGATTTAATTATAACAGTCACACGGGTCGAACTTCGAGGTTAAGTTACGCTTTCGTGGATGGGTGTGGTTCGTTCCTCGGAAAACACGCTAAGCCGTTGGTCACGCTGTTTTTGTTGATAAACTTTGACGGTTGCTACGGCTAATCAGAAGCCAGAAAATCTTACACTAGTGTTGCTAGGTTTCTGGATTGTGGAAATCAGATAGGCACTCGCTCCATGTAAAATACTGGTACTCAGCTACGTCCGGTTAGATTGGAAGCCAGCCCCAATTGAGTTGGGAATCGGCGAGACGTATTGATAGACTTTGCCCATTTGTTATTTTTTATTTAATATGGGTTTACTCTTGACTCTAGTCTAATACTCTTCGATGACTCTGGTAATAGATGACAGAGACAAAGTCGACGATGGAGCGAGCTTACCCAGAAGAAGCCTGTTCACTCTAATTTTGAAGAGATGCCTTGTTCACGTCTAGACTGCACAATACTCTTCGGACCTCTTTAATGTGAACTGCGATCTTCGGCATCGAAGAGTCACAACGAGGTACAGTTGGTGGTTGCTTGGAGTCAGCATCCAGACGTGTATTGCTAGCAAAGGAAGATGCAAATAAATTTGCTTTCTCACTTGCAGAGTGAGCCAGCGACCCATCAGGTTTCAGCATTGGTGGTAAAGTGGGCAGACAAAAGTTCGTTTCAACCACTTCCGAAAGGGACCAGAACTGTTTACTACGCGGAGGGTGCGATGCTAGTTTGGCCCTGATACGTCCGACATAGTCAAAACGTGCCCCACGCAGAACTCGCTTGCAGAACTTAGCGGCAGAATTAAAAGCCCTTTTCCTCGCGCGAACCCTGCGTGCTTTTTGGTCGCGGGCTTTGATCCAGGGTTGGTAGGCAGACTTTTCGGGCCTCAGCGTGGGCACATTCTGCATTATACCAAGGCCGGGATTTGTGACCGAGCGGGATGTCGGAGAATGGATTAAAATATTCCATCCCATGCCAAATCACGTCTGCAATCACGTCAGCACAACAAGACGGGTCACCCGAGGAGAAGCACACAAGCCGCCATGGATAAGACGCAAAAAAGTGCCGCATCCCATCCCAATCTGCTGACTCGTATCGCCATACTCGTCTCGTGCCTGAAGTGCTCTCATCTGGAGGAGAGCAGGTTGACACGGATTTCACCAGGCAGTGGTCAGACGTTCTCAGCGGGGCTGAGATCGATACTGAATGACTGTCCGGATCAGTTGTCAGCAGAAGGTCCAAGCAATTGGGTGTATGGCCGTCAACATCCGGTATCCGCGTTGCCGCATTCACCAGCTGGGTTAGATCTAGCGTTAAAGCAAACTTGCGCGCCTCCAACCCAGCATAGTCAGTTTTCTGGTACGGGAATAACCATTCTTTGTGGTGGTCGTTGAAGTCCCCCAGAAAAATGAGCTTTGCTGTTGGGTTGCTGGGCTACGTCAGTCGACTCCACGAGGAAATTGAACAGTGCTGTTGTCCCTTGGTCACCACTGTGCGATTGGTAAACGCCGATGTAAAGAAATTTCTCTACGCCAGTGTCCACAAGTAACCATATGGCAAAGAAACCCGATTTCTAGAGGCAACGGAGACGACAACAGCAAATGTCATCGCGGACGTGCACACAGACCCCAGCCTGCTTCTTGAACTTGTGTTCAAGAGAGTAACCCGGGTAGTTGAGGTACGCCACGTCCAACGGGGTTGCTATCTTCGTCACCGTCAGAAAAAACAGGTGCGGCTTCTCGGCCTCAAGGTCATGATGGACCGGATCGCGATTGGAGTGCAGCCCCCTGATGTTAGTGAGGTGCACTTTAAGTGGGAGGAAGTGCAGCCGTTGTTTAACCTTAATCTTCTGTTTTGCTTTGGTCATGTTACTTATGAGTAGTTGGGGGAAAAAGTCGAAATGTCGAGGCGCTGCTCAGTGAACCAAGTGGAACACTAGAGCAAATCCAACCTATGGGGAACTCATTTGGAGACTGCGGGGACGCCCGAACCTCCCATATATGGCCACCGGGTCCTCCCATCCAATCGCGGGCACGGTGGAGCATACCGGAATTTTTCGCGAGTTGGCGGGGCAGCCTTTGGCACGTGGCTGGCGTGCTAACTTGGACCCCCTACTGACTGCGGTCGGCCAACGTCAGGCCCCGTGCTTCGGATCCCGCTACCCTGCAAAATGATTTACCCGGCAAGTGTTGCCAAGAGACCAAGACCGGTTCTGAGCAGCGCAACTGACAACTTCGTTCTCCCCCCAAAGGCACTGCCACTCCAACACACCGATGGATCACAGCAAGCTGTTTGGCGCCGGACTTCGGTGGGATGGTGGTCGCGAGCCAGGTAGCTCCTTGCGGAGCCTACCACTACTTAAGCCGTACCACAGGCAAGCCTGTGGTGCCGTTGCCCGGGGTGGACCGCTAGGAAGTAGATCCCAAACCACCCCAAAAATGCCCATCTCGGAAATGGGACCCAAGAAGACTTTATTTACTACTTACTTGGGTTGTATGTGCTACGGGGCACCTGTTTGGGTCAATAGGGCCACCAAAGGGGCTGTACGACTTCAACTGCTTCAAAGCCAGCGTTTTGCTTTGATATTCTTATGCAAAGCGTATAGGACGGTTTGTACTGAAGCCTTACCGGTGCTGGCAGGTGTACTCACAGTCAATCTAGAGGTGCAGCGACGTGCTGCAATGTACTACTACGTTCGAAAGATTACGGACCCAGAGTTTTTACCGCAAAGCGACCGTGCCAAGATCTCTAGATTATTTAAACTCCAGACTGACGTCTGGGAGGAATTTTTATTCTAATGGCCATGTAGGTGGGAAAGTTACATCGAAGGCCTCTACCATTTCTTCCCATCCGTTTGTGAGCGGCTGGATAGGATATGGCTGGAGGTGGATCACTGTGTTGCACAATTTCTCACAGGTCATGGCAACTTTAATAGTAAATTATTTTGTTTTAAACTTGAGGCTTCGCCTTTTTGTCAATGTTCTACATCTGACATTGAATACGAACAATCCGCTCATCATATCTTATGGGAGTGTATTCTTTGGCAAACTGAACGCAATATTGTGATTGATAATATTCAGGTTACATATTTTGGAGTTATTTACTAAACGAACCTTGTAGAAACCAAAAAAAGTTCCGTGTATTTAAGCGATTTTACCATACCTATTATTACTACTATATAAACTAGAATCAAAAGTAGCTCATAATTTTGGACCCACTAGTATTAGCGTTAATATATAATCCGTGGTGCTTGGTAACTGGGCTTAACCCAGTTGTATATGTCCCTAGGTGCCTATTGGCCTAGCTCAATTCTGTCTCCTGCTTGAATGGAGGGAAGTGGAAATTATATTTTTCCTTACTCTTTCGCTTTGCTTTTCTGATCAATTTCGTTGCGGGTCAGTTAAATCGTTTCTCCGGGACTCGTCGAGCTTCATTGACTCGGCGTTCTCTTGGTTGTCTCCACTGTTGATCCTGGCTTTCAGGAGTTGCAGTGATTGGGAATGTGTGGCGGGCTTGTCCCAAAAAAAAAGACTTTATTTAAAGATGGGGTCAAAATCAAACACATAAATGTTTCTATCAAAATTTTATACCTAGTGAGATCATTCAAAGCGCGTATACCTCGACGAAATCGACTCTAAGAGCACTATTATGCCACGAGGGATACCAAGAATCCTTGTTCTTCCAGAAATCCAGCATGGCTTTGCTGGCACTGTTCCTCCAGGGTTTATCTTCCAGGTCATCGCTGAAGTCGTTGACTCCACCCACGCGAAGACCGAGGGTTAAGTGGAACTGGGGAAGAATCGATACTTAAAATTATAATTGCGAAAAAAAACTTTGTTTGCAACCTCTTCACGTCTTGACGGCTGACCGGATTTAAATGTAACTTGGAACATGGGTGGAACGTGTCCTGGAATAGGATATACTGCTCATTCCGGGAAAAATGTAGTAGAAACTAGTACCTAACTCATAAGACCCGCATTCCACGAAGGATTGGACAGTGGTGTATATGCCTACCCACATAATGTGAGTAGGTTCATATCCCATGTAATGCAGCAAGCCTATTACCGTCGCAACTATTGGCAGCAACAATTGGCGACACTGATTTACCTCTTAAACAGGATGATTTTTGAAGTCAAATCCGAAACTATGAGGAATAACGAAAAATACTTAAAGAGCCTTGGGCCTGATTTTGATGAAAACTTAAACTGCATGATTGGATTTTACCCTGCCTTACTTTGGCCCAGCCGTCAGGTAGGTAACAAAAACAGTCGACTAGCTGTTTCCTGATGTCTCGAAAGACTCGATGAGCACTCGAACCCCATGAGCTTAATGTTTAAACCCCAAACGGCTCAAATATGCAACTCCCAATAAGGTTGTTATAGTGCTTCCTAAAGGATGGATCGATGACCTGTTGAAGGACACAGGAATCAGCTGGATACGAGATACACGGGACCGATCGATGTGGTAACACTTGGGGGAGGCCCATGTCCAGCAGTGGTCTTTGATGATTTGTCACTATTGTTTTCTATTGTAACATAATCCTTTAACTTGGATCTACCATACCATCTGATCCAGCGGCGCCATCACAGTTCCCTTCTGCCAGGGAGAAGCATGTCGTACATTGTTTTTCCTCGCGATCTCAAAGAATCCTCCTCCAGGGTTGATGGTGCCGTACTGTTCGCCATCCACCAGCATATCGATACCATCTGTAACAATAAGTTAATAGAAATTAACTCACCACCATACGCACAAAACGTTTTTGGGAAAACTTTAATTGTGCAAACAGCTAAGTAGTGGAATTCTCTGCCGGCCTGTAAGTTTCCTGATAGCTTCAACCTCGTCTTCAATCCTTTTCGTCACTCTTTAAATAAAGAGTGACGAAAAGGACACTCCTAGGCAGTCTGTCAGGGTTGCGGAATTTGTTCGATAGACTCAACGCGGCACAGGAACGCAAAGAGCTTTAGAAGGAACACGGATGGGTTTTAGTCAGTAAGAGTCTGACACGCCCTTCCACTCTACCCAAAGTGGAAGAAGTCATTCGATGATTTCAAATCCCTAAAAAAAGGCAAGCTTGCTCGATCGTCAACCACATCATCGCTTTCCATCAGTTGAGATATTACTGAAAAGCGAGATAATCAATAAAAAAACATACGTAGCACGATTAATATTCCATTGACGTTAGTTTTGTTTTAAATGTTGTCTATCACTGTCATTGCTTCAGACAATTCTGAGTTTAAAATGTGGAATACCTCTGGCATTACCAATGGATTACGTATCTACTAACTTTTAAAAGTAATAAAGTAATACCACATCACAATATCATTACTGTGATGTGGTATTTGTTGTGTAGTAAACAATTCATAAAAGTTAGTTATAAGTTGATTTGCTGTGCTCAGTGCTATAACAGGGTCAAATACCCATTCACCATTTGTTGACAATTAACTAGCTAGCTCTTATTCAAGTGGAAAAGTCTATGAATAATATTTTAAATTAAGTAGTAGTGCTAAACAGTACTTGGTCTCCAAATCATAGTATAGTTATGGAACTCCTTGTGCCAGTTATCAATGCCAATCTTCTCCTGTAGCAGCATAGACCTGAACGGTTCGGAGTTACTGAGCACAGGACCCCCGTACAGCTTCTTGGCAAGTCCAGGGTTTCCTCGGACGAAGGCCACTCTCATCAGACCAGATTCATAGTTATTTGGACCGTATGCGTTGTCTGATGGCTCCAAGTTGATTTCTGGAAAAGTTTTTATTCGTTAGCAATAAATTGAGCTGAGTGATTTAACGATATGATAGCTTTTAGAGGTATGCTGAAGAGGGTGTTCAGTCTTGCAACTTCCGTTGAACAGGGAGGATTCTCCGACCAGACGAGTGTTGATTGTGTCTGGTGGGTAGCAGCTGTGAAATCCCGAGGTATATTTATGCAATGCATATGTGGCGGCATAATATAGATGTCATTACAAGCTCCTGAAAAGCTAGAAGGACAAAACGATATATTTTATCTAAAACTTTGTTTAGGTAAAGTAGGAACCTTATTAGGAATCATAATTTTGGAGGGATTCCAGCAAGATAGCTCTCAATTATTAATTCAACTAAAAAAACAACCTGGTATAAGCCAGCTCCCATAAGGTAACTTCGCGCGCACTTCTACCCGTCCAAACATGAAGTTGAAGGTGCGTCTGGTGGTGATCTTCGCCGTCGTCACCGGAGGCAGTATCTGCGGCCCCGAGGCGACTTGTCTGCACTCTGACGTGTCTACCTTCCCTGTGCATCTGGAAATGTAAAGAGAACTTGAAAGGAGTGTGAAATAAATATAACAATACTATTTTCTGCCAGCAGTGCTTCTCCCAGTGTCTCCTCTCGCGCGAAAGTAGAAAGTTATGCCAAAAGAGCAAACTTCCGGGATAAAAAGTACTCAATGTCTACCCGTGAGCTAAGTTTCATACAAATCCGTTCAGCCGTTAAGACATGAAGATGTTGAAACAGACAGACATACAGACAGACACAATAACTTTCACATCAATACTATTAGTAGGGATGGCTGTGTTCAAGATATGTTGAAAATTGTGGTAAAAAATGTTTGCGGGCTTATTCTGTACCTACCAGTAGATACTAGAACATGAAGTTTGACGGTAATAACATGAACTAGGTTTTATAATCAAATCGTCTTGCAGAAGAAAATAAAAACAAAGAAAGAAAAATATTTATTTGGTACTCGCACAAAACAAACAGAAAAGTAAAATAAATTAAAACTTACAGTCATAAACAATAACTAACAGAAACAAGAAAGAACAGCATGAATTTAATTCGTCATGTGCGAGGCAAAAAAGGACCGGATTATTATAACACTGTAATTTTGTGATAAATCTAGCAGATTGTAAACACTCGATTTGTTGTGAACAGGATCTGTTCACAATAAATCGAGAGTTTACTTCAAATACAATAAACTCCAAACAAAACCATAGTTTACAATATACAGGTACTATGGAGAAGAAGAAGTATACAATCCTACGCGATTTATTATTAACTTACGGTATATGCAATATCCTGGTGACGGAAACACTCATTAAGTCTTTGGACGTTGCAATAGTTAACACAAAACCGATGAACTATAGTAGGCGCCAGATAATCGTGGAATATCGGTCATTGACCCACCTACATTTATTGACATTGTTAATTTGAAAAACGGAATTAATGACACAAAACTGTCCCGAATCATCATCTCTCGTGATCCTTAACATTGTCTAATAATGAAAAACGATTCATATTTAATTGTTCAGGTACCTATGAGCAGTTATTAGGGAAAGGTCAATATACTTTATTCCACATTTATCTGGCGCCTACTATAGTAGCAATTCGTTTTAGCGATACTAGTGGTTATTTCGTTGTTCTTGCTAATATTTTGAAAACTGCAAGTCCTATGTCAAAGTAAGTGACAGCCAGTACCTGACATTCAGATCCAGGGTCTGATGAAGGAATCCTTCGGGACGATTTGACTCAGTCAACACCGGTGTGATAACGAGTGATTCTTCATCAAAGCTTACTGTGTTGTCCGGAATGTAGACGTTGAACGTATAGTCCTGTAATGGGATAAAGTAATTATATACAACTTAAAACGAAACCTGAGAAGAGGCCACCCATCATTATGAACAACTTTTACCATGGAACATGAAAAAAAAACAGTTGTTCAGTACATTTTGTCGAATCATGTACACCTAAATAATTAATGTCCTGTATTCCTGACTACGAAAACCGATTTTTCAAATATCCAATAATGCAGTTTTAGTTTGCGCCAGATAATCGTGGAATAACGGTCATTGACCCACCTACAATTATTGACATTTTTAATTTGAAAAACGGAATTAATGACACAAAGCTGTCCCGAATCATCATCTCTCGTGATCCTTAACATTGTCTAATAATGAAAAACGATTCATATTTAACTGTTCAGGTACCTATGAACAGTTATTAGGGAAAGGTCAATATACTTTATTCCACATTTATCTGGCGCCTACTATAGCTCGAGACTAGTTTCAGTGTTTTTTGATATTTCTCATCGTTTCGGATTCGGCCATCCACGCACACTTTAAAAATTCACCCTGTACACATTAGCCTTGAACCCCATCGAACGATCGTTGTCATTAATCTCCCGCAAACTAGTTGCACCTCCGTGTACTGAACTTACCGGTTCTCCTGGAAACTGGTTCAGCGCATCCCATTCCTTCAACTGCCGAAGACTTTTTATCTTGAACTCTTCACGGAATATCAAATCGCCCGTACAAATAGATGCCCGACCTTGGACCATAGTCTTAGAAATTATACATTTTGTGTCACGATCTTGTATGAAATCGGACCCCATGTCTATTTTATCCGTATTAAGAGATGAGGTTTCTTTAGGAGTTGGTAGATCATTTGGTACCGGCACTGGTTGGCCAGCTGCCGATGTACCGTCTTCGTTGACAAATCCTGATAAAAAACAATCAACTGTTTAAAATATTGGTTTACAATTATTTAGTTATAAATATAATTATGTCTACACCCTAAAAACAAATTCCTGTATGTTCTATGTGTACTAGAGGTATACATAGCGGCAGTACCGTTCGACGCTTTCCATGTGAAATGGCGCAGCAGCGCTTCACGTACGGACAATCCAGCCTGGTCGAAATTAGGGACAGGATACTGTTGTCGCTGCCCCACACCCCATGCACCAGGGACGCACAGCACTTACGCATTGTGGCAAAGAAGCAATCCACATCCGCGTCCGCGTAAATCCTTGATGCGCTGCTGTAGCGGGGCAGCCCCAACAGCACCCTGAACGCGTTGTTGTATTGCACGCAGAGGGCATTGTACGATTTTTGAGTATATATGGCCCACAGGCTGCTCGTGTAAAACGTAATCGACTGATTTTTTTTACCATGGTATGGACCTCCTAATATACAATGATATCCTTGTGAATATGTGCTGCAACAAAGCAACCAGTCTATGTACAACACTTGTTTTTAACTGAATCCGGTTCGACAGGAAGCCAATCTCAACGTTGTGAGGAATAAGTGCTAGGCAGATGACAATAATATGGATATTGTCTAGGTTAAGTAAATATGATTCTATTTAGTCCATTAGTTACATTAGTAAAAAATATTGGTTACATATTTTTTATTTCATCAAATCAATAAAAAAATATGAAGATGAAACGCATCAAAGATAAGGAGTGGGGGCTTGTAACGTCACTTTCCAGTAAAAAGTTTCACACGAGTTTTCAACGGACTGTATCGTTTTTATTTTTTGTTTAAGTGACAAAAGAAAAAAACCGTGTCCAATATTTTTTGTAAATCTATGTGACGAACTAATTAGATTTGTTTAGTCAAATATTCTCTATTCACAGTGAGCTGTCTATGATGATAACGACGAGAGGAAAAAAGACCATTACCCATCTTCAAAAACTTACCAGTAACAGTATATTCCAGATCTGTATTCATGTATCCCTTCCCATCTTTAATGATATAGATCCAGTAGAATATCGTATCTCCAACCTTCAGTTCAGCGTCACGATTCTTGTACACCCACTTCCCGCCTTTGGGTCTTACAACGTCTTGCTTGATTTCACCTTCGCTTAATCCATTGAATTCCTGGTTGATGTTCCCACGGAAACCGAAGAAAGAAAAGCCGTCATCTAGAAAAACGAGATTTATAGTAGGCGCCAGATAATCGTGGAATAACGGTCATTGACCCACCTACAATTATTGACATTTTTAATTTGAAAAACGGAATTAATGACACAAAGCTGTCCCGAATCATCATCTCTCGTGATCCTTAACATTGTCTAATAATGAAAAACGATTCATATTTAATTGTTCAGGTACCTATGAACAGTTATTAGGGAAAGGTCAATATACTTTATTCCACATTTATCTGGCGCCTACTATAGTAGGTTTCTTGTGCTAGCAATTTCTTGATTATTGATAGATTCGTGTTTTGACCACAACCTCTCCTGATGGAAAGCGATGATGCGTTCAACGGTGAAGCACGCTCGCCCAGAAGTAACCTATTCACTCTTGGCTTGAAGAACATTGATCTATAATATCGTTGCTTAAATTCTAACACCGCGAAAGTCGTAACATTTTGAACCAAAAACGTTTTTGATAAGGAATTGCAAGATGCATCTTTTGGCGAGCACGAGAGTTAGAACCTATGGTGAGACGTTAACTATGAATGTTTGAATTATTTGATTATTACTTATTCGTTAAATTTGATGAGGATAAAGTTGTGATAACTATCTACCGTCTCACTTCGCCTGTAAAATGGCAATTTTACAGGCAAAATAAAAATAGTAGCGGTCTGTATGCTGACGATACTTTAATAGAAAACACTTGAAGAGAAGTCAACGTTGCTGTTAATAAGGTAAGACTATGTTTAAAATTACACTATAGTAGGCGCCAGATAAATGTGGAATAAAGTACATTGACCTTTCCCCAATAACTGTTCATAGGTACCTGAACAATTAAATATGAATCGTTTTTCATTATTAGACAATGTTAAGGATCACGAGAGATGATGATTCGGGACAGCTTTGTGTAATTAATTCCGTTTTTCAAATTAAAAATGTCAATAATTGTAGGTGGGTCAATGACCGTTATTCCACGATTATCTGGCGCCTACTATAGTCGAAGAGAATAAAAATTAGGACGTCAAAGTGTTTTCTTCTTCACATTTTCCTCTTTACATTCTTTTTTTTTTCTTTCTTTACATTTTTCTGGAATTTAAAACCTCATAGAAGACTTAAAAAAATAAAAATGGCTTAAGTTACTTGGACGCGAATCTTTGAGTTCGAGCTTTGAACCTTGTAAAAATTTATAGTCTAGCAAAAACTTCGTTTTTTTCTTGGATCGTGTTGTTGATTGTAGCTTTACTAATAATATTAATATAGGAGACATAAGAAAGTTTATTTGCGCCAAACATGAAAAAAATATTTATTATGTAAATGTTAATAATATTTTTATAATAAAGTCAGACATGGCCAATGCATTAAAATTAATCTTATTGAATTCACTTTTTTGCCTGAATTGCTATCGCAAGAAAAACTTATATAAATAACTTGCGCTAACAGATTATGTTCAATTTTGTTGGTTAGCAAATTAAGATATTTATTTAATAAAATTAAATAATTAATTTTATGAAAAGTGGTTTTTGTTTCGAGCATTAAGTACAAAATCGGGGTTTTTTTTATAAAAGGAATTTTCATCGAAATATTGAGTCCCATTTTGGGGTAATTTTTCAATCAATTTGAAATATTTTTTTCTGTTTTATTGCTGCCCAAGATTTTTTTGCCACCTTTTTCATGAAATATGACGGTCAAAATTTTGTCATCCCTAATTTATTTAAACTTGGGGTTTAATATAATAAAATATTATAATAATAATTCCTTGCTATAGTTCCACGTCGGAGAAATTGTTAAAACCTAAAGTTTTGCAAGAGAAGAATTTATGAAGTATTTTTATTATTTCCAGCAGCTTCGTAGTTAATACGTCTACAATTTTCACCCCCTTCAACAAGAACATATTTTTATAAAGACTTTTTATCGGGAATTGGAAATATTGGAAGTGCCCCGTTTTAACCCTTGTGAGGTCTTGTCTCATCGTGATTGTTCGGATGTTTTGCAGCAAACATTGCCAAAGTTGTTTGGATTTAATTTACTCTATCAAAGAAACATACTCATGAAACAAGCATCGATAAGCACAAGCACCATTAATTACGAATGGCAATTACCCACCAAAAATGGATTGCTTGAATAAATAAAAAACTGGACGTGATAAAATTATGTGACATTAATGTTAGTCCTAAGGTAAGGTAAGTCAGGAGGTAAGCAGAAAACAAATCACTATAGTTAATAATCTTTGTGAGACGTGTTTTTTTTTAAACTAGTATTATTTTATTCACCTGGTCATCAATATTTTATCTATATCTTTGTGAGTTAATTAATTCCAACCGAATGAATTGATTCGAGACCAAAACTTGTTGCCAAATTATTTTATAGCAAAACTAACTTTTGCTTTGGCTTCGCTGACGTAAAAGTTTTATTTTTGCATTAAAAACTCTAGTCGTGAGTATTTTTTTTATTTCCAGCAGCGTTGAAATACGTCTACAATTTTTACTCTCTTCAGCAGGAACACATGTTTATAAAGACTTTTATCGGGAATGGGAAATATTGCAAGTGCACACGTTTTAACCCTTCTGAGGTCTTGTCTCATCGTGATTGTTCGGATATTTTGCAGCAAACATTGCTAAAGTTGTTTGGATTTAATTTACTCTATCTAAAAAACATACACATGAAATAAACATCGATAAGCACAAGCACCATTAATTACGAATGGCATTAACCGGTGGGTAATTGCCATTCGTAATTAATGGTGAAAAATGGATTGCTTGAATAAATAAAAAACTGGACGTGATAAAATTATGTGACATAAATGTTAGTCCTAAGGTAAGGTAAGTCAGGAGGTAAGCAGAAAACAAATCACTATAGTTAATAATCTTTGTGAGACGTGTTTTTTTTTAAACTAGTATTATTTTATTCACCTGGTCCTCAATATTTTATCTATATCTTTGTGAGTTAATTAATTCCAACCGAATGAATTGATTCGAGACCAAAACTTGTTGCCAAATTATTTTATAGCAAAACTAACTTTTGCTTTGGCTTCGCTGACGTAAAAGTTTTATTTTTGCATTAAAAACTCTAGTCGTGAGTATTTTTTTTATTTCCAGCAGCGTTGAAATACGTCTACAATTTTTACTCTCTTCAGCAGGAACACATGTTTATAAAGACTTTTATCGGGAATGGGAAATATTGCAAGTGCACACGTTTTAACCCTTCTGAGGTCTTGTCTCATCGTGATTGTTCGGATATTTTGCAGCAAACATTGCTAAAGTTGTTTGGATTTAATTTACTCTATCTAAAAAACATACACATGAAATAAACATCGATAAGCACAAGCACCATTAATTACGAATGGCAATTACCCACCAAGAACGGATTGAATCTTCTTACATAGATTATAAAACTGGACGTGATAAAATTGTGTGACATATATTTTAGTCATAAGGTAAGGTAAGCAGAAAACAAAATCACTATAATTAATAATCTTTGGGTAAAATCTTTTTTTTGTAAACTAGTGTTTTTTTATTTACCTGGTCTACAATATTTTATCTGTATCTTTGTGAGAGAATTAGTAACAATCGAATGAATTAATTCGAGATCAAAACTAGTCGCCAAAATACTTTATAAACAAAACTAAGTTTAGTCGTAAGCTGTACCAAAATTCATTAAAATGGGTTCAGCCATTTAGGCGAGAAAGTATTATAAACACTTATATTTAAATACTACCTACTATACACCTACCTACCTACCTACTATACCTATTTACGTACTTTTACATTTATAATATTAGTTAGGTTATACGGCAAGAAGAATATGAAAACTATAATATAATAAGACAGAGAAATCTGGGCATCTTTAGAGGAGGCCTTCACACGAGGAGGGGTTCTTGCATATTAATATAAGTTAGAAAATTAAGAAAACTAAAAAAAAAAACAAAAAAAAACAACTATAACTATTTTTTTGCAGGAAATAAAAGGCTTTTTTATTTTATTTTATTCATACGGAAAGCCCCTGAACTTTATATTTTTATTTTAAAGAGTATTTTCACAGAATTACCTTACCTTTTAAGGTTACCCTAAAACCTTTCGGATACAAAGCTTCTACCTTCGCATCAGGGACCTCGTAATCTTGCGCATCAGATATTGCAATAAACACAACTAAGTAAAAAAATAATAGTTTATTAACACACGACATTTTTCGACCAGTTGGGTAGCCGACTGATTCCGTTCGAGACTTTGAAGAAGCTACCTACCTATCAGTTGCAGGCCGGTTTGTAAGGCCAGTTTTTTTTTTTATTTATTATGAGTTTGCTCTTGACTCTAGTCTAGGTCATAGATGACAGAGTCAAAGTCAACGAGCTTACCCAGAAGAAGCCTTAGGGTTGTATGCGTAGGTCAGTTTTTTAAAGCATTTTAAACGCGCCGACGACGCGCGTTTCATGACCGCTCGCTCACGGCGCTGTACATGACCACAAAGCAGATTGTCGCATTTGTATCGATACAAACGCGCGTTTAAAGCTTGTCTGTATTGCGTTTGTTTGTCGGAGGAGCAGCAGAAACAATACATACGCGCCACTGCAGTGCATCTGTATCGCCGTATCAACGCGTTTGTATCGATACAAACGCGTTGATACGGCGATACAGAATTTTTGTACGTGTGCAAAGGTACATGTCTGCGTCTGAATTGCGTCGTCGGCGTGTTATAAAAATGTCGTGTGCAAAGGCCCTTAATTAGATTTGATTTGTAAATGGTTGTCAATTTTTTTTGGTCATATGTTTTTGGGTATGGGTAAAAGGATTATTTTACTTGTGAAAGGATGTGCAGAGTACTAAGTATGGATGGCATCCCTGATTTTGTTCGCAGACTGGAAGACCAATTTTCGTACTTCAAAAACCTTCAATTTCATGTCGCATTATTATCTCGACGGTAAATAAACGTGTACGTATTTACGATGCGCATGTAAACGCTCCTTAAAAATACGAGAATCCGGTCACGGTAAAATACCAATTGCATCAGACTTCTTGAAAAGTGCTTTATTTGGATTTTTTATTTTTTTTGGTTATTTTTGGCAGTCTGGTTTTGTGGATAATGTTTCAGTAGTATCAACCTCTGTATCTTTTATATTATTATTTTGAAGCAACTAGACTTAGTTCATCAAGAGGTTTTCAGGCATGTTGTCTTCATTTTTAAACATACTTATATTAGACTTGGTTATGTTATAAAATAATGTTAAATTCCCAGCTTTCAGTACTTAGTAGTTTTGGCTGTGTGGCGACAGTCAGGACAAAAGATTTTAAAGTTTGATATAATTATGCAGTTGTGAGTGAGAGTTGAACTGGGTTATCCACATGTGGCAGAATGGCGGGATAGGCTTTCAAGCCCTTCCGCAGGCCTCATCACTATCGGCCGGTGCTCGACCTTTGGCTCGGGAGAAGGCACGGCTCCCCGTCATTGCATGCGACGCATGTCCTCTCGGGGCATTGCTGCTTCGGGGGCTTCCTGTGTCGCATAGGCAGCCGGCTTCCGAAATTAAAGTTATTTTATACTTTGTAGTCGGTTGTATTTTTTTTGTAAAAGTTTTTTAATTTTTACTTTTAGTGATCATACCCCAAACCCAAGTGACGTTTTTCCCATAATAAGTGGTTGCACTATTTGCCGTTAAGGAATTACTTTATGTTCCTACGCAGTCCAAGTCCAGACCAGCTCATAGTTAAATATCTACTTTGCTCTGTTGCTTTATTTTATCTTTAAAGTTCACCGTCCAATGCTAATGCAATATAGCTATAACTAAACTCAAAAATAATCATCAAGATCGGTTAATAAACAAGGTTTTCCTAGCGATCACGCTTGACTCAAAGCTACAATGGGGTCCTCATTTAACATCTCTTGCAGGACGGCTAAGTTCAGCAGCATATGCTGTCAGAAAAATCCGTCAATTTACTGATATAGATACCACGGGGCTGGTTTATTTTAGTTAGGTACTTTCATAGTATAATGTCTTACGGTATCTTATTGTTACGCGCCAGAATTAATGTCGGGTAAATTAAAGTTACTACTAGCGCCATCTAGTATCGAGTAGTAGAACTAGTAGAGTCAAATACCTTCTAGACATTTCTTTGCCAGAACATTCTACACTTCTCGATATTTAGTCAGTCGACAGCGGTAGTTACGAGTGCTTTCCAGATGTTTCTAGAATAAAAGTTTATAGAATTAACTGTCCTATATAAGGAGCGCGTAGTTCGCGACCGAGTCAGTATTGGATTTGCGATACAAGCGAATACGAACCCCAAGCTCGTAACATTATTATGCAGACGAGCTGCAGACATCGAGTCTATATTTATTTTGCAGAATAGAGCCATCAGAGCCATATACCATTTTGGTCGGCGCGATTCTCTAAGGGAACTGTTTAAGGATATTCAAAATTCAAAAATTCAAAATTCAAAAGTCATTTATTCAAATTAGGCTGAGTGCCAGCACTTTTTGAACGTCAAAGTTCTACATAAAGACAGTCCCCCAAAACGCCTGCCCGTCACCACTTCCTAGTGTTTTAGCTGGGAAGAAGAAGTGGCGCAACAAACTCCCCAGCAACACATCTGTCTGTTGAGTTATAAGAACTATCACTTATACAAAGGTATGTAAGTAGTCAGTATTCTTACAAAGAAAACAATACAACAAAGGTAACACGTAAAAACATAAAACTTAATAATTAGCTACTTGTAAGCTAGCACATCCATTATGCCAGCATAACAGACAAACTCAAGCATAAAACAATATCAAATCAAACTAAATAAGCCTCCAGACATGAAGGGTGTGCCCGCTTACACGTAGAGGGTAGAATTTAATAAAAAGATCTGTGACTCGACGCCACAAGTGATAAACCCCATCAAAATTAAACATTAAGCATATAATCGTTATAACAATAGTAAAATCCATGGCTAACAAGACGACCTTTCACCACAAGCAGCACCCGTTCACGAGCATAACGCAAAGATCAGCCATTACCCCCCTCGCCATATTTGAGGGAAAGAGGTAACCCGACCCCCGACGCTACCGCAAGCAGTAAAATCTAAGGGAGCATGACGAACTTGCTGCCGGTTGCTCAGGATAGAATAAAATCATACAACTGTCGAAGTCACTAGTTAATCACATTTTGCAATACACTCATTATAAAACATTGTTATGAGAGTATTAAGTCAATACAAAAAAAAATAACAAATAATTGACCTCTACGGACATATAAATTAACAAATATATGAACTAATATGTCATAAGCTAACTATGAAAGAACATTAAAAACGAAGTATGTCTTGCGTTCAACACTGCGACCAACTATTATCATCGTCTAAATAATCATTGATTGAATAGTATGCCTTCGAACAAAGGTTAGATTTAACTTTAGCTTTAAACGAGTTAAAAGGCAGCTCAAGATAAGAAAGAGGTAGCTTATTGTAAAAACGGATACCGAGCCCCACAAATGAGCCTTGGACCCTTCGAAGACGACGGGATGGTGCATGTAATTTGTGCTTGTTTCTAGTGTTAAAGTTATGGATATCACTGGTTTTAGTGTATAAATGTACATATATTTTGCCTAATATATAATATGTTTGCAAAAATAAATTGAGATGCTACCGTGAGAATTCCAATATCTTTGAAAAGTTCTCTTAAGGAAACTCTTGACCCCAGCTGATATATTGCTCGTACTGCCCGTTTTTGTAACACAAATATATTTTGTATGTCTGCAGCTCTTCCCCATAATAGGATACCGTAAGACATAACGCTATGGAAATAACTAAAATAGACTAACCGAGCTGTGTAAACGTCAGTGTATTGTCTTACTTTCCTGAAGGCGTAGGCAGCCGAGCTGAGCCTTCCTGACAGGCTTGATATATGCGGGCCCCATTGTAGTTTGGAATCAACAGTTATTCCCAAGAATACTGCTGATTCCACAGTTTCAAGCATCTCTTTGTTTAAGATGATATTCGGTCCTAGATTATTAACATTAGGTAAGGCAAACTTGATACATTTTGTTTTCTTAGCATTGAGAACTAGGTTATTTGTCGTAAACCAATCCGTAACCATGGAGAGAGCACTGTTTACGTCATCAAAATCTTGTATATTTCTATCTACTTTAAAGACAAGAGAGGTATCATCTGCAAAGAGAACTACATCACAGATACCTACCCTTTAAGAAAAAAATTATTAACATCATGACGGTACCTTGTCAATACATATACGAAAACATTAGGTATGTTCGGAAAAATCTTTATCTTTTTAGTAATATTAGTGATAAGCATAATTTTAATACTAGAAATAGGAATAAATTAGATCAACCCTGATTCAGATTGGCTAAAGTACACACTTCTTTTATGGGATATTGTATTAAATTTTATAATAAAATACCAAGTAGAAGTAGGTACTACATTATAAACACACATCATTTTTGGACCAGTTGGGGAGCTGAGTGGTTCCATTCGAGACTTTGAAGAAGCTACCTACTTATAAGTTGCAAGCCGGTTTTGAAAGGTCAGTATTTTTAAAGCAGGAAAGTTCAAAACTAATATATGCCAATAACCTACGAAGATCAGACCATCGTTATTTTAAAAAAGCTGAAAGTTTATCTGTGTATGTCCCCAATACAGGTAAAATCAACTCCCGACTTTGGATCATGGTGGCTTTGGCTGGTAACTGGTAGTAAAGGTGTATAAATTTGTAGGTACTTCGAACTTTTTATTTTTTTATGTGAGATGAGTTTGCTCTTGACTCTAGTCTAGGTCATAGATGACAGAGACAAATTCGACGATGGAGCGAGCTTACCCAGAAGAAGCCTGTTCACTCTGATTTTGAAGAGGTTAGGGTTGTATGCGTTTGGAAACACAGACGCAGGCAAAGTCCCACTCCTTTGCTGTGCGCATTATAAAAGACGTTTGGAAACGTTTAGTGCGAATTGGTGGAATAGCAACAAGGTAGGGATGGTAACTTGCAATGGCTTTAAAATATAAAGGTCACTTTTTATATATAAATACATTAACTACTTTAAGAAACAATTTTAGACACCTTTGATAAGTACCTACCTATTATTAGCCAAGCCAGCGTGTTGTGGAATTTGTTCGGAAGAGTAACCTCGGCCCTGGAACGCAAAGCGCATTTGAGAACACGGATGGGTTTTAGTCAGTAAGTCTGACACTCCCTTCCGCTCCGCTCAGAGCGGAAGGAGTCATTTGATGATTACCCATCGAAAAAAAAAACCAAGCCACCGTGATCCAAACTTCATAATCGGGGACATAGATACACAAAGAAACGTTTCAGCTTTTTATAAACAACGAAGGTTTTATCGTCGCGGGCTCTTACTCTAAAAATATTGGTGTTTTAAGATTTTATTTAGATTTGATTTGTAAACGGTTATCATTTTTTTTTGGTCTAAATATTTTTGGATGTGGGTAAAAGGATTATTTTACTTGTAATTGCTTAGTGATAGGATCTGCTATGTATGGATAGCGCCCCTGATTTTGTTCGCAGACCGGAAGACCTATTCTCGTACTTCAAAAATCTTCAATTTCAAGTCGCATATCATCTCGGAAGTAAATAAACGTGTACGGATTTACGATGCGCATGCAACGCTCCTTAAAGATACGAGAATTCGGTTACGGTAAACTACCAACTGTATCAGACTGCTTGAAAAGTGCTTAGTTCGGAACTTTTAAGTTATATTTGGATGTCAGGTTTTGTGCATAATTTTCAGTAGGCCCCTCTGTATTTTTAATATTGTATTTGAAGCGACTGGACTTAGTTTATCAAGAGATTTATCAGGCATGTTCACTTCATTTTTGAACAGACATCCGTAGACTTACAAAGTGCCCCCTTCATTCCCTTTTAGTTGAAATTTCCAAAAATTCTAGCTTATATTGGTTACGTTATAAAATAATCTTAAATTCCCAGCTTTATGTACTTAGTTGTTTTGGCTGTGCGTCGATAGTTAGGACAAAAGATTTATAAGTTTTATACAATTGTGCAGTTGTGAGTGACAGTTGAACTGGGTTATCCATAGAACCCAGTTGAATTGAAAATAAACCTTTAGTAGGTATGTCTTTTCAAATACGTGGGTATTTGAAAAGAATGGTTTATTTCTTTTCAAATACAAAAGTAAGTATTATTAATAATATAATCCTTGAAGTAGTTAATTCTTAGATCAAACGACAACAGTGAAAATAAAACTAAAATCTAAAATCACACTTTTATTTAAAAAAACTTATCAAAATAAAATCTCAGAACATCACAGATCACTTTATAAGTCTATAGGGCGTACACTTTGAGGGAATCCACTCTCAAGTTGGTGTTGTACCAAGAGGGATACCAGGAGTTCCTCTGCTTCCAGAAGTCGAGCATGGCTTTACTGCCGCGGTTCCTCCAGGGCTTGTCAGGAAGATCGTCTGCGAAGTCATTCACACCTCCCACGCGAAGACCCAGGGATATGTAGAACTGGAAGAGGATGGAGCTGTTAGTTCTTTATAGACCAATTATATTTGACCAGGTTGGATGATTGCTAGGAAGAGTGAGGCGGTACTTCTTCTTTCCAGCTAAAACATTAGGAAGCGGTGACGGGCGGGCGTTTTGGAGGACTGTCTTTCGTAAATTTTGACGTTTATAAAGTGCTGGTACTTAGCCTAATTTAAATAAATGATTTTTGATTTGATTTGGTCGTTTTCTTTGATGTTTACTTATCATCGATTGATCTATCGCGAGAGCTAGAAAAAACGGTGGCGTGAATTCATTGACAATAATTCCCCGACCAAATTTCAGCCACTGTGACTAACCCTGCGTATTTGCCTAATCTCATATATATGGAAACGACGACACATAATTTTTTTTAAAAGGATATATTTAGCTTGTTCTGTTTGTTGTTTATTTGTTTAATATTTTACTACTTGTGGCTAAATAATAACAGTCGCACGGGTCGATCTTCAAGGTTAAGCGACGCTGGCCAAGGTCGATCTGTGGAATGGTGACCATCTCAACATACCAGGACTCCTCCGTGCCTCGGAAAGCACGTTCAGCCGTTGGTTTTGACTGTCATTTGTAAATCTTTGGCACTCGTTACGGATTGTTAGAAGCCAGTAAATCTGACTCAAGTCTTGCCAAGAACTACCGTGTTACCCAGACAATTGGTTGTGGAGTTCTGGTAGGCAGCCGTTCCACGTAAAATACTGGTATTCAGCTGACTCCGGTTTGAATGTAAGCCGACCCCAATATAGTTGGGAAAAGGCTAGGCAGATGACTACTTCCGCATATTTATATTAATACAGACGCGTATTCTTCAAGTTAATGTCTTTTTGGCAGTGAAGCTTTTTTCTATAGTAACATAAGTTGCGTTTCATTAATTTTGCATTTTTTGTGCGTAAATTTGGGCAGAATATGTGTGTTTTATTTCTTTCTTTGTTTTTATTTCACTGGGGGTCAATTTTTTGCTGTTTTTCTTTGTTTTTAGAATGGTGATAGTCAAACGCTTTATCCTTTAATATTGCTGTGGATCGATGCCACGCTGGTGCATAGCGGCAGTGACATCTACTGTTGAAAAGACACAAATGTAAGCAATCTCCCATACATAGCTCGTGGCTAAAAATAGCAGCCGCACGGGTCGATGGTCGAGGTTAAGCAAGCTTTCCGAGGTCCTTCCAGAATGGATGACCATCCATCACCTACATATCGAGACTCTTCCGTGCTTCGGAAAGCACTTTAAGTTTTTGGTTAAAAAACCGCAAAAATTATTTATGATATGGCAAGGTGTCGATGATTCCACTTCTTGTATTATGCTAAATCTTGCATGTAATAAGTTTGTTATGTTGTGTTTAAAAGTCCCCAAAAATAAAGAGAAAAAAAAGTTTTTGGTTCCGGCTGTCATTTATAGTTCTGTGACTGTCTTTACGGGTAGTCAGAAGCCGAAAATCTGACATTGGTTTTGACAAGAGATATAGTGTTACGCAGTTCCTGGGTTGTACGCAGTTAGACTTGAAGATGACCCCAACATAATTGAGGAAGGCTAAGCAGATTCATTGTTGTAAACACTGGGAATGTATTACTAATACTATTTTTTTTATTTTGACAGTCTACCATAACTAACGCTCGCGCGTTCCATTATTTGTCTATGACATCGACAAATGGTACTGGAGTATTGGGCCATTGGGATTTGGTATATTTCAAATTATTTATTATTATGTAGGTACTGTAAAGAGGATATCCTTGTCTGCAGGTCTCTGGCAGACAAGATAGCCTTTGGAAGCGACAGGTGAAAATTAAAAGAATTTGAAATACGAATGTGAAAATATGTTTTGTTTTTTATAAAAGACTCTAGTTCCGACGTTCGCTAAAGGCAGATGCCAAAATATATTTAAAAGTTTTAAATCTCCGATATCGTTTCATTTATAATAATCACAATAAGTAACACTAGCGGAGTCCCTGGTGTTACAAATGGTGGAGGTCCGGTTTTTTCCCGCGTATGCGAGGCGTGACATTGCATGAAGAAACCCCCCATATAATAAAAGCATCTCAGAGGATTGCTGTATGATTTGATAATTGAGTCAGGCGCTGACCCGACGCCTGGAGTAAAGCTAAGTGGTTTTTATATTATGAGAAAATATTGTGAAACGTCAATATGTTAATGTTTACCGGCATAGACCGAGTTTGTTTTGAAGATTTTTTAGTAGACTTTAGATTCATCGCCACCGACGGTGAATGGCGAGAGAGCGATTACGCGCTCATATTAGGCGCATTTTTGCAAAGCGCAGCAAAACATTTTTATAACTACACATACCATGAAGGTATTGGTTTTGATGTGTTGTGCGATAAAATTAGAAACGAATTCCCGTGCAAATGCATGTCATGCAAACAACATGCACAAAAATCTTATTATATTGAGGAAACGATCGCTCAGGATGTGTCCGACGAGTGCGAACAGCCAGATTTTATTAATGTCGATAATAATACACCCTTATATTCTAGCATGATGACGTTTTCGAAGGCTCAGCCGTTGAGGCAAATGGTTGTAAAACGATAATTTCGAGTAATTTGATTTTATTCGATGGGGACAGCACGAACACCCATACCACACAAACAAATATGTCTTTGAATACTAATATCAAATTTTCTCTTAATGCCCGAGCTAAAATATATAAGATAAGGGTAAGAAGAAAGACACGGAAGTATTCCACACATATTTATACACATAAACTAAAGTCATTTTCTTCAAATCATAAAAAATATTCCACGGATGATTTGATAAAACAGTCACTTGTATATAAATGTAAATTTTGGAAATGTTTTAGAAAGAAATTCGAAACAATTGTATACAATTATAAAGTCAGGAAACGTAACGTTTTGAGAATTTTATAACTATTTGAGTTTCCACTTTTTATACTAGGTAGATTTAGTATGTTAGATATTTTTCCAGATTTCTGCTGATCTCTTAGCATTATATTTTATTAAGTTCGACAGTGTCGACACACAAATAATTTTATTATTTAATTTCATTCATAGGTTGTCATAAAATGAAAAATAATCTGTCATGTTGTGCTATAGTTAATATAAAAAGCACAGGTTAAACAGAATTCCATGTATGGAAGTGATGATTCATACTTCTAGGCGACAGACAGTTAGGAGTTTCAAACTACGTAGGTTGTATATGGGCCTGTTAAAAAATATTTGTTTGTATCCGAAACTGTCATCGGATGAGTTTCAAGTTCATGTAAATAGGTTTCATGTTAGAAAGTAAAATAAAATGCGATGACAAAATAAATGTCAATTGCATTGACATTGATTAATGTAAACAAACCATTATTTTAGTGTTTTTTGTAAAATAGTTTATTAATCAGTTTATTCTTTTTCATGTGGATACTGAAAATGGACTCGTACGTGCGTGAGGGACGCAGCCGGGCGAGGAAGAGAAGGTCACTTGTTCAAAGATGAAGACAGAATGTTATGGTCAGATAGATTGAAGTTACTCCAGTTTGAAAAATATAAGTTAACTATAGGGAACTATGGCCCATCCTGAAGAGAGGGAAGTAAGAGGGCGCCATGGAGGTTGATGCCAACTCTGCTTACGGGGCATAGCCTTTCGCAGAGGGTGATTAGTTGTCACCATTGGTTCAACTGATATTGGTGACCCACAGTTCTTAGTTAATGTCAATTAATGTATATTTGATTTTCTTTGTTATGTGCGGATCGCTGGAGTAGGTTCAAGAGTTAGGTATATTTATATTAGTATGACCTTCTTTTTCTCTAACTCGATAGCGTCCGAGGAATTTAAAGTTATAATATTATAAATTATAGATATATAAATCCCATCTGGATGAATGTGAGTTTTCACATTATTTGTTAAAGCAATCGCGATGTGCCGGAGCTTTTCTAGCGGTTTTGCCCCGGCAGGGCTTCGGTATGACTGCGTTGTTGATAAGCACAAGTGGTGCATAGTAAATTTTAATAAGATAATTGATCGCAGGTCATAATGTAAGCTGCTTCTATAGACCCCTGTTCGTACAGGTAGGTTACGCTTGACCCTTCCAAAGATTTGGAATAGATGATTGCGAGGCATTTCCTCTTATCCTCTATTCGTAGGGGCGTAGCTCATGTAAAGAGGATATCCTTGTCTGCAGGTCTCTGGCAGACAAGATAGCCTTTGGAAGCGACAGGTGAAAATTAAAAGAATTTGTAATACGAATGTGAAAATATGTTTTGTTTTTTATAAAAGACTCTAGTTCCGACGTTCGCTAAAGGCAGATGCCAAAATATATTTAAAAGTTTTAAATCTCCGATATCGTTTCATTTATAATAATCACAATAAGTAACACTAGCGGAGTCCCTGGTGTTATAGTACACCTACGTATTTCACATTTATTATTCACTTAATTTTTTAATTGTTATTTTGTTTGTATTTATATATCTCATTTTATTATGTGTTCCGTGAGTGTATCCGTGGCTTCACAGGCCCTATCAGAATACCAGCGCTCAATTTTTTTTTAAATTAAATATTTTTCTTTTATTTTCTAAAAAAAACGTACCGTTTCGTCCAAGGGCGCCATGACAGTTCCTCTCAGCCAGTTGGATGCGTGTGGGACCGCGTTCTCCCGCGCGACCGAGAAGAATCCCTCGCCCGGGTTGATGTTACCGTACTCCTCACCGTCCACTAAGAGCTGGAGGCCGTCTGGAAAAGAGAGTATGATTAATTTGGGGTTAGGGGTGGAAGATTCTAGATCTAAAGTATAGGCTGCTTGTACATCATACTCCTGAATTACTTCTATTATTTTCTTTCTTTCATATATGTCAAAACGAATATTTCTCACGGGATATTGAGATGTTTCTCAATTTGCCGGAAGTTACTTTTTGACGTTTTAAAATACTGAGCTTGTTTTTTTGATGCTCATAATCGTTCTCCATCAGGTGAGATTCCACAGTCAACGATGGAGCACTCTTGACCGAACCCCATCTACAAATCCGACAGAGAATTCCGAATTCGACACCTTAGCTGTATGTACATGAAAGCAATTGTATTGTTTTATATTTAACAGGCTTGTGCTTTGAGGCGGAAATACAAGTGGTGGAAATCATTGTACAAATAGCCCTTATCCACAAGGAATCTCTACTTTTTCTCAAATGCTAATCTCTGTTCTGTATGGTGTTGGACGTAAAAGAAGAGCACCAACCCATCTCTTCCCGTGGGTGTCGGAAGAGGCGACTAAGGGACTCACCAGAGAATGGGCAGCGGCATTCTCTGTACATTGCAATGGCTACACTGCGATCGCCAACCCGCCTGCCAAGCGTGGCGATTATGGCAACCCCACCTTGGGAGAGACCTATGTCCTGTAGTGGACGTATTTCGGCTGATTTGATTATGATGAATCTTTAAAAGTTTTTTCAATTAAACACCAAAACGACTCACCAGGTTTCCAAATCATGGTATAGTTATGATACTCCTTGTTCCAGTTATCGATTCCAATCTTCTCCTTCATCAGCATGGTCCTGAATGGCTCGGAGTCGGACAGAACGGGGCCTCCATACAACTTCTTGGACAGACTTGGGTTCCCTCGAGCGAAAGCCACTCGCATCAGACCCGATTCGTAACGAAGGGATCCGTATGCGTTTTCTGTTGGTTCTAAGTTTATTTCTGGAAAGTAAGTAAGATGTAAGTGTTTGCACTTGGTGCGAATTATGTAGGTGACAGCCGGAGGACTTAAAAATCCGAAATTAATTTTAAACAAGAGATTAATTACTTTTAAATTACAATATTGATTAATATTAAGTCTAGACTTGGACGATGCTAGTACCGAAGTATCTAATTAATTATTCCAAAAAATACAATAATTAACGGTTGCGGAACGCGGATGCGGTGTCAGCAGATTGGAAGTAGGCGGCGTCAGCAGAGTCCCTGTGTTGCAATTTTATGTGAAATCATCCGTTGTACGTTAATAACTTATCATGTCGCTATTCAGCCGATTTGGTGTAGGTAGGGCACGTAACACCTCCCCCTCAGAAAGCAGAGGGGGTCAATACACCCTCAGTTATATATATTTATGTTTTTTTTTAATTTTAACTTTATGCACAAAGGAACAATGGCGGACTTAATGCCTTAGGCATTCTCTACCCGTCAACCAAGGGCGGTGAAGAAATAACGTGGCCGGTGCATTGATAGTAAGCGAAGAAAGTAAAATAATAACACCACTTTGTTCTACACTTAAAATGTTAAATTGCAAATCCATTTATCAAACCATTTCTAAAAAAAAAATACCTTATAAATCGGTCTTCAGCCACAATCTAGAGGTAAATTATGAATTGTGAAAGAAGCATCATTTTGAATCAGACTTCTGGCTTAATAATGTTATTACTAGATTTTACTATAATATTTTAGCCTATCCTTATATACCTTCCAGGATCCCATCTATCTCTGCACCAAAATTCACCTTAATCAGTTCGGCAATAGGGTATTTGACCAAAAAAATCTAATTAGTTCGTCAGATAGATTTCCAAAAAATATTGGACACGTATTTTTTCTTTTGTCACGTGCGTTGAAAAGTCCTGTGACGTCACTTACTAGTACACTTTTTACTGGAAAGTGACGTTACAAGCCTCCACTCCTTATGTTTTTATTAATTTGATAAAATAAAAAATACGTGTCCAATATTTTTCGATAATCTGACGGAGTAAATAGAATTATTTTTAACCTAACCTTATCTTCAATTAGGCGTGAAAGCGTCACTTTCGCATTCATAAGTCTAGTTAGGATGACCATGTATTTTTCAACCGAAGGGCAAAGACTTTCAAAAATCTTCTTTCAACTGCTGTATCACCAGATAGAAAATTAATAAATTTACCTATGCTGGTAATATTTTGTTCCTATAAGTAGCATACTCTGGGTGCATCGTCCAAACATAATATTAAATTAATTTTTGTATACCAAATTTTGTAAAACCATTATTTGAAAAGAGTAACTATGGAGTTTCTTGTCCGTTCTTCTCCATAAGAATCTACCTTTCCGAATGGACAGTAGAGTCACTTTATTAATGTAATACTATTATTTTACTGAACTGTAAATGATGACGTTCAAAAGTGCTGTTTAATGACCTAATTGAAATAAATGTTTTAAATTTGGCTTTGACTTTGAACTCCCCACTTACCAGGTATAAGCCAGCTACCGGCGGGTAACTTCGCCCTGACTTCGATCCTGCCGAACTTGAAGCCGAATCTATGCTTCGTGGTGATCTTCCCAGTTACGACTGGAGGCAAGATTTGAGCTCCTGAGGCTGTGCGTTTACATTCTGATGTGCCTAGCACACCTGTACATCTGGAAATGGAGAAGAAATTAGACTAAGGCCCAGCCGGTCGATTCTGTCGACATCTCACCGTGTACACTTAGGTGGAGTGAACGACAAGTGTGATTCCATCTTGTTTGTATGGTTTGACAGCTCACTCGTCGTTCACTTCACCTAAGTTTTCACTTCGACATGTTTACGGAATCGACCGGCAGATTTGGATTCAGATTCGGATCCTATAAGGGTTCCGTTTTTAGATACATAAGTTCGGAATTCGAAAACTAGACCAAGGGGTGACAATTCATGGTTTTTTGGAGAACAATGATTCATTTTACAAAAACTGGACGAGACAAATGTTTCGGAGAGTGAAACTTAGCGAAAAAGGTCGTAAAACCACAATTAAATATTCAAATTTAACATAATATTAGAATTACTTTAATTACGATGTTTCCAAATTGCTTGAGTGAAAGAAAACGGCCGTCGAAAACTAATTAATTGATTCAACAGTTCTCTGATGTTGATGACATCCGGTAAATACTTAACAAGGAACAGGAAATTCGAAGATCGAAACATGCCTTTGTGAAGCGTTGTGTTTATGAAGATTAATTAATTAAACTTTTAGGGGGCGACCAAATAAATGTTACACAAAGGAGTGTCTTTTGTGTCGCATTCACTTCTTGGGTGATGAGGAAGAAATTAGTTTGTCTTCGAGTACATACATAATTTTAGATGAAGTACACAATACGCCGCGCAATTGCGCTGAACACAAGTTCCAGCTGTTTTAAAATTTTATAGAAATTTCTCGAGACGTCATTTTTTTTTTAACAAACAGTGATGGTCACTGGCACGCTTGGATTGTATTTTACACTAGTGACCCGCCCCGGCTTTGCCCGGATGTATATATTTTTTCCAAATTTTCTTTCATAAGAACCTTCTCCTGACAATAACAACCACAACAAAATAGAATTAGTCAAATTTTTCGAGCCGTTCTCGAGTTTTGCGCTTAGCAACACATTTGGCGATTCATTTTTATTTTTATAGATAAATAGATGAAGTGGTTGCCTGTCTGATGTCCATAGCTCAGGAACTGGATCATACGATAACCTAGCGAAACGTATACAACGTGTAACAGAATAAACGCAATACCACTTAAGGGGTCATGAACAACTTATACTATGGGACTAAATGAAATTGTAAAAAAAAAATAGCTGTTCAGTACATTTTGTCGAGTTATGCGCACAGAAATGTATGGGGGAGTCAATTTTTTTTCGCGATTTCAGTGTTGGTCCCACATTAAAAGTTATTCATAATGATGAGAACTATGACCCCTGAAGAGGTATTTATTGCGTTTATTCTGTTACATGTTGAAAGTTTAACAGATTTTCTGGTTTCTGACTGTCCAGCTTGTCTCGGCAGTTATATGAATGCCGAGACAAACAACTTAACGTACTTTCTGAGGTCGGGGCTCTTGATCTGAATAGATATATAGTCATTAATCCATGGCCAGACCTCGGCACGTTGCTTAACCTTTAAGATCGACCCCTTTTTTTTAAGGATGGGAAATCATCAAAGACTTCTTCCGCTCTGGATGGAGTGGAATGGCGTGTCAGACTCTTACTGACTAAAACCCATCCGTGTTCCTTCTAAAGCCCTTTGCGTTCCAGGGCCGCGGTAACTCTTTCGAACAAATTCCGTAACCCTGGCAGGCTCTGGCCCTAACGGACCCCGTCTTCTATGCTGACATCTCTTTGAGGCGCGCGTGGAACACATCGCGCCATCGACCCGGGCCTGGTGGTGATCGGACAGCGAGCCACCCAACGCTCGCCGGTGGCCGGGTATCGCCCTGCGACTCCTGACACCCGACGCGTCTTCTGTAGCGGCGGTTGGGGCGAAGGCCTTGTCTCTCCCTTTCGCGGCCCGCCTCCTCCTTTGCTAGCATTACTGCTTCAAGATCGACCCTTGCGGCTGTTATTAGTTAGCCATGAGCTCCTTTACAAAAATAAGAAGTTTACCTAATATTAGTAAGATCCAGAGTCTCGGTAAGGAATCCCTCGTGGTGTAACGACTCAGTCAGTAAAGGAGTGATGACCAGGGAGCCGTCTTCGAAGGTTATTGTCTTGTCGGGATCGTACACGTTGAACGGGTAGTCCTGTAGGAAGAATTTTAGAATGGAGAGATTAGGGGCATAAGGCTTAGAAACAGAGGAATGTACTGAGCAATATTGTCACAAAATTGACTTTTCTGCAGAAAGAGACGAAAACAACTCTGCGGTCGATATAATATGTCTGTTTTATGTAGGTCAAAGTAAAGAAGGTGAGATTATAAGTCTATGGCGAGGACCAAACGTAATTCTAGAAACACATTGCTTCCTGGAGGAACCATGGTTGGGTTTTGATTTTGAATTTTACCCCGCTGATATGATCAGCTGATGATTTTAAACGAGCCTAGTCGAATGGGGGGTAATGATGCAAAATTTTGTGAATGTAATGTTTTCCAGAAATTTTGACGTTTCTTCACAACATTAAAATATGGTTTAGGTGGTTTCTCAATTAAACAGATATTTCAAAATATCACAGAAAAATTAAAATATCGTAGCAGGTTTTTGAACGGATTGTTAATTAATTCTAATGAACGAATAAAAAAAAAAAAACTTCCAAAAATGTAGTTTTTATAGATTTATTTATTTGATGTTTTTCCTGTTCAACTTATATTTAAAGATAAGATGTACGAGGCAATTTCAAAAAATCATACATCTGATTTCAAACATTCTCACATTCAACATTCGCTGCGTGTCAAAGGCTGCCTTGTTTATCCCGGAAAATGCAACTTCTTCCTGCTGCGGGAAAAAGCTACTTTGTAATAAAAACTTTACTTACCGGTTCTTCGGGGAACCTGATTTCCGTTGTCCAAGTAGGCAGGTCCTTAAGGCTTGAACCATTGAATTCCTCGCTAAACACCAGGTCTCCCTTGCAGACGGGGCTGCGTCCCGCGACCACAGTGCGTGAGGTCTGGCACTGGACAGGGCGGGACGTGGGAGATTGAGGGACGTTGGGAGGCCTGGTTACAGGGGACTTGGTTGGTGCTGGGGTTTGGGTTGGAATTTTATTTGGATCAGCTGGTGTACCGTCTTCGTTTACGTATTCTGGAAGTTAAAAAGTTTCTTGTGAATTTGGTGAAAAGTCGATGATTAACATTCTTAACAGACAGACTGTCTTAACATTTCTCCGTGCCTGGAAAGCACTTTAAGCTATTCGGCTTCATATACGTGATTTTGAATATGTGATTTCATTCATTTTAAGCATTTCGTGAAACAGCCCTGAATTAAGATTTGCTCTGCATAAACATAATAATTCTAGTTACATTACTTTTGAGTTCTTTACAGATGTAGATGCAATTAGAACCTGGCTATGTCTGTTTGTCTACAGCATTGTCAGTAGCCTCTTGAACTTTGATTTTATCTTTAACATTTTGTAGCGATTTGAAAAGGCCAAAAAATGTGTCCAATATTTTTTGAAAATGTGAATGATGGACTAAATAGAATCATATTTTTTCTGCCTGGTCGAATACCCTATTGCAAAAATATAAGTACTTTGAAACAAACATTCTTCATCATTCATCACTCACCTGTAACAGTCCATTCTCCGTCATCCTGTCTATAACCCAGCCCATTCTTGATGACATAAGTCCAGAAGTAAATCTTGTCTCCAAGTTTCAGTTCCACATTCCTGTCTCTGAAGGTCCAAACCCCATTCTTGGCTTTGGTGATGTCTCGAGCCCATTGACCTGCCTCTAGGCCTTCCATCTCAACGTTCAGGTTGCCGTGGAAGGCGAAAAGGGAGAAGCCATCGTCTGGAAATGATATAAATGGGTTTTTTAGAATGGTGATGAAGTCGGCTGCATAAGTCATGCATAGTGGATTCAGTTATTTTGCTATCTTTGTGCTTTCAACGGCTTGCCAAGCCATTTGCCTGTGATGGTCTACTGTCGCTCTGACTAGGCAGATGTTAAGCAAAAACAGTCTTTTTGTATTTGAGGAGAGATACTATTTTGGCATTATTCTTTATTTTATAGCGCAACATTTTTGTTAGTACATCGTTTTGAAATTATTTTATTTGCAGTTTATTTGTTATGTTTTCGTGTCAGTGTCGTTTGCATCATATTCATAACAATAAATAAGATTCAACCAAAAAAACTTTACCATGTTTTTTTGTCTTATTCAACTACGAAATTCAGGTTTAGTTCACAGTATTTTTGTCTTTGGAACAAGAGAATAAAATATATCTTTTTGCTTTGCTTCTCGTACCTATGTAGAATACCATTGATAAACACGTTACTTCAAGTAGCTTAAACATTGGACAGTCAAGAAAAAGTGTGAACAAAAAAAAAACTCATTACTATCGTTGGCACTTCGGTACTATTCAATTTGAACACGTTTTTGTAGGTAAAGCAAACCAGTTTTAATGTATACGTTTATAAGCAAGTTGCCTCTAGCCTGGTGATTGTGGTTCATTGCCTTAAGTCAGGGACCTCTGAAGTCTCACGTCAATGACCACTGACCAGAGGAATGATGATGAGACTCCAAAGTAAACATGTATTTTGGCAAACTTGTTTTGGTATTTTAAGCTTAGGTATGTTTATATCAAAATAAGTTATGGTAATTATTCAATTATTATTCCCTTTATTCATTGTACATACAAATAAATTACTTTTTTAAATATTAAAATACAACGATATAATATTATAAAAAATAGTAGCCCACCGGCATCGGGAACAGGGTCCAAGCTACCGGTGGTCAGGGCCCCTGAGAGAGGAACCTCCTAACTATGCGTGCCGTGTCCTGGAGTACTGCTTTCTGGATCAAGCCCTTAATCCAGCTGCCCAAAGAGAGCCTTTTTAGATGTTGGTCGAGGCTCTTGCCAATTATGCCATTGGCCGTCACGACTATCGGCACAATGATTTTTATTATTATATATACATATCTAATGAAGTGGGAAAACGTGGGCTGGATGGATTACCGGCCACTGTGGACCACGCACAATGTTTCAACATAAGGACTAAGTGCGGAAATCAAACCCTCTATTACAATTTAAGTAGATATAATATTTTTTGCATTTTTGCCAGTTGTACCTAACGATTTTGTCAACCGGTCCTTCAGTGGTTTGTTAAGTTGAATTAAAGCGGCGGCGACCTCTCGCGTCCGGCCTTGGTTGAATCCATGGTCCAGAGCGAGGAGGCTTGGGAAGCGGTCACCTCCTTCTGCGAAGCAGTAATGCTAGCAAAGGAGGAGGCGGGAAGACGAGGGAAAGGCAAGGCCTTCGCCCCAACCGCCGCAACAGGAGAAGACGCCCTGGGCGTCGGGAGTCGCAGGGCGATAACCGGCCAACGTAGGCGCGGGCCTGCGGACAGCGAGGATTGGGTGGCTCGCTGTCCGATCACCACCAGGCCCGGGTCGATAGCGCGTTGTGTTTCACGCGCGCCTCAAAGAGATGTCAGCATAGAAGACGGGGCCTGCTAGGGCCAGAGCCTGCCAGGGTTGCGGAATTTGTTCGAAAGAGTCACCGCGGCCCTGGAACGCAAAAGGCTTTAGAAGGAACACGGATGGGTTTTAGTCAGTAAGAGTCTGACACGCCCTTCCGCTCCACCCAGAGCCGAAGAAGTCATTTGATGATTTCCCATCCTTAAAAAAAAAGTTGATTTAAAGAGAATACTAGAGAGGCCATCGCAAGCTAATCGTAATTAATATTTATATTAATAAAAAAATAAAAAAAAACAACTTACGTGACGGGGTACGATCGACCGATTGATCAGATTATACTATAGTGCAACTTGAAAGCGAACAGCCGGTCGATTCTGTAAACATGTCGAAGGTTACATAATCTATAGGCCATATAATCAGGTTAAAATTACAGCTCACTTCGTGATCACGTGACATCTTGAATATATGGATTGACAGCTCACCTCGTGATCACTTCACCCAAGTCTTGAATTCGACATGTTTACAGAATCGACCGGCTGGTTGCAGGTCGAAATGGGTTCTAGCAGACCGATGATGTTATACTTGTAAAAACCTATAAAAACGAAACAAGAAATATCTTAAAATAACGAGGAGACTTAAGAAATCCGTCAAGGATTCAGTGAATACATACATATATGTATAATATAATAATATGATCCATTGTAACAAAAAGAACAACTTGCGACAATCCTTCGTGATAAAATAACCTTTTTATATTCTTTCACAGAATTCGGGTCCTTTGCCCTCTACCGAGGTATTCAAATAAATAGTGCGTGAATAAAATATCAAATAACACGAAATGGTAATTTGATTATTCGATCAGAATATTACGGTTTCGGGTTTCTGTGTTTTTTTTTTGGCATCAAATCAACACTGAATTTTATACGCCCTGTGAAAAAGAATTGAAAGAAAATGGTATTGCCATAATGATGGTTAAAAAGTCACTTTAGCGGGTATCTGCCAATTATTGCTTCTTTTTGCAAGACTGCTCCAAATGGAGACTGATGTTTATACTATAGTAGGCGCCAGATAAATGTGGAATAAAGTACATTGACCTTTCCCTAATAACTGTTCATAGGTACCTGAACAATTAAATATGAATCGTTTTTCATTATTAGACAATGTTAAGGATCACGAGAGATGATGATTCGGGACAGCTTTGTGTCATTAATTCCGTTTTTCAAATTAAAAATGTCAATAATTGTAGGTGGGTCTATGACCGTTATTCCACGATTGGCGCCTACTATAGCTGTTGCCCGCGACTTCATACACGCATATCCCGTTTTTTCCCGTTTCCGTAAGAATTTTCCACTCCCGTATAGCCTTCCTCATGAATGTGGCTATCATATGCAAAAATAATTTTCCAAATCCAACTAGTAGTTCCAGAGTTTAGCGCGTTCAAAGAAACTCTTCAGCTTTATTATATTATTAATAGATTTCTTCTTCAGTTAAAGTACCTTCCTAATTTAAGCATTCTCATGAGTAGAATATTTACTTATTACCAAAAAATAAACAAACCTGGTATATTGTATGGCTCCAAAAATTACAAAACCGTGCCCTGTGTGGCTGCGTTAAAACCATTTTTTTTCAAGTTCAATACTAAATACTCAATCAAGACTAGGCTCTATCCGCTACTTCGTCGCCGTTGACTTCAGGTCTAGGTAAACAATATTATCCATATACGTTAATCCAGGTTATATACAAGCTGAAATTTTAATGGTTGTTTTCTCGCAGCGAAATGAGTTTGTCTTGGTAATACAATACATTTATGAAAAATAATAAATGTAAAATCAAGAAATGGCAGAATAAAAATTACTACGCGCGAAAGCTTATATTGCTCTGAACATTTATGAATCCCTTTTCACTTTGTCGGCGCGCCGCCGCTCTGCTAGTTAGTACCTACGTCACGTCTAGCGAGTTACTATTGCTTCTCACGCTTTCGAGTTTATGATTTTTTTTTTTATAATTTAGAAAAAAAAAAGTTTTACTAAATGTTTCGATAGTACTACTGATGGCTAATCGTTCTGCCGCGGAAAAACAACCATTAAAATTTCAGCGTGTATAAGCAATATGTATAGTGTGTCAATATTATAATCCAAATACGTGCTGTAGATTTAGCGTAATAAAAAAAAAACATCCATCCATCCATCCTTCCTCACAAACTTGATCTTAATACTAGTAGGATTCAGGTAAAACAAAGGAAAGTCCTTCAGGTTTACTATTAAAAGGGTGAAAGCAAAAAATAGTGCATATACCGAAATAAATCAGGTTAAATGGATGGCTCAAATAAAAGCATCGTTTGGCCCAATAGATAGGAGAGGTCATATGCCTACAGTAAATAACTGGTGATCCATCATGCTGTGTGACAATGTAATCGTGGAGGTCGATGCCTCGATTTAATTGCTGTAGCGGATTGAATTTTTTATGTCAAGCAGGCAGCCTACTTAAAGGTTTTTGTAAACAGGGACGATGCGACATTGGCCTCCGATTTCTGGATTAAGCATTTGAAATTTGAAGTTGAAAAAATGTGCCTAAAAATATTGATTTAGCATTTCAGTAGAATTTTACACGTTCTTAACTCAAATGACCTGCCCTATGCAGTGAGACCTGTGATTCAACTATCATGTTCCATAGAAATAGACATGTGGTAAATGTTATAAATGAGCACTTTCCTTAAGTTTGCCATGTGTTATTACTTCCCAGAATTTCATTCTTAGTAGCGACACTTTAAGTTAGTGTAATAACACAGGGTATGTTTCATTTTTCAAAATCAACTGGTTTAATTCCTGGCAAGGGAAACCGATTTTTCATAAATCTAATAATGCAGTTTTAGTTTTTCATCAAAATCAGGGTTCGAGACACTTTTCAGTATTTTTCGAGATTACTCATATTTTCGGATTTGGCCATTCACGCACACTTTAAAAATTCACTCTGTATAGCATTGCTGTTATTTATCGAGACAATGGGCCTCATCAGAAAGCTTAAAGTCACCCAAAGAGCAATAGAGATGGCTATGCCGGACTGTCCCATCCAAAGGCATAGATAGGGTGGAGGTAGCTATAGGTAGCTATAAGTAAATAATTAAAGGAATAATAATAATGCTAACATAGCATATAAGAATAATCATTTACTAACACACTAACAATTTATGGACTTTGTAATTGGTCTGAAATAAAGATGTTTTATTTTTTATGCTTGGAGTTTCCTTGCGTGATCAAATCAGAAATGACGATGTTCGCAAGAGAACCGAAGGTTACCGACATAGCAGTGAAGTGGCAGTGGGCAGGGCACATTGCTCGCAGAACGGATGGTCGATGGGGTCGAAAAGTTCTGGAGTGGCGACCGTGTACCGGAAGACGTAGCGTTGGAAGGCCTCCTACAAGGTGGATCGAAGGACTGGTAGGGTCGCGGGTAGCCGATGTATGCGAGACGCACAGGACGGGTTGTTGTGGCGACACTTGGGGGACGCCTATGTCCAGCAGTGGACGTCTTTTGGCTAATATGATGATGATGATCTAAACTGTTTGTACAGTAGTGGTGGGTTCTCTACAAAATCTACCAGTAAACTTTTGAGTATGTGTGAGCCCATATCGTTTGATCTATACAAGCAGGTAAAATACAGCGATGCTACAGTCGGTACTTCCCCGGAAAAATTATTTTAATTTTTTTCACATAGACTTAGTAACATACTACTATTCGATTCTTACGTTTATGCAAATTAAGTGACTGTTAGTATAATTAGCAGTTTAAAGTAAATAAATGCTCAGCTACGGTCATGTTTGAGTTTCCTTGTATTCCTGCAAATGACCATTGTCTTTTGTTTGATGATAAACATTTCCTTAAAATTATATTGAGGTGTGGTAAATCCGTGACAAACAATTAGTGCAGAAATATTCTGTATGAAATAATATCTGTCTTAAATAACATTTTCCTGTTGATTCACAAAATGGCATTCATTAATAGGGAATATGTATGAAAAAAAATTATATATTATCCGTACACTTTATCTGAATATATACAAAAATATAATACTAACAGTGAAATTGGAATCAAAATTGATCGAAAAACGAACGAGATATGACTATTTTAAACTAATATATTATGTCTCTCTCGCGGAGACGCCGTTTTCTATGGCAGCTGTATAGTCGACATAGTATTTGACGTCAGAGTTCGTATCGGACTTCTCTTTCTAATTGTCATCTTTGAAGCCTTTACTAACTTTATCGCTGATGAAGGTATTTAAAAAATATTTCATAATTGTTTACTACAGCCAATAAGTATTTCATTTTGCGAATAAAAAAAATGCCTGCATATTCCCTATTATGAATGACCTAAATATAATACCTAAGACATTGCATCATTTAATAGGCAAAATGTAATAATGAAAAAAACATCAATTGTTTAATTAATGCGGAAAAGTGCAAATAGTACATGCCACAGGTAAAGACACCAAAGAGATGTCAGCATAAAAGACGGGGCCCGCTAGGGACAAAGCCTGCCAGGGTTGCGGAATCTGTTCGAAAGAGTCACCGCGGCCCTGGAACGCAAAGGGCTTTAGAAGGAACACGGATGGGTTTTAGTTAGTAAGAGTCTGACACGCCCTTCCGCTCCACCCAGAGCGGAAGAAGTCATTTGATGATTTCCCATCCTCAAAAAAAAAAAAAAAAGAACAGGTACCTAAAGACACCAGCACACCAAGCTACCCGAAAATGTAAATTTTTCCCAATCAGCCCAACCTAATGTCTTAGCGATAAGGTTGAAAATTGATTTATGAAATTTGTCAGATTGTTGTAGTTTGGATATACTGGCGTGTGTACAAAGTTCATGTTTGACGATAGAATGATTGCTGTTGTTTTAAGTAAATAAAACAATTTGATTCCATTTGTCTCAAAACACAGAAAAAAACACCGTTTTGAAAACATTCTTCAAATTGCTTAAATCGGCTTTAAAACTTATTTCTATTGTAGATCAATAAATACAAATCCTAAACTGGAATAACTACAAATCTTTTTCAAAAACTTTTCGAAACCGGTCGTGTATAAAATATTTGGCTACCTACACAAAGTTTCAAAGAGCGTGAATATGGAAGAATTTTCTTGTATGCGAGTAATCGTTTAATTGACCTACCCTCAAAATAATAATAAAATTACACTAAAGGTACTTACATTTTTGTAATCGTCCCCGCAAATCCTTTATTTAAATACCCCACTCGATAGGTTTTAAGGTAAAACATTTTTTTGAAAACAGGAAATCCGCCATATCAATTTGTATATACCCAGTGTTACTTACTTATACACACATTTAAAATGATTGAGGCACATTCATCTAAATCTTTGTTTTGGACTCTTTTTGTACAAAGAAAATATATTTTTTTTGACATGTGACAACTAGCCTTCTGGTTTTGTTTTTCTTACTTATAATTGTTATTTAATTTACTCATTTTAAATACATCCTTATTATAAATGCAAGTTTGTTTGTTACACTTTCAAGCCAAGTCGCTGAACCGGTTTAAATGATTTTTGGTAAAAGTAGCCTATAATCATCTCCCTGGGTCCTTGAAGATGTTAATAAACCAATTAAGTGTCCCTGTCTTTTTTTTTTTGAGGATGGGAAATCATCAAATGACTTCTTCCGCTCTGGGTGGAGCGGAAGGGCGTGTCAGACTCTTACTGACTAAAACCCATCCGTTTTCCTTCTAAAGCCCTTTGCGTTACAGGGCCGCGGTGACTCTTTTGAACAAATTCCGCAACCCTGGCAGGCTCTGGCCCTAGCGGGCCCCGTCTTCTATGCTGACATCTCTTTGAGGTGCGCGTGAAACACAACGCGCCATAGACCTGGGCCTGGTGGTGATTGGACAGCGAGCCACCCAACGCTCGCCGTCCGCAGGCCCGCGCCTACGGTGGCCGGGGATCGCCCTGCGACTCCCGACGCCCGGGGCGTCATCTCCTGTTGCGGAAGTGTCCCTGTCTAGAACTAACTAAAATACTGAGTGTATGGGACACTCCAGCACTTTAGTATTATAATATAAAAAAGTAAACCATCGACTTCAAAAGAAGAAACTATAATTTCATAATACGATAAATCTTATAAACAGCGGTGTTACAGTTGTTCAAGACATAAATTGACTGGCCTGTTAGTCGAGTGGTTAGTGACCCTGACTGCTAAACCGGAGGTCGTGGGTTCGATTCCCACCCAGGACAAATGTTTGTGTGATGAGCATGATCATTTGTTCTGTGTCTGGGTGTAATTTGTCTATAATATGTATGTATTTAGAAATATCTAAGTATGTTTATCAGTTGTCTGGTTGCCATAGCACAGGCTCTGCCTAGTTTGGGATCGGATGACCGTGTGTGACTTATCCTAAGATATTATTATAATATTATTATAATAAGGTAAACCTTATAAAAACTGTTGTAGAAGATAGCAGTTCATGACATAAATATAGCGTCAATGAACTTATCATTGACGCCATAGGTCATAGTATATTGGTGAAGATTTTCCTTATAAGTCGTAACGAGGAAAACACGGAGATATTGATAACTAATATGCAGTATAAAGTCTAAGGTTAATTGATACCTATTGGAAGTGTGGGTAAGATTGTCTGTTCTGATTAGTTTTGGTTTTTAAGGAATTAAGCGGATTAGCAACGGATGACTTTAGAAGTGGTTTTTCTCATTTTGAGTTTCTTTTGCTAATATTTCTTAAATATTGTGAAAATGTTTGCAACTCCATTCCGCGTAAACTGTTGCATGGATTTGACTTTATCCAAGGTCATTATTACGGTCACCTGGCCTGCGTCAAGCAAAGGGTTTAAATTAGAAATACATATCACAGGGCCAGAGAGCATCTTTGAACGTAAACCAACGTTAACATACGTGAATATCCTACTAATATTATAAACGCGAAACTTTGTAAGTATGGATGGATGTTTGTTACTCTTTCACGTAAAAACTACTGAATGGATTTTGATGAAATTTGGCACATTGGTAGATTATAGTCTGGAATAACACATTGGATACTTTTTATACCGGGAATATGTTCCCTTGGGATAATTTTCGACAATCACGCGGGCGAAGCCGCGGCCGCAACTAGTTGAATATAAAAAAACAACAACCCCAAAATATTATGTTTAAATTTTATGCGACACACAATTTGTATCATTCAAGCATGAATATAGTGTCCAATTCAAATATATATTATGTGCGAAACGAGTATTATAGTTATAGTACCATTTTACGTTACCTTACTTACTATACATCAAAAAAAAAATATTTAAAAAAAACTAAAAAAACACGCTTTTATATTTTATATATTGATTAAGAATAGTGTAAAAAAGAAGCGTGGGGTGCATTTAAAGTGCTTTTTAAGATATTATCAAAGTGATGATTCTTCTACTCATTATCTGTCAATAAAATGTGTATAACTATTGACACTATGTGTGTTTTTGTGAACAATTAAAAAGTGTGTATTTATGGATAATGTTTTGCTTTGTTAGAATATTTTTTAATTTTAATTAATTAATCCTGGCGAATCTAATTAGGATAATCGGATATTTTAATTGAACTCTTGCATTGTCATCGATCCTTTACAGGTGTGCAAAGTTTGAACTAAATCTGATCGTTCAAAGTAGGGCAAAATCGAGCTCAAAAGGGTCGGTTACAGACAGACATACAAACAGACATACAAACAGACCTACAAACAGACATACAAACAGACATACACACAGACATACAAACATACAGGTGGAGCTAATGAAAGCGTGTTAAAAACATTCGTGCTCTTCTACTATTTTTTCAATAACGTTCGAATTAGCATACATATGTCACTCGCGAACTTTCAAAAAAGTTTTTCATACATTTTTGACAGATTCCGACTAATATCGAATGCGAACGTTACCTAAAAATTTGTAGAATTGCCTCTCTGTACGTCAAATCAAAAGTACAGACGCCAAAACATCAAGCTACCCGAAACTGTCAAATTTTCCCAATCAACCTTGAACCTAATGCCGCGATAAGGCTGTAAATCTAAAAAAATTAACAGATTCTGGTTTGATGTGCTGGCACCTTCGGACTTTCGGACGTTAAACGTCCGAAGGTGTGGTTTTGTTATCACTAAAAAAACTATTAGACAAAGGTTTATCAATTATAGCTTTGTTTTCTTCAATTGACTTTGTTTTTATACGAAGGTGTTGACGATAGTGTGGCGAGCACTTTGTTGACAAGAAAAATACAATGTGACAGTTGACTTAATCTTGTCGAGTTGATTAACTCCTTAGATTGTCTGGGACACTAGATGACTACTTTAATTGCAGCGGTGGCATATATGGAATCCTCCAAACTGCTGTTGTATGGGCTCTTAGGGCACTAAAACGTGTGGTTTATGTTCAGCCGTTCGTGACAACTCACTTCGTGATCACTTCACCTAAGCCTTCACTTCGACATGTTTACAAAATCGCACTCGCATTGATTGGGTATCCGAAGAGTCTATTAAACCCCATTTTGCTAATTTGTTTGGTCTCCGGGACAGTGACCGAGTGGCAGTGTCAAAGAGTGGAAGAAGTGGTCGTCCGGCAGGAGCGTGGGGACAAGAGGCAAGTTCTTTTGCTCGTTTATTCGGTACGTCATTTAATAAGTTTTCAGATGGCCAGTAATCATTTATAATCGTATAAATGAGGTAAGTTGACTTAAGAGTGTCTATGAATGGAATTAGTTTTATCTGCTTAATAAAAGTAAACAATTTGATAGATGACGTAAATATTTTTTTGTTCGTACGTTGTTTAATTTAGGGAAACCCCTAATCATTGTCATAGTATGTTATTATGACGAAAGATCACGGTCATCAAGACGACAAATGGTTTCAAATGATAAATTAAGTAAGTACATTTATTTTGTAAGTAGGGTAAACATAACACGTATACACGTCAATCTTTTTGGGTAGGTAATTTTAAACTAGATGGGGCCGGTGTTTCCTTGCTGAGAAGAAACACCGAAACAAACTCAAAGGTCAAAGTCTCTTTTAAAGTCCATACAATCGTACTGGTCAAATGAAAACTTCTTAATAATGTATAAGAGTAAAACGATGATTCATTTAAATGTGTGTGTTTTTTATAACACCACAAAGGAATTTCTGATAAGGTGTGTAATTGGTGGTCGGTATTCCTAATTAATTGTGGGTAGGTATATTCTTTGTACACTTTATCATTGACTTGCATTATTTTCCGCTGGGACCAAAACGATGCTTAAATTCAGTGAAAAAGTATGCAACATAAGGAAGATGTTATCATCATCTGCCTAGCCTATTCCCAATTATATTGGGGTCGGCTTCCAGTCAAACCGGATTCAGCTGAATACCAGTATTTTACGTGGAGCGGCTGCCTACCAGACCTCCACAACCCATTAATTGGGTAACACGGTACTTACTCATAAGAAAGATGTTCTACAAAAAATGTTTATATTTAAAGTTAAAAGTCTCAGTCAGTCCTCATTTGGCCAGACTTCTAAGTTAATAATAATAATGCTTTATTAGTCACAATAAAAACCAGTTATCGGATTACAAAAACGTCTTAGGCACAATCACGTTGGTTTCGAAGTCACGGAGACGTATCGCAACTGGCATCTTAGCTAGGTTACATAGTAACCTGTGTTAAAGATACCAGTTCCATTCCCCAAAGAGTTACTATATTATCACCATTATAAAATAAGTTTATTTGTTTTAGGTAATCCAAAATAGTTAGAATGATTTTGAGTTATAAAAATCTACGAAATTAGCCCTGTAGACAAGATATAAAACAAAGGTTTTATGGCCATACCTAGGAGAGATAACTAGGTATATTAAGAACGTGATATCCTACAAGGCTTTGCAATTTTATAACTAAACTTTTCCTGTTACGCTCTTTAATATTCAAACAATAATAAACACTTTTTTTTAAACTAAATATAAAGCCCATACAGTAGATTGTTAAAAAATAAACAATATTTCATCACGAAACTGGCAATACGATTCCTAAAAGATGTTATTTTATTTTAAAAAGAATAAGAATATGTTTAGATTGTTGGGACAGCTATTTCAAATCAAAAAAATAAAAACATCTACCTTCAAAATCGACAATGAACAGGAATAACCCTCACTTTAAATAAAAATCAGATAAATCTACGTACCTGGTACCGTAACCCTCAGACCCTTAGGCCAGATGGCTTCCAGCTTAGCATCAGGCACTTTGTACTGAGCAGCTTGCGCGACGCATGTCGCGATTACCGCGAACAAACAAATAGTTGAGCGAGCCATGACGTCCGTAGTCTCTGACGGATGGCAGCACACTGACGATTAGCGCTACGGGGTATGCGCATGAGCATCTGTGTAGAGCGAGATAATGATTAGATGTGGCAGGTTTTGTAAGCAGTTCAAGCGTATGATACTTACAAAGATAAATAATGTATGTTTATTAAAATAACGTTTTCCCCTTATCACTTATTAAAGTAAAACTTATTAAAATAAGGGGAAAACGTTATTTTTAATCTTTATATATATCTATGTATAAAGGCATTCACCTGAATGTCTGTGAACTGTGAATATGATGGCGTGTGCCATAATTATGCATTTTTATCTGATTGCGGCAAAGAGAAGGGGTAACTTCTTATGTGATTTATTCTTAGCCAAAATGATTTAAAATCGTTAATTCAGCAATCATCGTATTAGACCCATTACCATTTTTAGCGATGCTGCACTAGTTTTATCTCATAAATAAATATCAAGTATGTAACTAAAATATGAAATACACGTATGCTGTTAATGTTCAGTAAGCCACAAAGGGAAGCGGCATGCGGCGTCATGGCGACATGGCAATATCATCAATAACGTCTGCCACAACCACGGAGCAATACTTGTACAAATTAAACCACACACACCCGGTTGCTGCGCTAGCATGAATACTAAATTATTAACGCAGCTTTGCCCGCGTGTAAGTTAACATTTATCTCACGGGAACGGACTTACTACCCTGCTAATTTTATCTAAATCCATTCAGCCGGTTCTGTATGATGTCGGACCTAAAAGCACCATCCCATCACTTCCCGTGGGTGTCGTAAGCGACTAAGGGAATCACCAGTGAATGGGCTGCAGCATTCTCTGTGCATTGCAACAGCTACACTGCGATCGCCAACCGTACGTGGCGATAATAGCACCCCACATTTGAGCTCCTCTCATTTGGGGGAGGCCTATGTCCAGCAGTGGGCAGTGGTCTTTCGGCTGATATGATTCAGCCAATTAAGTTGAGACGTGATTGATTAACCAAAAACTTAAACATGAGATAACATATAGAATTTCACATTGACAATTTTAGTAAGAAGTAGGATATTATATAACCTTCCAGCACAGTCACTGGGTTGTGGAGGTCGGATAGGCAGTCGCTCCACGTAAAATGCTGGTACTCCGCTGAATGCGGTTTGACTGAAAGCTGACCGCAATATAGATGGGACAAGGCTCGGCAGATGATGAGTATATAATAGGAAACAGACAGACATGAAAAGTAATTTATTTTATTCCATAAAGAGAAAGGAAAGGAGAAGATTTTGTATATCCCTTTGCGCTTTTTAGCATTTGTTTTTTTTTCTTCTGTTTTGTGTGTTGAAAACGAAACATCGAAATCAGTTCAGTAGTTTGGTTTGTAAATCAAAATGGCTAGAAAAATTATGTCATCCAAGTAAACGAAATTGCGTAATTTGCTGTCCTGTTACCTTGCAGTGGTGTAGTAAGGAAGGAACCCACTTCCAAAAAATCGGCTGTAAATACCAGCGATTTGAAGCGACGTACCTTACTTAGGTATGTATGTGTTCACATTAGATAATTTCAAGCTCTATTACGAAGACATATGAGTACATAATCGATATGAATATGAATAATGCGCCCGTTTTAGCTGGTCACAGGTGGCAGAATGAGCCATTAACCATCTAATTCTAACAAATTGGACCCATTTACCTCGGCTTAACCGTGCCACAAGTAAGCCAGGAATCTACCTACTTTTATTAGTTTTGTTTTTCCCTCTAGGTAATACGACAGAACCGCACGTAATCTAATTTAATTATAAAGAAGAGGAAGTCACTACAATATGCAAATTTTGTGTGACCATCGGCCTTTTTACTGCCTTCGTGACACGTCGACATTAGTATAATACCTTATGAAAATGTTAGTGAGGGTGCAGACAGGAAAAGTCAACCGTTACCGTACTTTGTGACTGTCTTACGGCTAACTGTCAAATTAGCTACCAACAGTGGATGAAATGTCATGTTTGAAAGGCAAACATGACCTGTCTATCGAATGTTATTAATTTATCATCGTCATTTATATATATATTTATTTATTTATTTAGGATAACCAACAAAGCATACACCAAAATACATGTTACAGTACTCATAATATTTATTTTTAAATTTTATAGTGTAGCCTTTAGGCTGCCACGGCATGCATTAAACATAGGAGTAGGAAATGCAGATTTTGCTAATTTTGTTTCTTATTTATTTAGTTAATTCTTTATCCCAATTAATTTGAAGTCGGTACAGTATTTTCTCTCTTTTCAACGTCTCAATCAGAAGTCATCGCAAAATTCACTTCCTTTCTGAGCATATTAATCTTTCATTCAATTCATACAATAACCATTCGTCCGTAGGCGTTCAAAATCAAAACTTTGAAGTGAGTATTTTACTGTGACAGTAGATTGATACAGGTGGAGGCTGAAGGCTTCTGGAGTGAAGTCAGCGTACTGGAAAACGAAGTCTTGAAAGGCCTCAAGTTGGACAGGAACAGATGACCTGGTGATGGCCGCAGGAATCTGGCTGAATGCGAGACGCAAAGGCCTGGTCGTTGTGGCGACACTTGGGGGAGGCACTTCCTACAAATGCACGGGGTGACATTTTAGTTATTTTACAAAGGCGGCCCACTTAACGTACCCGATATAAACTACGTGTAGGTGCCATTTTTTTATTTTTTTATTATTCTTTAAGTTAATAGGTAAAATAAGAACAAATAATGCATAAAAATAATTATGAAATACCCTGTTAATAATGTTTAGGTATCAAAACAATGTCGCCATTCCATTCCGCGCTGTCCTTGGAACACCGCTCGGACTGCGCTCGCTACAGGATGTTTCAAACTACGTCTTGCGTCATGAAAATGAATAAAATATTTTTTTTAAATAATTTAAATGTTCATAAATATCATTTTTTTATGAATGTGTAGTAGTTATTGGATAAATGAAGTGGGCTGCCGTTGTAAGAAGACTTAAATGGCACCATGTATAATAAATGTGTAAGTCTGTATATTTGGGTATTTATTATAATCCTTTACAGTTTTATAAACATATGTTCAAGGGTTTTTTTTTACCACGCGGACGAAGCTGCGGGCAAAAGCTACATAGTAAAAATGTAAAGTATTTATTTATTCGTGGGCAAAGACACTAACAAAAATTTTTGTCTGTCCGATAACAAATCAAATCAATTACGATTCTGTATCAGGATACAGGATAGGACTTCCCTGATACAGCACAAGTTGTCAAGTGAAGTAGACCATCCTTGATTAAAGCAAGTATTTGCTTTCACTTTTCAATTAATTGAAAAGTTTCAATCCCCGAGTTTCCGTTCAAATTCTCAGATATTAAACGAGTATTTTAATGAGGTTTAGGGTTACAACGGTAAGAAAAAGTTTTTTTGTCGTTAAACATAAGTTTAAAAAGTATGTTTCAGAGTGCATTGCAGTCACATTGACGTCCTAAAATGTAGTTGCTATGTGCTTGTTATACAGTGGGACTTGTGAAAAGGTGAAGTAGTGCATAATACCTGTATGCTCACTGAAAATTTAACTCAACTCTTGGTAAAATGTATAGACATCACAGAGAGACTTCAGCTTGTAACTTTTTTATTTTTTTATTTGAGATGTGTTTGCTCTTGACTCAAGTCTAGGTCATAGATGACAGAGACAAAGTCGACGATGGAGCGAGCTTACCCAGAAGAAGCCTGTTCACTCTAATTTTGAAGAGATTAGGGTTGTACGCGTTAACTGTGTAGATGATAGCATCTATACAGTTACAAGGTGATATTTTAAACAATCGTCCAAGAACTGACCTAGAGGAGGCTCGTGGCTAAATAATTGCAGCCGTACGGATCGATTTTTGGGACCAATACTTCTCCGTGCCTCGGAAAGCACGTTACCGGTACCGTCATTGTTACAGTCGTTACGGATAGTCCGAAGGCAGAAAATGTGACACCAGTCATACCATGGGGTATCGTGTTACCCAGTTGCTGGATTTTGAAAGTCAGATAGGCAGTCGCTCTACACGTCAACAGAGATACAACAGTAATGTCATCTGTGAATGCGTCCGCGACGTGTAGACGGGAAAATTTGCTTGTCTGTGGTAGGTATTTAACGTCGGCAGATACGTCTGCCACCAATCCGTTTGTTGTCGGTTTTTGTGACACGCAACAAAGGTTTTCGCCCGAGCGCTCGGCATCTGTCCACATGGCTGACGACGCATCAGTATTATCAGAAAGGCGAATGAGAGTGCACGCATGCTTTTGTACATCCTTTTCTCGTTCGTTGAAGTTAGGTACCAATATGAGCACTGACGAAAGGTTTAAATTGCGCGCGTGGGAGTTGCGTCTGTTCAAAATTAGCAGAAACTGAACGACCCACACTATAAATGTGTGGTCGGCTCGTGGTGATCCATCTACTGATGCATCTGTCGACGTTTAAAGGTGGCTTAAAATACTGGTACTCAGCTGAATACGGTTAAACTTGAAGACGACCCCATTATAGTTGAGAAAATGACTAGGCAGATTGATTGAATCATGTAATCCTGACCAACCAATTTACCTTTTACTAGTTAGTGCAATGGTTGATCGAATTTGTTTTGTGTTACAAAATAAAAAAACATGCGAGGCAGTCTTTTGGGACTGCCGATAGAAGTGAAAACTAAGCGAAAGCTAAAACGTTTGGTGACGATGACGCGAGTTCCAAGGTTTTTGTTCACCCGAAAAGTACACATATATACCTAGACAGTATACATATAGCTCATGGAAAGCGTTCGGTGACAATGACGCGAGTTCCATGATTTTTGTTCACCTAAAAAGTGATCAACGCGCCTAAAGGAGATTTCACTTTAAAAAAAATGTTCTTAAAGAAAAACAAGATCAGCCATGTAAATAGTAAGTATATTTTGCATCTAATTAACTAATTAATAAGTTAAATGAAGATACATGATCATAATATTGGTCGGTTTGAAAGTGTCATGTGTATGACATTCTGAGGTCTATGGTCATAAGTGTGCGATAATGACCACCGGTTGAACCGGCGGCGCGTCTCCACTTAGCTGAGATGTAAAACGCATATTTATATACCGTATTGTTGGTTATCTATACATTATGTGTGTAGATAGGTGCCCGATCAAATGTGACCATTACCTACTGGATATCATCTGGATTTTATTTGTAGATCTTTGGCAGTCGTTACGGATTATCAGAAGCCAGTAAATCTGACTCCAGTCTTGCCAAGAACTACCGTGTTCCCCAGTTAATAGGTTGTGAAGGTCTGGTAGGCAGCCGCTCCACGTAAAACACTGGTATTCAGCTGAATCTGGTTTGACTGGGACCCGACACCAATATAGTTGGGAAAAAACTGCATCAAAGTACAACGTAACTTTCGAATTTAAATTGTTTTGGAAAATGTATTAATGCCGTAGTAAAGATTAGTTCTTTAAGCTTACAATAAATCTACCTGAGACTGTTTAGGCAACAGCTACACTGCGATCGCCAACCCGCCTGCCAAGCGTGGCGATTATGGCAACACCCCCCCCCCTTTGGGGGAGGCTTATTTCCAGCAGTGGACGTCTTTCGGCTGGTATGATGATGATGATTTACAGCTTATATAAACAAAATCCCATCTTCATAAAATTAATTAATATAAACGTAATAACAATGACAGTTATTTATCATTTAATTGACTTTCGCCGGCTTTTAACTAACTTATGCCCACGACTTCATACGCGTATATACCGTTTTTTCACATCCCCGTATAGCTTCTAGCCTTCCTCCTGAATGTGGCTAACATATAAAAAAGAATTTTCTAAATCGAACTAGTAGGTACTCTTTGAGGAGTGACTGGAGAGGCGCCACGGCGTCCTCACCTTCCGCCTGACGCAGGTACTCACCGGACATGGCTGTTTCGGAAGGTACCTGTTTCGGATTAAGCGGGAGGCCACGCCCGGGTGAAAGCACTGTGATGATTGCCTGGAGGACACGGTGGAGCATACGGTGGAGGTCTACCCTGCTTGGGCTGAGCACCGCCGTGTCCTTGTCGAGGCGATCAGCGGCGGCGACCTCTCGCGACCGGCCCTGGTTGAATCCATGGTCCGGAGCGATGAGGCTGGGGAAGCGGTCACCTCCTTCTGCGAAGCAGTAATGCTAGCGAAGGAGGAGGCGGGCCGCGCGAGGGAAAGGCAAGGCCTTCGCCCCAACCGCCACTACAGGAGAAGACGCCCCGGGCGTTGGGAGTCGCAGGGCGATCCCCGGCCACCGTAGGCGCAGGCCTGCGGACGGCGAGCGTTGGGTGGCTCGCTGTCCGATTACCACCAGGCCCGGGTCGATGGCGCGTTGTGTTTCACGCGCGCCTCAAAGAGATGTCAGCATAGAAGACGGGGCCCGCTAAGGCCAGAGCCTGCCAGGGTTGCGGAATTTGTTCGAAAGAGTCACCGCGGCCCTGGAACGCAAAGGGCTTTAGAAGGAACACGGATGGGTTTTAGTCAGTAAGAGTCTGACATCTTCGATTCGAGATTTCCCATCCTTAAAACAAAAAAAAGAAAGGTCCAGAGATTAGCGCGTTCAAATAAACAAACAAACAAACTCTTCAGCTTTACTATATTAATAGTATAGATGGCATTAGTGATGATTTTTAATAACCCTTATCAATTAGATAACAGATAGATGGAATAAGGTAATAGATGTGTTTCACAGGTACCTACCTAAACGTGTACGTTGGGTATTCGTTTAGGTTTAGTTCGATAGATGGCGCTACAAGTTGCATATTACAATAAAGCGCCATGTCAGTGGTAAAAATCCAGTATAATTTGGCATCTTATTCTGTTGAAATTTCATACTACTGAGGCTAGCTCAAAGTTAATGTCCTTAACCTCCATTGTCCATGACTTTGAAGTGGACCTTTTCAGTGCAGCCGTGAGACACACACTTGGTTCTTAGCATACCTACATTATTTTTTTTATTTCTATGTACCGTGCGTGTTTCATGTAAGTGCTAAATAAATATTATTCTTTCTTTTCTTTCTTTTTTTTTCTTTCTTTCAGCATATGTGGTCCGTCACGCGTGAAGGTAGATCATCCAACTGCTCTTGGAGTCCTAGGTTTTCCAATAGGAATTTCCTATAACCTAGCCAATACTTTAGCGAGGGAAAACCAAAAAGCTTAAAATGAAATGAAATTTTCGTCTCCAGCAGGATGCTGTCATATCAAATTAATGTTTATATTAAACTTTATGTTTTCATTAATACGTACTTCGTATCTATTTCGCGACTGCCTATGACAAGCGGACGTCCGCTCCTGTTTCTTTCTATTTTTATTTGATTAATGATACGGCTAATTTAGCTAGTTACGTGTTTTCTAATATTTTCTTTAGAAAAATCTTCTGACTTTGATTGATAGAAATCAAAGAGAATGTCATAAAAATGTTAATACTTACCGCGTAAATGGAACACCATTTTATATCACAAAACCACAATAAATAATAAAACTTAGTGAAAATTTCCGCAGGATGCCGCCATTATTGCAAATTTGTGGTAAAAGCAAATCTTTTATCAAACAGTATTTACTTGAGTCTTTAGATTGAATTTTATTTATTTTGAGAAATTCAATATTTTCATTTAAATAGGTATTTTTTGTTCTATATTATTCCTACTATATTGTTTTGTAAATGTTTGAATTATAGGAACGAATACTGGCCACAATAGCTCAAAAACTAATTTGCCGCCATTACTGAAAAAGACGAAAAATAAAATTTTCTTTTAAGTTTTAAATGGCTTGCATTTTTTTGGGGAAATATACCAGTTTGTTGTATTGAAAGTAAAACTTTTTTGAAGAGATTGAGCATGACGATGAATTAATGTTAAATTGCATGCCTCTTTTCAAAGTAGGTACCTAAATGAACGAGTGTTTTCAAAGTTATTTTTTATTCTTAAGGCGTTAGGAAGGTATATTGTGATTTATTTTAACCGTTTTTGTCATTAACCTGTGTAGTTACGACGAAATAAAATAGTTTAAAATAAACACTAGGTTCTAAGAATTTAGATTTTACTTTGTTATGGGTAAAAAAATACCTTGAAACTTCAGTTTTTTAAATTCATTTTCTGTTTAAAAAGCATTCAAATTATTTTTAATGGACATGTCATGAATTTATTTATTTATTTCAACTTAATGTACAGTAGTGATGGTGGTGTGGCGGTGTAAATGCGTTTTATTATTGTATCCCTGACATAGTAATAAGTTTATTTATTGTTTCTTATCTACACTACATAAGTCTCACTGTTATTCTCATTATTAATTCTTTATTAATTATTATTCTCGTTGTTAATTTATTTTGTGGAACTTTTACTAGACTTTTTAATAGTTCGTTTTTTAATAAGCGTGGAAATAATCTCGATATACAATCTGTTTTGAGCTGTCAAATTCAAAAGCCATTACATTAAGCCACAAAAAGCTTTATCATAATTGGCAACACCGGCGGTACTTGTGACTACAGTGCAGAAGCCAGCATTAGTAGGTATATTGATTATTTTATCCTTATCTCTGTGATAACCTGAATTTGTTTATCGTGAGTACTTTGAGCACCTATACCGTCATAAGGCTTATGAGAATAACTAAATGTCGCTTTTAAGCTCAATTGTTTGAGCCTAATTTTATATTTTAACCTTTTGAACGCCAGAGCATAAACGCATCGGCGTGCCCCCGACGCCAAGCCACAAATTCGCCGTACTTTTTGTCACATATGTGTGACGTTTGGCGTACAGGACACGCGCTTGCGTGTCATCTATACGTGACAATGGCGTTCAAAAGGTTAAGGTTATATTTGGTCTGTGGATGGGTGACCATCTAAACATACCGAGTTTCCTCCGTGCCTTGGAAATCACGTTAAGCCGTTGGGCACGGCTGTCATTTGTAGATCTTTGACAGTCGTTACGGATTGTCAGAAGCCAGTAAATCTGGCCCCAGTCTTGCCAAGAAGTACCGTGTTAATGGGTTGTGGAGATCTGGTAGGCAGCCGCTTCACTTAAAATACTGGTATTCAGCTGAACCCGATTTGACTCAATAAAGTTGGGAAAAGGCTAGGCTGATGATGAAGTTTTTATACGCAAGTATTTTGTCTGTTCCGGAATTGGTCGCAAGAGTCACCGCGGCCCTGAAACGCAAAGGGCGTTTGGAAGAACACGGGCGGGTTTTAGTCAGTAAGAGTCTGGCACTCCCTTCTGCTTCGTCCAAATTGGTATGTAGGAAGCTCACACCCTGGATTAACATATTGGCTACTTTTTGCATATATACTAAAATCGCGGATAACACCGCGGGGCGCAGCTAGTATTATAAATGCGAAGGTTTCGATTTTTTGATGGATGAATGGGTGGATGTTTATTACTCAATCACGTCAGAACGGCTGAACGGATCTTGATGAAATTTGGCACAGAGGTAGATTATAGTCTAGAATAACACATAGGATATTTTTTGATCCCGGGAGTATGTTCCCCTGGAAAAAATTTCAACATTCACGCGGGCGGAGCCGCGGGCGGAGCCGCGGGCGGCAGCTAGTAATATATATCTAATAACCCTACAAACATACAAACAGACAAATCTATCCGTCCATAATATCTGTACTAAAATTTAACAAAGCTGAAGAATTTGTTTGTTTAAACGCGCTAATCTCTGGAACTACCAGTCGGATTTGGAAAATATTTTTTGTATATGATAGCAACATTCATAAGGAATGCTATAGGATCTACGGGAACGAGAAATTCCTATGGGAAAGGCAAAAAAAAGGGATTTGCGCGTACGAAGTCGCGGACAAAAGCTAGTTAGTTTATATTTTCGACAGTTCACCCTATTCTCATTTTGCGAAAAATTTTGAAGACGATAAAAATGGGCACTTGAAGAAGTCTAGACTTTGTAGTCTAGACAACTTCAAGTCCATTCTTATCGTCTTCAAAAATCTCCTACTAATCTAGAACTCCAAAATAAAAAGTTAACTAACAACAAAGTAACTACAAAGTTAAACCCTAGATAGATATAGATATGTAGTTTTAGATTAGTCTGCCAGCTGGGCAGTGTCAATGGCCAAATAATGTACGATGGAAGATGGAGCCGGGCTTTATGATCCCACTTGTATTTTGGTGAAATGCAATGTGATGGCAAATGAGTCAGCCATCTTGATAATTTATTTTAACACTGAGGGCCTGAAACTAACGGTGTGATGTGGTCCATCAGTATGGGTACCTTAAAGTCTAATTTTACTTTAGTTTATATCACTAGTTTATACGGTGTTTGTCCCAGAAATACTATTATTGTTTCCGGAAGGTGTTTGATGCGCTGAATTCAAATCACTCAATTCAAATCTGACGTTCAAATGCGCTGAATTCAATTCAAATCTGACGTTAAAATTTTTCTAGCACGTCAGGTTATATAGATACCTAAACTGAAAATCGCGAATTTTTGAGTTTTGAGGCACCGTTATATGATAATATAAATTATAAGCTCCATAAAAGTTGGCCATGGAAACTTAAAGTATTTGCCTTCCTCATACAATCCAGTTTATACTTCATTCCATCTCCGTAATTTTTTATCAAATTGTATGAAAAACTTACTATGTAAAAATACCCTATCATTGAATGACGGTACCTATAAGATGAAAAAATTAAATTCGAAAAATATAATTTTAAGATAATATTTGTAACTGATGGTACCTAGTAATTTCAGATACAAAGATCAATTTTTCGAAAATGAAATACTGATGATGCGATATGTCGAAAATCGATGTCTTGGTACTTTTGACCTAAGATTTCTAAAAAGCTCAGTGCGTAGAAAACCTTCAAAAAAGGATGGAATTGTCAAGAGGACAATAAAAAAAAAATTGTAAACTAGTGTATTTAATTCGGGACAATTTAAATTCACAGCCATCAACTCAAATTTCGACCTTAAAGCTGTGTAAATTATTTAGTCGTTATATATATAAAATAATATATAATTATATACATAATATATATAAAAAGGCATTAAAATAATGATGTTGCAATGAAGTTTAAACTTTGATTTGTGTAAAATAGAGTTTGTCCCTACAAAATGTGATAATTATCTCGAATTCTGAATATAAATGTAGTAGGTAAGTTAAGTTTTGTTTTGTCAAGTCCACAATATAACTATGACTGTTAGTTTATTAAAACTAACAGTTATTTTACTTTTCTGTTTGTTTTGTGCGAGTCCCAAATAAATGTTTTTCTTTCTTTTTTTTAATAAAAAATCCGAAATAAATAAGTTTGCCCGGGAAATATCATCATCGGTTGTGAGTTGTGTATGGTGTGCACCACGAGAGATTTAAGCGTTGTCTCGAACGTCCCATACTTCTGGTATTGTAGAAGTCCTTAGCCGGAATCGAGAACAGCGGCACTACTATGACTTGCTAATGCCATCCAATTCCGATGATGTAAAAGCGATAGTGCTATTCGCTATGTATAGCTCCGTCTCTCTCAGAGCGGAATCATGATCGTTTTAAGACTTCATAGTAGGGCTCTTTAGGTCTGTTCTGCTGCCGTCTTAACGAAAAGTGCAATAACTAGGTTAAACCTGATTTCGAGAAAAACGCGGTTAAAGATTTTTTTTTTGTTTTGTTTGTATCTCCATCACTAAATATGGTATCGAGTTGAAACTTTCACTACATGATATGTAACAATGTAGAGAATATTACGTGATACTTAATGTTTGTTCCCGCATTTATTCCCGCTATAAAAAACAACAAATACTATAATGTTAAGTATTATTACTATTAAGAAAGAATGTTTACTAGTCATAACCGCAATAAGTAACCTATTTATTGCACTAATGGTTAGGAAACCAACATGATGCATTTTTAAGTAGCAATGAATATTTTTTTATGAACTGTTTCCTAACCAAAGATGCATTAAGTTTCATATTTATTGCAGTTTTCATAAGTAAGAGACAAGTTTTAACGACAAAGTTGTAATTTGTTACTATTAGAAAAACACAGGTGTTACATTTTATGTCAAATATGAATTAATAGAAGCTTGCAAAACTTTACTTTTCTTCCTCTCACCCGATTGACTATGAAACTGTCTTCGGTAAAGCCAAGTCTACTCATTATATCTGTGTTCAGATGTGTTTTAATACGAATTGGCATTTACACATTGTTTATTCCATAAATACTTAACTAACTATATACACTAGAAATAAAAATAACCGACTACCCTTCATCCCAGAAACGATGGGACGAGCCGCTCTGCAAGCAAGTTCAGGAAAAACTTATTGCCACATCAACTACTACTGCAGAGCGTGCGTGCCTGCTAGCTGTGGGCGAGTGGGAGTCGGGTCTCTGGCTTCACGCACTACCGTCGTCGAACATTGGCACCATGTTCGACGATACCTACTACTTTCCGCCTCGCTGCCTGCCTGCGTCTTGGCGCTCCTTGTTGTTCTCCTCATTGCTGCCACTGTGGCGAAGTTGTCAATAGCCTCGGACACCACGGCCTGTCATACAGCCGTAGCGCGGGTCGCATTGCGCGGCACGCGAATCTTAACGACATCATCCGACGAGCTCTTGTCACCGTCGGCGTTCCGGCTGTGTTAGAACCCAATGGCCTGGCACGCGACGATGGCAAGAGACCGGACGGCATGTCGTTATTTCCATGGAAGATGGGTAGGCCATTAGTGTAGGACGCTACTTGTGTCGATACTCTTGCGCCGTCCCATCTTCCTAGCTCTTCGTGCTGTGCTGGCGCTGCCGCTGCCGCTGCGGCTGCCGCTGCGGCTGCAGAGAACCTCAAGCGGCGGAAATATAATAAACTTGTTGGTAGTTATATTTTCGAGCCGTTTGGGGTTAAAACTCTCGGGTCTTGGGGTCCGAGTGCACATAACTTGTTTAAAGATCTCTCAAGGCGCTTAGTTGACACTTCACGTGACCCAAGGGCTGGCTTTTACCTTGGTCAAAGAATAAGCATTGCCATACAACGTGGCAATGCCGCCAGTCTTTTGGGTATACTGCCAGTCGACAGCGATGCGGTTGAATTTTTTGACGCCATATTTTAGGGTTAATTTAGTTAGGAGTTTTTATTTTTATTTCTAGTATATATACGAATTGGTGAATTAGAATCAGAATCTGAAAGTATAAAATCAGGGCAGTAGTCTTTATCAATGACACTGTCGTCGGAATCTTTAAAATAATTTACAGCTCTGTTAATATTGTCATATTCTTTATCGGGTTTCATAGCACTTTTGAGTATGTCTGGTAAAGGTCGTATTAAAAAAGAAATCTGCAGTCGGTTTAATTATTTATGGCCTTGGAATCAGGTGGTTGGTAGGTTCAAATGGTTCAGTAACATGTGGTTTTGGGTTTTGATTTTGCGATATAGCTAAAAAAAGAATTTTGTCTCTTCTTCATGCCTGAAGAAAAGAAATATTTTGCTTAGGGACAAAAAATCTTGTGGTAGAAGAACATACTGGTTTTCTCGGGAAATTAAGTAGCTACTTAATTTCAACGTATATTTAAGAAAAATAAAACGTAAGGTGAATAATGATGTAGGTGACTCCTACTAATTTAATACCTGCTTAAATCGGAAAAAAACATCAAAACAAAAGAAAAAAACAAAAGCAATGTTGTTGAAATAATCTAGACGAAATTCAAAATGTCCCGTTGCTCGCATTGCTACCGGGCGGCCGGCCAGCGTTTTGCGCGTAATGCGCGCATGAACCCGAATATACCTACCTATTTTGTTGCTGAGTTATTCAAAAATAATGATATCTCCTAACATGCCGTGCCACTATGACGTCATTTACCTTGCAACTACGTCTAATAGCAAGTTTTTAGTTATTTTTTTCATTGTTCTATTATATTTATAAAGCAAAATAATATTTTTGTTAGTCACTAACTAATTAATTAAAACAATGTGTGTCTTTTAATAACTAAACAAAGTAGTACTGGCTCATAACATCATAGCATATTAACGCCCGTGACATGTAAACATTAAATAAGTACCTAATATTAAATTCGTTAGATATGAGAATGTCTTGTGATCGTCCGACTCGAATCGATGCCTAGCCGCGACTGGCGTTTGGACGAAATATTTTACTCCCCTCGTACCCCTCTCACCCCCTGGTGCTAGTTATAAACGCAATAAATGGTGAATGTACTGCAGTTTATTTCGCTTAGGTATACTATTTTCGTTTAATCTTCCTACAAATAAATGCAATAAATCTACTTACTACATAAATTTTAGTTTTCTTCCCATAATTAGTAATAAGACCCCATAACATAACTGCAATAATTCAAGATTATTGTATTTATAACTTGTAAATGAGAATCACAGTAACGAAATATGGTAATTATAAATGCAATAACTTTACTTATTGCAGAAATAGTTAGTACATTATTTAGTAGCGTAAATAAGGTTCCGTATCATATATGCAATAACTCAAACTTATTGCACTTATAACTAGTAAATGAATATTACAAATGACGAACTATGCTAATTGTAAATGTACTAACTATACTTATTGCAGATATAGTTAGTAAAACGTTAGTATAGTTGGTAAAAAGTTATTCCTATCTATAGTTATTTCGGTCTTAATATGTGAAACATAAAGCACCGACCTAGATATTGCAGTTATGCTTAGTATTAAAACCGGCTACGTCATAGATACGTAAAAAGTTTCTAAAAAGAATATACAGATCTCGTTCTGCAGATACCGAATATGTACTTAACTCAATTTGGGGCAAAACTCGAGTTATTGCACTTTTCGTAAGGACGGCAGTCTGGCTCTCTGATTATTGCTAACCTTTTGATTACAGACCTATAAAACTTATGCGAAAGTAACCACAATGTTGGTCTCAAAAATGTCCGGCGGCATCGGTGCAGACCCAGACGAAGATGGCGAGATGAGCTTGACGCCTATCGAAATCAAAAATGGTTCACACTAGTCCAGAGCCGGGAAGAATGGAAGGAAGAAAGGGAGGTCATTTCCCTGCAGTGTGAATGAATTGGCAAAAAATTTTATTATTTTTTGAGATGAATTTGCTCTTGATTCTAGTCGAGGTCATAGCTGACAGAGACAAAGTCGATGATGGAACGAGCGTACCCAGAAGAAACCTGTTCAATTACCTCTCCCTAACCTTCATAAGCCCAGAAGCATAACAGTGAACACATGTGAAGGTTAATCGTTAACTAGCGAGCGATTATTGATCGGTTACAGCCATTATCTCAGCGGTTGACCGATTACCGAGGTGATAATCCGCCAATAGATAGTTTCGGTTATAAGTGTCAATGCCCGAACATAAGTGGTTTAAGTGCTATGAGCGTTATTCAATTAGATGTAGTTCGAAGAAAAGTTAGCAGAAAAAACTTGGAGGCCAGTAGTGGTCGTCATTCGGCTGATGATGATGATGACATATTTATGCCTTTGTCCACTCCATTATCCCTTGTCATTGGCCCGTCACGCTATTATTAAAGATCTTTTCTTTCAGTAATCCAGTAGTTCCATTTAAACACTAAAATGTAGCCTGCACTGTTTGTTTTCCGATCTTTTGATGAATGTTTGTTACTCGATCACGTCAGAACGGCTTAACGAATCTGGACGTAACACATAGGCTACTTTTTATTCCGAGAGGATTTCTTCCGTCATTCACCCGGGTGACAGCGGCTTCGTACGCGTGAATGAAAAAGAAGCTAGTGATAAAGATAATTTTAAATCTGCGATTGACCATCCCGAAAATATTATCATTACGGTCGACGCCAGATAAATTTGCATTAACGGTCATTGCCCTTTCCTTAATATCTCTTCGTAGGTACCTGGACAAAAAAAGATGAATCGTTTTTCATTACAAGAAAATGTAAAGAGTCACGATAGATGTCGATTCAAGACAGCTTTATGTCATTATTACAGTTTTTGGAATTAAGTATGTCAATAAATGTTGGTAGGTCAATGACCGCCATTGCAAATTTATCTGGCGTCGACCATAAAGACTCCTTTCACTAAAAGAAAATGAAGTACCTACCTACCTAAAAGCAGATATGTTTCCAAAGGTTTCATACGTATTCCTATCTGATAATTAAATTCATAACCAGTCTATATAAATATTTATTAGCACAGGGCCGTAGTATTTGCGTTGTCTGATACATTTGGTTCGCCCTTCGTAATGAAAGGCTGCGCAAACAATACATGATGAGGGTTTCTGCTGAATGTCTGATGTGTGTCTGTTTATTGTTCCGCTATATTTTCATTTAGGGTATTTATAATATTGTGCCTACGTACTACAAACCGAAAGGTTTGTAGTACGTAGGAGTAAATCAGCATGTCAAAGAAATTGCCTAAAAGAAGAGGCACTAGCTCTGAAACATGTTTACAGAATCGACCGGCAGTTCAGCGAAGGGTGATCACGAGGTGAGCTGTCAATCCATACAATCAAAATGTCACGTGATCACGGAGTGAGCTGTCATTCCATCTTGATTATATGGATTGACAGCTCACTCCGTGATCACTTCACCCAAGCCCTCACTTCTATTATGTTATATATATGTTTACAGAATCGATCGGCAGGTATTCTATTCTCCGCTATCCGTGCATCTGTCTATCAGCACGCTGCATCTCACGAATCATAAAAGGTGAGAAAATTAAACGTTAAACAAAATGTGCCAAATTATTACTTAAACAAAAAAAAAAAAAACTCGCGTTCTTGTCTGAGCCCCCATACAAGAGTACGCGAGTTTCCGGTATATATGTTACCTACGGAATCTTTCATGTGCGAGTCCGAATAGCACTTGGCCATCTTTTGTTTATTTTTTTATTCCTGAAGAACCTACTCGTGACCTTATAAAAGTAAAGCCAAACTGTAAACAATAAAATGATTTCCTAGATCCGATGTTGCCCTATAAGAACTGATTTCCTGAAAATTCTAGTAAATTGACCTCATAACAAGACTCGTTGGAAAATCCAAGTTTGCTTGACGTTTCGTGCTACAAATCGGATGGAAGTAATGACCATAAGTCACGCTATTACATATAAAATGACACACTCAACATTTTACCAGGAATCCGTGGGCATAGGATACGAGCACGGGTAATTGCTTTTTGGGTTCCCGCTAATCAGTTCATTGTTTACGTTGTCTATGGAAAAGTGAAGCCAATCACTGTGTTTTATTTAGCCATATTATTTTAAAAGGTAGTTTGTTTGTTTTGGCTGGGTTCATTGGTATTGTACTCGTTTTGCAGTACGATCTCGGGATCACACGTCTCTCGACTAATACACTGCATGTTTTTACAGCCGGTCGACCGTCAAGTGATCACGAAGTGAGCTGTCACTCCATCTTAATTATATGGATTGACAGCTCACCTCGTGATCACTTCACCAAAGCCTTCACTTCGACATTTTTACAGAAGCAACCGGCTATCAACATCGGGATGTTGTCGTTTGGTCCCAGCATTCGAATGCAAAAAAATGTAGTACAGTGCTGCATATACGTGGGTTAATTTCTTGACTAAACCACTTTTGAAAGTCAAACTAACAAACTTGTAAATCGTGACAACTACTCCTGTAGTTCTGTTTGGTGTCGGACGTAATAGAATAGCGCCATCCCATCACTTCTCGTGGGTGTCGTAAGAGGCGACTAAGAGACTCACCAGTGAACGGGCAGCAGCATTCGCTGTGCATTGCAACAGCTACACTGCGATCGCAAACCCGTCTGCCAAGCGTGGCGATTATGGCAAACAACCACTTTAGGGGAGGCCTACATCCAGCGGTGGACGTCTTTCGGCTGATATGATGATGATAACTCCGGTAGTAGGTTGTTAACTGTATTGATTTCCAGTGCATTGGCTGCACTTTTTGACTTGATTGACCATATACCAGTCCATCCCGATGCAGGGCCTAACCATGACGTGCAAATGCCAGCATGATTTTTTTGGGAAAAAAGGACAGTGCTATGCGTCTTGTAGAGCTCCGTCTCCCTCTCACACCGAAATAACAGTAAGGCTGCCTACCTTCGTCCTACAATTAGTTATTGGGACACAGCATACCCCATGGCGAAACTTTTTAGGTGTGTGTTTTTTTATTTACTTTAAGACCAGTTTTATGCAATTTAAGTCTAGTTCTTAAAGGCTTAAATACCTCTAAAAGACCGTAGTAAACGCAGTTTCCATCAGATTTCAAATAATTTGTTTTAAAAGCGTCCATTTCAACCGTCTATCCAGAGTAATTTGATGCCCAAATAAACAATTTATCCGTGGTTACACGTAACTCGAATATCCCGCTTTCGCTTCGAAAATGTAATATGATGTTGTGTATCCGTAATTGTTGACTGTGGGTTTATTTTATTTTTCTGTGTATAGCATGTACGATACGAATGCAAAGTATAACGTGTTTCAGGAAAGGATGATTCTGCTCCCTTTATAGTTAGGAATTCTGTATTAAGAATTTCTGGCGATTGTTAAATCAATGTATGTATCCTGTATGATACAAAGTATAACTGTGTTCCAGGAAAGGATGATTCTGCTCCCTTTATAGTTAAGAATTCTGTATTAAGAATTTCTGGCGATTGTTAAATCAATGTATGTACCTATCCTGTATGATACAAAGTATAACTGTGTTCCAGAAAATGATCTTGCACCCTTTATAGTTAGGAATTCTGTATTAAAGAAAAAAAAAATTTTATTTTATTTTATTTAATATGGGTTTGCTCTTGACTCTAGTCTAGGTCATAGATGACAGAGACAAAGTCGACGATGGAGCGAGCTAACCCGGAAGAAGCCTGTTCACTCTAATTTTGAAGAGATTAGGGTTGTATATTCGAAACACTGACGCAGGCAGAGAGTTCCACTCCTTTGCTGTGCGCATAATAAAAGACGTTTGGAAACGTTTAGTGCGAATTGGTGGAATAGCAACAAGGTAGGGATGGTAACTTGCAGTGCGTCTAGATGTCCGATGGTAGAAGGGGGCCGGTGGGATGAGATCGTGGAGTTCCTGGACACTCTCCCCGAAGTACAATCTGTAGAAGACCGACAAGCAGGCAACCTTGCGGCGATGAGCCAAGCTGTGAAGCTTGGCATCCACCAGTCTTACGTCGCCAATGAGCCTTTTAGCTCTGTGTTCCACCGAGTCAATTTCTGGCGATTGTTAAAACAATTTATGTATCCTGAATGATACATCACGAATGAATTTAAATTTTTTATTTATGTTTCTTTTATAGAATATTGTTTATATTTAAACTTCTTTTCATTATGTAAGCCCTGCTACAGTTAACGTCTGCTGACAGCTTGTTTTAAATCTAAATTATAGTAATCTGTGGTAAATGTTGTGGGTAGTATATTTGTTAAGTTTTATTTTGAGGCAACACTGTTTATGCTTATACTACTATTTGTTTTCCCAAATGAAATAAATAAATTTGTCAAGGCTTTTCCCAACTAAGTTCCCAGTCGGATGCAGCTGAGTACCAGTATTTAATACGGAGCCACTGCCTGCCTGATCTCCAGGACCTAGTAACTTGGCAAGACTTGTGTCAGATTTCATGGCTTCTATCCACCGTATCGTTACGATGGATAGAAGCCATGAAATCTTTCAAAGAAAAATCTTTAAATGACAGCCAAGACAATCGGTTTATTGACACGCTCTGTAACCTAAACGGCTCGATGAATTTTAGCTTGAGAGGTGTCATAAGATTCCTCTTGATTGTGAGAGGTGTCATTAGATTCGTCTTGATTGTGAGAGGTGTCATTAGATTCGTCTTGATAGTGAGAGGTGTCATTAGATTCGTCTTGATTGTGAGAGGTGTCATTAGATTCGTCTTGATTGTGAGAAGTGTCATTAGATTCGTCTGTATTGTGAGAGGTGTCATTAGATTCGTCTTGATTGTGAGAGTTGTCATTAGATTCGTCTTGATTGTGAGAGGTGTCATTAGATTCGTCTTGATTGTGAGAGGTGTCATTAGATTCGTCTTGATTGTGAGAGTTGTCATTAGATTCGTCTTGATTGTGAGAGGTGTCATTAGATTCGTATTGATTGTGAGAGATATCATTAGATTCGTCTTGATTGTGAGAGGTGTCATTAGATTCGTCTTGATTGTGAGAGGTGTCATTAGATTTGTCTTGATTGTGAGAGGTGCCATTAGATTCGTCTTGTTTGTGAGAGGTGTCATTAGATTCGTCTTGATTGTGAGAGGTGTCATTAGATTCGTCTTGATTGTGAGAGGTGTCATTAGATTCGTCTTGATTGTGAGAGGTGTCATTAGATTCGTTTTGATTGTTACAGGTGTCATTAGATTCGTCTTGATTGTTATAGGTGTCATTAGATTGGTCTTGATTGTTAGAGGTGTCATTAGATTCGTCTTGATTGTTACAGTTGTCATTAGATTCGTCTTGATTGTGAGAGGTGTCATTAGATTCGTCTTGTTTGTGAGAGGTGTCATTAGATTCGTCTTGATTATGAGAGGTGTCACTAGATTCGTCTTGATTGTGAGAGGTGTCGTTAGATTCGTCTTGATTGTGAGAGGTGTCATTAGATTCGTCTTGATTGTGAGAGGTGTCATTAGATTCGTCTTGATTGTGAGAGGTGTCATTAGATTCGTCTTGATTGTGAGAGGTGTCATTAGATTCGTCTTGATTGTGAGAGGTGTCATTAGATTTGTCTTGATTGTGAGAGGTGCCATTAGATTCGTCTTGTTTGTGAGAGGTGTCATTAGATTCGTCTTGATTGTGAGAGGTGTCATTAGATTCGTCTTGATTGTGAGAGGTGTCATTAGATTCGTCTTGATTGTGAGAGGTGTCATTAGATTCGTTTTGATTGTTACAGGTGTCATTAGATTCGTCTTGATTGTTATAGGTGTCATTAGATTGGTCTTGATTGTTAGAGGTGTCATTAGATTCGTCTTGATTGTTACAGTTGTCATTAGATTCGTCTTGATTGTGAGAGGTGTCATTAGATTCGTCTTGTTTGTGAGAGGTGTCATTAGATTCGTCTTGATTATGAGAGGTGTCACTAGATTCGTCTTGATTGTGAGAGGTGTCGTTAGATTCGTCTTGATTGTGAGAGGTGTCATTAGATTCGTCTTGATTGTGAGAGGTGTCATTAGATTTGTCTTGATTGTGAGAGGTGCCATTAGATTCGTCTTGTTTGTGAGAGGTGTCATTAGATTCGTCTTGATTGTGAGAGGTGTCATTAGATTCGTCTTGATTGTGAGAGGTGTCATTAGATTCGTCTTGATTGTGAGAGGTGTCATTAGATTCGTTTTGATTGTTACAGGTGTCATTAGATTCGTCTTGATTGTTATAGGTGTCATTAGATTGGTCTTGATTGTTAGAGGTGTCATTAGATTCGTCTTGATTGTTACAGTTGTCATTAGATTCGTCTTGATTGTGAGAGGTGTCATTAGATTCGTCTTGTTTGTGAGAGGTGTCATTAGATTCGTCTTGATTATGAGAGGTGTCACTAGATTCGTCTTGATTGTGAGAGGTGTCGTTAGATTCGTCTTGATTGTGAGAGGTGTCATTAGATTCGTCTTGATTGTGAGAGGTGTCATTAGATTCGTCTTGATTGTGAGAGGTGTCATTAGATTCGTTTTGATTGTTACAGGTGTCATTAGATTCGTCTTGATTGTTATAGGTGTCATTAGATTCGTTTTGATTGTTACAGGTGGCATTAGATTCGTCTTGATTGTTATAGGTGTCATTAGATTGGTCTTGATTGTTACAGGTGTCATTAGATTCGTCTTAATTGTGAGAGGTGTCATTAGATTCGTCTTGTTTGTGAGAGGTGTCATTAGATTCGTCTTGATTGTGAGAGGTGTCACTAGATTCGTCTTGATTGTGAGAGGTGTCGTTAGATTCGTCTTGATTGTGAGAGAGCCACAGGATATATGAAAAATAAAATGACCGATTTTTTGACCGCTAAATACGTCTAAAAAGTTCCAAACAAGTCGCTTTTCAAGCTGTCCGATTGTCTGATGCGCTTCAATCACAGGTCTGATGCCACCAACTGCAACAGACGCCTTGATACGGGTCTTTTTTTTAAATTAGATTGGTGTTTGACCACCATCTCACCTGATTGAAAGCGATGATATCGTCGACGATGGAGCACGCTTATCTCGAAGTAACCTAACCATAGAGGTACGCGGAATAGAGAGTAAAGTCCCGTACACCTCCACTGAAATGGGGGGATCCTCCGACCAGACGGTTGTTGTGTCTGGTGGGCAACTGCCCGATAGTTGATATTCGGAAAAAAAAAACAAATCGCACGGAGTACTTTGCTTGCGCCATGCAGGATTTTGTTTGGTAGTTCGTCGCTGACAGGATAGATGGCGTTGCGGTTCTTTTGTTGCCGTACATATTCACTCTTAACTTTTCTAAAAATGGGTATATTTGCGTAATCAAAGCAATGTTATACATACATTGTTACGTGTTGACATTAGATTTTCTTCGGTTTTCCGTGTTTTTCTTAGAGATTTTTCCTTAAATGTGATATTTTTGGTAAGCGTGTGTTGTGGATACGTTCATGCAAAGTGTATCGAGTTTCAGGAATGTTTGTTTTTGATCTCTTTAGGGAAAAGTATCTACGGTTTGATGCGATTTAGATTAACAATTGTTGAGTTTTGTTTTTATTTTTAAAGATTTTCACTTTTATTATTTAGTAGCTTCTGCTTTCTCGTGAATGTCTAAAATTATCTCAAGTGATAGCCTTTGTCCTGTTCCAGGATATGGTTTATACACGTCCCAAGTTTCATTGACATCTGTTGAGCCGTTTCGACGTGAAGAGGTAACATGCAGACAGATAAACAGACATATTGGTATGGGATAGTATAGAACTATGGATTCAGTTGCACTATTGGCTTCCTTTTGGCTGCAGATTTGCCTAGCTTTTTTTTCCGTTTTGAGGATGGAAAATCATCAAATGACTTCTTTCGCTCTGGGTGGAGCGGAAGGGCGTGTCAGACTCTTACTGACTAAAACCCCTTCCGTGTTCCTTCTAAAGCCCTTTGCGTTCCAGGGCCGCGGTGACTCTTTCGAACAAATTCCGCAACCCTGGCAGGCCCCGTCTCCTATGCTGACATCTCTTTGAGACGCGCGTAAGGGCGACCCAACGCTCGCCGTCCGCAGGCCCGCGCTTACGGGGGCCAAAGATCACCCCGTGCCTCCCGACGCCCGGGCGTCTGCTTCTGTAGTGGCGGTTAAGATTTACCTAGCTACTGGCCACACCTGTAATATAACTTTCACAATAAATTTGCACTTCAAAAGCCCCTCGAATCTTCTATTCCTAAGTTCTTAGTCTCAGTATACAAGCTAGTTTCCAAGTTTCACTTGCACCAACTTAGTTACAGGTCAGGTTGTCGAGACGTTCGGTACGGTTGGTAGCCAAGATTTTTTTTTAATGTGGATAGTCCCGAGGTTTTCAAACCAAATTATTTTAAATGGAGGACAAAACCGAGTGGGTATTCATGTATTGTAGTGTTTTTTTCAGCGGCTTTGCTTCAGTAACTACCTGAACTCACACTCACCTTTTTCGGGTTCCGTACCCGAAGGGTGACTAACGAATCCTTATTACAAAGTCTCCACTGTCCTTCTGTCTGTCAGCGGGTTGTATCTCGAGAATCTTTTGCGGCAGAATAAACTGATTTTCTTTCTTTCTTTCTTCTTTGTATTCGAAAAAGAATTTTGTACATTTTTTTTTCTTAAATTTCTCCAATGTTTTAATAGTTACTCTGTTAACTGGGGCCAAAGACAAATTCAACAAACCAAAGATCTTCAAAATCGGTCCAGCCGTTCTTGAGTTATAAATGGTGTAACTAACCCGACTTTGTTTTATATATATATATAGATTGATAGATTAATGAGTAGTGAGTAGGATATAGGTACCTATTCTTGCGCTTATTTCTTTCACAAATCTGAAGAAACCTAGAAAGTAATATGAAAAAACCAGAGTAGGTTAATATTATAAGTAGACCGATATTTTAATAAAATCTCTGAAAGAACTTACCGCGGAAAAAATCCTGATAATCTTCCACAAAGAAAGCTTATCGTTTCAATCAGAACTTTGTACTCACTTTACATTAAAATTTCCTTTACCTCTAAAGCTCTCATAATTTTGAAGTGAAAACTTCTTTAGCGGCGTTGTGCACTTTTTAGGATGGGTAAAAAACTCGCGTCAGGACACGTGACCTGATCGAAATTCGTAAGACGGAGGGAGAGTAGACGAATTATGTACGGCAACAAAAATAACCGCAACGCCATCTATCCTGTCAGTGACGAACTACCAACGAAATCCTGCATCGCGCAAGCAAAGTTCTCCGTGCGATTTGAACATATACAACAGTCAGTAAATGAATATATGTTAAATCCGCACCAAAAATGTAGAACGTTAATGTTCAAGTTTTTACTTCTGCCGGCACTCCCGGAGTGCAACCCATTTTTTTTTTTTTAAATTTTCATCTGAAAATTTGTGACGATACGTATTATATGATCTCTACTAATGCAGTAAGATGTAAAACTAGTTTTGTTGTAGTGTTGCATACAACAAAGATTGTTTTAGTGTTTAAATGTTTTTATTATTGACATATTATTATTATTTGATTGATATTATTTTTGTTATCTGATTATTACTAATTTTATTATTTGATTATTACTATTTTTATTGTTTGATTATTATTATTGTTTAGTATTTCCAGCTATTCATTATTTGTTTTTATTATTGGTAAATAATTTGTTATACTGTATTTTTTTTAATTTTTGTGTGTGTAACTTTTCAATTTTTAGATTGTGTTGGGTCGTACTGTAAGTGCAGAGAGTAATTAAAGCTAAATAAATAAGTATTCAACAAGCATTCTTAGAGGTTGCATTTAAAAAAGTTGATTGTTGAAAGCCTTTGTAGTTTTGTTAGTTTACATTCAGAATAACATATTTTTGACCGATAAAAGCGAGGAGATCATCAATTCGGATGTTTTATCTTTTTAAATTTATATTCAGGAATATTTCCGTCATATATAGACGGATTAGCAAAATTCTTTTTTTGTTCGAAAGATTCTATTTCGTAAAGATCTGATGAAGAACGTCGGAGATAAACAATTATATAGATATGGGCTTGTTGGAATTTTTGAGGAGTATCAGCACTAACAAGTGAAAAATGAAAATTATAATTGTAAAAAGGTTTTTGTTTGGAAATCGGTAGTATTATTTTGCCAAACGAACGTTATTTTTTGAGTTGTGAGTCGCGTAAAATTAGTGGCGGAATTTACGCTGCATTCGGTTTCATCCAAAAGTCCTGTCCTACCACGCGGCGACGCAAAATGAGTTGTCTGCTGACTCACGCGCGTTATATCAACTGAATAAAAGTCCATAGGTATGGAAATATCCACACAACAGTCTTTCCCTATTTAGTGGATTTACCCAGCTTCTGTTTCTCTTTCTGACATCTTATTCTAATGTTTGTAAGTGCACAATATTTTTAATGAATCCATTAAACGACAAAAACACCCCGTACAAACGTTGGAGAATAACTGAATTCAGTTCAACGTAAATTGCGCAACTCAAAATACGCGACTCACGTCTCACAAAATTACGCTCGTTTGGCCTCGCTCTTAGGCGTTATAAATAAACTCATTTTCGCATTTATATGTGTTAAGATGTCTTGAAAATACAAACCAGAAGCCTGGTCACCCTACTCCAGTATCATGTTAAGCCTGCGCCAGCCACAGCTGGACAAAGGCTCAATTATCTTCGAGGGTGTCTGTTGCCTGCCATAATTTGGGAGTGCATTGATGTGTTCTTAATACCAGCCACTGCCGATATAGGCCTCTCTGCTGGAATATTATTGGTCGATATTCATCCTGGTAAGTGCTTTGTTCGACTGTCTAAGCTGAGCTTAGCAAGAAGGATGCATAGATTACGATTTCTCGGTGCTATGGTAGGCGCCAAATAAATTTGCAATAGCGGTCATTGACCCATGTACATTTTCGTTTTCAAAAACTGAAATGAAGGGTTAGATCTGTCGTTAATCGACAACTATTGTGATTTTACATTTTCCAGTAATAAAAAGAATTCATGATTAATTTTTACGAAGAGTCATTAGGGAAAGGTCAATGCACTTTTATTGCAAAATCTGGCGCCTACTGTAGACGAATATTTAATATTTGGCAGCCGGGTCTGGGTTAGGTACCTAACAAGCTTCCTCAGCGTGCAACGAGAATTTATAAGCAATAAAATATTATTATAGCCACACACAAGCTTCAATTAGAAAGGGTACAAAAGCGGTTTCTTTGGCATCTTGCATTTTCGATAGGGAAAAGAAAACAGCTGACCTCCTAAAACACTCGTCTGAAATACTTCAGGATACATTCATTATCATCTCGAAGAGAAATAATTGACGCCGTGTTTCTCTTTAAACTGCTTAGAAATAAAACCGACTGCCCTAATCTACTTAGTCTCTTTAAATTTCGAGCCCTATCACGAAATCCGCGAAACCCCATCACTCCATTACTCCCACCGCTACGCAGAACGGTTCTGGGTGCAAATTCTCCGATTCCACGCTTGTGTAAAATAGTTAACAGTTGCAGTGATTTAATTGACATACACCATGACAAATTGGGCAAATTTTGCAATATAATTAGAGAACATTATTGTATTAATTGATTTAATTTTTTATTAATTATTAATATTAATTTTATTTTATTATAATTAAATGTAAGTAAGTAAGTAAGTAAGTAAGTAAGTAAGTAAGTCTTTATTTCTGAGTATATGGTACATTTAGATCTTACATTTAACATCGTTTCACACATATGATTTAAAAATTCATTGACGGAATAAAAACACATGTCCAAGAGCCAAGCAAACATTGTATGCTTAAATTTATTAATTGGTAACATTCTCAGGCCTGGTGGTAATTTATTATAAATTTTAACAGTCATACAACGGGCATTTCTACTGTATAAATGCAATCTCTGAGCGGGTACTAGTAATTTACCGGCATTTTTTTTGTTAAGTCTTTCGGAGACTTGCTCATTCAATACAAAAAGATGAGGGTATTTTTTTACAAATAGACAAACTTCATAAATATACAGACATGGGAGTGGGAGAATTTTTAATTCTTTAAACAATGGCCTGCAATGGTCAAAATATTCTGCTCCGCTAATGGCTCTGATACATTTTTTTTGCACCTTGAATGCTCCTTCCACATCCACTGAATTACCCCATATCACTAGGCCGTAACGCAATACTGATGAAACATACCCATGATAAGCATTTAGGACGGTTTTTTTACTGGACACTAGTCTTAACTTGCGAAGAGCATATACAAACTTATCGAGCTTACTGCATACTCTTTCTACATGTTCCTTCCAGTTCAATTTGTTGTCAATTACAATTCCTAAAAATAAAGCTGATGGTTCTGGTTGCAGAATTGCATTGTTATGTCTGATTGGTGTTGGTATTACTGACAAGTTACAAGTTTGAAATTGAATTATTTTGGTTTTTTCAATATTTACATGAAGATTATTGTCTTCTAGCCATCTTATCACTTTAATTAATTCATTATTTGTATCATTTTCTATGTCAGTTTTGTTGGAGCATTTTATCGTTAAAGTAGTATCGTCAGCAAATTGAATACAATCATATTTTAAACATTTTTTGAGGTCATTAATATATAATATAAATAATGGCGGACCCAGTATACTTCCTTGCGGGACCCCAGCGCTATTGATTTTTAGTTCTGAGCAATATGTCTTCCTAGTATTATTCTCTATCCTAGAAATAACAGTTTTCTGTTGGCGATTAGACAAATAGCTTTTAAGCCAATCCTGCGCTTTGCCTCTGATGCCATATTTCTCTAGCTTGCAGAGTAATGTATAAATGATATGCTGTAATATTTTTTTGTAATTTATTGATTGTCTTGTTTAGTTTTAATTTTAACTTAAATTAATCATTTATTTAAATTGTGTGTTGTTTTATAATTTTTACTGACCAAACTTTTTTTTAATTCATTATTTTTGTCTAACATTGTTTTTAAACATTAAGTAATAAGCTAATATTTTATAAATTTTTAGATTTAACAATGTGAAAAACCACAAATTATGCATGAGGTGTTAACCTTTAATTAATTGTTGCACTTGTTAAAGAATATACAATGTAACTTGTGATGTTATGTGTACACAATTGTTGGTTAACCAAATAAATAAATAAATAAATAAATTATCAGCGCTTAAAATTGTAACGAATAGGTTCTAAAAAGGATAGATAGACGATAGTTACGCAATTATTGTAGAAAGCTATTTCAAACGCAAAGAGCCTGCCGATCACTGTTGACGGAAACCTCTGTTTTGTTTTCGAATTTAACCAAAAACTTCAAGTCGAATTGAAAATTTTGGTTGACCGCCAAAAATCAAAGAAAGAAAATTCTGTCAAAATTGACAGAATTTTCTTGATCAATATTTTAATGCTTAAATTCGTACCACAGCATAATGTTCTGAGGTTAGAAGCGGTTAGAATACATAATTTAGGCAAGTATCTCCCGAAGTGCACACCCATTCGTTTTCGGTGACTGTCGTTTGATAAAGTGGTCAACTCGCTAGGGGATTGGGTACATACCTACCTACCTGCGGGTCAGAAAAGGGGATATTGTTACAATTTTGCCCAACATCGTAAATGCTTTTTATGTTTCATTTAACACTTTCAGCTGAGCATCTGGGTATTTAAATGTTTGTTGCGCGGCGCACTACATATTTTCTCATACAAAATAAATGACGATTAGTGACGTTCAGTTTTAGAATGTATGTGTGCGAGTAGGCTTATAAAATGCACAAAAAAACTAACCTGTAGTGGCGCTAGCAGTCCCAAAATTTAAAGTGATACGGCGCGATGACGTAGCTTGAAGGAATTTCTATAAGCCTCAGCCGTTTATACACGTTCGTTGAAGAAAGACATATTTTTTACTGACGTGATTAAACGTTGTGTCAAATAGCGTTTATCAAATTTTACGTATTATAACGTTGATCAGCTCAAAGTGTTAATAGGTGCAATTGTTGAATGTTTTACAATACTTATGTGCGTTACGTTGATTATGAATTTTAGTAAATAATTTACTTACAAATTATGTTAGCAATCTTAGTTTTGAAGATATTTGTTTGGAGAGATTTGGAGTGTGCTAGCTACCAAGTGTCAATTAATTTCATTTAATTTGATTTACAGTTTGAATATTTTATTTTCTGTGTCACTTATTGTAAAATACTTTGCATACTACTGTATAAATTCAAGTTTTAAAAAACTTAACACACAGATGTGTTGCTGGGGAGTTTCTTGCGCCACTTCTTCTTCCCAGCTACAACACTAGGAAGTGGTGACGGGCGGGCGTTTTGGGGGACTGTCTTTATGTAGAACTTTGACGTTCAAAAAGTGCTGGCACTCAGCCTAATTTGAATAAATGACTATTGATTTGATTGATTGATTGATTGGTTTCTGGACAAAAACGGGACTAAGGGCGGATTTTTTAAGTGTTAGATAATTATCTGAAGTAAAAACCACATTTATTCTACCAGTAGAAGCTATCTGATGATAGAAAAATCGACCCTAAGGTTCGAGTTTAAAACTAATAAATTAAACAAAACAGAAATTAAACACATTCTTTATTTATTAGTTTTTAGGTACAAACTGCAGTCGTAAAAAATAAATGAATAAGATGAGTCCCGTCCCGTCCGCGTCACTTAAATATGATGTAGTTGCGGAACCCAAAGCATGCAAAATCTTTGCCTTAAGAAGTTTAAAGTAACGTAGGAATAGGTACTATTCATAGAAGTTTAATCTCAATCTCACACACACACGCATACAGGTACATAATTGGGAAATACAATTTAATAACAATTTACCTGAAGGGATCGTGTATGTCTCGGCATTTAATGGACTACCTACTTTTCGTCCGTCAGCCTCCTGAAAAGCGTCTGAGGATTTAACTACATCAGGCGAAATCATCTGGGAATTTATCGATACTTACAGGGGGAGCCTAGTGCCGTAATCCGACCACAGATCCAGATTGTGTGCTTTTGATATGTAAAAAAAAAGTTTTTATTGTTTCTCATAAAATTGTTCTACAGCACAAAATTGAGGCAGCCCCGGTAAGTTATAAGCATACTTGTGATGGGGTTACCTCGCAACTTCCCATAGGTTATGGTTTGACAATGTTGAGACATAATGTAAAGGAAAAGAACAGAAAAGCAAAGACAAAATAAACAAATTTAGTTTCCAGGATGATTTCAACAATTCCATCAGGTATGCGTAGTGTTTGTGAGTGTGTCTGGAGTGTGAGTGTGTGTATGTATGTAGGAGGTGGATGTGTGTGGTAGATTTGTGCATTTTTATATAAATTTTTCAGTAGCAGCATCTGTACCGTACACATAAGTACGAGATACAAAAAGAAAGAGGACATACATATCTTACATCGCGGTATTAAAATTCTCCGCGCGCGTGGACCACCCAACTACCACCATCGGTAAGTAGCTTACCAGATGCAACTCCCATCTGGTAGGAGAATCCTTCCTTTTGAATGGAAGTTTGCGGGACTTTACACCCTGTTCCGCATTACCTCTATACTGGCGACCCTCGACAGTAAACTTCAGCTACAGCCGCACAGGCTCATCATCATATCAGCCGCAAGACGTCCGCTGCTGGACTTAGGCCTCTCTCGGGTTGCCATAATCACCACGCTTGGCAGGCAGGTTGGCGATCGCAGTATAGCTGTTGCAATGCACAGAGAATGCTGCTGCCCATTCTCTGGTGAGTTCCTTTGTCGCCTCTTACGACACCCACGGGAAGTAATGGGGATTCATTTATGTCCGACACCATACAGAACAGCACAGCACAGGCTACTTCTAAGATATTCATGAATATGGTTAATGTGTCCGAACTGGAGGGGTGACCAGAAGACGCAGCGTTTTAAGGCCTTTCACAGGGTGAATCGGACACCTGGAGAAGACCGCTGGAATCCGCTAGATGCGAGACGCATAGAACCGGTCATGTTGAAACTTGGGGGACGTCTACCGGCTGAAATGAGGATATTGGTGAAAACTGTGATAGAAAACCAAATTCTTGGTAAAGTTCGCCTTTGTACATTAGCTGTCTTGTCATGTTTATATGCTTTTTGCGTACAATAAAGAATAAAAATGTTTATTATGCTGAACATAAGAAACTACAATATTTTTTGTGTGTTCCATTGTTATGCATATTTTTTCAGGCTGAATATTGTTAAATTTAGCACAGATATAGCAACCCATCGACTCACTGGTATGCACCACTGAATCTTCCGATTTGCAAACAATTTAAAAACGTGCAAATAAAAGTTTTTGTAAAGCGAACTATCGCAGTTAAAAACTAGATTCATATTTTTGTTTTTTTTTCTAGTAACTAACTGATGGTACATCGTTAGTGACTTTCATGTAACTAAACTTTTAACAACCTAGTTACAGTTTTAAATTCATGGCTTATTATTTGTTGTACGTTATCGAAATAGTGGCAATTAATAGTTGTTTATTAACTTTCACATCTGTACTAGTGTTGTAGCGGCATCAATGCCGCCACATGAAAAACTAAGAAGCGAAATTTGTACGGCAACAAAAAGAACTTTGCTTGCGCGATGCAGGATTTGGATGTTAGTTTATTTTATTTATTGGGGACAAAAAACAGTCGCATGCTTAAAATAAATACAAAATTCTTGAGATTAAAATCACAAACATGTAACAGTCAGTCAGTTCGTGCTGGAGACTCTTCGTCCGGGTGGTGTGAACTTGCAGCTGGCGTACCTCAAGGCGGTATTTTATCTCCTCTTTTGTTTTCCATCTTTATTGATCTTATAACCACTGAGCTTCGGTGTGCGTATCATCTCTACGCTGACGATCTACAGCTCTATTGTCAGGCAGGTGTTGACAAATTATCGGATGCGATCGAGGAGCTCAACCGGGATTTGAGGTTGGTTAAAAGCTGGTCAGACCGATTCGGGGTGGCAGTTAATACTTTAAAATGTCAGGCTATCATGGTTGGAAGTCCCCATAGCTTGAGAAAGCTGAAAGGCTTAACTGTACCACCCGTAATCTTTGACAACACAGTCATTCCGTTTGGTTCCGAGGTTAAGGATCTTGGTCTTCATGTCGACACCTGTCTTGACTGGCGAGGGCAGGTCACGAGTGTCAGTCGAAAAGTTACCGGAATGTTGCGGTCCCTGTATCGACTGAAAAATCTTCTCCCAGCTCATATAAAGGCAATGCTAGTACAGTCCCTAATTTCCCCCTTGATTGACTATGGTGATGTGTGCTACTACGACCTGAATGCAAATCTCCTCAATAAACTTGACCGCCTTCTAAATAACTGCAATCGATTTGTCTTTAATCTCCGTAAGTATGATCATATATCCGCGCATTTGTTCTGCCCACAGTAAAAATCTTCGCTCTACCAATAATCGCCTTCTACGATGTCCCTCTCACCGCTCTGGGTTTATCCGCTCCTCTTTCTTTGTTCAAGCGATTTTCCTCTGGAATGCGCTCCCTCTGAGCATCAGAACGGCAACAAGTCGGTTGTCCTTTAAGGTGAAGGCACGTGAGCACATTCGCAAGAAGTTGGTAGAATCATCACAGCGTTAATTTGCTGGATTCGTTTTTTCTTAATAACTTTATTAATGTGTATGTATGTATCTATGTATTTATAAATGTTTCTTTATTTTTTTTCTTCTCTCTATTTTTAGTTTTTCTTTAAGTTGCACCTGCCATGTTGTCTCTGCACCACCCTAAGGTCGACTGGTAGAAAATGCCTAAAGCATTATGTCCATGGAATTTCTTGCGCGTTCTTCTCCATAGAGATCTACGCTTTGGAACGTGCAAATAGCTTCATCTCTTTTGACAGACCGACCTTGACAATTCAAAAGTGCCTGTAATGGTTTACTTGAAATAAATGCTTTGAATCTGAGTTTGAGTTTAGTCTTTATTAGCTTTTGGCCCGCGTTTTCGCTTCTGTGCTATGGCTAGCATCGACACCAAGGAAGAATACGACGCGGATTTTTTTGTCTCTTGAGAGTTTACGTTTGATCTAAACCGCGGTTAACGAAATCGGGGTCCAGATTATATTGAAGTTGCAGTATAGTCTTTATAACCCAAATGTTGACTGGTAGAGAATGCCTTGATGCATTAAGTCCGCCCATGTACCACTATTGTACATAAAGTTTAAATAAATAAATAATAAATAAATAAATAAATAACGGAGTGCGGATTTGTTTGAAAGGGTTACAGCTTTTTGTTTTTTTTTAAAGATGAGAAATCATCAAATGACTTCTTCCGCTCTGGGCGGAGCGAAAGGGCGTGTCAGACTCTTACTGACTAAAACCCATCCGTGTTCCTTCTAAAGCCCTTTGCGTTCCAGGGCCGCGGTGACACTTTCGAACAAATTCCACAACCCTGGCAGGCTCTGGCCGTAGCGGGCCCCGTTTCCGCGTGGAACACAACGCGCCGTCGACCCGGGCCTGGTTGTGACCAGACAACGCGCCACCCAACGCTCGCCATCCGCAGGCCCGCGCTACGGTAAGAGTTACAGCTGGCCTTGGAACGCGAAGGGCATTTGAAGGAACACGGGTGGGTTTTAGTTCATATGTGCAGTACCATACGTGCTGCCAAGTCGAACACTCCGGTGTATATCTCCCGCCTAACGCACACCACTAAGGCTGAGGACATTGTGGAGTACGTGCGCCAAAGGATCAAGTACACGCCAAGAGTGCAGCTGCTGGAATCACGCCGCAACTTCAACTTCAAGGCGTTCGTGGTGCGTGTGCCAACATGTTTTCTGTACCTCGTCATGGAGGAAGACTTTTGGCCGCAGGACGTGGTGTTCCATCGCTTCTGCGGACAAGTGCCACTGGAACGCACTATAAAGTAGTGCTAAGTGAAATTTTTACTAACATAGTTTCAATATACTAACATAGATGTTATAATAGTATGTATGGTAGGCAATAAGTTATATGTCTATGGGCCAAAGTATCCTGAAATAAAGAGGTTATTATTATTATTTAGTCAGTAGGAGTCTGACACTCCCTTCCACTCCGCCCAGAGCACGAGGAGTCGTTAATGGTTTCCCATAAAAAAGGTTTACTAACGGAGCCCTATTAAGAACTACATATTATGTCTCTGCTGTCTGTCCGTATATTTTTCACCGTACTGTATCTCATGAACCGAGTCAATTTCTATTGCGGCTATAACAAGAAATATGAATAAATAATAAGATTAAATCGGCTCCCGATATGAACTGACGTACGTTTACGGAACCCTAAAAAGTAAAAAACGTATTTGTAGTCGTCGATCAAGTCACAGATACCTCTACAAGCCATATTGAAAGCCTGAAAGAAAATAATTACAGTCGTAAAGTATATATAAGCTCCTGTAATAGTTACAAAGCTTTCAGGACAATAAGAAAATGACATAAGCACGAATATAAATGTACCTATTCCACAAAAGATAAATGAACAAAGATGCTATTTCGAAACAAGTGAGTAATATCTTTTTCGTGTGGATATTATTTTGTTTCAATTTCGTCTGGAAGGAGCTTCGTTTAATAACAAATTCTGAACGTGTTTACCGTCTAGTGATTGTCCTTTTCGTTTATATTTTGTTTCTTTAATGAATTTTTGATTCATTGTCGGGTTTGTTCGGTCTTTAGTAATGCAAATCTTTTCTGAAAAGGTGTTAATTTCTAATAGCATTACCTTTTTGTGGATGGGAAATCATCAAATGACTTCTTCCGCCATGGGCGAAGCGGAAGGGAGTGTCAAACTCTTACTGACTAAAACCCATACGTGTTCCTCCAAAAGCCTTTTGCGTTACAGGGCCGCGGTAACTCTTTCGACCAAATTCTGCAACCCTGGCAGGCTCTGGCCTTAGCGGGCCCCGTCTGCAATGCTGACATCTCTTTGGGGCGCACGTGGAACAAACGCACCATCGACCTGGGCCTGGTTCTGATCGGACGGCGAGCCACCCAATGCTCGCCATCCGCAGGTCCAGATGTCTCCGGTTAGTGAAAAAGCCGGTCCCAACGTTAGAAAGTGTGAAATTAAATGTTAGAAAAGGCTATGCCAGTAGTCTCCTACCTTTTACCATGGACGCCCCTCTGACTTCCATCTGAAGTCATTACGCCCCCCTTGCCTGTTAGGGGAACTATAAGACGCCGATAACGCGTGCCGAATGAGAGCATAATGACGTCAAATAAATTGGTTTGGTCACTGTTGCCTCCGAATTGTTGGTATTATCCAAGTCTTATTTAGAGCCGCAGTGTCACAGTACCTACCTCTGGGTTGAGCAGATTTGGTTTTTTTTTGGTACCGGTAATAGAGTCTCAGGTCTGATAACTTGACGTTTGTGTATCCCCTTAGGTACATACAATAGTGTTGTTACTCTAGTATAAGCTTGTAGCGGCATTACAAAACGAAATTTGTGCGGCAACAAAAAGAACTGCAACGCCATCTATCCAGTCAGCGACGAACTACCAACGAAATCCTGCATAGCGCAAGCAAAATTCTCCGTGCAATTTGAATATTTACAACAGTCCAAATATCAACAACCGGGCTATTGCCCACCAGACACAATACCCGTCTGGTCGCAGGATCTACCCTTTTCAGTGGAGGTGTGCGGGACTTTACTCGCTGTACCGCATACCTCTATAAGTTGACCTCGCATTCTATTCAAACTCTTCTACGCCAGATCTGTTATAGATGTATTATTATGTACCTATATATTGTATACCAGCGACGAGTAAGTTTTCCTGTAGCAAGCTAAAATATGACATAAAATTCCTGAAGACAGAATACACAAAACCTGGAATATTACCTATCAAACCTTATTCCCCGAATACCAAATGCCACCATTTATCTGCCTCAGCACAAATCAGTCCCCTGCCATCGCAACAGTCCCCTGGCTGTCCCCTACCTGTCTACGTGAGGCACATACATACGATCGCCCTTACCCAATTACGTCAATGTTACAGGGGACACTATGAATTCAACTGCTATGTTTGATTTAATCTATTTCTGTCTCTGGTGAACGGAATTGCCCAAGTAAAGGGCAAGGAAATTACCATAAACTTGGGATTCTATTTCGGTTGAGAAATATTTAGCTATTGAAATTGAGAGGCAATTCTCATATCTTCAAAGAGCGTTTGTATTCACATCGCAATCTGCAAATGTCACTTCAAGTTTCCCGTTTTTTTTAAGGATGGAAAATCATCAAATGGCTCTGGGCGGAGCGGAAGGGAGTGTCAGACTCTTACTGACTAAAACCCATCCGTATTCCTCCTAATGCCAGGGGTTCCCAATTAAATAGCGCCATAGAAAGTAAAGAAAGGCGCCGCAAGACGCTCTTCTTCGGGATCGAGACTTAGATATTCGCGTGAACAAAATATAATAAATAGTTCAAAACCCGCTCGCTGCTTAGTATTTTTTTTTTTAAATACTCAACATCAAACTGTGGTGGTTTTAATTTTTTGTGCCTAGTATAATTGTAACCTAGTTTGGCAAGTCCTAATGCCATTTAAGTTCCAGGGCCACGGTGAATCTTTCGAATAAATTCCGCAACCCTGGCAGGACTACCTACACTACACGTTTAATGTAAACGTGGCCTTAGTTACAATCGGATAAAATCAAACACCTCACTCTCGCTTCTTACTAAACTAAATTCATCTTTTTGACATTGAATTTTGCAGAGATAATAATAATAATAATTCTTTATTATCAGGCAACTAAGGCCCATAGATAAAATACATAGATGTTGTGTCGAATCAGCACCGCGACTTGAAGTTGGTGTTCTAACGATTTTTTTTTTTTGGTTTCGGGGGGAAATCCTTATGGAAATCAGATCAGGTCTGTCAGACTCTTACTGACTAAAACCACCCCGGTGTTCCATCTCCCACCTACGCCGGGGATCGCGGGAACGTATGCGACTTCCGCAATACCCGGCTGAGGTGTTGTGACGCTGCTCCAACTTCTCGACCCTCAAGGTCCAGTTGGTCTTCACCGACAACGAAACACGGAATATTCCGACTTGAATACAAACGCTTAGAAAGTACGAGAATTGGCCTTCTGTTAGCTGAAACTTAATATGCAGTCAATGTGGTTGCCGATGCTACTTTTTAGCGGGTCCTGGGTTCAATCTCTAGGGCGGACAAAGTCTGGTAGTTTGTTAGTACAAGCGCGATGTGGTACATGAATTGCTCGATTAGCAAGTACTATGCTGGAGGAGCTATGGAACTTATATAGCTAAATTGTGAAGCTGTTTTCGAAATATACAACCGTCATCATCTGCCTAGCCTTTTCCCAACTAAATTGGGGTCGGCTTCCAGTCAAACCGGATTCTGCTGAATACCAGTGTTTTACGTGGAGCGGCTGCCTACCAGACCTCCACAACCCATTAACTGGGTAACACGGTAGTTCTAGGCAAGACTGGTGGATTCTGACAATCCGTAACGACTGCCAAAGATCTGCAAATGACAGCCAGGACCAACGGCTTAACGTGCTTTCCGAGGCACGAAGGAAACTCTGTATGTCAAGATGGTCCCCCATCCACAGACCAACCTTGGCCAGCGTTGCTTAACCTTGAAGATCGGCCCGTGCGGCTGTTATTACGCAAAATATACAACCGTCAAAAACTGCAATTTATAAAGTTTTGTAATTTACACGTACGTAGGAAGAAATATTTTGAAGGCCATCAACCTTGCAAATACTGTAAAAATAAGAGCAAGGTTAACAATACCATTAATTTAAATTCCAAAACAGAATATAAATTGCAAACTGCCAGGTGTATGAAACTGAAACGAGTTGAAATGAAGCAGAAAGTTCTTCACAGACCTACATCACTTGAGAGTTAAATCTCACGAATTTAAACAAAGATGTAAATTTTACTATCAAAAGGAATTTTCTTTCTACTTTAAAGAAACTAAACAAAGGTGTAAATCAATAAACGTAGGTATCTAATGGGCTAACGAGCGCAGCTCAGTGATCCAGAAAGTTGCCTATTCACTGAATAAACTTTGTGTGTGAAAACATACGGAGTATATTTAGCGTAAATATATTACTAAACAATGCGCGCAAGTTCTATTTACATTTAAAAAGAGGACTATGGAAACCATTCATGAAAAACTCACAATTAGTGACATTTAAAAGAGCACTAATCTCATCTCATAATCCGCGATGCAACAAGTCCGCCCGCCCAGCGCCGGGGGGGGGACGTCGCCCGAAGCCGCTCGCCGCCTCAGTATCGTCGCGACCATGGCTACGGACGGACGCACGAAGCGCTCGCAGTCCATATGCGCTCCCGCCTCCGCGAGTATGGAAGCCCTCGCGGCTCCCATGGAGACCACGCCGGCGCCTCGGCGCAGGCCGGCAGCGCGCTCGCAATCCGCGCGTATCACCGGCGGCCGCTCGGTGCGCCAGCGCCGCCAGCAGCAGCAGCAGCAGCTGGACCGGGAGACCAGGACGCGGTACAGCTCTGAGCCGCGCCTGGCCGAGGCGGAGACCCCGCCGCAGGTCCGGCGCCAGGCCTCCGCGCGGCGCCGGCCGCCACCGGGCCAGCACAACCAGCCGCGCCGCTCCAACGCCTTCCTGGACGTGCCGCGCACACCGCAGCATCAACCCGAAGAGGAACCAGACGAGGACTCGTACCGGCTGCGCACCTTCAACATCACGCAGAAAGGAGGTCAGTGCTAGCCACACGTTCGTTCACCCTCAACTATATTTACACGCGCGAAAGTTAGTGTAACGTCTTTTTTTAATTCGACTTCGAAACGGAAAACTTGGCAGACCGCCTGCTCGGCTTCGGCGATGACTTTTAAGTGCTGCGTTGGAGAAAATTGTGCGTAAGAACGACGCGGAAGAACATGGAGTCCCGGAGACGAGCCGTGTTCGGAATAAAACTGGGTTAAAAAAGCCATCGTTAAAATATTTTTGTGTCGTCGTGAATCATGTTGAGCAGCGTTTACGAGGCCACTATAAATCAAGATACAAGAACGTTTGAGTTTACTTTTGAGGTAAAAATAAATCGGGACGCACGAAGTGAACACACGAAAGTACACTTTATCGACGTTTAAACTTTTGAAGACAGTGCACGGCGGAGCGGATCCGCAATCTTTGAGGGAGTACAAAGAGTTTCCGCTGAGTCTTTGAGCGAAGTAAGCGTGAGACAGTCACGTCACAGTGAGATCGGTTGGGAGTGTTCTCGGTTTTCCGATAGTAGGAGCTTATTTATCAAAATGGCGCGTTTCCGTAAACAAAGGAACGTCGCATCTGTTTAGCATAATGCATATTGAATAGGCTCCGACGGGACAATGTCTGTTCAGCGTCCCTGTCGAGATAAAACAACAGTCGGCCGATATTATAACGTATTAGACAGACGTTCAGACGTACCCACGTCTGTTGTGTACAGATCAAACGCGAACTTAGCAGAAAGCTTTTATTAATCATTCATTGATGTTTTTTCAATAGTCCTCACTCTGAAATATAAGGTAGAACTTATGAATATCGCCGATAAAATTGGTTTAGAAACTGCTTTAAGTAGTTGGTACTTATTTCAAAGGAAATATTTCTTTTGAATAGCAATTGATCGTATCAAAGAAAGTTGTTAATAAAGATAACTATTCAGGCTTCGTTCTTGAAGTTAGTTAGTTTGGCGAAAGTTTTAGTTGGAAAGTTGCGGCGGTTTTAGTTTCATTTAGTGGTTGGAGTTATTAAAGAGAAGTTGTTTTATGTGCTTATTTTACGTTAAGGTTAAGTGTGTCACTGCAGGCGATGGAAGATTTGTTATTTTAAAGACGGACTAAAAAGATAAACACAATTACAAATAGTTTAAATGATAAGCAGATTCAAGATTCATCATCTTATAATCAGTATTTAAAGTAATCATATGGTTGAATTTTTCTTAATTGTATTTATTTATATTTGATCCTTCTCTTTTCTAAACAAGGCAGGTTTAGATATTGAAATAATCTAATATGCGGATTCATCATGAACTTTGTCTTTATTGTTGGTATTAACTAGAATATCTACTGAGTAATTTTCGAGAGAGAGTCCCAGTCGAGCACTTTCTTCAATTACAAAAGTAAAATTTAACTTTTGTAATTGACGACTTTGATTCTCAATTTACACATCCAATAGTTGGAGATAATATTACAATGACATTTTCATTTGTGGCAAATCATAAGACGAAGCTTCTTGTCAACCCCACAGGGGACCCAACTGAAAGTCCTCAGTCGCTTTAATTTTCCTAATAACAAAGTTAATGAGCTAAAAAATTCTCAAGCCGAATTCTTAGAAGCTTTAGAAAATGTAAACGAGAAATACTTTCATCTTAATTGGACATTTTCGGCCTACATTCGTGGTTCATTTTCTGAGGCGAAGGAATATTATATACCTATAATACGTTCATATTTTTTGTTTAATATATGAAGGGAGAATTTCTGTGATTGTGGCACCTGTTGAACTCTGTTTTTGTGAGAAAATTAGTTTTTTTGTGTGGATATGTAATTATAGGGACTGGCAGTTGTTTTTGAAGTTAATGGTATAGACTATAATAATTATGTGAGACGAGAAACTGGACATTATTCATTAGAAGTCGTCAGATTAGACGTAAGCATAGAAAATGATGTTATTGTTGAAGAGAATTGACGAAATGTTTAGCTTGAAAGACTGAATAGAATAGAATAGAAGACATTTATTTATATAATATATACTGTATTGTACACCAAATTAAAAATACTTATAGAAAATCTTCAACTATAAAACATTCAATTGGCGGCCTTAGCGCATTCCGCGATCTCTTCCAGGCAACCTGGAATGGATAGAGATAGCCTGGACACGAAATGGGGTTGCACTTGGTGCAAATATAAAGTTAACATAGACAAAAACATAGAAATAAAGAAACACAAAATAATAAAAATAGATACATAAATACATACATATTAAATATATAAGTAAGAAAATATGTGACAATTTTTAAAATGACATCGATATAGGAATCAGAGTGACAAGTAGGGTTCCATTCCTTATTCGACTCCGGCACAACACAAAACTAACAAACACAAAGTAAAAGAAATAATATTAAAGAATTGCAATAAGCGTGCGTATACCGAAACATAGCCTTTAGATGAAGTTCCATTCCAGCAGCGAATGTGATTGTCGAAATGCCAAAATATAATCGACTGATAACGTTCTGTAAAGATAAAGATAAATTTATTGCATAAATATTCACAAATAGCCACAGGCTTCTTCTGGGTAAGCTCGCTCCATCGTCGACTTTGTCTCTATCATCTATGACCTGGACTAGAGTCAAGAGCAAACTGAAAAAAAAAATCTAAAAACTCATGCAGATTTTAAATACATTTACAATTAACATTTTTTTCAATTTATTTTTAAACATATTTCCATTTTTCCATTTGTCGGACGTAAAAGAAAGGCACCATCCCATCACTTCCCGTGGTTGTCGTAAGAGGCGACTAAAGGACTCACCAGAGAATGGGCAGCAGCATTCTCTGTGCATTGCAACAGCTACACTGCGATCGACAACCCGCCTGCCAAGCGTGGCGATTATGGCAAACCTTTTGGGGAAGGCATTGTCCAGCAGTGGACGTCTTTCGGGTGATATAATGATGATGATGATAACGTGATATTTTGACAGTGTTTGCCAATCACATACATTTTTAAATTTGACAATCGCTTTCGGCCGCTTATTGAACTGTCACTTGTCTATAGCCTCATCTCCACATTTTCGGGGTGTCAGACACCCAGCGCTGATCAAATAGGTCACCGCTCGCCATAGATAAAATAAAGACAGTATTAATATAATCCTAATAAAGTTCATAATCAAATTGTAAATAAACAAACTCCTTAAAAGCTTGTAATTGACTAAAATTGCGAGCTCGTCAAACCGAATTCCATCATAAATAACTTTCAATCAAATTCAAAAACTCTTCTGGAATATTTTAATTTAATTCGCGATGGAGCAAAATTGGCAAAGTTCACGATCCAATTAAGTGGTATAAAGGGATATTATGGGATCACAGTGATGGGGAACTATGTTAAGTTAGGGGTGTAAACGCTTTAGCAGGGACTACTGATGACGACAAATCGTCGGAGCGGAATCTGGTGTAATTGAATGTCTGAATGCAAAGAAGGGATGTGAGGAACTTTAGTTCAGAAAATCATACGGAAGTTACTTTGAATATGAACGTTGATATGGCGTGGGTGAAGCAAATAAGGAGTCAAATGAATAAATTTTACGAAGAATATATTGATAGACAGATCGAGAGATAAAACGTTTAAACAATCCAACGAAATAAAAAAGGGGTCTATGGAACTTTAGTTCAGAAAATCATACAGAAGTTACTATGAATAAGAACGTTGATATGGCGTGGGTGAAGAAAATAAGAAGTCAGATGAATATCTTTTACAAAGGCTATATTGATAGAAATATCAAAAGATAAAATATTTAAATAATCCAACAAAACAAAAAAGGGATGTCTGGAACTTTAGTTTAGAAAATCATTCGGAAGTGAACGTTTATGTAGGATTTATTGATATTGTTCAAGATATAATCACCCTTAAAAGCCAAGAATTTCCTGCAATATGCAAGTATAACTTTCAACTATAGTCTCAAGCCAGAAAACTTTGGAAGCTCCCTAACTATTTGACCTAGTCCTGAAGATAAATGTTCGGGAACATATTAGAGCAGAAGACAATAACGATGATAGATATAAGAAACTTCTTTCAAGAAATAAATAATGCATCTAGAGATGATGAAGAAGAATATATAAAAAAAAAATCATCAATTATACATCAATGTAAGCAATTAAAAAAAAACTAAAAATAAACTGGTTCTCAATTGCATCCGGTTATACTGAAAACTGACCCTATTATATGGTCGAGAAAAGCCTACATATATAAATTTGCTAACTTAAAGAAACTTCGTTATGCAGAGTGGAATACCGTTTAATGTTAAACACGCGGACGATGCTGAAGACAGAAGCTATTAAAAGATAAAAAAAAAAAAAACTGAAGAGTGCATTTAGAAAACACTTCAAGTGAAAAGAGCAAACTTACATCTACGTAGTAGTACGTTTCATATGAATGAAATATTTTACTGAAGGGTCTCGTAATTGGCCATACAGCAAGGCGTGAGGGCTTCAGGAACAAATTGTGAGTGGAAGTCAAGTAGAAGGATACGTTACGTTGTACCGATCGTAAATGATAGGATAGTGAAATAGTGAGCTATCATTTTTAAGGATCCGGTACCGAAGTTCCCCCAACGGAACCCTGTTACTAAGCCTCTGCTGTCCGTCCGTCTGTCCGTCAGTATGTTTGGAACTGTAATAGGTAGACAGTTTAAATTATGACAGATTGTGTATTTCTATTGCTGTCATAATAAAACGAAGTAAACTTGATAAAAAAATGAAGGAAGGAAAAATAAAACCCTAAAAAGGGTATTTTTTCAGGCAGTGCAGACATACCTCATTTTTATTTGGATAAACTAGAAAGAGCTACTGGAAAAATTGAAGTTCATTCATAAAATTGTAACAGGATTGTTGTCATTTCATCTCAGTTTAAATTATAAACCTATTTATATTAAATAAAGCTTTTAATAAAATTTAATCACGAAAGCTGCCCATGAATGTTGAATTTACCGTTTTATCAAAGGGTCTATTATTTCTTCATTAATATTCTATTAGCATAATAGAACTAATTATAAATGGAAACCCTCTTTTTGGTGTTGTCACAACGCTAGGAAAATGGAAAATAATAAGGGTGCTAATGGAATAGAATAGGTTAGCAATTTGAATAATTCCAATTATATTTTAATTTTACTTACCTTTAGATGATAAGTTTTAACTAACCATTGGACCAATGTAGTCTTTAATTTAATAAATTATTATTCTGTGTATTTATTTAAATTTACATACAATTATATTTTCAATATTTCAATATCAATTATATAAAAAAAAAATATAAAAATTGCCCACCGGTATCGGGAACAGGGTCCAAGTTAGGTCAGGGCTCCAGGGAGAACCTCCTAACAATACGAGCCGTGTCCAGAAATACCGCTTTCTGAATCAGGCCCTTGATCCAGCTGCCTAACGAGAGCCTCCTGAGGTGTTGGTCGAGGCTCGTGGCTATTAAGCCATTGGCTGACACGACTATCGGTACAATGATTGCTGAGTCCACATTCCACATGTCGACCACCTCGCGAGCCAAGTCAATATACAACAAGTTATTATTATTATAATCTTATTACAACTAGTGTTTTTTAATAATTTTTTTATTGTTTTATTTTTTGTTGTTTTTCTTTTCTTTTGTCATTCGTAATTTATAATTTAACTATTTTTAGCTTAATGTGGAACAATTTCTAAGATTGTGTTTATTTTGAATTGGGCGTTGATAGCTGCGCCACAGTATTTTACTTTTGTTGCCATCTTCGTTTTACATGTGTAATGTATAAAGTTAAGTTGTCCCGAATAAACTTTTATTATTTTTATTATGAGTTTTAATTAGCTTTTGTAAGCTTACAATAATTAGAGAGGGGACGGGCTGTAAATCAGCATTGACCAGCGCTGTGGCTATGCTTCACACTGCTCAACATTTGCTGAGCCCGCTTTTGTCACGCTGAGAACCGTTACTTTATAACAATTGCCTGTTTAGTTCATAATAATATTACGACTGTAGTGTTGGCAGTAGGTTTCTATCTTTCTTTTAACTGTTAAATAGTACTCAAAACTTTGAATGAATTTAATTTATGTAAGAGTTCGAGTCGTTACCTACAAAACTACGTTTTTCCCGCGGCCACGCTCCTGCGACCTAAAGAACCCGCGCGTTACAAGATAAAGTATCTTTCTACCAGTGAAACAAAGTGATCGGATCAGAAACTCTATTATGAAGACTTAAAGCCAGAAATGCACAGCTGCGTACAGCGCTATTAAAAAATTAAATTAAATAATGGACAATTTGTTCAGGTGGACTAACGTTGCATAAAATAAATTATGCAAATTCTTCGGCCAAAGTTCGAAAGGCTCGCGTTCGGGTGACGCCTTTTTTTTAAGGATGGGAACTCAGCAAATGACTTCGGCCGCTCTGGGTGGAGCAAAAGGGCGTGTCAGACTCTTACTGATTAAAACCCATCCGTGTTCCTTGCTGTATGCACCCTACCAACTTCCTTTTGTTTTCGTCATCCTAATTCGCATAGCATTTGCAAGGTCACGTACATCATACCATCGTATTTTTCAACCCCCGCACCCCATACAGTCCACTATTTTAAACCAGCACCCAGCATCTAGAGATAAACGCTAAATTTTAAATTTCCTCCCAAATAGTGGTGTAAATAATAAAAACCTGCGGATAGAAGTGAAAACTAAGCGAAATCTAAAGCGTTCGGTTCGATGACGCGAGTTCCATGATTTTTGTTCACCCAAAAAGTGTACATATATACACAGTATACATATAGCTCATGGAAAGCGTTCGGTTCGATGACGCGAGTTCCATGATTTTTGTTCACCCAAAAAGTACACATATACACAGTATACATATTGCTCATGGAAAGCGTTCGGTTCGACGACGCGAGTTCCATGATTTTTGTTCACCCAAAAAGTGTACATATATACACAGTATACATATAGCTCATGGAAAGCGTTCGGTTCGATGACGCGAGTTCCATGATTTTTGTTCACCCAAAAAGTACACATATATACACAGTATACATATTGCTCATGGAAAGCGTTCGGTGACGAAGACGCGAGTTCCATGATTTTTGTTCACCCAAAAAGTGTACATATATACACAGTATACATATAGCTCATGGAAAGCGTTCGGTTCGATGACTTGAGTTCCATGATTTTTGTTCACCCAAAAAGTACACATATATACACAGTATACATATAGCTCATGGAAAGTGTTCGGTGACGATGACGCGAGTTCCATGATTTTTGTTCACCCAAAAAGTGCTCAACGCGTCTAAAGAAGTTGTCACTTCAATAAAAAAAGAAAGTTGCGCCTAGCAACCAGTATTTTTGGTTTCAACGTTTCTGAACATTTTCCCAAAAACTTGTTACCCGAAAAGCACGACAAAAGGAACTGTAGATAGTTGTACAAGTTTTTACGCTAACAGTGAGTAACTTTCGTGTAGATCCATTTAGGAGGAGCTCGCTACAAACTTCGAGGGCACTTTATATATTATTAGTTAAGAAATATATGAACTTACTTTGATACTAAAAAGTTCTTCTGTTGAGATTTATTATCGCGAATTATTTTGACGTTTTGAAGAGCTGGAATTTAGCTGTTTTGCTTTGAGATGTTATTAAATACCTCTATAGCTTTGTTTTCCCTGCGTTTTCTCAGAAAAGAAACTGGCATATCTCTGTGAAAAAAATAATAAGAACGAAGATATTTTTCAGAAGCTCCTAAAGAGCTTTTAAGAGCATCTGAGAAATATTAACAAAAGGTATTTTGTGTGCCATGTTGAGATTCGTTCTTTGCTTACATAAAAATCGAAAATTTTCGTAATAAAAAATATACTTTATTGTAATCCAGGTCGTGTTCTATCGGTGTGCCAAGATTCATGAAAACCTATTCAGCTGTTGAGGTGTAATTGATTACCATAAACTTTCATATTTATATAACCTCACTACAGTGGCTATGATTTTTTGACAATTGTTCAAGGTAAAAGCCAGCCCTTGTTCAACTAACTTATTGTTTATCTATCTAACTAAAATAACGTCTTAGCATAATTTTACGTACAGAAACTATACGTTCTTTTTTTTTTGTAGAACATGGAGGACTTGCAGCTAATAAAAAAAAAAACAAGAAAAAAAAACATAGTCACCAAAAGCCAATTGCAAAGCCTCGCGTATAGACTTACAATACTAATTTATGGTGTGAGCATAAAGCCACAGAACACACCGCTTTAATTAAAATAAAAAGCAATCTTGGTTTGCAATTAAATAACTGAAATAATAGAGAAAATAAATAAAAACAATAATATATAGGTACTACCGCTACTTGAAAAATTTGAGACTGAAGCACCTTCTGGCCAAATTCACACTTATTTTTCATTTCATTTTATCTTATTCCAAAGTAATCCTATCACTTATACTGTTACTCATACAAATATTGAAACTTTTGCGAAAACCTCTTTTTTTGGTACAGAAAGTAAGTCAAATAATGGAATATTTTAATACAGATGTTATTGACTGCCTCGTTGGTCTTAAGGTCATATTCATATATATCTTTATTTGCATTCCATAATGTGTGAAGATCTTACAATGGGCTTAAAGCTCAGGTACAATTACGGACCCTGTAGGGCAAAGCAAAAAGTATACAATTAATGTTTGAAGAAATTAATACATACATAAATCAATTAACAATTTTAAAACATGTCCTTAATATGAATTAATTTAATTTTAATTATAAAACTTATTTAGATATCAATTATTTGAGATCAGTTACGGAACCCTAAAAATGCTCCAAAAAGGTATACTGCCGAAATATGGATGTACCTACTAAAGATATACTATATACATATATTGTCTCTGGTCTCTGTCAGCTATGACCTAGACTATAGTCAAGAGCAAACTCATTTCAAACAAAAAAAAAAAGCTCTACGAGGAAAAATAGTCGTGAAGTTATGTACGTTTTCATCAAGAGCCATACATAATTCCATTTCGTTTTTCGTCCAGATGTGTCGCAAAATTGATACAAAAATATAAAAGATCAAATCACTCTGATCACGTTTCTGGCGAAAATCTAACGTTTTTTTTTCAATTTTAACGGATTGTATCTGAAAATTGAATGAGAGACAATCATAAACTTGGATTGCAACAGAACATTCGATTTTGGTAAAAATATTGACCTACCCCTAGAAGCCGATTTATTTATATTGCTTGCCTTTTTAACTTGTATCAGATTTACAAAAAATAATGTATGTAATAAATTAGTTCTGATTTGAGTAAAACAAAAAAAAAAGAAATGGATAAGAAATATATTTATATATCAGGAAGCAAAGCCGGTTTAAAATGACAAGTTTTCTTACATTATTATTACTAAAGAGTATATATAAATTTATATTATGCAAATATTTGTTCTGTAATATTTTATATCGAAAAATATTTGATTTCTTTTAGGTTAGAATAAGGGTCAGACGGCCATATATAGGCGTCAATACGGAAATTCAACGTATCAAAAATGAGGCATGGGAAGATACCCCCTTCTGCGAAGCAGTAATGCTAGCGAAGGAGGTGGCGTGCCTGTGAGGGAGAGGCAAACCTCACGCTCCAGCCTCGTAAAAGAAGAAGACGCCTCGGGGGTCGGGAGTGGCAGGGCGATTCCCGGCCACCGTAGGTGCGGATCTGCGGACGGCGACCGTTGGGTGACTTGCCGTCTGATAAGAACCAGGCCCGGGTCGACGGCGGTGCGTTGTGTTCCACATGCGCCTCAAAGAGATGTCAGCAAAAGAGACGAGGCCCGCTAGGGCCAGTGTCTGCCTGCTTGGATCAGTAGGTACTTCCTGAGATTGCCAAATTATCCCTATCTATAATATTAGGAAGGTTATACAAACATTTGTTACTGTGTCATTCAATATTCAGTTTGCTCTTAGTTAAGTCTACTAGGTAAGTAAATATTGCAAAGAGGAGACAGTCCCTCAAAGATTACTTCAATATTTATGAACTCAAAGAAATACCAAATAAGACGGTGGCGTCACCTGGTGGCGTTAATATGAATTGTGGCGTTTTAACACCTTGCAATAAGGAATATTTACGGCGACTGTAATTTTCATAATTTATAGCCTTTTGTTAAACTTTCCAGTATTACAATGTAGCTAAAGTTAACCCAGTGTTACTTAGTTTTCATTCTATTTCAGAGTAATGCAAAATAAAAAAGCACTGTAGGAACTATTATAGCCTGTTAGATATTTTCTTAATCAGGATATCTAAACTAATATTATAAAGAGGAAAGATTTGTTGCCGAAATTTGCAGAAGAAAGAAGAAATTTGCAGGACTATAGCAAGCCGTTTAGAAAGGGCAAAATTAGAAAACGACTCACGCCACCCAATGCACAATTACAGCTTAGTGCCCCTAAGACTTTGAGGTGGAAGCGCCAGGGTAGCCCGCGAAAATCAAATTTTCTTATGTTTTTTGCATTTTGCAAGTCAGTGTCAGGCTGTATGTTGAACGAAATATGATTCGCGACTGGAACACGTATTTATTTACAGAATTATAATCATTAAAATCATCAATACAACCCTCGAATGAATGGTTATTTCATAAAAAGTCATTCAATCGAGTTACATGAATGACAACCTGTATTGATGATTTTAAATATTATAACTCAGTAAAGCCATATTTGTATTTGTATTTTTATCAACAAACAATCTGACACTGACCTGCAAAATGCAAAAACGTATGAAAATTTGAATTTCGCGGTCTACCCTGGCGCTTTCAACTTAAGGGTTTATTGAGAAAGAAATAATAGAAGAAAGAAAGAAAAAGTATTTAATTGTAATAATGATTTTCACTTTCTACAGAAAATTTAAAATTGCTATCACTAGCTCTCTAAAACCTGTAAGCAAAAAGCTAGTAATCATTAACATATTACCACCGGATGAAACTAACAATGAAACGAATTACAAATAAATCATTCCGAACAAGCTAATGTAGGTGTTAGTCTAAACTAATATTATAAAAACGAAAGATACATTTGTTTGTTTGTATAGTAAAAATAAGCTTGTGTCCCACATTATTAGTGTATTCTCAAGAGTTGTTATCATCATCTTCCTGCCCTTATCCCATGTTACTTGGGGTCGGCGCAACGCGTTTTTTCCTTCCATTCTGTCCTGTCAACCGTCACGCTATCACTAACTCCCTTTTCTTTCATATCACTCCTAATACAATCCATCCATCTATTCTTTGGCCTCCCTCTCCCTGTCCATCCATCCACATTTATATTCATAACTCTTTTAGTTACGTGCATTTCATCCCTCCTCTTCACATGACCATACGAAGATAAGCGGTTCACTTTTAATTTTTCCGTTACTGGCGCCACTTTTAAGCTACCTCTAATGAACTCATTCCTCACTTTATCCATTCTCGATACTCCACACATCCATCTCAACATTCTCATCTCCGCTACCATGCAATCTTTCAAGAGTTGTGATTAGGGTGATAAATAGTTCGTTCGTCGAGTTTATGAGTCCTATGTTGGGCACTTACTTTTACGGCCTAATAAGATAATATGACATTTCCTTGTATTATCTCAAGTTGCCAGACTTGTAATGAAAATATATGATGTGACTTATTTTATCATTATGATTGTGTTACGTTACTCATTAATTATTATGAACTATAGTAGGCGCCAGATAATCGTGGAATAACGGTCATTGACCCACCTACAATTATTGACATTTTTAATTTGAAAAACGGAATTAATGACACAAAACTGTCCCGAATCATCATCTCTCGTGATCCTTAACATTGTCTAATAATGAAAAACGATTCATATTTAATTGTTCAGGTACCTATGAACAGTTATTAGGGAAAGGTCAATGTACTTTATTCCACATTTATCTGGCGCCTACTATAGCTGCGCCCCGTGGTGTTACCCGTGTATATATAAACAAGCAGCGCAACACGACGCCGTCAATTCGTGTAAAATAGTGTTTTCATTTTTGTGGTTTTTAAAATATGTATGATAATCTGCAAGGTATTTATGTTATGGGTCTTTGTTACCTGAAATAAATGATATATTATAATTATTATAAAAAGTAGCCTATGTGTTAATCCAGGGTGTCAGCTTCCTGTATACCAAATTTTATCAAAATTGGTCCAGCCGTTTGCGCGTGAAGAAGTAACAAACACACACACACAATACACACATATACACACGAACTTTCGCTTTTATAATATTAGTGTGATGGCCTTCTCGACATACTTTATTCAGCTACTTAGAATGCATAAGCTATTTTCATTTTAGAAAGAATTAAGAATTTGTGCCAAATAACATGCGTACCATAAATAACTGGCCAAGTGCGAGTCGGACTCTCACACGAAAGGGTTCCCTAAAAATCAACTTATCTCCAATTTTTTTTTAATTTATTTTGTCGGAATTAATTATTTTTGCTCCAAGAAATGTCGGTAAAATAAATACAAAATTTTGAAAAATGTTTTATTTTATGTAATTAAGACAGACGGCCTATACATTTAAATTAAACCTTATTTAATTCAGTTACATTTTGCTTGAATCGCTTTCACAAAAAAACTGAAATTAATAACTTGCGCTAACAGATACTGTTCAATTTAGTTGATTAGCTATATTTTATTAAGTAATTTTATGAAAAGAAAGTAAGTAGTTAATATTTAGCTTAAAGTAAAACATTAATAAAATACATTCTTTAAAAAAATACGATAGTTGCACGGATTAAAAATGTTTAATTTACTGACCTTCTTGTGAAACTCAATCTCTTCTACAAATGCTCCAAACAAACATGCCAGCTAATATTTTTTTTTTCCATCGAGTTACTATTGACATACTACCCTGCCTATGCTCCACACGATAACGGCAAATCAGAGTTAAAAATGATTGCAAAGCCTTAATTTTCGGCGTAATTTGCCTGGACTACTATATGTGAGAACAATGTAAAGAAAAATCGGTTCACGATATGAAAGAACAGAACACTATTACATGAATGAAACCGCTATCCGCAAATAATGACGTCATAAATACCCTTCATGCCTCATATCTTTAACACGTTAAACCCCTTAATCGTCCCCACTTAACTTTTACTCATGTTGAGAGTAACAGCTGTGACAATAACTCCAACCTTCCTCAAGTTCCCAAAGCTTTGTCATTTGCAAAAGATACAGAAATATATTACTTGTTTTTATGTCCAACGGGGGAGAAACATTATTTTGGGGGAACTAGGACCAGGCAAAATGTGGTGTTTTGATATTTTTATTTGAGATTCAGGTTTTGTTGTGACTCCGCTGTTCGTTTTTGCGCTATCCAAGATGGTTAAATTGTTTCTCCGGGACTCCTTTGCTTCATTGACTCGGCGTTATCTAGTTGTTACCACTGTTGATTCTGGCTCTTAGGAGCTGCAGTGGTTCGCAACAGTGTAGCAGGACTTTCTCAGAGTATGGAAACCACAGAGCCAATTCTACAATTTTTAAGCAACATTCGCATTACCATGTCAGTCGCAATCTGTCAAAAATGTACGTATAAACCGCAAACCTACATAGAAAAGGGAGGATCCTCCGATTAGACGGTTGTTGTGTCTGGTGGGCAACTGCTCGATAGTTAATATTCGGACTGTTTTATATGTTCAAATCGTACGGAGAACTTTGCTTGCGCGATGCAGGATTCGTTGGTAGTTTATCGCTGACAGTATAGATGGCGTTGCGGTTCTTTTTGTTGCCGTTTAAATTTCGCTTCTTAGTGTTTCTTGTGGCGACATTGATGCCACTACATACGAAAAATGAAGGCTTTTTTTACATATTTCGACTGAGGTACGAATGCGAACGTTGCTTGAAAATTAGTAGAATTGTCTCTCCGTCCTGAAGATTCCATAGCTTTTGCAGAGAATTATAGTAGGTATTATTATTTTATCTTATTAAAGTACAACGAAATTTACAACGAACTTTGACGTTTTGAAGAGCTGGAGTTTATAAAACTACTTTGTGTTGAGTAGTTCTTGCTATTAAACCAGTATAATATCTAAAGTTTGTTTTCCCTGTGTTTTCTCGGAAAAAAAATCAGCAGTTTTGTGTCGAAAATATTAAAGCGATGAAAGCACTTTTAGTCTCAAGAAGCGCAGTGAAACATTACCAGATAATAGGTATTTTGTGTGCTGTTTCTCCTTGTATTTTCGATTTTTTAACCGACTTCAAAAAAAGGAGAACGTTCTTATGTTTGTTACCTCATAACTCCGTCATTTATGAACCGATTTAAAAAATACAACCGCATTAAGAACCTCTCCTTTTTTGAAGTCGGTTAAAAATACACCGACTTCCAAATAATTTCCGAAGTTAAAGTTATTTAATTCTTTGCAGTGTTTTTTTTTTACTTGGAAGTCGGTTGTATTTTTTTAAAAGTTTTTTTAAAATATTGTACCGTTCGACTGAAGCCCAAAAGTTTGAGAACCAGTCTTACCGTATCGTGCTACCGAGTAACTTGATATCAGATATGCAGTCACTTCATGTAAAACATGATACTACCTCTCATCATCAACGTCATACCAGCCGAAAGACGTCTACTGCTGCACATAGGCCTCCCCCAAGTGTCTCACATCCATCTGCTGCCAAAACATCGGTTCACCTTGATACTACCTGAGATTTTGGGTTCTCCAGTTCGAAACTATTAGAGTTCGAAAACACGACGAAATGTTTCGAAAAACGGTAGGTAGTGGCCACTTCCTTTGGCTCGTATTTAGCTACATCCAGTTAGACTGGAAGTGGACCCAACATATTTGCGAATAGGCTGTGCAGAGTCTAAGTTAAGTTTTATTTAGTTGTTCAATAACAAGTTTTTGGACAATGTCAAAATCAAAGCATTTATTCATCGGGTGTTGTGCCAAAGACAACTGCTGAACTGTGTTCTGTTTTATGTGTGGTGTGACCAGAGACACGTTTTAATTAATGTCAGGTCCTGACTTGGGCTGATAGCGATGCGGTTTTAAAAAAAATATTTTTGGTTTAATTGTAGTTGATAAGTTTATTTTTTATTTTTAAGTGTTTCTGAGCGTTTTTTCCGACACACGTTTTTTCAGTCAGTCAAAAAAAATTAAGCTATTTGCACGTTCCAAAGCGTAGATCTCTATAGAGAAGAACGTGCGAGAAACTCCACGGACACTTTTTTAAACCATTTTATGTTTTACAAAAATCCTAGTTACATTAACCTTGTTGCTTCTTTATGTGTGAACAATGTAAAGAAAGAAAAACAATTTTTAGTGTAGTTTTCAACAATGAGGACAAAAAATAATTGATTAAAGACATGGCTTTGTGCTTGTTAACCGATGAATCATTAAGCTTTAATGGTTCTAACTAGAACTCTTGTACCTTTTTTTTTTAAGTATGGGAAATTATCAAATGACTTCTTCCGCTCTGGGTGGAGCGAATTGACTAAAACCCATCCGTGCTCCTTCTAAAGCCCTTTGCGTTCCAGGGCCGCGGTGACTCTTTCGAACAAATTCCGCAACCCTGGCAGGAGAACTTTTGTACCTAGTACCTTGTATTTCCAATCGTAACTCAGCAACTTTTTATCCTTAGGAATCGTAATCGAAGAACCAATTAGAGATTCATTCATACTAAGAATTATATGTAATACATATCTTTCTTAGTACATGAACTCTCTGCGTTTGAAATAGCAACTGCACTTGAACGTGTTTACTCCTTAAGATATTGCATACAAATTCGCAATTCTTTAGGTATTGTTGGAAATGAATGAATCGATTTTGATTTATCTTGATACGCATATGCAAGATACTTTAGTCTAAAAAGTTAGTTGAGAACTTTTTCGAAGAAGAGCATAGAGATACAGTCATGAGCAATTTTAAGAGTTCTATAGATTTATAAAAAGTGAAAATAGAAAGAAAAGAAAGAAAGAAAAGAAAGAAAGAAAAGAAAGAAAGAAAAGAAAGAAAAGAAAGAAAAGAAAGAAAAGAAAGAAAAGAAAGAAAGAAAAGAAAGAAAAGAAAGAAAAGAAAGAAAAGAAAGAAAAGAAAATCAGTATTCTGCCGGAAACAAACACACACTAAAAACTAAAAAACTTATCAACTACAATTACAACAAAAAATAAATAAAAAAAAACCGCATCACTATCAGCCCATGACAAGACCGGACATTAATTCAAATCACTCTCTTTCTCTCCTTGTTAATTGTTATGCCAAAAGTAGTTGGTATATTTGTTTAGATTTAGATAGATTCAATTTTCATGGGTTAGTTTGTTACTTAATATAATTTAATCAGTATTGCCATTCAACGTGGCAATGCGGCCAGTGTTCAGGGCACTTTTCCCGTTGACAGCGATGTGGACGAATTTTTCGATGCCCTGTGAGTTCTTCCCCTCCCCTTTTTACTCCGCTTGTACCTATATTTTCTACTCGCATGTAAATAGTATCTACAAGTTTTATGTAATTGTAAATATTGCCTCATCCTCTGCCTAGCCTTTTCCCAATTATATTGGGGCCGGCTTTCATTCAAACCGGATTCAGCTGAATACCAGTATTTTACGTGGAGCGGCTGCCTACCAGACCTCCACAACCCAGTAACTGGGTAACACGGTACTCATTGGTAAGACTGGTGTCAGATTTTCTGGCTTCTGACTATCCGTTACGACTGCTAAAGATCTACAAATGACAGCCGGGACCAACGGCTTAACGTGCTTTCCGAGGCACGGAGGAGGCTTGGTATATTAAGATGGTCACCCATCCACAGACCAACCTCGGCAAGCGTTGCTTAACCTGGAAGATCGACCCATGCGGCTTAACAGCTCGTGGCTAAATAATAACTTATTTAGCCACTAGCTCCTCCTATTTGTAAATATTGCCTGATAAATAAAATAAAAATAAAAAACATACGTCTAAATAAACCATTTCAGCGATAATCCTTTTAGTACCTACCTACCGATTCGTCTTCCAATACCTTCACAAAAAATAAAACGAGAGATTTAAAAGCCTTAACAATCCGCATCGTGTCATCGTTTTTTGTTAAGGAGGAATCCATTTGGTAATTACAAATTGGAGCCTTCTGCCCCAGGGTAGGAGGTGAAAGGAAAATCGATGCGCCTACGATTAAGATAAATGAATGAATGTTCTTGTTCGACACAGAAAGAGTTTCCTTTGTAACCTGTCTCGCATGTCTTTACCTTGAGTTACCGTTTTTTTTGCTTACTTTATATTAGATAAGTTGGGGATATGTTTGAAATAATCTTGGGACACTTGTGAAGTTTTGTCTTTGTGAAAGTTATGGTTGTGGGCGAAGTGAACACGTTTTCTGCTAAAATAATTGGAGTCCTTACATCAGAGGGGCAATTCTCGTATTTTCAAGGCAATTTGGCATTCGCATTGCAATAGCAAAGTGGCACACAACACTACAGCAATTTTTGAAGTGAACACTTCTTTAGGCGTTTTGAGCTCTTTTTGGGTGAAAAAAGATCATGGAACTCGCGTCATCGTCACCGAACGCTTGCCAAATTCAAAAATAATAATCTAATAGCTCGACGATACAATTCACAAGTTACTTAATCTTCATTTCTATCGGCAGTCCCCAAAGACTGCCAACGCATGTTTTTTTTTACTTGAGCCACACAATCTCTTTTTCCTGCCTTGATATTATAATAGTATTTCCTCATGGTCGGTGTACAATTACATAATAGATTAAATGTAAATGGCGGATATCCTGGAGTCCTGATATACAAATTTCGAGCCTAGTTGAGGCACCAGTCTCCCACAATATTAAATAACAAATGTGTATTTATACAACTGTGATTGCTCAATTTTAATATATAGAGAACTTCCATTAATTATGTTATAAAGGTTTATGCAAAATTTGAAGTCGATTGGACCAAGAAATCACGATCTCCCATACAACTTTGCCCCCTTTTTTACCCCCTTAGGGGTAGAATTTCGAAAAATCCTTTCTTATCGGATGCCTACGTCATACAAAGAACACACTCTCCAAGTTTTAGGTCTCTACGATCAGCGGTTTAGGCTGTGCGTTGATCCGGCAGTCAGTCATTCAGGACAAAGCATTTTATATGTATAGATTAACGATTTTTATTATTATTTATTCTCTTTAACAGTGGTTGTCACTGAGATGATAATGCGACTTGAATTTTAGCGTCTTTTAAGTAAGAGATTTTGCTTTCTGAAATAAGACATATTTTAAGATTTTATTACGCGGTCTAGTATAACTTAAATAATAAGTTAAGTAGTGCGTTGTTGAAAAAATATAATTCAGGTGTGCTCACGTTATCCTGAAATGCGAGGCCGTGGCTACCCAACGTGAACAAATCCCCGGAACGGTGAGGTCGCTCCGTGAAGCCTGTGAAGCTTCTGGGCGGAGCTAGGCTCGCTAACTTAGCCCAGGACACCTACGCACAATGGACCGAATGGGAGTCTAAGTGAGGACAATGGAATCCCTACCTCTACTCTCACTCAGGTGTGCTCAGGACCACTCGTTTCTTATTTGACTGATGAAATATGTACTTTTTACGGAATCCGGTGTAATGTAGTTTTTAGAAAGGACTAGCAGCCATTCAAAAACGCTTAAACATAATTATGTTTATTTTTCATTAAGTGCCTTAATACAAAGGTTCATGGTTTTATCTTCAATAATGATGGACTCCCATACAAACTTCTACCCCCCTTTTCACCCCTTTAAAGGATGATTTCTGGAATAAAAACTATCCTATGTGCTTTCCCGGGACTCAAACTATATCTTCACCAAATTTTATCTAAATCGGTTCAGCGGTTTAATCGTGAAGAGGTAACAGACAGATAGACAAATTACCACAAAAAATAGTTGCAGAACGTTAACAAAAACGGTGATCAATCGGCAGAATCGACACGCTTAGAAGAGAGATTACTTTTCTGAATATTTGGTCATTAGTAGTCCAGACTCGACCATTAATGACCACAGAGCCATGTGTCTATAAACACATTTACCTTCAAACCTGAAGCCTTCACCCGAGTACGTTAAGGTGAACTTTCAGTCTAACTGGATGCAGCTGAATACCAGTATTTTACATGGAGCGACAGCCTGTCTGACCTCGATACACCAGGAACTGGGTACCACGATACCCCAGGAACTGGGTACCACGATACTCCAGAAACTGAGTACCACAATATTCCAGGAACTGGGTACCACGATGCCCTAGGAACTGGGTACCACGATACCCTAGGAACTGGGTACCACGATATCCCAGGAACTGGGTAGCACTATACCACAGAAACTAAGTACCACGATACTACAGGAACTGGGTACCACGATACCCTAGGAACTGGGTACCACGATACCCCGTGGTAAAATTCGTGTCAGATTTTCTAGCTTCTGACTAGCTTCAATGACTCTTAGATTTACAAAAGACAGCTGAGATCAACGGTTACCGTGCTTGCCGAAATACGGACGATTCTTTGGCATGTTATGGTCACCCATCCACAGACCGACCTCGGCTAGCGTTGCTTAACCTTGACTATCGACCCATGCGACTGTTTTTGTTTAACCACGAGCTCCTCTTATTATTACAATGAGTGCTGAAACGCGGTTCTGTCAACGCGTTTACAAAATAAGAATTTCCCCGATTTCTTTGATAAACATTCAAGCTTTGCCTACTGTCCTTCATTGCTCATTACCACGTTTGTTAGTAGGCAAATTTTAACTAAACAGGCTTCAACTACCAGACTAAACAAAATATGTGTGTTTCTTTGAAATATGTTAGGTAGGAGCAGAATAAAAAGCTATTTGGCAGTAATAGACAGGAATTATTAATGTTGATAATGTTTAGTTAAATCAAATGTATGGCAAGGTCGGTGTTTGAAACAAGATGCAGTTTGGAGGTCAGAGGCCCTACTATGAAGTCTTGAAACGATCATGATTCCGCTCTAAGAGGGAGAGGGAGCTATACAAAGCGAATAGCACTATCCCGTTTACAGCATCGGAATTGGATCGCATTAGCTCGTCATAGAAAGGCTACAGTACATTAAACGGAGAGTTACCGACATAGCCCGAAGAATTGCCAAACGTCAGTAGCCTTGGGCAGGGATCATTGCTCGCAGAACAGATGGATTTGAAAGATTCTGGAGTGTATGCGAAACAGTGAGTGAAGTCCTGCAAACCTCCTTTATAAAGGGAGGATCCTCCGATTAGACGGTTGTTGTGTCTGGCGGGCAACTACCCGATAGTTGATATTCGGACTGTTGTATATGTTCAAATCGCACGGAGCACTTTGCATTTTTAGTTCGTCCCTGACAGGATAGATGGCGTTGCGGTTCTTTTTGTTCCCGTTTAAATTTAGCTTCTTAGTTTTTCTTGTAGGATTGCGGAATTGGATCGCATTAGCACGCCATAGTAGGGCTACAGTACATTAAGAGGAGAGTTACAGCCCGAAGAATTGTCAAAATTCAGTAGCACTGGCCAGCACATTGCTCGCAGAACAGATGGAGTCGAAAGGTTCTGGAGAGCCGACCGTGTACCCGAAGACCAGCTGCAATGATAAACAGTCGCAACGTGAAGATTTTGCGAGACATAATTCTCTTAACTCTAATCTATAGAACGATTTGAAAACGCATTATCTCGTCGCGTCTGTCTGCTCCCTGAACCACTTAAGTATCAATACAAAAGTTTCGAACATCTGAAGGGATAACATGACATTTATCTACCACCTGACTTAAGCTTAGGTACATATTGATTTATATCTAGGAACGAGCTGAAACTGAAATATGCATTTTATCTTAGTCAAGGTTTGCCAGCGTGCTGTGGAGCGCAGTATATTTGGTGTTAAATTAACGGATCGCATTAGAAACACTACACTGCTCTCCCAAACACAGAACGTTGACGTGGCTCAGAAGGCTGCCCAGCTTAAATGGGACTGGGCTAGACATGTCTGCCGTATGTCCATCGAGCGGTGGGCTCACAAAACACAAAATTGGTGCCCTGAAATCGCGAGACGGGGCCGCGGCTGACCACGAAGGAGATGGCGAGACGACTTGCCTTCTTTGAGAACTGGCAAGAAGAGGCACAGAACCGGGAATGGTGGAAAGAATAGAGGGAGGCTTTTGCCCAGCAGTGGGGCAGTTGGGACTAGATATAATAATATTATAATAAATAGTAACAGCTTTTCCCCGCGACTTCGCTCCGTTTGGCTAATGAGCAGGAAATGTGTTATTATTTCAAGATAAATAGTCGCCTATGTCACAATTCCCTATCAGTGAAAACATTTTGAAATTATATCAAAACTCCCTAAGATTAGGTAACTCATAGAATAAAAAAAAACACTTTATATTTATTCATTTTTATTTATTTATTTATTTAGTAAAACACACCAACGACATATTTACAATAAAAAAAAGAACAGGAAATTATAGGTATTGAATTCTGTGCAAAATACATCACTTATAGGTATGCACAACATTCTCTATGAAAGATTAACATGAATAACAAAGATTCATTAGTTCATTTGAAACAAAATAATAATTAAATTTAAACAATGCATTACAAAATAAAATAAATTACACTAATAAAATTGATAAAAAAAAAATCGTTAATAAATAAAAGATGTCAAATATAGGTATGTCACATAGCGAATAAGTTAAATTAATTACAATAAAATAAAATAATTAAAACAATTTCAAAAGAACAGTTATAATAAATTATATATAATATTAAACTCACTTGAATTATGTACTGGTATGTAGTATCTGTATATATATATATAAATGAATCCCTATTTCCCTTGGTCACGGCATCACGCGTGAACGGCTGGACCAATTGCGCTAATTCTTTTTTTGTTGTGTTAGTTATTGTCAGGAGAAGGTTGAAGAACAAAAAAAAATCGATAAGTAGGTAGGTAGGATATTAAGGTAGGTAGGGTATGTAGCTAGATAGGGTATGTAGGTAGGGTATGTAAGGTAGGTACGAAGGTAGGGTATGGTGGGTAGGGTACCTACCCTACATACCCTGCCCTACCCTATCTACCTAGATAGGGTAGGGCAGGGTAGGTAACAGTTAACGGGAGGTAACGGGAGCGAAGCCACGGGCACAGCTTGTGTATAAATAATACCTAAACAAATTGTATCGTTACCTGTGGTTCCCGTTTTATGCTTACCTACATTTCCTGAAAAAGTTATTTTTCTCCTAACAAAATAATATGACATAAATATACCCAAACAGCTGACGCATGCAGACGTCCAAATGTTATTTTTTTCAAAGTCAACCCTTGTCAAGAGGGTCGTTCAAAATGTCAACCCCAAGCCGAAGTTACGAACATATTTAGTGATTAACATGACTCCAGTTAACTTACTTTATATTGGTACTTAATATTCAGGTTTTGAATTTCATTTTATTTTAATACAGGATTAAATTTTGCTTTACACAATATTCAGATTTCGTTTATATTAATTTAGGAAATCACGTTGAGTTGAAATGAACAGAAATTTAATTTTGTTACGCATAAAATATTGAATATTAAATGAAATTAATGATGTTTCAAATGGTACTTATTTGATATTGTGTTGTATCATCCAAAAAAAGGGTACGTAGATATTAAACTCAAAGACTAACTGGTAAAAATGCCTTGTCACATTAAGTCCTCTTTAGTACCAGTCCACTTCAGTCACTATCAATTACCTTCATTATAAGACTCTGCATCCAGATCTTAAGGAAAGTTAAACAAACCATACATTTTTGTTTACATTTTGATAAAAAAAAAATTGCCAAATTTACGAAGGAATATATAGTATACGTAAAAAATCTTTTGATTCCGCCTAGCTGGACCCAACGACTAAGTTTTAATTGGCTTTTATGTCGTATGTTCATAGACAAGGGACGTTAGACATAACTATAGTAGTTGAAACGCTACGATAATGATCACCAAAACGACCTACATTTCTTGACATTCTTATTATAAACAGATATAAAACTCTTCAGTTACTGGTGACTGACTGAGTGACTGACGCAGAAAGCTGAAATTTGGCATGTAGGTTCCTTGGGAACCCCGGCCACGGCGAGCATTGGGTGGCTCGCTGTCCGATCACCGATCCGACCACCAGGCCCGGGTCGATGGCGCGTTGTGTTTCACGCGCGCCTCAAAGAGATGTCAGCATAAAAGAAGGGGCCCGCTAGGGCCAGAGCCTGCCAGGGTTGCGGAATTTGTTCGAAAGAGTCACCGCGGCCCTGGAACGCAAAGGGCTTTAGAAGGAACACGGATGGGTTTTAGTCAGTAAGAGTCTGACACGCCCTTCCGCTCCACCCAGAGCGGAAGAAGTCATTTGATGATTTCCCATCCTTAAAAAAAAAAAAAAACAGGTTCCTTGGGAAGTGTAGGGGAGCACTAAGAGAGGATTTACTCAATTTCCTACGGGAACGAAAAAAACACGGGATATGCGCGTACAAAGTCGCGGACAAAAGCTAGTTCGGAAAAAAAAGACACACTGCTCTATTTATAAAAACTGTTTCAAACTTTTTTGTTTAAAAGGCCCATAAAGCCGTCCTTAATCGGCACTTATTTCCAGATTTTTTACTACAGAGAAGACGGAGAACATACGTTGATATTTTTCTGGTTCCTACGAAGAGAGCGACTGTATTCTTCATATAGATATTTTTTTTTTTAACGATTGGAAGTCATCAAATGACTTCTTCCGCTCTGGGTGGAAGCATGTGTCAGACTCTTACTGACTCAAACCTATCCGTGTTCCTTCTAAAGCCCTTTGCGTTCCAGGGCCGCGGTGACTCTTTCGAACAAATTCCGCAACCTCCATAGAGATCTACGCTTCCAAATGTGCAACAAAATTCATCTTGTTGCATAAAAAAAACAATACTTTAATTCAGACCTTGATTCATATTATGTAAGTATTATACAAACTTATAAGCCTTGACAATTCGCGAATGCAAATTGCTATGAGTTTCAGATATTAGGGAAAGGGCAAAGACCGTTATTGTCGTGCTAAAACGAAGCAACTATATCTACTATGTAGGTATGTTGCCTAACATCACGTACTACAGTAATTGGTCTAGTTTATCAATGTAACTATCATTACCAGTACGTGTCTTAGTATTGATATTGTTGTATCACTACTCACTCACATTCGCTTAGTGAAGATATTAAACGTAATGCCAGAGATTTTTTTTAAGGATGGGAAATCATCTAATGACTTCTTCCGCTCTGGGTGGAGCGGAAGGGCGTGTCAGACTCTTATTGACTAAAACCCATCCGTGTTCCTTCGAAAGCCCTTTGCGTTCCAGGGCCGCGGTGACTCTGGTCTCTTTCATCACTCTCTTATTCCGATGGGACGGCAACCCGACACGACCGGAGAGAGATCCAACGGTTTTACATGCTTTCAGAGGCACAGAAGAATCCTTTTATCTTTTCTTTCAAAGCTTTCTTTTAAGCTTATTATACAATCATTTGATTTTGTACTTATTCTCGAAGCTTGGCCTCAGGAATATCCCAAAGTTGACTCGATGATTAATTCTTAAAGAATATCCATCTGCAAACACGTGGTAACACTTAGGTAAGTCAGTGAAAACAAAAATATAAATAATCGTGGCGCTTCACGCTGCCAAATAATAATATTATAATAATATCCAGTTGACTGACTCATTCAAATTATCTGTTTCTGAAGTAGTCTGACGTAGACACTGACCTTGGTATGTCAGGAGAGAATGAACGAACCTGTTAAATGGTTTTAATTTTGAAGATGGTAACATTGGATTAGGTGTTTCTTATGTTGGTACTGAGGATATGCTGAGATTCCTGTTCCTTGACGTGTATTTTCTGATGGTGTTGAGGAGTGAGTAGAAAACTCAGTACATGACTTGTAACTGGAGAGGAGCCCACCCATACAAATTTGTGTGAGTAATCATGTCTCCCGTAAGACCGTCACGATGTGGAGAGGACCTCACGGACACAAAAACAGAGGGAGACCAAAGGCAAGGTGGAAGGACGAGATAAAGACCGTCGGAACACGTAATTGGTCCAATCTCGCAAGGAATCGCGACGAGTGGCAAACTCTGGATGAAGCCTTCACCCGAAGAAGGGTCCAGATGGCATATATATTGGACTAACATTATCCACACCCATTACCATTCATACGAATGTACATGCCAATGGCATGCTAAAGGCTTTTTTATTTATTTATTTTTAATTTAATAAGCCTCTCTCCAGTAATTAGCTCCACTCAAATCAATTAAATTGATAATCACAGCTGACAGTCATGTTGGTTGGTACTGAGTCATACTCATCGCGCACCGGGTAAAATCAGGATGGATGATTCATGATGATGGAATGCAGGTGACAAGAAGAACTTGCATTTTTCGGATGTTTCTCAAGTTAAAGGGGACAATCTACAAGTCCGTGATAATATTTTTTTAAAGAAATGATAGAATGTCACTTTGCCCTCTATTTTTTACAAGCCAGGATCATTTTATATTTTATTTTATTTTTATTTATTATCAAATGCAGCACTATATATTTATACTTCTGCTTTAAAGTCACAAAACCAACTGTATGGTCCCGAATTTACCACAATTATATAATAAATATAAACTAGGATGCAAACGACAATATTATCTTCTGACAGTCAAACTCCATTTCAAAGGTAATCGGGCATTTTTTCCCAATAAAACTTTGTTATCGTTTAACATTAACTGTGAGAAACTCATTATAACTTCTTTCTTTGGAGGGTAATCTTTGTAGAATCTCGGGGTACAATATACGAACATTTTGGATTTCTTTTCCCGCATGTCTGTCCCTTCGTATGGATATTGTGATCATAAAGGGAGGGCTGGCGAATGAGATTACGCTGGTTTGAATTTTTGTATTTTTCTGTTCGGATATATTTTTTTGGGGACTTTGAACAGGAAGGTTACAGGCAAAATGTAACTTGCAGGCAACTTGTACCTTGTGTGATCCTATAACATAACCTGGTGGCATGATTTTAGTACAGAAACCTACTTACGTGATGACCATTTTGATTTTCTTGTCAGTGTCCGTTAAGCAATTGGCTTTTTGACAAGCCTACACTGGCCTCTCAATATCTATTTACAACCTTATTCTTAAAAACTGATGAGCTATTTTATATAATATTATTCAGAATTTTCTATTTGAATTTAGAATTTCTTAAACAGTATTTTAAGTAGTAATGTTTAATAAGTTTTTTTTTTATAAATAAGAGGGTTAGACTGTAAAAAAACGTTGTAAAAGCATTTATTTTTAAAAGACTTCTAATTAAGTTTTCATCATTTATTCTGAATAGAACGACCAACTGCACGACGAGGTTTGCTTGAAAATCACTCGTAACTTAAAGATCTCCAGTTACATAAAATAATTTGAATTCACTTAATATGTTATTTGTAATATATAAAGTACATTAATTTGTAAAACATTATAAAGAACACAGGTTCTGTCTCAGAACTTACAGTTGTGTGGTGAAAATCAGTAATATCGATGCTGTATTGTAAAATTGTGGGAATATCAAATTTGAATTGAATGGTTACAAACGTGAATATTGAACCGATTTCATGTGAATTTAACAAGCAAATGCAAGCTCATTTTGTACACACAAAAATTCTGTGTCCTTTATTTATTTATTTCATTCATTCATTTTCATTTATTTTATTTGTTTTTTTTTTTTTTAGTTTGTTGGCTCGCTTTTGATCACAATAAAAACACAAAAAGCGATGATGCGGTCGAAGATGGAGCATTCTTGCCAAAATTCACTCTTGACTTTTTACATTCACTCTTATTTTTTTGAGAATATTATTTTATATGTAGGTACTACACATTTCTGCCAATTTATTTATTTATTTAAACTTTATGTACAATAGTGGTACATGGGCGGACTTAATGCATCAAGGCATTCTCTACCAGTCAACCTTTGGGTTATAAAGACTATACTGTAGTAGGTGTACAATAAATAAAAATAAGATTCAAAATTGAATTTTAACGTTCGGAAAGAATATACAGATAATATATATATATAATACTAATAAAATACATATATATGCTAAAATAATAAACTAATAAATATGATATATAATAATCATACCGATTAAGAGAATTCATAGTAATCATGACGAAGAACAACTAAGAATGACAAGCTTTTAAGTAGTGTTTTCGGATTTAACGCTTAAAGGAAAATTTTGACTCCGCCTTCTTGATGTCAAGGGGTAGCATATTCCAGAGTTTAATTGTAGAAATAGCGTAGGAATTAGACAAAAACCCGGTGCGGTGAGAAGGGATATGAAGAAGTAAGTTTTTTGATGATTGAAGGTTGAGACTGTGAGAACTGCCCAACACTTTAAAAAGAAGAAGAAGTGAATACGAAACATGTATTTTTATGCTCTATGTAGAAACCGTACAAGACACTAAAACATACTAAAACAGTTCTAATTGATAATCATCATCATATCAGCCGAAAGACGGGATTTGCCATAATCGCCACGTTTGGCAGGCAGGTTGGCAATCGCAATGTAGCTGTTACAATGCACAGAGAATGCTGCTGCCCATTCTCTGGTGAGTTCTGAGTGAGTTGGTGAGTGAATTGATAATAGTAGCCTCCAAAATAAACACCCCATCTTCATTTCATCAGGAAAATCTCAACAGAACCGATTCGCGAATGAAGCTATTCAATCGTTCACGAGCCATTGCACTGCGAGCTTAACTAAGTGCGCCAACTTAGACACTGACAGCTCATTTACTTGGCTATCCAGCTTAAGTGGTAGATAAAGGAGCGACTAATCGAATGAAACAATATTAGTCGCCATTAATGGTTCTATTTATATAATTAGAATGTAGTTTTTGCAAGCCATATGGTCCATCAATTGCCCTGTAAGATCTTCGTTCATGATTAGAACCAAGAGTCCAAAATGTTTTTAAATTACAATAGCGAGATGTTATGTGAGTAATTCCTATTACTAAGGTTCCTATGTCCGTTTGTCTATCAGCGGGGTGTACCTATACTTGACAGTAGAGTCACTTTATTAATTTTATACTATTATTTTACTTAACTGTAAATGATGACGTTCAAAAGTGCCGTTTAATGGCTCATTAAAATAAACGCTTTGACTTTGACTCGAATTTTTCACACAGTAGGTCTCAATTTCTTTAAATTAACCTCTGAAGCCCGACTTTTTTCAGTTTACGGTACCTTTTGTATGCGAGTACGAATAATGTAAGTTGCAAAGCGTTCGGCTTTGCAACTTACATTATTCGTACTCGCATAAAAATTCGTACAGCAAACAATGTCGCATTTCAACTACATTGTACAGAATTACCTAATAAAATATCTACAGTTATTATTCTTGAATAAATCTGGGATTTAAACTTTACACTCCACATAATTATATAGCTCACACCCGGTTGCGAATTTAAAACGATTCATGACAGAATTTCATTTGACGGTTCAAAAGACAATAATTTGCCAATAAAAATTAAAACTAACTAAAAATAGTCTAAAATATGATGTCGAAAAATTCATCCGCATCGCTGGCCACTGGTAAAGCACCCAAAAGGCTGGCAGCATTGCCACGTTGTATGGCAATGCTTATCCTCTGTCCAAGGTAAAAGCCAGCCCTTGGGTCACGCGAAGAGTCAACTAAGCGTCTTGAAAGATCTTTAAACAAGTTATGAGCACTCGGACCTCACGACCCGAGGGTTTAACCCCAAACGGCTCGAAAATATAATTACCAACGAGGTTATTATATTTCCGCCGCTTGAGGTTCTCCGCAGCCACAGCGGCAGCCCCAGCACAACACGATGAGCTAGGAAGATGGGATGGCGCAAGAATATCGACACAAGTAGCGTCCCACACTAATGGCCTACCCATCTTCCATGGAAATAACGACATGCCGTCCGGTCTCTTGCCATCGTCGCGTGCCAGGCCATTGGGTTCTAATACAGCCGGAACGCCGACGGTGACAAGAGCTCGTCGGATGATGTCGTTAATGCCGTTTGTCGTTTGCCAATACACTTTTAGAGAAAGAAGGAATCAGAAACACCTTGCTTCTCTTTCTTTCTCTTATCAGAAAGCGCATTACATTCGGCATGACAGTGGCAATATTTCTTCAAATCCCTTGAGTTTCCCTTCAAGTGAACCAGGCCGTTACGGTCCCCTAATTTATTATGCTCAGAACAAGTTAAAATGGTTAATTGGATGTATGTGCGGCTGGATGTTACAGTAAAAGTGTTTTTTTTTTGGTATATACTTTATTTCTCAACAGTATACATACAAACCGGTCAAGTGCGAGACGGACTCGCGTGCAACAGGTTAGACCGAAAAATTGTGTAATAAATTATGTTACTTTAAAATCATAGACTTCTTGTATGTTTTCCTGTGATCTATAGGTCAAGACCTTATTTTTTTTTTTTTATTTGGCTTTGTAGTTTTGGAGAAAAGGGAAGGAGGATAATGGTTAAATCGGAATGGAAAATATTAAATTATCAAAACAAAACTGGCCAAGTGCGAGTCGGACTCGCGTGCAAAGGGTTCCAAACGAATTTCATTTTTGTAACATGTTATTTTAACACTTTCAAAATTTTCGGCCTAGTAGCTTCGGCGATATGAATAATTTGAATACAATTTATTTTAAGTTCTGAAAAAAATAATTAAAATAACCCTTTAATTTGATATATACATACAGTACCGTTTGAAAAACTTTTTTTTAATTTTCTTGTTTGTCCCCCAGTGGTGGCTCCTACTCAAAATTTATTTATACCCGTAACGCATTCGTGTACGTTTCAATAGCATTGGTCCAGTCGATTAGGAGAAATTTGACTGTGACAGACGGACAGACAGACACTCGAGTGATCTTATAAGGGTTCCGTTTCTTCCGCATGTTCAGAACCCAAAAAAATACTTTACGATGCGATTTATTGTATACAAAACGATTTTTCATAATATATCGAGAAATTATAATCTAATCAAGATTTATTACAATCTTATGGAGTCTGCAATTTTCCAGTGACATTTATTTACAAAGTAAAAGTGAACATCGGAGTTCCATTTAGAGTCAGGTATTTTTTTTTCTCCTTAGCCTTTTGTGTCCCACTGCTGGGCAACGGCCTCCCCCATGTCCTTCCAGACATTCTTTTCATGCGCCACCTCGAACCAGCCTTCGCGGTGTGCATCCAAATCATCTCGCCACCGCTTTCTGCGCCGGCCTCGTCGACGCCGTCCATCCTCTGGCACCCATTGCGTGGAGACTTTTGCCCAGCGGTCACTATGCATGCGACTGGTGTGACCCGCCCAGTCCCATTTCAGCCTGGCAGCTTTTTTGCCCACGTCAATGATACCTGTTTTGGAGCGCAGCGTGGTGTTCCGTACTCTATCAATTCTTTTTAAACCTAAAATACTGCGCTCCGTTGCCCTTTGACATACCCCAAGGCGGAACTTAGTAATATAACCTAAAAAGCTACCAAAACCAGGCGGACATTCCTTCCAACCACGTTGCTAATACTATTGGACAAGGTCAATACGAATGTCAGGGTTATGCCGGGCATGTCCCAACTCGTAATGTGTTTAGGGCCAAGCCGGCCCTCTCGTCCTCTCAATAATAAAATATTCGGAGCTATTTATTGAAGACTTCTATTGATGCGGCTTTGGTTGCTAAAGTTAGGTTTAGTTTAAAAAATAATCACGTTAGTTTACCCAACACTTTGAGCTAAGTGTAGTACGGAGTTTCAATATAATGCGAGACCAGCTTATACTGGTTTTCTTATTAATGCCGTGAGCTATAAACTACCCAGCTTCTTAATTAGCTAAAACTAATTTTGTCAGCGGATTCGCCCGCGAGAATGTCGGAAATTGTCCCAAGGGAAAAGACTCCCGGGATGAAAAGTATGTGCTACTTGTATTTCAGATTATAATCTATCTATGTGCCAGATTTAATGCAGATCCGTTCAGCCGTTCCGGCATGATTGAGTTACAAACATGTATCCATCCAAACTTTTGCATTTATAATAATAATAAATTAATAAAAAAAACTTTTTTTTTTTGTAATTCATTATAAATTTAGGACTATAGATTTTTAATATGGAAAAATATATTTGAAATACTCACGATGAGCCCTTTGGCACATTTGTGAATCGTGAATATTTTGTTGCTCTAATTTGTCCCCTAACTGACCTCATATGGATCACAGAGGTTCATAATTATGTATACCAAGTCTGAACTGAATTCCCAGCAATAAGGACTTGCGAATTTGTATAAAATACCTTAAGAACGCTCTAAACACTCAACCAAACAAACATTTCAATAAACAATATTTCTTCATTTCTACAACATTACTACCTAAAGAACACCAAACGTCCCATTTTAAACATTAATTGGCAGTCATAATTGAATCCGCAAGCAAAATAGGCTTCATTACAATGGTAGGCCCCACACTGCTCGCCGTCGCGAGCGATCAGCCCGGGGCCACCGAACCATGGCTTAAACTGATCCCTTTTAGATTGCCCCCGGATTGCGTTTAAATTATATCATGATTCTGTTAAAAAGCCCACTTTGTGTTGGGAGGTGTAGCTATAGAATTGGAGTTCGTTTTTAAAATTGGAAGTTGACTAGTATTTCATTTGTTTAAATTTGTAGTGTTCAGAACGTTCGTATGAAAAACAGGAGCTATTTCTATTAAAAACCAATTGTCTTTCAGAATTCTTTGCGTTTGAGTCCGGCTTGCATCGGCCGCCGTAGTTGACTCTATTGTCGAATAGTGATGGAGTCACGTGCAAGTCGGACTCGCGCACGAAGGATTCCGTACCATTATCTATAAAAACGGCATAAAAATCATGTCTGTTGTATGGCCCCCTTCAAAATATTTAAGGGGGCCATACAACAGACAGATGAACGGACAGCGGAGCCTTAGTAATAATCCTAATAATCGCTGAAAACCAGCGATGCGCCTTTGTCTCTCATATGAGTCCCAGCATTTTGCTGAGCGATGGCCGTTTTGCGCAGATGTGACGAAAATTTTATCAACTTGTATCAGTCATTCATAAATTACTAATTTGGTTTTAGTGTTTTGATGTAAAACATCTATAGCCGCGGGTAAAACCGATTGTTGGCGTGGCGACGCATGCCGTGGTGACGCGTCGCCGCGCTATACTATGGTATATATGTATAAATATACAGTCTTTATGTTTTTTTTTCATTATGCCATATTTAGTTCCTGTCGTAATCTATTATTTTATGTATATTATTTGTAAGAAACAAACATAGACAACTATCCACTATTTTGCTTTCTTCAGAACTCCCAACAATAGCTCACAAAATCAATGAAAGTCACTTTGAAATTAAAGTTCTTTAAACCGTTTGTTTGCAATAGCTACAACCTAGGGATCTTTAAGTCAAAAGTGAATAAGTAACTTCCAGGAGTTCCAGGCAAGCGTGCTCCATCGTCAACCACATCATCGCTTTCCATCAGGTGAGATTTTGTTCGAACGCGCGCCTAGTAATTATAAAAATAAAGTAAAAAGAAATTTACGCAGCCTGTATACATTGTTCCAAAGTTAAAAATTACGCATCATACAATGGAACGTGCGGTAAAATAGGTACTTTCATCTAAGTACCTACCTATTTTACCACACTCCTTGTTATATAGCGCCGTGCATTTCCTGTACGGATTTTTTTTTTTTTATTAAAAAAAAATGTAAGAATTCCACCAAGGAGTTTCACATTACTAGAATAAATAAGCTGAAAGGTCGAACCTCATTGGAAGCGCTTTTGCTCAATACGTTTGTCTCAATTTAATATTTTTTTATATAATAAATAGAAAATGAGACGAAATATGTAGTCTAATTTTCACCATTTGCACGTGGCGCTTTTTTAAATTTGCGCTATTTTCATAAAGGAACGTCAAAGATTTTTGCGACTTTCCGACTGATATCTAAAACAAAAAGTTTATTTCATTACCTATTGTACTGTTTTCTCGGAAATGTGTTGAAAAACGTTGTATAACACTCGTGTGGAAATTGGTTTTACAAACGAGTAGAAGACGAATGTAAGCCCTCGACTTCGTCTTCTCGTTTGTAAAACCCAACTAACCATATTAGTATCATAAATAACTATTAAGTGTTTTAGACTAAAAAAAAATAATTAATAAATTGATTTTTAATAACAATAATTAGAACTGTTTTCTCGTAAAGTAGAACTAACATAGCTCCTAAGCACTCGCTACTAACCTATATGAACTCTTGTTCGAAATAATGTTTTTGATTGACTGATTGAAAGGATCCAAATTTTTCATCATTCTTCAGTCAACCCAGGTCAAACCGGTCAACACTCAGACAGCTAAAAGACATCATCTATCACACATTACTTCATACATATTCCTCGGAGCAGAGTTCAAGCATTTGAAGTAAATTAGGGCTGTCAAATAAGAGGTTCTTGCCATGAGCGGAGGACGTGATGTGGATACTGAGTCCAACATAATTACATTTGTGAGGGTAGTATGGTAGTTTGACGTGGATTTTGTAATGTTAAGATGGGTGTTATAAAGTAAAGTACCTGGATGACCGAGTTTTTTTCTTTTTTGGTTAACGTTTTCTAAAAATGAAACTTAGCTAGTTCGATTTATCGTCCTCGAAACCCCCTGCATACTAAATTTCATGAAAATCGTTGGAGCCGTTTCCGAGATTCAGATTATATATATATATATATATACATATAAACAAGAATTGTTCGTTTAAAGTTATTAGATAGATATGTGACGAACTTTACATTCATTTTTATCAATAGGGAATGTGTCTGAAAAAATATTATACAACAAGTTTATTGAAAATAATACCAACACCAACAGCGAAAACAAATTCAAAATTGTTTGCAATTTTACTAACGAGATATAACAATTTAAAATGAATATATTGCAGTGGTATTAATATTCTGTAACAAGCTCACATTGAAAACTATGTTAAAGTGAGCTGTCAATCCCTAGCTTTAAGAAGAATGACAGTTCCCTTCTCGCTCTCTTCACCTAAACTTTAACGGTGAACTGCCGCTGAACTGCGGTGACCTGACGGTAACGAACTAAAAAAGTTTCAGTATCAGCAGCTGAAGGAGCAAAGTTGCGGAATTTGTTCGAAAGAGTCGAGAACGCAAAGGGCTTTAGAAGGAACACGGATGGGTTTTAGTCAGTAAGAGTCTGACACGCCCTTCCACTCCACACAGAGCGGAAGAAGTCATTTGATGAAAACCCATCCTAAAAAAAAATGCTAAAGGAACAAAATCAATTTACAATCCTACCCACCTCAATGTCGATTCTCGAGCAATAATATTAATTAAAGTTACAGGCAAAAAGCTCCATTTGTCGCCTACAACTGCAACAAATTAAACTAAGCCCGTGATTTCTATTAATTCGTTAATTAAGTTTTGTGTCTGCGTCCCACCTGACTCTCGTTGAATATGTCGAATCTTTACTCGATTACGGACAACTTGAAAGGGAGGTAATGAGTTTGGCGTGTATGTATGTTTAAGTGAATTTGTGTATAAATTGTGTTATGTCATATTTTGCTTGTATTTTATTTTCATTGACAGATTTTGGTATAGAAATGGGACTCTGGATATCTTCGGTCCCATGTCTGTACAAAAGTTTCGGAAGTCGGTGTTTCTGGTGTGGTTTCTTCGTTTTATGACACAGACTTCCAAAATTAAATTTATTTTGTGTGACGTGGAGGTACATTTTTTGCAAAAATAAAACTGTAACGCGAGCGAAGCAAAAGTTTATAGTGCTCGCAAAATTATAAGCGCAATCAATTTACCGCAAACAATAACTATTTTTCATAACACTTCGTTGTGATAAAAGGATAAGCAGTAATTATGCGATGTCACAAACAACCTTTTGTCCACCAGATTGTTATTAAAATCCATTCTGCTTATAAAATTTATTTTCCGTGAAAATTCCGACGGTACAGTTCGCAAAAATGGTTTTGTTAAATTATTTTCACTGTGATTGGGTTTTTCAAAGTTTAAATAACCTCATACCCAAATGGCAAATATACATACACACTTAACATTAATTATACCTACATACAGTGATTCACAGTGATTGTCGTAATACCTACTGCCATTTCGGCTTTCTGCCGGTCGATTCTGTAAACATGTCAAAGTGAAGGCTTAGGTGAAGTGATCACGAGGTGAGCTGTCAATGCATATAACCAAGTTGCACGTGATCACGAAGTGAGCTGTCATTCCATCTTGATTTAATGGATTGACAGCTCACCTCGTGATCACTTCATCCAAGCTTCGACATGTTTACAGAATCGACCGGCTGTATAGATTCGGCACTTCATATACTAAGGATTATCCTAACTTAATATGAGAAAGTGAGTTTGTTCGTTTTTTTGTTAAGCTGTCACGCCTAAATCGCGGAACCAATTTTGATGAATTTTAGTATAGAGATAGCTGGGGCACTATTTTATTTTTTGGATGGGAAACATCAAATGATTCCTCCAGGTTTTTTTACAAAACAATGGATGATTGATTTGAGTTAAGGAAACGATTTAGAATAAGGGGCGATGTATCGCCACATACATTGTGATATATTTGAATGTACCATATGAGACGTTGAACGATAGCAATGGGTGCCTTAGGTCCCTTTTAAATAAAATGATCGACAAAAAATTGATTTAAAAGTTTTCTATATTTGTTTTATTTCTTCTGTATGGTGTCGGACGTTAAAGAATAGCACCATCCCATCACTTCCCGTGGGTGTCGTAAGAGGCGACTAAGGGACTCACCAGAGAATGGGCAGCAGCATTCTCTGTGCATTGCAACAGCTACACTGCGATCGCCAACCCGCCTGCCAAGCGTGGCGATTATGGCACCTCCCTCTTGGGGGAGGCTTATGTCCAGTAGTGGAGGTCTGGTATGATGATATTTGTTTTTTAACAAATTATTTTTATTGTTTCAGGTATGTTGAAAAATTGTTCTTCATTCAACAACACGTTATAATGTAAGTCCTTAGAAAATACTTTCTTTTTAAACAAACACCTGAAAGAAAAATCATTCTTCATTTTTGCTGACCGTAAAGTAATAATTCCGGTAAAAAGTAATTCTGGCGCAGAAATCCTAATTAATAGCCGTCTATTGTTTTGCTGATGTGACAGAAATAAGTTTTTAATACTTTTCTTGTTAACGCTTTAAATCAGCGTTTGTGCTCGGTTTCCGTGGTAGGAATATTTTTTTCTCCCTTATTTTTAGGGCCTTTTATCCTTTTACTCGAAGGAGGTCCATATATGGAAAGTTTACGAATTGATTGATGACATTTATTAATTACTTAAATGAGAAATTAATGATATATAATCAAATGTCTAATTCAATATTTTTATAATGCATGTAAACTTGTGTAATGAATTAAATGTATAAAGGAATAATGTAATAAAAATGTATGAATAAATATATTTACAAATTCCACAATTATTTTTTTTTTTTTTTTTTTGTAATTGCATGTATGGAATTAATAAAGCTTAATTATTTATTTATATCCTTATAAGGCATGTCAGCCCCATCATAACCAAACCAAAGTTTAAACAACATTACAAACTAATTGCGTGGAAGATTTAACATAAATACAAAAAGTGGAGTCATAAACACATTGCCATATCAAAAATAATTTTAGCGGCGTCACTTTCTGGACTTGCGAGGATTTCAAGGAAGGAATGGTAAGAATGTATGGAAGTAGGTAGTTACTTAGGGACGTAGCGGGACACCATTAAATAATGAACTTAGTACCTGGATGACCTGGTTTTTTTTATGGTAAACGTTTTCTAAACCGAAACCTAGCTAGATCAATTTATCGCCCCCGAAACCCCCTGCATACTAAATTTCATGAAAATCGTTGGAGCCGTTTCTGAGATTTAGATTATATACATATGTATATACATATATACAAGAATTGCTCGTTTAAAGGTTTTAGATATATTTATATTTGATGTAGGATATTCCTATTAATTTAATTTATTATTTTTAATGACACATTTTTATCACAATTGCTGTTAAATCACAGTCATCAATCTATATTTCCCAGAGGGAACGAAAGTTATAAGTTCAATGTACGTTATACCTACCAAGGGGCAAGTCAATTACTGACAATTGCTGTTAACGCTACCAGTATCAGAGTGAAGTCCTGATTAGTTCCAGAAATCAAGACTATGAAATTCCCAAATTTAGGTAAACCCAATTATGCTTTGTGCGGGTATTGAACCCAGGCAGGAGACAAGAACCCGGCTACCGCGGATTGGCAATAACGAGCAATAATGTTTTATTAAATAACTTATTGTAATCTATTCAACAATTTATTTGAAAACGTGTTGTCGCATTGTCGCGCCGCCGCGCCGTGCTATATGGAGCCTTTAATAGATGCATTTATGTAGTCAAAGTCAAAGTCAATTCATTTATTTCAACTAGATCATTAAAAAGCACTTTTGAACGTCAAATTTACAGTTTAAAATTAAAATATAAGTGACTCTAGTTGTCCATTCGCAAAAAGTAGATTCTTATGGAGAAGAACGGACAAGAAACTCCATAGTTACTCTTTTCAAATATAAGTTTTACAATATTTTGTATACAGTGAGACATTCTCTACCAGTCAGCGTTTGGGTAAATTAGACTACGCTGTAGTATAAGTATCACACTAATATTATAAAGGCGAAAGTATGTGAGTGTGTGTGTTTTTAACTTCTTCACGCGCAAACGGCTGGACCGATTTAGATGAAATTTGGTATAGAGATTGTTTGAGTCCCGGGGAAGGATATAGGATAATTTTCGACAATCACGCGGGTGGAGCCGCGGGCGGTTTTTAATCAAACAAAAAAATATCAAACTTTCAAAATCGAGAACTGACACTTTTTATCGAGACACCAACAAATAGCAGATCATTAGTTATTGAAGAAGTTCAAATAAATAATAAACTCTTCTGAAAATGTTCTGAAAAATGACTCTAGAAATAAGAAGAATAAATCTAGTGAGTTTTAGAAATTCAGGCGTCCCGATCACCTGTCGCTGTTTGTGACTTTAAAACCTAGTTATCTCGAGCGTACTGCCCAAAGTTCGCCAGAAGTCGAAAAAAATCTAAGTAATCTAATAAAATATAACCATTTCACAACGCTGACAAAATGAGCAAAAATTTTTTCAGCTCACAAAAATATATTTTTTTTGCTTTGTCATGAAATTGGGTACCTATTTGTAAGGTTTTGAGAGTAAATCTACATCTACACTAATATTATAAAGAGGAAAATCTTGAATTTTTGTGTGTGTGTATGTTTGTTATGAATAAACTCAAAAACTACTGGATTGATTTGAAAAATTCTTTCAGCAATGGATAGCTACATTATCAGTGAGTAACATAAGCTATATTTTATCCCCGTACTTCCACGGTAACGGGAACTACGCGGGTGAGACCGCGTGACGTCCGCCAGTAATTTAATATTTGAATCTTAAATCTACCCTTATTTTATTGGTATGGGTACTTAATAACATAAATATAAGGGCGAATGGTTTATTAAAGTGAATAAGCATTCAGGGTTAAATAATTTCATATTTATTTACATGTATTCACAGACTCACCAATCTGTTTTCTCTATTGTATCAGTAATGGATAATTTATTTGTTATTTAAAAAAGAAACTGTGTCACTCTGTGTGTGTGTAATCAGTGTAACTAATCATAAATATGGTTGGTTTTTTTTTTAAATAGTGTGCTTTGAGTAATGCATCTCTTTTACAAAAACTTAGTTAACTATTAAATGTTTAGCAGATTCTTTAAAATTTAAATTAGAATCTGTTCATTATTATTTAAACTGACCATTATGATTATTTTATTAACAAACTAGCTGTCCCGGCGAACTTCGCACCGCATCATAATTAATTTTTCATGTATCAGAAATGGCGTTGCGTACGAATTATTGCATGAGATTTTTTTAACAAACTAAAAATCTTCAAATTCGGTCCAGCCGTTCTTGAATTATAAATGGTGTAACTAACCCGACTTTGTTTAATATCGCTATAAAAAATAGGGGTTGGTGGTAGAAGGGTGAAAATTTAGGGGTTGTATGTATTTTTAATGCCAAATCATAAAATAATTTTACAAAAATCACCCTTATCAGTTAGGAGTATGAAACATAGTTAACGTCCTATTCTCAGACCTACTGAATATACACACAAAATTTCATAAGAATCGGTGAAGCCGTTTAGGAGGAGTTTGGTTTTGTAACCAAACTCCTCCGAAACGGCTTCACCGATTCTCCACTGTGATACGAGAATTTTATATATTAGATAAAGTAAAGATGTCTACTTGAATCATCAGACACATAACTAACATAGACAATCAGAATACAATCGTTATGTCATGTCAGAATTATGTGGTCTATGACCATTCCTTTATGCTCTGTTGGCTTGCTTGTCTAATTGGCGCATGATTCAAGATCAAATGGCCAGAAACTGTGCCTAGTTTGGAGCCCATTTTGTTACCATCGTGTTAGGTGAACCTTAAACTTGGAATTGATGTTATGGGAGGAGCATAGAACTGTGAACTTGGGATGACTAGTTCAAGAAATGTAGGTACAATTTGTATGGACTTTTAATTGTAGTCTCTCAATGTGTCGTTAATAATATTAGAGGAATTGAAATGAGATGCTATGTTAGATAATAATGCGCTCTGTAACCATACATTTATGCCCGCCTTATTGACTTGCTTCTCTAATTGGCGCATGATTCAAGATCAAATGGCCAGAAACTGTGCATAGTTTGGAGCCCATTTTGTTACCGTCGTGTTAGGTGGACCTTAAACTTGGAATTGATGTTATGGGAGGAGCTTTGAATTGTGAAGTTTGTGTGATTTGAGATGACAAGTACTATTTGTGTGGACGATTCTGCATGCATAATTGTGTCTCTAATCGTAACTTGTGATATTATAAATGCAAAAGTGTTTGTCACGCTGTCACGCATAAATCGCTGAACCGATTTTTATGAATTTTGGTACAGCGATAGATGGGATCCTGGAGACGGTTTGGGCTACTTAAACGCAAACGAAGTCACGTGCAAAAGCTAGTTAACAATACTTTTCAACAAAACAACAAATCTGTTAAGACTCTTACGCGTTACGAGTGAATATTATCATCATCATCTGCCTAGCCTTTTCCTAACTATATTGGGGTCGGCTTCCAGTCAAACTGGATTCAGCTGAATATCAGTATTTTACGTGGAGCGGCTGCCTACCAGACCTCCACAACCCATTAACTGGGTAACACGGTAGGTACTCCTTGGCAAAACTGGTGTCAGATTATCTGGCTTCTGACTATCCGTAACGACTACCAAAGATCTACAAATGACAGCCGGGAACAACGGCTGAACGTGCTTTCCTTTCTTTACGAGTGAATATTATCATAAAAATAAATAAAGACACGTAATCTAAGGAATGGTGCTCATTTTCTTTGTTTTGCAACAAAACTTTTTTATTCACAAGCGTGTGCCAAATGGCTGAAGCAATAAAATTACAATAATGTTTGTGTAATATTCAGCAAGTCGGTTTATATTAGTTGGTGGTATAAGTATGCATATTACACTCAGTTTTTATAATATACAAGTTTGACAGTACCTAACGTAAGACAGAAACTACAGAACGACACCTTCCAAAGTCAAAGTCAAAGTCAGAGCGTTTATTTCAATTAGGCCATTAAACGGCTCTTTTAAACGTCATCATTTACAGTTCAGTAAAATGATAGTATTCAATTAATAAAGTGACTCTACTGTCCATTCGGAAAGGTAGATTCTTATGGAGAACAATGGACAAGAAACTCCATAGTTACTCTTTTCAAATAATGGTTTTACAATATTTGGTATACAAAAAATAATTTAATATTATGTGAGGACGATGCACCCAAAGTATGTACTTATAGGATCCAATCCTTAAATACTCTTTATGCTTCGTTTACGCAAGCTACACTTCAACAATGAGGTCAGGATATGTCCATATAATGAACTACCTAATGACACTTTTACAATAAGTTCAATCATCGCTTACCAAAAGGTGAGATAGTGGTCAAACGAGTGCCTATAAACAGTAAAAAAAACAACGGGTTGCACTCCGGGAGTATCGGCAGAAGTGTAAACTTGAACATTAACGTTGTGCATTTTTGATATTTTGGAATGGTTAGGGAATAATTTCGCACGAATTGATTTAATTATCAGTATAAAAAAAAAACAATATTCGTTTATTGCGTAAAAAAACGACAATTTACATAAGCACTTCAGAACTTTTCCTCCGTCTTACGAATTTTCGACCAGGTCACGTGTCCTGACGCGAGTGTAACATTTTTACCCATCCCAAAAAGTGCACAACGCCGCTAAAGAAGTTTTCACTTAAAAAAAAACTAATCGAAAGCTAAAGCGTTCGGTGACGAAGACGCGAGTTCCATGACTATTGTTCACAAAAGTACACATATATACACAGTATACAATACATATAGCTCATGGAAAGCGTTCGGTGACGAAGACGCGAGTTCCATGACTATTGTTCACAAAAGTACACATATATACACAGTATACAATACATATAGCTCATGGAAAGCGTTCGGTGACGAAGACGCGAGTTCCATGATTATTATTCATCCAAAAAGTGCTCAATGCGCCTAAAGAAATTTTCACTTTACAAAAATACAAGGTAAATTGTACATAATATACCAACATATACTAGCTAAAATTGAGGCTACCTTAGAAATATAAAGCACTTATATACCCTTTCTTATCACATTCATGTATTTTTCACGCATGCGCTGTGCTTCTGGGAGTACTACGCGAGTACGCGATTGACCTCTTTGAAGGTCATCTTCAAACCATTTAGTTTCTATTTATTACTCTCAGATTTAAAAGTTTCGCCTTGCGCAAGCATTTCAAGTAGAAATGTATGTATTAATTCACACTGTGTTTTGTGTTTTTGATCGCGTCTAGGAGAAAAGGTTAATTCTGTTGTTTTTTTTTAATATCGCTGCAAGGGTGAGGTATGGACCTTTTTGGCCTCGCACAGATAAAATTAATGTTGTAAGTGTTTATTAATTCATTGTTAATATTAGTTTTTAATTTATTTTTTACTTTTTTGGTTGTCTTGTTCGAGTCCCAAAAAAAAAAAAAAGTTTTTTCTTTTTAGCAGCAGATGTCATATTTTAAACTGAAAAATAAAATTGTTGGCTATTTGATATATTTCTATTCAAAAGCTGTAAAACCGTCAGTTTTATTCTTCAGGTAAAAGACATCTGTCTGTTGATAAATCTGCCCGTTACACGTGAAAATTATATTCGTAATTTTTTCATAATTTTCCATTTTTCCTAACAAAAGTCTACGTTTCTATTCACGTGAAAAACATGCAGTGTTTACAAATAGGCTATTTTGTAGTTATTAATTGGCACAGGTACAATGTGTGGAAGCGTAAACAATGCGCGTACGCACTGCCAAGTTTTAATGTGGTGTATTTTTCCACACAATTTCAGTTGATGAATTGATGAGGCAATATGGTGAAATTTCTAAGAAAATCTGCAGTTAATTTACTTATAGCTACAATACAATAATGTGTTAGTATTCAAAATTCCCATCACTTCCCGTGGGTGTCGTAAGAGGCGACTAAGGGACTCACTAGAGAATGGGCAGCAGCATTCTCTGTGCATTGCAACAGCTACACTGCGATCGCCAACCCCTCTTCTATTTGGGGGAGGCCTATGTCCAGCAGTGGACGTCTTTCGACTGATATGGTGATGATGATTCAAAATTCGTAAAAAAAAATACTAAGTATTATGATAAAACATATACGCCAGATAGTTTTACTGCGACCAAAATAATAAGCCTAAATAAAATTTTAATTCATCCTTTTCAAACTAATCTCTTTGACTATAGTAGGCGCCAGATAATCGTGGAATAACGGTCATTGACCCACCTACAATTATTGACATTTTTTATTTGAAAAACGGAATTAATGACACAAAGCTGTCCCGAATCATCATCTCTCGTGATCCTTAACATTGTCTAATAATGAAAAACGATTCATATTTAATTGTTCAGGTACCTATGAACAGTTATTAGGGAAAGGTCAATTTACTTTATTCCACATTTATCTGGCGCCTACTATAGCGATGCACTAATCGCTAACTTGATTTCATGATTAGAGACTTCTGGAAACCTTTTGATCACACCCTGTTATAATCGCTATATACTGTAACATCAACGGACTCACGCTAGTGATTATGACTATAAAATGAAACTATGTTTAAGGTTTAAACTTCATAATATATTTGACATCTGCCTTCAATGAACGTTGGTACCGGAGTTCCATATAAAAAAAAAACATATTTTAATATTCCTATTTCAAATTCTCTTTTACTTTTCGTCAGACGCTTCCAAAGGGCTACCTTAGGCTCTAGACAAGTGTCATTCTGACAGTGGAAGCGTGGCGAAGGCGGTTGCCAAAACGTCACAAATGTATGGGATTGACAAACGCTGTCGAAATGTCACGTGAGCAATCCCTTATATTTTGGCATTTCGACAACCGCCATCGCTAATATAATGGTCGTTTGTCTAGAGCCTCTTGTCTGCCAGAGACTTGGAGCCAAGGATACCCTTCTGACAATTCCTAGGTACATTCAGTTATAAAAACTAGCTGACCCACCTTTGCATAAATGGTTGATATTTAGCAAAATACGAATCGATGGAATTTAATATTTTTTTTATATTTTATTTACTTTGCTCAAATAGTAATCTCAACCATACAAACAGTGGTGGGTCAGCTAACTGCTTTCATTTATTTAACAGTTTATGTACACACATTTAACAAATAGATAAGAAGAAGGGAAGGGTTTTACTGAATGTACAGTCAACAAAGTTATTTGTTAAGCAGCCTGCTAACTTGCAACTACTTTTAAACAATGTTTTGAGTGTGCTGAGTAGACAATTATTGTACACCACACTCATAAGTAAGTTATAAGCTTACATAGTTATAATGCATACATTGGGTATAAATAGTGGCAGTGCAGTGGAAAAAATAATATTTTTGCCTGTATACCAAATAGCTTTGTTGACCGTACACGGCAAACTTAATTAATGAATTATTTTCCTTCCAATAATTTTGCTAGTGTTCATTTCATCGGTGTTTTCCATCTCAAGTGTATAAGTACACCAAAAACATCGCCAAATACCCGATTTTCTACCGACAGAACAAAACTACGTATCTTTTTGTTGATGGGAAATCATCAAATGTCTTCTCCGGCTTTGGGCGGAGTGGGAAGGAGTTACAATCAACCTTTACATTCGTACAGAAGGCCGCTCGAAAGTGGTAACCTAACCACTGTAAGTTTACCTCACATTCCTGAACCGTCGTACTACAAGCCAGCTCAAGGTCAAAGCAAGTTACCATGGATGTGCGACCTCCTGTAGCTTCGAAATACGTACTATTCACATTATTCCAGACAGTCGATTAACATATGCGACGTATATTCCAAACGCGTCTGAATGCGTAGATGTCATTGCTCTTCTGAAATTTATTTTCACTGCGAGCTTTTTTCTGCATGCTCACGTGACTAACATACATTTTTGCACATACATCATGGCGTGTCGTCTGTGGGTAATTGCCCCGGTACAGGGCAAAGGCCTGTGCTCATACAGAGATGAAACGAGCATTTATCAGAATTAATGCTTGCTCTATTTTTTATTTTTCGAAATTAGCCAACTATTCGTTTGTAAGTTGCCAGTTGGGAAGCGATAGATGATGTCTACGATGGATTTTGTATGAGTCAACTCTTGGCGGTGGTAGGGACACTGACTTTGGCACAGAGTTCCTCATTTCGGCTTTTGTCGATTGACGCTTTTGAAGATTTATAATCATACTGGGCGGTCCCGACATAGTTACCGATCGCCTGCCGACAAAATTCGGTCGTTAAGTCCTAATAAGTCCTTTGCGGAATTTGTTCGAAAGAGTCACCGCGACCCTGGAACACAAAAGGCTTTAGAAGAACACGGATGGGTTTTAGTCAGTGAGAGTCTGACACGCCCTTCCGCTCCAACCAGAACGGAAGAAATCATTTGATGATATCCCATACTTTAAAAAAAAGTCCTACTGCCCGTACACAGTCAATCTCGAACGCGATCCACGGCTCAGATCATTGATTTTGATTGGAGATCCCGTTCGAGATTGGCTGTGTACGGGCTTTAAGACTTACGACCTGTCGGTAGTCTGGATCTTACCACGTTGTAACAGTCAGTGATCGAAGGTTAACTTAATAATATCTAAACAATTTTTTCGCACTAATTTTTTTAAGTAACTGTCTGAGAAAGCAGCTGTTATAGCTGTAGCAGCGTCACAGTATTGTCATGTGTAAACAATAAGGTAAGGTTGTATATACCCAGCATGCAAAAAAAAACTTAATAAAACTTGAAAGCACATAACATATAAAAAATATTGCAATTTTAGAAACACTCAAATCTGACTGCCAGCGAAAAATCTTATATAAACAATTTTTATGATCACGTGTTCAAGATGTTATAGGAAAAGTAAAAATAAACAAAGTACAGTCGACGCGGCACGTGTCGGGGTAAAGACCCCTTATTCATTTAAAAAATTGTTTCAGGAAACTTTTAATGATATACATAATAGGTTAACTGTTAGTACCCGCATCATTTGAGAACGCCTGGAATGGTAAGAAAATTCGGGTAAAGAGAAATGTATTTTTCTACTTATTCACTTGGGCAGGACTATGTTTGTTGAGTCAGCTAACTTAATCATGGCTTGGCAAAATACCCCTATACAAAGTATAAAATAGTGGCAACATTAAAACAAATTAAAGCATAGAGATCTCATTATGTATTCTTGTGCAGTGGGTATTTTTAGGGTTCCATACCCAAAGGGTAACCAACGGAACCCTATTACTAAGCTTTCGCTGTCCATCCGTCCGCCTATCTCTCAGCCAAGAAACGTGTTTTTGAAACGGAACCCTTCGTGTGAGAGCCCGACTCGCGATTGGCCGGTTTTTTATTGTTTTGGTCAGGTTTGGCCACAATCTTACCTGATGGAAAGCGATTATGTGATCAAAGTCAAAGTCAAAACGTTTATCTTCAAAATTATATTCAAAAGTGCCGTTTAATGGCCTAATTGAAATTAGGCCATTAAACGGCACTTTTAACGTCATCGTTTACAGTTCAGTAAAATAATAATGTTACATTAATAAAGTGACTCTACTGTCCATTCGGAAAGGTAGATTCTTATGGAGAAGAACGGACAAGAAACTCCATAGTTACTCTTTTCAAATAATCATTTTACAAAATTTGGTATACAAAAATAAAATTAATTTAATATTATGTGAGGACGATGCACCGGTCGTCGATGGAACACGCTTGCTTCGTCACTTTTTCATCACTTTGACTGAGGGGGTCTTTCAGTCAGTGTGAATAGGTTACTTCTAGGCAAGCGTGCTCCATCGTCGACTTTTTAAAAGACTTCCAAAAAGGAGGAGGGATTTCTCCAAGGTTTCTGATCGGATTTTTGTGATTCTCGGTATGCGGATGCGGTATACTTGCAATTTGGTCCCGTAAAAAATTAATTAAGTTTGGCTTCGTAGTTTTTATTTTATTAGCATTTTCGCTTACTTGCATGATGTAATTTTTGCGTACTTGGACGATGACGTCGTCCCCTTAATGGCAAATAGCAAACCACTCGTTATGGTAATTGTGTCAATTTAGTTTTGGGGTATCACCACAAAAAGAGTGGAAAATAAAAAAAAAATACATAAATACAACCGACTTCCAAATAAAAAACGCTACAAAGTATAAAAAAAACTTTAATTTCGGAAGTCGATGTCAAAAACATAGAAACAACTAAAAACGCAGACTTCGGGTGTTACCCGTAGTTTAAGAAGACTTTTATATCTTTTAAGAAAACACACAGTATTATAGTGTTCCAAATGAAGACGGGTTTTTATTCCAGTTATTTTCGGTAGTGATGTGTCGATCGCATGCGACTGCGTAATGTAGTGTTGTGCTCAAACTCCATTGTAATGATTGCGTGTTTTAGTACTGTTAAACAGGTCGTTTGTTTAGTGCTCAAATTGTTTAATTTAACCTTCAGTTTGAAATAAGCTTGTGTTAAAGCTATAAGATCGTGTAACAGAATAAACGCAATACCTGAAAAGGGGTCATTGTATTCATCATTATGAACAACTTTAACTATGGGGCCAAAATTGAAATCGCGAAAAAATCGACGGTCCCGTATATTTCTTTGCGCATAAATCGACAAAATGTACTACCTAAACAACAGTTTTTTGCATTTTCTGGGTTGGTCCCATAGTAAACGTTGTTCAGAGATGAGAAAAATGGCCCTTTTTAAGTAGTGTGTTTATTCTGTTACACGTTGTATGACAATGTGAAACGACCGGCCAAGTACGAGTCGGACTCTCACACGAAACACGTTTCTTGTATGGAAGCCCCCTTTAATTTAATTTATTATTTGTTTTTATAACGGCAATAAAAATACACACACTGAAAATTTCAAGTCTCTACCTATTACGGTTCTTGAGATGCAGCTCGCTGATAGGCGGACGGACGGATAGCGGAGGCTTAGTAATAGGGTTCCGTTGATGACCCTTCGAGTACGGAACCCTAAAAAGTCCAGGACATGGTCTAGCTGTGCGCCTAGTGTCATCCAACTTCGTTCAGCCGTTTAGACGTGGAAAGCTTAAAAACACACAGCTTTTATAATATTAGTATGGAAGTGATGATTGAAATATTGAAAACTATTTTTCCGTTTTTCCATTTCTTATTTGAAAAGGATTGAGCGCCATTTGAATGTCCTTTTTGATGAACGTATGTTGGTTTTTTGTTTTTTGTTGGGCAATTTTGTTTTTTTTTTGCTGTTTTTCTTTGTAATATAATAATAATAATATAATATAATATCTTGATAATATCTTTTTCTCTTCTATTCTCAGTAAGTGAACTATGTATGCAATTTTTGTGAGAAATAAAGTTTTCTTAAACCTTAAATAAATAGTTTTTTTTTTTATGAAAACGCGTTGTTGACAATGCCTCGGCGGCCTTCATCAGTTCATTATAATCGTTTGCAGATTTTTAAATGGCCTTTCTAATGTTGAGTAAAGAATACCCAAGTACTAACTAGAAATGTTATGACAATAGTCACAGTGTTTCAAAACTTCGAACTATTGTAGTCTCAAACATTATAAAACGTGCCTTTAGAAAATCACACTAATATGTATTATAAAGGCGAAAGTTTGTGAGTGTGAGTGTGTGTATACGTATATTTGTTACTTCTTCACGCGCAAACGGCTGGACGGATCTTGATGAAATTTGGCACAGAGGTAGATTATGGTCTGGAATAAGACAAAGGATACTTTTCATCCCGGGAGTATGTTCCCTTGGGATAATTTTCGGCATTAACGCGGGCGTAGCCGTGGACGGTAGCTAGTAAAACTTTATAAAACTTTTCAAGACTAATGCATCGTAAAGAGTGGTTCGTTTCGATATAATGTCGATAAAATGATGAGCACTTTCCTTTAGTTTGCCATATGTTATTACTTCCCCGAATTTGATCCCTATTAGCGACACTTTCGGATGGTGTAATAATAAAGAATGTGTTTTTTTTTTTCAAAACCAACCTGTTCGATTCCCGGGTAGGAAAGACGATTTTTCAAAAATCCAATAATGCAGTTTTAGTTTTCATCAAAATCGGGCTCGAGACTCCTTTCAGTGTTTTTCGATATCCCTCATAGCTTCGGATTTGGCCTTTCACGCACACTTTAAAAATTCACCCTGTATACTCTTAGTAAACAAGTAATTTTATATGTATGTGATTAAATACCAATATGTCAATGTAATACACTCTCTTTCCAATGCATTTATGTATAGGGCACTAACATTTTAGTACTGGAATAACCTTCAATAGTTACCTTATATACTATTTACTTAGAGGTGAAATAGAAGATAATGTTGGCGATATACATAATGTGATGAGCAGAGATCGGAATAGGTAGACTAAATTTACCTAATGTTCGTGGCAGTAAGTAACATAGAGTTGTCAAAGTCAAAAGTCAAAGTCAAAACGTTTATTTCAATTAGGCCATTAAACGGCACTTTTGAACGTCATCGTTTACAGTTCAGGAAAATAATAATGTTACATTAATAAAGTGACTCTACTGTCCATTCGGAAAGGTAGATTCTTATGGAGAAGAACGGACAAGAAACTCCATAGTTACTCTTTTCAAATAATGATTTTACAAAATTTGGTATACAAAAATTAATTTAATATTATGTGAGGACGATGCACCCAGAGTATGCTACTTATAAGAACAAAGTATCACCAGCAGAGTTAAACTTATTAATTTCCTAAAGAAGTTTGGGTAAATGGTACTCACATATTATAGTTGATAATACCTCCTCTAAAATCCCGGAATCATAAACATGACGATTGTATCCCGGGATTCAAGAATTGCAAATTACTTATTGCGCTTTGAATAAATTTGAAAAAAAATATATATACTGAAGAATCTTATTATGTTTTTAGAGTTCCGTACCTACGAAAATTGTTAAATTTAATAGCTTTGTTTTCGAACAACTCTTTCTTCTTTTGATTCTTCAAATCAATCATTTGTAACTATACTCAAAGTCCAGTTCATGTTTTTATAATCCTGTGTTTTAATTGTCATGATTCCATTTATGATTCTGGGATTTCGCAGGAGGTATTATCAATTCTATGTTACTTACTTCCACGAACATTAGGTAAATATAGTCTACCTATTCCGATCTTTGGTGATGAGATGTGGAAATGTCTGGATAAGTGTTTCATAAAGCCTCGTTTAGATTCAGGTACACACCTAATTGCTTATAATTTGGTTTAGTGATTGGTTGGTATCTACCCATTACTGTGTGTATGTAAATGTCGTAGCCATATCGTAAAATAGGTTATTTCATGAGATGGTTGGCCACTTCATGTATAGACCACTCCTATTTCTGTCTACAGGGTTTAAAGAAAGAAGAAGAAAGAAAGACAATACGTTTATTCCGCCAGAAATAACGCACAAAAACACAACATTTAAAGAAAATAACTTAAACACTAACTAAAAACTAAATTAAATCTGTTTTACTAAAGGAACCTTACATGAATGGGATGACGGAAGCTAAGTTCGCTCGCTTACTCTAGCTCCCGTCATCCCATTGGAACCTTACCTATCCATCAAACATCTTTTTTTAACGAGGGGAAATCCTCATGGATGTCCTCCGCCCCGGGGCAGGCGGAGGGGTCTGTCAGACTCTTTCTAACCTCGGCCACATCATGAAATTGCCAACAGGGATGTTGCCTGGCCAATATGATTCTATTTAGTCCGTCAGTTAGATTGTAGAAAAATATTGGAAAAGTTTTTATTTTTTATTTTATTAATTCAATAAAAATTTGCGAGATAAAACGCATCAATGATAGTGGGGGCTTGTAACGTCACTTTCCAGTAAAAAGTGTACTGGTAAGTGACGTCACACGAGTTTTCAACGCATTGTATCGTCTTCATTTTATGTGTAGGTACGTGACAAAAAAGAAAATACTTGTCCAATATTTTTTGTAAATCTATCTGACGGACTAATTAGATTGTTTTAGTCAAAAACCCTATTTTACGATATGGCCACGACATAAATGTCGAGAAGCGTCACGCCTTTTTCCCAAGGGGGTAAGCAAAAATGAAACAACAGAACCCCACGTTTTACAAGTTAGTCAAAATGTAATATTGTCTAAATCCTAAGGTAATGGGGTAGTTTGGGGGTACATAAAATTACCGTAATGAAAACTCTGCAAGAAAATGTACAAGGAAATATTACAACATACAAGCCGTCAATACAATGAGGTCACCGACCTAAGGGGATACTCGTAAACTAACTTTACGACCCGTCTCGGTTCTGACAACATTTGTTTTGTCACTTATTACTCTGCCCATTGAGTTTTATTATAAGTGTTCGAAGGAAATCAATAGAATACTCATACATGACGAGATATTCGTATAATCAAGCTATACGTTCCGGTATACTCAGACCTTGTATTGTATAGGCTTTCGGCAATGTGAGAGGTCTGCATAAACTGGAAGTACGGGCTTTTTAAGGAAATCGAGGAAAATTGGGAATAAAGAGGCCGTCAGAGACAATACGAAGAAATTCCTTGTGTAAGAGCGGTTACGCATTGCATCCGATCCGAATCTGTGAAAATTCGGATACAAAAAACTCGGCCCTAATTCGGATGTTGATTTTCGCAGTGTATCCGATTCGAATTCAAGAATATACGGATCTAGAGTAAAAAAACTCGGACCTAATAATAAAGAGACTTACGGATGACAAAGAAAAATCGGATGACGGATGTCGGATTTAGTGCGTAAATAACCATACAAATTGTTATATGACTACTTCGGAACGTTTTTTGTCGGATGGGGATCGGATGCAGTGCGTAAGACAGGTACGATAGTATTAGTTAGACCAGTGTTTCGAAACAGTAGGTACATGATCGATATTATTACAAAATGGTATTATAGATATGGCACATCAAGAGAAACAATCTATTGGACTTGGAAAGTTGAAGACATTATAAATAGGAGTTAAGAATGACAGTGAGAGCAATTTTAAGTTCTTTTATTGGAAAACTTCCTTTTGAAACTCTTTTTTGGAATATTCAACTTATAAAAAACCGGCCAAATGCAAGTCCGACTTTTACACGAAGGGTCCCGTAACATAAGCCGAAAAAAAACATGTTTCTTGTATGGGGGTGATTTTTAATTTATTTCATTTCTATTATTCGTCGTTATAGGGCCACAGAAATACACACTCTGTGAAAATTTCAACTATCTACCTATAACGGTTCATGAGATACAGCCCGCTGACAGACGGACGGTCAGCGGAGGTTTAGTAATAGGTAAAGTGACTTCTTTTAAATTGTATACAGCTAAATAATCTGCCAAGGGACAGCATATTTTCAGAATGTTTTTCAGTAAATATTTGCTTAGCTTTAAATGAATTCTTAAGGTCAGTATTCAACAGGCATTCAATTAATAAACAAACAATGTAGAATTTTTCTTTTGTATTTTTGGTATTGTTTTTACAGAACTTCCTTTTCGAATAAACTTCGTTAGAAATCACATTCAAGTTAATGCATTATTTAGGAAAATAAAGGTTAACACAATGCTCTTATTATTCCAAGTAAAGTGGGAGAAAATACAGTTTATGTAGACATTTAATTTTGATCGAACTTGAATCGAACCACTTTAATTTTGATCTTTTAGAAAAGGTACCTATCTATTTTTCACCATTGGTTATTAACTAGCGGACGTCACGCGGTTTCGCGTAGTTCCCGTTCCCGTGGGAATACGGGGATAAAATATAGCCTATGTTACTCGCTGATAATGTAGCTTTCCAATGGTGAAAGAACTTTTGAAATCGACAAATTAGTTTTTGAGTTTATTCATTAAAACATACACACACAAAAATACATTTTTTTCTTCTTTATAATATTATATATGTATTTTAGTGTAGATGGACTTGCGTTTAACACGCGGAGCACGCTTGCCTAGAAGTAACCTGTTCACTCTTGACTTAAAGTTCCCAGGTTGTAGCTATCAGGAAACACAGAATCTGACAGGGAATTCCAATCGTTAGCTGTACGAACAATGGAAGTACCATAATTCCTGCAACTATTTTGTTATGGGTAAAGCAGAAGTGAGTTGATTACATACACATTTCGCTAATCATTAATATCAGTTTTTTCGCGCGACGCGACAACGCGACAACGATATAATATTGTTCTACACATAAGAAAAAAAAATTGGTTGTCTGTAAAGTCGGTTTACGGACGATAGTTTAACGTGACAACGTCATAACAAAACATTGATGAAATTATCATAACGTTACAATGAGCGTAACGTTACAATGATCGTAACGTTACAATGAGTCATCCTTTTTCGTGCGTGCAGCCAGCGTTCAGCAATTTATTAGACGTTGTCACGTCAAAATATTTTAAAAGAGGACAAGCGAGCCTTTTGAACTACCAATACAACCATTTGATATTTCTTTTAGAAAAATACTTTCATCACTAAAAAGATTTGACGGCTCTTTTCTTAAAGTGCCGGATATATGGGCATGAAAGTAAACCGTTCAGTGTGGGGAATAAATTGGGTCAGTGACCCGAACCCTTCACTCAATGTATTAGAAGACTTGTGGTGCTGTAGTACAGTCGAGAGCTTTATACCTTCGGCAGTTTCCAAGTGATTTTTTTATTAATTCAGGACATAATATATTTTTTAACTAAATTAGAAATGCACCTATCTACCATATTACGTCATTATCAACCTTGTTTGCCATCACATACCTAGTTTTCTCCGTGCCTCAGAAAGCACGTTAAGCCGTTGGTCCTGGCTGTCATTTGTATATTTTTGGCAGTCGTTACGGATTGTCAGAAGCCAGTGAATCTGACTCCAGTCTTGCCAAGAACTACCGTGTTACCTATTGAATGGGTTATGGAGGTCTAGTAGGCAGCCGCTCCGCGTAAAATACTGGTATTCAGCTGAATACGGTTTGACTGGAAGCCGACCCCAATATGGTTGGGAAAGGCTAGGCAGATGATGGCCCTTGGTTGACCTGGTTAACCCGCACTATACCTGTGTGGATGAAGTCTTACATGCGTACTTTGAAAGCTAACACTGAGATGAATACTGCATAGAAAACTATATTTTAATGACTTGAAAACAAAAGACAAAATAGAAAAAACCTTTAATCAATGACTAGAGATGACATCAAAGTAAACCCTTTTTAAAGGACTAGCCATTTTAAGATAAATAAACCAAAGCTGTGGGTTATATTTTACTTTCAGTGTCATATTTTTATTAATTAACAAGTAAGTGTCATTGTTTCTGGTAGGGTTGCGGAATTATATTCGAAAGAGTTACCGTGGCCCTGGAACGTAAAGGACATTCGGAGAAACACGGATGGGTTTTAGTCAGTAAGAGTCTCGATACTCCTTCTGCTCCGCTCAGAGCAGAAAAATTCATTTGATGATTAACAACCATACGTACAAACACTCTTCACATACACATTTACACTCATCACGTAGTCGTACACACACTCATCGCATACACACGTACTGTTGGTTACCTTTTTTTAGTCTTAATTTGAGTGAATTATGTTAAACCGTCGCATTTGTTAACCTAAATTTCATGATTCACATTATCTGTCGAAAGAGGCTGGATCCTGCGACACAGAGTATCCTAGTGCGGGATCCAGTGTCACACCTAAATATTGCAACACTTTTTATGACACAATAAACTAAACTATTAAACCAAATTAAAAAAGCAGTGTCATTCTTAGACATTGACATAAAGACAATTCTGATACGATAGATTCTATCTTCAAAGGTGCTATAGTAGGCGCCAGATAAATGTGGAATAAAGTATATTGACCTTTCCGTAATAACTGCTCATAGGTACCTGAGCAATTAAATATGAATCGTTTTTCATTATTAGACAATGTTAAGGATCACGAGAGATGATGATTCGGGACAGTTTTGTGTCATTAATTCCGTTTTTCAAATTAACAATGTCAATAAATGTAGGTGGGTCAATGACCGATATTCCACGATTATCTGGCGCCTACTATAACAAATACATTCCTTGTTACAGGTGACGAACCTATTTTCTCTGTGACTGTACGTGTGCCTACCTTGTGCGACGACATTTCTATGCAATCTTTGTAGGGTTGTAAGACAATACAACAATAGATAAGGGTGAGAGCGGGCTTGTAATACAATGTAAAATGTCAACAGGCATTGTAAATATAAACGTAGGTACTCGTAAAGAAAATATTATTTTTAAAAAAGTTTAATAAAGCTTGACATAATACTAGCCATTGCGATTGTTCATTTTAAGGGAACTTTAAAAATTAAAAAAAAAATCGTTATCGCTGGCTGAACGTCCTTTTATCTTGAGCAGGGAGGAGGGTGTGTTTGCAGTGCAGTAATTCAAATCAAAGAAATCCTTCAATCCCATAGAAAAACTAGTCCTAATGAGGACTATCGTGTTTGAATTCGCCGCTAGAGGCGCTAGTGTAGCGTGAGGTCTTCGAAATGTCAACTTTCAAGGTGGTTGGCTTTGGTCAAGAGTTTATTTACTCATTTGTTGTGATTTTTGTAAATATTTAACTAAAACAGCCTGACTATGGCCGATTCAGTTACTTACGGTTCTACCAACCACTGCATGGAACTTTTGTTTTTGTCGGAATTATATTGTATGTCCTTCTTTTTAGGGTTCCGTACCCAAAGGGTAAAACTGGACCTTATTACCAGGACTCCGCTGTCTGTGTGTCTGTCCGTCTGTCACCAGGCTGTATCTCATGAACCGTGATAGTTAGACAGTTGAAATTTTCACAGATGATGTATTTCCGTTGCAGTTATAACAACAAATACTAAAAAGTAGAATAAAATAAATATTTAAGGGGGCTCCCATACAACAGACATGTTTTTTTTTGCCGTTTTTATAGATAATGGTACGGAACCCTTCTTGCGCGATTCCGACTCGCACTTGGCCGGTTTTCTTTCATTTAAAGAGTCTACGTTACACTGCGACACTATCTACATATGTTGTATTAAATCACACGTTTACGGCATCATATATGATTTTCCTTCTAACTTTGTTCACATGCGCGTAATAACAACTTTAATGCTTTAAAGGACCTAACTCGCCAGTGGCGCCAACTGGTGAACACGAAAATGCTAGCAGTCGAGTGTTTTTTAATAAATATCTACTCATCAAACTTCCATTTTCGGGTTGCAAAAACCGATTAATATTATCAAAGTTTTCTCAAGCAGCTTTTGTTATTTTCCGGGTGTAATTAAAACAAAACAACCGTAGATTTTCAAAGTGACAATGGCGTTATTATTACTATACTTTTAAAATTTGTGTTCTTTGTTTAATTAGGCATCAATAGATAAGTACTTAATATTGTTTTTCATTTGACTAGTAAAAACACTGTAAAATGGCGGGATTAGTGACCCTCAAATGCACGCGGATTCTTACTAAATAAAATTCTAAATATGCAAAAGAAACTGGCTATTTAAAACTTATTGATATAATCACACAAAAAAGTCTGCATAGAAATTTAAAAGTAAATTGAACACACTGGCCGTACCTATATAAATCTTAGAAAAATAAATTCTATTCTAAATTCAATTTGATATGGTAAAAGCTGACTGACTAAAAGCAAGGACTTTTGAGAAGGAATAGAATTATATTTTTGATGTTGAAAATAGAATTCCGTAAAAGCTTTGTGAAAGCCATCCAATTAGAGGTGCGGTTTCCACTGCTATAAATAGGAAGATATACCTTTCGTTTCCCCTGGGTAAGTAATAAAATAACGTAACTGAGCAGGCTGAGTAAGCTTGAAATAATGTTTTTGGTGAAAATTAGGTGCTTATATTTGATTCTATTCTAATGTGTTTCGCGTTTTTGGCTGTGGGTTTCTTTTTGTCAAAAAAAAAAAAAAATTGTACCTACTCATATTTGTGGTATAAATAAAAAACCGGCCAAGAGTGAGTCGAACTCGCGCCAAAAATCATGTCTGTTGTATGGGAGCTCCCTTAAATATTTATGTTATTCTGTTTTTTAGTATTTGTTGTTATAGCGGCAACAAAAATACATCATCTGTGAAAATTTCAAATGTCTAACTATCACGGTTCATGAGATAAAGCCTATCACGGTTCATGAGACAAAGCCTGGTGATAGACGGACAGACGGACGGACAGCGGAGTCTTAATAATAGGGTCCCGACCTTAAAAAGAAACTATTATTCCGTCGTGAATTTTTGTTTCTTTCCAAATAATACACAAGAAAAACAGTTAAATAAAACAACTCTACATAAAATAATAAGCCTAACAGTAATAATTTCTCCAGTCAAAGCAGTAACTAAAATTCGGACCTAAACTACTAAATACCTAAAGCATTATGAATACCAATTACTACAAAGAGCCGTCGTCCATTTTAAATTCTAGGATTACCACAGACTTAGGTCCACAGAGTGTTCCATACTGTATGAAATGGACCCGAGGATAATATTTGTACATAACCCTTTATTACTAAATTATTTTATGAAAGACTGGGTAATGTGAGGATAGTTTAATCCTTGCTATGTTAATTTGAAGTTTTATTATGAATGAGTTTGGAAGAGAATAAGGTAGCTTTGCAACGATTGCAAAAGGCATAGCTGTTTTTTTTTTATTTATTTCAACTTTATGTACAATAGTGATACAGCCAGAGGTGGGTCGCGTCTTACTTTCTGCTTTTAATGATAAACAATGAATCTGCTGATAATTCTACAATCCTATTGTACCTGATATTATAAAGCGAAAGTAAGTTTGTAGGCGAGGCCAAACGAGCGTAATTTTGTGAGACGTGAGCCGCGTATTTTGAGTTGCGCAATTTACGTTCAACTGAAATCCGGTTAGGCTGCCAGAAGGACGTTCGAAACTTATCCATGAAAAATATTGTGCATTTACGAAACATTAGAGGAAGATGTCAGAAGTTTTTTGCGGTAAAATTGTGTACCGATGTGTTTGTTAAAAGCAATCTCTGAGTCTGGCGGTACCCATCCAATTTCGAAACGATATTTTATTCATATAGGTTCGTAAGAGCTCGTGGCTAAAGAATAACAGCCGCACGGGTCGATCCAAGGTTAAGCAACGCTTGCCAAGGTTGGTCTGTGGATGGGTGACCATCTTAACATACGAGTTTCCTCCGTGCCTTGGAAAGCACGTTAAGCCGTTGGTCCCGGCTGTCATTTGTAGATCTTTGGTAGTCGTTACGAATTGTCAGAAGCCAATAAATCTGACTCCAGTCTTGCCAAGAACTACTGTGCTACCCAGTCAACGGGTTGTGGAGGTCTGGTAGGCAGCCTCTCCATGTAAAATACTGGTAGTCAGCTGACTGAAAGCCGACCCCATAAAGTTGGGAAAAAGGCTAGGCAGATGAAGCATACTGTGCCAACATCGTAAAATTAAACAAAAATAAAAACATGACCTTTACTTAGTTAGTTATTCTGCACAAGTTGTTGACGTTAATTAAGGAAACAACTTCGTGAAGACAGACCATTCATTTGTTGCTTTTCTATTTATTACTTGTTTGACGAGGGAGTTTTAGGGTTAAGTAAGGGATACCCTTTCTGGTCCAGGGGCGGCGGACTTGGGGATGTCCGGCGCCCCCCACTCATCCGGACCCGAGGTGGCGGCGCGTGGTGTTCCCGTGCGCCCCTCTTTGACGTAGCGAGGGGAGTTAAACACCTCACTCCCCTCGCCGACGCGAGGTGGCCCGCAGAGGCGGGCCGGCACCAGCCGGGGATTGCGGAAGTCGCATACGTTCCCGCGATCCCCGGCGTAGGCGGCAGATGGAACACCGGGGTGGTTTTAGTCAGTAAGAGTCTGACAGACCCCTCCACCCGCCCCAGGGTGGAGGATTTCCATGAGGATTTCCCACCGAGATCAAAAAAAAAAAAAAAGGGATACCCTTTCTATCCTGTGGGGTCCCGGCAGAGAGGGTTGGACGGCAGTGTTACCATGGCAATTATTTAGGGAGGTAAGAAGCCCTACGTCAATTTTGAGCCAAGTGAGGTAATAATAGTTGTCTATATATTTTTGTAATTAACCTGTATTGTTCAATTGCTAGGTAAAGGGCTCCCAATAGCCTTTGCCCATAGCATTGCTCGCAGAACAGATGGTCGATGGGGCTGAAAAGTTCTGGAGTGCGCATCGTTGGCACGGCTTCCCACAAGGTGTGGACCGATGACCTGGTGAGGGTAGCAGGTAGCCGATGGATGCGAGACTGATATGATGATGATGATGATACGATAGCGTTTACTCGGCCCGGTGTGTTGCCTTCTTAGACCAATCCGTCGTAAACGCCTCTTAATCGTCACTGCAGCGTTGCCTAAGCCTTTTTCGGCGGCGCCCGTCCTCTGGCTCCCACTGCGTAATGACTTTGGCCCATCTGTGCTGATGCATTCTAGGTGATATTTTTAATCAGGTAAATATGTAAAAGCGAGAATTATTTAAAATTATATTGTACTTAATAGTAGAACGTGATAGATTCATTTAATTTAGTTTTATTTAATTCCGTCACTTTTTATAACACTGTCTGAAAAATAATATAACACTCCTTTCGCGCGAGGCTAAGATATATTTTATTATTATTTAAATTTGATATTTGCCTTCTCATAATCTGAAAGTAAATAGAACAAATGAAAATCGAAATCTAAGCCGAAATTGTTTTGACAGAACATAAAGAGAAAAGAAACGACTATAAATGAAAATACTAATCCAACGAAGTTAAGTTCGAAATTAGTATTATTTTTGGTAATTAGTATTGTTTAAAACGTTTGTACACTGACAGCCCTAAATCTATCTCCCTTCGTTCAATCCATCCAAAGGTTGTCTGGAAGAGATTGCCTTGTGCGATAAGACCGCCCATTGTGTACTTATTTTATGTATGATTGTCCTGTTCTTATTATGAGGTGTACAATAAAGTATATAATAAATAAATAAATAAACAAAAATGTCACAAACAGTGTGGGCGGGTCCGAAAATCTGAGTTATGATACTTTTTTCTTCGGTCGTGGACCCTTTTTATTATTTTGTGCCTGCAGTTCATTGGTCTTTAAAGCTTTTCGGGAGAACATTTCACGGCTGAAATATCTATATATGATTTAAAAAGAAAAGTCAAGATTTCCCGTCTAATGGCATGTGCTTTATATGTAGATGTGTGTTTAGAAAATATTTTCGTCGCCTGAAAATATTGTAAATGTGAAATGGCACCATTTTCCATAACCGGCCACAATAATGTTTTTATCAGACTTCAAAAAAGGAGGACGTTCTCAATTCGGTTGTTTTTTTATGTTTGTTACCTCATAACTCCGTCATTTATGAACCGATTTGAAAAATTCTTCCCATGGAAATTTCATCAAATTCGGTTCAGTAGGTTTTAAAAAAAATAGCTGGAGAAAATATTTATTTGGAAGTCGGTTGTATTTTCGTGGTCTCAAGAAGTACTAAGACTATGGGTAGGGCTCATTGCTCGAAGAAAAGATGGCCGATAGGTAGGTGATCGAGTAGGTTCTGGAAAACAAAACATTGCAAAGCCTTTTACAAGGTGAATCCAATGGACCGATGTTTTTTTTTTCTTTATTTATTTAAAGAGGGTTGTTCTAGATAGATTATGCCACCCTCATTGGTACAAATCGACTTTGAAAACTAAACATAACTAAGATAATTTACTTAATTATACTAAATTACCCCTGCGTTTAATCCCAATATTAACGAGTTTGTACATCATCCTGGCTGCTTCTGAAGTAGGAGCAGCAAGGACTGGGCTGGTACAAACCCCAGTCTCGTATAGATTACCGAACGCCATCAACAAATCTTGTCTCTCCGGCTCGTTTGACACACTCCATCATTTCAAGTTTCATTCTACACAGTTTGGAAAATCAACTTTACGGGAATCTATTTAAGGGTATGTGTCCGGAGCGAAGCTGGAGGGTTGTTATGATCGTTTGCCTTCCCAAGCACCTGGCACTGTCTCACCACTCATATTTAGGAACGTTTGGCTGTATAGTGGCATACCATATCCCTTTGCTACGACGTACGGACCGATGATATATTGGAGGTCACGGACATCAGCTGGATGCGAGACGCGTTGGAGTTATCGACATGGATACGCACGGGGAGGCTTATGTCTAGCCGTGGACGTCTTTCGACTGAAATGTTACAGGTGATGATGTGTTTTCAACAACGTTCCTTTCTTAATATGTTTAAGTTACAAAATATCTGTCAAATACATGGACACACACAAATCCCGGTTAACCTCAGCGTAACAAGATTAAGGGATACATTCCGTCGTGTATTAGCTCAGTGGCTCTGTGCTTTCATCGATAAGGGGCCTCGATCCGGTCCGGACTGAGCTAATGTTTGTATGGCTCACACAGATATATATATTGTGATTATGTTATTATGATTTTGGGTCAGAATTGTGTATGAAATCTTACTTAAGATACTGAAAACCTGGAGATAGTTGCATTGAAGAAAAGTTTTATATTTGAGTGAATTAAGAAAGTGACAATCAATCTACCGAGCCTTTTCCCAACTTTATTTTTTTTGGTTTCGTCGTCCATACCAACTTAATTCAGCTGAATACTAGTATTTTACAAGAAGCGGCTGCCTATATGACCTTCACAAGTCATAACTGGATAACACGATACCTTTGGCAAGACCGAACTGAATTTAACTGGCAAATTACTGAATATTAGGTAAGAGGTCTATTGCAGATTGGGTTTTAGTCAGTAAGAGTCTGACACGCCCTTCCGCTCCACCCAGAGCGGAATAAGTCATTTGATGATTTCCAATACTTAAAAAAAAAAGTACGAGGTCTACCCCTAGGTATAATTTGTATATATGAAGGTCCTAATCATGTGTAAAAATTATACATGTGATTACATTGAGTGTGCCACATCGAAAGTAAATTGCCAATTGCTTTTTAGCACAGCTCCTGAAAAACTGTTGAAATCTCGACAAAGTAGTGTTGCTTGGTGACGGAAATTGATACTACGCTTGTACTGGCATGAGTACCACTTAAAAAATTATCAATTAACCAGCTTTTGCCCGCGACTTCGTCCGCGTGGAATAGATACTTGGGGCAGACATTTTTATTTAAGATTATGAAGTTTTTAAAAGTTTTAGTCAATGCTAATGAACAGAGAAAGAAAAGATAGATATAGATAGTTTAACAAAAGTTCGACGTGATTCTTTAAATTTGCATATTTTTTTTTATTTATGAACTGATTGACATGAAACAAACACAAAATGTTAAGTGAAGCTTACCACAATGTATTAGTGAAAACCACATCTAAATTGGATAAGCCATTTCTGAGATTATCGTGCACAAACGCACTGACAAACAGATAATCAGACAAAATTCAAACAATCATTGTTTTGGGTGCTATTTGCGTTGAGAAAGGTCTCAATAATATTTATATTTATTCTCATATATCTTCCATGTACAGGCAGCAATCCGTTACATTTTTATTAAAATGTATGTATAGATGTATAGATAGATAACCTGGTTGGTAGTTATATATTCGAGCCGTTTGGGGTTGAAACTCTCGGGTCGTGGGTCCGAGTGCTCATAACTAGTTTAAAGATCTGTCAAGACGCTTAGTTGACACTTTGCGTGACCCGAGGGCTGGATTTTACCTTGGACAATGGATAAGCATTGCCATGCAACGTGGCAATGCTGCCAGCCTTTTGGGTACATTAGCAGTGGCCAGCGATGCAGAGGAATTTTTTGACGCCATATTTTAGACTATTTTTAGTTAGTTATTTTTTTATTTAAGTGTATAAATAGCAATAGGTAGTTGTACATAAATCGATAATAAATAGGTACTATACTTAATGCCAAAAAAAATTACTAAACCTATTTTAATAATTCTATTAAAATATGTAAAAGGAACCGATTTATTATGCTCGAGTTAATGAGCTACATTTGAGAACACGCCCAACATTTGGGAACTAAAAATACAAAATAAATAGGTACAACATATTCAATGTAGGCAACGCATAATACAATCCAAACATTGTTAATTACTATTATGCTTACGTTTAAAAATATACTCTTTTTATCATGTAAAGCTTTCGGTCACAGATTAATAAAATTCAGTAGAAGCGAAACTCCTGTCGTTTTTATATTCAGTCTTGCTTTTGACTGCCATTGGTCCATATCGCTGTAAGCCAATCAAAACATCCACTCACTGCGATGGCCATTGGTCCTTTTTTTTTTGAGGATGGGAAATCATCAAATGACTTCTTCCGCTCTGGATGGAGCGGAACGTGTCAGACTCTTACTGACTAAAACCCATCCGTGTTCCTTCTAAAGCCCTTTGCGTTCAAGGGCCGCGGTGACACTTTCGAACAAATTCCGCAACCCTGGCAATGGCCATTGGTCCTACCGCCTAGAAACTGTAGACACTTATAATGTTTTTTATTCTTTACTGAGGGAGGCAATCAAGTAGGTCTCTTACATGTTGTCAACCGGTTATGGATCATGGTAATCGTTGTCTTCATCGCAATGCATTTTCGGGCCAGAAACAAAGTTATTAACCTACTTGAAAAAAAGGAGAAAGTTCTCAATTCGGCAGTATTTGTTTTTTTTTTTATGTTTGTTGCCTCGTAACTCCGTCATTTATGAACCGATTTGAAAAAAAACTTTTTTCATGTAGCAGGATATACGTTCCGATTAGTCCCATAGAAATTTCATTAAAGTCAGTTTAGTAGTTTGGTTTTTAAATCAAAATAGCTTTAGGAAATAGAAAATATATCATCCAAGTAAGTAAACGAAATTGCGTGTTTTACTTTCCTGTCACTTTCCAGTGTTGTTGTTAGGTATGGGGTGCCACTAAAAAGTGAAAAATAAAAACTTTTTTACAAAAAAAGATACAACCGACTTCCACCGTTGTATTTATAAAAAAAAAAAGCTTCTGCCAGCGACTACGCCCACGTTTATCTCGAAATCAACCCGAAACAAACTCCAGGGATAAATAAGTATTCTATTCCAAGACACAGTCCACCCTTGAGCAAAGTGTCGTCCAAATACGTTCAGGCGTTAAGATGTGAAGTGGTAACAAATAGACAGTTACAGACGGAGAGACAGACATAGTAATTTTTACATGTAATAAAAGTATATGTAGTATGGATTATTTGTACCTCATGCGATTGTAATCACAGCAGCACACAGTGACGTCACTTGGCGGCAGAGTAAGAACCACAATCTCGCTCGTCTACATTTTTAATCTATGGTTCAGTCTTTGAAATTGAATCGTTCGTATAATTTAAATGAAAGCTAAACACTCGCACGTAATGAAACTGGATGTTGTGTTCCCCCGTTCTTGATAGAATAACTTTTAAAGGTACGGCCACAGTAAGGGGTGGAGTCGCTTTTAATTGTGACTGGTTTTATTATTTGAATAAATAGTTGATAAATGCACGTGATTTTCATTCACGTTTCTTTTTATTGTATGTATGTGTGTGCCTGATAGACTGGCATGAAATAAATGCTTTTCTTTTATTCAGTGTCTTTTATAGGACTTTTTGGTCAGCCGTGGGCAAAATTAAGTAGGTATTTCTACGAGTCTTGAAAGATGTGTTACAATTTATTGTGAAGTATATATTGTATCGATCTGTCTACGTTTGGAAGTGCTTTAACTTTACGAAATTTTAACTTCTGTACAAAATTCCATCTTATTTTTTCCAAGTGGAAATTATTTTATGTTCTGAAGTGTACAAAGTACAAGTCTGAAATCTCCATTACTTTGATAATAAAACGAATAACAAACTGAAATCATATAAAACAAGTTCTGTATAACTGCTACATACACTTGCTCAAATAAATCAAAACCAACAGAGTCTCGAGTCAAGTAATAATTGAATCGTCTACAATATCGCAGCATTAGTCAAAGACATACTTTGACAAGAATATTGAGTTACACTAACAAATGAAGGACTACGACATAACAATTTAGTCCAAGATTAATAGAACTCTGTACATTAATTCATGTTAAACTCCATAATACAATTAGATTGAAGTCTGTTAGTTTATTCACAGATTTATTCGACACTTTATCACAATTACGCGGTTTGAAAGACTTAACTTTGTTTGAAAATAACGAACGAATATTAGCCCTGAAGTGATTAGGATTTTTTTTTTAATATAGACTATAAAGGTTGAAGTTTCAAGGTTTTAATTAAGCTATGAGTAAACAACTTGTCGTTTTAAACTATTTAACACAAAGCACTAGAAAATTGGTGATACCTATTTATTTAATTACTTAATCTATCTTTAATGAATGGGAAATTTTAGTTTCTCAGTCCTGAGCTTGTGGTTAACTAATAACAGCCACATGGGAGGATTTTCAAGGTTAAACAACGCTTGCCGAGATCGATCTGTGGATAGGCGAGCCTCCATTATAGAATGAGACTCCACCGTGCGTCGGAAAGCACATGAAGCCGTTGCTCTTGGGAGATCTTTAACAGATACTACGGTAGTTAGAAGGCATTCAAAATCTGATACAAATCTTGCCAACAGGGCAAGGAAGTCATCATGGTCATCATCATCCACGGCCTGATTTTCTCCACTGCTGAGCATATGCCTCTCTTCTCTTTTGCCAAGCCCCACATTCCTGTGCCAGCCCCATCTAGGTTCTACCCGCGATGGCATCAATGTCGTCCGCCCATCTCGCCGCCGGCCGACCAACACTCCTTCCACACTTCGGACGCCACTCGGTCACTGCCATGCTCCATCTAGGTATCATCACCGCGCCTTTCCAGCAAAGCAGAGGCGTCTACTATTACAGAAAAAGAATAATCTTATCATAAAATTTTAACATGCAGATTTATTTCAAGACTGAATAAACCTACATTTCCTCTGCAATGTCACATAATAAACTTGCAATAGCATACCACTATGACAGTGTAATAAAGGGACAAGTTCAAAAGGTTATTAACTTGTAAAACTACCGGCCATTAAACGCACATGTGGAGTTTGCGTGACTCTGCGACATTCGACTGAAACACACCATGCGGATTACCCGGAAATAGTATTACTATGAGGCAATTTATATTTAAGTCTACACCAAAATAATAACAAAAATGTCGCTCGTGACTACTAAAAATATCAATTGAATTCAGTAATCGACTTTTACATTGTTCTCATTCAAAGTCAAAGTCAAAGCATTTATTTCAAATAAACCATTTACAGGCACTTTTGAATTGTCAAAGTCAGTTAGTCAAAAACCTGAAGCTATTTGCACGTTTTAAGGCATAAGATCTCTATGGAAGAACGTGCAAGAAACTCCACGGACATTCTTTTAAACCATTATATGTTTTATAAAAATCCTGGTTAGGTACATTTACATTGGTTCTGCATTACCCTTTTCCAGTGGTTTATGCCTCAGGAACCGGGCATTTGTCTTGATAAAAATTATTCAGTAACACTCAACAATACTGTCGCTTTCAAATAGACACAGAAATTTCATCACCAGATCTACGAATCTGGCCATAAATAACCTGGAAGTACTCTTCCAGGTTATTTTTCCTGGAACCTGGAAGTACTCTTCCAGGTTATTTTTCACCAAGACAATTAAGCAAAAACCGTTTTAATGTTAGTTTAGATGACATGTATAATGTAGCTTTTGATTACCATCTTGTTACTTATCCTAACTAATAATCATAAATGCGAAGGTGAGTTTTTTTTTTGAGATGGGTTTACTCTTGACTCTCGTCTATATCATAGATGACAGAGACAAAGTCGATGATGGAGCGAGCTTACCCAGTTTACCAGTACTGTTCACTCTAATTTTGAAGTTTGTTCGTTTGTGTTACCTCACACTTTTAAATGACTCCTTCCGCTCTGGGCGGAGCAAAAGGGAATATCAGACTCTTACTGACTAAAACCCACCCGTGTTTCTCCAAATGCCCTTGCCTTCGTTCGTTCCTTTCAAGGGCCTGCGGTGACTCTTTCGAACAAATTCCGCAACCCTGGCAGGGTGTTACCAAACATGGTTGAATGGATAATTATGAAACTTGGCACACGGGTAGACGATGTCCTGGGTTAGGATATATAATACTTTTAATTCCCGGAACATGTTTCCTTGGGATAATTTTCGACTTTCACGGGAACGACGCCGCTGGCAAAAGCTAGTATTGAATAAAAACAGTTTTTTTTCGCTTGTTTTTGACACAATATAATATTATATCACACGTATTTTAGCCTGTCTGGTTTAAAAGTCATAATAAGAAACTTCTACAAGGCAATACATTACCGTTTTCTTCGCAATCACAATGTGGCCATACCTTAACTATTTTAATTGCTTTTTGTTTATAGTTGGGGGCTGCATTATGGGCGGTGTTGCCAGCACTTAACATCGCTTACGACCGGGGTTGCCATATAACAGCCACTTAATATTTCGCTGGCATTTTACGTCTCCGTTAACAGCCAGCAATTGTTTTAGAAAATAACAAAGTACCAATGCAGATGGTGTGTAATGGAGAAACTATGCGCGTTTGGTAGCTACTTACCGATAAGCATTTAAAATCACTCTTAGGTGTTCTTCGTCAAGATTATGAATTCTCTTAATTGGTATGATTATTATCTATATATATATAAATGAATCCCTATTCCCCTTGGTGACGGCATCACGCATGAACGGCTGGACCAATTTCGCTAATTCTTTTTTTGTTGTGTTTGTTATTGTCAGGAGAAGGTTTTTATGAAAGAAAATTTTGGAAAAAAAAACCGGGCGTAGCCGGGGCAGGCCACTATAGTAGGCGCCAGATAAATGTGGAATAAAGTAGATTGACCTTTCCCTAATAACTGCTCATAGGTACCTGAACAATTAAATATGAATCGTTTTTCATTATTAGACAATGTTAAGGATCACGAGAGATGATGATTCGGGACAGTTTTGTGTCATTAATTCCGTTTTTCAAATTAACAATGTCAATAAATGTAGGTGGGTCAATGACCGATATTCCACGATTATCTGGCGCCTACTATAGTATATCATATTTATTATTTTAGCATAAATATGTATTTCATTAGTATTATATATTATTTGTATATTATTTCCGAAACGTTATAATTATATTTTTAATTTTATTTTTAGTTATTATACACCTACCACAGCCATAGTCTTTGTAACACAAAGATTGACTGGTAGAGAATGCCTTGATGCATAAAGTCCGCCCATGTACCACTAATGTACATAAAGTTTATATTAAATAAAAAATGGTAACATTGTTTTGAAAATTATTTCTTGGACAGAAAATCCAAAATATTTTAATGTTTCAGAGATGTTTGTCGCCGGGACAAGTACTAACATTTTGTTTTTATTAGAATTTTATTGAATGAGTTAATACTTGCCTTGTCAACTAGTTGGTTTCAATTCAATTTCCGGGTTGTGCAAAGTGTTATTGGGTTTTATACCTGGAAATTCTCTACAGTCTGGGTTTGAGTTCTGTTGGTGGCGGTAGGCTCAACCCTTTTGTATAGGATTTAAGTATAACTAGCGAAATTTAGCTTTACACCATTGCCTGATCATTGCCTAACAGTAAAGGGTACCATCATAGTTGCATATTTAAAGTATATGTTATTATTTATCTTATATTATTATTTAAGTAGTATGATATTAATTTTAGTCTTATTATGTTATATTTTTTGACTGGCCCGTTGGTCGAAAGGTTAGTGACCCTCACTGCTAAACCGGAGGTCGTGGGTTCGATTTCCACCCAGGACAAATCTTTGTGTGATGAGCATGATCATTTGTTCTGTGTCTGGGTGTAATTTGTCCATAATATGTATGTATTTAGAAATATATAAGTATGTTTATCAGTTATCTGGTTGCCATAGCACAGGCTCTGCCTAGTTCTGGATCGGATGACCGTGTGTGAGTTGTCCCAAGATTTTTTATTATTTAGCCTTTTTTCGACGTAAGCATAACTTTTACACACGATGTCTACATCTCCTTAATTCGACTCTCCTTTCGCAGGTATGCTGGAAGAGATTTCTTTAGAAATAAGCATCACCTTTGTACCTATTTTTCTGTTTCCTTCTTCTTATATATTTGTTAAATGTGTGTACATAAACTGTTAAATAAAATAAATAAATAAAGGGGAACACAGGCGTGGATTTATATTACGATGTATATTGTAAAGTAAAAAAAAACACTCACAAAGAAATAATCTACATAGTCCCACCATTAAATTCCACAGCTATTTTACACAACATTGCACCTAAATCGTCGATTCATGCACAACACAAGTATCCCACTTTAAAGCTCACTACACCAGTTACAAATAAATCCTACCCATTTAACTGTAGCCAATCTGTAACGCATTCACTGTAGGGATGTTACGTCTGCGACTCTATTACACCTCCGGCTCCGATTTCGGATCCGGCACTTGAAATCGGAGGTCGAAGCATACGGGTGTTCAGCGCGGCGGCCATTTTCAACGTGTTTATGCATGTCGTGCAGGGAACTCTCCTCCCCAAGTGCTTTTTGTCATTGATGACTCTTTTACAGCCTTTAACACTCCACCTCCGATTCCGATTCCAACAAACCAATTTATTTTAAATAGGTTTTGTCCGCAACTTTGTCCGCGTGGAATAGTTACTTAGGGTAGACATTTTTATTATGAGGTTTAGTAAAGTTTCAGTCAATGCTACTGAACAGGGAAAGAATAGATAGATATAGATAGTTTTATAACAAATGTTCGACGTGATTCTTTAAATTGGCATAACTTTTTTATTTATGAACCTATTGACATGAAACAAACACTAAATGTTAAGTGAGCTTACCAAAATGTATCATTGAAAATAACACCTAAATCGGATAAGCCCTTTCTGCGTCCTAGCGTGCACAAACGCACAGACAGACATAAACAGAAAAAAAGTCTACAAATCATTGTTTTGGATGCTATTTGCGTTGATAAAGGTCCCAATAATATTTTTTCTCATATATCTTTCATGTACAGACAGCGAACCGTTACATTTTTATTAAATGTATAGATGTATAGATTTAAAAAATCGGACATCGACTTCGGTTCCGATAAAACCATCTTCATAACATCCCTGATTCATTCTATCGTGCCTGAGCGCTGTCAATTTCTATTTCGTCTGCGGTGTGCCTTAAACGATGTGCAGGGTTGCATGTAGATTGGCAGTGTGCTGTCTGTACGAAGGGGGAATCCGTGCCGTGAGCTAAGTGAAGCGTTTGAAGATAGTCCGTTGCAAGTTTGAAGCTGTGCATGGGAGATGTTATCACTTTGATTGATAAAGGATGGCAGAGTAGTGGTTGTATTATTGTGAGGATCGGCGTTCTCAAAGGACTGAAGGTGCTTTTGGCACTTACATTTATGTCTGTGGCATTGTTCATTTCAAAGTAAATAATCCAGAAATGCTACAAGCTTCGGAGCTTGTGAGCTTATCGATGGCAGAATGGAATGAATGAATGGTATCAATTAACGTAAGGGTAATTTTAGCATTTTTGGTAAATGCCACTTAATATCAATTGCTGTAAAGTTTATTTTGGCATTTTGGGTAAATGTCCCTTACGTTAACTGATACTTCCGGAATAGTACGGCCATCTCGTAGTATGTAGGTATTATGATTCCGTTGTTCCCATAGTTATGGAATAAATAAGTAATTGCTGTTAATAGTATATTTGACTACTTTCAAATATACTATGATTTAAAATGTATTTGAAATATGTACCATGTGACTAAAATGTTACGATTTGTGAAAAAAGAAAAAATCTTTGGAAAAAAAGAAAACGCTCTTGAAGCTGTATAACTTTGTCACGCAAAACGTCGTTTGTCCTGGATGATGCGGATGGCCCCCATTAACAACGGCCTGACTTGCGAGTGACGTCATACGAAATTAGCGTTGTCTCTGAATAGAATATAAAACATTTATTATCGACAACACGGTTGCCACAGTGGTTGAGCGTATGGCTGCTGCGCCGCGTGTCGCGGGTTCAATTCCCGCACGGAACAAATATTTAAGTGGCCTACAGATAGTTGTTCCGAGTCTGACTGTTTCTGTATGTGAGTTTTTATGTTTGTGAACGCACCCACAATACAGGAGAAATTCCCAGTCTGGGGCAACGTTTTAAAAACAAAAAATATTCGACAGACACAGCACAACACAACAGCAATAAAAACAAAGCAAAAAAAAAAAACAATAATGTAAAATAACAATGATACTGTAAAATTGTGCTGAGCATGGCCCACCTCTGCGTCGACTAACCAAGAATTATAATAACGATTTCCATCACATTGATATGTTTGTTCTTTCTGCTGGTAAATTCAAAAATAATGTACTCAAAACATTAGGTCAGCAGCATGGAAGACGGGACCAGACGCTGGGGCCAGAGCCTGCCAGGGTACAGGAATTTGTTCGAAAGAGTCACCGCGGCCTTGGAACGCAAAGGGCTTTAGAAGGAACACGGATGGGTTTTAGTCAGTAAGAGTCTGACACTCCTTTCCGCTCCACCCAGAGCGGAGGAAGTCATTTGATGATTTCCCATTATTAAAAAAAAAAAAAAGAAAAGTGGATCTGTTTAGTTTTAGTTATTTTAATTTTAATAATTATTTAATTGTTTTTTTGTCTTTTCGTTTTAGTATTAAATTTCGCTTTAGTTTTTGATATTAGGCACCCAAAAAACAATTAATTGTTTAAAAAATATGTTTTTTTTTTGTTTATTTAATTAAGGCCTTTAGTTACAATCGCATGCTTTGCAAAGATCTTTTATGTGTATTTCGTGGAAAATATTGTTGGTGACACTTTTGATCATTTTCTTTTGTATTGTTTTATAAAACATGTAATGTGTCACTGTTTGTTTACCCTAATAAATAAAATAAAAATAAAATACCGAAAGGGTTACCATCTCAGCTTATAATAGATTTTAAATCGCTCAAACCTGAAATCAAAACTGTAACCACCAATGTTGTACGGAACCGCACTTAATTTGCAGAATGCACGGCGCGTCAGTCTGCAAATTAATCCGGCTCGAAGGACCAAAATAAATGTAGGTGATCCCTACACTTAATGATGATGCCTGGCGATTAAATGTGATGATGATGAAATAAAACTACCACCGCGAATTTCCTTTGAACACTGATTTCTTGAAATACAAATAAAATGTTGAGCGCGCAGAATGCACGGCGCGTGATTCTGCAAATTAATGTGCGGTTCCGTACAAATGTAGAAAACATTTTGTGAATAAAACAAATGTGTTTGGAGACATTGATATAATTAATTGCTCATCATATTCATAATTTATTCACATTCAGTAAGAAAGAGACTTTTTCACGTGATTTGAATTGCGTCATAAACCAGTGCTGACTGAATTATTCCATCCAATGTAATTTGCGTCATCATTTTTATATGAAGCTGTTGACTATCAAAAGTGTTTACAGAAGCGTTTATAGTCACACATTCACTAAACATCCCGACTTCTGTTTATATCACGGCCTAGTCCGAAAAGGGTATTTGACTGTTTTTTTAATCATTAGTTAATTTGAAATGTTTTCCGAGGTCGGTCTGTAGATGAGTGACCATTTTAACATACCGAGATTCCTCCCAGCCTCAGAAAGCACGTTAAACCGTTGGCCCCGGCTGTCATTTGTAGATCTTTGGCAATTGTTACGGATAGTCAGAAGCCAGAAAATCAGACACCGGTCTTGTCAAGAACTACCGTGTTACCCAGTTTATGGGTTGTGGAGGTCTGGTAGACAGCCTCTCCATGTGACATACTGGTATTCAACCGAAGAAAAGGCTAGGCAGATGATGATGATGACAGGCTTGCGTTGGACCAAATGTCACCTGATAGAAATCGATGATATGGTCGACGATAGAACACGTTTGCCTAAATGTAACCTCTTAACTCTTGACCTCCAGGTTGAGTGTGTGTTTCCTAATAGCTTCAACCTGAGGGTCAGGTTCACTCAACACACTACCAAAACACTACCAAAACACTACCTCCCACCTTACACCTACTCCTCCTTTAAAGGCATTTAGAATTATAATAGACCTGTGATATATTTGTCCGTCAGGTCATCGTCATGTAAATGGGTCTTTACATCAACACCCGGAAAATAACAACAATTTTCAACATAATTTTATATTTTCAATAGAAATAGATGCTTGTAAAATATCTATCGATTGCCAGAATTCCGTGATAAACTTGTCACTTCCTTCATAATTTATTGAATAAAAAAAATATGTTGGGAAAATTTATATTCATTGGGCCATGACGTTTACTTGTTCAAAATGTTATTGACTTCATCACCATAAGACGAACTTCAGGAAATACGCCTCTTCCACACATTTTTACAACGACTGCCACTCCACTATGAGGTCTCGTTGCTAATACCAATCCGTTGTGAAAAAGGAATGGTACTATTCGTCCTGTATAGCTCTGTCTCCCTCATACAACGGAATTCCAATACGTTGTGAAAATGGAATGGTGCTATTCGTCCAGTATAGCTCTGTCACAACGGAATTACGATGGCATTAGCGCGTAATAGTAGGCTGACTGAGCAATGATGCGTATCATTTCTGAGATGCACCCCCGAGACAATTGTCAATTTTGCGTTATTGTCAATTGCATTCATTGATCTTTTACAATTACAATTGAAGCGATTGTCAATCGCAGTTACGTGATTGAAAGTAATTGATGAAAAATTTGTTGGTGCTCATTGATTGGAGCCATTGAAGCTGTCATTGACAATTCATTCATCATCATTCGTGCGTCTGACAGCAGTAAAATTGTCCCTAACTGTCTGTGCGAACGCAAACTGTTCCAATTCCAAAAACCATACTGAACGCAAACACATTGAAACCTGCATCAATGGCGCTTCAATTGCAATTGTCAATAAAGTAGCACATTGACAATTTGACATTGATCGTCTCGTGGGCGCATTAAAGACATCATTATCCCATCTTTATTTGAGTCTCGTGGTCGTCAAATAGGGACCAGACACACTTTTAGGTTTAAAGAATTTTATTCTCATAAGAACTTAAATAACAGTTCATTTAAAATGAGATAAATTATTCTTACATCTAAATAGTATAATATTTGCCTCTGGGGCGTTGGCGACGTTACAAGGTACATACATGTCTCTTGAGTTTTGTTTTAAATATGTTCCTCTGGTAAATTATTGATTAGTAGTGCTCCCTCCGTAAATATTGTTTTTTTTTTGCCGTAATTAGTACGTGCACGTGTAGTCGTTAGTAGGAACCTGATTTTACTTCTTGTGTTGTATGTAGGTGTTTTTTTATAAAAAAGAAAAGAAAGAAAATCAGTTTATTCTGCCGGAAAAAACGCACAGAAACACTTAAAAATAAAAAACTTATCAACTATAATTATAACAAAAATAAATTTAAAAACCGCATCACTATCAGCCCATGTCAGGACCGTAACCCGTACGTCCGTGTTTATGCAGTTGTAGGTTTGATTGTACGGAATTCGTGATGATTTTTCTTATAACAATGCAGGTGTAATATTTGTACAGTTGTGTGAGATTTAGTAGATTAGATTTTTCGTAATTTTTGTTTTTCGTGAATGAATTGTTATTGGGTTTTTATTGTAAGTAGGTCCCTCATCGTAATTTAAATTATCAAAAGGATGGCTGGTTGGCTTCGAAAAACATGTAAAGCCAGGTTACATTGTTAGTGTTTTAAACATAATTATTATAAGGTTTATTACAAGTCGTGTTTTTATTTAAAAGCACTCCCACGTTGTGGATTGTAGGAGAGTTTCCTTTGCTCCTTGTTTCTTTCATAAAATGTAAAAAGCCCGATTTTTGTTTTTTAAACAGGTAAACGTCAGAAAAATATATAGTGCCTTTTATAAAATAGGTAGGTTGTGTATTGTAAGACTACAACTTAATCCGTGATAAAATTCTTTAAGTATTATTGTGTACTTTTTCAAAAGCCTTTTTACATTTTAAAATACATACGAGTATAATATTTAACCTATTTGTACAATACCTTTATATCGAATTTTTGTCATAGGTAAACATTTTTTTTATGGGCTCGCATTCAACTTTACTTTGATATAATGCAAATCTGGTATTTTGCGAATCTGTGTTTTGCGAATCTGGTATTTATATGAGATTAAGCCTCGCTTTTGACCACTATCTCACCCGATATGATATATATAATATTTGCTCTGTTGTCAAAAGCTAAAAAGACTTTTTTACAAAAAATATGTACAACCGACTTCCAAAAAAAAATTACTACACTCCAAAGTATGAAATAACCTTAATTCGGAAGTCGATGTTTTTGGTATTACTTCGTAATTTAACACCGACTTCCGAAATTAAAGGATATTTTAATACTTTGTATCATGAACATTATAAATTTCAATTATTATTTTAAATGTATGTTATACCCACTGAAGCTTATATGAAATGAAAATATATATCTTGCATGTATATCATAAGTTGTTATAACAATAGTTAATTACAAAAAAAATAAAATTATTTAAATCGAAATTATTTAATTCGTTGTTGTATAAAAAATACTTATACCAACCTAACATAGATTTAAAACTTCAATTAACACTTGTGTAATTAATCCAACACTTTAGAAGGAATTTTTTTAATGACAATTGATTTTGTTTTATATTAAATAATCATCATCTTCCTGCCCTTATCCCATGTTACTTGGGGTCGGCGCAACACGTTTTTTTCTTCCAGTCTGTCCTGTCAGCCGTCACGCTATCACTTACTCCCTTTTCTTTCATATCACTCCTAACACAATCCATCCATTCATCTATATTCTTTGGCCTCTAATCAATCCTCATTTACAATATTAGTTCAAATTATTTCTACAACTTAACCATCTCTCTTACCGGTAACAGCAGCAACAGTTATCGTTAACGACAGGAACTTAAGTCTATTAATTACGACTGAGTAGTTAACGGTACGGTTTACCAAGGCCGAGCATTGTTTCACAAAATGGCCGCCGGATATTAATAGTTTATTTTCTTAGTCCATAGCTTGCGTGTGCGCTTCGACGCGTACGAATCAATATTGTGGTAAATAATTTCTTTGAGGACGCGTTTTGTGGTGTTTTTTTTTTCATTTTTCAGAAAGAAAGAAAAGGAAAGAAAATCAATTTATTCTGCCGGAAAAAAACGCACAGAACACTAAAAACTAAAAAACTTATCAACTACAATAATTATAACTAAAATAAATAAAAACTGAAAAATAACATCACTGCCAGCCCATGTCTGGACTGGACATTAACCTAAACAAGTCAGTCAGTTCAGTGTCTCACAAAGCACGTTAAGCCGTTGGTCCCGCCTGTCATTTATAGATCTTTGACCATCGTTACAGATTGTCAGAAGCCAGAAAATCTGACACCAGTCATGCCAAGAAGTACCTTGTTACTCAGTTACTGGGTTGTGGAGGTCCGATAGGCAGCTGCTCCACGTAAAATATTGGTATTCACTCCTACTCAGAGAAAGTACGGTTACACAAAACCAATGTTCTAACTAATTGTTGCAACTTCAAGATAAGGAAGCGAGTTAGTAAAAAAATGAAGTTTCTAACTTCAGAGGCTGCCTTAAAGTGTGTTCGTCTTTAATTGTGTTAAAGTAATGAGCCAGAATTTCAGAAACCTTTTTTTTAACGCTTGTCCTTTTTAGTTGATGCAATAGACTTTTTGAATGAGTATTTTGTGACATTTCTCAAAACCAAACTAAAAAAGGTCCTGTTTGGTGTCGGACGTAAAAGAATGAGACCATCCCATCACTTCCCGTGGGTGTCTAACAGACTCACCAGAGAATGGGCAGCAGCATTATATGTGCATTGCAGCCGCTACACTGTGATCGCCAACCCGCCTGCCAAGCGTGGCGATTATGGCAAACCCCACCTTTGGGTAGAGGCCTATGTCCAGCAGTACACGTCATTCGGCGGATCAGAAACAGAGGCATCACTAACTGCGTGTGACGTCACTCGTAAGTCATGTCAGAGTAGTTTGTGCTGCATCCAGTGAGTACAAACAACGTTTTCTATAACAAAGATAGAAAAATAACTAGAGCGTGTAATTTCTCAATTTTTCCCCATTTTCTATTTCCACAATCGCGTTACTTAAGAAAAATCTTTAAAGTAAGTAGCTGTTAATTACAAAGTTAACGATTGAAATGGAAAATATAATAACTAAATATTTAATTATACTCCAGCACACAAGAAAAATCACATTAAAAGAATTAACAACAGGCAAACGGAATATACAAAGGGCTCTCACTTAATGCAATTAATGAAAGAAAATTATACATAACTGAACGAAGAGGAAAATGCTGCAACTTGCGAGATACCGCAACATTGATATTATTAGTATCTACGAATAAAAGATAAACAAAATAAGATACTCGTTAAAGAAATATGAAATTCAATCGATTATCCAATCTAAACAGGGTATAACAGAAACAACTAACAATCTCAAAAGGGGTTATTGTACACATGTGTGTTTGAGATTATTTTCGGTGCTAAAGGGAGATCGGCTTTTGCCCTACAGTGGAACAATTACTTATACGGTAACATGATTAGATCCGAAGTTCTTTTTTAGGGTTCCTAACATCCGTAAGAAACGAAACCCTTATAGGATCACTCGGGTGTCTGTCTGTCTGTCTGCTCGTATGTCACAGCCAATTTTCTCCGAATCTACTGGACCGATTCTGTTAAAATTTCGTACACATATGAACTTCTGTGACCCAAACACGGAAGTTGATGGTGAGTGATGGAATTCAATCTACATTACCTTAAACTTAAAAAAAACTTAAATATGGCGATGATAATTATATTATTGGCTGATATACGGGATTCGAAAAAGGACAAGGACTGTATCCATAAACATAAAAAACAGACCCATTCACTTAAAATTCGTGACTACTCAAATATCCAGATTTTCGTCAAGCAATTTCATGCAGTCTCTGCATTAGACGATAAGTTTTACGTCAATCACAGCCTTGTTTGTAGTTAAACTGACAGCAAAACCTACCGTTTAGTGGGCGCCTTAAAGACTTAATTTAGCCCCGCTAATTAGCCCCGGGGAAGTTGATCCGAATCAAATAAGTTTTATTTAAAAAAAAGAGATAAACATGTACGTATATAATTTAAGAACTACTTACACTATCCTTTAGGGTTTAGTTTAAGAAAAATAAAATTATGTAAGTGGGTATGTCGTTATGAGGCAATTAAATACTTTTTCTTTCTTTTTTTTCTTTCTGTCTAAGTAAATTTTTCATAAAACGGAACGCTGCAGCGCACCGATGACAACTATCTTAGTTTAGCCAGTAACGTCCGGTACATTGTCAAATTACATAGGAACAACTTGCCCGTGCCACGTTTAGCCCCGCTCTCCCCTACTATATGATCACGAACCCTCATCCCATAGTTACTATGTTACCTCCCAACCCAATTTTATTGTACGATACAGAATTTGTGCGTAACTAAGTTCTCACATCAAGTTATGAACAAGTTAGTAAACAATTAAGTTTACAAACTTTGGCGGTTGCCGACAAAGATGAACTGTTTGTCTAAACGCTTGTTATGGTTACAAGGGTTAATAGAATTTATGGGTATCTATTAAATTATAGAATTTTTATAGTCGGAAAATTTGGGATTTAGTTTTGATTGTATTAAATGATATGATGACTGTTGAAGATTTTTGTAACTGTCAGCTCTTCTATTCAGAAGTAGCAACCGGTCTAGTCTGTGGAAATCTCACCGTAGGACAAAAACGAAGGACTTCGTCGTCGATGTCGACCGGAGCGAACGTGGTGTGACGATCTCATCATGTTTGCGGGGCAGACTTGGCCAGAGATTGCCCAAGAGAGAGAGATTTGGAAGGAGAAAGGGGAGACCTTTGCCCAGCTAGGACACAAGTACAGGCTAAAAAAAAAGGAAAATTAGCTTGAAGTGAAATGTCATTTTATTAGAAGCTGTCGATCTATTCTGTCGACATCTCACCGTGTACACTTAGGTGACGTGAATGACAAGTGAACTGTCAGTCTATCTTGTTTGAATGGTTTGACAGCTCACTTCGACTAAGTTTTCACTTCAAAATTTTTACAGAATCGCACTGCTCTGCAGCAGTGTGATTATCGTGCGATCTGAATGAAGTGAACTGGTTCACTTCACTTAGTTTTAGCGTTGAAATGTTGATAGAGTAGTGCTACAGCTGGTAATATCGCACGGTGAAAAGATTGTTGAAGTCAGCTGTCATTGATAGTGACGATGCACGGATTGACAGCCAGCTCGCTCACTTCACTTAAGTTTTCAAGGTGAGATGTTTACAGTATTCTATAAATATCTTGTTGCACTAGTTTGTTTGGTGAAAGCCCTCACTACAAAAATATCGTGAGGAAATCTGGACTTGCATTTGCGGTGTTGGGTACCTACTTCATTATAACAAAGCTTTTGCCCGCGACTTTGTCCGCGTGGAATAGTTACTTGGGGCAGACATTTTTATTTTAAGATTATGAAGTTTAGTAAAGTTTCACTTAATGCTACTGAACAGAGAAAGAATAAATAAATGTAGATAGTTTATATAAATGTTCGACGTGATTCTTTAAATTGGCATAACTTTTTCATTTACGAACCGATTGACATGAAACAAACACTAAATGTTAAGTGAACCTTACCAGAATGCATTGAAACAGGGAAACCACATCTAAATCGGTCGGCCGTTTTTGAGATAAGCGAGCACAAACGCGCAGACAAACAGACAAAAATTCTAACAATCATTGTTTTGGGTGCTATTTGCGTTGATAAAGGTCCCAATAATATTTTTTCTCATATATCTTTCATGTACAGACAGCGATCCGTTACATTTTTATTATATGTATAGATTCGAATTTGTAATTCTGCCTGCTCTCCTTCACACATAAAAATGTTAGCACAAATACATTTAAAAAGTCTTTGTACAATAAAATCGTCAACTCAACCTATAACGCAACAGGGTTCCGTACTCAAAGAGCCAAAACCCTTCTGGGTCTCGCCCGATTGTTAGCGCCTTATAAAGTAATCGCGAGCCATTGTTATATTATTTACTTTGATGTTATTGTTAGAAGCTGGTTTTATGTGATCTTACTATACGCTTTCTTATTTGGTGGTAAATATTCCGTTTTAAGGGTTCCGCAGATAGTGTATTTCTATTACCGCGGTAACAAAAAATAATAACATAAAAACGCGTGATTTTTGACTCGTGGTGAACCCTGTTGCGTTGTAGGTTGACATGCTCTTGTCCGGTTTTTATCATCTGACTGACGTCACAAAAACAAACGCGGAAGAAAAACGCCATAGTGACTTTCGATACGAATGACATTTGTAACTTTAGAAATATTTTATACTCATACACGGACCTATATTTTTTGTAACAACCAAGTACTTAACTAGAAAAATTACTTCCTCTTTGATATCTTAAAATTACTGTAAGGAACTGGCTGCTGGATTTGGACTATGAAGGTACAGAAAGTATCATCAAAACTATCAAATAAAAAAGAAAAAAAAATAAATTAACATACCTCCCACTTAGTTTTACTGATAAGCACAAATTTGCACAGGACTTACATGCACTAACACAAAACACCCTCACACATTCACACACTACACACACAATCCTACAATAATAACACTTCACAAATATAACCATACTTTTATTATAGATTTAGCTCTCTTTCAAAATTGTTATTAAGCTAACAGTGTTATGTATAATCGGAACTAAGATGCCGTAAAATATGATCATGTTCATGGGGGTGTGAGCCTATCATACAGGTCCCGAACCTAGTACAGACTCCAGCTCTCACAAGGGTTCTAGCATAAGGTAGAATAATATTAATAATAAATTACTGTAATCTATCTAGTCGTTTGGATTGTATCTATGAACACACTATAGTAGGCGCCAGATAATCGTGGAATAACGGTCATTGACCCACCTACAATTATTGACATTTTTAATTTGAAAAACGGAATTAATGACACAAAGCTGTCCCGAATCATCATCTCTCGTGATCCTTAACATTGTCTAATAATGAAAAACGATTCATATTTAATTGTTCAGGTACCTATGAACAGTTATTAGGGAAAGGTCAATATACTTTATTCCACATTTATCTGGCGCCTACTATAGTGATACGCAAAAAACTGGGAACCCTAGCGTACCACAGTTTTTTCAATAAAAACGTATATACAATGTGTTTCAAATAATAAAAAGAACAAGGTATTAGATAAATGAAACTTGATGTACCTTAAGGGCAACGAGCTGAGAACATAAAAGAAATTCTTGGAACAGTTACTCCGATATATCTTTGTACCGAATATTATTTTATTATTGAAATGTATTACAGGTATCTTCATGTCTTTGATATTATTTCGTTATGTGTAAGAAACGCTACTGAGTAGTTTGTAACTTCTCAGTTGATACATTATTATTTATAGTTAGAATCCAAATTGTATCTCGGTTTTGTCAGATAGTCAAACGTTTTTTATCGGACTAGATTATTCCCGCGACTTCGTGTGCGTATATCCCGTTCCCGTATGACCTATTCCCGTTCCCGTATATCATATAGCCTTTCTCATTAACGTGGCTATCATCTACAAAAAACAAAACAAATCCGACTGGTGGTTCCAGAGATTAGCGCGTTCAAACAAACAAACTCTTCAGCTGTATTGTCTTTAATATATATATTTCTTGTGTAATATCTATCTTGTATAACATACAGATATTCCCCATATATAATATATGGGGAATATCTGTAAAAGTTTGTAGATCTATCATTGAAACTATTGCCCCCTACTTAGCTGTCATATTTAACACTAGTGTAGACAAGGGAGTATTTCCGGATCTCATGAAACACAGTAAAGTCGTTCCATTGTTCAAATCGGGTGATTCTCAAGAACCCAACAATTATCGGCCGGTGTCAATTCTGCCAGTTCTCAGTAAAGTGTTTGAAAAGTTAATGCTTAGTCAGATGTTACGTCACTTTAATAAAAATTCCATCTTTCATGAAGACCAGTAAGGTTTCACCAAAGGGCGTTGTACAACTGACGCCGGTGTCACCCTAATAAAGAACATTTTTAACGCCTGGGAAGAGTCGCAAGATGCCATTGGAATATTCTGCGACCTCTCGAAAGCGTTCGACTGCGTTAACCATGAGACGCTTTTGTTGAAACTTGAGCACTATGGGATTAGGAATAGAGCCCTTTGTTTACTTAGTTCATACTTGATGGGCAGACAGGTTAAAGTTCAGATAAACGGTGTAAACTCAATAGGGTCGGAAACGATAATGGGCGTTCCTCAGGGTTCAATATTGGGTCCATTCCTTTTTTTAGTTTACATTAATGATTTGCCCCAATTACAACCAAAGATGGTGTTATTTGCGGATGACACATCATTAATATTTAAAATAGACCGACGTTCACAAAATCTTGACGACGTCAATAGCTCTATTCATCAGGTCCAAAATTGGTTTACGGCAAACAACTTGGTTTTAAATAAAAAAAAACTAAATGTATTAGATTTTCTTTACCAAATGTTAAAAGTAGCGAATGTGACATCATATTGAATGGAGAAAAACTGGAGTTCATTAATCAGACGGTTTTCCTAGGTATCACATTGGACGGAAAATTACAATGGGGGCCTCATATAACATCTCTTGCGGGTCGTCTAAGCTCAGCCGTGTATGCTGTTAGAAAGATAAGACAGTTAACAGACGTAGAAACCGCACGTTTGGTCTACTTTAGTTACTTTCACAGCATTATGTCGTACGGTATTTTGCTGTGGGGTCGGGCTGCTGACATTGAATCCATATTTATTTTACAAAAGAGAGCTGTCAGAGCCCTTTATAATCTGCGTCGCCGTGATTCTCTTAGGGAACTTTTTAAAAAGATTAATATTATGACAGTCCCTTGCCAATTCATTTATGAAAATATTATGTATGTGCGGAAAAACCGACATCTTTTTAGTAAAATTAGTGATAGACATAATTTTAATACTAGAAATAAAGACAAATTAGATCAACCATTTTTTAGATTAGCTAAAGTCCACACTTCTTTCATGGGGTATTGTGTTAAATGTTACAACAAAATACCTTCTGACATATTAGAACTAAATGAAAGAAAATTTAAAACTCATGTTAAAAGTACACTTTGTGAACAAGCATATTACAAATTAGAAGATTACATTCAGGATAAGAATGCTTGGAAACATGCTGGTCCTGCTCCATAGGACGATCAAGGGTGAAGGTCAAACTGTTTGATTTATGTATTAACTTTATAGATATACTGTTTCTTTTTTTGTGTTTTTATTTTTCTGTTGACTCACACACTGTTGTTTAATTAATGGTTCCAATGTTTGTAAATATGTGAGTACCATTTACCTAAATTTCTTTAGGAAATTAATAAGTTTACCTCTGCTGGTGATACTTTGTTCTAATAAGTAGCATACTCTGGGTGCATCGTCCTCACATATTAAATTTATTTTTGTAAACCAAATTTTGTAAAATCATTATTTGAAAAGAGTAACTATGGAGTTTCTTGTCCGTTCTTCTCCATAAGAATCTACCTTTCCGAATGGACAGTAGAGTCACTTTATTAATGTAATTCTATTATTTTTACTGAACTGTAAACGATGACGTTCAAAAGTGCCGTTTAATGGCCTAATTGAAATAAACGTTTTGACTTTTGACTTTTTTGACTTTTGTACGTGTCTATGTCACTGAACTCCTCCTAAACGGCTGGACCGATTTTGATGAAATTTTTTATGTGTGTTTAAGGGGATTTGAGAAAGGTTTAGATTCACAATTGGACCCGGTAGGTGGCGTTGCAATCGATTTCTATAATTTTTCGTCATTCACAAAGCAAACGTTCGGACAGGACAACGTCTGTCGTGACCGCTAGTATTACTTTAGATTTGTTGAGTACTCGTAATCGCACGACACGTGTCACGTAGGTACTACATGTTAAATATTAAAGGGCTTTGCCTGAAATGTATGGTCAACTGGTGTCTTTTGGCAGCTCAACTCTTAAGTACATCTGTCTCGAGTTATGCACCCCAATATATTACGCGTAGTTAATTGGTCGAACTACACGTTATAGGTTAGGGGCGCATTACTCGAGACGGATGTACTTTAGAGCTGCTATAGGTACTAACTATTGTTTGTTTCGAGGTACTCTACCCATCTAACAAGGTGGCATTGGAGTGCCATCAATCAAAGGCATAGCCCTTTAATATTAACCTAAGCAGTATGTAGTCATAGTTCATATAGTCGTGACCTGTGATGACTTATGGATTCGAAACGTGGTCGCACTCAATGAGCAATGGAGAGGGCAATGTTCGGAATTTCGTTGCGTGATCGAATCAGGATCCGCAAGAGGACGAAGGTTACCGACAAAGCCCGAAGGATCACCAAACTGAAGTGGCAGTGAGCACAACATTGCTCGCAGAACAGATGGCTAATGTGGCCGAAAAGTTCTCATTGGAGTGGCTACAGCGTACCGGAAGACGTAGCGTCACACAAGATGGACTGATGGCCTGGTGAGGGTCGCGGGTAGCCGATAGATGCGTGACGCACAGGACTGGTTGTTGTGGCGACACTTGGGGGAGGCCTATGTCCAGGAGTGGACGTCTTTCGGCTGATATGGTGATGATGATTATGAGTTTAAAATACGAAGTTGTTTATGGTGTAACCAGAGACCTTTACTTTTCTCTCTGGTTATTGGGAAACATAATGTTTTGTCGGTCTGTGCTGTACAAGAATAAACCGCAGAAATCTTACTCAAATAGTTTAATTAATATCCTGCACTGTACTAAACTCGCTTGACTTGCCTCCGGGTTAAACTGGCTTTGAAATAAATTATTGCATCAATTTGTGGTTAAGCTAGGGGACATTATTAGGGTCCTTTAAGTAAAGTTTACTTAATTGGTGAATGTATTATTGGAATGGTATAGTTTGAAGTTAATTGACTCTAGCTGGAGGAGAGGAGATATTGAAAGGTTCTTATCTACCACTTCCCTTGGTAGATAGATAAGGCACGCTGCAATGGTACCGGTAAAGGTCTTAGCAGACTTGGTACTTTTGCAACAGCGGCGTTTTGTCTTGTAACTTCATAAATTGTCACCGGAAAATTGCAAACGCCGTAAGATTGTAAAATATCGCGGGAAATTGTAAACTATTTTTCTTGATACTACACGGATAATTGGATACTATTGAATTTGGATGGAATTTATGGTATACAAAACGATTTTTTCATAATATATATCGAGAAATTATAATCTAATAAAAGTTTATTGCAATCTTGCGGAGTCAAAAATTTTCCGGTGCCAGAGTCCTAATTCAGTCACGATAGTTGAAATGTGTAAGTTAATTATATAATTAAATCTAAGATTAACCAAACCAAATAGTCAATACTTCAATTAAATAAAGTAACTAATTTGTTTTAATTATTTAATTCTTCCATTACAAAACTTTCAAACCAGGTAGGTACCCCACCCAAAAACCCGAACCCTCCTCTCGTTCACTCACAAACTACCGCATAAATCACTTCGCATGCTGTTGTTCAACAAAAATAACCGCGCGTAAAGGTCGGGCTCTTTAAATAATACACATCGTAGGACGCGTCCACACTGAGCCACCAATACTGTTGGTCTATTTTATCAACATCTCACCGTGTGAACACAGGTGAAGTGAGCATGAAGTGAACTGTCATTCTATCTTGATTGTATAGATTGACAGCTTAATTCATATTCACTTCACCTAAGCTTACGCGGTGAGATGTTTACAGAATCGCATTACAGGTTACAGCCGGTCGATTTTGTTAATATGTCGAAGTGAAGGCTTGGGTGAAGTGATCACGTCCATATAATCAAGATGTCTCGTGATCACGAAGTGAGCTGTCATTCCATCTTGATTATATGGATTGACAGCTCACCTCGTGATCACTTCACCCAACCCAGCACTTTGACATGTTTACAGAATCTACGGCTACTTATCATTTCAGCATTTAAAAGAAGGTTTAATGGCACAAAGCTAACTAGGTGTGAAATTTCAATATAATCATTCTATTTCCTATGCTACTTCCTACTAAAATATGAAAGTCTATTGTCAAATCAATCGTACCTCAACGGCGGAACAGATTTAGATACATTGGTACATGAATAGATACGATTTTTTTTCAGTAAGTCCCCTAGGTTACTTTTTGTCTATGATTCTGAAAAATTAGAATTTGTCGTAAGAGGCGACTAAGGGACTCACCAAAGAATCATCATCATCATCAGCATTCTCTGTGCATTGCAACAGCTACACTGCGATCGCCAACCCGTCTGCCAAGCGCGGCGATTATGGCAAACCCCTCCTTTTGGAGAGCAGTCCAGCAGTAGACTTCACTTGGCTGATGATGAGACTCGGGGAAATTAAAGCCAGTGGCAAATGCAACTCAGTCATAAAATTTGGCAGAAAATTATTGAGTGTCTTTTCCTACTACTTATTCTGAAAAATCCGCGTTTACTTTGAGATACGCTACGGCGGCGAATCTTTGCATAAACACCTGTAGGTATATATACCAATTCCATCACAAACTGGAAAAAATGCATAATAAACCTCTAAAAATAAAATATTTATTTACTCATGCACATAAATTACAAAGGCGGACTTCATGCTCAGTATTTCCTACACTTTCTACGAGTCAACCTTCGGGCGGTGCAGAGACTATCAGACAAAATAGTAGTTGGTGCAATTCTGAGAGTACATTCACCATATATTACCAAACATCCATTTATTTCCTCTCATGTCCTAGAAAGCAAGTAGCGTTATACCACACAGTAATAAGGAACTAGGACCCCTAGTCTGCACGCTTGCATTATTTAAAATACAGCGTACATTATATAAGATTCACTGAACCCCTTTTTGGCTTAACCCCTGAGTTCCGTATAGAAACTGAAGGCTGGCTTATAGAGAATAATATGTCGAGTTTAGCTTATTTACCTACGTCAACGGAAGGGTTAAATTGATATAAAGATAATGGAATACTATCTTAAGTAGATTTTAAAGGTGGGTTTTATTCTAACGCAGGGATGGCGAACCTTTTTTGGCGAACGTGCCATTTTCATTACAAAAATATTTTTTGCCATGACGTGTCACCAAAAATCTTGACTTGGTGATACAATGGACAAAAAATAACACTAGACGCTATTAACTTAACTCTTTTTTTGTAACTATAAATTCATAAAGCAATCTTAATGCCAATCAGCTTTGTGTTCAGCATAATTTCTGTTGTTGCTAATCATTCAAGATGCTAAGTAATCTTGTATAGGCGTCCCTAAATTATTTTGCTGCGTGCCACGACTAGCACGCGTGCCATAGGTTCGCCATCCCTGTTCTAACGAGATAGATGTATAATATTTTTAATACGGGCTATTCAAACTGAATGCTAAATTTCAACGTTGTTGAGTTGCTCCGTCTCGAACCAACCGCAGATGGAGAAACAGGTCACAGTTATGATAAAAAATGTGATCAGGATTCAAAGTAGTTGTAATTCAGCTTGTAGGTTTTAATATAAACGAACTAAAAAACATTGCAAGTTAAATAAAAGCTTGTAATACAAGAACACTACAAATTCGAAACGGCGCTGTTGCCCTAACATTTTGGGAAATACCGATGGTGTTTATTGCATAGCAATTATTGACTGGCCTGTTGGTCGAGTAGTTAGTGACCCTGACTGCTAAACCGGAGGTCGTAGGTTCGATTCCCACCCAGGACAAATCTTTGTGTGATGAGCATGATCATTTGTTCTGTGTCTGGGTGTAATTTGTCTATAATATGTATGTATTTAGAAATATATAAGTATGTTTATCAGTTGTCTGGTTGCCATAGCACAGGCTCTGCATAGTTTTTATTATTATTTTAATAGGTTCGAAACACGGTTTTCTGATGCATGTTGGTCCAAAAAACGCTATATCGTGTTAATAAGCGTGCAATTTAAACAGTATTTCGCACTAACTTGTATCGTAAAGATTTTGTTTCGAACCCTGAAGACATCCCGAAAATCGTTTACTTTTGAACAAGTTACTCAAACACACACCTGTAATCGAAATGTAATAGGTAAATCCAATGCTGCCAGAATAGAAGACCCGCCAGTACCTGAGCCTGCCAGGGTTGCGGAATTAGTTCGAAAGAGTCACCGCGGCCCTGGAACGCAAAGGGCTTTAGAAGGAACACGGATGGGTTTTAGTCAGTAAGAGTCTGACACGCCCTTCCGCTCCACCCAGAGCGGAAGAAGCCATTTGATGATTTCCCATCCTTAAAAAAAAAGAAGTTTAATGCTGCTTTGTAAATGCAGAACTTTCGCAGGAATCTTTCTTAGTTGTACTTGTACGATGAAGAAAATCGTCTCCAAGGGACGAATATAACTCGTAGTTTATTCTATAAACTACCAAAACATCGCCCATAAGGTGACAAAGCCGTAAAACCGCTTTTAGGGTTCCCAACATCTGTAAGTAACGGAACCCTAGGATCACTCGAGTGTCGGTTTGTCTGTCCATCTGACACAGTCAATTTTCTCCGAATCTACTGGACCGATTCTATTGAAATTTCGTACACATATGAATTTCTGTGAACCAAACACGGAAACGTTACGAAAATAAATACATTTTGAGTACGGATGTCACTTTTAGGGGAAAAACTAGAAGAAAAAAAAATTTTTCAAGTGCCGTGTGACATATTTATTTATTTAGCTTCTCAACAATGAGTACACTATAACTTTATAATTTGTACATTGGAAATTTAAGTCTAAGCGCCTCATTACTTACAAAAAAGCCGGCATGCACTACATTATAATAATAATTAGCGTCCGTAGCATGGTTGCGATTCGGTGATCTCTTTGGAGAAACCGAAGGTTTTGTCTGTGCAATTATGGACGAAGTTATCATGACGAATAACTACCGGAGATTTATTGTGAAGGACGGCACGGTTGACATATGTCGGGCATGTCACCGTCCGGGAGAATCGTTTCGCCACATTGTCTCTGGTTGTTCTCGTCTAGCTAACGGAGAATACTTGCATAGGCACAACCTTGTAGCCAGGATTATCCATCAGCAACTTGCTCTGAAATACTCTCTTGTGGAATCGGAGATGCCGTACTACAGGTATGCGCCCGACCCAGTTCTCGATAATGGCAATATCACATTGTACTGGGATCGGTCCATCATCACTGACAGGACTATTGTTGCCAATAAGCCTGATATAGTGGTGGTGGACCGAATCGAGAGGCGTGCAATGATTGTAGACATAACCGTTCCGCATGACGAGAATCTCGTGAAAGCCGAGAAAGATAAACAAATCAAATATATTGACTTGGCGCGCGAGGTTGTCGACATGTGGGATGTGGACTCAACAATCATTGTACCGATAGTTGTGTCAGCCAATGGCTTAATAGCCACGAGCCTCGACCAACACCTCAGGAGGCTCTCGTTAGGCAGCTGGATCAAGGGCCTGATTCAGAAAGCGGTACTTCTCGACACGGCTCGTATTGTTAGGAGGTTCCTCTCTCTTGAGCCCTGACCGCCGGTAGCTTGGACCCTGTTCCCGATACCGGTGGGCTACTATTTTATATTTTTAAATGGTTTTTATTTTTGTATTTTTAAGAAATATTTAAAAATGTATGAAATAAGAAAAAAAAAATTAATAAACGACATAATAATAATAATATCTTGGGACAACTCACACACGGTCATCCGATCCCAAACTAGACAGAGCCTGTGCTATGACAACCAGACAACTGATAAACATACTTATATATTTCTAAATACATACATATTATACACAAATTACACCCAGACACAGAACAAATGATCATGCTCATCACACAACGATTTGTCCTGGGTGGGAATCGAACCCACGACCTCCGGTTTAGCAGTCAGGGTCACTAACTACTCGACCAACAGGCCAGTCAGATGATAACATAATTAAGTAATTAAAACAATTAAAATATAGTTTGAACATTAAAACAAAACGTGTGCGTCTCGGGACACCCGACAGAAGTGATAACTTAAACTAATCTAAGTTGAACTATTTAATATGGGAAGCGCCTGTCCGAAATACGATTAGCGCTGTGGGTTAGAGTGAGAGAGGAAGAGCCTGCCTACCGCTGCCGTATGCGAGATGAGAGAAAGGGACGCCAGACAGACTGGCGCTGTAACGCGTTACGTTACGAAGCGGTTTACCCTCCCGTAAGAAGTTATCACTTCAATAAAATACAATTAAAAGCTAATTTGTTTACAACGAATTAAATTAGATAACACAGATTACATTAAAGTGGAAAAGATGAAATTAAATTTAAATAAATTAAATTAAATCGCAACTTCTTTTTATATAAGATTAGATAAATAATTAATATTAGACTTCCCATCCATCAGCCATCCAGCCAGCTTCTCACCCAGCTTAATATCCCTATATTAAGATGGCCAGTATATCCCTACTGCCAGGGTGGGCCAAGTGGGTGTGCTCAATAGTGTGGAGAGTTTCGGGGTCAACCCTTTAGGAGTCAAGTGACCCTTGAATGTCAACGGAGTATGTGGAGGGATTTGTATATGACCTTTGTGGAGTCTAGGTAATTAGGTCCGTAATAAGGTTTAGAAATGTTTTGACTTTCAAAGAAGTAGGGATGAGAATGATAAGGGTTGGAATCTGTCTAGACGGAGAGGACTTTTGTTGTTGAAGTTAATCGGAGAGATTTAAAAATAAAGTAATCAAGTTTTATTTTCCGATGGGGCTGCCGCGTTTTTGTAGCGCATCCTGCTTGTTTTCCGACGCGGACGTTGATAATTTTTCGGCCATCATGCGCAAGAGATGTACTTCTCTCTTATTACAGCCAATTTACACAAATCTTTACTGAATTAGTATTTGGTAATTGGTGATTAATGAGGAAGGTATTATCTTAACATTACTATTAATCTAGTTAAATAGTAATGAAGTAAATCTTTAAAACATTGATAACCAAAATCATACATTTACCTTCTACGGAAGAACAAATCAACTCTTCAAAAAGTATTATTCCTAACTTATTTCAAAAGCAATGTCTGGCAGACGTACACTGTTTGCACAAGAAGTACGACAACATGAAACATGTCAGCGTGTATTGTGAGCTATTTGACTTCCCGGACATGTTGGAACATGACAGGCGTGTTTGTACATCCAGTTGTGTTGTGTCTAGGGTTGCCAACTTTTTTTAGAAGAAATAGAGGAAGGGTAAATAAGAGTACAGCCTTAGACAAAGAGTACCTTATATTATATTTCTCATTCCAAAACCAAAATTTTGCTGTTTTTAAATGAATTGTTCGCCAACTAGAAAATTTCAATGAAGCCACGGATTTATTTTATCACCAATTTTCAATTATAACCGATAAAATAAAAAAATTCTTCAGTGGAATACTGAAACGGCAGGATTTCATTCAGTTTAGTTATAAAATACAGAGTCAGAAAGAGTATTTCAGCGCACTCTATTGCTTTTGTAGATTATAAAGTACGTTTACGCCAAATAGAGTACAATACCTACTCTATTTTAGAGTAAGGTTAGCAACCCTAGTTGTGTCTGAATGGAGTTGAACTTTCTCGAGTACTTAAAGTCGCAATATCGAGGATCGATATTAAAATCTCTGCCAATCGTTTCCTGCCCTATTATTTAACAGTTACCATTATTTGGTTAAGAAATCACCGCACTCTGAATTTTTTTATCCGGACCATTTTGTGAACCAACCACGAGGTTTAAAATTTCGGCGAATGTGTCCAATTTGCATTAGGTGGGTTAACAAGTCTGTTCGGAATCCTATTGGGTTCCCATTTGGAGTGTTCGACGATTTGAGGGTTGAATGTGGTGTAATTTGTAATCGCTTTTCTGGGGGATTAAAGGAAAAGTTATAATTGTTGAAAAGATGAGTGGTGCTGATTGATGCGGGAGATTTGCCGTTGGTCCCGGATGTCATTAGTAGATCTTTGGCAGTCGTTACGGATAGGCAGAAGCCAGAATATCTGACACCAGTCTTGAAAAGGAGTACCGTGTTACCCAGTTAATGGGTTAAGGAGGTCTGGTAGGCAGCCGCTCCATGTAAAATACTGGTATTCAGCTGAATCCGGTTTGACTGGAAGCCGACCCCAATATAGTTGGGAAAAGGCTAGGCAGATGATGATGATAGTTATGGTAGGTGGCAAATGAATTTGAAATAGTACATCGACATCTTCCTATTATATGTATCTTCGGAGGTACCCGAAAAATAAATTATGAAACGTTTTTCATTACTTACTGGAAAATGTAAAGGGTCACGATAGATGTCGATTCAAGACAGCTCAAACATACATACAAAAAAAAACAACTGAATTGAGAACCTCCTTTTTTTTTTAGTCGGTTAAAATGGAAACAAAGACTTTTGTGTAAAAAAGAAGGATGTTTGTGAATCTACTTTCCGATTGGTCCCATAGAAATTTCATCAAAATCGGTTAAGTAGTTTGGTTTTTAAATCAAAATAGCTGGAAAAAATATGTCGTCCAAGTGAACGCAATTGCGTATTTTGCTTTCCTGTGACTTCCCAGTGATGTGGGTACCACTAAAAAGTGAAGAGAAGTCGGCGTTAAAATACGAAGAAACAACCAAAAACACCGACTTCCGACATTAAAGTTATTTTATACTTTGTACCTAGGGTTTTTTTGAGAGTCGGTTGTATTTTTTTGTAAAAAGAGTCCTCGGTTCCGGACGTCCGTATGGAAAAAACGGAACCGTACGGGCTTTCCGTTGCTTACTGAGTTGCATGGGAGTACTAACCATAAGTCATAAAAAATACTCAACTTGCTAAAGGGACTGGTCTTTTCTTCAGAATTGCCATTCAACGAGGCATTGCTGCCAGTGTTTGGGGCACTTTACCCATTGACGATTTTTTTTATGCCCAATGTATGATTTTCCAGTTCCCTTTAATTCTCACTTTTAGGTACTGTAGCAATAGCGAGCCTCACGCTAGCACTATTTAAGAATGTATTCAAATAAAACAAGATTTATAATTTATCTTCGTAATAATATTAGGCATCTGCCTTAGAAGAGAGTTGGTACAGGGTTCCAGTAAAATAAAAATTACATTCAGAATTATAATAATCTTTTACGTTTACTAGACGCTTCCAAAGTTAATATCTTGGGACAACTCACACACGGTCATCTGATCCCAAACTAGGTAGAGCCTGTGCTATGCCATAGCACAGGCTCACGAGACAACTGATAAACATACTTATATATTTCTTAATACATACATAATATATACAAATTACACCCAGACACAGAACAAATGATCATGCTCATCACACAAAGATTTGTCCTGGGTGGGAATCGAACCGACGATTTAGCAGTCAGGGTCACTAACCACTCGACCAACAGGCCAGAAATAGTTCTACCTTGGCTGACAGTGAACATAATATTCTCTGCCTGCGTCTGTGTTTCCGAACGCATACAATCCTAATCTCTTCAAAATTAGAGTGAACAGGCTTCTTCTGGGTAAGCTCGCTCCATCGTCGACTTTGTCTCTGTCATCTATGACCTAGACTAGAGTCAAGAGCAAACACATATTAAATAAAAAAATTAATAAAAAATATATTATTATTATAATTTTTTTTTTTTAAGTTTAGTTTTCTTGCTCAAATTCACTATGTTTCACGCAAACAACAAAACCAACAATATAAGCAAGGAACATTCTACAATTTTCAATAAACGGCCAGCCATTTTAAACAGCAGGTATAATTTAATTTAATTTGAAATGCAATTCAAACCGCTCCGTCTCATAGCAATACAATTCCATAAGAATGATTGGAACGCTCTCAATAATCGTTTGAGTTCAGTTTAATTTTATGAAACCATTTGATAGCCACGGGGTTTTATTACTGCCTTGCTGCCCGTTGGAAATGCTAGGTAAATACAACGGATCATTAGGGATACTTTATAACGGAATGGAAAATATTATGTGGAAATATTATGATTATGACACAATATTTTCGAATCTGCAAAAAAATTGTTGGTTTTTTTTGTTGTAATGAGACTGTAAGAGCATTAATTTCCTGCCAGGGTTGCGGAATTTTGTTCGAAAAAGTCACCGCGGCCCTGGAACGCAAAGGGCTTTAGAAGGAACACGGATGGGTTTTAGTCAGTAAGAGTCTGACACGCCCTTCCGCTCCGCCCAGAGCGGAAGAAGTCATTTGATGATTTCCCATCTTTAAAAAAAAAAGAGCATTAATTTATCTCACACAGTCGAGCACGTGAACACTCTTATTCCAGTTTTTTTTTTAATCTTTTGAAAATATCCCCTCCACTCCAATGGACTCGCCAGAACTTTCGATTAATGTCAATAAATAACAATCTATAACTGACAATTTTATTAGTTTGACTTGGGTGTAGGAAATGACTCAGAATAAGCTGGGTTAACTAGTGTGCTCACTTATATAAGGTTCCATTAAAATGTATGGACAAACTTTTAGAAATCATTTAGACCACCAAAATAAGGACAATAGCAAAAAAAACCCCCATCGAAAATACACACATAATGTTGGTTACCCAATGCATAAACACATCCTTGTCATTGTTAACTCATAATTCTGATAGTACAAATGTGCAGGCGCACGTGACCACGTCAAGTTCCTACCCTTAATGGATGTGTTTATTTTAGTGTGCAGGCAATTAATTTTTTTAGGCCAAAATAAAATCACTGTCAATCAGGTTTTTATTTTTGACGATGACCACTCGCAGTTCAGCACAATAAGGCTGGTTACTGCTTAACCGGACTATCCTGTGGTGGCCTCAAATGAATTTAAGGCCCCCAGGCAGGGCTTACAAACTAAATTAAAAACTACATGCCCGCTCGCTAGGGGCATCCCCTGTGGGATACGTACCTCGGCTTAGCGGCGTCATTTTGGGAGGACAGCAAAGGACAGGCTGGGTCGTAATTATTATTTAGGGAGTTTAGAGTTACTGGCTCAGCGATGCGGGCGTCAATCACTGTTTGTTTTTACTTGGACATCTTTGGGTAGACGTACTGAATGCTGTGTCCATCTGTCCATCTATTTTAGTAGGACCTTATATATGTATATTGTACACCCATGACATGCTTCATCTGTGTTCTCGTGTGAGCAAGTCTAGCTTTGTGGATAACGGCTGAGTGCCTTTCTACAAGTATCATTGATCCTGATGTTTGCTTCTCTTGCAATAACCGAAGCATGACAGAGTTAGGAAGGTCTACGTTATTATATTTGACAAGATGTTTAGACCTATAGTAGGCGTCAGATAAACTTGCAATATAGTACATTGACCTTTCCCTAATATCCCTTCTTAGATACCCCAACAATAAATAATGAAACGTTTTTCATTACTAGACAACGTAAAGGATCATGATAGAAGTCGATTCAGGACAGCTTTATGTCTTTGTTTATGTTTTTGAAATTAAAAAAGTGAATAAATGTATGTGGGTTTATGAGCGTTATTGCACATTTATCCGGTGTCTACCATAGTTAAGATATCAATACGTATGTCACTGGAAAATAGCAAACGCCGTAAGATTGTAAAATGCCGCGTGAAATTGGAAACTATTGAATTTGGATGGGATTTATTGTATACAAAACGTTTTTTTTTTCATAATATATCGATAAATTGCAATCTAATAAAGAGTTAGTACAATCTTACGGAGTCTGCAATTTTCCGGTGACACGTATAAACCTGGTCAAGGCACTAATTTTGTTTCTTAAAACTAAATTTTCGAAAAACAGTTTAGAGGGAGAGAGAGAACGATTTAAAGTTTCTATATCTATCTTTGGCAGTGAACTCTTTTTCAAAAATGTTCTAAACTAACTATAAAGATTAGATATCTAGAGCAGGGGTTCCCAAACTATTTCTATCCGTGGCGCACCGTTTAGTATTACGTCCCGGCGCCCTAGCTTGTTAAAATAGGTTACAATTACCTATATTAGGCACAGAAATTAAAACAACCACAATATGATGTTGAGTTTAAAATACTGAGCAGCGAGCGGGATTTAAACTGTTTAATAATTTTTTTACCCGCGATTACTTAAGTCTAGTTCCCGAAGAGAAGAATGAGGAGCGTCTTGCGGCGCCCTTCTTTGCTTTCTACGGCGCACCAGGGCGCCGCGGCGCATACTTTGGGAACCCCTGATCTAGAGTATGCATACCAAGTTTAATTAAAATCACTTAATTCATTTCCAAGAATAAAGACTTGAAAGTTTGTATGAAACACCGTGAGAAGTAAGTGCTCTTAAGAATGTTTTATTGTCATAATTGGCGCAAGTAAATTCTATTTTTTGCTAACTATCATTGGGAGAAATGTAGGTAGACTTATTCTATGTATAGTGGTTGGCGCACAGGTATCCTTATCTCGAGTTGTGTCTGTCTACAGGAACTTTAGAACGCCTATTTTTTAATCTTAACTTTTTTTTTTTAACTTTTGGTAGGCACGAGTTTGACACTATCTCACCTGATGGTAAGTGATGATGTGGTCGCTTGCCATGAAATAACCTATTCACTCTTGACTTAAAGACTCCCAGGTTGTAGCTATCAAGAAATAAAACCTTTAAACATAGCCTATCAGCCTAGCCTTTTCCCAATTATATTGGGGTCGGCTTCCAGTCAAACCGGATTCAGCTGAATACCAGTATTTTACGTGGAGCGGCTACCTACCAGACCTCCACAACCCATTAACTGGGTAACACGGTACCCCTTGGTAAGACTGTTGTCAGATTTTCTGGCTTCTGGCGATCCGTAACGACTGCCAAAGATCTACAAATGACAGCCGGAACCAACGGCTTAACGTGCTTTCCGAGGCACGGAGGAGTCTCATTATGTTAAGATGGTCACTCATCCACAGACCAACCTCGGCAAGCATTGCTTAAGCTTGAAGATCGACGCGTGCGGCTGTTATTATGTAACACGAGCTCCTCTTTTTAATTAGTTTGTATTGTCTACTAATGGCCTGCTCACTGACCTTGACCTCTGACCGTCTGATACCGCCTTTTTGTTAAACATCTAACGTAATGTCAATTGATTAAAAGCGTTAGCGGTTACCTGCGTGTTTGGAACGTCTACCATATCCTTCGGGGAATACAGACTTATGTCGGTATTAGCTAGAAAAGGAGAAATAATGTAGGTACAGTGTTGTTTTCATCGAAAACGAATACCCTTTTTCTCACCTGTGTCGTAAAAAATTGTGTATTTTTTTGTATTTTTTTTTTACACTTTTTGTTCAAATCAAATATCTTGACTTGGTTCGCGAGGTTGTTGACATGTGGGATGTGAACTCGGCAATCATTGTACCGATAGTCGTGTCAGCCAACGGCTTAATAGCCACGAGCCTCGACCAACACCTCAGGAAGCTCTCGTTAGGCAGCTGGATCAAGGGCTTGATTCAGAAAGCAGTACTTCTGGACACGGCTCGCATTGTTAGGAGGTTCCTCTCTCTGGAGCGTGAGGGCTCCGGGCGCCGGTAGCTTGGACCTTGTTCCCGACACCGCTATATTTTTTTATATTTTAAATGTTTTTTTTTTGTTTTTGTAAATTTTAAGAAATATTTACAAATGTAAAAAGTAAGTTTAAAAATTAATGAATGGATTAATAATAATAACGTTTATTAAAATAATAAGTTTACATAAAGTGTACATGTGGTTCAGTAGTATATATTAATATTGGCCTATAACAGTATTACAATAATCTGGATAAAACTATGGCACTATGATAAGTATAACATTACAGTTACAAAAATAAAATTATGAAGGTATTGTAGTGCGTTGCCCGATCTAGGTTTATTTAAACCTGTGTTTCAGGCCATCATATTATTATGTAACTGTCATATTCGCGACACGACTGTTGGGAGTCGTCCAACAGTAACGCGTTTACTGATATATTGAAGAGGACTTTCACAGTGTAGCGGATTGTGATATAAACTAGAGCGGTATTAATAACTCTTGCAAGATTGACGAGAATATTAGAAGGTCTCTCGCTCTCGACATATTACTTATAAATGTTTTTTTTTTATTGTTTCAGGTAAGGTTCCGCACCTACATAGCCGACCTGCTTTATGCACTACAGACTTTTGATCCCACCAAGGAGCGAGGTACCGTAAATAATGAGCAATTATATACACGCTGAAATTTTAATGGTTTTTTCCAGCGGCAGAACGATAAGCCATCAGTAGTACTATCGAAAGATAAATTAAACTTATAAAATAAATTTGTTTTTGTTCACAAATAATTAAAAAATATATTCATAAACTCGAAAGCGTGAGAAGCAATAGTAACTCACTAGACGTGACGTAGGTACCTACACACGAAGGGCAACGACGGCCTTTTTGCGCGAAACTATCGCGATGTATAACTATTGGTTCGAAGTCGCTTTCGAGTTTTGTTTACCACAATTAATAATAATAATAATATCTTGGGACAACTCACACACGGTCATCCGATCCCAAACTAGGCAGAGCCTGTGCTATGGCAACCAGACAACTGATAAACATACTTATATATTTCTAAATACATACATTTTATAGACAAATTACACCCAGACACAGAACAAATGATCATGCTCATCACATCAGATTTGTCCTGGGTGGGAATCGAACCCACGACCTCCGGTTTAACAGTCAGGGTCACTAACCACTCGACCAACAGGCAATTGTTATTCTGCTATTTCTTGATTTTCAATTCATTATTATTGTATTACCAAGACAAACTCGTTTCGCTGCGAGAAAACAAACATTAAAATTTCACGCTGTATATATGAAGCAAAATAATCAGTTTTTAAACCGTAATTTACTGGGTTTTATTTACATTTAAAAGCCTTAATACTTAAATGAATACTTTGCATTATTTTTATTTAACACTTATTGCGGCAAGCGGCTACGCGCGCGTAAAATTAGTTTATAACAATTTCCATTGTTATATATACTCGAAAATAAAAAAATACCATCTCCAAGGTCTAATCTTTCTCTGTACCAAATTTCATCAAAATCGATTTAGTGGTTTAGACGTGATAGTGTAACATGTAGACATAGTTACTTTCGCATTTATAATATTACAAGCTGTGCCCGTTTTCGATCCCGTCACCTCCCGTCAACCGTTACCTACTCTACCTTATATACCTACCCTACCCTATCTACCTGCCCCACATACCTTACTATTTTTTTTTTTGTTTTTGAGCCTTCCCTATAATCTAGCCAATAAAACAAAAAAAATTGCAATCTTTTTTTTTGTTTAGGCGTTCTCAAGTTATAGCGTGACCAGGAGAAATAGGGGTCAAATAACAACATATGCAACAACAACTTTTTCTATGATGTTCATTTAGTAAATTATCATGTAGTATAAAATTATAATTATATTATGATTTGATCTAGCCGTAAAACGAAGAGCTAGCGAAGCCAGCGAAAGAAGTTGGGAAACTAAGTGCTCAATAGACTTTTACTATAAAAGCTGAAACTACACTCTTGGAATTGCTTCACACCTAAACTACAAACTTAACTGATGTAACGTTACTCCAAAGGTATTGAAATCAACTACGAAACTACGAACAAAACTACAAAGTTACTTGTTGGTACAATCGAGAAAACAAGTGGTACATGGTGGCTAGTGGGGGTTTATTTTTAATTATTATTAATTGTTTACACTACACCTATCTTACCAGAGCCCTGTTTAATATTACTGGCAATGCAACAAATTAGTCAAAAACTGACATAATTGTCACAATTGCGCGACAGGTGTTGTCTAATGAAGCAGAGAATGTATGAAATAAACCAGTCAGTTTAATTAAATAGGCCCCTGATGGTGCGCCATGATGTCGACGGTGAATCACGCATGCATAGAAGTAACCTATCCACTCTTGACTTAAGAACCCCAGGGTTTAATCTATAAGGAAATATTCTATTTAATAATGTTATTGCGGATGGAACATCATTTTGTCTAAATCTCAAGGTTTATTGAAGTTAAAGAAGACTCTTAGGCGATCATATATAATCTGAAATAAGAACAAGGGTAAATAATGTTTAATTACTAGGCCAAAATTATTTGTATAAATGAATGTTTTGTATGGTCTCGGACGTAAAAGAAGAGCACCATCCCGCCACTTCCCGTGCGTGTTGCAAGAGACGACTAAGTGGCTCACCAGACAATGGGCAGCAGCATTCTCTGTGCATTGCAACAGCTACACTGCGATCGCCAACCCAGACGCCAAGCGGACGATATGGCAAACCTTTGGGGGAGGCCTATGTCCAGCAGTGGACGCCATTTGGCTGGTGATGATGATGATGATGATGAATGGTAATAAAGCCTAAATTAAATGTTGTACCTATGTTAAAACAGTTTCTAAATAAATCAATGATGTTACCAACCACTTATTTCGCTGACTGTACTTTCCAAAGTAATAGTGTTCGGTAAACAAACACACGTGCCAAAGTTTTTTACACGATCAAATTAACTACATTGTTTTAACAACAGGAAACACGGTGTATTTTATTTCATATGTGTTTTGTTTATCTACTGGCAGATTTTGAATTTATTGGCTATATTGTAATATAGGGACGATAGTTAATATAAACATGGACTATCGACAGTACTTTCTATCCTTTTCTCTCTAAAATCCATCCAAAGGTTGTCTTGAAAAGATCGCTTTTAGCGATAAGGCCGGCCATTGTGTCACCCTATGTAATGTTTTCCTCATCTATATTTTCTGTAACTTATATGGTGTACATAATAAAGAATATTCTATTCTATTCTAAATTCTGAAATGGTTTAAAAAAAAAACAGGTTTCATAATTTTTATTGAGTCAATTTGAAATTGCATTTTGGGATGAAATGGCCGTTTTTTGTCTCCTTTTGTATCTCTTTTAGGAAAACTTTATCTTTTCAAATAGTACCTATGTGCAAAGCGTTGACATTGCATCGTTGTTTAACCACATTAATTCGTTTCTATTACTGAATCTAAACTTTCGTTCAAATTGTCAAAAAAGGAACTATAGTTTTAATCTGGACTAGATAAATCCGCCTTGTTGCGGAATTGTTCGAAGGAGATAACGCGGTCCTGGAACGCAAAGGGCATTTGAAAGAACAAACAAAAAAGAAGGTCAATCCGTCTTTGTAGGTACCCCTTATGTTGCATCGAGTTTATATAAATAAATCCAAAGACCAACGTCATAGTACATGCATGGCAAGTATCTACGTCCAAAACCAATTGTCACAGTCGCCCCTATAAAACATAAAACTACCCCCTAGAGCAAAGGGTTCGGGGTCACTGACCCAATTCGCCGCGTGCACTGAACCCGACGGCATATTTCCTTTCATCTCGATATTTCCGGTGCTTCGGAAAACTGATGGTTTACTGGTATTAAAGGTTGATACGGAGTTCGATTTCCAGGTAGTGGAGTGATATTTGAACATAGATTTAAAAAGAAAAGATCGGGCGTTCGACTATTTGCTAATACGTGTTCACTGCTCCCCTTAACGTCACAGCTCACGACCGATCCCTTGAGTTTACTTCGGTCTAGTCGGGCCAGTTTGAGACGTCAGAAAAACGTGCGATCCACTCTGTCTATTAGTATATTGTCAGGAGGATCTCCTTGGCTGCAGGTTTCTTGCAGACAAGGCATCTCTTTGGTAGCGTCTGGTAAAAAGAAAAACAGAATTTAAATTAAGAATATGAAAATATGTTTTGTTTTTATATGGAACTCCGGTACCAACGCTCGTTGAAGGCAGATGAAATAGTTTTATTTAATGAATGAATGAGATAATATTAAGTAGCACTAGCGTGAGTCCGCTAGTGTTACAATAGAACGTCAATGTATTTGAAGGATTTGCACAAAACCAAGCGTGGTATTATTAAAGCTGGTATATTCAAACCTATGCGGCTCGTAATACGCGAGTTGCTGCGCAATAGCAGTCATGTGACAGGGACAGGGAAGAGAATTTGATACTGCGCAGTGAAAAGCGAACTTCACAGACGTAATTAAAATTGAATCAATCTGTGCGCCTGCCCAGATCCACAAATCCAGAGCGCACAAATCTGCACTCTTAACTACTGTTGATAACTAACTGTGACGTATCGTGAAAGTGACGAGTTGCGATCGTGATAAAAATGAAAATATGACCACCTGCGCAAATATGAGTAGCTAGCATAATATGTAATGGTTAATTAATTTGGTTTAATTAATTAATTATAGGGGATATAATTGATTTATTACGCATATCCATTAGGTACCCCGGGGGTACCGTACCCTACAAAGGCGCACCTTCATGAATTAATGCAGTAGCCGCACTTAATGCGTTCAAGTAAACCGGATCACACTGGAATTAAAAAGTCAGAAATTAGCATCCGTAACTGAAAAGTACGGTCGAAAGAAAAAAAGAAAAAATCCTAGTAGTCGACGTTCTTCAACACATTTGTGTTGAAAAAACGCCGATTGATATGCTTGCTATGCGAAGGAAGTGCCTTTAGCTCGGGCTGCTAATCAAAATTTTTTTTTCATCTTTTCAACCAATACGTCTCCCTTTACTAATGAATTTATAGTTTTGTTTTATGAATACAATTACTTAATTTCTTAACACGTTCCGGGACAGTTGAATATTTGCAAATGTCATATGACACTTCAAAATCCCATATATTTTACGATATCGTCTACAGCCTTTTTTTTTTAAGGATGGGAATCATCAAATGTCTTCTTCCGCTCTGGGTGGAGTGGAAGGGCGTGTCAGACTCTTACTGACTAAAACACATCCATGTTCCTCCTAAAGCCCTTTGCGTTCCAGGGCCGCGGTGACTCTTTCTAACAAATTCCGCAACGCTGGCAGGCTCTGGCCCTAACGGGCGCAGTCTTCTATGCTGACATCTCTTTGAAGCGCGCGTTTGCCATCGACTCCGGCCTGGTTGTGATCGAACAGCGAGCCACCAAACGCTCGCCATCCGCAGGCCCGCGCCTAAGAAGAAGCGAAGCTTCCTAGGAATGTTATGGACAAGCAGCGGTTATCGACGGTTTGCCAATTATCATGAAATAAACTTCACCGCCCTTAGCCGTACTGTCACGTAACAATATACTGAGATAACGTCGAGAGGCTGTCTGTCCTGGCAAGTGTTTAAAACGTACACAGACACTTAACGTTACAGAAAACATTCCCTTAAACTTACCTTTTAAGGCTATGGGTAAATAGTCAGTAATTTCCACTCGAGCCGAGTAATGAGCCCACACTCCAGTTACTTAAGCCGTGCTCAGAACTTGAGCGACTGGAGGCTGTAATGATATTGTGGCTCACTGAATTACTAATGAATTTTGAATATTACAAGCGTCTAGGGCTGGTTTATCAAACATGTTCAGAAGGCCTTTTGTACTTATTTTTAAGCAACGTTCGCATTTGCATCTCAGTCGCAATTTGTCAAAAAAGCCTCAATTTTCCATACATTTTTAACAGTTTGTGACTCACATGCGAATGCGACAACATGCGAAGTTTAGTAAAATTGGCACTCAGTTCTTAGACTGACGGATAGATTTCAAAAACTCGAATATTTTATTGCAATCCATAATGTACACATCGGTGGTAAATCGAAAATAACGGAAACAATTATGGGCCCTGTCGGGCACAACAAATTTTTAAATAGAGCGCTTTAATATTAATTTTTCAATTTAGTCAATTGGAAAATTTATTTTATTTTTTATTAAGTATGATATATTCTATTATTCAATGTTTTAAATTATAGTTTTTCTCCTCTAGACAAGGGACGCTAGACATACTGCCATTCTATAATAAGCGAATTTGATTGTTGAAATGTCAAAATATAAGGGATTGATCGAGATATTTCGACAGCTGTTGTCAATCCCATACATTTCTGACATATTGATAATAGCCTTCCCATGCTTCCACTAAGAGCAGTTACACACTGCATTCGATCCGAAGTAGTCATAGAACCATTAATATGGTTTTTTACGCACTAGATCCGTTTTCCGTCATCCGATTTCTCTCCGTCAGTCGTGAGTCTCCAATTCGGAAGAAATATTGACGGACCGAAGTAGCCGTAGTACTTACTGTTTCAATGAACGCTTTCGCATTCCCTCGGATTTACGGTTAAAGATATTTATTTCTCAAAAGAATTACAAATTCACTTATGTAGAAAATAAATAGGTTTAGAAACAATGTTATCTGCCAGTAAGCGTATATAAAAAACAAATATAGGTATCTTAAAACTAACATTACAATAATACTTCAATTTAACATACAAATCAGAAAAGGGTAGATTTAAATCGGACATAACCAAAGATGGCCCCTGAATAGCTTGAATTTGGATCAGACATCGGATTAGTGCGTTAGCAATATCCGAATTCGGTCCGAGTTTTTTAGACTCTAGATCCGTGCCTTCTTTCACGAATTGGAATCAGATATATTGCGAAAAGCAACATCCGAATTTGGTCCGAGTTTTTTAAATCCGTATTTTCACGTATTCGGATCGTATGCAGTGCGTAAACGCTCTAACTGTCAGTATCAATTGACATAATCATTAATAAAATATTATTCAATTTATACTTTGACATCTAATAACACGTTTTTCGACATACTGCTGTTATAATTGTGATTTAATCAATGTATTAACTATATACACTAGAAATAAAAATAAAATCTCCTAACTAAATAAACCCTAAAATATGGCTTCAAAAAATTCATCCGCATCGCTGTCGACTGGAAGTGTACCCAAAAGACTGGCGGCATTACCACGTTGTATGGCAATGCTTATTTTTTGACCAAGGTAAAAGCCAGCCCTTGGGTCACGTGAAGTGTCAACTAAGCGTCTTGAGAGATCAAATGTATTTGTGAACTGGTTTAATTTGATTTGATGTGTGATTTTAAAGTGTATTAATGTGATAGTATGGCATGAAATAAATTTATTTTATTATATTTAGCCAGTATTCTCCGGACGTACTAAAGTATCGTTATTCCCGAAGGCTTTCTGCGTGATGATCAATTATCTTCTTATGAGGCAACCCTAAGTTGTACCATGTAAGGTTAATTTATATTATGTTTTGTGGTTCCGCTAACGATAGAAGGCTTATAAACTTACATCAGAATATTACAATAAGCGACTTGTTTTTTACTTAAGCGTGTTTTTGTCGTGATGTTATTATTATAACATTACAATAATGATATTATAATAACATTATTGTAATGTTATAGGTAGCAAATGCATACAACAAAGAATAATTTTGCAAGCCTTTAAAATCTATACGGGGAATAAAGGAAATTCAATATAACGGTGATAAAAATAAAATCGAACAAAAACTAGCTTTCACTGTAAAATGTGAAATTCTGTGCATGATATTTGCACAGAATTTCAGAGTGTAAATGAAAATTTTGTGTCAACAAGTTCTGTAAAAATGTTGGGATTTTGAACTGAAATACGGAACCCACTCGACCATGTACTAGTATCACTTGAATGGCAGATGTATTTAATTATTCGGTTTCATTGCGGTAGCAAGGTTTGTTGTAAAATATCGGTCAGAAATCACACATAATATGTAGTATTGTTAAATTGAAAACCCTGAATTATTTCACACGAGAACTGAGATGGCCAACCGGTCGATCGAGGCAAAGCAAATAGTTTTTTATAATACTAGTGCGGTAAGTTAAGGTAAGTTTTTACTAACGAGTAGTTCCATGACAAAGTAGCGCACTATTTCTGAGAAAAACTAATTTTGGTGACCTAACCACAAAACACTTAAAGTTGCCTAAAATGCGTAGGCGAAGCCACGCTTCGCGAGGTTCTATGGTTTAAAAAAATAACCACGTCCGAGTCGGGGTGTCCCAAGTCCCAAGCTCGCTTCACTCGCTCATGCATCCAAGTTCTCCTAGTAACAGTAGTAACATTGCCTTTTGTTCACACATACAATCATTGGGAGTACACTAACTTTCTTCTAAGCAGGATCCCCGTGTACAAGCGAAGGTCAAGCGTAAAGGCAAACAGTTCAAATCCAGGGGAGAAGCCAACAACGTTTAACTAGAAATAAACAAACAACAAAATGAAAGTGATAATAAAAATTGATTAAAGAAAATGGCGTCTTCACATGAAATGTGTTTATAATACGTTAGAGTGCAGTAAGGCACTCTTTATGGTAATTTACGAGGCACCTGGAGATCTGTTCACTGTGATAAAAGATGGGGAAGTACCAGTGACAACGTTTTTTTTTTAATATAAATAAAATAAATAAATAAGGGAAATAAGATCTTGATTCAGTTTTTGCTTCATCTTTTGATACGAATTAATTTTTAACCTTTCGAATGCCATTGTCACGTTTACTTGACAAGCAAGCGAGTATACGCCAAACGTCACAAATACCTGACAAAAGTACGAAGAATTTGTGGCTTAGCGTCGTCGGGGGCCTGCCGATGTGTTTATGCTCTGGCGTTCAAAAGATTATGGTTCCATAGACAATGGAAAAAAAACGATACTTTTATGTGTATGTCTAGTTTGCATGTTTGGTGTAACTGATAATTATAATGCGCAAAAGATATTCATTAGTCGAGTGGTTAGTGACCCTGACTGCTAAACCGGAAGTCGTGGTTTCGATTCCCACTCAGGACAAATCTTTGTGTGATGAGCATGATCATTTGTTCTGTGTCTGGGTGTAATTTGTCTATAATATGTATGTATTTATAAATATATAAGTATGTTTATCAGATGTCTGGTTGCCATAGCACAGGCTCTGCCTAGTTTGGGATCATTATTATTATTATTATTACTATTTATATGAATCAATAAATTCAAAGAATTGTACGTTGACTGCCCGCAATAGGTTACCAATAACAAGTTTTCAGTTTTAGAAAAAATACATTACAGTTCTATACAAATCCTATGATATTAAACTGTTGAAACATACACTGATAACAGATTAACCTACTTAAATCCTAAATCCATTCTCTAAAAACCCGTTTCACCAGTAACTAAAAACCTTTCAACGAAAAAATGCCGAACAAAGATGTGAACGAACAATTTTATGCGACCATTACTGTGATGGTTCACTCATTCACTCACTAGCTCATTGTTCAACTGGATGACAATGAGGCTGAATGGGCGACGGATGAAAAACAGTTTTTTACATTGACGCTTGTAGTTTAGAGCTAGGCCTAGGGGTGACAAATCTGGGAAAAAACAATTCGGGTACGCCAATTTTTAACGTAGTTGAATGAAACTGTTTGTCAGGGTACTCCAATTTAGCCTATACAAAGGTAAAAAAAGGTTAAGATAATATATTTAGCATTTTATTGCAAAAGAAAAAGTTTCCAAATACATTATTTGTGCGTGCGTGAAGTAATTTGATGATTTCCCATCCTTAAAAAAAAGGACATCTCACCCAGACGCAAACATAAAACGTTTCGGGTATACTTGCATCCTACGTACAGTACAGCTTCCCGAGCGGGAATACCCTGCCGATGTCTGTGTTTCCTGATAGCTACAACCTGGGGGTTTGTAAGTAAAGAGTAATTCGGTTACTTCTAGGCAAACGTGCTCCATCGTCGACCACGCTTTCCAACAGGTGAGATTGTGGTCAAACGCCAGCTTATCAATATTAACTAAAAACCGCAGAAATCACGTTACCGTTTTCTGTAAATCAAATAATCCTAAAACAGAAAAGTTAAGACTGCTTCTGTCGAGTTAAAATAAAGAGCTTTAAGTTAATAGCTTTCAGTATTATTTTTTGTCCGTAAAATAACTAAAAAAACCGACAAATAGAACTTTAACCAATGGTTCTCCATCCCTGAGCAAGGCATTCCGAAGGCTACTTCGGTCGTATTGTATTTTTTTAAATGGTATCCACCAATGGTACGACGAATTTGCGGCTTGGCGTCGGGGGCACGCCGCCGCCGGTGCGTTTATGCTCTGGCGTTGAAAAAAACGGTACTTTTATATGTATGCCTAAGTTGCATGTGTGAAAGAAAGAAAGAAAGAATAATATTTATTTAGCACTTACATAAAACACGCACGGTAAATAGAAATAAAATTTAAAAAAAAAAATGTAGGTATGCTAAAAACTAAATGTATGTCTCACGGCTGCACTAAAAAGGTCCATTTCAGCGATATGTCAGACAGACTGATGCTGTCTGACTCTGGTTTTCTAATAATGTGTAAACTTTTAATTAAAATGCGCATTTATGTGAATCAATAAATTCAAAGTGCATTGATTCATATAAATAATGAATATCTTTTACGCCAGCTTATTAAAGATAACAAATTAAACCACAGAAATCTCTTTACCGTTTTCTGTAAATTATAAATAAAAAAAAACAGTAAAAGTTACGACTGCTACTATCGAGTTGTAATAAAGAGCTTTAAATTGAAAGCTTCTAGTATTATTTTTTGTCCATAGCATTCTTCACCGGTGCAATTGAAAACTTAAGCATTAGTTACTAGACTCGTAAACTCGTCGCAGCTGTTCGTTCCCCGAGTGTTTTCCACTATTTTTTTTTTTATCAATTTTAAACAATAATGGCGATTTTATAATTTAACATTTATTTAAGCCTAGCGACCCGCCCCCGCTGACGGAATACAATAATATCTGTTATTTCTTTTTATTTTTGAGCACATAAATCTTTATTTATCTTTTTGTTTTAAAATTAAGAGTCGCAACATTTTATTTTAGTTACTTTTTGTACAAAATAATTTAGTTTTGTTTAATTTATGTGTGTCTATGTTTTCGAGCGTAGGTATGGCACTCGTGGGCTGCAGCTGAAAATCAGCGTCAGGTGGTATACCTTGTGTTGCCATCTGGCATTATGCTGAGCTGAGCATTTGGCATTGTTGGTTTTCATTATTTATTTTGCTTAACTTTAAGGTGTTTCTGTTTATAATGCCAATGAGCATAATTTTCTTTCTTACTATTGTATAGTTGACTGCTATACCTACTTGCGACGTCTCGAAAAGTGATTGCCAAAAACTAAATAAAAATTGGTGATTCTTTGGTACCTAAATAAAAAAACCGACAAACAGAACTTTAACCAATGGTTTGCCATCCCTGAGCTAGGCATTCCAAAGGCTACTTCGGTCGTATTGTATTTTTTAAATGGTGGATGGTTCGGCCATATTGTTTTTGTTCTGTTGCATGTTTTTTTGTGCTCTGGAAATGGTTTTAAGTCGGGCAACATTGTTCATGTTTCGAAGAATTGTTTGTTTTTTTATCTCTGAAAACTGTAGAGCCTGTTCGAGAGTTACCTACTTTATTTTTAACCAGCTTTTTCCTCGGCATTTTTCAAAGATATAAAGGTGTTGCACTCCGCGATAATGTAGCTTTGTTAACAGTAAGTGGACTAAAATCAGATGGGCACTTCTAGAGATTACCTCCTACCAAACAAACGATTTTATCTCTGTAATTCATTAGTTTAGTAAGATAGAGAAAAGAGAGGGAGAGAGAGAGAGACAGAGTTGATTATTTTACTTTCTTCGCTTTAATCAATACGCCAGCCATTTTAACTCTTTACCACTCTTGAATGATTGAAAGAAAATGTCTATTACGTCCGCCAGTGTCCCTTTGTAGATACATTTTAAATAAACAAATAATACCCACATGATAAGATAGATTTTCCTGAAACATTGATATTAAAACGTGCATAACATTTAGTTTTTCCTACGGTACCCTAAAAGTACTTAATTAGTATAATAACCTAATTACCGCATAACTACAGCTACGATCCTAATTAGTTCAATTATTAATGCGTTCCATGACTATTACAATATTCAGTGGCCGATAATTAAGCCGATAAATTGCAAATTAATCACCTTTATTTATTAACTATTCCGTATTATACCATAGTTTGCTTACATGGAAAATAATATTTTGTGGTCATGAATAACTTAAATGGTTTGGTTAATAATTAAGCAGTATTTATAAATAGCTAAATGATTGGCTAAATAATAACAGCCGCACGGTTCGATCTACAAGATTAAGCAACGCTTGCCGAGGTCTGTGGATGGGTGACCATCTTAACATACCGAGACTCCTTTTTATTTTTTAAGGATGGGAAATCATCAAATGACTTCTTCCGCTCTGGTTGGAGCGGAAGGGCGTGTCAGACTCTTACTGACTAAAACCCATCCGGGTTCCTTCTAAAGCGCTTTGCGTTCAAGGTAACTCTTCCGAACATATTCCGCAACCCTGGCAGATACCGAGACTCCTACGTGCCTTGGTAAACACGTTAAGCCGTTGGTCCCTGCTGCCATTTGTAGATCTTTGGCAGTCATTATAGATAGTTAGAAGCCAGAAAATCTGAGACCAGTCTTGCTAAGGAGTACCGTGTTACCTTGTTAGTAAATGGGTTGTGGAGGTAGGCAGCCGCTCCACGTAAAATACTGGTATTCGGCTGGAGCCGGTTTGACAGTAGAGTCACTTTATTAATGTAATATTATTATTTTTACTGAACTGTAAACGATGACGTTCAAAAGTGCCGTTTAATGGCCTAATTGAAATAAACGTTTTGGCTTTGACTTTTGACTTTGACTGGAAGCAACACACCTACAAATTACGTGGTAAATACTCTTGGGGTCGCCCAAGAGTATTTACCAAGTAATTTGTAGGTGTTTTGCTTTTCAATAAATAAGATGAACGAACGGTAGGATGAGATATCTTCAAATGACTTGTGATTGACGAATGATGGTGTGTCAGACTCTTACTGACTAAAACCCATCCGTGTTCCTCCAAATGCCCCTTGCGCTACAGGGCCGCTGAAACTCTTTCAAAACAAATTCCGCAACTTCGAACGAATACCCATAGTAAACTGCATTTTACCAGTTATGTTTAAATCTCATGTAATAAGATGCAAGCTCTTTGCCATCAAACGGGCATTAATGGAAAATCCCAGATGGAAAAACCAAAGAAACGATAAATGCTACTCAAAAACCAATTTACTGTGCTTCGTCGGTTCGTACCAATATGCAGCACTGGGGCCCTACTATGAAGTCTTAAAACGTTCGAGATTCCGCTCCAAGGGAGAGACAAAGCTATACATGGCGTATAGCACTGTCCCTTTTACATCGTCGGAATTGGATGGCATTAGCACGTCATAGGCACCAGTAAATCAAAACTTTTCAAAAATCCCAATAACATTGACCGACTTAAGACCGCAACACCTAATCTCACTTAAGCCTAACCTAAGTATAAGTTACAGTAGCCCAAGATGATAAATCTGAGAGCCCCACTTGACCACTTACATCCCTTGACACAAAAACACAATTATTACCTCAAAGGCTCGATAATCTTGATAAAAGACTTCAGAGTAAGGCTACCTGTGCATTGGAGTGGAGCGAGTAAAGTATGACTTCGTCACCGGACGAACTTTTCACATGTCTACTAGGTTCTAAAAGGATTTGTACCGCGTTTGCCCCGGTTTTTCGCCCCTATTTGAGAAAACAAATTTAAATTAAATTAAAAAAGAACCTCTAACTGATTGCCACCGAAGCGGTCCTAGGAAGAGGTGGCGAGACGACCAAGACGCCTATCACTAAGGTTGGTTTGTGGTAGCTCGGGAAATGAAGCGCCCTGAAGGCGCCCTGAATGAGCCCTGGAAGGCTTTCTTGATCCAGCAGTGAGATAGTATATGCTAAGTTAAAAATAAATGAAAAGCAGCTATCTAAAAAATATTTTCGGTAAATAATATTAAATCTTAACTTTTTCCTTTTCCACTCCAATGGACGGACAGCCTAAACTACGATCCTCCTAAACCCTTGCAAAAATCTAACAAGGGTCAATCTCTAGAGAATGTTCTGTTATTAAGGTACGCGATACATTATCGGGTGTATTGGACACTTTTCAAGCTTTCTTATACCTTTGGGGTTTTCATCATTTATTTTCTATACTTTGAATGAATGACCAGAAGATTGGAATTTTGGTTTTCGTCTAGCGTTTATGCTTACCGAGTGTTTCTGAAACATCTTTCAAGTAATTATAAACTAACTTTAGCTTTTGTTAACATATTCCGTTCCCGTAGGAATTTCGGGAAATCCTCTCTTAGTAGCTCCCCGAAGGGGTGTAGGGCTAAGCTTAGCTACATGCCAAATTTCAGCTTTCTACGACCAGTAGTTTCAGCTGTGCGTTGTCTCTCAGTCACGCAGTCAGTCACCAGTAACGAAAGAGTTTTGTTTATGTATATTGATATTACAACGACGTAAAACTTTTTGCTTTGTTGTTTTCTGAACAAATCGCGAAAATTAATTTACAGAAAGCTACACAACTGCTAAACTGCTTGCTATATTTTATCATACAAGAACGTAACGTGATTCCTGTGAGATTGTATATCTCACTTCTCGGTAGCGAATCTGCGGGCTAATTCGGTTTAATAACTGTTATTTCAGTGTAGTATCCCGGTCCCGGCTGTCATTTGTAGAACTTTGACAGTCGTCAAAGTCAGAAAATCTGGGACCAGTCTTGCTAGTTACTGAGCTGAGGAGGACAGATAAACTGTAAGCCGATACCTAGTTGGGAAAGAGCTCGGCAAAAAGATACTAGAAACTAATACAATATTGTAATAAAAATATTGCAATTTTGCCGTCCGATCCAATTTTATGTGCCAATAAACTTAACCAAATAAACTTTCACTATAAATCAACTGAAAACGGTTTCCTGTTTTAGGTTATATTATCTGTGTCGTTTGACGTTAACAACTGACACGAGTTTAATTATAGTTTAGTACGACACTACTTAAGCACGAGCCTATAAACTTAATTGTAATTTTACAGGTGCAACAGAGGCTTGTAAAATAATTTTGGATACAGACGAAAACATATTGAAGAAATGTACTGTTATTTTTAAACTTTTTTGTAATATTGTCTCTATACTAGCTTTCACCCGCGGGAGCGCTCGCGTTAAAAAAGATTTTCACATAAAAAAGTAGCCTACAACCGCCTCCAGGGTTTTTCATACCAAAATTCATTAAAATCGTTGTTGGCGGTTTAAATGTTTTTCTTGGTTTTTTTATAGAAATAATTAAACATTTCATTAATATGGATATAAAATAAATAAATGGAATAATAATAGTTTATTCAAAAAAAAAACACATTTAACAAGGATCAAAAAGAAATCAGTTTTAAGTTAGGATTTAGGACGTAGAAAAAGGACATTTCAACCGCGAGAACATTTAATTTCAATACCTGCACCATCACATGTCAAAACCGATCATATTTCAAAGGTCATTACAAAAAAAAACACTTATTCTAAAAAGGTTAACCTTCAAAGCAACTCAATCATGTGCCACACCCCGAACCTTAAAAAAACGTTAAAAAAAGAAAAAGTTCCAATGACGTAACGCATGACGCCACACAATACCCGTCTCGGGTGACGTAGGCCGTCGTAGGCCTCGTAGCGCTACGGCGTAGGCCTCGCTACGAAGGCTACGCCGCCTACGTCAGAGCCCATTCATCTGATAATGTCACGTTAAGTTATATTTATGTTGAGGCATTCTATTTTGTTAGAGTGGAGGGATAAAGTGGGGGAGTGTCTGCTTTTTAAATGAGTATGTTTTTGAGTTTATTTGGAGGGACTGTTTAAGTGTTTTGTGTGTTTTATTTTGTGTATTCACGAGAACTGTAACCTTTAGAATTTATTTGCCTGTTAAAAATATGCTTTTATTGGATCTTTTTATTTCGTTTACTTTTTTAAGATAGGTAATTGGACAGGGATTTATTTTTATAAGGAGGTATACAATAATAATTAATAAATTAATTGATATTTATCTGGTCTGTGTTAAAATTCTGCAATTTACTGAGTTTCTTTTCTTACAATTATTCGTCCCTTAAAAGTTTTAAATCGGGGATGGAAATTTGTTATATTTGACGTAAACTTATTAAGTAAACTTGTAATATCTTACTTATAATGAACTTACAAACCCAACCCTTAACTAACAACTTCGAGTCTATCAGTAAGAATTTCAAACTAAAGTGGGAGAGGGTTCAAATAAATTAGTGACAAATTGACGTTGGCTCAGCGCCGCCATTTATTCTGATTACTACCCACTTGTCACACCCGTGTCGCAGAGTTAGGAACTTGTCTAACAGCTGTTGAATGTGTTGGGCATGTTCAATTATCTTAAAGTGGGGGCTAAAGAAAACATTACACTCTTTTGCGTTGAGCAGTGGGGTAAAAAGGGGTTTATTTTAGAGTGACTGATTAACGCATGTGACTAAAAGTGTACAAGTATGTGTTCGTGTGCTGCTTTACAAAGTAATGGGTTTTTTTTGGGATATCATCAAATGACTTCTTCCGCTCTGGGTGGAGTGGAGGGCGTGTCTGACTCTTATTGACTAAAACCCATCCGTGTTCCTTCTAAAGCCCTTAGCATTCCAGGGCCGCGGTGACTCTTTCGAACAAATTCCGCAACCCTGGCAGGCACTGGCCCTAGCGGGCCCCGTCTCCTATGCTGACATCTATTTGAGGCGCGCGTGGAACACAACGCGCCATCGACCCGGGCCTGGTGGTGATCTGACAGCGAGTTACCCATCGCTCGCCGTCCGCAGGCCCGCGCATAAAGTTCTCCCTAGCCATGCAATATTATAGAACAGTCATGGCTAAAGTCATAATTACAGCTGCACTGCATCTTCGACGCCAAGAAACGATTGAAGTAGTTGGTCTGTGAATAGGTGGCCATACATTACATACTCCTCCGTGACACGAAAAGCTCGTTTGGCCGTTGTTGATCTTGGACAGTCGTTAGAAAATCTGACTTGTTGACTGTCTTGCCAAGGGTACCGTGTTACCCAGTTGTTGTGTTGTTGAGATGTGAGATAGGCTGTCGCGAAATAGTGACAATTCTGTCAGTTTTTGACAAATTTGTCGCATTGTTGTTGCCCTGTCGCACTGCTATTTCTCTTCTCCTTCGCACTTCACGTCACACTTCCAGCCGCTATGATGGCTCCTTCTCAGATACTGCAGAACGTCTCTGGAACTCTCTTCCAAACTCTCCACGCGACAACCTATCTCTTGATATTTTCAAGAGGAAAATTAAATAACATTTCCTTTCACAATGACACAATATTAGTTGATATGTATTTGTATATATTTATTTGTATTTATGTATGTAGGTATATTTATGTATATTATCTGTACACTGGTTCCTACCCTCAATGCTGTAACTCTCTATCTCTCATAGGTTTGCTGGGAGAAAACTTAATGTTGAGTAAAGCTCGCCTTTGTACATGAATTTTACTATGACAGTATATGTATATGTACAATATAAGTTATAAACAATAAAGAATTAAGAATTTTCAGTTATATTAAACAGGGCCCTGCTCTGATGCTCTCTCTGTCCTATTAGAGCCAATTATTCCATGACAATATTGGGCTCTAATACTATTTTATTAACCTAAGCTTGATCAATATTTAACGACATCATTCGTCTTTTAAGATCGATACTAATACAAAAGATATTATCTATTTGTAATTCGACGTGTTAAATAAGCCACAGTCATTGATCACCCTGAGCTAGTACCTAGGTGATCAATCTTTATCTGATATTGAAAAATAGTTACGTGTTATGTGTCTATGGAAAATGCTTTTACGCTATTAATAGCTCCTTTTCGCAGCTTTGCTCCTGGGGAATGTCCCGTCCCTATTTTCCAGGTTCATACGTATGACGCTCAGCGACAACTCCCAGAGAAAAAAAATCGTCATCGGAACAAAACTTTAAACTTTGAAACAAACTAAAAAACCTTTATGTAAAATGAGAAGTTTACATATTAATTAGACTCAAATACTTAGCAAGCTTGGTAAATAAAACATTTTGACTGCCAAAGATAGTTCCATATGGAGGTGAACATCAACATCATAATTATGGATAGAGAGGCTCATAAATAGTTTAAAACATCACAACGTATTACTCCCCCATTATTTTCCACTCACATACTCCGCAAACCGCTAAGAGTAATGCGAATTTTCATCGTCGCTGCAAACCGCGCGTAAATTATTATCATTTCGAGCTTCGCGCGTAAAACGGAATTTATTGGAGTAGCGTAAATACTCTGTCTGTTCTGCATAATATACAGGTACAGGCTAAGCGAACGAACAAACGCTCACGAGTGTTAATCGCCGCACGCTCTTTACTCTCTGAGGCCAATCGATTGAGGTGAAATTTTACATACAATTTTTTTTGTGTAACTATACATATGTATGTGTATGCAAAATCAAAATAATGACGTCAAGCTAACTGTGCATTGAATTGTTTGGTGTCATTATACTCAATCCAATTCGGCTGACTACCAAAGATGGCAGACAAATTATTTTTATGCAACTCCATAACCAGGATATCAAATGCTCGTGTGTTGAGAGGAATCTGAAAAAAAAACGGTTGTTTTTTTAAACTGTGTCTATTGGCAATTGGCATTCTGTATTCGTTCGTTCGCTCGGTCTTTTGGACTAAACCCTGATACACGCAAATACTGCGACGTTGGTACATGACCGGTTTGAGCTAGCTTTGGTGGAAACGTGAGTTACTGGATTTTGTGGGTCTTTCAAAGGATGGCTACAGTAATTATAAAGTGTTCATGATATCGTACTACCATTTGGTGTAGTGTTCTATTACATAAAGTCCCATTAAAATAGATGGACAAATATTAACACAACGTTTAGTATGTCTCACCAAAGATATCCAAGCAAAAAAACACTGATTAAAGTAATTTTATTTTGACCTAAAATAATAAATTGCCAACATTTTTAGTGTATTTTCAAAAGCTGATTTTTTGTCTTGTATCTATTGCGTTTTTCTTATTTATTTGTTTTTTACCAACTATTTTAATGGGACCTTATATATGTTTGCTCGATCCAAGTTTACCAAACGTTTGTGTATAGGTAGGTATATTTTTGCCAACATTGATTTAACTTCACGCGTTATTTTACTCGCCTTCCCGTCATCCAGCCAGTATCTCAATTTATTTCTATTTGTCATAAACTCAATATTGACTTCCTTATATTGTCATATTTGGCTTTATTTATATTTCATCTTTCCACATTCATACTTGAAACTTTCTTCAAGACATGTTTCTTTTAATCACGCAAAGAACGTCAATTGGACAACAACATTGCAGTTTTAGTACACTGTACAGAAATTGTTTCCACCAATCTGCCCCTGAAGTCTTGATTCTATTTATTAGTCTTATTGGTCTTAATTTAAGATCAGGCATCTTTTCGACATTATAATTAAGTAGGTATCCAATCAAGATACTCACGCATTGGCTTCGTATTTCAAAACACATTTTCGCAAACCGACAGCATCACACTACCTATATCTGGTTAATATTCGAGTGAAATGTATCCCAGATTATTTGTCAATACTATTTCTATAATATATCATGCATTTTTTGTACCAAAGAAAAAAGCCTACCCCAATACGCCACAAAATATCAAAGTCTTTGTTACCTTAACCGCATGTAGATGAATGAGGACAATATACCGACATGTCACTATCTCGTTGTGAAAAATGGCGAACAGGGGAAAACGGGGGATGATATAACAGACGAGAGACGTGTTGACTGGGTGATGGACGCGGACTGATTTATATACAGGAGCTTTTTGGAGAGCTGTGTTACATTTTTCCCCGGTGTTAAGGTCAATACAAACATGGTCGAGTAAAGTCGCCAATTTATTTTCGCCTAAATAAAAAAAATCTCCTCTTAAGGCTAAATAACAGTGGCACGGGTGGATCTTGGAAGTTAAGCAACGCTTACCGAGGTCAGTACGTGGATGGGTGACCATCCATTACATATTAAGACCCCTTACGTGGCTCGAAAACTATGATAAACCTTTGCTCCCAGATATCATTTGTAGATCTTTATCAGACGCTACGGGTAATCCGGATATTCTTGCCCAAGGATATAATGTCACTCAGTTACTGGGTTCTCGAGGTCAGATAAGCAGCCGCTCCGTGTAAAATATTGGAATTCAGCCGCACCCAGAAGACAGCAAAGTAGTTGAAATAGTAGAAGCACAAAAAATTGTTACAGTGTTTGTCTCCCTTCTATTTAGTATTTAACTATTTTTTTCTATTCTGAGCCAATGTTACAAAATCTGCGTCTGTCAATTTGATTTTCAACTTTCATTTTTATTTTTTTTAAGGATAATAATGACTTCTTCCACTCTGGGTGGTGCGGAAGGGCGTGTCAGACTCTTACTGACTAAAACCCATCCGTGTTCCTTCTAAAGACCTTTGCGTTCCAGGGCCGCGGTGACTCTTTCGAACAAATTCCGCAACCCTGGCAGTAAGTTGTGAAATTGGTTTCTATCTTTGCTATCTCTGTTTGGTCAACCAATGACTTATCTACAGCTCTCTTTGTTCGTTCGTGACCATTTCTATTCACCTCTCAAACGCGGCACATCCTGGTATTTTTCTTACTTTGATACTCAATACTCAATACTTTTATTGCATTCCACATGTATTCTTAGGTGGTAAAATAACAAATAGGTTCATATAATTACTATATTATACTAGTAATATAATTGAAGCATGAACAAAGTTATTGAACCAGAAAGTGCAGGCAGTGCAGGTAGCTGCACTTTCCGTGAGGATAACCACGGACAGCCAATCTTGACGTAAGAGCTTTCTGACCGACGCAATTTATATCGCTGGTCGATTCGCTAAGAAAATAGTTGTGAAGCTTCAAGAGAAAATGTTTAGAGGGACTTGTTGTTTTAAGTAAGTTGAGTTAAGTAAAGGTTGACAGGAAAACAAGAGTTGAGTATAGTTTTGCTCGTATAAGTTGATAAAATATGTAGGAAACAGCTGTTTTTTCTTTAAATCAATTCTTTGAACGTTATTTTTTGGGAATTTGTAAGGTTTTGAATATCACGTTGTGTTGAAAAGAGCTACCGAAATGCCACGTGATCAATATATTATTGGAAGTTGTGAGGTTACCCCATCACAAGTATCTTTATAACTTACCGGGGCTGCCTCAATTTTGTGCTGTAGAACAATTATTGTATGAGAAACAATAAAAACCTTTTTTTTTTGTTTTGAGTTTGAAACCAACTTAGATAAGCTAAGTCCCTATAACATAGATTTTAGACATAACTTGTCTAAACGTGGTTGTATCGTCTCTACCAACCATTTCTGGAAACACAGGAGAGGTGATACGGTATATTATTAAAACTTTTAAAAGTAGATATGAAAAATAACAGTCATGCATTTCACTGAAAATTACTGAAAGGAAAATGGATTTATGAGTGCTGAATTCACCTGAAATAATACTTAATTATTTTTCGCCGTATCATTAACGGTTATCACAATAATAATTTTTTTTTTTTTATTTTTTTTTTATGTGGGTTTGTTCTTGACTCTAGTCTAGATCATAAATGACAGAAACAAAGTCGATGATGGAGCGAGCTTACCCAGAAGAAGCCTGTTCACTCTAATTTTGAAGAGATTCGTCCGAAAACAGAGACGCAGGCAGAGAGTTCCACTCCTTTGCTGTGCGCATTATAAAAGACGTTTGGAAACGTTTAATATAATCGTCATGTCACTGTTTAATATAATCGTCATGTCACTGTTTAATTGTTTAAGTGGTGAGATAATTTAATGAAACCTAATTATTATGGTTAAAATATGTATTTAATTTAGGTCCACAAAGCAACATTGCATGTTGCGTGTGTGTTTTTCTATGTTTGATTTGTGTTTAAAACTATGTAGTTTTATACACAAATCAAACATAGAATCATCGAGAATGTTTCTCGATGATGACCGTTGGACTGCACGTCGAAACTGCGTCTGCTGGGCGTGGGGTTCAGGGTTCGATTTCAAGGTGGGGGCAGTTTTCGTGGTTGCAAACCAATTGAACATATGGGGCCAGAGCAGGAAAAGTTTGAAATTTGTATTCATGTAAAACTTTTCCGTTGTAGAATTAGGCTGCTTTTCATTAAACTATCTAAGAAGGAGCTAACGGAATTATTTCGAAAGGGTCACCGCGGCCCTGGAACACAAAGGGCATTAAAAGGAACACGGGTGCGTTTTAGTCAGTAAGAGTCTGACACTCCCTTCCGCTCCACCCAGAGCGGAAGGGGTCATTCGATGATTACCCATCCTTAAAAAAAGGTCTTTAGAAGGAAGCTACGTCCAAATATTTAATCGTTTAAGCTACCTAAGTAAGAGATGGACATTTGCCTGTATTAGAATATAAATGTGGAATAAAGTATATTGACCTTTCCCTAATAACTGTTCATAGGTACCTGAACAATTAAATATGAATCGTTTTTCATTATTAGACAATGTTAAGGATCACGAGAGATGATGATTCGGGACAGCTTTGTGTCATTAATTCCGTTTTTCAAATTAAAAATGTCAATAATTGTAGGTGGGTCAATGACCGTTATTCCACGATTATCTGGCGCCTACTATAGTGCTGTTGATATACCTCGACGTGTCCTCTCATTTCCGCTTTAATTTGATCGAGAATGTCATTGAGAACGTCCCAATCATACAATTTGCAAGTAAACGATGTATTATACGTACAGTCAGCGACACACGCGGCCAAATATTTGGGGATTTTTAAGTATAGTTCTTAGAACTGTTAGCTAAATTTATTGCTATAACTTCATTGCTAAAACTACAACTACAATATACAGAGTTTACAATACAGACAAAAACCGGCCAAGAGCGAGTTAAACTCGCGCGCAAATGGTTCTAAACGAAATATATTTTTTACTGGTTTTTTTTTAAATAATGGAAAGGGCCTTAAGAACTTTTATTTGATATGTTGCACGATACAATTTAAAAGTACAAATTTAATTTTCTATTTTTTACCCAAAAATGACCTTATATTAAAACTTTTTTTATTTACGTTCCGCATCCGTCTTTGGGTCACCGAAGTTTATACATACGAGTACCAAAATTCAACTCAATGGGTCCAGTAGATAAATACGCAATCAAATGCGGACAGACAGACAAACACACAAATGGAAAAACGGAACCCTAATAGGACATAACGGTCCTTAAAAACGCAGTAGCACTTTTTTGCCTTACTACTTTCGTTGCTGTCTGTACAATGTACATGCAAATGAGATACCGACGTAATCTGTGACAGCGCTCGGCTTATACGTGAAGTTTAAAACTGTACGTCATTGTCATTTTCATATTAATTAACTATGGAAATAAAATTATTCGAGCCTTTGTCAATTAATTAAGCGTGGTGATGAATAACTTCATTTGAAGAGGAATTTACGAGCTTATTTTGTTACACCACGCATGTACGTGTATTCTCCAAAGTACACCTCTATACTTATATTTCGCATGTTTGTACCTATTGGGTGTCAGGTCATCCATCGGGCACAAATAAATATATAAATGAAACGTGTAACAGAATAAACGCAATACCTCTTAAGGGGTCATTGTACTCATCATTATGAACAACTTTTACTATGGGACGAAAACAGAAATCGCGAAAAAAAAAATCGACTGCCCCATACCTTACTCGTTGTCTATAATAATGACACCTCATGTGTCAACTGCAGTTGACCAATCACACGCCGACCACGTTTACGATATACTCGTATTACCCGATGACACCCGATAACACCCGAGCTCATCCAAAGTACACGTGAGGCTATACGATATCTGTGATACCACACAGCATAAAGGTTATTGGGTATGTGTAGGTTGTAGAATGTACACATCTGTAAAATCGTACAGATTTCATCGAGAAATCTCTTTGATGAATTCTTTCTAAAAGCTCTTCAAATATGGACTCAAAAAAAACTGAAGTCTAGCAGATTTTCAAACTCTTTTGACAAATCTTGTTCAGTGCACGTTGATCATTCATTCAGTGCATTGGTTTCATTTATAGATATAGAGGAATGGAGTTAAGATGGACTGTACGGCCAATATCTATCTCTTTTCTGTAAGCCTGTGACGTGGCCAAATCAGAATTCTAAGAAAAGGCGTCTACTAGCTACATTATGATTACTTTGGCTCTCTCATATTTCTTTGACCATATCCCCTTCACAGCCGGATAGGGAACGCTCAGTCCATTCCTCTATTTTGTAGATTTCACTCAAGGAACGTTCGAAGTTTAAAGTGCAGACTGTTTCCCCGTCTGGGTTCAAAAGAACAATTCGTTGCGCTTTTTCATTGGCTAGCTACAAATGAATCCTTTTCTCATGGGCTAATTGAATCATTGGAACGCTTTTTCATTGGCTAATTGAATTCATTCAATGCTCCCCGCTGAAGGATGAGAACGCTATTTCCAGAAAATTATTTTTTATAGTATTTAAGGCTTCGTTCGAGCTTTGGTATATTGTGTTTTCTTTGATTTCGTTTTCTTAGGTGCATTGTTTTTGCAGAATTTGTGTTTTGGTGACATTGTTATTATAGGGTGTAAATGAAAACATTTTGCGCTAGAAAAAAATCAGTTAAAAGACCCATTTTAAAACTATCAAACGCAAATGTAGGTCCATCAAACTTAGAGATAAAATATATAATAGAAAATTCGCTGTAGATACGGAAACGCATAATATAACGCAGACAAAACTTGTCTTTTAGTTCATTATTGTTGTAAAATTAGGAAAATGTTCAAGTTGGTTTGGCTTATATGATAACCGATAGGACAAACATCTTCCTGACACATGTTCTATAAGATAAAAATACTCTCCTTCAAAGAAAAAGGAGGAGGTTTTGAAGGTGAGTATTGACAAAAATTTACATATTTAGGTACCTGTGTTGAATCCAACACGGGTAAATATGTAAATTTTGGCCACTAGCAAGTCCGAGTCCCAGTTAATATTAAATTCCGCACACGCGCTGCCGAGAATACTGGCTTGTGACGTAACATGCCAGCTGCAACTTATCGTAACATCGATGTTATGTATACTGCATACACTTTATGCATGGCTTTATGACGTACGGTCTGCAGAAGGAATTGCTTTAAATTTCACTTACTTGGCTTTTAGTGGTAAGGGCATCCTGGTATTAAAGTTACTGTTCAAAATTGATAAGTAGCAACGCGGGAAAAAGAAAATAAAGAGACAAACACACGAGTGGTCCTATAAGGTTTCAATTTTATACGGACTTTCGGAACCCTAAAAACATTTTTACGACGACAGTCCACCAGGTATTTTTTATTTATTTTTATTTAATATGGGTTTGCTCTTGACTCTAGTCTAGGTCATAGATGACAGAGACAAAGTCGACGATGGAGCGAGCTTACCCAGAAGAAGCCTGTTCACTCTAATTTTGAAGAGATTTGAACAAACCAACAGCACTGTCACGTACAATTCAAATAAAATTACATTTTAAAATCGGCATTTCAGTTACCATGCAGACATATATGACAGGTGTGCATGACATTGAACATAATGAATATTAGAGACAAAAAGAAAAACTAAAAAGTGTGTCCAGTATACCAAAATCCAGAACACTATAAAAATAAAACAATTTGAGCTATTAAGACATATCTACATTGTTCGCACTACACATGTTCGCAGTATACATACACACATAAATAATAATAAAATGTGACAATTATTAACAACAATAAACAACTATTAAAATACCTAAATAATATAGAGACGTTAATTTACACTTTCAGAATGTATTTATTTATTTATTGATTAGGATCGTCAACTTTGCATACACTGGAAGATTATCAAACATTATTAATAAATTATTCTAGTGCTGCAACACTTACAAACAACCACAACATTATCATTTAAAAAAACTTTGAAAGAAAGGAATTAATTTGAAGGAAGGCAGCTTTTTTGTTTAAGGATGGGAAATCATCAAATGACTTCTTCCGCTCTGGGTGGAGCGGAAGGGCGTGTCAGACTCTTACAGACTAAAACCCACCCGTGTTCCTTCGAAAGCCCTTTGCGGTGACTCTTTCGAACAAATTCCGCAACAAGGAAGACAGCTTGCATATCTGAATAAAGTTTTTGTTGGCAAAATAATGTGTTGTTAACTGTACGTACCTGCGATCTGCAAAATATGAATCTGAAAATTTTAGTCTTGAAACCTCGACAAGCTCCCGCCCTCTTTATAACGAATTTGGGAGAAAACCTTATTTTAACTTTGAGTAAGACAGTGGTTAAGTTCACAAAGTTTTAAAAACATAAATAAGAAAGTTTACATTCATTAACAATTTAGGTAAAACTTGCTGTGGCACAAAATACGTCTTGTTTTAAGATTTAAAGCCTTACCTATGGTTGGCGCCAGATAAATTTGCAATAAAGTTCATTCACCTTTCCCTAATAGGAATCTCATCGTAGGTACTGTAGCACCACAGGGACCTCGCTCGTGGTACCACTTACATAATAAAGTCGAAGATTTTAGTAAATAAAAGACCGATTATAATCAAACGAATCCTTATTTAGACCATCTGGTATATAGAAAAACTCATAGTTTTTTTCGTTCATACTTCAAACACTATTTATATTTCAGCCGACGACGCTTCCAAAGTTCCAACGACTAACTTGTCTCCCAGTGACGTGCAGTCAAGAAGTTCACAATACCTACCCGAAAAATAAATTATGAATCGTACTTCAGAACTAGAAAATGTAAAGGATCAAGATGGCTGTATGTCTTTCCTTTTTCGAAATTAAGAATGTCAATAAATGTAGGGGGTCAAAGATCGCTATTGCAAGTTTATTTCGTGACTACCATTTACGTTAAGGGCTGACTTTTTCAAAGACAGATAAAAGTTATCCGAGGATGCCAAAATGAGCTCAAACATTAAAATTTATTTAGCTTAAATATTCATCGACCGAACATTAAATATCGCTAAAAGTAATATTTCTTCGTGCAAACAAACCCAATTCAGCCAAGAGCCCTCGTTAGTCAAATCAATATTACAAAAGCACCTACTCCTTAACTCGGTTGCTTTAAGGGGAATCTCTTCGAATTCCATTAAATTACTTATCCGGTTAGGAACCGGGAAATGTCGTTGACATTTACGGTTTGCCTCAGAACCGCGGTCCAATTCCCTCACACGTGTGTCGGAAATCCGGATTAGTAATCCCGGATGAGATGTAGAAGGGCTATGCTCGAATGTTTGAGGCGCCGAGACTGGCACTATCGGGACGAAAATACTTGTTTTATAAGAATATATGGATAAGTTATAGAGCTCGAGATATTGTACCTATGGTGTATGCTGGTATGGTATGGTATTTGAAGAAATGGCAAGGAACCGAGAACAATGGAAATAATGGATGGAATGGAGGTCTTGGTCCAGAAGTGGTTCAGTTCAGGCTAGATATAATAATAATGCCAATTAAAATAGTGTCGTATAATGGCATTTTGTAAGGTTCCATACCTGAAGAGTAACCAACGGAACTCTATTACTAAGCCTCCGCTGTCCGTCCGTCTGTCTTATAGAGTATAGTAACTAAAAAGGGTCTGTCTGTCAACGGGCTGTATCTCAAGAACCGTAATAGGTAGACTGTTGCTGACAATTTTCACAAAGTGTGTATTTCTATTGCCGCTATAACAACAAATAATAAAAATGAAATAAAAATAAAAGGGGGCCCCATACAATCCTTCGTGTGAGAGTCCGACTCGCGCTTGGGCGGTTTTTATAATCATCTACGTGACATTTCGGTCGTATGTGGACCTCATCTTTGTCGCCCCTTTTTTGCCAAACACAGTCATCAGGGACACAAACCCACGTCGAGTCCTCAAAACTAATTAACTACAAAACTCACTCTTGTCTAAACTCGATAATCAAACTCGACTAGCAAGTTTCCTAATTAAGTAGCGTACGGCGTCAATGCGACGAACTTAACTTTTTCCAATTAGGGTTACCGATAAGGTGCACCCACAAGTCACGTAAAGTTCCTCAGGACTTACCTTTGTGTACTTTAAGTAGAATTGTGGCCGTTTCTCACAGAGCATGGCGAATTGACGCTACGGCAATTGCTGCCAGTATCACCATCAGTTTCTGTAGGTATAGACTAAGCGTATCACAATACCATAATTGAAAAGGCAGGATCCTCCGACCAGACGGTTGTTGTGTCTGGTGGGCAACTGCCCGATAGTTTTATTCGGACTGTTGTATATGTTCAAATCGCACGGAGAACTTTGCTTGCGCGATGCAGGATTCCGTTGGTAATTCGTCGCTGACTGGATAGATGGCGTTGTGGTATTTTTTTTTTGCCGTACAAATTTTGCTTCTTAAGCCTCAAATCCATTAGGCAACATTTGACGCGCAGCACATGACATCCAACATGGTTAGCAACGTTGCACAACAACGCGCGACGTTGCCAGCAGGCGCAACATTGACAATGTTACTAAATAAAAGTTCTTCGTTGCCGTTCAACATGATGAGCAACATGGTGTACACCATGTCGCGCGTCAAATGTTGCCTAGTGGATACGAGGCTTTAGTTTTTCATGTGGCGGCATTGAAGCCTCTACATCACCATCTCTCTTAAAAATTTTTGGTATCTTCTGTTTCATCTCATCGGGAAAACTTACTTCCAGTAAGCTTGAATAATCTTTAATTCTACCTAAATTGGATGATTTGTGAGCTCTCTTGGTGTTGATCTTGAGATCACTTGACGTCAACATCACTTTATCATTCATTAATTTACAGATAGCACTCAGATGGCTTATGACAATACTGCCAATGCCTGTAAGCGTAAGACTGTAAAATGCATTGAGAATTTATTATCACCTTAACATTTTTTCCAGGCTCACAACAATAGTCACGATTTATATATGTCACCGGAAAATTGCAGACTCCGTAAGATTGTCTTAAATCTTTATTAGATTATAATTTCTCGATATATTATGACCAAATCGTTTTGAATACGGTAAATCCCATCCAAATTCAATAGTTTCCAACATATCCGTGTCTTATTTAGAAAAATTCACGCGATATTTTACAATCATACGGCGTTTGCAACTTTCCCGGTGACATACATATATGTATATACGAAAATCAACTCTCAAAAAAAATAAACTCAGCTGTTCCCTACATTTAGTTAAAGTATGCGTACCGACAAGCTGTTTTTTTTTTCAAAAATGGAAAAACGTTAAGTAAATGCATATTTTCTATTCGCTGCCGGCGCGTCGCATTGATTCTTTGCTCTGTGGGTCCCACCCACAAGTCACCTTCGTGTCAATAACTAGACTTTGTGGTCGATTCCTTATCGGAAACGTTTATTCAAAGTTCCGTGATTCCATGAAATCTTACAGAAATTTATTTTACGTGTATCCGATGCGGTGTCGTATAATCTAAGGACCTAGTTTTTGTAACGTAGTCGATCTATACCTAACGGTCGTTTATATTAAAATGTGGGAAACGAGAGTTTTAACGTTAGGGATGACTTTTTTGAAGAATGTTAAACCTACATGGGCGCAACAGTGTTTAAAATATGATCACACCTTCCAAGTACATCCTTTACATGTCATATACACGCTGAAATTTTAATGGTTGTTTTACCGCGGCAGAACGATTAGTTATCAGTAGTACTATCGAAACATAAAGATAAACTTAAAAAAAATATATTTTTTCTTTTTTCAAATAATTAAAAAAAATATCATAAACTCGAAAGCGTGAGAAGCAATAGTAACTCAATAGACGTGACGGACGATCTACTGGCAGAACGGCGGCGCGCCGATAAAATGAAAAGCGATTCATAAATGTTCAGAGTAAAATAAGCTCTAGCGCGTAGTAATTTTCATTTGTTATTCTGTCATTTCTTGATTTTAAATTTATTATTTTTCATAAATCGATTGTATTATCAAGACAAACTGATTTCGCTGCGGAAAAACAACCATTAAAAATGTTAGCTTGTATATGTCACCGGAAAATAGCAAGCTTCGTAAGATTATAAAAAAACTTGAGAGATTGCAAATTCTCGATAAATTGTCAACTGAACATATGGAATACTATTTTACGCATCAAAATTTGATAGTCTATAATCTCGCGATGTCTACAGTTTACAATCTCTCAAGTTATTTTATAATCTTACGGAGTTTGCTTTTTTCCGGAGACATATACAGGGTGTCCCAAAACTCAACGTCAAGCCGAAACGGGGTGACAGGATTGATCATAACCATCACGAGAAAAATCTGAAAAAAAATCTATCCCATGCAGTTTGAAAATTATGGGCATTTTAAGAAAAACCTAGAAATTTGATCAAACTGTACCATTTTTCGGTTATTGTGGTTATTATTTTTTATTTTTGTTCATTTGAACTTTAGAAACGTAATCCTAAATAACATTTCTAGAATCCCAATAAAAAATAATGACACAATTGCCTCAAGTTCCCGAAAATTGAGACTATTTGTTAAACTACGAATTTAAAATTTTCAAGATTCGTCGACTTTGACAGGCCCTCCTATAAAAAAAATGTACTAGAGTGCCTTGGCAAGTAGCATTAAAAGTTGGCGCATTTAATCAGAATTCTAAAATGGTACAATACTTGTTAGTTCCATACAATAGAAAAGAGTAAAAAAATTAAAACCTCAAGTAACCCGATTTTTGCTATCAGATTTTACTCAGTTAAAATGTTTTTAATTCGCACAAGCTCTAGGTAGGTTCTTAATTTTAAGGCAAAATGATGAGAGAGATGGATAATGGGTATGTTTGCCATGAGTGAGCGAGACAGATAGTGACGCCACGCATTGAGACGGAGATGCGTCGTTTAAACGAGTGCGAATGAAACAGATAGATGCTATGGCATCTATCTGTTTCATTCGCACTAGTTTCAGCCAAGCAAATGGCTACGCTACCAGTCCGACACCAACCAGTTAGTACGTTTCGCTCATTCGTCTACTGCGCACGTTCGTATTCGCTTGTGTTGATTTAGTACTGACAACTTTGGCATTTCTCAAGCAGCTGAGGCGATCAACTCTCGAAGATATGCCCGACTAATAAGTAGATCTTTTTTAAGAAGATGTAGGGCTTGTATTGAGGCTGATGGTAAACAATTTGAACATTTATTGTAATAAAAAACGTTATTTCTCTATCATCTGACTTTTATTCCAACAAACCTAATTATTTTACTAATTTTACTAACTTTTTTTTACTTTGGTAAAAGTGGCGTCACTATCTGTCTCGCTCACTCATGGCGAACATACCCATTATCCATCTCTCTCATCATTTTGTCTTAAAATTAAGAACCTACCTAGAGCTTGTGTGAATTAAAAACATTTTAACTGAGTAAAATGAGATAGCAAAAATCGGGTTACTTGAGGTTTTAATTTTTTTACTCTTTTCTATTGTATGGAACTAACAAGTATTGTACCATTTTAGAATTCTGATTAAATGCGCCAACTTTTAATGCCACTTGCCAAGGCACTCTAGTACATTTTTTTTATAGGAGGGCCTGTCAAAGTCGACGAATCTTGAAAATTTTAAATTCGTAGTTTAACAAATAGTCTCAATTCTCGGAAACTTGAGGCAATTGTGTCATTATTTTTTATTGGGATTCTAGAAATGTTATTTAGGATTACGTTTCCAAAGTTCAAATGAACAAAAATAAAAAAGAATAACCACAATAACCGAAAAATGGTACAGTTTGATCAAATTTCTAGGTTTTTCTTAAAATGCCCATCATTTTTAAACTGCATGGGATAGATTTTTTTTCAGATTTTTCTCGTGATGGTTATGATCAATCCTGTCACCCCGTTTCGGCTTGACGTTGAGTTTTGGGACACCCTGTATATGTCATAGAATTATTAATGCCATTTTATTTGTCTCCTAATGTGTCAAAACTAATGTGAAGTTGTTAAGTTGGTGGTTTAAACTCACTTTGAAAGTTGTGTTGTTGGTTTAACTTGGTCCTTTAAGCTGTTGAGCGGTCGCATAGTTTGTGTAAGTACCGTAATGAGCCTGCGGACGGCGAGCGTTGGGTGGCTCGCTGTCCGATTACCACCAGGCTCGGGTCGATGGCGCGTTGTGTTTCACGCCCGCCTCAAAGAGATGTCAGCATAGAAGACGGGGCCCGCTAGGGCCAGAGCCTGTCAGGGTTGCGGAATTTATTCGAAAGAGTCACCGAGGCCCTGGAACGCAAAGGGCTTCACAGAGTGGAAGAAGTCATTTGATGATTTCCCATCCCTAAAAAAAAAACCGTAATGACCCTCGAATAATTTTAATGGACATTGATTACCGTGAACGGACCGTAGTAATACTCATAGTAGTAGGAGAACAACAGAAAAGGACAAGAAAGGAAGGCAACACAGCCGACCGAGGTGGCAAACAAATGACCAGTTGAACTAGTTTTTATGGCATGGCTTCTCTCACGTGTACCATCCCACAGCACTAGTATTATATTATTTGTGCCACAGAAACCGTGCGTTTTGAAATTACAAGCTTATAACACATTTAACGATAGCGTAGCATTGCACCAATGAACGAATGAACGAATTTTCGTAATTCATTAATTCATTCAAATAAATAAAAAAAATTATTGCCTGTAAAGTCGGTTTACGAACGAAAGTTTAACGTGACAACGTCATAACAAAACATTGATGAAATGATCGTAACGTTACAATGAGTCATCCTTTTTCGTACATGCAACCGGCATTCATCGATGTATTAGACGTTGTCACGTGAAAAATCGTCATAATTTGTAATTCCTAAGAATTGTTTTTCCGTTACTGACAGACAACGCACAGTCGTAACTACTGGTCGTAGAAAACCGAAATTAGGCTTGTAGGTTCCTTTAGGAGTGTAGGGGAACTAAGAGAGGATTTCCCGAAATTCAAATTCAAAAGCAAATATCTGTTTAAATGTGTAAACGTCGCGGTCGCAAGCGCGAATGCCGAGCGTGGAGTCCTGTTTGATTCCTAGGTCGTGCAAACAGTGTGTCATTGGACTTTTCCAATAGGAGTTTCCCAGTGACAGCCCGGAGTTTGGAAGTTGGTGGTGTGACGCCCCAGTACATCGGAAAGTACGTTAAGCCGTTGGTCCTGCGCCTGATCTCTCTCCGGTAGTGTCGGGTTGTCGTTCCATCATAATTATGAGATTAATGGAAAAGGGAGTACATCTATGTTTACGCACACACTTGTGCACTATAATATGTCCCGGTTGAGATTGGCCGCCATGGCCGAAATCGGTCAGGAGGACTATATACAACGTGTAACAGAAGAAACGCAATACCACTTAAGGGGTCATTGTACTCATAATTATGAACCACTATTATTACCAACCCCATTTAACATTTTGTCGAGTTATGCTCACAGAAACGCATAGGGCGGCCGACATTTTTTTCGGGATTTCAGTGTTGGTCCCATAGTGAAAGTTGTTCATGTACAATATTATATAATATATCTTGGGACAACTCACACACGGTCATCCGATCCCAAACTAGGCAGAGCCTGTGCTATGGCAACCAGACAACTGATAAACATACTTAAATATTTCTAAATACATACATGTTATAGACAAATTACACAATGACCCCTTAAGAGGTACTGCGTTTATTCTGTTACATGTTGTATAACATAATATAGCCTTTTTATTCCTAAACATAGGGTTACAAGAGGTCCCTAAGTTCGGTGTGCCTTTTGGCATAGGCCTCCTCCAATTCTTTCCAATGGGTCCTGTCCTTTGCTACTCTCAACCAGAATGGTCCCGCTGTCTGTGGCAAGTCATCTTCCCATCTCCAAAGTCAAAGTCAAACGATTTATTTCAACTAGATCATTAAAAGGCACTTTTAAACGTCAAATTTACAGATTGGTCGCCATTTTATGTCAGTCCACAATTTCTCGAACCGACACAGTGATATTATAGACTATAGCCACATTCATGAGGAATGCTATAGGCTACGGAAACGGAAAAAAACGAAGTACGAAGTCGCGGGCAGAAGCTAGTTTATAATATTGCTAGATATATTTATAGTCCAAGACCAAATATTGAGAATCAGTTAGATATATATATTAAGTCAAAAATTACAATTTGTGCTAAAAAACATACAGTCAGGCTCTGATTCCCAAGAAACTCAGTCAGATTTCGCAACGTCAATCCGCCATATTTGTTTTCCAAACAGAGCTTTTAAGTAAGAACGCACCGTTACTCTCAGTACCTTTTAAGGTATTAAAAAAAAAACTTAGTGTGATTTTCGTGTGGTAAAATGTTTTGAAGAGCTCCACAATATGTGCTTTCTTATACATATATTGGATTAAAAGTAAAAGGCCTAATGTTTATTAAGTTTGTTTCGTACGAAATAAAATTGGCGTGTATACAGATTGGGGTTGAAACTGATACTAAATTACTTATCTACTCAGAAAGGTGAGGAAAGGTTCTTTATTTGATTATTTTCTTACTTATTGAGTTGTGCGTCGGTAAACAATTTATTTAAGGCTTTCAAAAATGTGCGACGCGTCAATGTGTGTCATCAATAACTATAATAAATGATATTTATTTTGGAAGTAGGTTAAACATAACACTTTTACACGTCAATCTTTTTGGTCATTTTTAAACTAGATGAGGCCGGTGTTTCCTAGCTACCTTGAGAAGTAACACCGAAACAAACTCAGAGGTCAAAGTCTCTTTTAAAGTCCATACAATCGTACTGGTCAAATCATACGAGAATCATATGGAGTTTCTATTCCGTTTTTCTCCAATCTACCATTGCGAAGTTCATTTTTTAAACCTGTGAATGTTGACGTTAAAAAGTGCCTGTTAAAGGTTTAATCGAAATAAATGTATTGACATTGAATGGGACAACCCACACAATAGGTATAACAGACAGTCCTCTGTGCAGAGCATGCATGGAGGAGGAGGAAACGGTGTCGCACGTGCTCCTTGAGTGCACAGGCGTCGCCGATATACGCAGACAAACAATAGGGACACTGAATTCAATCACAGACACCCTGAACTCTTTAGGAGGACTGATCTGCTTCTGGAGGGAGATTGGCTGGTTGGAATGATGGCCGCCATGGCCTACGCACAATGGCTAAACACCAGGACTAAGTGCGAAAACCGTACCCCAATAGATAGATAGATAGATGGGACAACTCATATTATCAAAATTTTTCTGTCAAAATTTTCTGTAGGACAATTTCGCGGAAAAATGTTATGGCTTCGTTAGTCAATCCAATATATAACAAAAGCTTTAAGTTTTGTGTTGTAATAAACCCAGATATTTACTTTTAAACTAAAACCAAATTCTAAGCTTGTAAAAAGTCTAGAAACAAGATGGAATCGTGTTGAAAAACACATTTTATCTATCTCGTAAAAAACACCGGCGTAAATCCATGCTGAAGATAAGACAGAACTAATAACAATCCAACGATAAACATTTTAATATAAGTTTTCCAATTCCCTTCCCACAAAATCCTTTAAGATGAACTAAGTTTTATGACCGTCACTTAAATTAATTGCAAAGTAGCGTTTACCTACCTGGGGCCCGACTATGAAGTCTTAAAACGATCATGGTTCCGCTCTAAGAGGGAGACGGAGCTATACATAGCGAATAGCACTATCCCTTTTACATCATCGGAATTGGATGGCATTAGCACGTCATAGTAGGGCTGCAGAACTAGAAAATACTTGCTTTTGCACGCAATTTGTGGCCTATATACCTACCACTGGAACCGCTCAATTTTAAATATACTTATTTAATTTTTGAGGTGTTATATAAATTTCTAAATATATTTTTTAGCCTGTGATACTCAGCGATTGTCTAGCTTTCCGTTGGTAAAAAACGTAGGTATGGTATTCAGATAAGGATTTTAGGAGATTACCTATGTAATGTCTATAAAAATATATAATAAACTACCGGAAGAAATTAGTAACATAAATAAATATAGTATTTTCATAAATAGATTAAAGGTATTTCTTTTGGACAAGAGTTACTATACTGAGCACCTAAATGACATTATATAATTGATTTAATATTCGAATTGTCTAATAATTTACTTTTATTGTTGAATTTATGTTTTGATTTTATCTTTAATTTTTATTTTGTGTTAAATTTTGTTAATTATTTTAACTGATTTTTTTAATTTCTATGTTTTGTATTTTTGTGTTTATTTATGATGTTCCAATTTTATGTTTCAAATTTTTGTAAATTTTGTTTTAATTTATAAGTTATATTGCTGTGCCCTAACAGGGTCTACAATGTTTTGTAGCTTAAAGCCTATATCGACACCTGTAATACTGTAGAATGCAATAAATAAATATGAATGAATGAATGAATGAACAATACAAACACTTTGATCTCTTTTTAATATTATTTTACATTGCTAGGGCGACAGTTTTCTCAGGAAACACATTATCAGATTCGACGTAAACAGACCGCACTTCCACGGCAATGCGGCCCGGTGAGCTGGAAGTATCAGGTGCGGCTTACCTGCGTCGAATTATTGCAAAAGGGGCTTAAATGTCAAGGCACAGGATGGCTTACGTAACCTTTTTTATTCCGTGAGAAGTTAGCGGTTTTTTATCGCATCATTTTAAATGGAAATTTACTTGAATCCGTTTGAAAAGGATTTCCTTGGCTTGGCTGTATGGTGTAGGTGTAGGGAAATAAGTTTTTATTTAGGGTTGGTGTTTCAATTTGTGGGTCGTTGTTCGTAAAATGTTTATTTACAGTAGAGAACAACTTTTATTGCAGTTTTGATACTGTTTTGTTATCAGAGGGCCATATTCTACTAATTTTTAAGCAAAGTTTGCGTTCGCATCCCTGTAACAATCTTTGAAAAAAGCTTCAATTTCCCTACATTTAAGACAGATTTCGATCTTCGCCGCAAGGTTGCATGCTTGCCGATCTTCTACAGATTGTACTTCGGGGAGAGTGTCCAGGAACTTCACGACCTCATCCCACCGGCCCCCTTCTACCATCGGACATCTAGACACACTGCAAGTTACCATCCCTACCTTGTTGCTGTTCCACCAATTTGCACTAAACGTTTCCAAACGTCTTTTATAATGCGCACAGCAAAGGAGTGGAACTCTCTGCCTGCGTCTGTGTTTCCGAACGCATGCAACCCTAATCTCTTCAAAATTAGAGTGAGCAGGCTTCTTCTGGCTAAGCTCGCTCCATCGTCGACTTTGTCTCTGTCATCTTTGACCTAGACTAGAGTCAAGAGCAAACCCATATTAAATAAAAAAAAAAAAAAGATTGCGACTGAGATGCGAATGCTTAATTTTTTTTTAAATTGACACTCAAAACACACGCCAATTCCAAATTCAAATCTAAAAATTTACAATAAACACCACACGTAAACGTTACTTCAAAATATTGCCCCAATATCCCATTCCATTCCATAATTACATCAAAATCGGATATCCTCAATAATCCGTTATGAAGGTTCATAGGCCCATAGAATTGCCACAAATTATCTCGCTCTACTGAGCATTAGTTATCGCGGTGTGAACACACCAGGTGGCGCTGGCGGCGACGGGGAAATGTCCCTACTTATGTCTGTGATTCGCTAAAATAGCTGCTATTTATAACTTGGGGTGTGATTTATTTATAGGACGATAAATAAGGATTTTGGTAATGTTTGTCGTTACATCACTCGAATTACACAAAATATTCCTTTATTGGACAGCAGAAGCATAATAAATGTCTGAATAACTGATATCGACTTAGATATTTTCGCGCTTACACACTCAAAATTCAAAAGAATGGCTATTGAATCTTAAAAATAGTTACTTTACTTACACCTAATATTATCCCTAAAATACCTACGAGTACCTACTTTTCTGTAAAATTAACGCACGCTTTTAATTATTATTACCATTATTTCGCGGATATTTGTGTGGGTAACACGTTTTGTTGTTTTGTTATAATGTGTAACTGTTTTATGTCCCAATAAAGTAAAATTAAATTAAATTAAAAGAACAAATATTTTATTATTCACTTTATATTATTATTCAATGTCGCCAAGTGATGTGTAATGTTGAGTCAATATTCTTGAGGTACCAACAAGCCTACTTCCAGGATTCCTATTTTCAATTGACTTTTACTCGCTTGAATTGTGTTTCGGGACTTTCCAATCCATTTCGTCCGGACATTTTGAGCTCACAAGTTGTCTCCTACGTTTTTTCACGTCATCGGTTATATTTTCCGTGTCGTCGCTTCGAAAACTACGAAAAATATGGCGTAGGTTGGCCGAAAGTTCACACTTCGTTTTTTTGAAGTGAAAACTTCTTTTAGCGCGGTACGCATATTTTTAGATGAGATAAAATCTCTGGACTCGCGACACCGTTACGAGACGCAGACGATAAAAATCTACCATTAATTGAATTTTTGAATAGAGAATTTGATTTTACTATGTCCAATCAACGCAATATTAACACAACGAGATATAAAAGTACAATTGATGCGGTATTCACGAGATATTTAAATAACTTCGAATCAAAATTGTTTATTTCCTATTTTAGTTACCATGAACCTATAGTTTCTATTTTAGATTGAAATAATTTTAATGATAATGATGATGATACAAGAGTTGTCGAAATTGTTAACGATGATTCATAAAAGAATATTAAATGTATTTTAAAGTTCCTAATAATTAATAAAATACAATTCATAACCCAATAACCCAATAACCACTCCCGGAGTCCAACCCGTATTTTTTTTTAAGGTTTTATTTTTGTTTTGCGGGTATTCCGAAGTCAAAGCTTATCGTAATATAATATTATGAAGATTCTACCAAAAAATACGCTGAGGTATAAATCACGTTAAGGTATTTTTTCGGGTACCATACAGGAAAACCTATAAGAAATCTTTGATTTTAAACTATTATGATTCGTACGGAAGCCGTTGCGTGCAAATCCGACTCGCACTTGGCCGGTTTTTCTTTATCTTATTTACGTTTCGCTCGTGTTCCACTCCCGGGGCCCATTCCACAGTAACTGTGCATTTTTTCGGGATTAAATGTAAGCCTATGGCACTCTGCGGTACTATACTTCTCTATCAGTGAAATAAATGTCATAATCGAATAAGTATTTCAGGAGGTACCTCCTACTAACAAAAAAAAACAAGTTACCCTCATCTAGTTTAATTTGATAAAAGATGAACTGTTTAAAATGAACTTGAGCCATACTCTACTGCTGGTCGATTCTGTAAACATATCGAAGTGAAGGCTTGGGTGAAGTGATCACGAGGTAAGCTGTCAATCCATATAATCAAGATGGAATGACAGCTCACTCCGTGATCACGTGAAATCTTGATTGTATGGATTGATAGCTTACCTCGTGATCACTTCACCCAAGCCTTCACTTCAACATGTTTACAGAATCGACCGGCTGACAGTGACGAAAAAGTGAAATTCATCTTTTCGTGTTCCACATGATCGCTTTCCATGAGGTGAGATTGTGGTCAAACGCAAGCCTTTAAACAACTTTACGTAAGTTAATCACCTTAAAACTTTCATGAGGATCATTTGGGATGAATCTACATACAAACAAGATCCCCTCGACAAACTATCTCCCCGACTCACCTTCATCAACGCACCTAAGTTCACGCCCCCTACGCTACAAAGTCAACCGGCGCGCGGCGCTCCGAGGCGTCTAATCAAATTGCTTGGCGTGAGCCAACTGGGTGGCTAACTTAATTACTGGCAGCTTGGCACGCTTTGTGTTAAGTTGCCTACTTAACGCTCAAGCGACGGCAATTAAGAGTTTGTTATAAGGTGGTCAGTTTAATTATCTGATCAATTACATCTCTTTAAAAATCTTGGTGTTCTGTATTTTCTGCCTCATAGGATAAAAAGCGTGAGTTTATTATGGATCTACTAGCCGCGCCCCGCGGTGTTACTCTTAGTATATATATAAAAAACCTATGTGGTAATCCAGGGTGTCAGCTTCCTGCGTAACAAATTTTATCAAAATTGATCCAACCGTTTGCGCGTGAAGAAGTAACAAACATACACACACACTCACAAACTTTCGCCTTTATAATATTAGTGCAATATTATGTATATAAATAAGGTCCCATTCAAATAGATGGACAAACTTTTAGACATTATGGAGACAAAATAAGGACAATGGTAAAAAAACAAAGGACAACGCATTAGATATTCACATCTCACGAAAATACACTAATAATGTTGGTTACCCAATGCATAAACACATGCATGTCTTTGTTATCTTTTAATTTTGATACTACAAATGTGCAGGCGCACGTGACCACGTCAATTACCCACCCGTAATGGATGTTTTTATTCTAGTGTGCCGAAAAATATATTATTTTAGGTCAAAATAAAATCACTTTAATCAGTGTTTTTTTGAAGTGAAAACTTCTTTAGGCGCGTTGAGCACTTTTTGGGTGAACAAAAATCATGGAACTCGCGTCATCGTCACCGAACGCTTTAGCTTTCACTTAGTTTGCACTTCTATCGGCAGTCCCCAAAGACTACCCCGCATGTTTTTTTTTTTTTGCTTGGATATCTTTGGTTTGAAATATTTTTTCTGGGGCAGATTACACTCGTATAAGCTCTATGTATATTTTGCCCCACTATTGATGGCACTGTCAGATTAAGTATTCAAATTCAGAACTCCAAACTCAAGGTTTGCGAAATAGAGATGGAAAATGACTTACACCCTGGGACTTTACACCCTGTTCCGCCTTCTTCTATACTATCACGTCGGGGTCACAGGATGTAAGTCCCGCAAACCTCCATTGAAAAGGGAGGATCCTCCGACCAGACGGTTGTGGTGTCTGGTGGGCAACTGCCCGATAATTGATATTCGGACTGTTGCATATGTTCAAATTGCACGGAGAACTGACCAAAATCTCTCATAATCACAACACCACACAATGATTAAAAAACAGATTCACTTAAGTTATCCTTTGACAGATTTTCAACCAATCACAGCGTCTTTTATGATTTAATGCTAGCACATTAATTTGCGGAACATGATGTACGGTCGGGCTTTAAACCGGGTGTAAGCAGACAGAGTTATTGATCAGGCCGCTCATTGCAACACAACCGCTTTACAAACACCGCTTTGCCGGAAAGCCGGCGTGCCGGTCCGGTTTGTGTGCGAGACTCGTTATAATGCTGCTAGGGCTGCCTGGTATCAATTTAGATCTTCCCTAGTTTTCTTGGCTTTTCAACTTCTGCTGTTTCTTGGAAGGTATCCTACCCTCTATTCTATTTTGTTGCCGTTTTAAAAATATAATGTTTTAAACGACTTCAAAAAAAGGAGGAAGTAAAAAATAGAAAACTATTTTATTTTTCACTTTGTATTAAAAAAAAAACAGCCGTGTTCCAAATTAAAAAAAAAAAAACAATACAAAGCATAAAATTTCAGAAGTCGGCGTTGAATTACGAAATAAAAACCAAAAAAACCGACTTCCGAAATTAAAGTTATTTTATACTTTGTATTGTTATTTTTTTATTTGAAAGTCGGTTGTATTTTATTTATTATTTATTTTTAGAACATGGAGGACTTACAGCTACTAAACAAGTAAAAAGGAAACCATAGTCACCTAAAACCCAATTACAAATCCTCGCGTATAGAATTACAGTACTTATTTATGGTATGAACACAAAACCACAGTACCTCACACACACACCCACAGTAGTATTTTTTTTTAAGTTTGAAGGATTTTGTTCTCATCCCATGACCATATCCTGGATGAGAACAAAATCCTTCAGTCGCGTAGTTTTCTACTCACTCTTAATTTTCTTCTCTAATTAAATTTTCGACAGATTTTTGGCCAAGTGGTCATGTTGATTTAACCTTCAAACGTCCACATAACACTTTAAGGGCAGCCCTAATACCAGCCAAACGAAGGATGTTGAGCCCCAAACATTCAGGTAAATTGCACTCACGCTGATTACGATCTCGTTTCTATACAGCTGAGGTAAAGGGAATTTAGTTAAAAGCTTCAAATTCAACTGAGTGAAACCTCTTTTTGTTATATTATAAAATAACTTGAGATATTGTAAAGTCTCGATAAATTGTCAACTAAACATTTGGAATACATTTTTACGCACCAAAATTTGATAGTCTATAATCTCTCAAAGTCATTCCGAGAAATTGTGGACTGACATAAAGTGGCGACCAATCCCGCTCCGCCCGGGGCGGTAGGAGTCATTTGATAATTTCCCATCTTTAAAAAAAAAGGCAATTTAGTTTTTTACGACATGTCTTATAGTGTAATAGCTCGCAACCTAGAACATGGGAAATACGGATAACTAGCGAAATATGATTTGAGTATGGGAATACTTCATTCAAATCGTGGTAGTGAATGTCGCTGGTGGAGCAGTGGGACTCGCCCCGTCAAGGGCCCGTACCGTTAACTGACTTATTTTATTTGTAAGTGCCTGATTAATTAACGTCCAATAAAACCTGCGTATTAGTAAGCCGATAGTTATTCCAAGCTCAAACTTCGGAAACTGTACCGAAATTAATCGGTATCGGGTGTAAACCACTTTTTAATTGAAGGGGCTTAAACTGTAGTCTCTTCATTTAAAACCGTTTCTCTTATCAAACCAAATACTCTCTGAAGTGTCTAATTAGTTTAGCAATTACAATTAACTAACCTCAATATTTTGATAAGTTCAAAGCTATTAAACCCTTCGTTCGACAGACTTTGTTCAGCTGAAACTCGTTCCGATATCAATGTACCGTCCTTTAGGATTAGATTTATCTGAGTATTCGTCAATATAGACCAGCATGGCGAGTACTGGCTTCCCTCGAGGCGACTGACCCCCACTATTATACCTATTATATAACTCGTTCTTTATTAAAGTACCGTGTGACCCATTAAATGGATTATGGAGGTCTGGTAGGCAGCTGCTCCACGTAAAACACTGGTAGTCAGGTGAATCCGGTTTGACTGGGAGACGACCCCAATGTTGTTGGGAAAAGGCTAGGCAGACGAAGAGTGCTTATCTTTGTTATATAAGGTGAGCATAATTTTATGCTTTGAAACCCAGCAGTTTAGGCTTTGCGTTGTGTATTAGATTGAAACACAAAATACACTATATAAAGGCGAACTAAATGCCTTCTACCAGTTAACCGGGTGGGGCAGAGATAGAACATGGCAGGTGCAACTTAATAGAAAGAAAAATAATTACAATATAAAAAAAATATACGACCCACTTCTCGAAAATGACCACGTCACGTTGTACTGGGATCGGTCTATCATCACTGATAGGACTATTGTTGCCAATAAGCAGGATATCGTGGTGATAGACTGATTAGCGCGCCGCACAATGATTAATCGATGTTACCTACCATCCCGCATGGCGAGAACCTCGTGAAGGCTGAGCAAAAAAAAAACAAATCAAGTATCTCGACTTAGCACACGAGGTTGTCAATCGGCAGTCATTGTGCCGATTGTCGTCGGCCAATGGCCTGATGGCCGAAAGCTTCGACTGATGGTTTTCAAAGCTTTTGGCGTTACGCGGTTGGATAAAGGGCCTGATACAGAAGGCAGAACTCCTCGATACGCTCGCATTGTGAAGAGGTTCCTTTCTCTGGAGCCCTAACCACCTGTAGCTTGGTTTTATTGTTAAGAAATATTTAAAAATGTAAATTTGTATGTACAGTAAAATGAATAAAGAGAATACTTTCTCAATAAGATAAATTTAATTTAAGAATGTAATTTAGTGAATGGATTCTTTAATATTTTCAAAGGATTGTCAAAACTAGTGTGTTACGTGTAAATAGCATTCAGATCGAACCCAAAATAAGGTTTGTTACCATGGCAACACCCAAGTTAATTCTGTCGACCTTAATAACAGAAGCCATCTTTGTATATAATAAGGTTATTAATTAGCCTCTTTCTTTGTTTCAGGTAATAAGCGTTACCATGGAGATAATTAAGAGAGAATCTTTACTAGGGAAAGGTTCGTGTGGAAACTTCTGTCGACGGCTCTGAACGTGTTAGTTATATATTACTAGCTGACCCACGCAACTTCGTCTGCGTCACATTTTTCTTGAATGCTCGGCTCCTATTGGCCGTAGCGTGATGTTATATAGCCTAAAGCCTCCCTGAGTAAATAGGCTTCCCAACACTCAAATATTTTTTCAATTCTATTTAAATTTCTAATAAATAGTCAAGAATAACTGATCGACTGGTATATGGTCAATTATTATCGACCGCCGAGATTAGAAAATAATTAAAGTACTAATATCGCTATAAAAAATAAGGATTGGTGGTAGAAGGATGAAAATTTAGGGTTGCATGTATTGTTTAATGCAACATTATAAAAAAATAAAAAATTTGTCCAAAAAATAAAAAAATAATGTTAGGGGTGGACAACCCTTATCACTTAGGGGTGTGAAAATAGATAGTAGCCGATTCTCAGACCTACTGAATATGCATATAAAATTTCATAAAAATCGGTCAAGCCGTTTCGGAGGCGTTTGGTAACTAACACTGTGACACGAGAATTTTATATACATATACGAAGATAGAAACACACTATAGGAAGTAATACACACAATAATTTATAGGAACATACTTTTGTAAAAACCCTATGTTCAGGACATAGTCTACAGGTGTGTTTATACTTTAAAGGCCGGTTTCAATAACATATCGACCTTTAACCAACTGTCGAATAAGCTACCAACAGTAGGTAGCTGAAACGTCATCTGTGAAAGGCAAACATGACGTTTCAGCTACTGTTGGTAGTTACTTTAACAGTTGGTCAAAGGTAGATACGTTGCTTGAGAACTTCTTCAAAATTTTTTAGACTGTGAAAGCAATTTTAAGTTATCCATAGGAAGTGAAAAATCACTCTTTCTTTTTCTGTAAACTCAGAAGCAAAGTTCTCCACTCAATATCGGAATCTACTAAACTATGCGCCGTATCAAGTTTAATCAAATTAAAATCGGTTCAATCATTTCTAAGATTGAGAAGTTGCAAGTTTTTATGAGATATCATAATCATTTTTTATTTGTGTAACATAGGTAGTGAAAATAGTTCTTAAATTAAAGTTGGTCGCTATCGTGGAGGAGTTTACGCTTCTAAGACTGAATATAAGCATAAATAGCTACTTTAATAGCCTGTAAAGTAAAATAAAATAAACGCTTTTGAGCATGTCAGCGTATTTTGGGCTTTGGATGCCTATACAATTCTAGGCACAGGCGTGTTTCAAATATTTCTCTAATGATGGCATCGCTTCGAAAATCTACCGGCTACTTTCCACTAATTGATTATTTAGGGTATTTGGAACCTTTTTTTCCTATATGACAAAAGAGACTATAACAAAATTTCTTTATGTTTCCTCCAGATATATAATCATGTTCTTTCAATTTATTTCAACTACCTGTTATGTTTTTTGACATTACAATGTTATTTAGTATTAACTTATAAACATATTTAAGTACTATACTCATAAACAAACACATGTACATACAATTTTCAACAAAAAACGATATTCAAATACACATTTCGGAAGGCTTAATCGGGAAAGTATTAGATCAACCTTGACCAAAACCCTTGAGTCTAAAAATATATTTGCCCCAAAAAATCCCAGGTCGCGATAAAATAAAATCCGAAAATGTATGACATTATTCGCAAATTTCATCTCGACGGAAGGGTGGGGAATTTTCACACTCCATTTGCTCGCCAGTGTACAAACTCCGGGCCAGTGGGCTAGAAATATGGAAGTTTGTAGGCAGCGAGACAGATAGTGAGCGCGGTACGCTCAAAGTGCACTGCAGTGTATATTAGGCTAGCATTTTAGGTGTTTACTTTATTCAATTAGAGAAGACGAGGCGCTCGTGTAGCTTGTAGATTTTTTCGCGACTTTTTGCTTATCTCAGTTCATTATTACCTACATTGTGCATTTATGTTATTTTTCAACACATTTGCTCGTACAATGCATTTATGAAGCCTGTATACATTGTTCGAAAGTTAAAAATTACGCACCATACAATGGAATGTGTGGTTTAATAGGTACTCTCATCTAAGTACCCATTTTACCGCACTCCTCGTTTTTAATTTCTATAAAAAATAAGACTTCCACCAAGGTGTTTCACATAACTAGAATAAGGAAGCTGAATGACCGAACCTCCTTGGAAGCGCTTTTGCTCAATACGTTTGTCTTCACGTTACTTTAATACTAAAGAGAAAATGAGAAGAAAGATGTATGTAGTTTTAATTTTCAAAACGAGCTCGTGGTTCCATTTTTAAATTAGCGCTATTTTCCTAAGGAACGTCAAAGATTGTAGCGACTTTCCGACTGATCTCTTAAAACAAAAAGTTTGTTTCATTATCGCAAATGTGTTGAAAAACATTGGATGACACACGTGCAGAAATTGTTTTTTACAAACTCGTGACTATGTTAAGCTTTCAGCAACAGTCGTCTACTCGTTTGTAAAAACCAACTCACCGCGCTAGTATCATAAATAACTATTATTATTACAGGCCTAGGTTTTCCCTTTACGGAGCAAAATTCTCTCTTTTCAAATCTCGAGCGTGGAAATATTAAAATATATGACTTAAAAGACTAACTTCTGCCAGCGTGAAAGTCGAAAATTATCCCAAGAGAACATACTCCCGGCATAAAAGTATCCTATCCCGTACTCCCGATCCAGGATACGATCTACCCGTGTGCCAAATTTCATTCAAAACCATTGAAAAGTGAAGATGTACAAAATATGTAGAAATACAGTGAGACAAACGTAGTTACTTTCACATTTACAACACTAACGGCTGGTTTCAATAACTTATCTACCTTTAACCAACTGTCAAACATGACGTTTAAGCTACTGTTGGTAGCTAATTTGACAGTTGGTTAAAGGTTATAGAAACCGGCCGTAAGTAGGGGGGATTAGCTACCGTAAGAAATAGTTATAAAAGGAAAATAAAGGAACCCACAATTTTCTGATCGCGTTTCAAAGGGACAATTCAACAATTTTTTGACGTGACAACGTCTAATAAATCGATGAACGCCCGCTGCACGCACAAAAAAGGACTCATTGTCCAGTTACGCTCATTGTCCCGTTGCGTGCATTGTCCCGTTACAATGTTTTGTTATGACGTTGTCACGTTAAACTATCGTCTGTAAACCGACTTTACAGACAACCATTTTTTAGTAACATTCGTATTCGTATTTCAGACGCAATCTGTCAAAAAAGTCAATTTCCCTACATCTATGACGGATTGCAACTGGCATGCATGCGAACGTTGCTTAAAAACAGTAAAATTGACACTCAGGACATTTTACGTTGATCGAACGTTTACAAACCTTGTATATCACTATCAAAAAGTGTTATTGGACTTCTCCAAAAGGAATTGCTCAGTGACAGCCCGGAGTGTGAAGCTTGGTGGTATGATACCCCTGTGCCTCGGAAAGCGCGTTAAGCCGTTGGTGCTGCGCCAGATCTTTCTCCGGTCGTGTCGGGTTGTTGTCTCATCGGAATACGAGAGTGATGGAAGAGGGCGTGCACCTGTGTTTGCGCACACACTTGTGCACTATAATATGTCCCGCACCGATGGCTAGTGTCGGTTGAGATTGGCTGCCATGGCGGAAATCGATCATGAGGACTATCTCAGTCCCACATACTACATTATTATGACAGTCTCTTTCTTGAATCCGAAGTTATGTAATATTCACGCCTGAAGATAGTACGCCAGTATATTTAAACAAGTAATTTGTTACAATGAATTTATTCTACAAATTGAATAACAAAATAAAGCATACAATCATTCTTATTGCCTCATCAAGATGACAGCAGATAGGCTCAGAACGTCTTTGGCAGACTCCCCATATTGAAGGTTTATTGCTTCATATCATTGACCTTAACGGCTCCCTGAAGGCAAACCGAGACGTTAAACAACGATTAGTGTCAACCCAACATGTTATATTAACTAAACATTCACTCAGAAATACTCGCAGAACGAAGATACGCTTTGGGACGGAAATAAATAACATCTACAGGGAAATTATCATTACATTACCTTCAAATAATCGTTATTTAAATGACACTGTTGCTCAGACAACTTTTGGTAGGCTTATGTATGAGTTTGTGAGGCCCTTACACAAACTCAGACAGTGATACTTAGACCATATTAAGAAATAAACGCGTAATAATGTTATCCGAATGCGAACGAACGACTATCAGTTAATGTGTTCAGCAAACCCGAAAGGCACCCTCTATGGGCATGACGACGCGAGCGGGATTGCCGTACTAATGCACGCGACGATTGTTTAAAGCTGATAACACCCTGGCGATTTGGGAGCGAGTTCAAAGCGAGGCGAGTGCGTAACGAGCTCGCAGCGCTTTCGCAACAAACGCGCGCCGAAAGATGGGTACTCACCTAGCCGTGTAGCATGTAACGTATCTGATACGGTATCAAGTGCGTACGTAGGCACGAACCTGCTGCGAGCCGCTCGCGCGTGGAGCGCAGTAAGCTCGCAGTGACCCGCCGAGTTGCGGTTTCACTGCGAACACAAAGGCTGCTCGCATTGTGCGCGTGGACAGATCCGGGACCTCGTTGCTGGATACGCGGTGACCGTGGACGAGCCGTACCCACTTGCAGGTTAATACCGTATCAGATACGTTACATGCTACACGGCTAGGTGAGTACCCACCTGAACACGCCACGAAAACGCGGCGGGCGCGCAGCGAGTTCGCGGCGTGCTGTCCGAGTTAAACGTGAGTGTACAAAATGGCATCGACCGCGCTACTCGCCTCGCTTTGGACTCGCTTGCAAATCGCCAGTGCAATAATGCCCTAAGCCGCGCAAAATTTAAGAGTAATCTAAGTATTTAGTAGTGTCGTAAAAGCTACCGATTATCCTACGTTTACTAGCGGGCTTTTGGTTCACCGATAGTTTATTCCAATACTATAGTCGGCCTGCTTTGCTATCGACAAATTTTAGTTATCTCTTGAATAAAGGTTTATCCACACATATAAAGGCCGTGACCGGGATGTCTCCGGGCCGTGCCTAGGAGTTCATAGAAAATGTACGCACGCATTTTGAGTTTCGGACGGACCACGGCCCGGCCACGTTTTGGGTACGGCCCGGATATGTGAGGGACAACCATAAAATTAGCGCCTGACCATAGTGACCAATCTCGCACGACAAGTCAGTCAAAAATGAAAAATAGACAATTTAATAAAAATCAGCCCTTAATTTCATTAATTGCGACCTAAATTATATTCAGTAACCGAGAAGCGAGGCTTACTAATTGCTCAGTTTGTGTGTCCCTTAGTTATTTAGTGACAATCCTCCCTTGGGCGACAAGCCCTAAATTGCTCAATATTGCTCGCAAATGGCCACGAGCGCAACAGGGACTACCGGTAGTGAAATTCTTCCCTAGGGATGAGAATTGTTCCCGGCTATAGCGGTAGTCTCATTTCCTGTCACATGGGACTTATACCGGCTGTTGGTACCGTCACAGTGCACGCACCTACCCTTTAGACTTGAATCAATGTTGTTAAGGTGGAAGCGCCAGGATAGCCCGCGAAATTCAAATTTTCTTATGTTTTTTGCAATTTGCAAGTCAGTGTCAGGCTGTATGTTGAACAAAATATGATGATACAAGGTATTTTCCAATATTTCTGTGATTTGGATGACACAGTCAAACAAACACAATTGAGTTTCTCTGTAATAAAAGATTGATTTAAAATCTAAATGGTAATTTACATTTAATAAGTGGTTAGCAACAAAACCTTACATACCTGTAATAAAAGAAACGACATTTAATGTTATCAATCACAATGTCTGTTCCTAAACCACAACATAGCAAATTATACTTCTTTGTACTTAAATAACAAAATAACAATGGTATTACTATGGAGGATATCATAGACATAATGTCTATGACGTCTTTACCATAGATTACAAAAACCATTTGTCGCGCGATGACGTTTGTTGCGCGGGAAATTTTAAAGTAAAGGAAATTATTGTTTTCATTACACATATATATATATTTCTTGTGTACGTGTGTATGTCACTGAACTCCTCATAAACAGCTGGACCGATGTTGATGAAATTTTTTGTGTGTGTTCAAGGGGATTCGAGAATGGTTTAGATTCACAATTGGATCCGGTAGGTAGCGCTGGAATCGATAATTTTTCGTCATACACAAAGCAAACGGTCGGACAGGACAACGTCTGTCGGGACCGCTAGTTTAACATATAATAACAATTTTATTGTGAGAGTCACGAAATGCCGTAGAATATAAGGGTTACAGGTTACAGGTGGTTCGTCTACATGTTTGACAGGACTTGAGAAGTAGTCAGTCAGATGTTTAGGAGCAGGGAACAAAGTGTCATTTCATTTATTTTCTCAAACAATGAATAGATACTTCAAAGTGATAGTTTTCTTAACCGAAATGCTGATTCGGGTAACGACTGCTTCCTGCCAATTCATCTTCAAAGCCATCCAATTTAAGAACAACTTCCTTTTATTTCAATGCACTTAACCAATTCACTTTTTACATAATTGAACATTCGAATACGTTTTACACGCAAACAACATTTGTTTTACATCAAAGAGTACGCATTTCCAATTATAAAACAACCAACCCGAACCGTATGTTCCGAAAATAGCCGAACGCGCCCGAGTCCGTACGAAAATAGCCGAACGCACGGCATCGCACCGCCGACGTAATTCTTGACCCTATTTCAGAAATGTCTAAGTTCTAAAGTTAGATATTTGATATGAACACACGAGACGTCAATGCAGGACAATTTATTTTTAATGTTATTTTATTTATATAATAATGTACAGAAGCGGACTTCATGCCTTAGGCATTTTCTACCAGTCAACCTTTGGGTAATGCCAAATAGTGGTACTTAGGTGCAATGTTGAAAAAAAACCTAATTTATATAGCAGAACCATCAAACTCCTACTAATAATAAATAATTGCACGAATATAAGATTGCCTGAAATAATTAATTTTGAGAATACGATCGCCCGAAAATAGCTTTATCAAGAAAATTAACTTTGAAAGGATTTCAAACCTTTCAAATTATCATTTTATTATAATCTCCTGTTACTTTCAAAATATATATAGGTCAAACGATAGAATACTTTGCCTTAATTTAAAATGAAATTTATTAAATGAAATAATAATTTTCATAGCCTAAGGATTAGTTATTTTATCTTTTGAATTCCTATTCATACTAGATAAGATAAGATAATATAAGTCTTTATTTGCCTTAAACATAGTCAGGAATTAATCTAAAGTCCACATGTTTAGCTATATAGAATGTATCAATTGCATGCAAAATAGTACTAACACATTTTATATAATTAAAAATTTACTTCAACAAAATTAAATACTGAAGTATTCAGATTGGCATCCCACCTTTTCAGTGATAGCAAAATTTACGCATGTAATAAATTCAAAAACAAATGTATTAATTTGACATAAACCGTTTCTCAACATTCTAATATTGATAGGTTTTGAAACCATTCCAAGTGGGATTGCTTTTAATAAAACACATCATATCGCCAATATTAATGGCTACGCGAATATTAATGGGAAGTACTATCTAATTTCTAAAGCTTCAAATAGTTTGATAAATAATGCAGATACACAATTAAAAACCGGCAAAGTGATAGTCGAACATACACACAAAGGGTTCCGTACCATAAACCGAAAACTCACGTTTCTTGCCATTTCATTATTAATTCTTTATATTTTAATAATAAGTTGTTATAGAGGCAATAGAAAAGCTGAATGCTTTTTTACCCGCGGCTTCGCTTCTAAAGCAGGAGAACCTTTGACATTTACTTTTTTTTTAATTTTTTTTTTTTGTATTTAAACTTTTTGTGCACAAGTGATACTTAGGCGGAATTAATGCAACAAGGCATTCTCTATCAGTCAACATAACACGTTTTTCGACAAAAATACTTACTGTTATAATAGTGATTTAATCAATGTATTTGTGAGCTGGTTTAATGTGACATGCCATATCCAATTCTTTATTGTGTGATTTTAAAGTATATTCATGTGATAATTATGGGCTATGCTTGAAATGAATTACCTAATTTTATTTTCATTTAACATGTGGGTTCAAAAGATTACACTTTAATAGGTAATTTTGTAAGGATTTCAATTTTTTGACGTGACAACGTCTAATAAATCGATGAACGCCGGCTGCACGCACGAAAAAGGATGACTCATTGTAACGTTACGCTCATTGTAACGTTACTATCATTTCATCAATGTTTTGTTATGACGTTGTCACGTTAAACTATCGTCCGTAAACCGACTTTACAGACAACCAATTTTTTTTATCAAAAACGTAATTCCTGCATCATGGTGCCCCTACATAATTGTGAAACGTCGAAGCGGGAAGCGTTCTGCGCGTTGCGCAAGCGCACACTTTAGGTGTTCATGCGTGTTCTGAGTATTCTCATTCACTGGAAGTATTAAGAGCTAGCCAATGTTATAACCACACCCTCATTTATCATTTTCAAAAGAGTAACTATTAAAATCTCGATTTTTCCTGTGGATTTGCCTGTGGTCAATCTTATAAGGTCCATGTTTATTTCTGGGAAAAACGTAGCTTATACTCAGCGATAACTACAGCTTTTAATATAGAAATAATTTTCAAAATCAGATGCCCCATGAGAATATCACTAATCCTTTGTCATAACAGATTCATGATGGCAATAACGGTAACTAACGGTATCAGAATCTGCCAGACTTAAACCCACACGTGAGGTCCGCCAAATGTCATTTAATTTTGCGTTCCAGAGTCACGGTAACTCTTTCGAACAATTCCACAACAATTTCTACTTAATAGCACTGATGAACAGTGTAACATTTTGTTTCATTTCGAAATTCGAACGCCATGTCGTGACGCTAAACTGACAGCTGTTTTATTGTTCCAAATATAATTTCCTCCAATCAGGGTAGCGCTGTTGATTTTATCGTCTATTGTTTTAGGCCGTGGCCTCTATGTTACAATAACTCATTTTTCCAGCCAGTGTGTTATCTTCATCAAAATAAATCATCTAACTTCTGACAAATATGGCCGCCTTACACTATGAAAGTCAGCATGAGTTTAAATGTTTGAACTGGCCAAGAAACTGTAAACAAAGAAAAAACATTGCGTGATAAATTGAGTGTTGTATATTTATGTTTTCTCAGTAGGTATGTGATGAACATCTGATACTGCAGCTTCTAAAATTCGGTAATTTTATTGTTTTATGCATTAATATTATTCGATTTCAAAGAAGCTAAAACTCTTTTTTGTAAAAAAATCTTGAATCTTTATTTTGATTATGGGCGACAGATGCAACTGAATCTCAGATATCGATCGACTGCCTATCCGACTCCACATCGTTGTAATAAAATAAAAAAATACCCCTAAGTACGTCCACTTGTCAGACTTCTAGCTACCCAAAACGACTGTCAAACATACAAAAAAGTAACCGCATAAAATTATTTCATCATTTATGCCTCAAGCCAGACAAATTAAAGTAACTTTTAGAACTAACTCGCTTTACACAATGTCGCATCAGATTCACTTATTCTATCTCCATAGTCCAGCCAAATGAAACTCCAACTTACCCGAACTAGTTTGTCCACGTTTGCATTTGATTAATACTAGTTTAGCAAGCACAAACATAGTAGTTTCCAGAATTCAATAAAGTACAGACGCCTGCATTAATTGGGTGTCAGTTTGAATAGGTGTTACTTATTCATGCTGCTTTCTGTACATGAAGCGAACGAGTTTGGTAGTCAGGCTAAAAATTGACGTTTGCAGTGTTTCATGAGTCACTCAAAGTGTTATCGAGTTTTTCATAAAAGGAGGCCTTTCTGAAACTGGTTTTGTTCATCACTGTGCGTACAGTTAAGGAGAGGAATTGGGATGTTGCCTGGGTTAAAAAAATTGATTCAATTTAGTCCATCAGTAAGATTATCAAAAAATATTGGATACGTACTTTTTATTTTATTAAATCAATAAAAATACGAAGATAAAATGCATCAATGATAAAAAGTGGGGTTTGTAACGTCACTTTCCAGTAAAAAGTGTACCTACTGGTAACTGACATCGCACGAGTTTTCAACGCACTGGCGAGGACCTTCCTTTCTTCCTTCCATTCCTCCCGGCTTTGGGCAAGTGTGGACCAATCCTGCCGATAGGCGTCAAGCTCGTCCCGCCTTCTTCGCCTGGGTCACCCGCGATGTCGTCGGGCATATTCTGGGCCACATTGTGGTTGCTTTAGACCATGAACCGTTCGACATGCGGCATTCGATATTATATTACTTAGTTAATATTCCCCCCTCATATTTAACTCTTTAATATAACAAAGAAGACAGACAGTCTTTGATTTTCTATGTTAGCAGAGGACTGTTTTCTTAGGACTCAAATCAAGACAATGTTCTCTGTGACAAATTGATAATCCAAGACAGTGTGACTTTATTATTTGATTTATTCATTCGTCATTCAGATTTGTTGAGATTTGGGACCGTATAAATATGTAGATCTTGTCATATCTCTTGGTAGTGATATTTGATGGGATGATATCAAAATGCACTTGTTACTTTGATTTTATTTGGATTGTGTTAGTTACATAATATTTATTAAAACTAGTGGCCAGCCCCTGCTTCGCACGGATTTATATATTTTTTTCATTTTTTTTTTCTTTAGAACCTTCTCCTGAGAATGACAAACACAACAAAAAAAGAATTAGCGAAATTGGTCCAGCCGTTCTTGAGTTGTGCGCTAAGCAATACATTTAGACATTTTTTTTTTTTATATGGATTATATTTATGTATGTACAAGTACAAAATGCCCCCGCCGCGTCTATCAGTCAGTCTAAACGCGATAAACTCAAAAACTACTGAACGAATATTTATATAGTTTTCACCAATAGACGGAATGATTCATGAAAAAGGTTTTGATGTATCCTATAACCTATAATTAATTGAGGTTTTGTGTAAATTGGCTGAAATATGACGACAATTATTGAAAATCGGAATATTCATGCTGATTGAGGGGTTTTTGTGTTCTCCGGAGCTGGGCGGGTTGCTATGTACCTACCACCTATAAATTTGGTTAACAGTGCGAATGAAAGTTCAAAAATATGGATTTTTAAATTTTGGAAGTCGGTGTTCTTGGTTGTTTCTTCTTACTTAAACACCGACTTCCGAAATTAAAGTTATTTTACATTTTGTAGTGTTTCTTTAATTTGGAAGTCGGGTGTATTTTTTTTGTAAAAATGTTTTATTATTTTTAACTTTTTAGTTTTTCACTACTTATTAGAATGCGATCGAGAAAGGTTTCTATACGAATCTGGGGACCCTTTGTCTATCACAAAATAGTACCGCAAATAAAAGATTGTCTAAATACACTCAAAGGTTTTAGACAATCTTATTGTCAAAATAAAACTAAAACATTTAATTCAATTGAATTAAATGTTAGCTAAGGAAATTCCCTTTAGCTAACATTTCTCTTCACAATTCCAGATATTTTCAAACAGAGAGTTTTTACAAGCGAACGCTAGAACTATTTCAATATCTGCCGTACTCAAGATTGAATGGAGCCTCTCGTTGCGTTTCAAAGAAATATTAGAGGCGTTTCGTTACTGAGCTATTCGCTTGAATAAAATGTAAGTATTTCTGACAGATACCCTAAGAGATTGGGTTCTAATTGTAGCCATCTTTGAATGTCTGCGTGAGTGATTGTGACTTAATCTTCGATCCATTTGACATTTAAAACATAGTCAATGTTTATGTCAAAATGGATCGAAATCAAATTGGAATAGACTAAGCTTTTAATAAGAGGCCTTTTTGACAGATGTGAATGCGAACATTGCTTAAAAAAAAAAGAAATTGCTCCTCTAATTGCTGCTTTTTTTTAAGGATGGGAAATCATCAAATGACTTCTTCCGCTCTGGGTGGAACTGAAGGGCGTGTCAGACTCTTACTGACTAAAACCCATCCGTGTTCCTTCTAAAGCCCTTTGCGTTCCAGGGCCGCGGTGACTCTTTCGAACAAATTCCGCAACCCTGGCAGGCTCTGGCCCCGTCTTCTATCTAATTGCTGCTTGGCGATCTGGGTTTTGAAAAAGAACCAGACTCTAATTGAAAAAGCACATTAACAGCAACAAAATTGGCAAATTCTATAAAGTAGAAAAAGTATTTATCTCTTCCACAATGACCTAAACTAACTCTTAAAAACATATTCACAAACGTACATTTATTGGACCTCATTGCTTTCATAAGTCTCAAAACGCACTTTTGATTAGCAACGACTATAATTTCTAAGGCTCCGCGCAAACGGGCCACCGACCACAACCGCTGGTGGGTGGCGAAAAGCTGTTAACATGATTTTTAACACGTTTTGTATGGAATCGACACTCACGTGTAGCGAGTGGCGTCCACTCGCGACTCAAGTCCGCAGCACGTCACCGTCGGCGGCCACTCGTGACTCAGTGTCCGCGACATATCACCGGTGTTACAAATTGTAGCGACCACCTACCACCTGCGTTCGTATGGTACACAAGGACGTGGCGCGCGGCAGCCACCGGTGCTTGTATTCGGTGGCCCGTTTGCGCAGAGCCTAAGTCTGCCGTCAAAGTTGTCTATGCATAACTTGATACGGACCCTCACTATTCTAATCAGCCAGCATCACAAATAAAGACACTCCTACCACAGACAAAAGCTTTACTTCAGTTTAACTGGGACCGTTCGTTGGCTAACTTGAACTAAGTTTAAATTGCGTTGCACTGTCTCGAGTGGCTGATGGTTTTGTGGGGCTGCTGCTAGGGTTGCCAACTGTGAATTAATTGAATGGACGAATATTATTTTTTATACAGGGCGTCCCAAGACTTTGCCACATGGAGGGAAAGTAGGTACCTTTAACACCATAAATAGAAAAAAATACTTCATTTTTATTTTAAAAACAATACGTAAGTATCAATCGAAGCTGTCAATCATATACATTTATTTCTTTTAAAGAACATAGCATCTAAAGTATAGGAAGACCTAGAAATTTAAAATTTAATTAAAAATAATAAAGTATCTACGTTTAATTAGAACTTATAATCAATGTATTTTATTAAATGCTCATCATCCTTTTTGTTATGTACAAATTGTAACTCTTTTAATAATTTTGTTTCCCGTTGATTTTTAATTTTTTCATGTTGAATAATTATAATAATATTATTAATATTCTCTTTATTTATTTTACTTACATACTAATTTACATTTTTAAATATTTCTTAAAAAATATAAAAATAAAAAAAACATTTAAAAATATAAAAATAGTAGCCCACCGGTATCGGGAACAGGGTCCAAGCTACCGGCGGTCAGGGCTCAAGAGAGAGGAACCTCCTAACAATACGAGCCGTGTCCAGAAGTACCGCTTTCTAAATCAGGCTCTTGATCCAGCTGCCTAACGAGAGCCTCCTGAGGTGCTGGTCGAGGCTCGTGGCTATTAAGCCATTGGCTGACACAACTTTATTGGCTGACACAACTTTATTAATATTATTATTATAAATATTAATATATAAATAAGAAAGTAGTACATAAAGTCAGTTGTTTTACGCATGAAATACTCAGAGAAAACGCTATTCATTATTCTGAACAAATTTTAAAATTAAATGTTCAATTTCATGGTTTTCCTTTAATTAAAGATGCACCATTGAATACATATTACAAATGGTTTAAATCTAAGCCTTTCAAATTGTGTACCGTTGTCATCTATGGTGTCCCATTTCTAGGCATACAATAAAACGGGTTAATTAGGGTTCCGTACCTCAAAAGGTAAAAAAGAAGCCCTTATAAGATCACTCTCTTGTCCGTCTGTCTACCTGTCCGTGAGTCACCATCGATTTTCTCAGGAACGGGTTTTTTTTTTTTTTTTAAGGATGGGAAATCATCAAATGACTTCTTCCGCTCTGGGTGGAGCGGAAGGGCGTGTCAGACTCTTACTGACTAAAACCCATCCGTGTTCCTTCTAAAGCCCTTTGCGTTCCAGGGCCGCGGTAACTCTTTCGAACAGATTCCGCAACCCTGGCAAGGAACGGGTGGACCTAGCAATTTGAATTTTATACCCGATACTGCAGTCTATAATCCCTATTAGGTGCATAAAAATCAAGGTCCTGAGTCAACACGATAAACAGATATAGGCAAATTTTGATTTTCGCGAAATATTGTAAGTGCCAAAATTTATCTTAATTTTATTTTTATTTTTTTCCGAAATTTTCCCTTTACTTGTAGTGTGAGACTTTGCTTTATTTTAAAATAATCCTTCTTTTTGGCTCTGCCCTATTCGGGTAACAAAGAAAAATAAGTTTCACAACATGTTTATTTTGGCTTTCTGGCAATCCCAATCTCTCATCTGTTCTTTGTTACTTGAGGAACATTCTTATGGCCAATAGTGCGATGAATATAAACGTTGACAGCTGAAGAGGGAGATCGAAACATAAGATGAAAGATGGATGGATTTTGAGGGCTCACATCAATAGACGGGAGGTTAGTAACAATGTGATGACTGAGTAGTTTCTTCTCTACGTGTCGATTGACTCATATTAAATCTTGTCCGACCAGTACTGAGCAACCTGTAGATACAGCTTTATCATTGGCCTCGTTTAAATCTTGGAAGGTGCAGGTGCAGGGCATGTCCTGTGATGTTTCTCCACACTGGCACCGTCACGTCAAGCATTCACACCGCTTAAGTCGACATTACCAGTTCTCACCAGCCCGTCCCTAGCTGTCCTCTCCCCAGCGACGCCCTAAGCCGAGGCTTGTACCCCACAGGGGGTGCCCTTAGCGTGTAGACGCTTAGTTTGTAAGTTTTTTATAAGCCCTGGCTGGAGGCTTTAATATTATATTAATGCCACCACAGGCAAACCCGGTTTAGCAGTCGACAACCTTATAGGTTGAACTGCGAGAAGCCACTCACAAAAAAAAAAGTCGACATTCGCGGTTTGTACTTTTTAATGTCATTGGATAGAACTTAGTGTCGCAAATCGAATTTACAGTATTACACTTAGCGATCAACCAAACCTAGACCAAAATTCAAGTAGTTGTCACAGCGCTCCAGAGGCTCTAGACAAATGACATTCTGTTAGCGGTACCGTGGCGGAGGGTAATGTCAAAATATAAAAAAAATGCATGGGATTGACAATCGCTGACGAAATGTCACCCAATCAGCCCCTTACATTTTTAAAGAAAAAAAAATTCGCGCAAAACGGCCATCGCTCAGCAAGCAATGCGTGGACTCATGTGCGAGACATAGCCACAGCGCTGGTTTTCAGCGCCAACCGGCGTTGACAGAATGCCGTCGATCGGGGCAGCTTAAAAAGTAGTTAAAACGAAATAAATTAAATATAATATGTAAAAATAATATCTAAAATAGGTGAAAATATAGTAATTATAACATCTATAAAACGGCAACAGATTGTTGCGCAGACGATGGAACGTAGCCGACAATTAGAGTTTTGGCATTTCGACCATCACCATCGCTAATTAAATGGCACTTTATCCAGTACATTGGTTCTTTTTTCGCTCTGCTGTAATGTTAGTTTAATTTTTCTGTTCTTGAGACAGCCTTTTTTTGTTTTTTTTAAGAATGGGAAATCAAATGACTTCTTCCGCTCTGGGCGGAGCGGAAGGGCGTGTCAGACGCTTACTGACTAAAACCCATCCGTGTTCCTTCTAAAGCCCTTTGCGTTCCAAGACCGCGGTGACTCTTTCGAACAAATTCCGCAACTCTGGCAGGTCTTATGACAGCCCTGCCCGTAACGGTCTGAAGCACAGCCGGTTTGGTAGTTTGAGAACGATTGTTGTGTTCGATGGGCTATCCGCTATCGTCGACAATGGATTCATTCGTTTTCGTTCAATTCAGATTTTGGTCTATTTGTTTTTCGTCTAAGCTTGTTTTTGATTGGTTAAAGATAGACTTTTTGAACTGTAGTGTTTCTGTACCCAATGAATGGTACAAGGCTAAATAGAGAGATTTCTACAATCATAATTATTATTTGTATCCTTATACTTTATAATACTCAAAATTTTTCAACAAATTCATCATGTGTGAAATTAGAAAATTAAAATGTAGATACCTATCCTCAAGTTTTAATTTGGACTTTCGGCAATCATAATTACCATGTCTATACTTATATTATAAAGAGGAAAGATTTGTATTTTTGTTTGTAAAGAATAAACTCAAAAACTGCTGGACTGATTTGAAAAATTCTTTCAGCAATGGATAGCTACATTATCAGCGAGCAACATATGCTATATTTTATCCCCGTAGCCCCCGGGAACGAGAACAACGCGGGTGAAACCGCGTGACGTCCGCTAGTGTTTTATAAACTGAATTCTTTGTTAAAATTAAGACTAATTTCTAGTTCTTCTCAAGGTGAGTTGGCGAGCTCAAAAATACAAATAATTATAGGAAAGTTAAAAGCACAGGAAGTCACACTATTAATAAGTTACCTGAGGGGTTTCAAATGCAATCCTGCATACGAATGTCTAAATATGCTGATATGAATCTCCAGTGAACTTCAGTTTCACATTAGCTATAATAGAAAGCACAGGAAGTAACACTATTAATAAGTTACCTTAGGGGTTTCAAATGCAATCCTTCATACGAATGTCTAAATATGTTCATGTGAAACTTCAGTTTCATATTGGCTATAATGCTAGAAAATATACCAAACAATAGCATGAATAACCAAGCCGTCTAGTTATCGAGAGTTATTCAAATTAACAACAGTAGTCCCACGGTACACCCATTGTATTCTGAACCTGTGAACGCAGGTTCACACTTCAGGTCACGTCACTGCAGGTTCTAACTTGTGTTAGCAGTAACACAAGTGTATTGCATTCTGCTTTGATGCAGAGGCTAACGAGCATATTATTATTCGGTGACGGCAATACCTGGGTGTAAAGGCAAGTGTAGAATAACGAGCTGCCCCAATTATGTGCATTTAAAACATTGGTGCAGTGTATTCTGCTCCTATTAGACGGAGTAACTGAGTATGAAAATGAGGAAAACAAATTCGTTTACGTTATTTGAAACTAGTCTTGAATTTTCAAAGAAAAGGTTCTGATAATAGATAGAAAACAGATGTATCTGAACCTTTTTCTTTTGTTGTATATACTTTTGTTTTCTACTGACTAATAAAACGAAGTATTAAAAAAATACAAAATGTTTATTTCTGTACCAACAAGTTTACATTACTTTGTGATTGGTGGTTCCTTTTAAGCATGATGACGCCTGTGTTAAGACTCCGCTCTTTTATAGTAGTCGACTTAATCCCTGGGCCCATAGCCTAGGGCCACAGGTTATGGGCTGTTGACTTGTCAACTCAAGTATTGTGTGTTTGCTAAACATTTTCAACCGTGTTTTGTATTGTCGTTTCCAATGTCACAATTCGTTCTTGATTGCCTTTATTTCCATCAGCTTTGTGAAAAAGAACCAACTCATTCAGATTACAGGACGTGCTGAAAAATCAAAGCCGAATTTGAATAATCAGTACTTATAAGGATTAATTGGTGTCAAATTGGCCAGCTGTATTAACTTTTTTAAATGTAACTACCGACATTTTTGTTTTGTTTACTATTGATCTCATACCTTGTTATTATAATTTTATTTATTCTACATCTGCATGCTTTGTCAATAGACGACGATAATTTTTTGTTAAAATTTAAATCTCATATAAGTGAACTGTATCATGTCCTTATGAGAAATAAAGATTCTTTAAACCTAAAGCCTGAATTCCGACTGTTCAGTAGATAGCTGTAAACTGTAAAAAATGGTAATCAAACCAGACTTTTATTTGTAGAAAACTGTGAATTGCTTTATTTTTAAATTTTTTATCTGAATGAACGAATTGAATATATCGTTCACGATCTAATAAAATTTAATTTTAAACACTTCGTGAAAGAAATACGAGTAGATTTTCAATCAACGTTGCAAATATAAATTCTCTTTCAACTCTTGTGAAAGTAGTATTTATTCATTGCACAATTAGTTTTAAACTTTATTATACACGGTGGAACTTTAAAAATACAACTTCTATTCGTTTTAAATACATGTAGACTCTTTTTGTTTTCTTATCAATTCATTTAGGTGTGGTGTATAAGAGTTTCGGGGTATGCTTGAATTTGTTTTAAGATTATTAGGGTCAAATTGTGAGTAGGTAGTCCATTACTGACTTCCATGTTAATCTATCTCTCCTATTTTACAAAGCTCTCATGTTCTAGTGGTGGAAACTGTCCTTTTTTTATTTATGTATTAAAACTTTATGTACTTGTAAAAACACTGTACAAAGGCGGACCTAATGCCTTAGACATTTCCTACCAGTCGTCCTTAGAGTGGTGCAGAGACAACATGGCAGGTGTAACTTAAAGAAAAACTAAAATTAAAGAGAAGATTAAAAAATAAAAACATTTATATATACATACACATTAACAAAGTTATTAAGAAAAAACTAATTCGACGAATTAACGCTGTGATGATTCTACCAACTTCTTCCGAATGTGAATTTAGGTGTGGTTAATAAGAGTTTCGGGGTATTCTTGAATTTGTTTTAAGATTATTAGGATCAAAATGTGCGTAGAGAAAGATTAACATGAAAGTAAGTAATGGACTACTCCATTAGTTACTTCCATGTTAATCTTTCTCTCTTATTTAACTAAGCTCTCATATTCTAGGGGTGGAAACTATGCTTTTTAGTACTTTTTCCACAAAAAACTAACTTTCAGAAAACCGTAAAGTAACTTTCAACATTATCTTCGTAAAGTAACTTTCAACTTTATCTTAGTACTTCAATCATCATCAGCTGCCTAGCCTTTTCCCAACTATATTGGGGTTGGTTTCCAGTCAAACCAGATTCAGCTGGATACCAGTATTTTACGTGGAGCGGCTGCCTACCAGACCTCCACAACCCATTAACTGGGTAACACGGTACTCCTTGGCAAGCCTGGTGTCAGATTATCTGGCTTCTGACTATCCGTAACGACTGCCAAAAATCTACAAATGACAGCCGGGACCAACGGCTTTCCGAGGCTCTATGTTAAGATGGTCACCCATCCACAGACCAACTTCGGCAAGCGTTGCTTAACCTTAAAGATCGACCCGTGCGGCTGTTATTATTTAGCCACGAGCTCCTCAATGTATTTCAATAAAGAGCCAAATAAATAAGATACGGAACCATCGCTTGTGGAATTTCAATCGCACTTGAGCAATTTAAATCGTATTCTAAATTGTGTGATCTAACCGTTTCCATCTGCTCGACAATTTGCTACATTCCTAAGTTCAGCATAAATATTTTAATCGATTAATTGAAATCTTATGTTAACAGAGTCATAAAAACCACTCACAATAATATTTTAAACATCAATGTTTAAAATATTATTGTGAGTGGTTTTTTTTCTTTGAAATAATTGTAATAATATTAAATATTGCTGTGGTATTAAATTAAATCATCTTAATACATAAAAATGAATCCCTATTTCCCTTGGTTTCGGCATCACGCGTGAACGGCTGGACCAATTTCGCTAATTATTTTTTTGTTGTTTGTTTTTGTCAGGAGAAGGAAATTTGTGAAAAAAAATATACATCCGGGCGATGACGGGACGGGCCACTAGTTTTTAATATTTATTTCTTAAAATACCTGTTCAAATATAATGATTAACCTTTTGCGTGTCTTAAGTTACACAGTTCGACATAAGAAAAAATGCTCCAAATGTCTTAAGTCGGACAGTTACACTTAAGGGCTTGGTCAGGATTGGACGATAAAAATCTGTGGTAGACACGCAAAAGGTTAAACTCGAGAAACGTTCTAATATAAAACACACATCATCACGCTTTTTTTTTTATGTGTGGCTTCTCGCTGTTCAACCTATAAGGTTGTCGACTGCTTAACCGGGCTTGCCTGTGGTGGCTTTAATATAATATTAAAGCCTCCAGCCAGGACTTATAAAAAACTTACAAACTAAGGGACTACACGCTAAGGGCACCCCCTGTGGGGTACGGGCCTCGGCTTAGGGCGTCGCTGGGGAGAGGACAGCTAGGGACGGGCTGGTGAGAACTGGACATCATCACGCTTGTATTCTCTAAAGGGTAAGCAGAAGTGATCCACTAAAGTTAGTACCGACACCATCCAGCAAGCTCGAGATAAAACCAAAATTTTCTAATACAACATAAATTTTTCATGACCTGTAATTTAAAACCAGAACCTTCAGCAATCAAACTAAACGTTAATTTGTTCAGAACAAAAAAAATACATTTTATTTTCTATGAATCGCATACATTGCTCGGCACAGCCCATCATAAAAAGCGTCAACGCCCATTAACTAAGCAATGTACCATAAACAGATCTCCAACATCTAGGTAAAAACCTTTGGGAATTACCTGATGGTTATAGACGAGTGATATAGCCCTTAACTCTGGAGAAAAGTATTATACAAGTTCATAAAAGTTTCGTCCGTAGGAACTTCTCAAGGGAATAATATTTGGATACTGAAAAAGAACGTGACTTATGTTTATTCGTACCCTCGATGTTGTTGGCAACTTGAAGAGTTTTTTTTGTACTTTTTAGGTTTGTATAATTTATTTTTAACTAGTTGCCGCCTGCGGCTCCATCCGCGTGATTGTCGAAAATTATCCCAAGGGAACATACTCCCGGGAAAAAATATACTATACTATGTCCTTTTCCGGGACTCAAACAATCTCTATACCAAATTTCATCTAAATCGGTCCAGCCGTTTGCGCGTGAAGAAGTAACAAACATACACGCACACTCACAAACTTTCGCTTTTATAATGTTAGTGTGATTATAGTGTGATTTTTAGCGGCGACGGAAAAGTTTTGCCTTTTTATTTGATTTTTTTTGAAGACACGTTCACTCTATTTTAATGCGTTTAAAACAAAATGTTTTTTTTTTTTAATTATTTGTTAAACGATTCTTTTTTTTTTTTTTTTTGTTAAATAAATATTTTTCTCTTCTTTCTTTATTTACTCACCATCTATGTAAGCTTCCTAAAAATATTCAAACAAACAAAAACTTAGATTTCGTTTGAGCAAAACACTCAATCATTTCCCGATAACGTCCACTTGGAAGTCGTTTTCATGAATATTCAATACAAACTATTTCTTTCGACACGTTTACGATCAATCTGAATGAATGCACATTTTATTCAACACACAAGCTTTTCCGGACTCTTCTGGCGTCGCTAAGATAAAATGAAGCCGATCTTCATCCCGTGTCCATGGAGTTTTTGCACGTTCTTCTCTATAGAGATCTACGCTTAGGAACGTGCAACTAGCTTCATACTTATGACTGACCATTCTGACTGACGATTCAAAAGAGTCTGGAAATGGTTTAATAACATTAAAATATTTGAATTGAGTTCATGACTTTATTCCCCTAAGGGTTAGACAGAAATGCACCGCCATTTTGGCAAATATGTTTAAGTCCCATGGGCATAAAAATCCCAATTCACTATTTAACTTCGTCGGTAGGGTCAAGCAGTTCACGCCCGGGTGTCAGCACTGTGAGGATCGCCCGGAGGACACGGTGGAGCATACGGTGACGATGTGCCCAACTGCGGAGCACCGCCGTGTCTTCGTCGAGGCTATCAGCCTCGCGTCCGGCCCCCTGAAACAAAATACGGAAACTATGCTCGCACTAAGTAAAAATGGATTCTATTCTAGACTTACCTAATACTTTTCAAAGCCTGGGCCATGTGAGCCATTCAAATGGTCAAACAAAGATGAAAATATTTTACATACTGTTTTTTAAAAGTAAATCTATCAAATGAACGAACAAAAAATCTCAACGAAAATGTCGACGAGAACAGCACATTAGGTTTTTTTCGCTTGAATGAAAACGCGATCTGGCGTAGAGCCAGACTATTATTTTATTTTATGATAAATAGAGGAAATGTTCTCAAAACGTTTCCAAATTATTATCAACGGAATTGTTTTTTCATTGAAACGTGATTTTCTGTAAAACAATAGATATTTACGGACTAAATATCTAGTGCACAGCCAGCCCATGTCATCCTGGAAAGCGAGGCCGTGGCTACCCAACGTGAACAAATCCTCGGAACTGTGAAGCTCCCAGGAAACTTCTGCGCTTCTGGGCGAAGCTAGGCTGGCTAACGTAGCCAGGACACCTACGCACAACGGACCGAATGGGAGCCTAAGTGCGGAAAATGGCTAATAAATAAAAACTACTCTAATATCAAGTGTTTTACTGAAAATCACGTACAATAGATATTTAGTCCACCCTGAAAAACTGTTCCGCGGTTTTGTGTTGTGACGTGAAACGTTCTGCGGACCTAGTGCGAGTATCTTAACGTACTTGTTTGCGTTAACGTTAAAATTTGCAAATGAAAAATCGTATCGTATGGAAAAAAGAGATTTTACCCTATTGTTATCAAACGGCGCTTATTAGTACATGTTGACTTTTACCTTAACGTCATTTGACCAGTCGGTCGATTCTGTAAAAATGTCGAAGTGAAGGCTTGAGTGAAGTGATCACGAGGTGAGCTGTCAATTCATATATTCAAGATGTCACGTGATCACGAAGTGAGCTGCCATTCCATCTTGGTTATATGGATTGACAGCTCACCTCATGACCACTTCACCCAAGCTTTCAGCCGGTCGATTCTATAAACATATCGAAGTGAAGGCTTGGGTGAAGTGATCACGAGGTGAGCTGTCAATCCATATAATCAACATGAATGACAGCTCAGTCCGTGATCACGTGACATCTTGATTGTATGGATCGACAGCACACCTCGTGATCACTTCACCCAAGCCTTCACTTTGTTATGTTTACAGAATCGACCGGGGTATCGGATTACAGGCATTTCAAGATCTGAGAAGACAGATTAGGCTACTTGTCAGCCAGCAAATTTGCATGGTTTCTGTGGAAAAAATCAAATCCTCAATATTATTCGTAAATCATACTCGTGTCAGCCAAACGAAATACCTAATTTTTACAAGGCCACACCAATGCGTAGCTCTAAATACTGTTTACTAAGAGCACTCCGGATGTTTTGCAGATAGCCAGCCTAACGAGAAAACAAAAATTTTATTAATATTATCCACGTGTATCTTATCTATAAAACTACGCGGTATTTTTGTGAGGTTCCTTAGAGGTACACTCACAATTGATTCACGAGTCAGCCACTGTAAAATATACAATACAAACTTTTGCCCGCGACTTTGTACGCGTATATCCCGCCTTTTTCCGTTTCTGTAGGAATTTCACATTCCCGTATAGCTTATAGCCTTCCTCATGATAGTGGCTCATCATCATCTGCCCAGCCTTTTTTCCAGTCAAACCGGATTCAGCTGAATACCAGTATTTTACGTGGAGCGGCTGCCTACCAGACCTCCACAACCCATTAACTGGGTAACACGGTACTCCTTGGCAAGACTGGTGTCAGATTTACTGGCTTCTGACATTCCGTAACGACTGCCAAAGTTCTACAAATGACAGCCGGGACCAACGGCTTATCATATATAAATTTTCCAAATCAATCAAACAAACAAACTGTTCAGCTTTTTTATATTAGTATAGATAGAAGTATAAATTATGAAACAATCACCTATATTTTATTTGATGACGGTGAAGCAAAGTCCATTTTGCTTCGCCGTACATAGTGATGAAAAATCATTCAATAAAATGAAATTTGGCTGATGGTGACTTGATCGGGTTGTAAAAAGTCCTAAGATATTCGATACAAAATTAAATCTCGGCTTTTCCGAAGACTTGCTGGGTTACCTGCAAAAACAAAATGAAAATACAAATAAATATAATATATATATAATATATATGTAATAGCATTTAAAGCGAAATTGTAAAAAAGTTGAAAAACCAACCGTTAATAATATACTGTCAGGAGGATCTCCTTGGCTGCAGGTTTCTGGCTGACAAGATAGATCTTTGGAAGCGTCTGGGAAAAAGTAAAAGAGAATTTGAATTAGGAATATGAAAATATGTTTTGTTTTTAAATTGGACTCCTGTACCAGCGCTAGTCTAAGGCAGATGCCGAATATATTACGAAGTTAAATCTCTAACGTGGTTTTATTTTATAATAGTAAGTAGCACTAGCGTGAGCCTGCTAGTGTTACAATATTAAACATGTAGTTTTTTCCTACGTCTATTATTAAAGTCTACGCAAATCGCGAGCAGTTGATTGAAATAAACATTACTACTGAGTGTAATGGAGTAATGGCGAGCTGATTTGAATTCGCTTTAGTGGTATTTTCAGCTGTTACTTAAATTTTATAATGCGCGCTGTGTGTGGTCCCTCATCTTGAATAGACGTGATGGTTTATCCATTGACGTATTATATTTATGTAGACACGTTATACGCGAACATTACAGCTCTAAAGAACAGTGCAAGCACTTTCGGACTAATCGGTAACAAGCAGTTGCCTTCATTTGATATTGCCATTTCTAAGATCGGGTAACAAAGTCAAAGTCAAAGTCAAAGTCAAAAACGTTTATTTCAATTAGGCCATTAAACGGCGCTTTTGAACGTCAGCATTTACAGTTCAGTAAAATATATTAATAAAGTGACTCTACTGTCCATTCGGAAAGGTAGATTCTTATGGAGAAGAACGGACAAGAAACTCCATAGTTACTCTTTTCAAATGACGACTTTACAAAATTTGGTATACAAAAATCAATTTAATATTATGTGAGGACGATACACCCAGAGTATGCTACTTATAAGAACAAAGTATAACCAGCAGAGGTACTTATTCCTTTTCTAAAAAAAAAAAATTAGGTAAATGGTACTCACATATTTACAGATAATCTTAATAACTCCCAATTAAACAGAAAATAAAAACACAAAAAAGAAACAGTATACCCATCTATAAAGTTAATTCATAAATCAACCAGTTTGATTTTGTCTACACCCTTGATTGTCCTATGGAGCAGGACCAGCATGTTTCCAAGCATTCTTATCCTGAATGTAATCTTCTAATTTGTAATATACTTGTTTACAAAGTGTACTTTTAACATAAGTTTTAAATTTTCTTTCATTTAGTTCTAATATGTCAGTAGGTATTTTGTTGTAACATTTAACGCATTTACAGGTTAGATATCATTGGTTTATGCAACATAAATCGTCCTAGCCATCTTCTAATCACCAGTGGCCAATTTCAAACCAGATTAGCCAAGTACACGTTCAAACACGTTCCTTTACTGTCATAGTCCGGTGGGATAGTAATCCAACACGACCGGAGGAGATCAGGCGCTTTCCGAGGCACGGGGGCGTTATACCATCAAGTTTCAATCTCCGAGCTTAATACTGAGAAATTCCTAATGTAAAAAACCAACAATAATGAAAATTTATGGCTTTAAATCAGCAAAAGGCAGCGAAAAATGTTAGTGATGGGATGCAATATTGGCCTTGCAGTGGGACGCAATATGACGAAGAAAATATTATTACATAGAACATACAGTCGAAGTCAAAACGTTTATTTCAATTAGACCATTAAAATGCAATTTTGAACGACAACATTTACAGTAATATGGGACAAAAACTTCTTGAAAGTGACATACCACTCGAGCGACCTATAAATGTTATGCATAATTTAGCTATAGTAGTAGTAGCTATAAACAGACAGGCCAAATTAGACCCACCATAATGGGTGCACCCTTAAATACCTGACAAAAGATTTTCTCCCGACAAAAAAATTATTCTTAATTAAAACTGACTGAACGGGATTCGGGATTTCCCGAGACCAGATCTTGGCAAACATTACAACCGAAATGTACCGTGTGATCACACAAATGACCTACTAGACGTGATTGTACCGCGAATCGTGAAAATATCTCAATTCGGTTAACTAGCAGGAGCGGAGCCAAACAACATCATTCAGATGTTTGTCTATTTGTGTGTCTATCATTCAAAATCGTTTCACCAGACATTGAATTGGAAGTAATCATCATGATCTTTGGCTTCATAGACCTTATCTAATTGCAAAGGAGTTTCTTTCTTCTTCGTTGGTTGTTTTGAAGAAAAGTCATGAGTCCTGTTCAAAAAGAATGTACCACATTACTCCGACAAACAAAATCCCGACGAACGCTATCTCAACAGATCATTTATCCGACCTGCAGTATACAGACAGAACAGTTAGCCGATGGTGTTTACCTCGACTGAACGCTATCTCGACACTCATTTTGTCGACAAAATACTAGTTTGACTAACAGTTGAACGATTGATTACATCCCAGTATGCAGTAGACCAACAGAAGACAAGACCGAAGAGGTTTATCACGCCTGAACTGCATGCAGCGGACATCAAAACACATTATAAACAAGTGGAATAACAACGAAATCAGAAAAATAGGGTTCAATCATAAATTAATAAATAACTGTCCAGAGTGCTTGAGATGGAGATACATCTACATATTATCGTCATTCTCACTGGCACACAGAGAAAGCCAATTTACCAGCAGCTGGAATTTTATAGACAGAAGCTACAATACATTATATACCATTCATCGAATAACATAACGATTGAACCCCATGATGTTAAAATGAAATCCCAAATAAACAAAATCATTCTTCCCAACACCACGTCTTTCATAAAACCCCCATAAAATGTCGTCACTCATTTTACTGTATATTTTTATTCGGCGTCAAAATATCGCGCCATATTGACCACCCGGGACGCTTGGCCATATTACCCACCCGGGACGCCTGGCCATATTACCCACCCGGGACGCCTGGCCATATTACCAGCAGTAAGTAATGCGTGAACCATTTTATTGGCTCGTTAAATGATGACTCATTGTGTTTTGGTAATGTATTGTTTTGTGTTTGTTTTAAACTGTGGATTTTATAATTTTGCCCAATGAATGCTACTAGTAAATATGATAATTCCGATACAGTCGTTTCGTCGAAGGACGATTTTGTGACAAAAATACAGAAAGCTTTTCACGTATTATTTCAAGCAATAGAAAAGAAATGAAAAAAATAGAAAGACATCAGACAAGAGGCTCGTGATTTGACTCTGTGTTTTCCATTCTATTGGCGAATGCAAAATTGTCGAAATCCCAAAATATAAGGTATTGATCCTCACACATTTTTGACGCTGCCACTGAAATAATGTCGCTTGTCTACAGCCTAGATAACGTATCAACGAAAAATTTTCAATAAATCAATAATATACAAAGGGTTCGCAAAAATTTCGTCAATCATCGCCGATAGAATATCAATATTTCTAGGACTCGGATACAGTAGTTTTGGGAACAACTAATGATACCCCTGTACCCAAAACCAATTCCACAATCAAAGAACAAATCCTTAAAAGATTATCCACTGCATATATTTTTACAAGACTAGAATTCATCTCCACCCATTCAATCTTTCTACAATTCCTCCACAATAACGTAACAGTATCACAATATCACGTAGGTACATACATATACAGGCCTTAGAAGTTGACACAGAACACAGCGATTACAAACTGTCACCGGCACTAGTGGTATTAGCCCGACGTCATACCACGTCGACGTCACACCACGTCGACGTCGCCTCACGTTGACGTCGACGTCGCCGTCTGGACGTCAAGTGGTCGCGCTGGTAATTCACACGACGACGTTGGAAACTAACTTGAACGTTTAATATATCGAAGTGCAAAAGGCGGACTGAGTGGTCGATTGAGTATTGGCCTAGGTATTGCCTTTTGCTCAATTTAAGGGGTGGTTCCAATGTTAAAGTGTTTTATTAACGTTATTTCAATTGACCAAGACATATTATTACCTACGTATTAGATAGGGATATTGCCTGGGTTCAAAATATAATAATATGATTCTATTTAGTAGGTATGTCAGTTAGATTAACGAAAAATATTGGATTCGTATATTTTATTTTATCAAATCAATAAAAAAATACGAAAATAAAACACATCAAAGAAAAGGAGTGGGGGCCTGTAACGTCACTTCCCAGTAAAAAGTGTAATGTAAGTGACGTCACACGAGTTTTCAACGCACTGTATCGTCTTCATTTTTTGTTAACGTGACTAAAGTAAAAAATACGTGTCCAGTATTTTTCGGAAATCTATCTGACGGACTAATTAGATTTTTTTAGTCAATTACCCTATTGCCAATAACCAAAATGTTACTTCACTGAGATTGAGAGGTTTTTTACTTCTACGGCAATATCGCCCGCAAACACGGTGACAATCTGCTGAAGGTAATTGTGAAAGTCTAGGGCACACGACCTTGGGGAAATATATGTTGATAATTTCTTGAAAGTAAGAGCTAGCGGAGAAACGTAACAAAAGAGTATGTTTTGAAACTATTTTGTTGACCAAATAATATGATTCTTGTGCATCAAGATGTTGATCATGAAAGGAAATACATTAAACTGTTTTGTTTTGAATGACTCAACGCTCTTTTACTCATATAAATATATATATATAACTAGCTGTGCCCGTGGCTTCGCTCCCGTCTCCCTCCCGTCAACCGTTACCTACCCTACCCTACTTTCCTACCCTACCTACGTACCTACCCTACATACCTACCTACCTACCTTATCCTACCTACCTACCAATTTTTTTTTGGTTTTTAAACCTTCCCTGTAATCTGGCGAACAAAACAAAAAAAGAATTAACCAAATCGGTCAAGCCGTTCACGCGTGATGGCCGGGACCAAGGGAAATAATGATTTATTTTTATATATTTTTATATATAGATAGATGAAATCATAAGTTATCTTCTTTCACGTATGTAATTTACTATTTATAAACATATATTGTCGGAGATAGTACATCTCTTTAGGTATGATGTTACCGAGAGAGATGTACTTTACCATCTCCCATCCGCCATGATATTGGAACTGGTACTGTACTATGGGATGGTGGTGGGTGTGTATGGGTGGGTGTTGGTAATTGCGCAATAGAAAAACCGTTTGCTTTTAAATCAAATTATAATTCACACTCAAAATCACAATGACAATATTCTCACTCAACAGGACAGAGCACAAGTATACAGAAACCTGCGACCTCGTTTATTCGTTCGTCAGAACGTTGGTCAGTTATGGTAGAACGTGAACCCAGATGTGAAATAATACAGGCACTTTTCAGTACACGAATCTTAACCGTTTACCACAGTTTACAATAAAAATATCAAGAATGCACGTTATAATTTCTGATTAAGTTTAACCAATATGGAATATAATGAGGTTAGTTATTACGTCCAGCCAATCGTACGTCAGCCCGGGCTCAATTTCGAATATGACAAGAAGACAACCGTCTTTTATAACTTTTAAAATGACAAACGTCAACTGTCATGGCGTATTGACTAAACACACTCAAGCAATTTGTTTTTTTAAGGATGGGAAATCATCAAATGACTTCTTGCGCTCTGGGTGGAGCGGAAGGGCGTGTAAAGACTCTTACGGACTAAAACCCATACATGTTTCTTCTAAAGCTCTTTACGTTCCAGGGCTTCGGTGACTATTTCGAACAAATTCCGCAACCCTGGCAGGACACACGAGCATTACTATAGTAAATTATGAAATTAAACCAAATAAAAAATATCATTTTCGATTTCCCATGCCAATTTCAGCTACGGTGACTGATTTCTGAATGTATTACTGAATCATTGAGTATAATCTTCCAGCTCTTATCTCATGTTACTTGGAGTCAGCACGTCTTCATCCATTGTCCCTGTTAACCGTCACACTATCACTGACTCTCTTACCATTCATATCAATCTGCACTCAATCCATCTAACGCTTGAAAATCCACACTTTTTTTTTTTAAGGATGGGAAATCATCTAATGACTTCTTCCGCTCTGGGTGGAGCGTAAGGGCGTGTCAGACTCTTACTGACTAAAACCCATCCGTGTTCCTTCTAAAGCCCTTTGCGTTCCAGGGCCGCGGTGACTCGTTCGAACAAATTCCGCAACCCTGGCAGGCTGTGTGGCCCTAGCGGGCCCCGTCTTTTATGCTGACATCTCTTTGAGGCGCGCGTGAAACACAACGCGCCATCGACCCGGGCCTGGTGGTGATCGGACGGCGAGCGTTGGGTGGCCCGCGCCTACGGTGGCCGAGGATCGCCCTGCGACTCCCGACGCCCGGCGTCTTCTCCTGTTGTTGAAAATCCACCCACCGTGCATCATTTTGATCATAATTATGTATTAGTAGGCAGTTTTTCGAACGATCGAGGAATTTCGAACGATTACGGGATCCGAGATTCTGAAAAGCATGTCCGTATTATACTTTCGTGGGAATAAAAGTGAAGTTTAGGTTAATATACCTAAACTTCACTTTTATTCGCGCCCGATTATCCAATCAATGGTCATCAATCATTTTTACAATTTCAACTACATTCCATTCAGCAACCTGCAATACCTAACTTTTTAAGATAACATGTTCTACCTCCCTACAGCTCAGTGTAACCGCATCTATTTCCAAAACCGCCATTTTATTAGCACTATTATTGATATTAACGTTACGCCGTGCACTTTACGCTTTGGCAAAGTCCCAAAAGTAACAATTTTGCGCAAAACTGCAAGTGTTTACAAATTTAAACACGGACCTAAATATAGGCGAGTTTTGGAAACTGTAGTATTCGTGGGTAATTATAGTTTGTGGCCTTCGTGGAAGTATATATATATATGTATATGAACGAATATAATTATGTGAAAAGATTTAAAGCTTTCATTATAGGGTTGTTATGATATTGTAAAGAGGATATCCTTGTCTGCAGGTCTCTGGCAGACAAGATAGCCTTTGGAAGCGTCAGGTGAAAATTAAAAGAATTTGAAATACGAATGTTAAACTATGTTTTGTTTTTATGGAAGAGACTCTAGTTCCAACGTTCACTAAAAGCAGATGCCAAAATATATTTAGAGTTATAAATCTCCAATATCGTTTCATTTATTATAACAATCACAATAAGTAACACTAGCGGAGTCCCTGGTGTTACAAATGGTGGAGGTCCGGTTTTTTCCCGCGTGTGCAAGGCGTGACATTGCATGAAGAAACCCCCCATATAATAAAAGTATCTTAGAGGATTGCTGTATGATTTGATAATTGAGTCAGGCGCTGTACCGACGCCTGGAGTAAAGCTAAGTGGTTTTTATATTATGAGAAAAGATTGTGAAACGTCAATATGTTAATGTTTACCGGCATAGACCGAGTTTGTTTTGAAGATTTTTTAGTAGACTTTAGATTCATCGCCACCGACGGTGAATGGCGAGAGAGCGATTACGCGCTCATATTAGGCGCATTTTTGCAAAGCGCAGCAAAACATTTTTATAACTACACATACCATGATGGTATTGATTTTGATGTGTTGTGTGATAAAATTAGAAACGAATTCCCGTGCAAATGCATGTCATGTAAACAACGTGCACAAAAGGCATCTTATGTTGAAACGACGACCGCCGTTGTATTCGAAAAATGCGAACGACCAGATTTTATAGATGTTGAGAATAATACACCCTTATATTCTAGCGTGATGACGAACGTCAACCATGATGACCATGATGACGAGTGTGACGATGATGAGCAGAGCTGTGGAGAAAGCAGCCCACTCCATGATAATGTACAACTGACGGATGAAGATGATTTGACGGATGAAGATAAAGGAGCGGGTGTGTCCATTCCAATATTTAATTATAATCTGATTCCAGAGAAGCAAGAGAAACTGTTGTCGGAACCTCTACGTAATCCCGACAACAACACCAATGCTTGCATTGAAGTGGATAGCGTGTTTGAGGATAAGGTAGTCGAAGAATCCGTTGTATTGCAGACCGAACCGAAGGAGATGGTCAAATACGAGGTTCAATTCCCCATGGTGTCCATGGATTTGGATGAATTGGTCATTTTAGTAGACTCAGCCGTTGAGCCAAATGGTTGTAAAACAATAATTTCGAGTAATTTGATTTTATTCGATGGGGACAGCACGAACACCCATACCATACAAACAAATATGTCTTTGAATACTAATATCAAATTTTCTCTTCATGCTCGAGCTAAAATATATAAGATAAGGGTAAGAAGAAAGACACGGAAGTATTCCACACATATTTATACACATAAACTAAAGTCATTTTCTTCAAATCATATAAAAAATTCCACGGATGATTTGATAAAACAGTCACTTATATATAAATGTAAATTTTGGAAATGTTTTAGAAAGAAATTCGAAACAATTGTATACAATTATAAAGTCAGGAAACGTAACGTTTTGAGAATTTTATAACTATTTGAGTTTCCACTTTTTATACTAGGTAGATTTAGTATGTTAGATATTTTTCCAGATTTATGCTGATCTCTTAGCATTATATTTTATTAAGTTCGACAGTGTCGACACACAAATAATTTTATTATTTAATTTCATTCATAGGTTGTCATAAAATGAAAAATAATATGTCATGTTGTGCTATAGTTAATAAAAAGCACAGGTTAAACAGAATTCCACGTATGGAAGTGATGATTTATACTTCTAGGCGACAGACAGTTAGGAGTATCAAACTACGTAGGTTGTATATGGGCCTTTTAAAAAATATTTGTTTGTATCCGAAACTATCATCGGATGAGTTTCAAGTTCATGTAAATAGGTTAAAACCATTTTATATTAGAACACTGTTGTAGATATAAAGTTACATTGAATGTTTAACTTCATATCGAAAAGGCTCAGTTTTCCAGTTCTTAGAAAAATGCGATGACAAAAAGGAAAATGTCAATTGCATTGTCATTGAATTCATGTAAACAAACCATTATTTTAGTGTTTTTTGTTAAATAGTTTATTAATCAGTTTATTCTTTTTCATGTGGATACTGAAAATGGACTCGTACGTGCGTGAGGGACGCAGCTGGGCGAGGAAGAGAAGGTCACTTGTTCAAAGATGAAGACAGAATGTTATGGTCAGATAGGCTGAAGTTACTCCAGTTTGTAAAATATAAGTTAACTATAGGGAACTATGGCCCATCCTGAACAGAGGGGAGTAAGAGGGCGCCATGGAGGTTGATGCCAACTCTGCTTACGGGGCATAGCCTTTCGCAGAGGGTGACTAGTTGTCACCATTGGTTCAACTGATATTGGTGACCCACAGTTGTTGGTTAATGTCAATTAATGTATATTTGATTTTCTTTGTTATGTGCGGATCGCTGGAGTAGGTTCAAGAGTTAGGTATATTTATATTAGTATGACCTTCTTTTTCTCTGACTCGATAGCGTCCGAGGAATTTAAAGTTATAATATTATAAATTATAGATATAAATCCCATCTGGATGAATGTGAGTTTTCACATTATTTGTTAAAGCAACCGCGATGTGCCGGAGCTTTTCTAGCGGTTTTGCCCCGGCAGGGCTTCGGTATGACTGCGTTGTTGATAAGCACAAGTGGTGCATAGTAAATTTTAATAAGATTATTGATCGCAGGTCATAGTGTAAGCTGCTTCTATAGAAGCATACGCACCCCTGTTCGTCCACATCCGCTTATAGGTAGGGACGTCTTTTTAGGTATAGGTAGGTTACGCTTGACCCTTCCAAAGATTTGGAATAGATGATTGCGAGGCATTTCCTCTTATCCTCTATTCGTAGGGGCGTAGCTCATGTAAAGAGGATATCCTTGTCTGCAGGTCTCTGGCAGACAAGATAGCCTTTGGAAGCGTCAGGTGAAAATTAAAAGAATTTGAAATACGAATGTTAAACTATGTTTTGTTTTTATGGAAGAGACTCTAGTTCCAACGTTCACTAAAAGCAGATGCCAAAATATATTTAGAGTTATAAATCTCCAATATCGTTTCATTTATTATAACAATCACAATAAGTAACACTAGCGGAGTCCCTGGTGTTACAATATTGTTTTTATGCTTGAGTTTGTCTGTTTATGCTGGCATAATGGAGTGTGCTAGCTTACAAGTAGCGAATTATTTAGTATTATGTTTATACGTGTTACCTTTGCTGTATTATTTTCTTTGTAAGAATACTGACTACTTACATACCTTTGTATAAGCGATAGTTCTTATAACTCAACAGACAGATGTGTTGCTGGGGAATTTTTTGCGCCACTTCTTCTTCCCAGCTAAAACACTAGGAAGTGGTGACGGGCGGGCGTTTTGGGGGACTGTCTTTATGTAGAACTTTGACGTTCAAAAAGTGCTGGCACTCAGCTTAATTTGAATAAATGACTTTTGATTTTGATTATATATTGGCTCCAACTGTGCCGTTCATGATAGAACATTTTATTTCACATGTCACCCTATCACTGACTAAAGCATCAAGAAAACGAGCCGAGTATCTGCATCTTCCTGTTTATTCAAATTAATTGCTATCTCTGGCCCAATCCATCTTGTAAACAATACATCTCTTACCCCGGTTTCAATAACGTATCTACTTTTAACCAACTGTCAAATTAGCTACAAACAGTAGCTGAAACGTCATGTTTGAAAGGCAAAGATGACGTTTCGTTCATTGACGTTTGACAGTTGGTCTAAGGTAGATACGTTATTGAGACCGGCCGTTATACACTTAACTGCCTAAAAAGCAGGGGTGTGTACCTCAAAAGGAAAAAACGAAACGGGTCTGTCTGTCAAGACCCTTTATCTCGGGAACGCGCAGAGGTATTGAGTTGAAATTATAACCATATACTCAAGTCTACAGTCTCTTGAAACTGTGTGAAAATCAAACTTCTAAGTTAACGTAAAAAAAAATACGGCCGTTTATGCCTCTAAATACTTATATTTCGACACTCTCAAGGGAATCAAAATTTATAGGGTACTTCCCGTTGACCTCGATTCATGAAATTTGGCAAGAAGATAGATCTTAGAGTAAAAGTACAGGAAAAAGACTAAAAATTGGGAATTTACAGTTTCTTATTGGTTTATGGTGAGAGTCCCTTCGTGTGAGAGTCCGACTCACACTTGGCTGGTTTTTTTTCTGACTATATCCCTCGAACCTGAACCCTGATTTCAGTATTTGATGGTGCTTTCCTCTATCTTAAAGCCAGTAACTTCTTATGATTTCCTTATGTGTCACCTTTCTAAACGTGCAAATTAAACAACGACTATTCACACTAACTCGTTATTGAAAACCTGTTAATTAACTCTAGTTCAATCAACTAATTACACCTCTTTTCCCGCTCACGAACAGTCAGTGTTTACAGAAATAACGCCACAGCCTACAAAGATAGATATATAAATAATGGCAGTCAATCAACGGAGCGACCCTCTGCCCTTAATCTAAGGCTGTTAACCACCATATATCACGCCCTCGAATGACCCATAAAGTTCCTAAACGAACCCATTTTACGTTAGAACACTCTTATCTTACGTTTGTGGTGATACTGGCTATCTGTGGTGGATTTATTGGAGGTGTTTTTTAGGCTGTGGCAGTTTCTGTATTGACAGGTTAGTTAAGGTAAGAATATAATGAAACGTTACGTTACTTGTGTCGATACTCTTGCGCCATCCCATCTTCCTAGCTCGTCGTGCTGCGCTGGTGCTGCCGCTGCGGCTGTGGAGAACCTCAAGCGGCGGAAATATGATAACTTAGTTGGTTATATTTTCGAGCTGATTGGGGTTGAAACTCTTTGACCGAGGGAGTCCGAGTGCTCATGTGTTATATAAAGAACTTGCTAAACGCTTGGTTGACACTTCGTGTGACCCAAGGGCTGGCTTTTACCTCAGACAGAGGATAAGCATCGCCATACAACGTGGCAATGTCGCCAGTCTTTTGGGGTCACTTCCAGTCGACAGCAATGCGGATGAATTTTTTGACGCCATATTTTAGTTAGGAGTTTTTATTTTACTTTAAGTTTAGATAGTTACATTAGTATTTAAAATGTGAAATGTACATGTTGATTAAGAACATAAAACATGGCTATTAAAAAAAAACAAATTGTGTGTTTGAGAATCTGTGATAAACAGAGACAGTTCTGATTGCATGTGACGTCACTGACTAGCATCGCCATTTTGAATTTGCGTCATCCAGTACAAACGACATTTTGCATGACAAGGATAGAAGAATAACTTTAAAAGCTTGTAACACCTCTATTTTGCTATCATTTTATTTATTTTTTCACAAATCGTACAATTTTAGCGATAGCTTACTGATAAGTATTCATTCATCTCGATTTTTTTATAGTTATCAAAAATCCCTTATTAATTATATACCTTCAATTTCTCATTTATTACTCCGTTAATTAGTGAAATACAAATGAAAATGCGTTAGGTATTTTTTTGTGTTTACCGCAGACAGACAGACTCGGCGGAAGGACTATATTCTATAGTATGTAGTAATAGTAACGTTGTGATAGTGATACCATTTTCTGAAGCGCCGAAAATGCGACCTGTTATAATTGGACATTTTCTTATACCATCAAATGAGAGTATAATCTTTTTTTTATTATTTTAGATGGGTTTTGTCTTGACTCTAGTCCAGGTCATAGATGACAGAGACAAAGTCGACGATGGAGCGAGTTTACCCAGAAGAAGCCTGTTCACTCTTATTTTGAAGAGATTAGGGTTATGTTCGGAAACACAGACGTAGGCAGAGAGTTCCACTCCTTTGCTGTGCGCATTATAAAAGACGTTTGGAAACGTTTAGTGCGAATTGGTGGATTAGCAACAAGGTATCCAAACTATATTAAGGAATTGTATGTGTTCTCGTTGGTTTATTTCTATATCTGTAAAAGATTTACTAACGCCATTTGCCGGAGAGGCTTCTAGGTGCAAATTATTTTTATTTTTTTTAGTTATTTTGGGTTTGCTCTTGACTCTAGTCTAGGTCATAGATGACAGAGACAAAGTCGACGATGGAGCGAGCTTACCCAGAAGAAGCCTTCACTCTAACAACTCTTTTCTTTATTTTGAAAAAATGCTCGCATTCTTTGGTATAGACTGCCACGGAACAAAGCTAGTCCAACACAAAACTCGAAAAAGTTAAGAATATCCAAACTCATTATCAATACCCATAAAACACGATACATAACACACGACCCCATTAATTTACTTTTAATCTGTCCAAAAGCGAGCCAAACACGCTTTTACAATTTTCTATTACAAAGCGTGACTAAAAACGTACATTTTGACGACCATAATGACTATTTTACATTTTTCAAAAGTCATTCAATCCTCGTTTGAGCGATCCACGCAACCTGATAGTAAATACGGACAGTACATAGAGCTTGGAACCGCCAAACTAGCCAAGCTAAGAGGCTCTATTATTTTACTTATTCCACTTAATGTCTGTGAATCAATCACGAAACTTGATATTTCATGTTCTGGAGTATTTAAAGGCCACCTCGGACGTTAACCTATATGGTTTTCAAATGTTTTCGACCATTGTATGGACTTCAAAAGATACTATGACCTCTGAGTTTGTTTCGCTGTTTTTTTTGTCAGGGTAGTCAGCTAGGAAACACCGGCCTCATCTCATGTCAAAAAAAGTTGGCAACCCTAGCTGGGATATTATTACGTGGTGGTAGTAGGTTCTTTGACGACACACTGTATTCGAAGTTTGTTTCATGTTTTCGAGTTACTGGGCTGAGGAAGTCACACAGGCACTCTCTTTTAGAAAACACTATTATTCAGCTGCATCATTAAACTGAAAGCTGCCCCTAACATACCTACTCGGAGTTGAAAACAGCTGGTCTATTCCACGTCCACAGCTGGAAATAAGCCTCCCCCAAGTGTCGCCACAACCACCGGTCCTGTGCGTCTTGCATCCATCCGCTACTTGTGATCCTCACTAGCTCATCGATCCACCTTTTGGTGAGGCTTTCCAACGCTGCGTCTTCCGGCTCACTGTGAAAAGTTATGTGGAGCGAAATGAAATGAACTGTCATTCCATCGTGCTTGTATGGATTGACAGCTCACTTCATTTTCACTTCACCCAAGTTTTCACGGAGAGAGTTTTTGATAGTGAAATGGTGACAGTGACTGACACGCTTTTTAGGGATTTTTGACAATGCCGTCGAGACGTCTCAGTAGTCTATGGTAAAATTGGTTGAGAACGCAATATAGCGTTTTCCAATCCCAGTTCCATTTTTGGCGCGGAAAAAAAGAAAATTCGAATTTAGAAGTTTGACCGGTGTTGTAAATGGCTTTTCATTTCCTATGTGCCAGTGGCAAAACGGTGTTGGTAGTTTGTCTTTTGATTAAATATCTTTGTTCGCCTGCTCATACTAGCTGTAGGAACTCATAGTTTTCAAAAGTCGAAAAACTTTTTGTGTAGTTATTAATCAGACTGTCATTTTATATTCTTTATTATTTTTATTTTAGTTCGCTTTTATTCAGAAAAAATTGTTTTTGACATACCGTTTCTGAGACACAACCCGTTGACAGAAAGACGGTCGAACAGACTTAGTGAAAGGTTTTCGTTGGTTACCCTTCGGGCACGGAACTCTAGAAACAGCTTTCTGCACTCCTAAACTTCAACTATGACAAATCTCACACCGTGCGCGCAAAAGGCTTGATAAAATGGGTACAAAGTTTCGTTGGGGACCACACCACATTAATAAATCAATCTGCATTGAATTTTCCCAAATGTTGGGTCGGTTTCCAGTATAACCTGGTGCTGCTGAATACCAGTATTTTGTTCAAGCTAAAATATTCTCTACAGCCAGATTTTACGACAATACCCTACATTTTCACATCAAGATCGATGTATTTACATGCCATTTGAGTGAATGCGCAAAAATACTGCTGTTTATTTTATGTTCTAATGTAGATTATATGTGTTAAGGGGAACTTAGTATAGAAGTTATTTGTTTTGGATGTAATTTTATTATGAGTACTACAATTTTTACGTTTTATTTATTATTTATTTATTTATTATATACTTTATTGTACACCTCATAATAAGAACAGGACAATCATACATAAAATAAGTGCACAATGGGCGGTCTTATCGCACAAGGCAATCTCTTCCAGACAACCTTTGGATGGATTGAACGAAGGGAGATAGATTTAGGGCTGTCAGTGTACAAACGTTTTAAACAATACTAATTAGAAATAATAATATAAAATACATAAATACAATACCAATTTATATACTAATAAAAGTTTAAGTTTTAAATAGTTAATAGTTAATTTTAAGACCGCGTTACCGCATAAAGGACCTGTAAGGGAGATTTTAATAAATAAATATTTTTCACTCCCCATTAAACCTACCTATTAACATAATAACCTCACAATTAAACATAAACCCATGAAAAGCGAACCAAGCGGGGTGCAATGAAGCGTATTATCATCGCAGCTGACAGCTGTCGCGAGCGCTTATCAGCGGGGCGGATCAAAGGTGTCGCTTGCTTTGCGAACGCCGCCCACATCCGATGGAGATGAGACTGTAGATCTATGGTATTCTATAGCCATGGTAGCCTTTTATGTTTAAGTGACGGTTCGGTTTGCTTTGAGAATTGGGTTGAGTGTTTTTGAGTAGTTAAATCATAGTACCTTTCTACTTAGTGAGGTTTGATCAAATCTTCGTGAAGATATAGTAATAATGAAGCTTTTTTAACAAGAAATACGACTAAATATACTTTTCCACTGCGACTTGACTTCTTTCTAGCCTTGTTCATCGACACGAAATTAACGGGAATTAAAATTATTTATGTATTTAAATATTCCATACAACTATCATTACAGGTACCTCATGCGACAGCGCGGTTTTAAAATTAACTTATTTAAAACATAAAACTATGAAAAACGTAAAAATTAGTAGTACTCATAATAAAATTACATCCAAAACCAATATAGATGTTGTTAAATTATTTAAGCCAGTTATCAAGGAACCATTATTTGAAAACAGTAACGATGGAGTTTTTTGTCCGTTCTTCTCCATAAGAATCTACCTTTGCGAATGGACAGTAGAGTCACTTTATTTTTTTTATTTTTTTGGGATGAGTTTGCTCTTTACTCTAGTCTAGGTCATAGATGACAGAGACAAAGTCGACGATGGAGCGAGCTTACCCAGAAGAAGCCTGTTCACTCTAATTTCACTTATTACTTTTATATTAATTGTAAATGATGACGTTCAAAAGTGCCGTTTAATGGCCTAATTTAAATAAACGCTTTGACTTTGACTCTGAATTTGCAGAAGTTAGTTTTTCAGACTTATATTCAACAATCTGTTCAGCTATTTAAATGCACCCCAATGCGTGTTTACTACTTTCAAGTAAAATGTAGATCCCAAGAACTTCTGAACAAACTAGATCGACTTCTTAACAACTGTATTCGTTTCATTTTTGGCCTTCGTAAATATGATCACATTTCTTCCTTCCGTTCTCAGCTTAAATGGTTGTCTATCCGTCAGAGGAGATCCCTCAGATCCCTCTGCATGCTCTTCACTATAGTGAAAGATCCTTGTGCTCCTGATTATTTAAAACAATATTTTAAAGTGTTGGGCAATTCTCACAGTCTCAACCTTCGAGCATTTAAAAACTTACTTCTTCATTTCCCTTCTCACCGCACCGGGTTTTTGTCTAATTCCTACGCTATTTCTACAATTAAACTCTGGAATATGCTACCCCTTGACATCAAGAAGGCGGAGTCAAAATTTTCCTTTAAGCGTTAAATCCGAAAACACTACTTAAAAGCTTGTCATTCTTAGTTGTTCTTCGTCATGATTACTATGAACTCTCTTAATCGGTATGATTATTATATATCATATTTATTAGTTTATTATTTTAGCATATATATGTATTTTATTAGTATTATATATAATATATAATCAGTACATTCTTTCCGAAATGTTAAAATTTAATTTGAATCTTATTTTTATTTATTGTGCACCTACCACAGTATAGTCTTTATAACCCAAAGGTTGACTGGTAGAGAATGCCTTGATGCATTAAGTCCGCCCATGTACCACTATTGTACATAAAGTTTAAATAAATAAATAAATAATACCAATGACATACTTTAATACGTCATTGTCAGTTTTCCCTAAAATATAATAAATAATAAAAAAAAACATGCAGGGCAGTCTTTGGGGACTGCCGATAGAAGTGAAAACTAAGCGAAAGCTAAAGCGTTCGGTGACGATGACGCGAGTTCCATGATTTTTTTTCACCCAAAAAGAACACATGTATAGTCTTTTTAACCCAAAGGTTGACTGGTAGAGAATGCCTTGATGCATTAAGTCCGCCCATGTTCCACTATTGTACATAAAGTTTAAATTAATTAATTAAATTTAAAAAAAAGTATAATTTTATAATTTGACTTTGAATATTTTCATCATCTAATAGCTCAAACTTAAAGTTTAGGCCGCCCTGCAAGCGGGAATCCTGCGGGCCAGGGATCTGGCTCGTAAGGAGATGCTGGAGTCTCTGAACGGGGACCCGTGGGGACGCCCTTATAAAATGGTGCGGGATAAACTCCGCACCTGGGCCCCCCCGTTGACGCAGAGTCTCCGGCCCCAGCTGGTGGAGGACGTGGTGAGCACTCTGTTTCCTTCGCGAGGGGAGCACACTCCCCCGCCTATGGCTCCGCCACCTGCGGTGCCCGATGCGGACCACACCGACGACGGCGACGACGATGACAACGCTCTGGAGGTGACTGAGGTAGACCTGAGAGTGGCGGTAAACAGGCTGAAGGCCAAAAATACCGCCCCAGGACCCGACGGCTTACCTGGGAGAGCCTGGGTCCTGGCCTTGGAGGCTCTCGGGCCTCGACTAAGGGGGTTCTTAAGCGCATGCTTGGAGAGAGGCCAGTTCCCACTTCGTTGGAAGACGGGGAAACTGGTCCTCATTAAGAAGCCTGGGCGCCCTGCGGACTCTCCGTCCGCTTACCGGCCCATCGTGCTGCTCGACGAGGTGGGCAAGCTCTTTGAAAGAGTAATTGCAAACCGCCTCGTCGGGCACCTGGTGAGGGTGGGGCCGAATCTGGCGGAGAACCAGTTCGGCTTCCGCACGGGGCGCTCAGCGGTGGACGCCATCATGCGCGTGAGAGCCCTCACGACGGGGGATGCGGTGTCCCGGGGCAGGGTCGTCTTGGCGGTGTCTCTTGACATCGCCAATGCCTTTAACTCCCTGCCCTGGAGTTGCATTAGGGAGGCACTCCGGTACCACCGGATGCCGACCTACCTCCGTCGCGTGGTCGAGGCCTATTTGACGGACAGGGCCGTCATCTACCCCGGTCACCGGGGAGAGTGGAACCAGCGAGAGATGTCGTGCGGTGTTCCACAGGGATCGGTTCTGGGGCCGCTCCTGTGGGACATCGGCTACGATTGGGTGCTGCGTGCCGACCTCCCTAGCGGCGTCAGCGTAGTCTGCTACGCTGACGACACGCTGGTTCTAGCACAGGGGGGGTCGCACCAGGCGGCGGCCGACTTAATGACACGCGGGGTCGCGATAGTCGCTGGAAGGATCCGGCAATTGGGTCTCGAGGTGGCCCTGCACAAGTCCGAGGCCATGTGCTTTCATGGTTCTCGGAACAGGCCACTAGCGGGATCCCAATTAACGGTAGGAGGGGTTCACATCGGCGTCGGGTCGACAATCAGGTATCTGGGGCTCGTTCTCGATAGCCGGTGGAACTTCGAGGAGCACTTCCGACGTTTGGCTCCCAGACTGGAGCGGGCTGGAGCTGCTTTCAAGCGGCTCCTGCCCAATCTAGGGGGTCCAAACGCCTCCTGCCGGAGGCTCTATGCGGGGATCGTGCGGTCCATGGCCCTTTATGGGGCCCCTGTGTGGGCCCTAACGCTGAAGGGGCGACCAGCCCGCCAGCTCAACGCGGCTCAAAGGGTCATGGCCATCCGGCTGGCTCGGGGATACCGCACGGTCTCCGGCGAGGCGGCGAGCCTCCTTGCCGGATTATCGCCATGGGATCTGGAGGCGAGAGCCCTCGCGCACGTTTATGCGTGGCGCGTGGAGGTGCTTCGCCGGGGCGAAACTCCGCTGCCACGGCAAATTGCATCGCGGCGGACGGAGCTCCGGCAGGATACTATGGCGGTATGGAGACTGCGACTATCGCAGCCCAGCGCTGGGCACGCCACAATTGCGGCGGTAAGGCCCCTCTTTGAGGAGTGGCTGGAGAGGCGCCACGGCGTCCTCACCTTCCGCCTGACGCAGGTACTTACCGGACACGGCTGTTTCGGGAGGTACCTGTTTCGGATTAAGCGGGAGGACACGCCCGGGTGTCAGCACTGTGAGGATCGCCCGGAGGACACGGTGGAGCATACGGTGGAGGTCTGCCCTGCTTGGGCTGAGCACCGCCGTGTCCTCGTCGAGGCGATCGGCGGCGGCAACCTCTCGCGTCCGGCCCTGGTTGAATCCATGGTCCGGAGCGAGGAGGCTTGGGAAGCGGTCACCTCCTTCTGCGAAGCAGTAATGCTAGCGAAGGAGGAGGCGGGCCGCGCGAGGGAAAGGCAAGGCCTTCGTCCCAACCGCCGCTACAGGAGAAGACGCCCCGGGCGTCGGGAGTCGCAGGGCGATCCCCGGCCACCGTAGGCGCGGGCCTGCGGACGGCGAGCGTTGGGTGGCTCGCTGTCCGATCACCACCAGGCCCGGGTCGATGGCGCGTTGTGTTTCACGCGCGCCTCAAAGAGATGTCAGCAAAGAGGACGGGGCCCGCTAGGGCCAGAGCCTGCCAGGGTTGCGGAATTTGTTCGAAAGAGTCACCGCGGCCCTGGAACGCAAAGGGCTTTAGAAGGAACACGGATGGGTTTTAGTCAGTAAGAGTCTGACACGCCCTTCCGCTCCACCCAGAGCGGAAGAAGTCATTTTGATGATTTCCCATCCTTAAAAAAAAAAAAAAAAGCTATCAATCCATCTTAGTTATCAAGATACATTGGGGATTTCCAAGAATTTAAATCGAGTTTGCCCTAATACATTATCCTACACCAAAGTCCCCAATTATATAGATTAATCTAAGTCAATCTGTGATGATTCAATCCAAATTACTCGTAACTGCAACACAGGAAAATCAATTAAACATTTGGCAGGGCACCCACAGCTCTCAGGATTGACTCATCATGCGTCATCTTAACTCAAATGAAGTGTCATATCATTATAATGTTATATACTTTGCCTTTATGTACAATAGTTAAGATATAAGAAGTCATGAGTAATTATAGACTAAACGTTTGATGGACTTCGGGCATTTCCGTAAACAGCGATTGGTTCCGAAGCTTCATCATCAGTATAATTAAACCATTCCATAAATGATTCCTTGAAGAGTTGAAGAAACTTTGTTTCGAAATGTTTGTGTGTACATTTTTGGAATTGTCTCCTCGAGCCCTTTATTTTGATACGTCCGACTAAATCCCAAAAATAAAAGTGTAAATTTTTGCTAACCAACTTAAACCGTTATAGATCCTAAATGATCATGCAAAAAGATACGAGAGAGCAAAAAAATATTTTCAAATCCCTATTCAATGATCCCACTTAACATAGCTCGACGATTTTTTTTTCTATTTGACATTATCTATGGCCTCTGGTAGTCGCCATATTGAATTTTGTTAACTAGATTAAGACTTATTGACGTAAAAATCATCAAAATTGGCGTCACAAGGAAACAAACATATTCTATATATTAAGCAGATAAACAAATTATCCACCCTCCTTTGGGTAAATAAAATAGTCCAGTATGGTAAAAAAACCGGCCAAGTGCATGTCAGCCTCGCGCATGTAGGGTTCCGTACCATCGCCAAAATTACAATCCACTATTGCCGTTAAAATCGAGCAAAAAACAAGTCTCTTGTATGATGACCTCTTTTAATTTTGAAATGGCTTATTTTTTTTAGCGGGTTTAGCAATACAAATTCTTTTAAAATTTCTAGTTAAACCTACCATTGCCATTATTAACATCGAGCAAAACGTCGCCACAAAAACTCGTTTCTAGTAGCCTCGTTTAATTTGTAATATATTTTTTATTAGTAATAGCGACCACAAAAATACACACTTTGTGAAAATTTCAACTGATTCATAAGAACAGACCCAGATTCATGAGAACAGGCCCGCTCACATACAGATGGACGGATGGACGGGCAGACAGCGGAGGCTTACTAATAGGGTTTCGTTGGCCTTTAGGTACGGAATCCTAAAAAGTTGTCAAATACAAAAAATAGAGGACCATTGAAAGAAAAAGTACTAACATACAAATTATTTCGAAAGCTATCAATTCCACATACATACAAATTCCACGAACTTTTCCCAACACATTTCAATTGAACAGGCAAAGTTCCTCAGATTTCGATTCGGCGAATCGAACGCGAATAGGAAGCAAAATCACAACGGACTCGATTGATCATTGAACGAGTCGTCACTCGCTTGTCGCTCGTAAACGCTTCTAAATAAATGTGTTACCAACATCAAAGGAAACTTTATTGTTGTGACGTCACTCAAACAGGGAAATACAGACAAGGAATAATCTAATTTACTGTATAAAGTGTCAACAAAACAAGAGCCCTTTAGTGTATCCACCTGTGTCGGTACGAGTTTGTACAATCGAGTTACGAAAACGTTGATCACTTTTGAACTTTGACGCACATGTCTTTTGAAATAAAGTTGTGTGAAGATTGAATGAAAACTGTGAGTCTCCGGAGAAACAGTGTTGGCACGTTGCTCATAATAGGAAACAGTCTTCAAGGCTTTCTGACCTGCTTCTTCGGAATCAGCAGGAAATTTATAGTCCTCCTGCAGCCCTACTATGACGTGCTAATGCCATCCAATTCCGATGATGTAAACGGGATAGTGCTATTCGCTATGTATAGCTCCTTCTCCCTTTTAGAGCGGAATCATGATTGTTTTAAGACTTCATAGTAGGGCCTCTGACTGATTACAGCCATGGCGGCCAATCTCAACGGAGACTAGCCATCGGCGCGGGACATATTAATAGTGCACAAGTGTGTGCGCAAACACAGGCGCACTCCCTCTCATATTCCGATTGGACGGTAACCCGACACGACCGGAGAAAGATCAGATGCAGGATCAACGGCTTAACGTGCTTTCCGAGGCACAGGGGTGTCACACCACCAACTTCCTAGCTCCGGGCTGTCACAGAGAAATTCCCAATGGAAAAACTCAATAACACTTTTTGCCCGACCTGGGAATCGAGCCCAGGACTCCACGCTCGGCAGTCGCACTTGGCCGACGAAGCAGGAAATGTGCGACACTATCTAACGCCATCATCATTTATCGAGCCTATTCTCAACTATGTTTATGTTGACTATCAGTCTCATTGGATGCATCTGAAAAGGAGTATTTTCCATGGAGTATCTACTACTGTACTACCTAGTTAGGTGCTGGGTAACACGGTAACCCTTGGCAGGACAGAGTGTTAGACGATATTCACTTAACGACTGTCAAAGGGAATGATAGCTCATGCCCGTGGTAAATAAACAATGTGGAGACATCGGTTCGAAAATAAATCAAAACACTGACAATACTGGTTCATACGAATATACTTTCCCTCCGTCTTACGAATTTTCGATCAGGTCCTGACGCGAGTTTAACATTTTTTACCCATCCCAAAAAGTGCACAACGCCGCTAAAGAACTTTTCACTACAACAAAGGCCCCGTAATCGCGTGATATAGTAGCATTTACCTACATTTATTCTTCGTAAACCAAAATTTAGTGTTATTATTGATAAATAAACCTTGAGGCATATTTGTATGCCTAGATTTAAAAGTCTAATCTTAGGTCGATATAAAGGTTTTAAGATTATGAAATAGACGTAGCGTGATATTATGCTATGTAAAGTTTTGTCATTTCTTTATACAAAATTCGTTCAAAACACGCTCGAATAAATTCGAACTTCGATTGTGACCTGGCTGCGGTAGGCAAGAAGAAGGGTTACTAATGATTTCCGAACAGACTATCCCCGCTTTTTAAACTAAACATTTGAAATTCAGTATTTGTCAGCCTTTGAATACTTTCGTTTGAAAACCTGTCAAAATTTGGCATTTGGGGATCCGTAGTGGTAGCCCGCGAAATTCAAATTTTCTTGTGTTTTTTGCAATTTGCACTCATCATCATAGATTTCAACTTAGATTTGATGCAGAATAACTTTCGGAAATCCAACTAATATGCATCAAATCTAAGGTAGAGCGATATAATGACTTTCCTTATGTTTATAATTATGTAAATACATACTTTTTAGTGTCGCGGATCATATTTTGATCAAATTACAACCTGACACTGACCTACAATTGAAAAAAACACAAGAAAATTTGAATTTTGTGGGCTTCCACTATACAATCACCTTAAACTAGGGTTTTAAGTACGAGAATTGGCGAGCAGATTTAACTTTTCAGTTCTTTAGGTGAATGAAGTGGCGAGAGGACAAGTGCTCGTCTTAGTAACACGTACCTTTACCAGCCTAGTTATCAGTAAATAAAATATTTCGTCCACTCTTCATCTAAAAAGGTTCTAGATTGAAGGACCGAGTGACATTTCATTAAGGTCCATTTCTTTTATAGCTTTTACGAAGAGTAGTTGTTACTTGTAACATAAACTCAGGTTTACTGTCTGTCGTATTAGCTTTTAGTAAAAGTTCATGTTTGACAGCTAAAAGTAAAAGAAACGAACTAAGCAGGTACTTCATTTGTAGGATATATTTATATCAGACTCGCTTCTGTCAGCGGTACGGCCGTGTGAATATCGAAATTTCGAGTCGATGGTTTTTTTTTTAAGGATGGGAAATCATCAAATGACTTCTTCCGCTCTGTGTGGAGCGGAAGGGCGTGTCAGACTCTTACTGACTAAAACCCATCCGTGTTCCCTCTAAAGCCCTTTGCGTTCCAGGGCCGCGGTGACTCTTTCGAACAAATTCCGCAACCCTGGCAGGTTCGAGTCGATGGTTATCTGTCGCGTGCGACAATGGTCAGAGTATGAGAATGTATGGCGCCGTTTGTTTAAACGTTTGCTTCTTTAGTTTGTTTGAGTGCAGTAGGTGGCTATGTTTATTACAACATCGGTAGCATTAAATCCTCTAAAGTAGTGGCACTTGGGGCACTCGAACATGTAGCTCATGTTCTGAACAGGGGCACTGCACTCACATTGAGTCATCATCATACCAGCTGAAAGCCGTCCACTGCAGGACATAGGCCTCTCCCAAGGGGGGAGTTGCCATAATCACCACGCTTGGCAGGCGGGTTGGTGATCGTAGAGTAGCTGTTGCAATGCACAGAAGCACAGAGAATGCTGCTGCCCATTCTTTGGTGAGTCCCTTAGTCGCCTCTAACGACACCCACGGTAAGTGATGGGACATTGAGTATCCGACGAATATTTTTATTCTAAGGAATATAAAGTATCCAATGTCCTATTTTAGTATATGGGCTACCCGCGTGACTTCATAAAATGTTGTCCTACTATATCAGTCCTTAACTTCATAGCTAAAATAAAATAAGTTTCTTAGTTTAAATACAAAAGGCAACATAAATAAAACAAAGAAATTTAAATTCAACGGCGGTTGTTACAGCCATCAAAATAACTTGTAACAAACAGCTACATATTATACATAAGGACCAAGTTTTGAAGAGAAAAAGAGACATAGAATTCTAAGAAGCTTTCATTATTCAAAGAAGTAACTACTAACTTTATGACAGCTAAAAGATTCTCAGAAACACCCGGGAGTCTGTAGGTATTTGGGCCTGGTTCAACAGTAAGCCAGACAATACGTGACTTACCTTTCTACATGAGATGAAATTCCGACTACTCGATCCCGTAAATTCGACCAGTGACAAATCAAATCTGAACCCTAGGACAACTTGACTACATGACAACTCGACTATCTGGCAATGGATACACTCCTCCGCATCATATTCAGGAACTAATACGGGAGATACCAGAATCACCATCAATCAAGCTGTATAATAAAACAAAAGAGTTTGTAATACGCTAATCTCTGGAAATACCACTCGGATTTGGAAAATTCTTCTTGTTTATGATAGCCACATTCATGAGAAATGCTATACGCCATACCAGAACGAGGAATTCTTACGGGAAGGGAGAAAACACGGGATATGCGCGTGCGAAGTCGCGAAAAGCTAGTACTAATAATAAAACCAAAGTTTGTTTATTTGTTTGAACACGCTAATCTCTGGAAATACTAGTCTGATTTCGAAAACTCTTTTTGTATATAAGTAATAATAATAATAATAATTATAGCTGGCAACTCTGGCTGTCAGATCAAGCTCTGTTTTTCGTAATCGTAATTTCATCTTTAAATAATACTTTTCGGTCTCACACATCCACAATTTTGCAAAAGAAATTCCAAGAACCAGTAAAATAAGCAATAGAACCTAAACAAATCCAAAAAGCAAACAATATGCGAGAAGAAAAAGAAAACTCTTATACGACCGACATATTATGACATCTGTCACAATTAAATCACGACGACACACAACGAAAATATGAAAGGAATGCTTGAATTATGCTAACGAGAGCAGCTTTACAACGCGCACGCCCACCACCTCCGGACCCGTCGCTCAGCTCCGCCTCGCCGCCGCCGGACATCGGATCACCATTGTCACCGGCGGTTGCAGTTGCGTCGAGCTCGAGTGACGAGTATTTCTCCCCGCCGACGTCGCCAACACCTGTACGTCGGCAAGGGAGAGGCCGGCCACCGAGGGGCTTGGGACCTAGGGGCCAACCGGCTCCGAGCCGGGTCCCCGCTACCGGTGGTTGTGTGCAGCGCATGAGATGGACGCAGTCCATGAATGAAAACGTCATGCGCGCATACTATGGGTCTACAGAGGGGGGAACTAACCTCACTGCGTACCGTGTCAGAATGCTGTCTCTGTTTCAGGACTTGGAACCAACTGTTAACGTCTCGGCCCAACGATTGTCGGATCAGGTGCGGGTCATTCAACGTAATCACAGGTTGGACGATGCCGCACTTGATAGGCTGCGCTCAGAGGTACTGAACAACCTTATCATCTCGACCCCGACACAGACCGCGGTACAAGCACCAGTTAATGGTAGCATCACACCGCGGCCCAATAATGTTAGCGATGAGGTAGATGATAGGGTTGTCACGGTAAGTAGCCAGTGCAACGATCGACTGAGGAGCGCGCTGGAGGATGCGCTTCGTGAGTATAGATCAACTCCGACCGAACTTCGGCCCCGATTACCACGGTTGCCTATGCACAAAAAGAATAGGGCGCTGGTGTGTGCTTTGGACTCGCTGCTGCAAAACATCTTCGAAAGCAGCGAGAGCCTCGTTGATACGCACTCAATCCTGTATTGCGGGGCTGTTGCGGCATGTCGTATAGCAAACGTAAAGTTTCCTGGGTGTGACGAAGCTATACGACCAAAGCCAGCTGCACCAGCCTGGCAGCGCAGGATCGAGCGGCGTATCGATGAGACTAGGGCACTCATCGGCAAACTATACTGCTTCAGGGAGGGCAATACACGACCACGTGTGATGCGCTTTGTGAGGCGGGCGTTTTCGGGGACTGAAATCAGCCCTCGAGATTTCACGTCCCGTGTCACAGAGCGCATTGACTTCCTGAAGCAGAAAGTTTGTGCATGGGCAAGCCGTATTCGGCGGTACAAGCGGCGGGTTGATCGATACTCGCAGAATCGCATGTTCCAGAGCGATGAGAGGTGGGTATACAGAGCTTGGGAGCGACCTGAACAAAGTGTGACAGACGTGTGCCGCCCGGATGATGTCGCCACGAGTATATTCTGGCGCAGCATCTGGTCGGTGCCCATCTGTCACGCTGAAGGTGGCTGGATGCGCGATGTCGAGCGCGTGTGCGAAGCTATACCACAAATGGAAAAAATTACCATAACAACATTGGATGTAGCCAAAGCAGTCCGTCCGTTACCGAATTGGAAATCTCCTGGACCGGACGGACTGCACAACTTCTGGCTTAAGTGGTATAGCAGCTCACACGCGCTCCTGGCATCTCAATTCCAGTCATCCTTAGATTCTGGGTCGCTACCACAGTTTCTAACAACTGGCGTTACCCACCTGCTCCATAAGACAGGTAGTCCCACGGAACCCAAGAATTATAGACCGATTACTTGTTTGTCGACGGTCTATAAACTTCTTACATCCATCCTGAGAGCGAAAATTAATGAGCACATTGAGAGTAACTCAATTATGTCCGCCTCTCAGAATGGATGTAGGAAGGGGTCCCGCGGTACTAAGGAGCTACTCCTCATAGACATGACCATAAGCCAACAGGTTCGTCGATCCCGCAAGGATCTGTCGACATGTTGGATAGATTACAAGAAGGCCTATGATTCTGTGCCACATACATGGCTCATGAAGGTGTTGGAGTTGTACAAAATAGACGCAACTCTACGCACCTTCCTTGAGTCATGTATGAGGCAATGGAAAACAGTCCTTCGCTATCCAGGATGTCGACCGATCCAAGGGAGTGATGAGCCTGTATGGATTAAACGGGGAATATTTCAGGGCGACAGTTTGAGTCCACTTTGGTTTTGCTTAGCTCTGAATCCTCTAAGCACACTGCTGGAGGATTCAGGCCTAGGCTATCGGTTGAGAAGAGGTGGTCAGGCCATATCTCACCTTCTTTACATGGATGATCTGAAACTCTTTGCACCCAACAATTTGCGACTGATGGAGCTACTAAAGGTAACTGAAACCTTCAGTAGTGCCATCAGGATGGAATTTGGTGTGGACAAATGTGCAGTCATGCATGTAAAGAAAGGGGAGATTATGGAATTTGAGGGAATTCACCTCTCGGATTCCATACAGGTTAGATCCCTCAGCTCAACCGAAACCTACAAGTATTTGGGTATGTTGGAAGCGTTGGGCATTAACGGTACTGACATGAAGCAATCGCTGAGGGAGCGCTTCTTTGGCCGCCTGAAAAAGGTTTTAAACAGCCTTTTGTCGGGCGGAAATAAGGTGCGCGCCTTCAACGGTTGGGTCATGCCGGTATTAATGTACACTTTCGGCATACTCAAATGGACTCAAACCGAACTCGACGCCCTGGATAGAAGGGTCCGTACACTGCTGACCGCAAACCGGATGCATCACCCACGATCGTCGGTGATGAGACTGTACATCCCGCGGAAGTGTGGAGGTCGAGGCTTTTTAAATGCTAAGACTCTCCACAACCGCGAGATGTGCAGTCTCAGAGAATATTTTCTCAAAGCCGATGTGGGTATGCACCGAGATGTGGTCGCAGTGGACAAGGGACTCACCCCGTTGTCCATGGCTAAAGAGAACTGGCGCACACCTGTGATACTTACTACAGATGACCGCAAGGAGGTATGGAAAGGTAAGGAGCTTCACGGGCGCTTCTATCGGGCTCTTCATGGGTCCGATGTAGATTTCTCAGCGTCCGTGGCCTGGCTACGTTTCGGAGATCTCTTCGGGGAAACCGAAGGTTTTGTCTGTGCGATTATGGACGAAGTTATCTTGACGAATAACTACCGGAGGCATATTATGAAGGACGGGACGGTTGACATGTGTCGGGCATGCCACCGTCCGGGTGAGTCCATCAGACATATTATCTCTGGTTGTTCTCGTCTGGCTAACGGCGAGTACTTGCACAGGCATAACCAAGTGGCCAGGATTATCCATCAGCAACTTGCTTTGAAATACAATCTTGTGGATTCTGAGGTACCGTATTACAAGTATGTGCCCGACCCAGTTCTCGAAAATGACCATGTCACTTTGTACTGGGATCGGTCTATCATCACTGATAGGACTATTGTTGCCAATAAGCCGGATATCGTGGTGATAGACCGATTAGCGCGCCGCACAATGATAATCGATGTTACCATCCCACATGACGAGAACCTCGTGAAGGCTGAGAAAGAGAAACAAATCAAGTATCTCGACTTAGCACACGAGGTTGTCGACATGTGGAATGTGGACTCGGCTGTCATTGTGCCGATTGTCGTTACGGCCAATGGCCTGATGGCCAAAAGCTTCGACGACCATCTGTCGAAGTTGGCGTTACGCAGTTGGGTAAAGGGCCTGATACAGAAGGCAGTACTCCTCGATACGGCTCGTATTGTGAGGAGGTTCCTTTCTCTGGAACCCTAACCACCGGTAGCTTGGACTCTGCTCCCGACACCGGCGGACTACTATTTTTTATATTTTTAAATGTTTTTTAATTTTTTTAATTTTTTAATGTTTTTAAAGAAATATTTAAAAATGTAAATTAGTATGTAAGGAAAATAAATAAAGAGAATAATAATAATAGATGTAGTGTCGGTGGACAAGGGACTCACCCCGCTTTCTTTGGCAAATGAAAACTGGCGCAAACCTGCGGTGCTAGACACTAACGATCGCAGGGCGGTACGGCAAAGTAAGGAACTTCACGGACGCTATTTCCGGGCCCTACATGGGCTCAACGTAGATCAATTAGCGTCCGTAGCCTGGTTGCGTTTTGGTGATCTCTTTGGAGAAACCGAAGGTTTTGTCTGTGCAATTATGGATGAAGTTATCATGACGAATAACTACCGGAGATTTATTGTGAAGGACGGCACGGTTGACATATGTCGGCCATGTCACCGTCCGGGAGAATCGATTCGCCACATTGTCTCTGGTTGTTCTCGTCTAGCTAACGGAGAATACTTGCATAGGCACAACCTTGTAGCCAGGATTATCCATCAGCAACTTGCTCTGAAATACTCTCTTGTGGAATCGGAGGTGCCGTACTAGAGGTATGCGCCCGACCCAGTTCTCGATAATGGCAATATCACATTGTACTGGGATCGGTCCATCATCACTGACAGGACTATTGTTGCCAATAAGCCTGATATAGTGGTGGTGGACCGAATCGAGAGGCGTGCAATGATTGTAGAAATAACCGTTCTGCATGACCAGAACCTCGTGAAAGCCGAGAAAGATAAACAAATCAAATATATTGACTTGGCTCGCGAGGTTGTCGACATGTGGGATGTGGACTCAGCAATCATTGTACCGATAGTTGTGTCAGCCAATGGCTTAATAGCCACGAGCCTCGACCAGCACCTCAGGAGGCTCTCGTTAGGCAGCTGGATCAAGGGCCTGATTCAGAAAGCGGTACTTCTGGACACGGCTCGTATTGTTAGGAGGTTCCTCTCTCTTGAGCCCTGACCGCCGGTAGCTTGGACTCTGTTCCCGATACCGGTGGGCTACTATTTTTATATTTTTAAATGTTTTTTTTTTATTTTTGTATTTTTTAAAAAATATTTTAAAATGTAACAAATAAGTTAAAAAATGAATAAACGGAATAATAATTATATCTTGGGACAACTCACACACGGTCATCCGATCCCAAACTAGGCAGAGCCTGTGCTATGGCAACCAGACAACTGATAAACATACTTATATATTTCTAAATACATACATATTATAAACAAATTACACCCAGACACAGAACAAATGATCATGCTCATCACACAAAGATTTGTCCTGGGTGGGAATTGAACCCACGACCTCCGGTTTTGCAGTCAGGGTCACTAACCACTCTACCAACAGGCCAGTTAATATAGAAACATTCATGAGAAATGTTAAAGACTATACGGAAAGGATAAATTCTTACGGGAACGGGAAAAAACGGGATATGCGCGTACGAAGTCTCTGCTATATTTCTAGATACTGTCAGCGACTTGGCCCGCATGAATGTTGTCAATTATCCCAAGAAAACATACTCTCCAAAAGTATGATATGTCCTAGTTCAGGATATATTCAAGCCGTATGCCAAGTTTCATCAATATCAGTTGAGCCGTTGAGACGTGAAGTTGGAACAAAGAAACAAACAAAGTAACAATAGGTTTGTATTCCGTTTATTTTCGTTTACCTTCACGATAGAAATGACTCAGACATCAGACGAAAGTCCTTGTGTTTGCCAAGAGTTTGCAGCCAATATATTGTAATAAAAATACTCAATAATGCTCATCATTTCCTCTGATACACCACGATGACTGGTCATTAAAGGAACATCCCTTTTCGATATTGTAAAATGTTTCATATTGAGTTTTCCAATGGCAATTCCTGAGCCGGCCGATAGCTGTATTTGTGCCTGGGTAATTCTCATCTATCAAATTATTATCATCATCCTTATTTCAGCCAAAAGACGTCCTCTGCCGGACATAGTGCTCCCCCAAATATCGCCACATCGACTGGTCTTGTGCGTCATCCAGCGGATTACCGTTGCCTTCATCAGATCATCGGACCTTTTGAGAGGCCTTCCAATATTGCATAATCCAGTACGCGGCCGCCATTCTAAAATGGCGGCATTTCGATCTCATCGACTATCAGCTGTTCTGCGAGCAATGTACCCTGCCCATTGCCCCCAAAGTTTGACTCTCAGTTAAAAATAATAAAATAAACTGACAATATGATACCAAAATACGAGCATTGTGAAAATGTATTAAAACAAAATATTATAAACATAATAAGAATAGAATAAGAATAAGAATAATTTATTGTCCTTAAAATTTACAACCGATAAGTTGATTCCTGGAACTCACACTAGGATTCCCTGTGTCGTGAGATCCAGGCTCCTTCGTTCCGTTTACACTTATTGCTACTACATGAAATATATATTATAATTATGTACTAGTAAAGAAGAAGAAATATACATTAAAAAACTAATTAACAATGAAGACTAATATTAATACACAAAAAACAGTAGATAACCAAGTATGTATGTAGTGTGTATGTATTATGGTGTGTGCGTATATGTGATGGTATGTGTTAGTGTGGGTGTATGAATTAAGATTCGCGAGTTGTGTTGGTATGTCTGAATGTAACCTTAGGATTTATATAATATGTAGAACTTTGTAATATAGAATAGAAAATAGAGATCAGTACCTATCAAAGCGCTTTTTTTTTCAGATTAGTATGTTTTCTGTCATATCATAGTCCAGAGTAAGTAGCCATTTCGTAACCATTTTTTTGCATTTAGTTTGGGTTAGTTGTAAAATTTTGAGTCGGTTATTGAGTTTCGAGTAAATGTGTGGTCCCATAAAACCGAACGACCTTCTCCCGATAGATTTGCAGTATCGACCCTTTTCCCAGTGTACCCTTCGACTTGACTGGATACTAGTGCTCATGGAGGTTTTGTGAAATCTCAGAGTGACAGATAGAATGTAAAGTTGTCTGACTCTAAGAACTCCCACTTCGGTGTAGAGTGTGTTAGTGGGGTACCGGAATGGTCTTCTATAGGCAACTTTAAGCAGAGCTCGTTGAGCTCTTTCAACCTTTATTAACGAGGTTTTACCAGCAAATCATTGTCTTAAACGCAAAGCTAAAAATGTATAAAGTTTGAAACAATTTTAAATGAATTATGATTTAATTCGCACATGGCAACACTTTGGATGATGTTCGCTTGATGAATGTTACAGATGAATGTTTTGAATGTAATGGCCACTTACCGACGGACAGACGAACTCCAGACATTTACTATAAGCTTGTTTTGACGTAAGCAAATCTTTTTAGAGCTTATTGACTCATATTCCTTTGGGTAGAGTGCTTTTGAATCAAAAAGATGATCAAAAGAGCTAGTAGGTTCATAAAAATAATATAATGTTGGTTTAGTTATAGAGATGACTGGCTGATTTCTGTGTAACAAAACATTTGGTAATTTTTTTTTTTTTACTACAATCTCACTTGAGGAAATTAATGATGAAGAAGATGAAGCATTTCATTAAAAAAAACCTGATTCGGTAGCATCAACAGAGATTTCCCAAATCAGCAATTTGATTTAGGCAAAATACATAATAAATGCATAGGTATTTACTACACTACATTCCAGTCCACATAAATAAAAAAACTCAACAGAATTAGAATACAAACTTCTCACCTAATAATTTTATTCCCACAACATCCAGCTGCAAACGTTTTCAATAAACAAACAATTTAAATTCTTCATACCAGCTTCAATAAGGGGCGCACGTAGTGGGATGGGTAACACGTTAATAATAAATTCTGACCATTGCGAGCGTCTCGTCTGCACGGACGACAGTCACGTGGCCGGCCGACCATATCCCGACTTTTTATTAAACTATATTGGGGTCGGCTTCCAGTCAAAACGGATTCAGTTAATACCAGTATTTGACATGGAGCACAACCCAGTAACTAAGTAACACGGCCAAGAATTATCTTGGGAAGACTGGTACCTGAGAATCCGTAACGACTGCCAAAGATCTACAAAATGATAGCTGGCACCAATGGCTTAACATGCTTTCCGAGGCACGGAGGATTCTCGTTATGTATAGATGGTGCCCCATCCACAGACCGACCTCAGCAAGCGTTGCTTACCTTTAAAGATCGACCCGTACGGCTGTTATTATTTAGCCACAAGCTCCTTCAACTTGTTATTAAACGTATACCGGTCTTATATCATAGGCGATGTTTGTAGTAAATAGATTTGATTAATTTATCTATGAAATACTTCCGTGATTAAATGATCAATGGCTTGACTGACAGACATGGTACAGCATGATCTACTGAAGATACAAACATGAGATAATTTTGTTTTGTAGCGGTTGCTATGGCGTACTAAGAAGTAATGTTCAAAGATGCTATAATATTGCAGATGAGTATCTACGAGATATGTGTCAAATCTTTAGTTTTGTGTTTCTCTTTTTTGTTTATATGAAAAGCCTTTGGAAGGCCTCCTTCAGGTGGACCCTGCACCTGATGAAGGCCGCAGGAATCCACTGGATGCGAGACACATAGTACTGCTGCCCTACTATGACGTGCTAATGCCATCCAATTCCGATGGTGTAAAAGGGATAGTGCTATTCGCTATGTATAGCTCCGTCTCTCACTAAGAGCGGAATCATGATCGTCTTAAGACTTCATAGTAAGGCCCCTGGTTGTGTCACTGCAACCGAAGGACGGTTGGGTTGCAGTGACACGTCCACTCCCCGCCAGTCCCCTGACGGGGACGTAGCGGCTTCCACCGGATTGCCCTGGTCGTTGTAACACTTGGGGAGGCCAATGTCGAGCAGTGGACGTCTTTCGCCTGAATTTGGCTGTAATTACGATGATGATTACATAAAGATAATGTTGCATTTTAGAAAAGGCACTGGCTCGTGTAACTAAGGATTTAAAATCGCACAAGAGTTAGGGACTTCACAAAATTATAAGAAATCAGGACGAGTTACGACAATTAAACGAGCAGAGTATCATTAAGTAGGGACTGTTGTTTATTTTACAAGAAACTGACTTAAAAAATACACAACAAGTGCTTTATACTATTTTCTATTTAAAAACTGCAGATAGGTGGCGTGCCGATCATCTTCCGGAAGTACAGCTCTAAATATTATATTTACCAAGTTTGCAACCAACTTCCGTTTAAATAAAATAAGAATAATACAGTTGCCAATGTTGCCATAACAATAAAATAATCACAGACTACCTTTTTAAAATCGACTATTCAACAAGATTTAGTATCATTATTAACTAAAGCTAACACAATATTTGACTCTTTATTAACGTAAGAAAGAGTCAAATATTGTGTTAAAGATTTATTATCAAAATGAAATGAAAAATCTGATACCCCCAAATATAATGAAAACTGCTTGTGAACTAGACAAATGGTTAAAATTTCCTCTTTTTTTTTTTGACGATGACCACTCGTACTTCAGCACACTAAGTCTGGTTATTGCTTAACCGGACTATCCTGTGGTGGCGTTAAATTAATTTAAGGCCCCCAGCCAGGGCTTACAAACTAGCTAATCATCTTAAATGACCGCTCGCTAGGGCATCCCCTGCGGGGTACGAACCTCGGCTTAGCGGCGTCATTTCGGGATCACAGCAAGGGACAGGCTGGGTCATATCATTATTATTTAGGGGATTTAAAACTACTGGCTCAGCGACGCGGGCTGGCTCGGTAATCAAAGGTCGGGGAGGGTTATTACTGGGACGTCGCGACGGGCCTCGGCGGCGGGGCCGGAAAACGGAACGCGGTCTGCTTGTGTTTTCTAAGAGTGCTGGTTTCCCTACGGCTCTCTTGAATCTGGGTGCATATTTCCTCTTCCCTTCCGTTATTCTTTATGTTCCTAGGTCGACACAGGAATAAATTACATAATTTTGAAAGCGAGGCTTGGCTATTGAAATGTAAATTCGTCTCGCACTCGTACTATTTTTCTTACGGGGTAAAAAATGTCCGGCAAAAAGCGTCGGTTCTAGTCAAAAGGGTTTTTTCGTGAATCTATGCTTTGGTCTATTTTTCTACTACGAGAATTTTAGGATCGGGATTTTAGTTGAACCAGCTAGGCAGCTTTGCGATCGATGGCCCTTTATGGGGCCCCGATCTGGGCGGCTGACCAGACGGCCAGCACCATCACTGTTCTGCGGAGGCCGCAGAGGGTGATGGCCGTCAGAGTCATCAGGGGATATCGCACGATCTCCTACGAGGCGGCTTGCGCACTGGCCGGATCTCCGCCGTGGGACCTGGAGGCGAAAGTGCTCGCGTCACTGCATAGGTGGCGCGAGGGCGCGCGGGCGCGCGGCGAAAGACTGACGCAGCAACACTTGGAGCTGCGTCGGTCGCAGCTGCGCGAGGTCCTGGTGGCGGAATGGCGGGACAGGCTTTCGAGCCCTTCCGCCGGCCTCATCACCATCGAGGCCATCCGGCCAGTGCTCGACCTTTGGCTCGGGAGAAGGCACGGCTCCCTGTCGTTTCGTGCGACGCAGGTCCTCTCGGGGCATGGCTGCTTCGGGAGGTTCTTGTGTCGCATAGGCAGGGAGCCGGACGCTCGATGCCACCACTGCGTCGACTGTCGGGAGGACACGGCGCGGCATACGCTGGCAGAGTGTGCCGCTTGGGAGGAGCCGCGCCGTGCCCTCATCTCTGTTGTAGGCGGTGACCTCTCGCTGCCGGCCGTAGTTCATGCTATGGTCGGCTGTGAGGAGTCCTGGGACGCGGTGGTCTCCTTCTGCGAGACAGTTATCGCGCAGAAGGAGGCTGCGGAAAGGGAGAGGGAGATCACAACCACTCTCCCTGCCCGCAGCAGACGCATCGGGCGTCGGAGGAGGGCATACGCTGCCGTCTTCCGGCCCTCCTAACTGGGTCCAAGGGCGGCGGACTTGGGGCTGTCCGTCGCCCCCCATTCATCCGGACCCGAGGTGGCGGCGCGTGGTGTTCCCGTGCGCCCCTCTTTGACGTAGCGAGGGGAGTCAAACACCTCACTCCCCTCGCCGACGCGAGGTGGCCCGCAGAGGCGGGCCGGCACCAGCCGGGGATTGCGGATGTCGCATACGTTCCCGTGATCCCCGGCGTAGGTGGGAGATGGAACACCGGGGTGGTTTTAGTCAGTAAGAGTCTGACAGACCCCTCCACCCGCCCCAGGGTGGAGGATTTCCATGAGGATTTCCCCCCGAGATCAAAAAAAAAAAAAAAAAAAAGCTAGTCAGCTTTCCGATTCGAAGTTTTCATTAGACGATACTTGAAACAAAATGTTTTTTGAAGTGAAATCTTCTTTAGGCGCGTTGAGCACTTTTTGGGTGAAGAAAAATCATGGAACTCGCGTCATCGTCACCGAACGCTTTCGCTTAGTTTTCACTTCTATTGGCAGTCCCCAAAGACTGCTCTGCATGTTTTTTTTTAGGTTTACTACTGAAACTCCTGCATACCAGAATCAAAATCCCAACAACTAAAAAGTTTCGAGACAAACACGTGTATTGTACAGTCAAGGAGTGAAAATATTAAACACTTCAATCACTTACACCTTTTTATTTTTTTTCCTGTCTTATGGGGAGGGATGAAAAATACTCAGCTGCATCCGGTTTGACTGGAAACCGATCTCAACATGAAATGGAATTGACCAGCGTTTCCCATTTGGTGGGTCGCGACCCGGTACCGGGCCATCAAAATAAAACACCGGGTCGCAGCATTCCCGCCTTGTTTTAGAAATAGCACTAAATAGGCAATACCGAAATATTAGAAAAACATTTTTAATAGTGATATACTACTAATATCAATAAATGTGTATTATTTTAACTGATGTAACCAGCAAGTGAGGGGGGGGGGCGTTTAAAAACATTGAGTGGGTCACGAAAGGACTCACTGGTATAGACCATTCTGATTAATTGATTTGATCTTCTCCATTCTAATCTACTTTTTGGAACGTGCAATGCAATTAGCTTCACCTTTTGCAAATGGTTTAATTGAAATATGTGCTTTGATTTTGATGTGAAAAAGCTTTATATTTGAAAATTAAATTGCTAAATATTTGTGTTTCTTATACACCTGTATAACTGAAGCCAAAACTAACTACCCAGATAACAGAGCCATATGTTTCGATTAGTTTCGAAGATACCCAAGAGCTAAAGTTTCCGAATGCCGACCATTTCTGAAGTGAGCAAGTTAGGCATTAGCTTCGAACACGTTTTGTTTGCCCAACAACTGTTTTAGGATAGTTAGCTGTATGTTATCGGGTGTCTGCTGTGATTTAGGATTCCTTACTTCGTCGGCACGTAAAACCTTGAGCGTAGTTGTCGGTTTAAGCGGTCACCTCCTTCTGCGAAGCAGTAATGCTAGCGAAGGAGGAGGCGGGCCGCGCGAGGGAAAGGCAAGGCCTTCGCCCCAACCGCCGCTACAGGAGAAGACGCTCCGGGCGTCGGGAGTCGCAGGGCGATCCCCGGCCACCGTAGGCGCGGGCCTGCGGACGGCGAGCGTTGGGTGGCTCGCTGTCCGATTACCACCAGGCCGGGTCGATGGCGCGTTGTGATTCACGCGCGCCTCAAAGAGATGTCAGCATAGAAGACAGGGCCCGCTTGGGCCAGAGCATGCCAGGGTTGCGGAATTTGTTCGAAAGAGTCACCGCGGCCCTGGAACGCAAAGGGCTTTAGAAGGAACACGGATGGGTTTTAGTCAGTAGGAGTCTGACACGCCCTTCCGCTCCACCCAGAGCGGAAGAAGTCATTTGATGATTTCCCATCCTTAAAAAAAAAAAAACAAAAAAGTTGTCGGTTTGACTTATCCATACTTCTATACTAATATTATCAAGAGGAAAGATTTGTATTTTTTTATGTAACGTATAAACATAAAAACTACTGGACCGATTTGAAAAATTCTTTCAGCAATGGATAGCTACATTATCAGTGAGTAACATAGGCTATATTTTATCCCCGAGCTCCTACGGAAACGGAAACTACGCGGGTGAAACCGCGTGACATCTGCTACTTCCGCTAGTCTTATATAAATACGTTCTGTTTTAGGTAACCTTTACTGTCACATAGCTGGGTAAAGGTCTCCTCCATAGTTTTCCAATTTTCTATGTATTTTCTCTCGATCGGCCAAAACGCCAGGATCGAGTCCAAATCTGCAGGCAGCATTTCTTTGGCCTGCTTCGGTTACGACGCCCGCCAGCACCCATTGCGTTACGATCCTGGCCTATCGGCCTTGATGTATAACGTTAGTTTGACCCGCCAGTCTGGAAGACATGTCTTGTCTTGGATCGTATTTTGGTGTTACAAATTATTTTTAAAATGTTTGTAGAAAAACTAACGAAGCGAAATTTGTACGGCAACAAAAAGAACCGCAACGCCATCTATCCCGCCAGTGACGAAATCCTGCATCGCAATATCAGAGTTTTCCGTGCGATTTGAACATATACAACAGTCTGAATATCAACTATCGAGCAAATCCCACCGGACTCAACAACCGTCTGGTCGGAGGATCCTCCCTTTTCAAGGGAGGTTTGCGGGAATTTACACCCTGTTACCCCTACCTATAGACTGGTGACCCTGACGTGATAGTATAAAGGTAGGCGGATAAGGTGTAAAGTCCCAGGGTGTAAGTCATTCTCCAGCTCTATTTGGCAAACCTTGAGTTTGGAGTTCTGAAATCTGAATCCTTAATCTGACAGTGCCATCACTAATTGAGCAACTCACAAAAAATATTTAGTGGGGCAGAGTGGACACCAAAATTGTGAACAAACCATTTTGCCCCACTAGTAGGACGCCTAGTGGGGCAAAGTAGAAAAACGCCCATACGTAACCAAAATTAATTATATAGGTTTATGTAATACCGTATTTATTGGCTTGCGGTTCACGGCAGAATCCTGAAATTGTTTGCAAAGCCAGTGAATGTTTGGAAGTGGCGTACTGTACGAACAACGCTCAAGTTTGATTAAGAGCTTACCTATGTACCCACATATGTGTACGTTAAATGGCTAGTAACCTGCTAAAGTTGTTCGTGTGTGTTAAGCATAGTTTAGTTTGCTACTATTGCCTGAATTTTATTATGATATATAGTTAATTAGGTTCTTCCAGCAGCTTCGCCCGCGTGATAGCCGTAAATAATCCCAAGGGAACATACTTCCGGTAAGAATAGTATTCTACTAGCTTTTGCCCACGACTTCTAATTTTCCGAGTCCAACTGGTAGTTCCAGAGATTAGCGCGTTCAAACAAATACACTCTACAGCTTTATTATATGGATCTGATATCTCAGGACAAGGTCTACCCATGTGCGAAATTTCATGCAAATCCGTTCAGCCATGAAGACGTGAAGAGGAAACAGACTGACAGATGGACAGAGTTATTTTCGCGTTTATAATAGATATTAGCATGGATATGGATTACATACAGTTAGAGAATTTAATGGTTTTTCACCTTAAAGTTAATTGCCACTTGCTCAAAGAAGACGGAAGTGACTTCCATCAAAGATAACAATCGTCAAAGGGTCCAACACGTATGGGATTGACAACGCTACTGAAATTTAACTTGGACAAAGCCTTACATTTGGACTTATTGATAACGTTTTCAGTTTTACCATAAATTACAGTTTGGCTGTCAAAAAGACAGATGAGAAAAGATTGCATGTAGCGGAGATGAGAATGTTGAGATGGATGTGTTGAGAATGGATAAAGTGCGGAATGAGTACATTAGAAGTAGTTTAAAAGTGGCGCTAGAGACGGAAAAGTTGAAAGGGAACCGCTTATCCTGGTATGGTTATGTGAACAGGAGAGATGACATGCATGTAACTAGAACAAGAAACTGAATATAAATGTGTATGGAAAGGCAGGGAGAGGGAGGCCAAAGAAAAGATGGATGGATTGTGTTAGGAATGATATGAAAGAAAAGGGAGTTAGTGATAGCATGACGGTTGACAAGATAAAATGGAAGGTAAATACTTGTTGCGCCGACCCCAAGTAACATGGGATAAGAGCAGGACGATGATGATAAATTACAGTTTTAAACTTAGTGAAACTTCAAATGACTGGCAACTGATGTCAAAAGTGGTAAACAATCAACTTCCCTGACTTTTATCGTTAGTAGAAAAAGTACCTACCTACTTTAGTTTTCAATCCAAAAACAAATTTTAAAAATTCCTGGTTCCTTCACAAAACTTTACAAATCTATAAGCAAACTCATGAAAAGCAAAGCGAAACAAATTGATCCAAAATCAAATGAAGAAAGCTGCACCGGCCGGATTTAGCAGTATAAACAAGAAAGGGCTCAGCTGCAAAGTTTGTAAACACGAGCGTTTGACGTCAGCAGAGCCGCTCCACGAGGCTGGGGCTTACAATGAATTACATTACATTATAAGGGATTATTTACACGTACCACAATCACACTGCATCGCAGCGATAATAAGTGGTCAAGCAGTGGTCTTCTTTTTTTCGAGACAATATTAAACTCTCTAGATTGTATGGGCCCAATAGATAGCTACAATAATTGTAGGATCGGGGGCATTCATAAATTCCCGCAAAGTACAGATTGCTACTTAAATGCGATTGCAAACGTTGCTTAAAAAATAGTAGAATTGGCAAATAGGTGTATGGGCAGGGTACTTGGGGCACTATATCATGGGCTCATGTTCTGAACAGGGGTACCGCACTCACATTTGGTATCCGATGGTTCTATAAAACCCCATTTCGTCAAGTTGAGCTGGGGCGGGCGGAGGGGTCTGTCAGACTCCACCTACGCCAGGGATCGCGGGAACAGATGCGTCTTCCGTAATCCCCGGCTGGCGCCGGCCCGCATGTGCGGGCCACCTCGCGTCAGCGGGGAGAGTGAGGTGTTTGACTCCCCCGCTACGTCAAAGAGGGGCGCACGGGAACACCACGCGCTGCCACCTCGGGTCCGGATGAATGGAGGGCGACGGACATCCCCAAGTCCGCCGCCCCTGGACCCAGTTACTGGGGCCAGAAGAGGGCAGTGTATGCCCTCCTCCGACGCCCGATGCGCGTGCTGCGGGCCGGGAGAGAGATCGAGATCTCCCTCTCCCTTTCCGCAGCCTCTTTCTGCGCGATAGCTGTCTCGCAGAAGGAGACCACCGCGTCCCAGGACTCCTCACCGCCGACCATAGCATGAACTACGGCTGGCAGGGCCAAACACTTGAACAAGCAGCACAAGGTTACGTATGTAAAGAGACGCTGTTACTTATGGCTATTGCGTTGTGTTACTTACAAAATATCATTGCGGTTGCGCTGTCGCAAGTAGATGTGATGTGGTTACGATGTGGCTAGTGTTAGCAGACAGACAGATCGTCTCCGGTGCGTGGTGCTGATGTTGCCGGTCGCTAGTGCGCGGTGTAGCTGGTGAATGCAATGAATGTAGTCGGTATCGCCCACACGGTAGAATTTGACGGCATTATGTGGTCCGTGTGTAAATTAGACTATACATTTTCATATATATTAGTGCCCACCGGACTCCATTTTCCGCACTAAGACTCCCATTCGGCCCGTTGTGCGAAGGTGTCCTGGCAAAGTTAGCCAGTGGAGCTCCACCCAGAAGCACAGACGTTTCCTGGGAGCTTCTGTGATTCACAAGGTGTGGTTGTCCACATTGTGGTACGTGTGAATTCTCCCTAAGTCTACGAAAAGACGTAGCAAACGTAGTTAGTTATTCGTCTCCTCTCATTTCGGAACATTTACATAACAATCGCTCCTAAAATTGCAACATTTTAGCCAGTTAACGGCGTGGAATGGAACTGCTGGACGAATTGACGTACAATCAGGGAAATTAGTGGTTCCGCAGATTGAGACACTATAAATAAAAAATACTTTAATTCGGACCTTGATCCATATTATGTTAGTATTATACAAACTTATAAGCTATGTAAGTTAGTACAAAAATATTAAAAGTTTTTTTTACATTCATATATCTGTTGCACTTACCTGACGCACCGGGTACATGCACCCAATGCGCCGTGATGGTGCAACACGGCTTATCACTAATTACCCCCAGAATGCCGTTGACGCTCCCACGCACTCTGCGCATCATCGACGCAATCTTTTTTCGCCCCGGTTACTGGAAAAACTCCATATGATAAGCGGTTGAAAATTATATAAAAATCTCAGCAGCTGACGCGCGTTTGACCTCGGAAAGCACGTGCTCCCGGCTGTCATTTGCAGATCTTTGACAGTCGTTATGGGTTGTCAGAAGCCACGAAATCTGACAAAAGTCTTGCCTAGGGGTATCTTTTTACCCAGATCTATGGCCATGAACTTCCAGAACATTCTGGACGCACCATCTGTCTATTCATCTACCTATGTATACAACACACCATTAATCAGGTTTATAACCTCAATTAAAACAGGTATAACAGCCACATTTATGTTAAAAAAGTAATTTGTATTCTTTCCCATTAATCTTAATGAATCCAAATTTTTTGGAGAAAGAAAGAAAGAAATAAAAACGTATCAGCTGGGTATCATCGTGTACAAATCGTAAAAGTCGGGATAGAGAGGTTATGTGTTAATTACTTTTTTTACTAGTTTATTTGTTGGTCTGTGAAATGTACTTCGTAACACGATCAAGCCCTCGCCGAGAGGCCTCACAGTGATATTATAACCTCTCTTATAAACTATTTGGTTAGTTTATAAATACCAAATGTTTAAAATAACTTATTTTTTGCAATAGAATTAATATGCCGCTACTGCCTGGTTCCCCAGTTAATGGGTTGTGGATGCCTGGTAGGCAGCCGTTCCACGTAAAATACTGGTATTCAGCTGAATCCGATTGACTGGAAGCCGACCCCAATATAGTTGGGAAAAGGCTAGAATCAGAATCAGAATCAGAATCAGACTTTTTATTGCTAATGTAGGTACAGTATAAGATTTAAAACATAGTTTGGGTATGAGATCAGCTACATTTTGCCTTACGGCGTGCAATCCATTGGATTAAATACAAATAAAAATACTACAATAATGTCAACAATAGAAATACAATAATAATTAATAATGAGATAAAAAATAAATGTCAAAAGTCATTAAGCTAATAAAGTCACAATGGTAGTATAAAGTAGTCATTTTCATAGAGTCAAATCATTTAAAAAGTCTTTTACAGAGTAATAACATTTTTCTACAAGTAGTGCACTTAACTTAGCTTTAAAGATGTGATGAGAATATTCCTTAAAACTATGGGGTATTCTATTATATATAACCGGTCCCATTGCTATAACATTCTTCTTTAGCAGAGCAGTTTTATAATTACCGGTGTGTAACAAGTATTTGTATTGGGATCGCAAAGGGTCAGTGCGTGTTCTTACATCAGCGAGTGTTGGAAATAAGTTTATATTAGTTTTTACAAATATAGCCACCTCTAGTATGTACAAACATGGAAAAGTCAGTATCCTCAGAGACCGAAACATAGGTTCGCAGCTGTCTTTGCTTTTAAGACTTGACATAGATCTTATGCACCGTTTTTGAGCTTTGAAAATCCCTTCTCTTTCACTGCAGTTACCCCAAAATATGACACCAAACCTCAGTACTGACGCCACCAGCCCGTGATACGCTACCAGAAGTGTTTCATTATTAACTTTACGTGATAAGTTGTACAGTACATAAGCTAATTTACATAGTTTTCTACAAACGTCATCGGCATGCGGTTTCCATGTCAAATTACTGTCAATCAGAACTCCAAGGAATTTCGCTACACAAGTTGTGTCGACGTTTTGACCATTATAACTCACATTTATATTATCTGCGCGTATCCTTTGGTAGAAATGCATAACTTTTGTTTTTTTTAGATTGATTTTTAGGTTGTTTTTGTTAAGCCAATGTATAATAGTTTCTAATGTATTGTTAATTTCCCTTTCGTATGATTCTACATTAGTACATTTGACGATCGCTGTACTATCATCCGCAAATAATACCATTGGTTGTTCTGTTTGACGTGGCAAGTCATTTATATATAGGAGAAATAGTGGAGCCGCCAATACGCCACCTTGGGGAACACCGTATTTGACCTCCCTACTGGTTGATGTGTATCTACGCTCACATTTAGTTTTAAGACATATTTTGGATATTTCCGTATATTGCATTCGTCCACTGAGATAAGATTTTAATAGGTCTAAGACATTTCCCCGTATGCCATAACTGTAGAGTTTTTTTAAAAGAATGTCATGACTTACATAGTCGAAGGCTTTGGTCATATCGGTAAATATAGCACACACAGGAGTCTTAGTATCTACACATCGCATTATGTTCCATAAGAAATTGAATATTGCCATATTAATATTTCTATTTTTTCTAAAACCCATTTGTTCACTGCATAATATATTATGTTTATTAAGGAAATTATATATTGATTCGTGAATTACCTTTTCAAATATTTTAGACACTATTGAAATTAACGCTATAGGTCTATAATTGGCCATATCTTCTTTGTTATTCTTTTTGTGTATAGGTTTTAACTTAACAATTTTTAGTCTATTGGGGAAAATACCCGAGACAATACTCCTGTTCATTATGTGACACAAAGGAAAAGCTACAATATTACTAACAAATTTAAGAACCTCAGTGGTAATACCGTCATATCCATGGCTTTTTGTATTTTTAAGACTTTGAATTATTCTGAGTATATCATCTGGTACAACTGGTGACATAAATATTGATTGTGGAATATTGTCTAAACGAATTAATCTATCGGATGTTTTTGTAGATGTGGTTTGTACTTCATCTATAAAAAAGTCATTAAAAGATGTCGCAATTTCTTTTGGATCTGTAATTGTACTATTTTGTTTGGTGATTTTTGTGATTGGATCTTTAATCGATTTGGTGTTGTTTATTAGTTGCCATGCTGCTTTACATTTATTTTGAGCGTTATTTATACTATAGTTGTTCTGAGCCTTTTGCGTAAATTTAATAATTTTTTTGAATCTATGTGAATATGTCATAAACGTGTTTTTATTATGTTTTGATGGATTTAATCTATATTTCCATAATAAGTTTCTTTGTTTCTTACTACAGAGCTTAATTCCTTTTGAGATCCATTTAATTTTTGTTTCTGCTCGATGTTTTATCCATTTGATTGGAAAACATTGTTCATAAAGTAGAAGAAAAATGTCTATAAAATTATTATATGCCTGGTTAGGGTTATGCTCACTATAAACATCCGCGAACGATAGCTCTTTTAGATGGTTTTTAAATTTGGCTAGACTTTCTTTTGAATAATCGCGTTTTTGCGTGCGCCAGGAATTTATTACGCATGTTTTACTGACTTGTATTTTTAGTATTTGAGATGAGTGGTCAGACATAGCAAAGTCAATAACATCACTTGTAGATTTTAGATTTGAGTTATACGCAAAATTGTCTAAACATGTTTGGCTTCGTGGCCTCGTCGGTTCTCTTATCTGTAGCTTAAGATTATAGTTTAAAAGAAGAGATTCAAAGTCAAGGGTGAATCTGTTGCGTTTGAGGATATCTATGTTAAAGTCTCCGCACAACACTATCTTTGTCATAGATTTAGAGTACAATTTTTTTAGGACAGAATCTAAAGCGTCAAAAAATACATTAATATTAGATAAGTTTGGTGGTCTATAGATGCATACAATTATAACTTTTGTTTGGTTAATTCTATAGCACAACATTCGAAAACTCCTGTAATTGATAGTTTCATTGCGTCACACAGCTCTTTATACTCATAACAATTTTTTATTAATATACATGAGCCTCCTCGTCTGCTTCCTTTTCTTGAGTAGGACGCAGCTAGTTTGAAATTTGGTATTTTGATCAGGTTTTCTTGACCATGCATAACAAAGTGTTCTGTTAGACATATTATATCAATATTAATTTGTCTGTGTAGTAGTTCCTGTATATTTATCGTTAGGATGTCTGCTTTGTTTAAGAGACCCGCAATATTCTGGTGAATGATGGACATATGGTTATAACAGAAAAAACTCAGAGTTATTTGTATTTAAACTCTTTTGGGGCTTTTCTTTGCATTCCGTAGTCTGGCAAGCGGTATTTTCGTTACATTCTTCTGTATATTGAATGCTCTCTGTTTGTATAACCAAAATCATATTTTTATATCTTTGAAAATGGTTTCAAGTCCAAAGTAATTTATATTTCCAGTTCGGCGACTGGAAATATAAATTAAGCTAAGCTTCCTGGAGAGGTGTCCTCTCTGCACCCAGGCACGATTTTTCAAAGGTAAGCGGGGTCTGAATGTGCATATTGGAAAGGTACACAAACCCCAACATGCACTCACTTCAGACCCTGACATTACGCTTACACCTCCTACACCAGCTACATCCAATTTTGACTTGTTTTGGAAAACCCTGTCAAAATTCAAAAACTCTGTACCCATTTTAAAGCGAGTTCCCCGTGGCGCAAGACCTCTGGTAGCACAACATCTAGCAGGATGTGTCCGCCGTGCCGCCCGGGAGAACTCGCTAAGTGCCTGGGAACATCTACTCACCTTCCCATATAGAGTTTTACATGTAAATAAGAATTTGGCTACCAAAAAAACTTTAACTGCACAAATTAAAGAAAACTGTAACGTCTCGGCCCACAATTTGGACACAAAATTATCAACACAGAAGTGCCCTTCAAAAGGCATTTCCAATCTGGTCGAAGCTAAGTTTGGGGAAGGTGACATCAGCGGAGCAGCCAGGATACTTTTTAGTAGCGATGTGGTGGCACCATGTTCTCCAGATACTCTCGCAGCTCTGGAGACCAAGCACCCTGCCCCAGCGGATGACCTTTCTTTTCCCGACCCCCCTAATCCGGACATTCACACCCTCACCGTTACAGGTCGTGAGGTGATCACAGCTGTTAGCTCCTTCCGCAGTGGCTCTGCTGGCGGCCTCGACGGCCTAAGTCCTCAGCATCTTAACGACCTTGTTTGTTCAGGCGCCGGGGAAGCAGGTGAGTTGCTTTTGAAGGAGCTAACGGCTCTGGTCAACCTTATGCTCTCCGGCAAGGTAAACGAAGCCGTCATCGACGTCTTGTACGGGGCCAATTTATGTGCCCTGCGCAAGAGGGATGGCGGCATTCGTCCCATTGCCGTGGGAACTACTTACCGTCGTATAGCAGCCAAGATTTGTTGTAAATTTTATGGTGAGGTTCTTTCGAAAAAATTCCAGCCCCTGCAGCTTGGTTACGGCTCCAAAGGGGGCTGTGAGGCTGCCGTACACGCACTGTCGACCTATCTAAATTCTGGCAAAGGAGAGGTTATCCTGAAGGTTGACATCAAAAATGCATTTAATTCGGTAAACAGGGACACCTTGCTGGCAGAAGCTAAAAAAGAAATACCTCAAATCTTCAGTTTCCTCTGGCAATGTTATAGGCAACCATCTAAATTACTATATCGGGACAACCTTTTGAAATCTGCAGTTGGCTGTCAACAAGGTGATCCCCTCGGGCCAGTGATTTTTAGTTTAGCTATTCACCCAATTATTCGACAGCTAAATTCTAAATTTAACGTTTGGTATCTTGATGATGGAACCCTTGGAGGCGATGTAGAGACTGTCTTAAATGACCTACAATTTTTAAAAAATCAATTCCATTGCATAGGACTTGATCTGAACTTTTCCAAATGCGAATTATTTTTATCGGACAACACTGACAGACTACTTACACTTCCAAAATTCAACACAATAGCCCCTGAAATCAAAATTATGGACAAAAGCTCTCTTCGTCTCCTTGGGTGCCCAATCTTTGAGAATTCTTTTCCAGATTTTGTTGAAGAAAAAATTCAAAATTTTAATGACGTTTCGGAAAGATTGCTCCAAATTAACATGCATTCGGCCATCACTCTTATTCGTCATTGCTGCTTCGGCCCAAAATTAATATATTTCCTTCGTGCTTCCCATTTATGGAAGCACCCCCACCTTTTGGACAAAATAGACCAAATTATCAAGCATACACTTACTTTAATTTTAAATGTGGCCCTGGACGACAAAGCCTGGGCGCAAGCAACCCTTCCCATCCGTATGGGAGGCCTCGGCGTCCGCAAAATTACCAGTATTAGTTTACCGGCTTTTATATCCTCGGTGTACGGCACTGATAAATTAATCAGGAATATTCTAGTTTCTACACTGATTGATTTTGATGTGCCGTACTTCATCGAGGCTGTGGAGGCCTGGAGACTCGCTTGCCCGAATTCAAATCCGCCCGACTACCCTTCATCCCAGAGACGGTGGGACGAGCCGCTCTGCAGGCAAGTTCAGGAAAAACTTATTGCCACATCAACTGCAGCAGAGCGTGCGCGCCTGCTGGCTGTGGGTGAGTGGGAGTCGGGTCTCTGGCTTCACGCACTACCGTCGTCGAACATTGGCACCATGTTCGACGATACTACTTTCCGCCTCGCTGCCTGCCTGCGTCTTGGCGCTCCTTGTTGTTCTCCTCATCGCTGCCACTGTGGCGAAGTTGTCAACAGCCTCGGACACCACGGCCTGTCATGCAGCCGTAGCGCGGGTCGCATTGCGCGGCACGCGAATCTTAACGACATCATCCGACGAGCTCTTGTCACCGTCGGCGTTCCGGCTGTGTTAGAACCCAATGGCCTAGCACGCGACGATGGCAAGAGACCGGACGGCATGTCGTTATTTCCATGGAAGATGGGTAGGCCATTAGTGTGGGACGCTACTTGTGTCGATACTCTTGCGCCATCCCATCTTCCTAGCTCTTCGTGCTGTGCTAGCGCTGCCGCTGCGGCTGCAGAGAACCTCAAGCGGCGGAAATATAATAAACTTGTTGGTAGTTATATTTTCGAGCCGTTTGGGGTTGAAACTCTCGGGTCTTGGGGTCCGAGTGCACATAACTTATTTAAAGATCTCTCAAGGCGCTTAGTTGACACTTCACGTGACCCAAGGGCTGGCTTTTACCTTGGTCAAAGATTAAGCATTGCCATACAACGTGGCAATGCCGCCAGTCTTTTGGGTACACTTCCAGTCGACAGCGATGCGAATGAATTTTTTGACGCCATATTTTAGGGTTTATTTAGTTAGGAGATTTTATTTTTATTTCTAGTGTATATAGTTAGTTAAGTATTTATGGAATAAAGTCTTAAGTTCGGCGACTAAACATAGAGTCATCATATTTTAAGTTTTTATTGCTGTCTAAGAAGTATGCGTGTTCGTGAGTAATTATATCGAGATAGAGCATATTATTAAAGGTTTCCACTCTCGAGTTGAACAAATAGTTGTTGTTATAGAATTTATATGTTGGAGTGCAAATGATTATGTTCGTATGAGTAATTTTCTGCAATATTTCTCTAACCTGTAATACACAGTCCAAATATATATTTGTAAATTTGAAGGCCTCCTCGCCAAGCAATATAATGCAATAATCCTGTAAGGTAAAGTTGGTGAGTTGCAGCTGAATACCACTTAAAAACCGTTGCATATTGCTATGTGGTGTGATGTAATGGCAAAGATCACACTTGCCTAGAGTATTGTTTGCTATGTACAGCAGTTCGTTTTTGTTATCTGTGCTTAGGATACAGATTTTATTACGCTTTGTACATTTTATCTGCCTTTCGGATCTGCTTTGTGGCGAGTTTATTTCCATAAGGTCCTTTTTTTCTGGGGTACAAATTTGAGCCCGTTTTTTACCTGGTTTTTTCTTGTTAATGCTCTTTTTCGTAGGAGAGGGCTCGGTTGTAGGTGGAGTAACTATTTCGTGTCTGATGTTCTCTTTTGGGAGCTTTTCATTCAAACTCCTCAAGTTCTGGTTTTCTAAAGAAAGCATCTCAATTTCTGAGCGAGCAGTCTGTAATTCTATGGTGAGATTTATTACTTGTTCACGCAATTCTTTAATCAGTCCTGCATCATCGTCATCTGATAATTCCGGCACACTATTTGCAGTTTCATTGATTGTTTGTGCAGAAAGTGCGTCGCTTTTATTTAATATAGAATTCGACTTCGTTCTAGTACGACGAAAGGTTATATTTTCTAGAAAATTCATTTTAGACCTTTTTAAAATCTTTTCCTACTAATTTCCTTTAACGTATTAGAAGTAAAAAAAAATCTACCAAATACTAAAATATTTTTGTAGTGGTATCCCCAATCTTTGATTTTGCGTCCACTGGCGACGAGTAGCGGGACTATATTAGTTCGTCTAGCACCGTTCCGTGTCGTATTGGCGCTAGTTGTCGAACATTTTTATGAGTCCAAAGGTCAATTTTAAAAATATTTTTCTTAACGATGTTTATACTTTGTGTTTTGTAATTATTTCACTTTTTTTAGTGATAAAAACTGCACTTATATTCTCAATTTGATATTATTGGGCTAAAGTTGTCGAAAGTTGTTATTATTATCACTGGTTTATTGTTTACGGAGCGTTTTTAACTGAGACACAGTATTGTCAACTTGTTAGAAATTAAACACTGTTGTTGATAGTCACAAATAATATCACTTGGAAGTTATAAATATTGCACTTAGTTCCACTGCTTTTTAGTCAGTTTACTATGTTTTATATTAAATAACAAGATTATAAATACGCGGTCATGTAAACAGTACCGGTGTTGCCAGTCAACTGGCTAGGCAGAGGATGAGTTTGTATGCATGTCTGTTTTGTGGTAAAGGCAATTTCTTGAGAAAAAGTTGGTCTCCGACTACCAAAACGTAGTCCTCATAATGTTGTCATAAAATAAACTTCCAACATTTAAAAAACTCTCCCCCGCTAAACTGGATAAATACAGTCATCACGCACCGCACCAAAAGCCAGTATCTGACTCTTAAAAGCAACCATCAGACTCTTACCTCCCATTCCGTCTCGTACGGAAATACAGTGCGTTTTATAAGTACTTACGGGTATTTGGGGCTTGCAATACTCGAGGACCCGGTTTACGAGACTGACGTCAATGCGAGTCGGGTATGACCACAATAAACCTGGCATCACGTCATGCGGGCTATATTTGGGATTCGTGCACTCATTCCGATGCAAAGGGCCGTTTATTTTGCTTGTTTTACTGTGGAGATGAAGATTAGGAGTTTATTTTTGATGTTAATGTAAACACCTAAATAGATGTACCTATAGATGGTGGGACGACTTGGATGGCATCCTTAGGAATTGACAAGAAGTTGCACTAAACCTTCTAGATGGTGTCGGACATAAAAAAATAGCCCCATCTCATCACTGAGTGTGTGTCGTAAGAGGTGACTAAGGGACTCACCAGAGAATGGGCAGCATTCGTGCATTGCAATGGCGCTACACTGCGATCGCCAACGAGGTGAAAATGTTTTAACCTTTCTCCCCGAAAGGTTAAATCTTTCTTGTTTGTTTGCATCTTTTTTGTTTCTTCATGTTTTCGTATGTTTTATTTAAAGCCAGGGAGGTGAAAGTGTCCCCCCTGGCATCCACCACCCGGCGCTCATGGTGGTCGTCTAAAATATGGGTGGCTGGGTAATTCAGTGCGTTCCTTCTAGAGCCAATTTGCAATGAATTTGACCCCGATAACTTAAGGTCTACATTGGGTTGTTAAGATTTATTTACTACGTCACGTCCAAAAACTGCAAAATTTTAAGAAATCTCTTCCACTCTGGATACTCAACTGATACGTTTCAGATAGCTCTCGAAAAACTTAATCCCTGAAACAAAAAATTACAAAAGAAAATGTCACTTCTTTGTAAATAAAGCGTCGTAAAGACCAAGTTACCTATATATATTTTTTTAAATATATCTTAATTATTTAGGCAGTTTACTCAAAATAAAGTATGCCATTTGACGTAGGTACAAACGTCCTAAGGACTTTCAGAGATTATCTTCAACAAACAAACAATTTTCTTTTTAACCGACTTCAAAAAGGAGTACGTTCTCAATTCGGTTGTATTTTTTTTAGAACATATTTGTAATATCCAATTTACATGGGCGTGCAGTAGGCTACAGTAAGGGTAGGCCAGCCCATACATAGTAAACCCAAAAAAAAAACTCACCACATTATTCAGGGTTGAAATTACGATACTGACGATGCAAATTTTCGTCCACTTTGAAATTGGACGAAATTTTTTTATGGGCATTATGTTTGGGATGGTCTACCTTTACTGTAGCCTACTGCATACTTATGCCAATTTATAAGATACAGTGAAGCATATAGAGTTATTTACGAGGCAATAATGATCACTGATCATTTTCCGTAAGGTCAAAAATCGCCATTATTAATTTTGGGCTCATGGTGATCAATTCTATTCTCGTTATGCACTCATTTTTAAAAGCATTTGCCTTGTATTTGGTTTCCGTTTATAATTTCACAGACAAATCTTAATAAAGCTGAACAGTTTTTTTGTTTGAACGCGCTAATCCCTGAAACAGTCGGAGTTGGAAAATTATTTTATATATCATAGCCACATCCATGAGGAAGGCAATACGGTAACGGGAAATTCCTACAGGAACGGGAAAACCCGGGACATGCGCGTACGAAGTCGCGGGCGAAGTGCTAGTACTTCATGAAAAGTAAGAATTTTTTACTCCGCATTTTAACTTCCTAATTAAAAAATCTGTCACTTGACTAAACAACCCGGAAGGGTGGGAGCAAAGGGTCGTTTGCGCGCATCACTAACTTCCCTTTTCGGAACATTACTTTTAATTGCCAAGGACTGTCATTTATTCCGGCCCTAATATGGGCCCTTTGGCAAAATTTAACGCTTCACCTAAAATACGTGTCTTTGACGCATTATATTCATGGCGTAGGCAGAAAAGGCAACATTTAGTTTTAGTTATGAGATCAGATTTCCGACCAATCGTTTGGCAAAACTGTCGAAACTGTAGCGATCATCTTAAAGGACAATGGGCGTATTTGCATGGGCTCCAAACATAGTGGTTTAACTAGTTGAATATCATTTGAATGCCCCTGTTCAGTTCAGCACGCTAGGGCTGGTTACTGCTTAACCGGACTATCCTGTGGTGGCCTCAAATGAATTTAAAGCCCCCAGCCAGGGCTTACAAACTAGCTAAATTATACTAAATGATCGCTCGCTAGGACATCCCCTGCGGGATACGGACCTCGCCTTAGCGGCGTCATTTCGGGAGGACAACAAGGGACAGGCTGGGTCATAACGTTATTATTTAGGGGATTTAAAACTACTGGCTCAGCGACGCGAGCTGGCTCGGTAATCAAAGGTCGGGGAGAGGAACTATCTAAGGGTGGTTGTTGATTTAATACTGAACTTAGTGACAGTGTTGCCATTATTAAAAAGTTAGAATCGATTAATTTTTGACACATAAAATCGACTAAATCCCAACACCCTTTTTATTTAAAGTTCTTTCAATCCAACCAAAAGTTGTCTGGTAGATATCGCTCAGCGATAAGACCGTCACTGTATCCATCGAATTAAGTTTGTTTTAGTTCACCAAGATTATGTTTTGTTATTACAGACATCTGACTCGACTTCGATTTTGTTTATCGCCTATGGGCCAACGGCTTGGTCTTTGTCTTTCTCTTTTTATTATAGGTAAACTCGCATCCTGTCTTTTAAATTAATTCGAGACAGTCAACTGCGATAGACGTAACTAAAGATACAATTTCGTGCATCGCGGCCAATCGCCGCCACACGCGATCTATCGCTTGCGGATATCGCGCGCGGTTGATGCGACAATCGTCAGTGTATGAAAATGTATGGCACCACTCCTGAAGTCGGCCGAAATCACAAATCACTTGATCAATGTACCTATGTATACAAAATATTGTAAAACTTATATTTGAAAAGAGTAACTATGGAGTTTCTTCTCCATAAGAATCAACTTTTTTGCGAATGGACAACTAGAGTCACTTATATTTTAATTTTAAACTGTAAATTTGACGTTCAAAATTCCCTTTTAGTGGTCTAGTTGAAATAAATGAATTGACTTTGACTTTGCCGTGCGCGTCTGTCGCAAAACTCGGAAACGGCGCCATACATTATCGTACTGTGACTATTGTCGCACGCGATAGATCGCACGCGGCTGCGTTCGACCGCGATGCACGGAATTATAGCCTATTCCTATTTCAAGTTAACAGCTTTTCCACAATATTTACTTTCAATTAGTTAACCACCAGACCATTTAGGAAAAAGCGAACATCTGGCAAAACCTTGCATCTGGAACTATTATCAATAAAAAATACGATTAATCTTAATCCACTACTACAACATTACATTCTCAACTAGCTAGCAAAATTTAATTCCCAAAACGAAACTAAAATATTGTTACGCGCCAGGATTAATGTCGGGTACATTTAGTTACTACTAGCGCCATCTAGTATCGAGTAGCAGAACTAGTAGGGTCAAGTACCTTCTAGATATTTCTTTGCCAGAACATTCCACAATTCTCGGTATCTGGTCAGTCGGCAGCGGTAGTTACGAGTACTTTCCAGATGTTTCGAGAATGGAAGTTTCTGGAATAAACTGACCTATAAAAGGAGCGCGTATTCCGCGACCGAGGCAGTATTGGATTAGCGATACAAGCGAATACTTCGGAAGCGATCTTCAAGTGCGAATAAAGTGATCAGTGGTGAACTTGTGTTTAATAATTAGTGAGTTTAAAAGTTGTAATTAGTGTTTTTAAATTAAAGTGTCATTTTGGTTATTTAATCGGCTGTTTTTATTGTCACGAACCTCAAGCTCGTAACAATTGGTGTCAGAAGAGTGGATATTTAAATCATGCCGATTCTACCAAAGGACGACACGGAGGGTATCCGTACCCGGAGTCAACGTCAGCAGGAGACGGACCATAGGCGTTTTGGAGGTACAACGCCGCAGACGTCGGAGGGCCAGTTGCCGATCATGGAGGCCGGTCCGTCCACAGGAGCTCCAGCATCTGCAGCACCAGACTTTGCTGCACTGATGATGATGCTGCAGGAACAGGCCCGCCGACAAGAGGAACAGGCCCGTCGGCTGGAAGAACAGCTACAGCGAGACAAGGAGGAACAGGCTCGCCGACAGGAGGAACAGGCTCGCCGACAGGAGGAACAGGCTCGCCGACAGGAGGAACAGGCCCGGCGGTTGGAAGAACAGCTCCAGCGTGACAAGGAGGAACAGGCTCGCCGACAGGAGGAACAGGCTCGCCGACAGGAGGAACAGGCTCGCCGACAGGAGGAACAGGCCCGGCGGTTGGAAGAACAGCTCCAGCGTGACAAGGAGGAGCAGGCGCGCCGCCAGGAAGAACAGATGTTCGTTATGAAGGATCTACACGCTACTTTCGGCAAAGAAATAAGTGTTGTAAAAGAAAAGGTGGTCCAGCATGAGAACCGCCTGGCGGAAGCCGAAACGCGAATCGACCAAATGAATGATCGAGTTGACAACGTGATTGCTGACGTGAAGAAAACGCTGGACAACCTTAAAGTAGGGGATGGAATTGCCACTTCCGTAGCTTCTACACCTTCGCTACGTGGATTCAAAGTGCCACCGTTCGATGGGACATCTTCCTGGTCGGCCTACAAAATACAGTTTGAGGCTGTTGTGAAGGCGAATGGGTGGACTAAAGATCAGGCCATGACTGCTCTCACCCTCGGCCTGCGCGACCAGGCCTTAACTGTCCTGGAAGCTCTCGGTAAAGAAGTGACGTACGAGCAACTCCTTGAGGCGTTGGAAGCTAGGTATGGCGACGCTCATCTGGAACATGTGTTTCGTGCGAAGCTCAAGGATCGCGTGCAACGCAGCAGTGAAAACCTGCAGCAGTGGGCCCTCGAAGTGGAAAAGCTGGTACGAAAAGCATACCAGTCCGTACCTGCGCTCATTGAAGGGAACCTGGTGCAGGCATTCATCGATGGCATCCGCGACCTTGAAGTTAGAGCTGCTGTGAGGCTCGGGCACCACGGGACGCTTAAGGACGCCTTGGCTCATGCACTGGAGGTGGAAGCTGTACGGCAGGATCATCGTTCCCATCGCGTCAGGGAGGTTGCAGCGGCTTCAGTTCGCGACCGTTTAAAAGGATACAGCCCTAGGTGCTACGGCTGTGGGGAAAGGGGCCACCTTCGATCCAGTTGCCCTAAGCGGACTGCAGAAAGGGAAGGTAGCCAATCTCCAGAGGGTAGGGCGGCTAACAGCACCGCCCAGCAACAGCAGGGAAACGAGTGAAAGCCAGGACTGCGGGGCGGGTGCTGGCTGATGTTCAAAGAGCCCCAAGGATTTCGATCTCACAAACCCATGACGGGAATAGCCTAATCATCAAGGGCGAGGTCAACGGAATGCCTTGTAAGCTGACTATAGACACTGGAGCTTCTCGCACGGTTGTCAGTTCCCAACTTGTAAGTCGGTTCCTTGGGGACTCCGTACACAACCGAGACCGCATAAATTTGGTAACAGCCACTGGTCAGCGTATACCCGTCCGAGGAGAGAGAGAGATGGAGTTGAAGCTAGGCAACGGAATCTACCTGCATAATGTTGTCGTGGCTGATATAATGGACGATTGCATCCTGGGCTTAGACTTTATGAGGAAGAATTGTTGTGAGATCGACGTTAATCAAGGAGTTATGAAATGTGGACAAGAGGAACTTTTCATGGAAGGAGCGTTACCAGGAAATGTGTACAGCCTAAAGAAGATTGTTCTTCCTCCGAGATCGGAAACGATTGTGCCGGTTAGTCTTCCTCGGAATCCTGGGCAGAATCATCGTTGTGTACTCGTGGAAAAGGTAGACAATGACCTTCCATGGAAAGTGGCACGAACTTTGGTCAGAGCCACCGACATCTCAGGGGTACGTGTGCTGAACCTTAGTGATAAGGAACAGATGATAGAAAAAGGCACTCTGATTGGTACTTGCGAGGAAGTGGATTGGTTGCGTCGATGCCAATATCTTTCGACCGGGACCCTCAGCAAGGACGCACAAACGAAAGTGACCACACTTTTAGACGACTGTCGCAGCGCTCTGTCTCAAAATGAACTGGTCAAGGCAAAGAAGATGTTACAGAAGTACGCCAGTGTTTTCTCTTCAAACGATGGTGACATCGGAAAGACTGGCTTAGTTCAACACAAAATAAACACAGGAGAAGAATTGCCTATCCGTCAGCGACCAAGGAGGTTGCCGGTAGCACGTGAAAAGGAAGTGGAAACCGTGATTGAAGGAATGGTGAAGGATGGTGTTATAGAACCTTCATCCAGTCCATGGTGTTCACCAGTAGTGCTGGTAAGAAAGAAGGATGGCAGCATGCGGTTTTGTGTTGACTATCGTCGTCTAAACGACGTCACGAAGAAGGACAGCTATCCTTTGCCAAGAATTGATGACACGCTGGACATGCTTACTGGAGTGAAGTGGTTTAGCACGCTAGACCTAAAAAGTGGTTACTGGCAAGTTGAAATTGACCCTAAGGACAAGGAGAAAACTGCATTCTCGACAGGAAAGGGCCTGTGGCAATTTAAAGTTATGCCGTTTGGATTGTGCAATGCTCCGGCAACGTTTGAAAGGTTGATGGAACTTGTACTAACCGGGTTAATTGGCGATGCCTGCCTGGTCTACTTGGATGACATCATCATCGTAGGCCGTACGTTTGAAGAACATCTTCAAAACCTGGAACGCGTGCTCATGAAGATCCAGAGTGCAAATCTCAAGTTGAGTCCAAAGAAGTGTTCACTTTTCAAACGTCAAGTCAGCTTTTTGGGATACGTAGTGTCGGAAGAAGGCATCCGCACAGATCCAGAGAAAATCGCCGCTGTCAAGGATTGGCCAATTCCAAAAGACAAGACACAGGTCAGAGCATTTTTGGGTTTGTGCTCCTATTATAGGCGATTCGTCAAGAACTTTGCGGACATAGCCAAACCCCTCCACAAACTAACCGAGGAAAAGCGACATTTCTACTGGGATGAAAGTTGCGACGTCGCATTCCAGGAGCTAAAGGAACGTCTGTGCAGAACACCTATTCTGGGGTATCCTGATCCGAACAAGGAATTTATAGTTGACACAGACGCAAGTGATATCGGACTTGGCGGTGTGTTATCTCAACGCAATGGCGATCAAGAGGTTGTGATAGCATACTTCAGCAAATCATTATCGAAACCAGAAAGGAACTATTGTGTCACGAGACGGGAATTGCTTGCTGTGGTAAAGTCTTTGCAGCATTTTAGCAAATATCTGCTGGGACGGAAATTCCATTTACGTACTGACCATGCTGCGCTGAAATGGCTATTGCAGTTCAAAACTCCAGAAGGACAAGTTGCGAGATGGATTGAACTACTGCAGGAATACGACTTTGTGATTGAACATCGCAGCGGAAGATCTCATGGCAACGCCGACGCATTGTCAAGAAGACCTTGCCCTGAAGACTGCAAGCATTGTACTAGGCAAGAGGGTAAAGAAGTCGTACCTGTGAGAATGGTCAAGACAGACCTCAGCAGCGAGTGGAAGGAAAGCCTACAATGTGCACAGCAGGAAGATTCGGACATCAAGCCGATTCTGGGGTGGATGAAGGCCAGTGCTCCTAAGCCCACGTGGAGTGACGTCTCAGCGATGAGTTCGATCACAAAAAGTTATTGGGCCCAATGGGACAGCTTAGTGATTCAGGATGGAGTCCTGTGCCGTAAATGGGAAAATGCTCGGGGAGACAGCTGTCATTTGCAAATGGTTGTCCCTAAAGCAAAAGTACCGAATGTCCTACAGCTGTACCATAATGGTTCTTCAGGAGGCCATATGGGAGTAAAACGGACTCTACTGAAGATAAGAGAACGGTTTTACTGGGTCCACTGTCGTGACGATGTCGAGGACTGGTGTCGCAAATGTACAAGTTGTGCGGCTGTAAAAGGACCTCAGACTCGCAGTAGAGGTGCATTAAAATTGTACAACGTCGGTGCACCATGGGAAAGGATAGCCCTAGATGTTGCGGGACCTTTTCCGGAAAGTGAAAGTGGTAACAAGTATTTCATGGTTGTAATGGATTACTTCACTAAGTGGCCGGAAGTCTTCGCCATTCCAAATCAAGAAGCCTCAACAGTTGCAGATAAACTAGTTCATGAAGTCTTCTGTCGTTTTGGAGTACCCTTGGAGATTCACAGCGATCAAGGAAGGAATTTTGAGTCCCAAATATTCCAGGAAACTTGTCGAGTTATGGGTACTCATAAAACGAGAACAACTTCTTACCACCCACAATCGGATGGAATGGTGGAAAGATTTAATCAGACATTGGAGAGATACCTGGCAAAAGTCGTGGAAAACCGGCAACGCGATTGGGACAAGCATATACAACCGTTTTTGCTGTCATACCGAAGTGCTGTTCATGAAAGTACATCGGTGACACCAGCCTTCGCAAACTTTGGAAGAGAATTACGGCTGCCCGCAGATCTGATCACTGGAATACCACCTGATGCCCCACGCAGTATAACCGATTATGCGAATGACTTGCGGAACAAAATGAATGACATTTATGAGCACGTCAGACAATCGGGCCAGCAAATGTCTGAAAAGATGAAAACCCGTTATGACCGCAAAATGAACAATAAAGGGTTCGACGAAGGTTCACTAGTGTGGTTGCACAATCCAGTTCGCAGTAAAGGGAAATCTCCTAAGCTTCAAGCTAAATGGGACGGGCCGTACCGGATTGTGACAAAAATTAACGACGTGACCTATCGTATACAGAAAGGTACAAGAAGTGCTCCTAAGATCGTCCATGTGAATCGACTGGCGCGTTATTATGGGACCGATGATGCTCGGGACGAGCATGTCTTAGGAGGGGGCAGTGTTACGCGCCAGGATTAATGTCGGGTACATTTAGTTACTACTAGCGCCATCTAGTATCGAGTAGCAGAACTAGTAGGGTCAAGTACCTTCTAGATATTTCTTTGCCAGAACATTCCACAATTCTCGGTATCTGGTCAGTCGGCAGCGGTAGTTACGAGTACTTTCCAGATGTTTCGAGAATGGAAGTTTCTGGAATAAACTGACCTATAAAAGGAGCGCGTATTCCGCGACCGAGGCAGTATTGGATTAGCGATACAAGCGAATACTTCGGAAGCGATCTTCAAGTGCGAATAAAGTGATCAGTGGTGAACTTGTGTTTAATAATTAGTGAGTTTAAAAGTTGTAATTAGTGTTTTTAAATTAAAGTGTCATTTTGGTTATTTAATCGGCTGTTTTTATTGTCACGAACCTCAAGCTCGTAACAATATAAACTCCAAACATTTACACTTTTAAAACTTTTTCTCTAAAAACCACTTCAACAAAGTACTGTAACAGTTTAAATATCGTAAAACATACATTTTGAACTCATTACATATGCCAACAGTGTTTTCACGCGTTCATAAAATCTTTTGAGGTAACACCACCATTTTGTGGAATGTATTTATAGGATGTTTAGAATGGGTTTATGTTAGTACTCCTTAAGTGTATATTAACTACGAAAATGTATGTGATGTACGTATAATGTTATTTTTAGGTAAATATTTTTGGTGTCTGGGGTTTTTCGTTGAATTTTGTTCTGCAAAAGTTATTATACAAGATGAGATTCTGTTAGCGCACGTTGGCAAGTTTCATGCCTGTCTAAAGAATAGACAGAACTGATTTCATGAATTTCACGTCACCTATGAACGTACAGAAAGAAAAAAAGTAAAAAAAAAAACGTAAAAGGTATATGAAGAACTTGCTAAACGCCTAGTTGCGCACTTCGCAAGGGCTGGCTTTTACCTCGGACAGAGGATAAGCATTGCCATACAACGTGGCAATGCCACCAGTCTTTTGGGCTCACTTCCAGTCGATAGCGATGCGGACGATATTTTAGACGCCATATTTTAGTTAGGAGTTTTGATTTTTATTTTAATTGTAAATAGTTAGATTAGTATTTAAAATATTAAATAACTTATTTCGATTAATTCTTAGTCTTAACGTACAGTACTTGACATGAAATAAATAAATGGCCAAGAATTGCCCGCTCTATGACTCTTTCTCTTTTACAGGAATATTCTGAATTTAAACTAAAAAACAACAGAAACACAATAATGACAGTTTAATGACAGTGACAGTTCTTACGACAGTGCTGCCATCGCACGGAACAAGATGGAAGAGAACGACGATGGGAAATAGCGTCTTGCGTCTGCCAATTATAATTATAATTATCGATCCAAATGCCTAGTTCAATTGAACTAAGCCGTCTTTGTGGTCATATCAACCACCCTCCACTGGGCCGGTGTGGTTTCTTGGTTAGTTGTATCATGTTTGTGTAGTTATAACATAAACTGATTATTGGAAGGCCTTCGTAATTATCATTGATCGGGCTCAATCGGAATGTATGGACTGTATCAAAATAGGTATTTACATGAACGTGTTTAAAAGAGTGTCTGTGGAGTTTCTTGCACGTTCTTCTCCATAGATCTACGCTTTGGAACGCGCAATGAGAATGCGATCGTGATAATTCTAAGTGCCTGTAAATGGTCTAATTGAAATAAATGGTTTGAGTTTGAGTTTTAAAGGTATGACAGCACGGTTGGCGCAGTGGTTGAGCGATTGACTGCTGCGCTGCGTGTCGCGGGTTCCATTCCCACACGGAACAATTATTTGTATGGCCTACATATAGTTGTTCCGGGTCTGGCTGTTTGTGTATGTGACTTTGTATGTTTGTAAACGCACCCATGATACAGGAGAAAATCCTAGTGTGGGGCAACGTTTTATTTGAAAAAAAAAGGTACAAAAGAAAAGCCCGTAGTGTAGCGCGTCTATGTGTCAAGTGGTGTAGCGGGCGCGCAGCGGTCGTCGTGTCCCGGGTACGGCACCCCGATACCCCGCGCCGTCGGTACGGTCAATCACGCGCAAATGTGAAGCACCAACATCATTGTCTTGCCATCATCCAAAATTATTTTTGGTCGGTGCAGCGTGCCTCTTTTTCCATATTTCTGTATCTTTCTAGTCTCTAGTTATATCAATATCACCTTACGGCTGATAGAGGCAAGTGCCTCCATGTAGGTTGACAGGTACACTTAAACACTCACTTACCAAGTCGCCATCTCAAAATGGCTTTGCAAACCAATCGCGATGGACGTCTTCAAATGTTTGTACACTTAAACATATTTTAACCAGCTCCATTTCTTTCCAGGCATTGTAAACCGAGGGGACTCGTTCCGGCGCCGGAGATCCCGGTCCGGCAGCCTGGCACCATCGTCTCCTGCACAATCAGCACCAGAGTCACAGGAACGGAAGCCGGTTGCCTGCCACCGGGTGGCCATGGTTGGAGCCCCTGGCGTTGGCAAGACTGCGCTCATCAGTCAGTTCCAGACCAGCGAGTGTATTAACGCTTATGATAGACAAAGAGGTGAGTTGTAGGCTTAAGAAGATTCTAGAAGGTATGAAAAAGTAAGACAGTCTTCGACCAGACCAACGGAAACTCACGCGCGATTGCTTCTGGAAGCAACAAGGAGCCCCAAGTATTTATTTGGACTACGCTACTTTTCATAAAATGTTTAAAACTTCGTTGGACCCTTTTCCACTCGAACCAAGTCAAGCTACGCTATGAAAATCAAACGATCTCTTTGATATCATACTACTGACTGAGAAGTACCTCTGTTAGGAATGCGACCTTACAGCTTGAATACAGGTTCTATGCACGAGTAAAAATAATTAATACAGAAGGTACCTGACCACCACCCTTGCTTACTGCGTGTTCGCAATAAGCGGACCAATTAGTCCAAGGTTTCCTCGTGACGGTTTCGTGTAAAACCCGTAACTAATTGAGCAGGGATTGCAATCTTTATAATTTCTGTTCCGTTACCGATTTGCAAGCCACCTCATAATGTGTTGGTACACGGTTGCCAATGGTTACTGTAAGCATCAAACTGATGATTCGATGAAGTCTCTTTACTTATCGTTAGCTTAATCACTTGTCAAATTGACAGCTGTCAAAGTGACAGGCACGGGTTGCTGGCTTGTTGATGAGATAGGCGTGAAAACAAACAGGGCGTTCAAATTGTTTTATTTTAAGAAAGTTTATATAGTAACAATTGAAGGATTGGTGGTTTTAGGTTCAATATAATTGTATTACGTGGTAGGTAGGCATCAGAGATATGTCCAGAAATGCCTAGCTGTGGGACAGCACGGGCTCATTAAAAAGCCAAAAATTTATATCATAATACTAACATTTTTGTCATATTATTACGAGATTAAGAAGCTATTGTTACATGTTACGTCACTATCAAATCAGAACTAAAGTGCTTAGTCAAGAAAATAAACGGTGACCTTCTTACAATACAACCACGAGTCATGACGACCTATAAAAAAACCGTCCGACTATTTTTTTTTTTTTTTGTAATAAAAACTTTGCCCCACACTAGGATTTGTCCTGTATCGTGGGTCTGGGTGCGTTTACGAACATACAAAGCCACATACACAATCAGCCAGACCCGGAACAACTATCTGTAGGCTTTACATATACCTATTTGTTCCGTGCGGGAATCGAACCCGCGACACGCAGCGCAGCAGTCAATCGCTCAACCACTGCGCTAACTGAGCCGTCTTAATTCCATTCAGAAAAAACAAATCTGAAAATCGTTTCAGAATTTAAAAATAAACATTGTCTAAACACTGAACTCCCAAATGAATACAGAACACATGCAGTTATGACCTCTATTATTTATTAACCGGTACCGTCCCAGTCAGTCTGAGTTTTCTAATTGACAAATATAAATTAATTTCAACTTGTAAATTAGTTGTACCAAGTCGTCGTCGCAAACTGAATATGCATCGTTACGATTCAAAAAACCAGCTAGCTTGGCTTTGCTTTATTATTTTATGTTAGTACTAGTTGCCGCCCGCGGCTCCACCCGCGTGACTGTCGAAAATAATCCCAAGGGAACATATTCCCAGGCTAAAAAGTATCCTAAGTGTTATTCCAGACTATAATCTACCACTGTGCCAAATTTCATTAAAATCCATTTAGTAGTTTTTGCGTGAAAGAGTAACAAACATCCATCCATCCACACTTACAAAGTTTCGTGTTTATAATATTAGTAGGATATCGGTCGTATGCTAGACGGATCGGTGTTGTTTAAATTTCTGCGATGGAGAGGCTGCGGATATATTTTCAATTAGGATATGTTTGCGTACCGCGATGCGCCAACGTCGATAAATGGAAGACATCTCACCCAAGTACACATAATATTTCGGGATTATTTTCACTGCTGTCCATGTATCCTGAAAAATATTTATTACTAGCTACTGCCCGCGGCTCCGCCCGCGTGAATGTCAAAAATTATGCCAGGGGAACATACTACCGGGATAAAAAGTATCCTATGTGTTATTCCAGACTATAATCTACCTCTGTGCCAAATTTCATCGAGATCCGTTCTGCCGTTCTGACGTGAAAAAGTAACAAACATCCATCCATCCATACTTACAAACTTTCGCATTAATAACGTCAGTATAGTATAGAAGTATAGATATAGATTAATAATTTAGTACCTGGATGACCTGGTTTTTTTTTTTTGGTAATTGTTTTCTAAAAATGAAACCTTCTGGGTAAGCTCGCTCCATCGTCGACTTTGTCTCTGTCATCATGACCTAGACTAGAGTCAAGAGCAAACTCATCTCAAATAAAAAATTACAATTTTGGTTAAAAGCAAGTAAGACCTTGCTTTTAACCAAAATTGTCAATGTTGATATTATAAGGGTTCCTTTTTTTACTTTTTAAGGTACGGAACCCTAAAAACAACTATTTGTTTAAATTTGCTTGCTAAATGTTTATTTATAGTTTCAAAATCAGTTTAAGCGACTTTTGATATTGAGTCTAGCGACTAGAATATATTGGAGTTGGCAACACTGCTCAGAATCACTCAGAATCTTTCGGAAACCAACAATTAATGATACGATCATACTAAAGTAAACACTATCTCTATAGATGTTCTTCCCAAAACCGAATACTTATGTAAGACTTAAAAATAGAGATTTTTAAACAAAACTTTTCCTAGAAAATATGGATGATTAGATTCCACCATCATCTCATTGTATTGTTTACACAAGTTTACTCTAAAATAGAATTGTGCTCAGATGACGTGGTTTGATTGAAATAAAATCAGTTTTCTGATGGTTCGACCATTCTATTGTGGTTATTTTCTGTTTTAGAATCACTTATCTGTGCAATACTGCGTAGCCTTTTCCCAGCCATATTAGGGTCGTCTCTCGTCTAGTCGTCTTACCAGTGTTTTATGTACATGGACTCCACTATCTGACAGACACAACCCAGTAACTGGGCCATTCAATACCCCTTGGCAAGACTGGTGTCAAACTTTTTGACTACAGTGACTACCCTGACTACCCGCAACGACTGTCCAAGATGTACAAGCGACTGCCGGGAAAAGGGTTTAACGTGCTTTCCGAGGCACAGAGGAATCTAGTTATCTAAGTGACCAATCACCTTATCGCTTTTAGCGATAAGGCCGCCCATTGTGTCACCCTATGTAATGTTTTTCTCATCTATATTTTCTGTAACTTATATGGTGTACATAATAAAGAATATTCTATTCAATTCTATTCTATTCTTCTTGGGACTGACATTGGCAAGCGTTCAGAAATACCAATACAAAGATCTATATTTAGGAAACACTTGTGTACTTTGCATTGACCACTTAAAAAATATATATGACAACTTGATTACCCTCAAAATTGTAGTAACGTTATACTTTACACTAATGAAATATGACGACATCTCCACTGTCTCATTGTCCCACAATTCTATTAAACAAGTTACACTCTCAGGTACAACAAACTGACACAATAGTGCCAACTTGGTACCAACTATAAGTACAGAAATGTCACATTCACTAGGACAGAACTCTTGATGAAATGAAGCCGGCGTGAAACGGAGCGCCATGTTGTTTCGACCAATCAGAGCAAGTTTAATTGACGCTGGGCGACGTCAAACGGATTTTAACCAATGATATTTCAATGTGCCGGAGTGGTTCCATTAGTTTATATTTGATTTCGGCTCGAGCTTTCAGCTTTTAGAGATATTTATCGATAGATACCGTTGTCAGTAATTAAATTTTTCTGGGTTGAAAAACTCTATAAATTTTTATCACGAATCCGAGAATTTCTGAATAATTTTCGATTCAAAAGCATTGTATAAAGTTGTCTTTATGCAAGCAAACCACGTTTTCTATCGTTAGAAATCGACTGAAAGATTCACTATCTCAAAGATCAATGCGGTTTTAGTGCTAATAAAACTAAAATGCGACCATCAATCCTTTCGTCAAGGGTGGTGAAAAGACTGATTGGCCGCTGATTTTACATAAGGGGGCTTCCCTTATGTAAAATCAGCGGCCAATCAAAATTTCAGGTTTAGCAAAAGGTGTGTAAAATCAGAAAATCTATCTAATATTATAAATGCGAAAGTGAGTCGTTAGGTACGCTTTCCAACCTAAATAGATTATGATAAATTGAGATAGATAGGGACTCTGGAGACGGTTCAAGACGACAAGTTACCTTCTTATGATTTTCATCGGCCAAAGAACCTCAGTAGCCGACTACATAATGTAAATAAATCTATATTTATAATACAAAGTTGGGTTAGTTACACCATTTATAACTGAAGAACGGCAAGACCGATTTTGAAGATCTTTGGCTTGTTGAATTTGTCTTTGCTCCGAATAACAGAATAACTATTAAAACATTGGAAAATTTAAGAAAAAAAAATTTAGGTACAAAAATATGTTTCGAATAATACGCTATTTTTGATAAACTGCATGACAAAAACAAAACACGGCAAAAACATATTCTGTCGACATTATATATAAAAATTAGTTCTTTCACCTCAAAAGGAGCACAAGCCATAAAATACTCGTCTCATAACAAAACTAAATGAATACTGCAAGAAAGCAATCTAAAAACACTGGACCGTTTACGAAACGACAATGCTGTGAAGTTCACGCCAAATAAAGAAATAGAGGACATCAGAGCTCCTCGTTTTTGTTGTTCTTTTTAATGGAACAAACTTTTACAAGGAAATAATGGAGACAGTAGTACCAGTGCAACAATTAAAATTTGTAGAAACTGTCTGTAGCTTGCATAAAAGTGTGCAAGTAGCGTGCATGTTATCTAGTTTACACAGTGCGAGCTCCTGACTAGACAGTAGACAGCTACTAGTTAGCCGCAGCACACAAACAATACAGGTCCCGCTCACAACTGCCTGACTGACACTGGCGAGTACTGCCCGACAGAAGTGATAACTGAAACTAATTTAAGTTGAAATATTTAATATGGGAAACGTCTGTCCGAAATACGACTAGCGCTGTAGGTTAGAGTGCTGTGGGTTACAGTACTGCTGTATGCGTGAGAGAAAGGGAAGCCAGACAGACTGGCGCCGTAACGCGTTACGTTACAAATCGGTTTACCCTCCCATAAGAAGTTATCACTTCAAAAATGATGAAGTAACTCGGATGTGAGCTACTATCCAACTCGCACGGGCCTGTAACTCGTAAGATACGTCCAAACGATGCGAGCTACTGCACTTCATCTACTCGGCAGGCTGACTCGCACGCTAGGTCCTGCTGTGTAAACTAGCCATTACACTAGAATTTGTTATGGTGCAATACAAAGTACCTGCAAACCACATCAAAAACGTTCGTAGATTTTCTTTTTTAGTTTTAATGCACGTTATGTTGCATTTCAATGTTTGTTTTGCTTTCTATTCCATGATAGTTCATACATGATATTTGTTCTGTAAGCTGTTTATAAATAACACGTGTGTGTTCAATTGGGTTTTCTGTTCATTTTCTACTTTATGACAACACTTCGCTGCATCGCGCGTCGGCAGAAATTCACTTAACTTTGCAATTATCTCGGCTGGTTCGTTTTTGAAACTATTGTATTATTACATTTACTTGTTTGTTCGTTTGCTTGTGTTGCTGTAAATTACTGGACTTTTCCACTCAGATTATCTTGTTATGAATACCTATTGAGATTGTTCATGCTTCGGAAAATGGAGGAATAATGTGCCCGGTTTTCTTACTGTTGTGTGTAAAGATTTAAATGGGCTTTGTGTATTTTAATTAAACAGGATTATTCATTTACCCACCCGTTTTACTTCAAATTTATTTTCTTATTTTTTCGTTTGCCATTTTTGCCCTTGGCGCACTGGTACAGAAAACCAAAGGCATTAACTCGCCTTTGTACCTTTGTGTTGCATGAAATTTCAATAAATAAATTAATTAAAATGTTCAAAATTGTATTGCTATGATTTTTTTCTTTCATAAAGAATTTCATTCTGAAATATTCCATCGAATCGAGTCTACGAGCCAAGTAGCTTTGTGGACAGCATTTTGAATACTCTTGCTGCCGTTTTCTCCATGTTTCCTGTTGGCAATAACTAGAAGAAGATAAATTGATGCCAAGATGAAAAGATTTCTCGTCCAATATGACGCTTTGGTGTAACTATCGTAATTAGGAATCGTTCGTCGTGGATTTATTTTTGATATGGGTAAACAAAAAAAATACTAACCGACTTCCAAATAAAAAAAAATCTTAAAAATTTCAGAAGTCGGTGTTTTTGGTTGTTTCTTCGTATTTTAACACTGACTTCCGAAATTAAAGTTATTTTATACTTTGTAGTGTTTTTTTATTTGGAAGTCGGTTAGCAGTTTTTGTAAAAAAGTTTATTTTTTTACTTTTTAGTGGCACCCCACCTAACAACACCACTGGAAAGTCACAGGAAAGCAAAACACGCAATGTCGCTTACTTGGATGATATAATTTCTATTTCCTCCAGTTTTTTTTATTTAAAAACCAAAATACTGAACCGATTCTTATTAAATTTCTATGGGATCAACCGGAACGTATATCCTTTCAAATAAAATAATATTTTTTAAATCGGTTCATAAATGACGGCGTAATGAGGAAACAACATAAAAAAAAAATACAACCGAATTCAGAACCTCTCCTTTTTTTGAAGTTGGTTAAAAATCCAATAACCATGAGGTCCTATGTCGTCTTAAAACTTCAATGATTCCGGTGTATTAGAGAGCACTATCCCTTTTTTCACTTTGTAATATGACCTCAGAGTTGAATAATAACAATAATTTAATGAAGACTGACCTACTATAGTAGGCGCCAGATAATCGTGGAATAACGGTCATTGACCCACCTACAATTATTGACATTTTTAATTTGAAAAACGGAATTAATGACACAAAGCTGTCCCGAATCATCATCTCTCGTGATCCTTAACATTGTCTAATAATGAAAAACGATTCATATTTAATTGTTCAGGTACCTATGAACAGTTATTAGGGAAAGGTCAATATACTTTATTCCACATTTATCTGGCGCCTACTATAGTATATTTCAATAGAACTTTTTCTAAAAAAATCCACAGACAAAGCAATTTCTATGAAAAAGCGTTGTCGCTCGCATCTTATGACTGGCCTGTTGGTCGAGTGGTTAGTGACCCTGACTGCTTAACCGGAGGTCGTGGGTTCGATTCCCACCCAGGACAAATCTTTGTGTGATGAGCATGATCATTTGTTCTGTGTCTGGGTGTAATTTGTCTATAATATGTATGTATTTCGAAATATACTATAAGTATGTTTATCAGTTGTCTGGTTCCCATAGTACAGGCTCTGCCTAGTTTGGGATCGGATGACCGTGTGTGAGTTGTCCCAGGATATATATATTATTATTATTATTATTCGTGCTACATTTTGTCATGTTTTCTTTACAATCTTTAAACAAATCTGAAAAAAAAACAAATCGTAAAGATATGGCAGATATATGTATATAAAAATATGTATTTATAAATAAAGGAAAAAACATCATATAAATAAAGGAAAAAACATCATTCTGATTACAACCCCTTTGGGGGTAAAATGCGAGATAACAGCCCCGAGGTACCAGGCGCTCATAACTTATGAGGACCTCGTAGAATCGGGCCACGACCACTCGTGATCGTTTGAGGGCTGCCATTTATTTTGCCTTTGCTCATTGTCCTTGCTTTTCTGGAAGCCTGGTATTATTTTTTTAAAGAGCGGAAAACCGCTGCTTTTTAGGGTTCCGCACCCAAAGGGTAAAACGGGACCCTATTACTAAGACTTCGCTGTCCGTCTGGCACCAGGCTGTATCTCATGAACCGTGATAGTTGGACAGTTGAAATTTTCACAGATGATGTATTTCTGTTGCCGCTATAACAACAAATACTAAAAACAGAATTAAATAAATATTAAGGGGGCTCCCATACAACAAACGTGATATTTTTGCCGTTTTTATAGGTAATGGTACGGAACCCTTCGTGCGAGAGTCCGACTCGCACTTGGCCGGTTTTTTACTGTATTTATGTAGAATAAATGATTGTCGGACAGATAACTAAGTGAATCGATCTGCCTATACTTTTCCGAACTATTTTGGAGTCGGATTCCAGTCTAACGGGATGCAGCTGAATACTAGTATTTTAAATGGAGCGAGTGCTTACCAGACCTCCACAAAACAAGTAACTGGGTAACACGGTGCTCCTTGGCAAGACTGGTGTACGATTTTCTGGCTTCTGACTACCCGTAACGACTGTCAAAGATCTACAAATGACAGCCGTGACCAACGTCTTAACGTCCATTCCCGCGAATACTGAACAGTGTGTGACTGTTTTACCTGCAAATTTGTTCGTAAATATCAAGAATTTTATATATACAAAGCCCGAATACATCCAATCACGTTACAAATCAAGATAAAAAATTCTAAATTCTCGACTAAAAATACAATTATGTGATGTCCATAAAAATATATAACTAACTACCTGAATTCATAAAAAAGAAGATAAAATAAACATATTTCTAAAAAAACTAAAACAATCTTTAATTGAAAAATGCTATTATGGTACAAAGGAATATTTAAATGATAAAATATAATGTATGAAGAGTCCCTAATATTGGTATTATTGGATTTATTTTAGATAAAAGTTTAGCTATGTATTTAAGGTGGAAGCGCCCGGGTTGTCCGCGAAATTCAAATTTTCTTATGTTTTTTGCAATTTGCAAGTCGAGTGTCAGGCTGTATGTTAAACAAAATATGATTCGCGACCGTAATACGTATTTATTTACAGTAGGTATTATACACTATTTATTTCTAATGGGTTCATTACAACTTTTTAAGTTTGTGACACACTTACGAGTGTGCTGTGTAATAATTGTCTACTCAGCACACCCACAACATGGTTTAAAAGTAGTTGCAAGTTAGATGCCTGCATACCAACTAGCTTTGTTGACTGTACCTTTAGATATCTCCAAAGACCACCTGAAAATCTAGAAACAAACAATTTTGAGTTTAATTTAATGAAGATATCATACAATTATAAATTGGGCCTTACCTGCAAATAATATTAGGTATTTAACTTGACTTGTGAGAGACGAGCTATTAAACTTTGAGGAGACTTTTATCCCTTTCATGCAAGCACTTAAACTAACTTTGAAGAGTATCTTTATTAAAATATAACATCAAAAGGTAGTTTAACCTTTTTAACGCCATTGTCACGTATACATGACAAGCAAGCGCGTGCCCAGTACGCCAAACGTCACAAATATATGACAAAAAGTACGGCGAATTTGTGACTTGGCGTCGGGGGCACGCCGATGCGTTTATGATCTGGTGTTTCTAAAGGTTAAACTAACGACCAAGTGCGGGTACGACATAAATGCCTGAAGGCGTCGTGAAAGTTCAAGTATTAAAACTATGTAATGTGAGTTTTCATTAAGAAATGCTGGATAATCGGTCGAGAAACAAGTGAAATACAAAAGGTAAACTCTGTACTATTATCTGAAGCCACCACGACTTGTGCAACTATAGTTGTTTCGTTTTCGTATGGCAATAGCGGTCATTGGTCGTGGGTGTGATTCCCACCCAGGACAAATCTTTGTGTGATGAGCATGATCATTTGTTCTGTGTCTGGGTGTAATTTGTCTATAATATGTATGTATTTAGAAATATATAAGTATGTTTCTCAGTTGTCTGGTTGTATTATTATTATTATTATTGACCCACCCTCACTCATTGTAATTAACAATTTCAAAATTTCATAGTTTATTCACTTACACTAAAAGTGATAGGAAACCTGGGATGATAATAAATAAAACGGTGGAACTTTTTTATCTTTCTAACTTGCGTAGCGGTTTAATGAAACCTCATGTTCTTCAAGATTAAAATAATATAAAGTTATAATGAACTACTTTTTGAAGTTCCTATTTCACATTTGCTTTGAGAATGAAAAGACGACATGTTTAGGTTCATTACATTGTAGGTTACGTAACATAATGCCTGTAATAGCGACGGGGTAGAGGTGTACATTCAAGGGCCATAAGTGCAGTAGCATTCTCCTAATGCAATTAAAATTCGTGAGAGCGATACTGACCTTTTTATTGTTTTTTTTATTTGGGTAAACTAACAATCGTACAGTGTATATTATATATACTCTTATATACACAATATGCTGTTAGTAAATGTACAGTCCACTAAATTTCCACATTTTAATAGCTTATATTAGATACAGTGTTGGTAAAATTATATAAAATCAATATATAAAAACACTACAATTGTTTGGTTACCTTGAAATGTTATAGTTGATAAATACTTAAATAAAACATAATAATTAAATCATTTCAAAATTGGCGCTTAATGATTTGTTTTTTAAATTCATCCATTATTAAAAGAAAATACTCTGCCATACAATCAACATAACACGAGGAAAAATTTCCAAAAAGCAAATTATGAAAAAATTAAATCCTATCTAAACGAACAAGAATGGGATCAACTATTTGCTAGTCAAAATGATGTGGATGGCCTGGTAAATGTATTCTATGATGTCTTAAACACGGCCATAAATAAATTTGTTCCAAATTGTAAGCCAATGTCCAGTCGTTATCCACCATGGTTTAATAAATCGATAATAAATGCTCTCAATGAAAAAAATTAATTAAGATTGCGCTTCAGGATATACAAAAACCCGCTAGATGAAATAGAACTAAAACTAATTGCAAAACGTAGTCAAAATTTAGCTAAAAGTTTATATAGTCTTTATATAAATAACCTAGAATCAGAAATCAAAGATAATCCCAAACTATTCTGGACTCACGTTAAGGCTAAGCGCGGAGGATCTAGCGTCTATCCACTGACAATGACTGACGGACTGACAACAGCATCTAATGGCACGACTATCTGTGACCTTTTTGGAAAGTATTTTTCATCTGTTTACTCACCTGAAAATAAAACAGAATTTATAATTTAAGAATGACACTAGCTATCTTAGAGCAATGGAAACTAATAGTCAGTGCCTAACAACCCCAGACCTGAACATGGATTGTTTACTCAGAAAACTGCAATCTTTAAACATTGGGAAAGGACCAGGACCTGACGGAATCCCACCACTATTTATTTCTACCTGTGCGCCGGTATTGGTTTCTCCGCTACTAAAAATATATAAGATGTCTTTAGCCACCGGAACTTTTCCATCCGAGTGGAAAAAAGCCAAAATCGTTCCAGTACACAAGTCGGACAAAAAAGAGACCATCTCAAACTATCGGCCCATTGCGATTCTCTCCTGTTTCGCCAAGGTATTCGAGTCGATGATCTGTCCCCTTATCCAACATCATTTTAGGCTCTATCTCAGCGATCACCAACATGGCTTTGTAGCTTCAAGGTCTACTGGCACAAACTTAATGTCTTTTACGGAGTCCCTGATAGAAACTATTGACACGAATAAGCAGTTTGATGTGATATACACCGATTTCAGTAAGGCGTTTGATAAAATCTCCCACTCCATACTGATAAAAAAACTGGCAACAATGGTATCACGGGACCCTCGCTGAAATGGTTAGAATCATACCTCGCCAACCGTGAATTTTATGTCGTGGTAAATGGTTTTCGCTCTACCAACAATTATCACATGACTTCCGGTGCCCCGCAGGGTTCCCACTTGGCACCCTTGTTATTTATAGTTTTCATAAATGATCTTCCCCAGTGCCTTCACTTCTCAAAGTGTTTTTTGTATGCGGATGACTTAAAGTTAGCCAGGAAAATTGAATCATCAAATGATATTAAGTTTCTACAGGATGATCTGAACAGAGTAATTGAATGGTGCAAGAATAACAAAATGGAATTGAACTTCAATAAATGCTACCACCTGTCATTTTCTAGAAAGGTCCACCCCATCCACTCGAGCTACTTTATAGACAGCCAAAAAATTCAGGTAGTGAAAACTGTAAGTGATCTGGGAGTGCTGTTTGATGAAAAGGTTACTTTTATCCCCCACATCGAGTACATTGCCAAAAAAGCATCTAAAATGTTAGGATTTGTACTACGCAATACCAAGGGTTTCAAACAGGTCAGCACTAAAATATTGCTTTATAATATCCTTGTCCGAAGCATACTGGAGTATTGTAGTGTCGTATGGAGACCGCATTACGCCACTCATAAACTTCTCCTAGAAAGGGTCCAGAAGCGATTTCTATGGCACCTCGCTTTTTTCAAAGGGAAAAGCAAGCAGCTGCCCTCCTATGTATCCCGTCTGCAAACTTTCAAGATGCTCTCATTATCGACCCGAAGAGAAGTAATGAATGCCCTTTTTATATTCAAACTCCTAACAAAGCAAGTAGACTGTCCTCAGTTGCTGGGTCTCCTCAAGTTTCGTGCCCCAACCCGCATCCAAATCCCATCACTCCGCTTTACCCGCCCTTGCGTAGAACTGTCCTAGGTGCTAACTCACCAATACCGCGAATGTGTAGGGTCTTAAACAGCTGCAGTGACCTGATCGACGTACACCACGATGGCATAGGAAAATTTTGTAAATTAATTATTGAATACTTTTCGCAAAACTAAAACATAATTTATGAATTGCCAATTTGTTAATTTATTTATATGCTTTTTACCGTTATGATATTTTCTAAGTATTTTTTAATGTAAACCAAATATTAATCTTAGTTTAGTTCAATGTATGTATGTATCTGTTATGTTATTACATTACCAATCAGTACCTATAATAATTTTTAACTTAATACACTAATTTTGATTTTGATTGATTTGTTAATTCACTGGTTTTATGCTTTGTTTTAAATTATTTTTATCAATCGCAATAAATGTAGTAATGGAAATGTATATTATAAATATAATAGTGCATGTGGTGTTAGCCTATAAGTAATTGTTGCACTTATAAATGTATATCGTGTACTTTTAAAAGCTATGTAATGTGTAAACAATTGTTGGCTAACCTAAATAAATAAATAAAAAAATAAATAAATTTATGTTTAAATAGAGCAAATACATCGATATCAGTAAAATTATTATAGTAATAAACGTTTATTTCGACCAACAAAGGATCATAGCACACACATTACATATAATAAAATAATAACAAAAACACACACCGTAAAAATACCACAAACATACATATTACTGGTTTCGATTGCTCAGTAAGTGAACCATACAGCAATGGTTCAGGTACTGACAATCGAACCTCTGCGCGAATGCCCTCAGGATGCCGTTGAGTATTGTAAGCTTGAACCAATCTCTGAAGCGGCACTCTCCTTCTTGCATTTGTACGACAAAGAGTTGTAAAAAACAGTGGCTAATGCATTTTTAACCCCTGATTGTACCTTCAGTACGTACGTACCAAGTTACGTTTTAGTCCCATATAATGCCCTTTTAATAGTCCAACAAATATCCTCTCCGTTTTCGTCGAATGAACATATTTACCCCATTACCAATGAAACAAAAAACCATGTTTGCATAATCTGATTACTCTCTATCTGGCGAGCGTTGCCCCTCTCCGTAAACATTGGTTGGTGTATTTACTAAAAGGGTTCGTTCTGGTTTTACCATCATACTCAGAATAATGTACCTACTCAATATTGCCGCGATTCCCTTGTCGATCATGATTGAGTAAAAAAGTTCATTAGGTGTGATTTATACCGCGAAAGTTTAATTTATCGACACGACTTTTGCGTTTATTTAAATAAATATTATGTAGTTTCAGGACTGACCCGCAGGTCTAGTGGTTGTAAGCGCTACAATTGAGCATGAGATCTTGGGTTCGATTCCGGTTGGGCTGTGTTATTGGGTTTACCATCTGAATTTCTCAGTAGCATTCCAGAGTTTAGATTATGCTGGTTTATGACAATAGGTTCGATCGCTCCCCGTGACTAAAACATAATTAAACTGACAATAAATGAATGTTTTTAGTTAAATGGTCCCTTAGGGGAGGCTTTTGTCCAGCAGTGAACGTCTTTGGGCTGGTATGATGATGATGAATTGAATGTGTTGTAGCACTGCGGACGGACCTGGCCCCCAGTGTTACTCAATTATTATATATCTATACTAATATAATAAAGCTGAAGAGTTTGTTTGTTTGAACGCGCTAATCTCTGGAACTACTAGTCGGATTTGGAAAATTATTTTTGTATATGATAGCCACATTCATGAGGAAGTTATAGGCTATACGGGAACCTGATAAAACACAGTTTTGAATTTAATTATTACTTATTTACACCATCTGGCTTAGCAGGTAGTTAATACATTTCTGCTGTATAAAACAATCCACATTTTTATATTCCTAATTTAAATACTATTTATATACTTTAGCCAGACTCTTACAAAGTTCCATCGACTAACAATGTCTGCGAGTGACCTGCAGCCAAGGAGGTCATAGAACCTGTCTATCTACTTCTTCGGGAAATATAGGCATGATGTAATGCTATCTTTGTTTCCACATGATTCAGAAGTGCGCGGTCATATTTAAGGGTGATATTCATATCTAATATACAACTTATTTTCTTTATCAAAAGACCACTTCAGACATTAACCTACATGGTTATCATATGATTTGACCAGTACGATTGTATGGACTTTAAAAGAGACTTTGACATCTGAGTTTGTTTCGGTGTTTTTTCTCAGGGTGGTCAGCTAGGAAACACCGGCCTCATCTATATATAATCTATAAATAAATCTGTGATTGAACAAAAAATATTGACCACGCACTTATGACATCTGACACAGTTTTAGAACCTATTCTTTAATTCTTTGTCGTACACGATAACAACTTATATTATTCACAGTGATTAAATGTTTATGTACAAAGGCGAGCTTAACTCAAAGTGGAGTTTCCTCCTAACCTTAACCTACCCTATAATATTATGAACAGTCCAATCCAATGAACAAAATAGAAGTACAGTCAGCAACAGAATTACATTTGTTCCAAATCCATTGAACTTCGAGAGTCCTTTAATTACTTACAAAGAGTGGAAGCTGTGAACTGTAATAATTGTACAATTCGAACTTTCGTCTCAATTCTGTCATTTTAATTAAAAAAGGAACGGTGGAAGGGAAAATCGTTTTGCGTCAACAATTTTGTTTATTGAATTATTTGCTTTAGAATGTTTTATTACATTTTTGGGGCACTTCTCTTCTTATAGAAATAACGAAGCCTGAAATAAATTGTGCTATGTTTAAAAAAATGTGACTAAATCCGACGTGTTTTTCAGTAAGGTAGTCACTAAAATGGAAATATATTTTTTCACTTAATTTTTTGTGATATAATATGATGGAATAGAATTATAAAAACCAGCCAAGTGCAAGTCGGACTCGCGCACGAAGAGTTCCGTACCATTATCTATGAAAACGGCAAAAAAAACATGTCTGTTGTATGGGAGTAAATATTTATTTTATTCTGTTTTTAGTATTTGTTGTTATAGCGGCAACATAAATATATCATCTGTGAAAATTTTATCTGTCTAACAATCACGGTTCATGAGATGACTGGTGACAGACGGACGGACAGCGGAGTCTTAGTTTTAGGGTCTCGTTTTACCCTTTGGGTCCGGAACCATAAAAAAATTTATTCGACACAGATGCAACAGAACAGCAACACACACATAGTAAAAGAGACGAAAAATATTACAGATTAATACAATAAAATTGTACTGAGTATGCCAATACCATTCAGCGTTCGTGAAGCATTAGACCAGCCCTGATTTTCAGTTGGCGTCCCTCTGTATTTCGAATTATACACATTGCCTGTTAAACGGATTAACAGTGTGGCTCGAAGGTTCTGGAAAGTCAAGTTAGAAATAAAGAAGGAAAACTAGTTTATTTGGCACACAAGTACCAATGTATAACATTGCGAGCCCCGCGGCTGCGCCAATTAGGTCCAGTTCAGCAAAATGTCAAACAACTAGGAGTTGCCTGACGTTGTACGTATGTAAATCAGCTTTGAAGGTGCTGAATATACAAGTAAATATATATAGGTATATGAATGTGTAGTAAACGATACCTACTAATTTGGTGTCTAGTGGTAGGACAGGCTTCTACCGGGTGAACTGATAATCTGGTGAGAACCGAGGGAGTCCGCCGGATGCTAGAAGCACTAGACCGCTCGAAGTGGCGATGCTTGGGAGCCTAGGTCCAGCAGTGGACGTATTTTGGCTGAAGTGGTGATAATGTGAATATTTTAGTTTACAAACGATAGCTGGGGCAAAAGGCCACCATAATTACTAACCATTTCATAGTCTCTCTTATTTATAAATAACTAGCTTCAAAGCCACTGGGCTTTGCCCGCGTGAAAGACGGAAATTATCCCAAAGGAAAAGAACACCCGGGATATAAATTTAATTCAAATCCGTTCAGCCGTTCTCTCGTGATTGAAAGAGTAACAAATATCCATCCATCCTTCGCATTTATAAATAGTAGTAAGATTAAGCATTGCAAATAAATCCACAGAAACAGTGACAAGTACAAATTACTAATACCTTTTAAAGTCTGCCATATTCAAATAACACGAAACCCTATGATAAATCTGCTTTTACATTTTAATAAGCGTGCATGTCAACATCAAAACCACACATTTACAGTTTCGCATTAAATAAGCTATTCGTTTAATGTTTAATATCAAAAGCTTTTAAGCTCGTAAGTGATGAAAATGCTGTCTACTTTTTATTTATTAAATATTGAAATCAAAAAGTGGAGAAATGCATTGCTTTTGGGTATTTATCGTTTTGGTAGAATTATGGGCAATTGATGGGACTATGACCGGAGTTTCCTTGTATGACAGAAACAAAAATGAAAGTATCCGTAGGTGAACTTAATGACATAGCCCAAAGAAACGCCAAATTGAAGTGCCAGTGCACTGGACACATTGGTAGTAGAACAGAAAGTCGATGCGGGGATGAAAGGTTCTGATGTGCAACCGCGTTACGGAAGAGGCTGCGTTAGAAGAGGTGAAGGCCGCGTGAATCCGCTGGATGCAAGATGACACTTAGAGGAGGCACACGCCTCCATCCAGCAGTGGTGGTTGGCTGAAATGATGATGGGTGATAATAAGTATATATTAATATAAGTCTCTAATAGTAAATTATACACCGAGGGGATAAAGCAGTGTCTTATGTCACGGGCGTCATATTGAATCCCGAACGCAATGAAGGATTTGAAAGTTAACTCCCGAGCGTATCGAGGGACTTTAGACTTTAACTCACAAGCAAAGCGAGGGAGTTAATACAAGAATCCTAAATATAGCGAGGGATTTAAGCTAGCCCAAGGCAAATACACCTTTATCCCTGAAGACCATACTCTACTTTTCACACCTTTTGCGAAAAAAACGTGCTCGTATCGTGAAGAGAGTTGGCTGTTCACCGCGAACGGCGCGCGTCGGCCTCTACGAGTACTTCTAGGAGCAGGTCGCGCGTCCGAAGCTGTGTCCCCGTTCACCAATAATAATATTGTATTGAATTTCATTACAACAATATATCACATTATCATTATATCACATTTGGCAATAATGTGATTTGAATTTGGAACCTCCTTTTGACCACGCGACCTGCAGCTAGCAGGACGCGCGCCGCTCGCGGGCTATAATGACATACTTTAGGTTAGATTTGCAAGGCATAAAAGTTGACGTTCTCGTGCAGGTGTTGTGAAAACCCTTCAAACAAGTACCGTTCTACGTTCAGAGAGAATCTTGTATTTAAAAAAAAACCTATGCGTATCAAAATCAATGCGCACTCACGTAAAGGCCGATATGAAAATACGGAAAACCGAACACAACGCTTTAAAACCCAGAAATAATTCCAAAGCCTCCACCGCATTGCTAGGAACAAAAAAAAACGGAATATCACGACCGAAGTCGGAGTGATAGGCTCAGATAGTGTGGCCATTAAACACGCGAGCGCTTGAATATTTGGACATTATATAAGTAATTGAGTGGACTTTTGTTTATATATATATTATATTTGGGTATAAAAATAAAGTTCCGCTATTAATACGCGGTAGAAATCTTTGCAAAAAAATCTTTTTTTTTGTTTTTCCAGCCTATCGTGTCCCACCCTGGGTAAAACTTCCGCCCCTTCTTTCTAGCTCTTAAATGAATCGCATTGTTTTAAGAATTGACACTAGGTATATGAGTTTCTGCCAGTCACCGCGGCCCTGGAACGCAAATGGCTTTAGAAGGAACACGGATGGGTTTTAGTCAGTAAGAGTCTGACACGCCCTTTCGTTCCACCCAGAGTGGAATAAGTCATTTGATGATTTCCCATACTTAAAAAAATATAAATGTGACTGGAACATGGCAAACGCCGTACGACTGAAAAATATCGCGTGAAATTGTAAACTATTTTTTCTAAATAAGACACGGATATTGGAAACCATTGATTTATTGTATACAAAACTATTTTTCATAAAATATCAAGAAATTATAATCTAATCAAGATTTATTACAATTTTACGGAGTCTGCAATTTTCCGGTGACATATATATATAATGTTTATGGATTTGAAGGTAGGTAGGACTTCACCTTTTCATGCTCACTAGTTGGCGCCACTGGCGAGTAAAGTCCTTAAACATACCATCAAAAGTTGTTATTATGCACACGTGAACATAGTTAGAAGTAAATTCGCAATTTAATACAACAAAGATATTGCCGTAGTGTTATTACGCGAACACATTTGTTTATAAAAAATGACACAAATATTTCCGCCAAAAAAAAATCTCAATGCAGTGGTTGGTGAACCGGTTTTAGTTAAATATTCACATAAATCACAACAAATAAGTATATAAACTAGAGTCAAAAGACAAACAACATTGAAATTTGACATTTCGAAAACCTCACGCTACACTAGCGCCTCTAGCGGCGAATTTAAACGCTATAGCCTTCATTGTGTACACTTACCCAAGTGTCAAAATGACATAATGTAACAAAGATGTAAAAGCGTAGAAGCTACACGATCGTAGCACGGCAGACTCCGCTGATCCGCTGGTTTGTACCGCTTGAAAAAAACATGTAATTTTAGAAAAGCTCTTTTTGATGTATTTATAAAATATCAATTAATATTTTACACAATCAAACATCCTTTGTCAGACATACCTTCAAACATAAAAACAGTTATTTTAAATTTTCTAGTACAATGCAATCCGCTCATTTCGGGGCTCATTTTGACAGCGGAAAATTCAATCAGCTAGCCGCAGGCACGAGACACGAGCATATTGACGAGCCACGAGCCACGAGCCACGAGCCACGAGCCACGAGCCACGAGCCACGAGCCACGGAGCTTAATCACTCATCAGGATTCATTGCTGAATTCATCTGCATAATAATTAAGCCTGTATTCATCAGTGTAATACAGGTATAAATTCTCCAGTGTAGACACGGGATATATATTTTTATTCGTTGTTAACGAATCGACTTTGTCTCTGTCATCTATGACCTAGACTAGAGTCAAGAGCAAACTCATATTAAATAATTAAAAAGGTCACAAATTAGGCACCAATTAAAACGCACGTATTTTCTTGAACTTCGAATAGGTAATGTCTTACTTAACTTGTCGAATAAAAAGTATTTTAGTACCTTCTTCTTAGTTTCTACCAACTTCTCAGACCCAAAACACAGAAAGTTTCTATTTCACCCCTTTCATTAAAAGTTGGCGCCGCGCCGGAGGGAAAAAGGAAAATAAAAGGTTACTTCGACAATCAATTCTTAGAATGGAAACTAACTTTCGAATGAAAACTATTCATTTTATCAAGTCATATTGTTTTGAAGAAGTTCTCAGGAATTTGAGCCCAGTTGGCAGGCTCCGCACCTATTAAAAGGAACTTAAAAATAAATGATATAAACAAAACTGAAAACTGTGGAATACTATACATACCTACATTCCAGCGTAGCGAATTTTTTTTTTTAAGGATGGGTAGTCATCAAATGACTTCTTCCGCTCTGGGTGGAGCGGAAGGGCGTGTCAGACTCTTACTGACTAAAACCCATCCGTGTTCCTTCTAAAGCCCTTTGCATTCCAGGACCGCGGTGACTCTTTCGAACAAATTCCGCAACCCTGGCAGGCTGCGTAGCGAATGCAACCGTGCTATTGCCTAAAATGTACTTGGTACCTAAATGACAGTAGACTCGCCACAAATGGGTATGCCAACACCTTTCTGGTTTTATTTTTTACGAATCTACCTATACCATAATGAAGTGAGGAAAATAGGACCTCCTATTTATATCCCTCCTATTATCGACCTAGTATTTTCCCCTTAAAAGCAAGCGAAAAAGATTACCAACAGAGAAATATAGCCAAATTTTCTGCTTCACAGTCTTCTGCTAGGCCAGCAAACGGTATTTCTTCTCTATTTAATTATTTATTCCGAAATCAGTACCACAGTATAGCACCTTTACCCCATTAATGAAAGGTTTTACCAGCTGTGAGACATTATGAGCTCAATAAACATCTCAATTACAAAATTAACTATTTTTGAACAAACTATCAACATACGGTTGCCCTCACGTGATAAATAGCCGAGAGTCTATTATCCTTCGATCCCGCAAGCCGAAAGCCGAAAACGATAAATCAAAATGGCGCATCGCGACAATGTGGTGTGCTGCCGATGATCGAACGTCATGTCAAATGGCCTCTCTACTACTAGGCTTTGTCACTTTCAACTCATTTTTTGTAGTTAATGGGTCATTGAATATTCTAGGAAAATGTTTTTTTGACGCACTAACTGCTGCCGTTTGTTTCCTTATTCATCCGACAGTGAGATACCCTTATATTTACCTATAAACACTTAAAAGCAAAAGTACTTTTAGTCGGTAGGCGACCAAAAACCCTTCAATTTTCGGACGTATACAAGTCCATAAGGACTATCACACGAAAAAAGGACGTCCCTAGGCACCGTTAATCACTTTCTACCTTTGGGCTGTCACTCCGTTAGTCGATTTACCATTAGAAAATAGCTTAGGCAAATACTTTCGACCGACGCATTTCGAACAGTCCGAGTAGTAGCATACTCGTGCACTAAGGATTTTGTAACTATTATAGAACCTAGTACTCCTCTCTAATATTTATTATGACACAGCCCATAGTAAATTCCAATTGGCCAACGATTAGTTAGGTTAAAAACACAGCACAAGACCGTTCCTTTGGCATTCTTTGGGACACACTTTTAATAAATATACTGTAAGAGACTAGCCTAGTTACTTATCGAGTTCCATTCCACCAATAGTAGCCCCCACAATATAGGCCAATCAGAGGAAGTAGCGCGCCCGATGACAGCGTATTGCGCGTCACCCGCAGTTGACGGCCGATTGACAGCCGAATGAGAGCTATGTGGCACAACCATACAGGCAATTGTAGTGCAACATTATACATGTAGCAGGGACCTGAGAGACTATGTGCATGATTAATTGGCTTTTGGGTTGACGAGAGCGGCCTTAAGTATAAATATGGATTAAAAAGAAGATGTATACCCAAGAGATGATATTGCTGAAAATGTATTTTACGTAATAAACCCATAATGTTCTCACTACTTCAGTGATTGACAGCTCACTTCGTGATAACGTGTCATCTTGATTACATGGATTGACAGCTCACCTCGTGATCACTTCACCCAAGCCTTCGCTTCGACATGTATACAGAATCGTCTGGCTGGCCTCTCCTCTGACAGAGGGAGTAGGCCATGAAAGTCTTCGAAACTTTGAGATGGCTAATACAAATTAATTAATTATTTGGACAGGTCTGAACATACAAATAACGTTGGAATACTATAGAGGAGACCTTTTCCTAGCAATGGGACAAATTAGGGTAAAAACTTTCCATGTAGACTAAGACAATCAAAATTGTTCGTATGATTCAAAAAGCTGCTTAGGTATTGACCTAACAAGCCAATTAGTCAACGCCCGTACTTCATAATTATCCCGTCTTTCCATTCCATAAATTTCCAGAAAATTGTGTACCGAAACCCTTATTTATACAGACGGAAAAGAGGAGGCCCAATCCCATACCTCACCACTTAATTGCATATTTATAGCAACAAATTAATTCCAGCAACCGCCGTCCATCAATAAATAATTAGTCGTGTAAAAGTTTATTGGATTTTTCAAAACACCCCAATAACTCAACAACTCCATTTGACCCAGGGGATCGTTCCACCTATCAATTTTCATGTCTTTTGTCGTTTGGCACCAACCCGGATATTGGGCCCCGTTGAAATTGGGCCCGGCTGAAGTTGGGACCGGCTGAATTCGTAACACCGTTGTTTGGCATCGATATCCGTTGCGCTCTGTGTCGTTCAATTATGAAAATATTTACTGCAGAGGTAAATTAATACCGGGAACATGGTAGCGAATGGAATTTCCCAATTTGATTTTCAATGAAAATGTAAACTATACTGCTGCAATGTTTATTGGAATAACAATAAAACAGGGAAGCCAAAATTACAGTGCGTGGATTTTTTATTAGATTGATATATACAAGGTGGATGACGATGATTCGACAATAAATCAAAATACTAGCAATAAATCATACGAATGTCTTGTCTTTTATCACAGATTTGATGTCACTAACTGCAACAGACTGCTTGGAATATTTCGTCAGAATAGTCACTATCTTTGACCAGTTTGACGTTCAATGTAATTGGAAAGTTTGTTTTTAATTTCGGTGATTTTATAATATATAGTTTCAAAATATTTCTATGAACCAGTATTGCCAGTGTTTTCATTTCGTGTCGTATCGATGTCTCCACATTGTATATGTTACTATGTTACTTGAGGGTGAACGATGAAGTGACGTACGTTAGAGCACGCTTGCCTGAAAGTAAACTATTCACTTCTTGACTTTAAGGCACGACGGGCGGACTGTGGACGATGATTATGGTGATTTGTTCCCTTTGTATAATTTTCGTCTTTCCACGGACGAAGCCGCGGGCAGAAGCTAGAATAATATAATTATATTATTACAGTAGAATCCTATCTCCTCCGTGCCTCGGAAAGCACGTTAAGCCGTTGGTCCCGGCTGTCATTTGTAGATATTTGGCAGTCGTTACGTATAGTCAGAAGCCAGATAATCTGACACCAGTCTTGCCAAGGAGTACCGTGTTACCCAGTTAATGGGTTGTGGAGGTCTGGTAGGCAGCCGCTCCACGTAAAATACTGGTATTCAGCAAAATCCGGTTTGACTGGAAGCCGACCCCAATATAGTTGGGAAAAGGCTAGGCAGATGACGAGTAGAATCATATCTGCATGTTCACCTACATCATAAGGTGTGAAGAGGAAACAGACTTGTCATAATATTTTGTTAAAATTAGATTTGCATTATAAATTCTCTGTTATTGGAAAATGAACAATAATTAATTTCGATTCGAAAACAACCAACATAATAATCCCGAGCTCTTAATAACAACCCCGGCAGGTTATATTCTCTTCACAGAGCAATATAAACTAATAACAATTATATACTAATTTAGCTCAGTAACTTCCGTACAACACACAAACATACACGCACATATTATACGATACAATGCAGAAACCAATTACGGATACGATGTTAAATCCCGGTATTAACCTACAGGGGGATGTGAGCTTTATACGATATTACATGTTTTAGGATGCAAGATTGTGTATTTTTGCTTAATAATATTATTTTTGCATAGCATATTGCTTTTATGGGACATTCGTAATAACATGTTGAAAGGGAAAACATACTGAAATAACATCCTGAAAAGAGTTACTGGGTTCTAGCAGCAATTTGTAATATTTTTCAAGTGTTAGTTAAACGCCTCTTTTCATAAATAAATGTTGCTTTATACAAGTTGTGTTCACAAATGAAATATTCATTTAAGAACATGTTTTGCGGACTGTCATGTTATATGATATTTATTCTGATGATTAAAAATATCATTGACCATATTTTATTTGGAAAACAAAGTGCCTTAGCGAGGATATTAGCTGGTTTACGATTTATGTCATTTTAACCGACTTCAAAAAAAGGAGGAGGTTCTCAACTCCGTCATTTATAAACCGATTTAAAAAAAAAAATATGTGAAAGGCCATAGCCATAGAAGAAAGAAGAAGGAAAGAAAGAAAAAGTATTTAATTGCCACAAAGCGACATGTGGGTACATATATAATTTTATTTTACTTAAACTAAACCCTGAACGATAGTGCAAATCGGTGCAGTAGTTTGATTTTTTACTCAAAATTGCTGGAAAAAATATGTCAACAAAGTAAACAAAATTGCGTATTTGCTTTCCTGTGGTTTATTCCTTTTTTTCTATTGTTTCCAGCTATTTTGATTAAAAACCAAACTACTGAAGCGATTTTGATAAAACTTCTGTGGGACCAATCGGAACGAAAGAAGAATTTTTCAAATCGGTTTATAAAACATAAAAAAAAATATAAAAAAGGTTCCGACGAATTGAGAACCTACTGCTTTTTTTTGAAGTCGGTTAATGACGGAGTTATAAAGAGGTAACAAGCATGAAAACAAATACAACCGAATTCCGAACCTCCTCCTTTTTTAAAGTCGGTTAAAAATAAAACGTTGTCACCTCAATTTTTACGTCAACTTAATTAACTTGAAAAAAAGACTGAAACAAACTCATATCCTGCTAATATTTTTGGTTATCAGTATTTTGTGATTAGGTATTCTACTTTATCCTCAGTTTTTATGTGTTTTACACACCGTCGCTTCAATCCTAACAGCGTGGAAGGTTGACACAAAGAACTTTTCGTTATACGTCATTCGATAGAGTATCGCAAGACACATCCTTTGACGAAGCAAACACGAGAATTTGAAACAAAATGGCGACGTCCAAAAAAGAAAACTACACGTGTATCAGTGTTCTACTGAAAGCCACATCAGCAGCGTGTAATTTAGTTTTCTCACAAACCTTTCTACCTACTGTTAAACAATTTAATTGCTGTTCTGCGGGCCAAATCTACTAATTCTGTGTTAAACACATTCGCATGTCAGTCGTAAACAGTAAAAAAAGCCTTAATTTTCATACATTTTTGACAGATTTCGACTAAGATGATAATGCGAAAGTAGCTTGAAAATTAGTAGGATTGGTACTCTGGTAAGTTGCCGACTAAAAAAAAATATTGCACAGAGAAACTGACTCGCATCACCCTAACATCTTTCAAGTGGAACAATGTTTGCTAACTAATTACAGAGAATTAATTTGGATTCGTCTCGGATTAATCCGTGCAGGAGAAGGATTAGATATGTACTGATTGTTAACGTTCAGGGATTAGACGGCAAGCCTGGAGAATGCAGTCGAACATACAAATATACGGGCTTATACCACATGCCAGTTAATTGGACAAAAGTATGCAAGAAGCTGGCATGTCTAACGGCCCGTTTCAATAACGTAACTACCTTAAACCAACTGTCAAATTAGCGACCAACAGTAGCTGAAACGTCATTTTTGCCTTTGTAACAAGACGTTTCAGCTATTGGTACAAACACCAACACAGAAATTGTTATGGTACAATGGCTACGTGTCTCTTACGGCCTTTACTGGTATGTATAAGTTTGTGACATAATTGAGTTGTGTCACCCACATAAGCTGTCAATATTATTGCCAAAATCAAAACTTATATATGGCATAATTTCAAAAATATTTATGAGATCAACCACATGTTATATGCCCCAAATCTGTATAATGGCCATCTTGAGGATTCAATTGGGGTCGAAGAGTCACTGTTTATTTTTCATTTTCATTTTGAAGTGATAACTTCTTATGGGAGGGTAAACTTCGTAACGTTATGCGTTACGGTGCCAGTCTGTCTGGCTTCCCTTTCTCTCACGCATACGGCAGCGGTAGGCAGGCTCTTCCTCTCTCACTCTAACCCACGGCGCTTGTCGTATTTTGGATAGACGCTTCCCATATTAAATAGTTCAACTTATTTTAGTTTAAGTTATCACTTCTGTCGGGCGTCTCGAGACGGAACGTTTTTTTTAAATTCAGATTTTAAGAAACAACCGCACCTTTTTAAGACTAATTAAATGTATCAAGAGAATTAATTTAAAACAGCAAATGTGTGAGTGCGAACAGCAAATGAAAGCGTGTCTTCTCACTTATTAGATATTTATTACTCTTCGATTCCATGAACACTACTAAGTGACTACCTATACTTCGATGACAGTTAACAGAAATTCTTATTTGATTGATACAATTTCACATGCCAATGTTCATTAATACAATATTCCTAGAAAATCGATTGTCACACTGTCACAGGAATGTGCATTCCCATTGAAGAGAGAGCTCATTAAAATAGTTGTTTGATGCCAAGTATTCACGAACATGACTCGATACGACACCGGACTTTGTTATCGGATAACCAGCATAATTTGGCACGTGACCGGATTGAAAATGAAAGAAAATATGGCATGTTTTTGAAAATATAGGATTTACGTTGCAAGGTTGAACAAACAGTTGCGGAATTTGTTCGAAAGAGTCACCGCGGCCCTGGAACGCAAAGGGCTTTAGAAGGAACACGGATGGGTTTTAGTCAGTAAGAGTCTGACACGCCCTTCCGCTCCACCCAGGGCGGAAGTAGTCGTTTGCTGATTTCACATCCTTAATAAAAAAAAAGGTTGAACAAACAAAAGTGCAAAATTATTATGGTTGTCTTGACTTCGGCTCTGATGATGAAAGGGATATGTCGAAAAGAAAGATGCCTGATGGATGGAGAGAAAAAGAGAGTCAACGAATAAATACATAGATGGATGGTATGAGGAGTGATATGAAAGAAAATGAAGTGAATGATAGCATAACGCTAAACAGGGGCGAATGAAAGAATAAACAAGTAGAGCCGACTATAGGAACATTGAACAAGGGCAGGCAAGGGATGAGAAATAATATTTTACTTTATAAGCCGACCAAAACACAGAATAAGTCCTCACGTAACGTCAATTAAAATATACATTTAATAAACTACCGAACGATGTGAAAAACAAAGAAAGCGACAAAATATTTATCAAACGACAAAAAATCTTACTTGACGATAAATGCTATCCTACTACTATTATAAAGGCGAAAGTTTGTAAGTATGGATGTATGTATGGATGTTTGTTACTCTTTCACGTAAAAACTACTGAATGGATTTTGTTGAAATTTGGCACAGAGGTAGATTATAGTCTGGAATAACACATAGGATACTTTTTATCCCGGGAATATGTTCCCTTAGGATAGTTTTCGACAATCACGCGGGCGGAGCCGCGGGCGGCAACTAGTTATACAATAAATGAATGTTAACGATAACTTGAGAACGTGAAACTCATTGACTGAAGACATTTGCATTGTTCACGTTATTTATGTTGACATGGCCATTTAATTTGAAGATATTTGTAATTATTGATTTGACGTCAAATCGGTAACGTTACCGTGGCATTTTATACCTACTTATTGACATTTGTATTTTAATTCAACTATTTTATTTGACTTTTTTACTTCCAATTATTTGACTAATATTCCATTTTATTTTATTTGTTTTTATCTAACTTTGTTCCTAAGGATTGTATTTAATTTGTATTACCTTTAAAAAGCCACTATTATATTAAATTGCTATGCCCGATGGGTCCTTGTGAACTGTAAAAATGTTCCTAAAACACATGTGATTGCAATAAAGAATTGAATAGAAAAAATAATACAACTAAATTAAATGCTACTACCCCGTTTGTTTTCGTTATTATAGATAGCGAGCTTGTAGTATTATTAGCTAAATTATCCAATTTAATGATTGCATAGTTTCTTTTCATTTGCATATTTTTTTTTTTTTTTTTTTTTTTTTTTTTTTTTTTTTTTTAAAAAAACGTTGCCCCACACTAGGAATTTCTCCTGTATCGTGGGTGCGTTTACAAACATTCAATCTCACATACACAAACAGCCAGACCCGGAACAACTATCTGTAGGCCATACAAATATTTGTTCCGTGTGGGAATCGAACCCACGACACGAAGCGCGGCAGCCAATCGTTCAACCACTGCGCCAACCGTGTCGTCAACTATATACAAACGGCACATCGCGAGTTTCAAGTTATATTGGTTAATATTTTAGTCACAGTCGTCAATAGAGTACAATGACGATCTGTTGCCATTCTAGACGAGAACTAATGTCAAAGGAATGTACTCACGTTATTGGCATTGTGTGAAACGGAATCGACATTTCACAATCTTATGCAATTTAATGTTTTTATGACAAGTCATAAAAACATTAAATAGCATTAGCCGAAATATGCGCATGAGTCAAGACTCATGCGCATATTTCGGCTAAACAGTTTCGGACTGGTAAAAACAAATTATGTAAATTATACAACGTGTAACAGAATAAACGCAATACCTCTGCGGGGGTCATTGTACTCATCATTATAAACAACTTTTACTATGGGAACAATATAAAATTGTGGAAAAAAATCGACTGCCCCATACATTTATGCGCGCATAACTTGACGAAATGTGCTGAACCACTGATTTTGTTCGCGCTTTCGTGGTTGGTCCCATAGTAAAAGTTGTTCATAATGATGACTACAATGACCCCTTAAGAGGTATTGCGTTTATTCTGTTACACGTTGTATAACTGAATTTTTGTAAGGTACAACTTCGGTTTCGTTTTTAACATCTTCAAACTTATGAGGAAGATTTTTTCATCATAACCTAACCATTACACCAGTATTCCCCCAAGGGATAAGTAGCTAATTTAGTCAGTCACCTATCTCACATGACAGAGAGAAACTCCATTTCCAATGAACCGAGAATTCCCTAACGAAAAACCCATTTCTACCAATATCATCACGTATCATGTGAATTTACATCTATATTATAAATAGGTACCCACCTATATCAAAGCACTTGAACACTTTTCCCTTGAGACTCTTCAACTTCGTCGTAAAATCTCTACAAAATATTCTAAACGTAGGGAATTCAATCACGGCCGCTTCGTCAAACAGTCTCCTGAGATAAGTCCGTGACGTCACCAGCTGGCTCCAATTACGACGAGCCCTCGAATTATCTACTATTCATGTTGAGTTGGGGCTCCTAAGCAAGCGGGGAAATCAGCTCAATATTAACCGTGATAACCAATGTGAATGCTGATATTATTCAAGACCTACATGATTAAATGCTTGAAGAGACGGCCAAATGACACTGACAACGTTACGTGTTTAGTTATAGTTTTATTAAGGGTTATAAATATGTATCAATTTTTACTGTTTTAGATAATTTTGTGTATTTTATCTGTGGGCCTCAACTGCCTGGTAATAAAATGATTATTATTATTAAGTTACGAGGCGACCTGCTGTGCAGAAGTAATCTAAGAGATAGCCACCGTCTCAAAAGAAAATGAAATAGTTTGTGTATTTATGACATGTCAAAGCCAAAGTTTGTGAGAGAGAGATAGCATTATACAGGACAAATATCACAATTCCTTTTTACGACAAAATCCGAATGAATTATGGCACTCTCATTATAGGATACGGGCCTGTAATAAACGGATTTCTAATCTGGATGGACTTTCGCTTCTTTGATTTTCTTCACACAACCAAAGGTGAACGGCAGGCTTGTATGGGAACTTCGTACAGCTTATAAAATTTCGTGTTTTGGGATATTTTTTTTGTTGTAATTGGGATATTGTTTTAATTGGGGGTTAATATGATAGACAAGCCCTCTGTAAATTCTTAGATTTTTAGAACTTGGGACGTACAAGTTATAACCAGTTTTATTTTTTAAGGTTATGTTCTAGTGTACCAATGTAGGTTGTTATATATAAGGTACATAAACATTGTTGGTGATAAAATAAATGTTCTAGATTGCTCGTCTCTTAATCTTGGTAGTGTTTTACTTACCATTACGTAAGTAGATTGATATAAGGACCGTACCTACTCAGTGGGGTGCATTAGGAGATACCTATGTCCAGCAGCAGACTGCAACAGTTTAATAATGATGGAGTTCTGATGGGATTTTGTAATAAATATGCCTACTTAAGGCACATTTATTTTATTGCACTTATAATTAATGAATTCTCAATATTACTTCATCTAAAAAGGGGACAGGTCGGGTAATACCCTCATGGCGAGAATAACTTAGGTACTTACCGAATAATGCTCATCACAGGTGAGCAGCATCCCACTGTTCTTAAACCTACAATGCAGGTACAGCAATAACTTCGGATTGCGTCCCAACCATACATTTTCGATTTTGCAACTATAAACACAAAATCAGTTTAGCACGAAGCAACATTGAGTTTATTCCCTCTAAACCATTTATTATCTCTCGGGATACCACAATCCAAAACAACAGCAAAGAACTGAAAGACTCTAGACAGTTTTTCTTTACCTGTCAATAAATGATTGCTATAGGAACAAAAAAAAAATGCAGACGAAAATCATTCCTATCATAAAATCGTTAACTATTATGATTTTATGCAACAATTATGCATTCTAAGATATAATATAAAAGTATTAAATAAATAAATAAAATAAAAGATCTTTATTTCAGACATCACATCCATATGTTGTTAGTGCTAAGTTAGTAACATAATATGCGTGCTTATATACTATATTAGTATTGTTAGTAGGTAATTACAGGAGAGTTTATTTTTGTAAACCCGTAGCTACCTCCACCCAGTGTCTTTGGATGGGGCAGTCCGGTCTGTCAGCAATCATAACTCATAACTGTATTAAATGTTATTTTTATCTGAAAATAAATAATCATCATTTCGATATTTGTATTATTTTACATATGGCAACTTGTAAAAACATAACTGCGTTTAGTTTACGATTTTATTACGTTTATTTATTATTTTTTTTTTTATTGATGTTATTAATTAATCCGAAGTTCTAAAAATAGAACGCTTACATGAAAATAAATGGCTTAGTTGTCTTGATAAGTGGTACAAATTTTATAATAGAACAACAACAAAAGTGTGCTATACAAACTCTGCCATTCGCCTTTGCAATTGATGCGGGGTGTAAAAAACGAAGTGTTACAAACGATACACGGTCGTCCCAATTGGGCGCCAAACTTAATATTAGAATTATTGTCGCCCAACGTGGGCCAACTAAACAGCCCACTCAAGGTGTATTAGGCACAGCACAGATGTCTCACACCTCATATAATCATATGATTAGGGATTTTTCGTTGTTATTAGATAATCCTTCAGCTTTTCTCGATCGGTCACGACTATTGATATCTAATCTAACTTGCCTGTTCTATACCACTGCAGGGCAAAAGCCCTTTTCCACACAATTCAGTCTGGCTGTTGATAAGACTGCAATACAAATTTACCAAGTGAAAAACTGTAAAACGTCGATTAAGTTCGCTGAAGAAGTATAACATTCACTATTTATATTTATTCCAACTTTTTATTCAAACGTCAAAAAGTCGCCACCACTGGCACCCCACCCACAAAACACACTTAACACTTACACATTAGAATTATTTACTCACACCCTACCCTCTAATTTGGTTGTAAGTGCCAACAGCCTTCTGACGTCATTCGGCATGTCAGTGTCCCTAATTTAGCACGTTAGGCGGCCATGATTGATGGCGAATCGAAAACAGTTGACAATGCTAATGGCTACCATGAATCAGAGCTACTGTAATGGACTGTTTATTTTATATTTGGTTAATGTTTGTGGTCCTAAATTGATGTGTTTTGTTGCTGATAAGCGTGTTGATGCTTGGTTCCTCAAAAAAGCAGATATACTCATTTGATTCTAAATTGAACATCACTTCTAAACGGATGATCGTTTGAATAAAATATGTATATGTTATCCGCTCAACTACTACTGTACTTCTGGGTAGTCCACGCAATATTAGCGCGTGTGATTAAAATGTCAATATCTCTAAAGTAACGTATAGGAGCCTTTTCTTAACAATTTCGTATCTATATTATTAATTATATTGTTAAAATATATTTTTATTAATTTGTAAAGTTACGTGTGACGAAGGCAATCACGGGTAAACCATTGGGCATATTTTTATGAAATTTTCGGAATCTCAAAGAAAATTTGACAATATATGTATATTTATTATAGTATAATACGACTAAACATTGGCTCGGGTGGTTGTGAACTGCCGGCGGCTGTTGTCGCCTTAAACCGAGAAACGAGCGAATGGTTGAAACTTTTGATGTACTTATATTTTTAAAGATTAACTAAATACGTTAAAATAGAGCTAAAATGCGAAAAACCCAAACCAGGAACTTATCAGTACAGCCTAAAACTTATCAGTTACCTGTTTGAGGTTCGACCAGGAAATTTACACTAGGCTAGCTACATTAATTTACCACCAACCCACTTCACGATAAGAAAACAACCCAAAAGTTATAAACTTTTAATGCACTAGTGGTCCCGACAGACGTCCGAACGTTTACTTCGTGTACGACGAAAAATTATTTAAATCGATTGCAGCGCACCACCGGGTCCAATTGTGAATCTAAACCATCCTCGAATCCACTTGAACACACACAAATAATTTCATCAACATCGGTCCTGCCGTTTAGGAGGAGTTCACTGTCAACACACGTACAGTAGAATTATATATATAAAGATATACATAACTACAGAGCCCAAAAGAAAAAAATCATAACATTTCTCTATTTCAGAAGAAGTGCTGACATTTAACGCCCTTTTATTCTCAGGGGTACAATGACAGCCAACAAATCTTTTACAGCTTTTTGAATACTTAAAACCCTTATTTTTATTACCCTGATGTATGATTTACGTAGAAACCAGTGTTGCCAAGTTAGGAATATTTAAAACGGAGCTTGAGTTCCGGTCCCTTTGGTCTAAGTTCGTCGTACGCAGTTTAAGTGGTTCGGGCCTTTGGGTAGCTCGTGGATATGTAATAAATTATAAGGGTTTGAAATAATATATTCCACTCTCTCGGTGTATAACTACATCGTGTATGACAGAAAAGTTATTTTATTCTATTGAAATAAAGTTTGCATTTTTGAGTAGCTCGTGGCTAAAGAATATCAGCTGCATGGGTCGATGAAGGTTGATGAACCTTGGCAAGCAACGCTTGCCAAGGTTAGTCTGTGGATGGGTGACCATCTTAGCATACCCAGTTTCCTCCGTGCCTCGAAAAGCACGTTAAGCCGTTGGTCCCGGCTGTCATTTTAGATATTTGGCAGTCGTTACGGATTGTCAGAAGTAGTAAATATGACACCAGTCTTGCCAAGGAGTACCGTGTATATAGTATTTAGAAATGTAACCGATGTAAAAGGAGTATGTAAAGATTCTGAAGTTTCAGCTTACTTCCTAATTTAATCTTGAGTTTATGTTTGTATTTTTAATTAATCAATACTATCTATACTAATCACACTCTTCACACTTAATATTATAAAGGCGATAGTTTGTGAGTATGTGTGTGTGTTTGTTACTTCTTCACGCGCAAACGGCTGGACCTATTTTGATAAAATTTGGTATGCAGAAAGCTGACACGCTGGATTAACATAGGCTACTTTTAAACCGCGGGTAACACCGGGGGGCGCAGCTATTATTATAAATACGAAAGTTTGGATGGATATGTGTTACTCAATCACATAAGAACGGCTGAACGGATCTCGATGAAATTTGGCGCAGAGGTAGATTATAGTCTGGAATAACACATAGAATACTTTTTTTCCGGGAGTATGTTCCCTTCGGATAATTTTCGACATTCACGCGGGCGGCAGCTAGTATTTTATGAATCCTTTTGAAATACAAGCTCGTTGCTACATCGTATCGGAACCACAAGAAATTAGTAAATAAATAGTTCTTGGTCTCTAAGGCATCTATTTACATTTTTCTTCAACCCAGTATTGAAATGCAATAGTATCAAATCTTAGATGGAGTACTAAGTTTCCTATCCAATTTCTTTTCAATTTATAAAATAAATATAAGAGAAAACTAAGAATTTCACTTCATGGATACAAGCTGAATGGATTTATTTGAAAATAAATTGAAGATTCTCTTGGAAAATCTTTCTACACTTGAAGCAAGATTGTCCAGTATAGGTCATTTATCTTCTGCTGGAGTTTGGTCCAGGTGCAAGTTTTGTTAGGTATATAATGTTTTCTTGAACATTGTGAATCTGCTCTTACAGTCAGATGGCTTAAATAAGATGGAAGATTCTTATTTGCTCGGTCTTCGTAGGTGGTATAGAACGTTTTTGGTAAAACTTTCAATGTACGTACAGTAGGTAAAGGAATGGAATTCTTTACTTGAGTCTGCGTTTCCTGATAGCTACAATATGGGGCTCTTTAAGTCAAGAGTCGTCCATCGTCGATCACATCATCGCTTACTATCAGGTCAGATATTGGTCAGATATTGGTCAGATATTGGTCAGATATTGGTCAGATATTGGTCAGATATTGGTCAGATATTGGTCAGATATTGGTCAGATATTGGTCAGATATTGGTCAGATATTGGTCAGATATTGGTCAGATATTGGTCAGATATTGGTCAGATATTGGTCAGATATTGGTCAGATATTGGTCAGATATTGGTCAGATATTGGTCAGATATTGGTCAGATATTGGTCAGATATTGGTCAGATATTGGTCAGATATTGGTCAGATATTGGTCAGATATTGGTCAGATATTGGTCAGATATCGGCCCGATATTTATCAGACGTGAGCCTGTCAACACGATTAATACGATTACAGCGAAAGAATAGAATTAGCGATGAATAAACTTATTTTATCAAGTCCTTGAACTGTCAAATATGCGCACAATTTCTAGTGATAATTTTGAAAAATATCTTTTAAAATATTCGACGCTTTTGGCCAATGAGCCATTGCATTTTTGTGGAGGTCGCCTCTGTTGATTCTGGTTTTCAGGAGTTAAAGTGGTTAGGAATAGTGAGGCGGGCTTGTGATAAGCCACCCATATCCACTTCATGTAACATGTCATATAAATTTTCTAAAAACATTAATATCTTTCCAGATGCTGACGGTTCAGAACAAAAGGTGTCAATAATGCTGAACGGGGAAGAATCGGAACTGTACTTCGTAAATTGTACTACGACAAAGGTAAACACAATCGAAGTTAACTTTTAAGAATTAACAAGATCGACTAAACATTTTAAAAAATTAGAAAAAGTAGTTTCCAAAAAAAAATGACTTATTCTAAAGAACTTATAACACTGCTAAATAAACGAATTGAAATTAAAGCTATGCAGTCAGGGGACAAACCATATTAGTCTTTCAAACGAATTATAAAGTTATTTAAACCGAGAACCTATTATACGCAGCGAAGGTGTGTAGCGGCATCAATGCCGCCACATAAAAAACAAAGAAGCAAAATTTGTACGGCAACAAAAGGAACCGCAACTCCTGTCCTGTCAGCGACGAACTGACGAAATCCTGCATCGCGCAAGCAAAGTACTCCATGTGATTTGAACATATACAACAGTCCGAATATCAACTATCCGGCAGTTTCCCACCAGACACAACAATCGTCTGGTCGGAGGATCCTCCCTTTTTAGTAGAGGTTTGCTGTACTTTACTCACTGTTCCGGGACCTCTCAAGATGCGGTTAGACCCGTATCAAAATCAAAATCAAAAGTCATTTATTCAAATTAGGCTGAGTGACAGCACTTTTTGAACGTCGAAATTCTACATAAAGACAGTCCCCCAAAACGCCCGTCACCACTTCCTAGTGTTATAGCTGGGAAGAAGAAGTGGCGCAACAAACTCCCCAGCAACACATCTGTCTGTTAAGTATCCAGCGGTTTACATGACTAAGTAAAGGTGACGAGAAACCGCTGGATACGGGAAATACAATACCACTCATTTGTGACGGCGTTTAAGGAAGGCCATTCCAGGAAATTTAAGTGCCAAAAATACCAGAATTTCATAACTCATACCCTACCCTACCCTATATTTGTAAACTAATGAACCCAAAATTCTAGGAAGAAATCGAGCGCTCAGAACCCCCAGACGCCTTCGTGGTGATCTACTCGGTGGTGGACAAGGCATCCTTCCAGAAGGCTGAACAGGAGCTGGCCAGACTAATAGACAGCGACATGCTCCGGGCAAGACCTGCCATCCTCGTGGCCAACAAAATTGACCTCGCTAGGAGTCGAGCCGTTTCTACACAAGGTGAGTTAACAATCTTTGAAGTAACTTTGATCATTATCTACAGACTGACTTCTCTTTTCCTATTGCCATCCACACTCTCCTGTTCTACCTTTTTTTAAAGGATGGGAAATGATCAAATCAAATAAAAAACAACGCCCCGGCCTGGTGGTGATCGGACAGCGAGCCAGCCAACGCTCGCCGTTGTTTTCATATCCTAAAAAATGGCAGTATTTGCCGCAATAGGTTAGGCTCAAGCTAATTAGCTAACTTAACTCTCAAGGTTTTTGGGGTCGCTGATAACGAAAATGACCTAAATCGAAATCCAAGATGGCGCCTACGAAAGCTTACAAATATTTCGTCATGGTTGTCGATTTCAAGATTTTTTTTTATTTAATTTGTTGCCCTTCCATATTCTCCTGCATATGGAAGTATAACAATTTAAGCCGGCCATATTTGAACATAATTTTCTATCTTCGTATAATGAAGCTCCGTATTCAAAGCGTCACCAATTGTTCTAGTATAATTTACCAGAATCTTCTTTGTTTATCCTTCACAAGCCTTGTCATACATAATAGAACGTTATCTAACAGATAATTATGTATCATACTCCCACAAATTACTTTCTGATGACTAAATAAATATAGATAGAACAAAAATAAAAAACAAAAGTCATTTATTTAAATTAGGCTGAGTGCCAGCACTTTTTGAAAGTCAAAGTTCTACATAAAGACAGTCTCCCAAAACGCCCGCCCCCTCACCACTTCCTAGTGTTATAGCTGGGAAGAAGAAGTGGCGCAACGAACTCCCCAGCCACACATCTGTCTGTTAAGTTTTAAAAACTTGAATTTATACAGTAGTATACAAAGTATTTTACCATACACGACACAGAAAAATAAAATATTCAAACTGTAAATCAAATTAAATGAAATTAATTGACACTTGGTTGAGGGGGAGATAGTTTTGGCAAGTATTTTTGATAAGGTTTGTGACACAATGAGGTGAATCTTTTATTATAAGTACATATTAAACTTCGGAACTTAAGATTACCTACACTTAACATAAGAAAGTTCCTCGAAAAACAATTATCTTGCGAACAAGGCAGTTATACATAAAGATGACCAAACTCCGTCAATTCACCAAGTTTTTCATAATAACCAATATTACGTTTATTAAGGACTGTTTTGACATAATTATCTTTTGTAGGAAAGATCTAATTTCCCTCGGGACGGTGAGCCGCGTCTGATGATGCCTTTATTCGTATTATCTTATAAACTATGTTTTTATTAGGTTGTTTTCTTAGTTTATTACAGTTTTAGAAAAGGCTCTCTATAAAACTTTGACAAAACCTTTTTTTTTTGGGATTCTAATATTTTGACTTAAGTAATAAAAGACTTAAGTAAGACAAAACACTCGTTATTCTGATACCACAAATTGACCCGACATTAGCCGATTAGATGGAAGCAAACTCGCCATGGGCCACGTCTATCCAAATATATCGTCTTTTATAATGCGCACAGCAAAGGAGTGGAACTCTTTGCCTGCTTGTGTTTCCGAACGCATACAACCCTAATCCCTTCAAAATGAGAGTGAACAGGCTTCTTCTGAGTAAGCTCGCTCCATCGTCGACTTTGTCTCTGTCATCTATGACCTAGACTAGAGTCAAGAGCAAACTCATCTCAAATAAAAAATTATAAAATAAACAATTTAGCGACTGTAGTAACTGAATCGTAACGAGTTTGAGTTTGTGTCATGGGATTTTTACTATGACAAATATCAAATGCCCGAGACACAATTGTTGATCAAAAACAGCTGTTTTAACTGCTATACCAGCAGACAAAACCCTACCCTCTTCAAACTACATCTCAAACCTAACTAACACATTCTTCTCTCCAACAGACGGTAAATGCCTCGCGTGCACCTACAAAGCGAAATTCATTGAAGTATCAGTCGGGATCAACCACAACGTAGACGAGCTTCTGGTCGGCATCCTGAACCAGATCAGGCTAAAACGACAGCAGTATACGGCCGAGGGGGGAAGAGAGTCGTCACCAGCCCATTGGTACAAGTCTCGAGGAGTTGTCAGGGCAAGTATGAAAGCCAGGCAGATGTTCACATGGATCTTCGGTAAGGAAGACTCGAAATTCAAAAATTGTGAGAATCTCCATGTCCTGTGAGTAGAGAATGACGGACCGGTGTTCGTCTAAAGACATTGGGACTAATGAGTGTGCTTGACAGTGGCAGTGCTGTGTGGTAAGGTATTGTTTGTTTGTTTGTTTGTACTTAAATGTTAAAATTATGCGGCTGGTTATGGTTGTTGACGGGTCATTCTGTGGCTATAATCTTTGGTGTTCAGAACATGAAAAAACTGAAGCCTCTATCTACCCAGACGGAAGGTGTATGGTGGGCAACTGCGCGATCGTTGATGTCGGGCTGCTGTTCAAATCACGCAGAGATAGCGCGATTTAGGATTTTTGTGACGTCACGTCCGGTATTTTTATTGTTCATATGTGGCGGTATAGATGTCGCTACAAATACAAAAAAAAAATTCATCGTACAATACATAGACGGTTATTTCAAGCTGACGATTCATTGTTTTCGACAAATCCGACTGTATAAATTAACACCCTCTTTTAGGATTTATACTAAGATTTATTTGACACATCCTTCAGATGACATAACCAGCCGTGTTACCAACCAAAAAAAATAAAATGCCAAATATAAAATTGGTATTCACTAGTCGTTATGTGCCAATTTTGAGAGAATTTAATAAATCTAGGTAAGTTTATATTTAAGTTAGGTACACCATATAAGTGAGACGTACAGTATTTTCCCGAATACTTTTAATATATCATTAAAATGACGTATCAGCAATATATAAATGTTAAGTGATATATTATATCATGTAGATTAATATATATTGTATAAATAATATGCTAATATTATTGGACCATGTGTACTTACATAATTATTGAACTACTTATAACAATGTTACTTGTCGTAATTTTATAGAATATGATATAGTACCTAAAAATACACCAATATACCTATTTGTGTAGTTAATCTATAAATATTTCTAGTATAATAGTTATGGCATATTTATAATTTTGTGTATACCCACCCACATTTCAAGAATTTCTAATGTAAGTAAAATCGTTAAGGCGATTCATATCTGTCCCAATATAATGTAATCTTTGTTATCTGTACTTTGATTGACAGTGTTGCCAGTTCGATGATAAATTTTGTACTGGTTATTTCGTATAATAATCATAAATTCCCGATGGGGTATACAAATTATGCATAACAACATTTTTTCTTTTCATTCTAAAGCAAAAACTTCTAAATATCGTCATGCAAATATTTTACTTACATAAGAATTTCAGAACTTTATTTAAACAAACCCAGAGGTGTAACATTGAACATTGACCACAAACATTTGTACAACTTTTTGTTTAAATTCGAATTGATCCAGGGTCCATGTTATTCCTTCCATTCATGCCAAAACCTGTTCGTTTATCATAAAAATACTATTTATAGCATCTAAATTTAAATATAAGAGAAAACCGTACCGACGGTTTCGAAATTAAGGTCTTCTAATGGACCTCTAAACTTGGAAAATGCATCACATTGGTTCAAGTAAATAACAGTTAAACTATATTTCATTGGCCCCCCACTAAATGCATTTATTTAACAAATAGAATTATTCACTTTGGCTGTAGCCTAAAGTGGTTAAAGTAGAAAATCATGAAAATATCAATTGAAAAATCGAAAAGTGTACTTCAAAATGGCAGGTAAGCAAAATTGCTTTGATTTTTTTCTTTCACAAATATTATAATCCTAATTTTACTTTATGTTAATATAATAATTATATAAAATGTATATAATCAATGCGATTGCGAATGCACTTAAGGATTTGATGTTGTATTTAATAATATTATAAATAACTATGTATGTAAGCGAAACGTTTATACATGTTCATGTACTATAGTAATCCTTGTACTCATATTAACTGTTTGTAATCTTTACTAATTTGAATAAGGTGTTTGTAAAATAGACTCAAATCAAGCTATATGAAAATATAATATTTAATGAAATCAAGAAGAACTAAATCAATTTTATCAAAAATGGTCTCTTATTGTGAAACCCAACGTATTGCTAATCAGTTAAACCACACCTTAATACAATTATAGCTATTCTTTACAATCACCTCGTTCAAACCATCAATATTGTCCAAAATAGTTGAAACCTCCCATTTATAAAAATTAAAAGTTATTGCTAAAATCCTAAAACACCATGACTGAATACCAAAAACAATTTTATTACTCCTATTAATATCTTTACGTCTTTTGGATTACGATTCAAAACAGTGCCTTTTTATTGTTAAAAAACGTATTATAATACCTACCTTACGTGCTATTTTTACTGATAATTTGTGAAAAATATATAAATGACCTATCCTAGTAGTTGTTATACTTTCCCATTGTTAGATAAATTGAAATACTGATTCGTATAAAATGTTGCTTAATCAATGTCATGTTGATATTACCCGGGTGACTTCAGTAACTATGTTTTGCCCGGGTATTATCAACAATATCCGGGTAATGGACTTTGCCCGTTACGTGGCAGGTTTAAAAGTATTTGAGATTATAGCAGTGTTAATTTTGTAAATACAATGTTACTCTAGTATTATTACGTGCATTTTGCAAAATGTATGAGCTTTCAATTTGTATTAGTGGGCCTAGGCAGACGGTGTTGTGGTGGTATATTATTTGTGACATTTTTACTGGAATCAAGCACTAAAAAGCTTAACTATACAAAGAACAGGCAGGGAATTAGACGAGACTATAATCTGACTTTTCTTTGAGCAGCAAAGAAATTATCTCTGTTTGTAATTAAAAACTAATTAAACATAATTACGTTCTTCACAGGGATTATAAATTCCTCAGTGTTATTATTAAGGCAAAATTATGAATTTTACATTAGTTCTTCTTTCATGATTAGCCATTCACCACTTTGCCCGGGTACTGTACCACTTTAACACAGCCACTATGTGTGGGCCTTTAAGAATATTATCATTATTGTAACATACCGTAGCTAGTGTTTATTGTAAATAAAATGATTGACAATAAATTTGATTACTTTAAGTGGTTATGCATAATTTCCTTTTTCTCAAAATTATGAAATATTATGAAATAATGAACTTTTATTTTGAAATTATTAAACAACAAGCGTACGATGCAAAACAACAAGCGCGTGTAAATGGGCTATGTAGGTGGCCCCTTCTGATGCATACTAATAAGTATTATAAATGCTTGTACCCTCTGTCTGTCTGTATATTTTACTCTTCACGACTTACCGTTGAACAAATTTGGAAGAAATTTGACATCCCTATGGGTGGACCATATCCTGAAATCACATCATCACATTCACACTAATATTATAGCGGCGAAAGTTTGTGTGTGTGTGTGTGTTTGTTACTTCTTCACGCGCAAACGGCTGGACCGATTTAGATGAAATTTGGTATAGAGATTGTTTGAGTCCCGGGAAAGGACACGAGAGTATGTTCCCTTCCCTTAATCACGCGGGTGGAGCTGCGGGCGACAACTAGTAAGTCATAAAATATTATTAGCTCGAGAGTGTGCTTCATCATCAGCCGAATGACGTCCACTGCTGGACATAGACCTCCCCCAAAGGGGTGGTTTGCCATAATAGCCACGCTTGGCAGGCGGGTTGGCGATGTAGCTGTTGCAATGCACAGAGAATGTTGCTGCCCATTCTCTGTTGAGTCCCTTAGTCGCCTCTTACGATACCCACGGGAAGTGATGGGATGGTGTTATTCTTTTGCGTCCGGCACCATACGGTACAGAGAGTGTGCTTGGCATGATTGCTTTTAGATTTCCACGCGAGTGACGCCGCTGAAGAAGCTGGTACAGCATGAAGATGCTGTCAATGTTGTTTACAGTACGAAAACAATGTGAAGAAATGGTGGAACATGCTTTTATTTATTTAAATTTTATGTACAAAAGCAGTACATGGCGGACTTAATGCGTCAAGGCATTCTCTACCAGTCAACCTTTGGGTTATAAAGACTATACTGTGGTAGGTGTACCACAAATAAAAATTAAATTTAAAATAGAATTTTGACTGCTTTTCTTGAAACTCGTTTACGACACCCACTTGAACAAAGTGGGTGCTGCTAATAGGCTATTCACATTATACACTGAGGTACCTTTTGCTTAATTTTACACCAAAACAATCTATAAAACAGAGATAATAAAGTTCATCTCCAAAGGCGAACTGAACTCAAAATTAAGATTTCTTCCAGCAAATCTTTCAGTGATAAAAATCACAATAGAACGTAGGATTCAGTACACTTTTCATGTTATGAAAATGTTTCACGTATAGTCGACGCTGTATAGTGCGTGAGCTCTTTTTTTTAAGGAAGGGAAATCATCAAATGACTTCTTCCGCTCTGGGTGGAGCGGAACGGCGTGTCAGTCTCTTACTGACTAAAACCCATCCGTGTTCCTTCTAAAGCCCATTGCGTTCCAGGGCCGCGGTGACTCTTTCGAACAAATTCTGTAACCCTGGCAGGCTCTGGCCTCTAGCGGGCCCCGGCATCTATGGCTACGGGAATAAAGGTCACTGATATGAAATTAGAGGTAAATTAACTGTGAACGGACTGTAATACCACTTCTGACGTGCAAATGACATTCAAAGCCGGCCACACGCTTGTCAATCCTCAACAAATCGTCACAATTATAGTCGAAACTAGCTCCATATCCGTCATGTTTGCCTGTCGAGAAAATAAGCGTGAGGCTGGCGATGTTTGAAACCCTAAATTTAGCCAAACCTTTGTGGAGGTTCGAAGTTTGCGGCAACTGCCAAGCGTGTGGAGCCGGCACAAGATCGAGTGTACCTACTATAATTTACCTAAAAATATCTGATTCACTCTTTAAAAGCAGAACTGAAATCCTTCGTTATTTGTGTATAACGATCACCAACATCCTACACTCATTAAAAATATTGGGTCAAATCAAAACTCAAACGGAATACAGCTCGGCGATATTTCGTCAGAGTAATCATGACGTCATCAAGCTCGGCTACGGTACATAGTACATGTGATGACGTAAATCATTTGAAGGAGTATTTTTAGAGTACTCGGTTTCCTGAGATATAACGCTTAGCTTTCGCTGTGGGTGGGGGATATTAAAGAAATTTGACAGTTTCGTGTAGCTTGATGTGCTGGCGTCCGTATGTACGACCTTATTCCTTTCTGAATTAAGAATTTTAAAGTTCTTTAGCGTGTAGTCCTGGCAAAAGTTGCCATTAAAGTAGAGAGTGACTCGTTTAAAGATAAAAAAAAATTAAATATACAAACCATGGCGGGAAATCTCGACATAGTTACCGATCGCCTGCCGACCGATTTCGGTAAAGCCGGATCAGATTGATTGATTTTGATCGTGGATCGCGTTCGGGATTGGCTGTATACTAGGACTTAACGACCAAATTATGTCGGTAGGCGATCGGTTACTATGTTGGAACTTCCCGCCCAGGGGTAGATTGAAAAGCTACTTCATTATATGATTAGTCTACCAGAAAAGGTAAAAGAATAATTTGGGTCAAAGGTTAAAAAACAAACATGAAAAATAAGAATGTTAGTCATTTGGTTGCACAAGTTACAATCGCCTCAATACTGACGTTCTGCAGCATCCGGTGAAATGGAGCATGGGCGCGTCTACAAAATTTAGAAAAAACCACATTGGTAAGTGTAGTATTTCGAAGGAGAGTTAGTATTCAACAATGAACCCAAAAAAAAACATTTTAGTGGAGGCTCATGTTTAGCAGTTTAAGGCTCAAATGATGATGTAATTTTTTTTTAGTTTTATTATGACAAATTTAATTAAGTATGGTAAGTGAAGAGGGACGGTGCCGTACGGATTTCGAAGAAACATTGCCATGTTTCATCGAAATCCGTACGGGCATACCTAAAGGTATGAGGTATACAAGTACACCCTAAAGTGGTTTAAACTTGTAACTGATATGTTTGCCATCCCCAATCCCCCATTTGGCGGTCCCCAAATGGAGGATGGTGGATAGGACCCATAAAATTCTATGCGGCATCGCGGCAGACCAAGACGAAGGTGGAGAGACGAAATTGACTCTTACCGGCAGCACCAGAGGACAGACATATGTGGAACAGGGAGAGGGACGCCTTTGCCCAACAGTGGGACATAACGGGTTAATTTAGATTACGTATATCAGATTAGATGATTTGGTTAACTTACTAACCCACCCTAATATATTTGAACACTGATAGACTTTTCATCACAGTAGTAATAATTTAATTTAGGATATAACGTGTGGTCGGAGTAGGCAGACCTATTTTTGGTACTTGCGAGAAGGTTTCATAGTATGGACATGCCAGAGATACCGGAATTTACTAACACTTGGGGTTTAAAAAATATACTTGTTAAGGTTGGTGATGATTTTTAAAGGTACTTGTGTGTATTTCTGCCACGGGTCATATCTGAACTTAAATAAAACTGGAATCAACCGCATAAAATTAGATTATTCCTACACTTACGTGAAAAAAATCGTAGTGGTATGTAAGTTAGATCGTTGTTTTCATAGCTAATATTAGGTACTTACCTGAAGTAAAATCGAAATCCATTTTACTTATTAATTATAAGTAAAGAAAGCTCATAAATATCAAATCCCAGGATCCCAGTGTCATATCCATATTAATATATATATTTGAGACCATTGACCCCAAATATTTATTATTATTATTTATTTATTCATTAATTATTATTATAATAATATAATAAAACACTTCCCATGCGAGCGAAGCCACTGACGGAACCTAGCTTTCATATATATTATTTCAAACTATTTAAGAGTTATAAAAACTATTCCATTCCTCAGTTATGAAGCAAGATGATAATTCCCTAATACCATACTCGGTACACCTGACTTTGTTATCAACAATTTGCATTGCTTACCATGTATTAACACAATTACAACATGAGATTAACATCTAAACGTCTCTACAACAAACGGGCGTGATCATGCTACGTTTACACGGGCAATGAAAATTGATCAATACAAAAAAAATTATATATTGCATGAAAAAATATTTTATTGCATAGTATAAATATTTTTTATTTATCGAAACAGTTTATCCAGACATATACAAAAATATAGGGTTACCCTTGTTTCATCGAGAAAAAAATGTAAAATTATAACTTCCCAAACAATTTTCCGCATAATTATTACAAATTATTACTTAGCAAAAAATCTCTTCACAAATAATTGTAACGCAAACCTAATGTTTGGCAAGTGAACGTTAATACAATAACTTGTTTACCAACTAGTACTGCTACCAATTTTTAAGTTGGAATAACACATTATACACAAAATAAATTTTAGTAGGTAGCATTTTTTTAAATAATTAATCTCGTTTAACTAGCTCAGTTTCGGGTAGCCTTATATGGTACTTCTTATGAGAGGGTAAACCGCTTCGTACGTAACCCGTTACGGCGCCAGTCTGTCAGGCGTCCCTTTCTTTCACGCATATGGCAGCGGTAGGCAGGCTCTTCCACTCTCACTCTAATCCACAGCGCTAGTCGTATTTCGGACAGACGCTCCGCTCCGTCCCGAGACGCACTCGTTTTTTTTTTTTGTTATGGTTTTCCATGTTTTTTTTTTCTATATAATTTAGTCGTTTTTGTAGGTCACAGTTTTAACCTAACCATCTCTTTAAATAATTAACCTCGTCTAACTAGTGAATGAAGTTTCATCAAATTTAGTTGACATTGAGATTATACTATAAGGTGAACCACCACAAAAAAAAATAAGGATCTTTATCCTTATTTTTTTTTGTGTTGATTAATCGAATTCTGCAACACAATGAATACTCCGAAATCGAATTGCTAATGTCCATTGCAAAAAATTGTAAATTGTAAGTTACAAATATTTTGTATTAAATAAATGATATAAAATAAAATTGTATTTTTTATTTACAAGTAAGGACAAGTTATCCCTAGAACATGATATAAACAGCACTTTAAATGATATTATAAATTGGCTAACTAGTAACAATTTAAAAATGAACTTTGACAAAACTAAAATTATGATATTTCGCAATCGTAAAGCCCAATTTACTGACATTAATATTGAATATACAGGGAACAAAATAAATGAGATAGCAACAACAAAATTCTTAGGCATGGCAATTGATTATAATTTAAACTGGAAGACACATGTTGATACTTTAAATCAAAAACTAAACAAGCAATCATACGCCCTACATATGCTGGCAAAAACGGTGGACACTTCTGCTGTACTTGCAGCATACCATGGCTACGTGGGCTCCTTGATTCAGTATGGTATTATATTCTGGGGTAATTCCACCAATAAGGAAACTGCATTTAAGGCGCAAAAGCGGTGTATCAGGGGTATGTTTAATATCAAACAGACTGACAGCTGCAGACCATATTTTGTCAAATATAATATTTTAACATTGCCGTGTGTTTACATTTATGAGATTGCTAGCTTTGCAAGAACTAACAAACATCTTTTTGATAAATACAAAAGTAAGCGGCATAGTGATAAAATTTGTTGCAAACCTAAAAAGACGGCCTTGTATTCCAAAAGCATTTTCAGTATGGCACCGCGTATATATAATCACTTACCTAAGTCCATACTAGAAAGTCCAAGAAATTCAAAAAATTAAAGAGATTCTTGCTATCTAAATGTTATTATAGTATACATGATCATTTGAGAGAAAATGTAAGGACATATAATAATTGTTCTCAGTAATATTTTTTGTTAATGTGACATCAGATTTATGCTTTAATTAATTATCTATTATCATTATTTTGACATTCATTTATAAATATAATTTTGACATTCTCACTTAATACATGACATTGTTATTCTTTAATTATTTTTGTGACATTAATATTTGCTAGTTAATCATTATTGTTTGCCGCGGTGACCAAAATTGTGTTATTATTAATTATTAAATGACTGGCGCATGCATGTATTGTAACAATGTTGTGCAGCAAATTCTCGACATTTGCATGCCTCAAGGCGTAATATGGTTGAACTGTGCACTATTATTTTTTAACAACTTTATGTAATTACCCATATTAGCAAATAAACGATTATGATTATGACTATGATTATTATGATTATTTTTTGTCATAACAAATCATATCACCAAACGTTTATTGTCTAAAGATTGTTTGCTGTAAATAAATCATTTGATTAAAGACCAAATATGCCAAACATTTGGGTAGTGAAATTTTGACAAGATCTTTTCGGCAAAACGGCAGGATCCCAAAAATATAATACTTAAATTTATCGAAAAATAAACAAGTTAAAACTATTTAAACAAATATTTCTGTCCCTCTCGCGAAAACGCTGTTTTCTATGGCAACTGCATAGGCGTCATAGTATTTGACGTCAGAGTTTCTATCGGACTTCTCTTTCTAATTGTCAACTTTGAAGCTTAATAATAACTCCATCGCTGTTGAAGGTATTTAAAACATCGCATCACACTAACATTATAAAGGTGAAAGTTTATGAGTGTGTGTGTGTATGTTTGTTACTTCTATTCCGGGAGTGTGTTCCCTTCGGATAATTTTCGACATTTCTCTGTTCTTCTTATCAAATGTTCTCGTCTTATTAAATGTTCAGTACATCTAACGTGTTTCTAAACACGACAGACATAGCCACAGTTTGTTTTTATTAGCAAATTGAAGCCCTCTTTGTCTTAACACTCTTGACAAACCGTCAGTCCCTCCTTCCAAAGACAGACAGGAGCTTGATAAAATAAATCATCGGTTAGGCTTCAGGAAAAAATAATGACCACTTTGAGCCATTGTATTTCGGAGGCTTTGTTGACAGCACAACACAATGATGAAATTATGAAAATGCCGCTTCATCAATTTTCCAATCTCATCAAGAAAACCCTTTTCATCATAATTTGAAGGAAAATACCAATTTAGTCGGATTTTATGAAAAAGGTGCTGTTTGGGATTAGATATTTTTAAAATGTCATTATTTATTTTATTATCGTTTTAGTAAATATAAGGAGTACTTGGTAACTAAAATAACAGCATCGAAAATGGACGTTTAGTAGTGTAGTGTTTTAAATCCAAAAGTCCGCTTATGGCACCACTATAGTACATAAAGTTTACTTACATAAATAAATAAATGGATCTATGGTCGACACCCGATAAACGTGCAATAACGGTCATTGACACTCTTATATTTAAAAAAAGAATGAAATGAAAATTAAAAAAGTGTTTATTCACAGTAGTAAATTTTTAACAGACTTCAAAAAAGGAGGAGGTTCTCAATTCGGTTGTATATTTTTTATGTTTGTTACCTCATAACTCCATCATTTATGAACTTGATTTGAAAAATCTTCTTTTATGTGAAGGGATATACGTTCCGACTGGCCCCATAGAAATTTTATTAAAATCGATTTAGAAGTTCGGTTTTTAAATAAGAAAAGCTGGAGGAAAAAGAAAATATATCTTCCAAGTTAACGAAATTGCGTGTTTTGCTTTTCTGTGTCTTTCCAGTGGTGTTCTGTGGGTGTGGGTGTGGGTGTGTACAACTAAAAAGTGTAAAGCAAAAAAAAAATACAAAAAAATATAACCGACTTCCAAACGAAAAAACACTACAAAGTATAAAATATATTTCATTTCGGAAGTCGGCGTTAAAATACGAAGAAACAACCAAAAACACCTTTTTGGTTGTTTCTTCATTCTTGTAACTATATAATTATTACCTCTGGCAAACTACAAAGCATACATAGTTAATTCCGAAAACAGAAATAATGACATAAAGTTGTGCTAAATCGAAATACGAGTATATCGTGACCCTTTACATTTTCTAGTAAAGAAAAAACAATGTATAATTTAGTGTCCGGGTACCTACGCAGAGAAATTAAAGAAAGGGCAATGAACTTTATTGCAAATTTATCAAAATCAAAAGTCATTTATTAAAATTAGTCAAAGTTCTACATGAAGACAGTCCCCCAAAACGCCCGCCCGTCACCACTTCCTATAGTAGGCGCCAGATAAATGTGGAATAAAGTATATTGACCTTTCCCTAATAACTGTTCATAGGTACCTGAACAATTAAATATGAATCGTTTTTCATTATTAGACAATGTTAAGGATCACGAGAGATGATGATTCGGGACAGCTTTGTGTCATTAATTCCGTTTTTCAAATTAAAAATGTCAATAATTGTAGGTGGGTCAATGACCGTTATTCCACGATTATCAGGCGCCTACTATAGTGTTAGCTGGGAAGAAGAAGTGGCGCAACACACTCCCCAGCAACACATCTGTCTGTTAAGTTTTAAAAACTTGAATTTATACAGTAGTACTTATGCAAAGTATTTTACAATACATGACACAGAAAAAAAAATATTCAAACTGTAAATCAAATTAAATTAATTGACACTTGGTAGCTAGCACACTCCATTAAGCCATCAGAAATAGACAAACTCAAGCATTAACAAGTAAACCAAACTAATTATGCCTCCGGGCATAAATGGTGTGCCCGCTAACACGTGCAATAGTATAGTCTAACAATAGGAATGTGACTAGAGCCACAAGTGATGAACTAGAGCCAACATAATACTAATAAAAAACAGTAGTTTAACGTTATAACAACAATAATAATAAAAAATACTATAACCAGCAAGACGACCAGTCACCACAAGCAGCACTCGTTCACGAGCATAACGCAAAGATCAGCCATAACCCTCTTCATGTTAGAGGGAAGGAGGTAACCCGACCCCCGAAGCTACCGCAAGCAGTGACATCTACAGGAGCATGACGAAGGGACATCTGGGGCCCACCATAGTTCTGTCCATAGAAATAAAAGAGATTGTTGCCTGCTTAAATGGGGTCATTCAAACAGGGATCAAACTCTTGAAATAAAAGGTTTTTAATTTAGAATCCAATACAATGAAAATGGAAATTACAAATTGACTCTCGCTCTTATTGCTCTTAACCTTTTTTAAGGAAAGGTTGAGTATGTCAATAATTGTTAAAAAGCTTTTTTGAGTGATATTAAGAGGCCAATTTAATAAAATCCAATCCCGTTCAGATTGGTTTACGAAAATGGGTATTCACAACGTAACGAAGTGCCTGAAAAGTTATTTCCAAACAGCATACAGTTTTCAGAATTTGTGTGTACAATCAATGTAAAGTAATCCCAGCTAATTAATGAAATCTATAAGGGTGTTCCACACTCCACAAATCGTAGCGGGCGACTTCACCCACGCTTTTGTTCTTGAAGGTTGAGTGCAGTCTGGACCACATGGTCTTCGATTTTTCTTCTGACATGGCCATATATTTCTTCCTATTTCTCGATGACCTATACAAATAGGCAAATAAAATTGAAGTGTGTCCGTAACGTCAAAATAACATCTTTTTACTTTTTGTGTATGAATTTATTATTTTATATCTATCTACCTTTATACCTATAACAAAAACACAACTTTTATTTTTTTGTCTTCGTCTGTCTGCTTCTTCCCGCTAATCTCCGGAATGCTTAAACCGCGTTTTGGCTAGACTTTTACTGGCAGATAGCTGTAATAATTTTAAAAAAACATTAGGATTCCGTGCAAAAAAAAATTCCTCAGTTTTCATGCATGATCTCCGAAACTGCTGAGCCGATGTCGGCGGGACTTCGGCTGGCAGATAGCTGATGTTATATGGAGTAACTTATTTTAGAAAAAGAACAATCTTCTTCTTAGCGTGTCGGTGAAATTGAAATGGAGTACCGGGACGTTTATACACAGATGTTATTGTGCAGCTACCAAGGTACGCAATAATTTCAATGCCGTTTTCATAAGAGTATTTTGTAGAAACTATGCTCACGCTGGGAGCAGCAAACACTGCGCTACCGTGCTTCGGGTGACACATCTCGGCGACAAGTGACAGTCCAGGAATGTGAGGTGTAAGTGGACTGTTGGCCCTGACAAGGGCCGATTAGAGTTTATATTTGCCATCGTGGTGAAAGGATTAGCCAATCGACAGAAGTCGATTGCCCAGGGTGCGTCGGACGTAACAGAAGTTCGAAGAGTACGTCGCTCGGGGAGGCTCCTTTAAAAGGACAATATAAAACCCATATGATAAAACTCTTCAAAATACTTTTCACCGGGGCGAATCGGGGGTAGAAGTTAATATTATCTACGATTGGTGCAAATTTAAAACATAACTACAGGTCATCCGTACCGTAAAAGCACGTTATTTGGCCCGGTACAACTGCTACTGCCTTTTGATCTTCTTGTAGCCTCTCAAGTGCGTCATAACTCGAAAAAATATTACAGAACGTAAAAATTTTATATTGAAAAACATGGATCATTAATTAAATCGTGAAATAGGAACACGACTTTACGATATTTTCACATCAAAGCTGGGGAAATGGTCGGTTAATTAAATGGGAACCTTTGTTGTTTTTCAATATTTTTTACTGTTAAAAAAATAAATGAAGAAGTTGTGATTTCAACTTATGAAAAATACTGTACCGCACAGTCAATCAAGCAACACTGTATTTTTATTTTAAAAATACTTATAGAGGTATGCGGAACAGAGAGTAAAGTCACTCAAACCTCCACTGAAAAGGGAGGATCCTCCGACCAGACGGCTGTTGTGTCTGGTGGGCAAATGCCCGATAGTTTACTCGGACTGTTGTGTGTGTTCAAATCGCACGGAGAACTTTGCTTGCGCGATGCAGGATTTCGTTGATAGTTCGTCGCTGACAGGATAGATGGCGTTGCGGTTTTTTTTGTAGACTTTGCTACTTTGGTTTTTCATGTGGCGACAATGATGCGCTACACATACTTTACTTATTTCACTTTTAGTCAATACTTGCTCACTTGATACTGTAGCGGCATCAATGCCGCCACATAAAAAACTAGCGAACTAACTTCTGCTTGCGACTTTTCCTGCGTTAATATGGGTTTTAATTTTTTGCACTTATCCTTGTCTTTATTTTATTGTTAAAGTAGTAAGCTACTCTTTATTACATCAACTATCTGCCAATGAAGTTCCGTCGAAATTGGTCCAGCCGTTCTGGAGATTTGCCGGAACAAATAAACAAACAATCAAAATATCGAAATTTTTGTTTTTGTTTTGTTATAAGTATCGAATATTATTTCATAGGCATTTATTAAAAAGCTGTTATTGTGATATAACATCAGACACTTCAATTTTATTTCTTTGTATAGGTATATGTACAAGAATGTACATATGTATAGAAGATGTATACAGGGTGTTCCAGAAGTACGTAGTGATATAGGGTGATGTAGCTGCTATAGAGTAAAGAAACAATATCAAAGAATATATTTAAAAAGTCATTGTAAAAACATTTTATTATTAATTGAATACAAGGAACACCGTAAAAATAATATTAAATTTTTCTCATGGATTTTGCTTCGTTTCGTTGAACGATATGAAACATCCCGTTGAAAAATAATATTTCAGCAATATTTAACAAGATCGTTCATATAAAATTTTATGGGCACGATATTGTCATAAAATGTAAGTAATAATTTGTTTTTTTTTTGCGAATGCTGTAAGTAATACATATTTAAGTATATGAAGGGTTAGTGTGTAAAGTTTTGTTTATATGTATATATACACAAAATATATAGGTCTAAAAAGTTAGTTCCGAAAAAGAGATTAGAGATAGTGAGAGCCATTTTACTATAGAAAGTAAAATATACTTATCGCTTTCTAAATAGTTTTTCGAAAAGTTCAAAACTGAATTTCTATAATTATAATGCGTGTTTCCGTATCACACCAAGTTTCTTTTAAATCGGTTCATTCGTCTTTAGGACTAAGGACTTGAAACACCGTAAGGCGTAAGCGCCTTTAACGTGCTTTCCAGAGCACGGGGTAGTCACGGTGTGTCAAAATGGTCACCCATCTAGAGACCGACCTCGCCAAGCGTTGATTAACCTTGACGACCGATCCCTGCAACTGTTAATACTAAGCCGTCAAAGTGTAGCCATAAAAGCTACAACCATTATAGAGATATACGGAACTTGGTGTAAAGTCCCGCAAACCTCCATTAAAAAGGGAGGATCCTCCGACCAGACGTATGTTGTGTCTGGTGGGCAACTGACTATACTTGATATTTGGGCTGTTGTATATCTTTAAATCGCATGGAAAACTTTGATATTGCAATGTAGGATTTGTGTGACGTCAGATCTTTAGTTCTTATCTGGCGGTATAGATGTCGCTACAACGTCCCTTATTTAGTTAGCATTAAGCGGTATAGATTTCACTAGGACTTGAAACGCTGAAGCGCCTTTAACGTGCTTTCCAGAGCACGGAGTAGTCACGGTGTGTTAAAATGGTAACCCATCCGCGGACCGACCTCGCCAAGCGTTGATTAACCTTGACGACCGATCCCTACAACTGTTAATACTTAGCCGTCAAAGTGTAGCCATGAAAACTACAACCACAACAGAGGTATAAAGTCTAGTTTATAACAAGTGTAAAGTCCCGCTAACCTCCATTAAAGGTGGATCCTCCGACCATACGGGTATTTTGTCTGGTGGGTAACAGCCCCTATGCTTGATATTATGGGCTTTTTTATACGTTCAAAACGCATGGAAAACTATGATACCGCAATATAGGATTTGTGTGACGGTCAGGTCTTTAGTTCGTATCTGGCGGTATAGATGTCGCTAAAACTTCAGTTATTTAGTTAGTATGAAGCGGTATAGATGCTGCTACACCAGGACATTTGTTGAAAACAAGCTCTTTTTCTTTTTTATTTTTTTCTTTAAAAAAAAAAAAAACGTTGCCCTACACTAGGAATTTCTCTTGTATCGTGGGTGTGTTACAAACATACAAACTCACAAACACAAACACAAACAGCCAGACCTAGAACAACTATCTGTAGGCCGTTGTTCTGTGGCCATTTGTTCCGTGCGGGAATCAAACCCGCGACACGCAGCGTAGCAGTCAATCGCTCAACCACTGCGCCAACCGTGTCGTCATCTACACAAAGCCTGCCAAACAGCCTGGCACAGTTAGCTGCACGTCGATGCAGCTTGTAACGAGCAGCTTATCTGCATCAAACTACATCACAAACTCGTTTCATTCTGGATATCGCGTTAATGTCATGAGTTTCAATACTTTAAACAGAAGCGAAAAGTTTGAATCATAGGGAACGACTGCGTGTCTCCTTCTCAATTATTAATTTGGCCGACATCGACAGATTTTGTCAGACCAACGAGGTGGCTTGATTTTGTCCAAGAATTAGCATTGCCATTCAATAAGTAATGTTACCAGTCTTCTCGTCACATTTCCAGGTGATAGCACTTTGGAGAAGTACTTCGACGCCTAAGTTTCCAGGGTACTTTTATTGTTTAGGATCATCAACATTGCATACACTGTAAGATTATTAATAAATTATTCTGGTGCTGCAACACTTACAGACAACCACAACATTATCATATAAAAACTTTGAAAGAAAAGGCGTAAAATTTTCGTAGTAGGTAACATGTAATCAAAACCAGCACAAGTAAATACCCCAAGCTCGTAACATATTGTTACGAGCTTGGGGTTCGTGACAATAAAAACAGCCGATTAAATAAACAAAATGACACTTTAATTTAAAAACACTAATTACAACTTTAAACTCACTAATATTAAACACAAGTTCACCACTGATCACTTTATTCGCACTTGAAGGTCGTTTCCGAAGTATTCGCTTGTATCGCAAATCCAATACTGACTCGGTCGCGGACTACGTGCTCCTTATATAGGTCAGTTAATTCTAGAAACTTCTATTCTCGAAACTTCTGGAAAGTACTCATAACTACCGCTACCGACTGACCAGATATCGAGAAGTGTAGAATGTTCTGGCAAAGAAATGTCTAGAAGGTACTTGACTCTACTTGTTCTGCTACTCGATACTAGATGGCGCAAGTAGTAACTTAATGTACCCCACATTAATTCTGGCGCGTTACAATATAAACATAGCTATCTATGTTCATATACCTTATTTATCTATTTATGCTACGTGTATCTAAAAGATGACACTGTGAGCTGGAAGAATCCATAAATTTCAATATAATGAAACCTGAATGGATAGTGCTTTGTTGCCTTACTAAATCTTTATTTGGGCATTGAATAAGGAACAACAAAAGGTTATATCATTTCCCAAGAGCACTCAATATTCTGTCGTATTTTTTAACTTAAAAAATACTAACGGAAAGTAAAATTTTTAATAAAGTACTTGAACTTAGTACTAGCACATGAAAACTCAGGGGTAAAGAAAATGTTTAAGATCAAAGATTAGATAAAGATAAGAGAAGATCAGTACTAAAAGCTTTTCTTGAACTGGGTTAAACAGTTTTTTCTTAACTTGCAATTTGTAGAATTCGATAATATCGAACTGGTTTTATTTTTTACCAGCGTTTGCCCGCGACTTCGTACGCGCATATTCATTTTTTTCCAGTTCCCGTAGGAATTTAGGGAAATCCTCTCTTAGTGCTCCTCTACACTCCCCAAGGAACCTAAGATAGAAAGAAAGAAAGAATAATATTTATTTAGCACTCACATGAAACACGCACGGTACATAGTACTAAAAAATAAATAAAAATAAATGTAGGTATGCTAAGAACTAAGTGTGTGTCTCACGGCTGCACTAAAAAGGTCCTACATGCCAAATTTCAGCTATCTACGACCAGAACTTTCGGCTGTGCGTTGTCTGTCAGTCACTCAGTAACGGACGAGTTTTATATATATATGTGGGGGGTATGTGGTAGACCAAAATAAAGGCTTTTGACTTCTTGAAACTGCTTTTTATTTATTAAAACTTCTTCACCTCGTAGTTACTCACGTTCCTCTTACGTCGTAAAAAAACTTTCTCTCTTCCCTTTCACACACATACTCTCTCATTCACTCATCGCTGCGTTCATACACCTTTCAATATTTTAAAGTTTCTATGCGTTCTAAATTAAACATCCTACATATATATTGATGATTGTGTATTGGCAATAAGCAAGCCATATCTGTCAATGACAAGCTTGTTAATGTAGATCAGCTGGTACATGTGAAGTCTTATTTCTCTATAGTTTATTGCGGTCCATTATTATTATAGTGGCCGCTAGGCAAAAGTCTCCACGCAATGGGTGCCAGAGGATGGACGGCGTCGCCGAGGTCGGCCCAGCGGCGGTGGCGAGATGATCTGGATGCACACCGCGAAGGCTGGTTCGAGGTGGCGCAAGAAAAGAATGTCTGGATAGGAGGCCTTTGCCCAGCAGTGGGACACAATAGGCTTAGGGAAACAAAATATTATAATAGAAAGAGCTATGTTGCCCAAGCAGAAAAATGGTGGTAGTATAATTTGTAATGTCGCAAATAAAACTAATCAACAACCAAAACAAATAATACAAAACCAAACCTCGACAAAATATTATCTAAAAAAAATAGTTTAAAAAAACTAAAAAAACAAGCTTTTATAGAAAAATCCAACTAAAAAACAGAAAATAAAATTTAATAAATTTGATTACGACTAATGTAAAAAAGAAATTAATGTACCTACATTATTGTTAAAAAGCGTGGGGTGCATTTAAAGTGAAGATATTATCAAAGTGATGATTCTTCTACTCATTATCTGTCAATAAAATATTTATAACTATTGACACTATGCACCCCACGCTTTTTTACAATAATGTACATTCATTTCTTTTTTACATTTATTCTTAATCAAATTTATTAAATTTTATTTTCTGTTTTTAGTTGGATTTTTCTATAAAAGCTTGTTTTTTTAGTTTTTTTAAACTATTTTTTTTTGTCAAAGGTTATTTAAATAGAATATGTGTGTTTTTGTGAACAATAAAAAAGTGTGTATTTATGGATAATGTTTTGCCTTGGTAGAATATTTTTTAATTTTAATTAAATAATCCTGGCGAATCTGATTAGGATAATCGGATATTTTAATTGAATTCTTGCATTGTCATCGATCCTTGACAGGTGTGCAAAGTTTGAACTAAATCTGATCGTTTAAAGTAGGGCAAAATTGAGCTCAAAAGGGTCGGTTACATACATACATACAGGTGAAGCTAATAAAAGCGTGTTAAAAAAAATACGAACACGACACTCCAATATTCAATTTCCCACCTGCCCCATAGTTCTAATCCAATGTCCTTAACAGGAACACAACTTCACTACAAGCTCAGGTGTCGACCGTCCAATAAGATTATGAGTAAAACGAGGGGTTAAAACTAGTGCTCCGGATTAGAAAGAGCCAGGGAAATGAGATGTATGTATGCAATAGTTTAGGGACTAATCCTGGTCGTAGCCTGGCTGGCTGGTCGGTAGTGGTCGGTGCATTGTTACCGGCAAGCTTAGGGTTTACATGAATAATGACTAGGTATTAGGGTAATACTGAGTTAGGGTTCCGGGAAAGAGCTTGTCTGGGAAAGTTTAGTCACGGAAATTAATGGTTTGTCACAATATCACTTGCACGGTAAAGAACAGCAAGGTCTATTCGACGAGGTCAATCAATCAAATTTATTCGTAAATGTAGGTTTCAATACAACAGGATGTTACAGTAATATGGTCAGTTTGCTTCATTTTACTCGGGAGCACACAAATAATAATAATGTTGGTGGTGTCGAAAAAATAGACACACATTTAACATAAAATAACTAAATTACTTACACACTCAATGTCAGAATAATGCTAATAATCTAAATGTACATAGGTTGGGTTAAAAGCCAGGTAATTTGTACTACATGAAAAAATCTAACAAATTATATATTTAGAAATATATAAGTATGATTATCAATTGTCTGGTTGCCATAGCACAGGCTCTGCCTAGTTTGGGATCGGATGACCGTGTGTGAGTTGTCCCAAGATATTATTATTATTCTATTTATTTATTTTATATTACATATTAATAACATTTTAAAATATTTCTATAAAAATATTAAAAAATAAAAAAAATAGCGGGAACAGGGTCCAAAGCTACCGGTGGTCAGGGCCCCTAAGAGAGAGGAACCTCCCAACTATGCGCGCCGTGTCCAGGGGTTCTCCTGGACACATTATTATTATTATTAATAACGCCTCGAAGCTTTGTAAAGGATGAAGTTATAACTTATGTTCTTTACTACATAGTACTAGATGCGAAAAAGCTAATTTGAAGTCGCAGAAATTAAGTTTAGGAAAATCTACGGACGAACAACTTTAAATAAAACAATGAAAACACAAAACAATTAGAAAATACGGCCATTTATTTAACGTTAATATAATTAGAACCTCCGTGAAATTGCTAATCCGAGATTAAGAAATAAACTTTGTGAGGCTTGCTTACATTTTCTGTTCAACATTTAAGTATTGCACAAAGTTTAGGAATAATTAATAAAGTCGCATGAAGAAATAAATAAGCTTAGAATAAGAAACATTTGCTTTTGTTCTGTTAAATCCAAATAAAGGAAAATTAATGAAAAAGAAAAAACATTTATTTGACAACAGCCGATCAGGTACATATAAAATAAAATAAAAGTGGCAATCATTGAAAAAAACATAATGTAACACAGATTTCACACATTATGTTTTTTTTTCGACTTTTCGGGCCATGCTGTGAAGGACCCATAACATTCCAGATCTAAGAAATTATGACAACTAGAAAGACAGAAAGAAGAAAGAAAAATAATTTATTTGGTACAGCATAAGGCACAAACACAAAAGCTCGGTAACACTTAAAGAAAAAAGAATAAAAATAACAAAAAAGTTTCAAAAACAGCACAAACAAAAAAATATAACAATAAAGTTGCGTGCCTCATGACTGCATCAAAACAGGCTCAGTAGGTACAACAACTCTATACAGTACCCAATAAAAGATGAGAACAAGACGTTGAGGACCTTAGACACGGAACATTAAACTAAGCCCGTCTTAAAATAGGTACTTTAAGCACAAGATTTTCAAAATTGGTCAGCACTCAATAGGTTTTCAATATGAACGTCTGTATGTTTTGATGTTCGTTCATCAATCACGTCCTCGTCACAACGGCTGAACACATTTGAATGAAACTTGGCACACGGGTAGTCCATGCATGACCTGGAGTCAGACATAGGCTACATCTTATCCGATAGCATGTCCCCGTGGAATACCTAATTAACAAGTTTGACACGAATAAAGTCGCTGGAAAAAATCTTCATTATCATACCAGCCGAAATACGCCCACAGCTGCATATATGTAGACCTTTTTTTTTTTTTTTTCATGTCCGGGGGAAATCCTCATGGACATCCTCCACCCTGGGGCGGGTGGAGGGGTCTGTCAGACTCTTACTGACTAAAACCACCCCGGTGTTCCATCTCCCACCTACGCCGGGGATCGCGGGAACGTATGCGACTTCCGCAATCCCCGGCTGGTGCCGGCCCGCCTCTGCGGGCCACCTCGCGTCGGCCGGGGGAGTGAGGTGTTTGACTCCCCCCGCTACGTCAAAGAGGGGCGCACGGGAACACCACGCGCCGCCACCTCGGGTCCGGATGAAGGGGGGCGACGGACATCTCCAAGTCCGCCGCCCCTGGACCCAGTTAGGGGCCGGAAGAGGGCAGCGTATGCCCTCCTCCGACGTCCGATGCGCCTGCTGTAGGCCGGGAGAGCGGTCGTGATCTCCCTCTCCCTTTCCGCAGCCTCCTTCTGCGCGATAACTGTCTCGCAGAAGGAGACCACCGCGTCCCAGGACTCCTCACAGCCGACCATAGTATGAACTACGGCCGGCAGCGACAGGTCTCTGCCTACCACAGAGATGAGGGCACGATGCGGCTCCTCCCAGGCTGCACACTCTGCCAGCGTATGCCATGCCGTGTCCTCCCGACAGTCGACGCAGTAGTGGCATCGAGCGCCGGCTCCCTACCTATGCGACACAAGAACCTCCCGAAGCAGCCATGCCCCGAGAGGACCTGCGTCGCACGAAACGACAGGGAGCCGTGCCTTCTCCCGAGCCAGAGGTCGAGCACTGGCCGGATGGCCTCGATAGTGATGAGGCCGGATATAATTATGTAGACCTCCCCCAAGGGCTTGGCAGGCGGGTTAACGATCGCAGTGTAGCTGTTGCAATGCACAGAAGTACAAAAAATGCTGCTGCCCATTCTCTGGTGAGTCTCTTAGACGTCTCTTACGACACCCACGGGAAGAGATGAATGGAAAAAAAATTGTCATTGATAAATAAAAGCTTAACATAGACGATACAGTCTGACCCAATGAGGTCACCCACATAACACGGCTGACCACTACATAACATAACAACATAGTATATAACACATCGCGCCTAACCTTGTAACTAGACTGCGGTCAGACCAAAGCGCCGCCACACTTTGGTATTGTCGGTTAGCGCCCGCATTTCGGCTAACCCAGCTGTTAACAATGTTATGTTGAACATTCTAGAATCTTGATGGTACTGGCATCCACTATTACTTTGAAGAGATCAGGGTTGAATGCGTTCGGAAACACAGACGCAGGTAAAGAGTTCCACTCCTTTCACCTACTCCATTTTAATTCCCCTCTGCAAAGAATACCAATAAAATGTGAAGCGACGAACCACTCACAGCGATTACGAAGAATCTCAAAAAGCAATTTGCAACTTTACATCACTGAAAGAGTAAGTACTTACCTAATTACTGGAAATACCTACCAGACTTCAGAAATAAGTACTACGATTATTAAGAAATTAATTAAGATTTCAGTAAAAGAATTCGTGAAGCCGAAATAAAAAGTTAGGAATAAGAAATTGCTGCCACTATGTTTATAGGGTTCCGTACCCGAAGAGTAACCATCGAACCCTATTACTAAGCCTGCGCTGTCTGTCCGTCCGATTGTCTGTCAGCGGGCTGTATCTCAAGAACCGTAACAGTTGAAATTTTCACAGAGTGTGTATATCAATTGCCGCTACAACAAAGAATGATAAATTTTAAATCAAATTAAAAATTAAAGGGGCTCCCATGCAAGAAACATGTTTTTTCGATTTATGGTACGGAACCCTTCATGTGAGAGTCCGACCCGCACTTGGCCGGTTTTAAGCAATGTTCGCATTCGCATCTCGGTCGAAATCTGTCAAAAAAACGTCATTTGTCGTACATTTTACGAATGCGAACGTTATTTAAGAACGAATATTGACGGTCAGCAATAGCGATTGTAAAAGTTCAAAATTTTTGGAGAGAAATTGTGGACTGCCATAGACTGGCGACGATTATATAATGTAGAAGCAATTTTTATTTCAAGTTCTGTAAATGTGAGAACCATGGACCATTATGTTAATAGATAGTTTCCTTGTTTGACATGAAGTAGCGGGGGCAGTTGAGGGTGTGTCATGCTCACTCCAATGTCTCGCTGATGGTGGCACGTGTATCGGATCATTCAGTTCCCTTCAAAATGGTTGAGCTGAATGGTGCTGATGCACGCGTCATGTTCGTGAACGGGCGCCGTCAGTGGAGACTGGTCATCCCTTTTATCATCCCCTCATTTTAATATTTCATACTATAAATTGTTTTTTTCTTTCTTTACATTGTTCTCATATATAGAAGCAACAAGGTTTATGTAACCAGGATTTTTGTAAACATAAAATGATTTAAAAGAGTGTCCGTGGAGTTTCTTGCACGTTCTTCTCCATAGAGATCTACGCTTTCGAACGTGCAAATAGCTTCATGTTTTTGACGGACTGACTTTGACAATTCAAAAGTACCTGATAATGGTTTATTTGAAATAAATGCTTTGACTTTGACTTTGACTTTGACCAATCAGCTCACAGGTCTATAATTTATCCGTTTTGGTGTGAAAAGCTTCGGGCTTCGCTAGTAGCTCACTGATATATATTATACATTTAGATAATATTATTAGACATTACCTACTAATGCGTAAAAGCTGGCCCTAACATTAATTTAGTTCGAACAAATTAAATCTTTTGAAAACAAAATTATTCCTTACATCTTTATAATTAAGTTATGTTTAATGTTTTCTATTAAAAATACATTATTATAATATCCTCTTTATAAAGATAATCTTGTAATAATGAAGTTTTATAAGAATAAAATATAATACAACATTGCCCTCGGCTTCGCTCGACATGTATATGTATGGGAGTTTTGTTATTAGTAGATTTTGATGTATAAGACATCAGAATCTACTAATACTAAAACATTTTATATTTTAAATACTAATCTAACTTTAAACAGTAAAATAAAAATAAAAACTCCTCTAACTAAACTATGGCGTCAAAAAATTCGTCTGCATCACTGTCGGCTGGAAGTGTGCCCAAAAGACTTGGCGGCATTGCCACGTTGTATGGCAATGCTTATCCTCTGTCCGAGGTAAAAACCAGCCCTTGGGTCACACGAAGTGTCAACTAAGCGTATAAACACTATTACTGTAAAGTCAACAACATCCATTTATTGGTGTTTGCGTCAAAGAGTCACAATTACCCATCCATCCATATGTCCATCTGACAGGGTTTCGGAATTTGTTCGAAAGAGTCACCGCAGCCCTGGAACGCAAAGGGCTTTGAAAGGAACACGGATGGGTTTTAGCCAGTAAAAGTCTGACACACCCTTCCGCTCCACCCAGAGTGGAAGAAGTCATTTGATGATTTCCCAATCAATTGCAGTAGTAAATTTTACCCTATTTACGTTATTGTCAATATCGCCATTGATCGTTTACAAGTACAATTGAAGCCATTGTCAATCACAGTAACGTGATTGAAAGCAATAGATAAAAATCAGCAGGAGCCATTGAAGCTGCCACTTGATCGTTTAACTGAGTCATTGACAATCGCTTCCATCATTCGTGCGTCTGACAGCAGTGAAATTGTCCCTAGCTGCCTGTGCGAACAACAACTGTTCCAATGTCAAAAAGCATGCTGAACGCAAACACATTGGAAACTGCAGCAATGGAACTTCAATTGCAATTGTCAATAACGTAGCACATTGACTTTTGGCATTGATCGTCTCGGGGCCCGTTTTAGATTCACATTTATAATAACAGTAGGATAGAATATCGAAGATACGCAAGAGTACATTATCCAGTTAGCAAAATTATAATGAAAAATAGAAACACAAATTCTCAATTCCCTCGCCGTATTCCCCAAACGTTCATGCAAGCTTCCAGTTTTATGAAACGACTTCAAGCTTGTGACTAAGGAACTGGCACACGCTTTTACTTCATTATATATTTCAGGGGCTTGTGGCTAAATAATATCAGCCGCACGGGTCGATCTTCAAGGTTAAGCAACGCTTGCCGAGGTTGGTCTGTGGATGGGTGACCATCTTAACATACCGAGACTCCTCCGTGCCTCGGAAAGCATGTTAAGCCGTTGGTCCCGGCTGTCATTTGTAGATCTTTGACAGTCGTTACGGATAGTCAGAAGCCAGATAATCTGAGACCAGTCTTGCCAAGGAGTACCGTGTTACCCAGTTAATGGGTTACGGAGGTCAGGTAGGTAGCCGCTCCACATAAAATAGTGGTATTCAGCTAAATCCGGTTTGACTGGAAGCCGACCCCAATATAGTCGGGAAAAGGCTAGGCAGATGATGATATATTTCAGGAACTGCTTAAATAACATTATGCAATGTGAGTTTTTGTGACAGGACTGCAGAGACAAAATTTTGACGTAGAAAAGTAGAATAGAATAGAATACTCTTTATTATGTACACAATATAAGTTACAGAAAATATAGATGAGGAATTACATAGGGTGACACAATGGCCGGCCTTATCGATAAAAGCGATCTTTTCAAGACAACCTTTGGATGGATTTTAGAGAAAAAAGGATAGACAGTACTGTAGGTAGTCTTAGGTGTACCATTTATCAGAGCCTGCCAGGGTTGCGGAATTTGTTCGAAAGAGTCACCGCGGCCCTGGAACGGAAAGGGCTTTAGAAGAAACACGGATGGGTTTTAGTCAGTAAGAGTCTGACACACCCTTCCGCTCCACCCAGAACGGAAGAAGTCATTTGATGATTTCCCATCCTTAATAAAAAAAGGTGTACCATTTATATATACAATAAATACATAACAGATTAATATGTACAATAATAATAATAATGAAACAAGAGCAGAGAACTCTAGTAAATACCAAATAAAGAGAGAGGTAGTGGTTTTTGACCAAAGTTTTAAAATTAGACAAAGATTGAGCATGCCTTACCGACACGGGCAAGGCATTCCATAACAGCACCGCTTGAACTGTAGCAGATTTGTCGTAGAAGCTGGAGGAATGCATCGGCATCTCTACTCTCAAGTTTTCCGATGACCTCAGATACTTATTATGTGTGTCATGAAGGTATGAAGGTATAGCTAGATGATCTGAAAGATTAAAGGAATATTTTTTAAATGTGTTAACGCTTTTATCACTTCCGTTTGACGTGACAACGTCTAGTAAATCGATGAACGCTGACTGCACGCACGAAAAAGGATGACTCATTGTAACGTTACGCTCATTGTAACGTTACGATCATTTCATCAATGTTTTATTATGACGTTGTCACGTTAAACTATAGTCCGTAAACCGACTTTACAGAAAACCAATTTTATGTTTGTCATGAAGTCATGGAGGTATAGCTAGATGCTCTGAAAGACTAGTTAAAGGAATATTTTTAAAGTGTGTTATGTAACGCTTTTGTTTGTGTAATGGCTTCCTCAGATAGGTGTAGCGCGACAATGCAACCGCGATGCAACGTCACTTTTCATTTTTTTTAATCATTTGTTCAAGCAATTAGAACGATTTCTAAGAAAACGCGTCGTCGCATTTTTGTCGCGTCGCACAGTGTTTTAAGAAGACCTGCTTTCTGACTCGTTTTTTTTTAAACTACTTATTTGTAACGTTTACTGCTGGACAAAGGCCTCTCCCAAATATCTTAAAATCGGCCGGTTATGTTCGTCCACCATCCAGCAGATTCCCGGAGCCTTCACCAAGCCATCGGTCCACATTGTGGGCCTAACGCTGTCAGTCATGGTACAAGTACATAAAAAAGTTAAACAATCCGAGCTAATATTATAAATGCGAAAGTGAGTTTGTTCATTTGTGTATTTGTCACGCTTTCACACCTAAATCGCTGTACCGATTTCGATGTTATTTGTTACAGAGATATATGAGACTATTTTTGCGAAAATAAAACTTGAACGCCGGTGGAGCCGCGGACAAAAGGTAGTTATAAATAAATTATGAATGGAGTTGCAACATAATTCCAATTCATATTAAAACATATGAACCTCCTTTGATACTACAAAACAATAGGAGTCGAAACTAATTAAGGGCGAGTCGCACTCGTACGTGATTACAGTCGCAACGGAAATTACCGAGCGATATTAATTCAGCGCGAACGAATGTGAAACCCTTAAGGGCAGAGATTGATTGCCGAATTCTGTACACCCATGATTTGCTGCGACAACCACGCGTTGTTTATTATAGTGGGACTTTCCCAGATAATTATATTAAGTTTATTTTATTTTTGAAATATCCTACAAAATGGTCCAACCATTTCCTCATACAGAGTATTTAATCTGATCTAGAATTTTACTGGACTATCTTCAGCCAGCGGCTTCGCCTTCGCTGAAATGATCCCAAGGGTAAATACTCCCAGGATTACAAGTGTGTGCTATTCCAGACTATAATCTATCTTTGTGCCAAATTTCATCCTGATTCACTTAGCCGTTCCGACGGGATTGACAAACATCTTCTCGTCCATTCATCCAAACTTGCGCATTTATAATAGTAGTGATGAAATGAAATTTAATGTTAAAAGTATTTATAACTAGTTGCCGGCCGCGGTTCCGCCCGCGTGATTGTCGTAAATTATCCCAAGGGAACATACATATTCCCGGGATAATAAGAATCCTTTGTGTTATTCCAGACTATAATCTACCACTGTGCCAAATTTCATCAAAATCCATTCAGTAGTTTTTGCGTGAAAGAGTAACAAACCACCACCCTCACAAACATTCGCATTTATAATATTAGTAGGATTTAATGTCATGAAGATATTTCAAACAAACCAGCAAATGCAAATTCTTGAATGAATTAACATTTAAAATTGGTTTGTTAATTTGCAAGAAGATGTTGCAACGTTGTATGAAATACCGGGACTGGTAGATATTGAACTTGTGGTCACCGTTATCTGAACATAATTAATCACTGTAGTACTACAATCTTGGCTCCACTGTGTGCCTACTTAATAAATTATGTTGGATTTTTTAAGGTTTCGGTCACTGCCACGATACTTACAGCAGAAAAGTCATCCCACCACCTACAAGGATTAATTATTCCTTTTGCTCTATATCTATAATCGGCTTTTTCATTACCAAGAATAAGTACTGACTTATTCTTGGTAATGAAAAAGCCGATTTTAATGAAACATGATAGGCATAAGAATCCCCAGACCAAATTTCGATCACGGTGGCCAATCTCAACGAAGATTAGCCATGTAATTCAATGTAGGCTATTCCTGAGAAATTCCTAATGGAAACAACCAATTAAATTTTTTGGCCAACCTGCCAATCGAAACCAGGACACCACGCTCGGTAGGCTTGCGACTACGAGACCAACGGGGCAGATAAATGATAGGAATGGGATGATGGGAAATCATCAAATGACTCCTTCCGCTATTATTTATTTAGCTTCAATTACTCTCTGCACTTACATAAAGTACCAACACGTACAGAGAGTCATAATCTTATTATAATATTCTTTTTTTAGTTATTTAGCTATGGGCGGAGCAGAAGGGAGTGTCAGACTCTTACTGACTTAAACCCATCCGTGTTCCTCCTTTTGCCTTTCGAACCAATTCCGCAACCCTGTCTGGGTCTGGCCCTGGCGGGCTTCGTCTAATTTGCTAAAACTCTTTAAGGGGCGCACGTCGTCGACCTGGGCCTGGTTCTTATCAGACGGCGGGCCACCATAACGGTGGCCCGCTGGCTGTAGCGGCTGGGGCGTGAGATTTGCCTCTCCCTGACGCGACTACTGCTTCACCGAAGGTGGTGACTGCTTCAAGATACTTAGGTGTTAAGAGAGAATTGAGAACTTTTCGCAAAGATTTCACATTGTATAGAAAACTAAAAATTGGTATCTCTATCTCTGCACACTGTTTTCCGAATACATCAGTTCATTCATAAGTTTTTAAGACCCAGATGTGAATGTGAAACCACCATAAATATACGAGGTAAGTATGCAGGTAAGAACAAACTGCAGATGTAAGTACTGCAGCATGTAAAGTCCAGAATAATCCATGAAACAAATGACTGCGGTTATTTTGGAGCGTGTCGTTGCATTGTTTTAAACAAAACACAACTTTGTTGTCTTCTAAATTCTAGTTTAGGGACTATGCAGTAGGTACAGCCTTGCAAGAACTTGCGAGTTGATTCTAATTGAGTGAGTTCTGCATTTTAATGAGCAACCAAACATTTCTCGCAAATCGCTCTTTCTATTAGTGAAAACCGCATCAAAGTACAAAGATGTTGTATACTAATATAAAGTCGCTAGTGGATTCCACAATGACGTTTTAGCCAAGAATAGTCTATGGCGCTTGCAGGGATGGCGGGGTGCCTCTCCCATGCACCCTGATAGTCAAAATTCCAAAAACTCGTTTCTTCTGGACATAGACAACGTCATAAAAATTTTAAAACGAGTTTATAAGTAAAGATGAGGAACTATAGAGGTACGCGGTACAGAGCATAAAGTCCCGCAAACCTCCATCGAAAAGGGCTGTTGTGTCTGGTGGGCAACTGCCCAATAGTTGATATTCGGACTGCTGTATATGTTCCAATAGTACGGAGAACTTTGGTGGATTTCGTTGGTAGTTTGTCGCTGACAGGCTAGATGGCGTTGTGGTTATTTTTGTTGCCGTACAAATTTTGCTCCTTAGTTTTTCGTGTAGCGGCATTGATGCCGCTACAGAACATGTCGTGACGTATGAATGTGGATAAGAGTAGGAGATGAACAGACTGTATAAAGATGACAAGGCTTGAAATGGGATGACTATTGAAGTATTGGAATGACGACTAATAAATAATTATTGATGAAGAAGACACGTTACTCTGACCCCAAATAAATTAAAACAAGACAAGAGAATAATGGAATGTTGCAAGAGTATAAAATGACTTTCAAGTCATAATATTTTAATCCACTTTACGTTGGTAAATGGCAACCAACCGGTCATCACATCGGCTTTAAGAGTCATTACATCGGCCAATTCACTCTCATTGCCTTTTATTATATCTATTAGCGTTATGATGTTAAAATGAAAATTGTGTACTTTGAAGATGAAGTAATTTTTGCGGTTATTATTATTTTCATTGACAAAAGTTGAATATATAAATTTTAATAAAAATTATGGAAAATAATAATTACTTTGAAGGTGGGTTAATTTTTGCGGTTATTATTTCAATGGGTTGCAAATAATCTGGCGACTAATCTGATAAAGTGGTCTCCACTTTGTAAGGGACCATATTTTAGTGACTTATTTATTTATTTATTAAAACTTTATGCACTAGTAAAAACACTGTACAAAGGCGGACTTCATGCCTTAGGCATTTTATACCAGTTGACCTTAGGGCGGTGCAGAGACAACATGGCAGGTGCAACTTAAAGAAAAACCTGACTTGACTTGTTGACTTGTAGTTCAAGATTTCGGAATTCGAGGTTAAGCAACAGTAGCAGGTACTGGGTTGGGAGATCAGAAAGGCACTCGCTTCATGTAAAATACTGGTATAGTAGGCGCCAGATAAATGTGGAATAAAGTATATTGACCTTTCCCTAATAACTGTTCATAGGTACCTGAACAATTAAATATGAATCGTTTTTCATTATTAGACAATGTTAAGGATCACGAGAGATGATGATTCGGGACAGCTTTGTGTCATTAATTCCGTTTTTCAAATTAACAATGTCAATAATTGTAGGTGGGTCAATGACCGTTATTCCACGATTATCTGGCGCCTACTATAGTCAGCTGCATCTGGCTAGAATGGAAGCTGACCCCAGCATAGTTGGGAAACGGCATTATTTTTTAAGGATGGGAAATTATCAAATGACTTCTTCCGCTCTGGGTGGAGCGGAAGGACGTGTCAGACTCTTACTGACTAAAACCTTGATAGATATAGTGTATGTGTATGTAGGGTTGAGCAGTATTTGAATTCCTTGTAATTAAAATACGTTATTGAAATACAAATACGTATTTGGTATTTGTATTTCAATTACTTCTTAAAAATTTAATTTGTAATTGGTATTTGAAATATATGAGGCTGAGGTATTTTGTAGTTTGTATTTCAAATACTTATGACTTCAAAATACTTTTGAACAAAAATACATTTAGCAATCTTATTAATGTGTAGCCTTACCTAACACCTGACAATATTTTGTAATTAGTATTTTGCATTTTAAATAAAATAGTTACAATATTTTATATTTTAAATACACGACTGAAAAGTATTTTATATTTTGTATTTTAAATACATGCGAGATAGTATTTTGTAATTTTTGTTTTAGTTAAAGCAATGCATGTATTTTGTCCAGCTGCTGTGTACGTACAGTCAACAAAGCTATTTGGGATACAGGCAAAAATATTAATTTGTCCACTGCCCTGCCAAAATTAATTTCTAATGTGTGCATTATAACTTTTTAAACTAATGACATACTGTAACACTAGCGTACTCACGTGCTACTTATTGATATTATTATAAAATAAAACTGTATTTGAGATTTAAACTTCATAATATATTTTGCGTCAGCCTTCAACGAGCGCCGGAGTCCCATATAAAAAACACATATTTTAATATTCCTAATTCAAATTCGCTTATACTTTTTGCCAGACGCTTCCAAAGAGCTACCTTGTCTGCCAGAGACCTGAAGCCAAGCGTGGCCAGCCGAGTGTGGTGTACAACAATTGTCTACTCAGCACACTCACAACATTGTTTAAAAGTAGTTGCAAGTTAGCTGCCTGCATACCAAATAGCTTTGTTGACAGGTTCCTTATTCACTGGACTCCCTCACAAAGAGAACTAAAACCTAGTATCTACTACGAAGATTACTTCCTTGACAGATATAAATGAACCTTTGTCTTCCCCACTGCAGTTACATTCATAGCTTTGTACTTTATCTCGTACAACCCAAATACGTATACTTGCAATATGCAAGCTTTTAGTTTAATCGCACCTGCGTTTTGTTATGTTAACACTTGCAAACTGCACTTTGGGTTTGTAGTTTTAAGACCCCTTTCACGACCATAAACGCGAGTTACTTTGTTAAATTATATTACTTCTACCAAAACAATGGTTTGTTTGATAAGCCCGCCTACTATTACATTTTGTTGCCATCATGATTCCTTTGTGTTCGTTATTTGTTCTGTTTATTTCCGTCTCTCTGCCACAACGGAATTATGATGGCATTGGTATCTAAAGTCATAGCACTATTTTCAGTTTATGATTCACTAGCGACCCGCTCCGGCTTCGTACATCATCATCATCATCATCATATCAGCTGAAAGACGTCCACTGCTGGACATAGGCCTCCCCCAAGTGTCGCAACAACAACCGGTCCTGTGCGCCTCGCATCCATCGGCTACCCGCGACCCTCGCCAGGTCATCGGTCCGCCTTGTGGGAGCCCTTCCTATGCTGTGTCTTCCGGTACACGGTCGCCACTCCAGCACTTTTCGGCCCCATCGACCATCTGCGAGCAATGTGCCCTGCCCACTGCCACTTCAGTTTGGCGATCCTTCGGGCTATGTCGGTAACCTTGGTTCTCTTGCGGATATCGTCATTCCTGATTCGATCACGCAAGGTAACTCCGAGCATTGCCCTCTCCATTGCTCTTTGGGTGACTTTAAGCCTTCTGATGAGGCCAATTGTGAGCGACCACGTTTCAGTTCCATACATCATCACTGGCAGCACGCACTGGTCGTAGACTTTCGTCTTGAGACACTGTGGTACGTGAGACGAGAAGATACTAGAACTTTCCGAACGCCGCGCGCCGCCCAGCCCAGTCAGATTCGACGGTTGCCCTCTTTCTCGTAGTTTGCACTACCTAACTAGACCGGTTGTCCCAGGTAGACGTAGTCATATCCAACTTCGAGTGTAAAGTCTCCTATTGTGATAGGAGTGGGTGCTACATGGGTATTTACAATGACCTTGGTTTTGTCCATGTTCATTTTAAGACCCACTCTTTCGGAAGCTCTACTAAGGTCATCGAGCATTGTACTGCCTCCATAGTCTCAGCCATGACGACTATATCATCGGCAAATCGAAGGTGAGTGATGTACTCGCCATTGACATTGATGCCTTGCCTTCTCGCAGCCGTGAACAATTTCGGAGAAATGACGTCTCCTTGCCTCACACCCCGCTGCAAGACGATAGGCTTCGTACAGGTGCAATTTATTTTTATTTATTTATCACGAACAATTTACATTGTGTTTGATACATTACATACATATGTACATCATTTATCATTAATTATATTGTATAGGTTCTAAAAATGAACATACACAATAAAAAAATAAATATTCACAAAACTTCCTCAACAATAAATCAATCTGAATCTGAATCCTCGTTTATGGTTCACTAGCTACCGCACGCGGCTCCGCCCGCGTTAATGTCGAAAAATATCCCAAGCGAATATTTTCCCATAATTATAAGCATCCTATGTGTTATTACTATAATCTACCTTTGTGCCAAATTTCATCAAGATCCGTTCAGCCGTTCTTACATGAAAGAGTAACAAACATACATACAAACTCGACATTTCATCGAAATCCGGTCAGCCGTTAAGACGTGAGGAAGGAACAAACAAACAGGCAGACTGAGTTACCTTTATATGTAATCTAGAATAGAATACCCTTTATTATGTACACCATATAAGTTACAGAAAATATAGATGAAGAAAACATTACATAAGGTGCCACAATGGCCGACCTTATCGCTAAAAACGATCTTTTCAAGACAACCTTTGGATATTTAGACATTGAGACTGGCTGTTGCCCTTCAGTGTAACAATAGTTACCAAAATATTTACCAACAAACTAAATTGAGCATAAATATTTACCCATCCCGAATCACAATATCTTGGACCACTCATCGGCAATTTTGCAAGCAGAATTTGCTTCCCACACCTCATTTAACAGTGTTCAAGCTAACACACCATTTGAATTAAAACTCTATTTACAACTAACAGAGTTTCATTTTGATTGTCAAAGACTCTAGAGCTACAAAGGTCTATGAAATTCAGACCAGAAATTACCAAGGGAATATGAAGCTTTGTTGTTGAAGTTATGGTTATATTTTGATTGGCAGGAATTAATACGGAAGAGTTCTTCAGTTAAGGGCTATACAACACAACCGAACTGTGGCTAATGGAAAATTAATGGTGTCTCTTTCGCACTAACGGGATTGCCTTATTTAGTGTTGAATTTGTTTAACCTTTACTTAAAGCACGTCCTTGTGTAACTCGGTTCTTTTGTTTTTCATGTTAGATAGTGATCATTTAGATTTGATGATGAAAAATGGTTAATTTAAACGTTTAAGGATAGGCAACTTTTAAGGTACTTTAACAAAGTAAACTTTATGTGCACTGCGGTACTTAAAAATTAACATCAATAGGAGTTTTTAACGATCTTTTTCCTAACAAGTCCACCATACCATTCCCAACAACTGCAACTCCTGGAAATACTCACATAACAGTGGTGATCACCAGAAAAGTAATGTAACTTGACAGTCCCGGATCGACTGTTAGATCCCGCGACGAAATTAATCACAAAATGGTTAAGAGGAAAAACATAAAGTAGCTGGTACGGACCTTTGGTGTGACCAGTTGTAAACACGGGTGGTAAATCTTAAAACGAAATCCAAGAAGTCCCAGACATAGATAAAGGTAGAAAAATGGAAACAAAGTAACGAATTCTATTGAAACCTCCGTTTCAAGTTTTAATTCTAACATAGTAGTTGTGCCAAAGTTAAGTACACATAACTTCACAAAGCCAAAAAAATACAATACCATAGAGTATTACAAACAAGCAATACACAGAATTTTCAATAAGTCAGTTACCATCTCACAACGGGCGTAACTGGCCATTCCAATTTTAAACACTCGGAAAAATGCTGAACCTTTTTAAAATTGGAACGGAAGCGGAAACGGCCTTTGGCACAAACATGGCGGCCCAGGGTTGCCAACGGGCACATTTAATGAACCTCATTGCCTTGTTATTGCAGTTTTTGTGCCAAATAAATGTTCTGTTTGCTATTCTGTCGTTGAATTAGCCATTTCAATTTTGATTTATGAGGTCTATATTATAGTTTGTCACTATGGTTGTCTTTTCCCATAACAAAAGTTCTTATAGTAAGAAACAGCTAGCTCGAGAGCGGCGGTTGAATGTCAAGGCTGATTTTGATTCTGCGAATTTTATTATGTATCCAAGAATTCAACTTTTCACCTTCCTGCGTGAGGCATTGGGAACTCGTCCTTTATATTGTGAATGTTTAATTTTTTTTTGTTGTCATAATGGCTATCAAAGTTTGTAAGGTTAAGTTTTTAAAATTTTAGCATGTACAGTATTTCCTACATTACTTGGTTGGTCACAATGTTATTTTTCAAAAGCCTAATGATTATTTTCAAGTTCGAAATGGATGAATTACAAGTTTAGTTTTTGGGTCTGATATCGATTATTTCCATTATTTAGCCGAGACTTTCCCGACGGATCGCCAAACTGAAGTGGCAGTGGGCAGGGCACATTGCTCGCAGAACAGATGGTCGATAGGGCCGAAAAGTTCTGGAATGACGGCCGCGTACCGGAAGACGTAGCGTTGGAAGACAAGGTGGATCGATGACCTGGTGAGGGTCGCAGGTAGCCGATGGATGCGAGACGCACAGGACTGGCTGTTGTGGCGACACTTGGGGGAGGCTTATGTCCAGCTGTGGACGTCTTTCAGCATGATGATGATGATGATTGTCATGTTCGAAGCGGTTGGATAACAAGTTAAATAAATAAATAAAAGTTTTGTTTTTAGTTCTGATATTGACCATTTCTATATTATTTCACCAAGACTTCTAGATACCCACGATCTAGGACGCTTTTAGCGATAACACCGCCCATTGTAACACCTTACTATTTTAAAATTCCTATTATAATTTATTTGCCATGGTGTACAATGAAGAGTTTTATTATTATATTCTAAGAAACCTTGTAGTAAGTAGTATAACATTATTATGTTAACAATATTTTGTTTGGATAGTTATCTAGTATTGTCTTGAGAGTTTTAGACCTTAGGATGATTAACTATGTGTATAACGGTGTCAAAGACTATATAGAGGAGCTTGTGGCTAAATAATCATTGCAGCACGGATCGATCTTTAAGGTTAAGCAACGCTTGCCGAGGTTGGTCTGTGGATGGGTGACCATCTTATCATACCGAGACTTCTCCGTGCTATGACAGTCGTTACGGATAGTCAGAAGCCAGAAAATCTGACGCCAGCTTTGCGAAGAAGTACCGTGTTACCCAGTTAATGGGTTGTAGAGGTCTGGTAGGCAGCCACTCCATGTAAAATACTGGTATTTAGCTGAATCCGGTTTGACTGGAACCCGACCCCAATGTAGTTGGGAAAAAGGCTTGGCAGATGATAATATTAAAGACTATATACTTCAACTATCGAACAATTTGTTCCGTAGCCAAAACTAACCATTATTTTCGGTTATATTGAAACTCTTAAATATTTTCTTGATTTAATATTAATATTTTATAAGTTTGTAATTTGAATTTCAACTTAGTCATGTCTTCTTCAGCTATACATTTCGTTCCTACCTACAGAAAATCTACAAAGAAATACCTATGATACAAATTACCTTCCAACAACCCTATTCGTTCTCTCCTCCAAAAATCTCCAAGTGTAGATACCACAACAAGTACGCTAATAAGTTAAGCCGCAGTAATTTACCAAAACCTTACTTTGTATGTAAATTACTTTAGAGCTGCGTTTACCCGGAATTTTTATCTTTTGTTGTGAAATATCTTTCTGAATTAGAACCACCAGCCAGATTGGTGTCGCTAAGATATTTCTAACCATTATTTGACTTCTCTTAATGGCTTTATGGTTAATTTTTTTTTCCTTAGCCTATTGTGTCCCACTGCTGGGCAAAGGCCTCCTCCATATCCTTCCAGACATTCTTTTCTTGCGCCACCTCGAACCAGCCTTCGCGGTGTGCATCCAGATCATCTCCCCCGCTTTCTGAGCCGGCCTCGGCGACGCCGTCCATCCTCTGGCACCCATTGCGTGAATGATATTATCATGTTTATTTTTGGGATAAGCCCGCTAGTATTCTCAACGACGGCATGTCAGAATTCCGTCTAACATTGGAGACCATCGAAAAATCGCCCAGTCAACTGTTTCCGCTACGAAATGAATCAAGGTGATTTCTGATCCGAGGTATTTGGCAACTAGCCTTGCCCCAAATGTAAATGTCCCTTGAAACCTTTTGGCTTAGCTCAGTAGTGCGATTCTGTATACAGGGTTATTTAAACATTGCAAAGTATTTACCTGTTCTAGCGCGGCCTGAGTATCTGTTCCTCATAGAACATTTTAATAACAGTAATATTCAGATTCCAGTGAAATATGACGTGAATACACGACAAGCCAAATTAAAATCATTACAAGTGCCACGCAAAAATAACTTTTACGGCAGGCGTACCGCTTCTTTCACAATACCCAATTTACTAAATTAAATACCTGTAGACATTAGAGACTCAGTGAATAGTAAAAACATAAAGCGCAAGCCGAAAGAACATTACATCAACTCGATTAAAACTTAACAGTTAATAGCGCGTTGATCAATTCTCAGGCCATGGCATGCTAAGACAGAGCCCAGAGGTCTACATGGTAATGTGTTTCAGTGAATGTAGGAAAAAACAAAACTTGTAATTTATAATTTTAAAAAAACATATCAAAGTGAAGGCTGGTGCCATACATGGCACCAGCCTTCACTTCGATATGTTTCTAGTGAGCTATCATTCCATCTTGATTACATGTAATCAAGATGGAACTACTACTACCCAAGCCAACTACTCAAGTCTACTTCACCCAAGTCTTTACTTTGGCTTGTTTACAGAATCGACCGGCTGCTCTGCCTTACTTGATAAGAAACTGAAAAGTGGATATTATGTTTATCTCAATACTCCACTGTTCTTTTCTAATTAATTTCTTTCAAAGTCAAAGTCAAAGTCAAAACGTTTATTTCAATTAGGACATTAAACGGCACTTTTGAACGTCATCATTTACAGTTCAGTAAAATAATAATATTACATTAATAAAGTGACTCTACTGTCGGAAAGGTAGATTCTTTTGGAGAAGGACGGACCAGAAACTCCATAGTTACTCTTTTCAAATAATGATTTTACAAAAATTTTGGTATACAAAAATTTATTTAGTATTAAGTATGTGAGGACGATGCACCCAGAGTATGCTACTTATAAGAACAAAGTATTACCATCAGAGGTAAACTTATTCATTTTCTAAAGAAATTTAGGTAAATGGTACTCACATATTTACAGATAATCTTAATAACCATTAATTAAACAGAAAATAAAAACACAAAAAAAGAAACAGTATATCT